>OW119928.1:2541769-3982516 GCA_933210815.1 Meta bourneti
ATAAAGCACAGCTATGCTCATAACGTGGTTCAAAATTACCTGGTATTGTCCTCGAATCTTTTAACACTGGTGTGCAGAATTGATTTAAACCCATTTATAGTGAATATAAGCACAGCTATGCTCATAACGTGGTTCAAAATTACACTGGTATTGTCCTCAATCTTTACCCACTGGTGTGCAGAATTGATTTAAACCCATTTATAGTGAATATAAGCACAGCTATGCTCATAACGTGGTTCAAAATTACCTGGTATTGTCCTCGAATCTTTACCCACTGGTGTGCAGAATTGATTTAAACCCATTTATAGTGAATATAAGCACAGCTATGCTCATAACGTGGTTCAAAATTACCTGGTATTGTCCTCAAATCTTTACCCACTGGTGTGCAGAATTGATTTAAACCCATTTATAGTGAATATAAGCACAGCTATGCTCATAACGTGGTTCAAAATTACCTGGTATTGTCCTCGAATCTTTACCACTGGTGTGCAGAATTGATTTAAACCCATTTATAGTGAATATAAGCACAGCTATGCTCATAACGTGGTTCAAAATTACCTGGTATTGTCCTCAATCTTTACCACTGGTGTGCAGAATTGATTTAAACCCTATTTATAGTGAATATAAGCACAGCTATGCTCATAACGTGGTTCAAAAATTACCTGGTATTGTCCTCGAATCTTTACCACTGGTGTGCAGAATTGATTTAAACCCATTTATAGTGAATATAAGCACAGCTATGCTCATAACGTGGTTCAAAATTACCTGGTATTGTCCTCAATCTTTACCACTGGTGTGCAGAATTGATTTAAACCCATTTATAGTGAATATAAGCACAGCTATGCTCATAACGTGGTTCAAAATTACCTGGTATTGTCCTCGAATCTTTACCACTGGTGTGCAGAATTGATTTAAACCCATTTATAGTGAATATAAGCACAGCTATGCTCATAACGTGGTTCAAAATTACCTGGTATTGTCCTCAATCTTTACCACTGGTGTGCAGAATTGATTTAAACCCATTTATAGTGAATATAAGCACAGCTATGCTCATAACGTGGTTCAAAATTACCTGGTATTGTCACTCGAATCTTTACCACTGGTGTGCAGAATTGATTTAAACCCATTTATAGTGAATATAAGCACAGCTATGCTCATAACGTGGTTCAAAATTACCTGGTATTGTCCTCAATCTTTACCACTGGTGTGCAGAATTGATTTAAACCCATTTATAGTGAATATAAGCACAGCTATGCTCATAACGTGGTTCAAAATTACCTGGTATTGTCCTCGAATCTTTACCACTGGTGTGCAGAATTGATTTAAACCCATTTATAGTGAATATAAGCACAGCTATGCTCATAACGTGGTTCAAAATTACCTGGTATTGTCCTCAATCTTTACCACTGGTGTGCAGAATTGATTTAAACCCATTTATAGTGAATATAAGCACAGCTATGCTCATAACGTGGTTCAAAATTACCTGGTATTGTCCTCGAATCTTTACCACTGGTGTGCAGAATTGATTTAAACCCATTTATAGTGAATATAAGCACAGCTATGCTCATAACGTGGTTCAAAATTACCTGGTATTGTCCTCAATCTTTACCACTGGTGTGCAGAATTGATTTAAACCCATTTATAGTGAATATAAGCACAGCTATGCTCATAACGTGGTTCAAAATTACCTGGTATTGTCCTCGAATCTTTACCACTGGTGTGCAGAATTGATTTAAACCCATTTATAGTGAATATAAGCACAGCTATGCTCATAACGTGGTTCAAAATTACCTGGTATTGTCCTCAATCTTTACCACTGGTGTGCAGAATTGATTTAAACCCATTTATAGTGAATATAAGCACAGCTATGCTCATAACGTGGTTCAAAATTACCTGGTATTGTCCTCGAATCTTTACCACTGGTGTGCAGAATTGATTTAAAACCCATTTATAGTGAATATAAGCACAGCTATGCTCATAACGTGGTTCAAAATTACCTGGTATTGTCCTCAATCTTTACCACTGGTGTGCAGAATTGATTTAAACCCATTTATAGTGAATATAAGCACAGCTATGCTCATAACGTGGTTCAAAATTACCTGGTATTGTCCTCGAATCTTTACCACTGGTGTGCAGAATTGATTTAAACCCATTTATAGTGAATATAAGCACAGCTATGCTCATAACGTGGTTCAAAATTACCTGGTATTGTCCTCAATCTTTACCACTGGTGTGCAGAATTGATTTAAACCCCATTTATAGTGAATATAAGCACAGCTATGCTCATAACGTGGTTCAAAATTACCTGGTATTGTCCTCGAATCTTTACCACTGGTGTGCAGAATTGATTTAAACCCATTTATAGTGAATATAAGCACAGCTATGCTCATAACGTGGTTCAAAATTACCTGGTATTGTCCTCGAATCTTTACCACTGGTGTGCAGAATTGATTTAAACCCATTTATAGTGAATATAAGCACAGCTATGCTCATAACGTGGTTCAAAATTACCTGGTATTGTCCTCGAATCTTTACCACTGGTGTGCAGAATTGATTTAAACCCATTTATAGTGAATATAAGCACAGCTATGCTCATAACGTGGTTCTAAATTAACCTGGTATTGTCCTCGAATCTTTACCACTGGTGTGCAGAATTGATTTAAAACCCATTTATAGTGAATATAAGCACAGCTATGCTCATAACGTGGTTCAAAATTACCTGGTATTGTCCTCGAATCTTTACCACTGGTGTGCAGAATTGATTTAAACCCATTTATAGTGAATATAAGCACAGCTATGCTCATAACGTGGGTTCAAAATTACCTGGTATTGTCCTCGAATCTTTACCACTGGTGTGCAGAATTGATTTAAACCCATTTATAGTGAATATAAGCACAGCTATGCTCATAACGTGGTTCAAAATTACCTGGTATTGTCCTCGAATCTTTACCACTGGTGTGCAGAATTGATTTAAACTCCATTTATAGTGAATATAAGCACAGCTATGCTCATAAACGTGGTTCAAAATTACCTGGTATTGTCCTCGAATCTTTACCACTGGTGTGCAGAATTGATTTAAACCCATTTATAGTGAATATAAGCACAGCTATGCTCATAACGTGGTTCAAAATTACCTGGTATTGTCCTCGAATCTTTACCACTGGTGTGCAGAATTGATTTAAACCCATTTATAGTGAATATAAGCACAGCTATGCTCATAACGTGGTTCAAAATTACCTGGTATTGTCCTCGAATCTTTCCACTGGTGTGCAGAATTGATTTAAACCCATTTATAGTGAATATAAGCACAGCTATGCTCATAACGTGGTTCAAAATTACCTGGTATTGTCCTCGAATCTTACCACTGGTGTGCAGAATTGATTTAAACCCATTTGTTAGTGAATATAAGCACAGCTATGCTCATAACGTGGTTCAAAATTACCTGGTATTGTCCTCGAATCTTTACCACTGGTGTGCAGAATTGATTTAAACCCATTTATAGTGAATATAAGCACAGCTATGCTCATAACGTGGTTCAAAATTACCTGGTATTGTCCTCAATCTTTACCACTGGTGTGCAGAATTGATTTAAACCCATTTATAGTGAATATAAGCACAGCTATGCTCATAACGTGGTTCAAAATTACCTGGTATTGTCCCTCGAATCTTTACCACTGGTGTGCAGAATTGATTTAAACCCATTTATAGTGAATATAAGCACAGCTATGCTCATAACGTGGTTCAAAATTACCTGGTATTGTCCTCGAATCTTTACCACTGGTGTGCAGAATTGATTTAAACCCATTTATAGTGAATATAAGCACAGCTATGCTCATAACGTGGTTCAAAATTACCTGGTATTGTCCTCGAATCTTTACCACTGGTGTGCAGAATTGATTTAAACCCATTTATAGTGAATATAAGCACAGCTATGCTCATAACGTGGTTCAAAATTACCTGGTATTGTCCTCAATCTTTACCACTGGTGTGCAGAATTGATTTAAACCCATTTATAGTGAATATAAGCACAGCTATGCTCATAACGTGGTTCAAAATTACCTGGTATTGTCCTCGAATCTTTACCACTGGTGTGCAGAATTGATTTAAAACCCATTTATAGTGAATATAAGCACAGCTATGCTCATAACGTGGTTCAAAATTACCTGGTATTGTCCTCAATCTTTACCACTGGTGTGCAGAATTGATTTAAACCCATTTATAGTGAATATAAGCACAGCTATGCTCATAACGTGGTTCAAAATTACCTGGTATTGTCCTCGAATCTTTACCACTGGTGTGCAGAATTGATTAAAACACCATTTATAGTGAATATAAGCACAGCTATGCTCATAACGTGGTTCAAAATTACCTGGTATTGTCCTCAATCTTTACCACTGGTGTGCAGAATTGATTTAAACCCATTTATAGTGAATATAAGCACAGCTATGCTCATAACGTGGTTCAAAAATTACCTGGTATTGTCCTCGAATCTTTACCACTGGTGTGCAGAATTGATTTAAACCCATTTATAGTGAATATAAGCACAGCTATGCTCATAACGTGGTTCAAAATTACCTGGTATTGTCCTCAATCTTTACCACTGGTGTGCAGAATTGATTTAAACCCATTTATAGTGAATATAAGCACAGCTATGCTCATAACGTGGTTCAAAATTACCTGGTATTGTCCCTCGAATCTTTACCACTGGTGTGCAGAATTGATTTAAACCCATTTATAGTGAATATAAGCACAGCTATGCTCATAACGTGGTTCAAAATTACCTGGTATTGTCCTCGAATCTTTACCACTGGTGTGCAGAATTGATTTAAACCCATTTATAGTGAATATAAGCACAGCTATGCTCATAACGTGGTTCAAAATTACCTGGTATTGTCCTCGAATCTTTACCACTGGTGTGCAGAATTGATTTAAACCCATTTATAGTGAATATAAGCACAGCTATGCTCATAACGTGGTTCAAAATTACCTGGTATTGTCCTCGAATCTTTACCACTGGTGTGCAGAATTGATTTAAACCCATTTATAGTGAATATAAGCACAGCTATGCTCATAACGTGGTTCAAAATTACCTGGTATTGTCCTCGAATCTTTACCACTGGTGTGCAGAATTGATTTAAACCCATTTATAGTGAATATAAGCACAGCTATGCTCATAACGTGGTTCAAAATTACCTGGTATTGTCCTCAATCTTTACCACTGGTGTGCAGAATTGATTTAAACCCATTTATAGTGAATATAAGCACAGCTATGCTCATAACGTGGTTCAAAATTACCTGGTATTGTCCTCGAATCTTTACCACTGGTGTGCAGAATTGATTTAAACCCATTTATAGTGAATATAAGCACCAGCTATGCTCATAACGTGGTTCAAAATTACCTGGTAATTGTCCTCGAATCTTTACCACTGGTGTGCAGAATTGATTTTAAACCCATTTATAGTGAATATAAGCACAGCTATGCTCATAACGTGGTTCAAAATTACCTGGTATTGTCCTCGAATCTTTACCACTGGTGTGCAGAATTGATTTAAACCCATTTATAGTGAATATAAGCACAGCTATGCTCATAACGTGGTTCAAAATTACCTGGTATTGTCCTCGAATCTTTACCACTGGTGTGCAGAATTGATTTAAACCCATTTATAGTGAATATAAGCACAGCTATGCTCATAACGTGGTTCAAAATTACTGGTATTGTCCTCAATCTTTACCACTGGTGTGCAGAATTGATTTAAACCCATTTATAGTGAATATAAGCACAGCTATGCTCATAACGTGGTTCAAAATTACCTGGTATTGTCCTCGAATCTTTACCACTGGTGTGCAGAATTGATTTAAACCCATTTATAGTGAATATAAGCACAGCTATGCTCATAACGTGGTTCAAAATTACCTGGTATTGTCCTCGAATCTTTACCACTGGTGTGCAGAATTGATTTTAAACCCATTTATAGTGAATATAAGCACAGCTATGCTCATAACGTGGTTCAAAATTACCTGGTATTGTCCTCGAATCTTTCCACTGGTGTGCAGAATTGATTTAAACCCATTTATAGTGAATATAAGCACAGCTATGCTCATAACGTGGTTCAAAATTACCTGGTATTGTCCTCGAATCTTTACACAGGGTGTCCAGAATTGATTTAAACCCCATTTATAGTGAATATAAGCACAGCTATGCTCATAACGTGGTTCAAAATTACCTGGTATTGTCCTCAATCTTTACCACTGGTGTGCAGAATTGATTTAAACCCATTTATAGTGAATATAAGCACAGCTATGCTCATAACGTGGTTCAAAATTACCTGGTATTGTCCTCAATCTTTACCACTGGTGTGCAGAATTGATTTAAACCCATTTATAGTGAATATAAGCACAGCTATGCTCATAACGTGGTTCAAAATTACCTGGTATTGTCCTCGAATCTTTACCACTGGTGTGCAGAATTGATTTAAACCCATTTATAGTGAATATAAGCACAGCTATGCTCATAACGTGGTTCAAAATTACCTGGTATTGTCCTCAATCTTTACCACTGGTGTGCAGAATTGATTTAAACCCATTTATAGTGAATATAAGCACAGCTATGCTCATAACGTGGTTCAAAATTACCTGGTATTGTCCTCGAATCTTTACCACTGGTGTGCAGAATTGATTTAAACCCATTTATAGTGAATATAAGCACAGCTATGCTCATAACGTGGTTCAAAATTACCTGGTATTGTCCTCAATCTTTACCACTGGTGTGCAGAATTGATTTAAACCCATTTATAGTGAATATAAGCACAGCTATGCTCATAACGTGGTTCAAAATTACCTGGTATTGTCCTCGAATCTTTACCACTGGTGTGCAGAATTGATTTAAACCCATTTATAGTGAATATAAGCACAGCTATGCTCATAACGTGGTTCAAAATTACCTGGTATTGTCCTCAATCTTTACCACTGGTGTGCAGAATTGATTTAAACCCATTTATAGTGAATATAAGCACAGCTATGCTCATAACGTGGTTCAAAATTACCTGGTATTGTCCTCAATCTTTACCACTGGTGTGCAGAATTGATTTAAACCCATTTATAGTGAATATAAGCACAGCTATGCTCATAACGTGGTTCAAAATTACCTGGTATTGTCCTCGAATCTTTACCACTGGTGTGCAGAATTGATTTAAACCCATTTATAGTGAATATAAGCACAGCTATGCTCATAACGTGGTTCAAAATTACCTGGTATTGTCCTCAATCTTTACCACTGGTGTGCAGAATTGATTTAAACCCATTTATAGTGAATATAAGCACAGCTATGCTCATAACGTGGTTCAAAATTACCTGGTATTGTCCTCGAATCTTTACCACTGGTGTGCAGAATTGATTTAAACCCATTTATAGTGAATATAAGCACAGCTATGCTCATAACGTGGTTCAAAATTACCTGGTATTGTCCTCAATCTTTACCACTGGTGTGCAGAATTGATTTAAACCCATTTATAGTGAATATAAGCACAGCTATGCTCATAACGTGGTTCAAAATTACCTGGTATTGTCCTCGAATCTTTACCACTGGTGTGCAGAATTGATTTAAACCCATTTATAGTGAATATAAGCACAGCTATGCTCATAACGTGGTTCAAAATTACCTGGTATTGTCCTCAATCTTTACCACTGGTGTGCAGAATTGATTTAAACCCATTTATAGTGAATATAAGCACAGCCATGCTCATAACGTGGTTCAAAATTACCTGGTATTGTCCTCGAATCTTTACCACTGGTGTGCAGAATTGATTTAAACCCATTTATAGTGAATATAAGCACAGCTATGCTCATAACGTGGTTCAAAATTACCTGGTATTGTCCTCAATCTTTACCACTGGTGTGCAGAATTGATTTAAACCCATTTATAGTGAATATAAGCACAGCTATGCTCATAACGTGGTTCAAAATTACCTGGTATTGTCCTCGAATCTTTACCACTGGTGTGCAGAATTGATTTAAACCCATTTATAGTGAATATAAGCACAGCTATGCTCATAACGTGGTTCAAAATTACCTGGTATTGTCCTCAATCTTTACCACTGGTGTGCAGAATTGATTTAAACCCATTTATAGTGAATATAAGCACAGCTATGCTCATAACGTGGTTCAAAATTACCTGGTATTGTCCTCGAATCTTTACCACTGGTGTGCAGAATTGATTTAAACCCATTTATAGTGAATATAAGCACAGCTATGCTCATAACGTGGTTCAAAATTACCTGGTATTGTCCTCAATCTTTACCACTGGTGTGCAGAATTGATTTAAACCCATTTATAGTGAATATAAGCACAGCTATGCTCATAACGTGGTTCAAAATTACCTGGTATTGTCCTCGAATCTTTACCACTGGTGTGCAGAATTGATTTAAACCCATTTATAGTGAATATAAGCACAGCTATGCTCATAACGTGGTTCAAAATTACCTGGTATTGTCCTCAATCTTTACCACTGGTGTGCAGAATTGATTTAAACCCATTTATAGTGAATATAAGCACAGCTATGCTCATAACGTGGTTCAAAATTACCTGGTATTGTCCTCGAATCTTTACCACTGGTGTGCAGAATTGATTTAAACCCATTTATAGTGAATATAAGCACAGCTATGCTCATAACGTGGTTCAAAATTACCTGGTATTGTCCTCAATCTTTACCACTGGTGTGCAGAATTGATTTAAACCCATTTATAGTGAATATAAGCACAGCTATGCTCATAACGTGGTTCAAAATTACCTGGTATTGTCCTCAATCTTTACCACTGGTGTGCAGAATTGATTTAAACCCATTTATAGTGAATATAAGCACAGCTATGCTCATAACGTGGTTCAAAATTACCTGGTATTGTCCTCAATCTTTACCACTGGTGTGCAGAATTGATTTAAACCCATTTATAGTGAATATAAGCACAGCTATGCTCATAACGTGGTTCAAAATTACCTGGTATTGTCCTCGAATCTTTACCACTGGTGTGCAGAATTGATTTAAACCCATTTATAGTGAATATAAGCACAGCTATGCTCATAACGTGGTTCAAAATTACCTGGTATTGTCCTCGAATCTTTCCACTGGTGTGCAGAATTGATTTAAACCCATTTATAGTGAATATAAGCACAGCTATGCTCATAACGTGGTTCAAAATTACCTGGTATTGTCCTCGAATCTTTACCACTGGTGTGCAGAATTGATTTAAACCCATTTATAGTGAATATAAGCACAGCTATGCTCATAACGTGGTTCAAAATTACCTGGTATTGTCCTCGAATCTTTCCACTGGTGTGCAGAATTGATTTAAACCCATTTATAGTGAATATAAGCACAGCTATGCTCATAACGTGGTTCAAAATTACCTGGTATTGTCCTCGAATCTTTCCCTTCGTGTTTGATCCCGGATCGTCGCCAATAGCCCGTTGAGTTGCTCCAGTGCGACGTTAATTAAAATACCCACGAGTAAATCCAAAGGAAATAAAATTAATTAAAGATATAAAGCAGCATTTCCATCTTCCTGTTTTAATTCTCAATTCCATTTAAGTGTATTGGAAAACTTAGACACCTCAGCCATGTTACCACAATTAGCTTCTGAACATCTTCCATTTCATCCTTTGGACTCATTAGTAACGATTTGGTATTTTTTGGCTGCTGAAACCGTTCGCTTACATTATTTTTTCTGCTCTGATTTTTGTAGTGCAGATTTATCATTTACCTGTCATTAACGTAATTAATCTAAAAATTTAGTAATCGATCGTATTTCCAATGGAAATATCATTAGAAGGTCTTCGTACTGGATATTTTGTGACTACCAAGTTATCTTTGAACCATCAGGTAAGTAGTTAATTAGTGTCGTATTGCAGCAACAAAATGAGCTATTGGTGACTGTCAGGTATATCCATCCCGGAGGGAAAGGACCGAGGACAACGCCTCGTCATTTAAACCGCGGCAAGATGACGAGGTCAACACCTGAACCCCACTCTCCAAACTTCCACAGTACGCCAACGTGTGGACATTGGATTGTACCACAAATTCAACGTGCCCGTATACACGACGGTCTTTAGTTGGATTCGAACTTGCAACCCCCGTTGCCAGTCCGTTACTCTTCCAACTGGGCTACCGCGGCCCTTTTGAACCATCGAGATCCATTATAGAGTTCTTCGTTGAATCAAAAAGATAAAAGTTCGAAGACGATTCATGTCTGATGAGTAGTTAAAGACTAGTACATCGATAACGTTTTCTATCGTACAAATATTTGCTCTGCATTCTATACATCTTCCAAATTCACTCCTAATTTGTGTTTTCTGTATGCATTAGTAAAGTTTTCCCATTTGGATTCGGCTCACTTTTTCGACCATTAATCACTCAACTGTTTGCTCACGTGCCCTTCGTCCAAACCGGGAGAATGATTCCGAGAATGATCTTAATCCACGTGCGTTGCATGTGTGGACATCCGTTGCCATGGTTACTCGGAAAGAACTGCCGAACAACTCTTTTACGAAAACGGATGTAGAAGTCAAACTGTTGGAGTGTTCACGAAAGGTTTCTGTTGTTCGTTTCGTGGTAGCCATCTGTAGCGGCCATCGAACCTTGGAGAGAAGACAGCAAATGTGGCGTAGGCACACGCGAAATGGAACCACTAATTGCATTTTATTTCCATTCGGGACTTTAAATCGTTGATGGACCATCGCATTTTTGAATGGAGACATCTGCTTTCGTAATACTTCCGTTCAAGTGATGACGAAGCTAATGATTCTGAGATGGGGTACAAGTAAATTTTTTTCGAGAAAATCCATCACGAGGGGAAACGAAGATATGATTATCGAACGAAAAGCGTAATGTTCAAAACACACGGATGAAATTGATTGGTGAATTTTATAACCATATTTTGCCAGGCTGCGCCAAACAATGTCAAGTGAATGTCACACACAAGCAAAGTTTTACTGACACAAGAGAGAAATATACCCAGGTTGCTACAGCAGTGAGAACACCTAATGATCCACCGATGAAATTAAGGGTCGTGGTAGCCCGGTTGGAAGAGTAATGGATTAGCAACCGGAGGGTTACGAGTTTGAATCCAACCAAAGATCGCCGTGTACAAAAGTGGCTGGTGCACTTTACTCTGCGGTGGCCTCAAATGTCCTCACGTTAGCATGATGTGGAAGTTTGGAGAGTGGGGATGCCAGCTCAGGTGTTGCCTCGTCATCTGACCGAGGTTCAAAATTACGTGGTATTGTCCTTTTCCTTGGGGACTGATCTCGGACCTTCACCATAACCCGTTGTGTTGCTCCAGTGTGACGTTAATTAAAATACCCTTTTACAAAACTAATTTCAATATTTTTCTGTTTTTAGATTTTTTGAACGAAGAAAAATGTTTTATATTCTGTAGATTTTCTGTACTCTTTCCTTTATTTGAATGAAACTATTGGCTCAGTGGGTTTGCCCACTGCGATAGCAACCTGCGAGTTGTGGGCGACGCTGGTTCGATTCTTCCCTGTGTGTATTTATCTCTTCTGTGTCAACAAAAACTTTCCTTGTGTGAGGATGTCCATTTACTCTACGTTGTTTGGCGCAGCTTGGCAAATATGGCCTTCGCCCCATATTCTCCCTAAAAAACCCCACACTACCAACCATCACTAAAAATATGTTTCAAACAATAAAAGATAGGTGTAAATGTTATGTTATCGATGGAAAGCAAAATGTTGAATAAGAAATGTAGTTTCTATATAAATTTGTAATTGCATTGTTCAGCTTTTGAGCAATCCTCAGGCGAAGACGACAAATGAAACATGTCTAATTTTAGGAAGGGTGACGTGAATACTTGGGCCTGATGTTGGATTCTGTAATGAATGAAGCCACACGTAGGAAGTTTCAACGATTCTTTATTGTGAATATTCATCAGTTGTATCATTCATCAATTGTTGTATACATATACGTATGTATATATGTAATAATAAGTAAAGCTACCCTAAGAATAGATTTCCCCAGAAACAAGATGAAACAAAATATGTAAATGTTGAGTGAGTCTGCTTACTTTTTCAAGGGGAGCAAAGCCAGGTATTCACTTAAAAATGAGATGCTCTGAGTTTTTTCTGTACTTATGTGAGGCCAGGCCGAAGAGATCAACACAAGTTACCACCGAAAAACCCCAAGTTACACACCGATTTCTCGGAGAAATCTGTTCTTAGGGTAGCTTTACTTATTATTTCCCTATATTTATTCTCTGCGGCTTTCAGCGCTGTTCATCTAAAGGGTCAGTATTATTGTCGATACTATTGTTGTTATTTTGCTCCACTTTTTTGTTCTTGTTATTACTTGCATTTTGTTTTTGTTTTATTTTGTTTCTCTTTTTTGATTTGTGGTGATGGTCTATATATATATATATATGTATGTATATATGTATGTTTATATATATATATATATATATATGTAATAATAAACAATCAAACAATAAGCAATCGGGGATATACAAGGACACTCGCCAAAGACAAGTAAAATAACAGAAATGTAGACCAGCAAAAGATTAAAAATGCAGACAAGTACAAATCTAAAAAGCCAAAATACCGGGGTATAAAAATACAATATAAAACTAGAAGAGAATATAAACTTACCCACTCATTTTTTAAAAATATTCTTGGTATTCTTCAATTTAAATTCCTAAATTTCTCTGTTTTGTTTTGTAATATTGAATTCTATATGTATATATAGCCAACACATAAGGGCCGCTGTTGCCCAGTTGGAAGAGCAACGGATTAGGAAACGGAAGGTTGCGAGTGCGCATCCAACCAAAAGACCGTCGTGTACCAATAGAGCTGGTGCAGGTTAAATCTATCGTGGCCTCGAATGTCCTCACGTTGGTGTGGTGCGGAAGTACGGAGAGTGGGGCGCCAGCTGAGGTGTCACCTCGTCATCTGATTGTGGTTCAAAATGACATAGTGTTGTCTCGGATCTTTCCCTTTGGATTTGATACCGGACCGTCGCCAATAGCCCGTTGCGTTGATGAGATTGCTGTTGTCCAATATTAATTGTATCGTAGTTTCGGTAGCTTTCGAATGACACCACTTGCGCAGTCCTCACTCCACGTAATCTAAAGTTACACTGGCACCAAGCTCGCCCAGCACCGTAGAATTTCAACCTATTGCGGACCCCCTCCCCTCGCTCATTGCGCCTGCGCACTCGGTCCGAAGGTCATTTCAGGTACGGACATCCTTTCTCTACACGAGGCTCTATTTATCTTCTGGGTGTGTCTTCTAGTTCTGAAATCATAAGACAAAACAGTTGTAACCTTTTTTTTGTAACGCTGGTCTTTTCATGCATATTCCCCTGTACTGTTTCGATTTTGAAGACGTATTCACGTCAAAAATGACAACGGTATAAAAGTTTGTAGTTTGATTTTGAAGACGTATTCACGTCAAAAATGACAACGGTATAAAAGTTTGTAGTTTGATTTTGAAGACGTATTCACGTCAAAAATGACAACGGTATAAAAGTATGTAGTTTGATTTTGAAGACGTATTCACGTCAAAAATGACAACGGTATAAAAGTATGTAGTTTGATTTTGAAGACGTATTCACGTCAAAAATGACAACGGTATAACAGTATGTAGTTTGTAGCCCTATAAGAACCCTTCAATGGCTTTAATCCTTTTCTTATGTATTTACTATTTGGTTTTTCAAACAGATATTGAGGTATTATTTAATTAACGTCGTACTGGAGCAACACAACGGGCTCTTCGCGACGGTCCGGGATCAAACCCGAAGGGAAAGATTCGAGGACATCACGCAAATTTTGACCACGGTCAGATGACGAGATCACACCTGAGCTGGCACCCCACTCTCCAAACTTTCACATCACGCCAACGTGAAGACATAAGAGGCCTCGATAGATTTAACGGGCTCCCGTCACCATGTAGACGACGGTCTTTGGTTGAATTCGAACTCGCAACCCTCCGGTTCCTAATCCGTTACTCTTCCAACTGGGCTACTGCGGCCACTGATTTTTCAAACAGAAGACAGGATAACTCAAACAAATTAACAAAATTTACGAAAAGGTACCAAGAAAGCGACGTAAATTTATGAAAGTATAACAAATGGTCAGATTCGTATTTGTATCAAATGAACAATGCCATATTTTTAAATGGTCTTTTCTCGATCCTTCAGATGTAGCATACAAATCTGAAAATGCTAATCTCAAACAAACCATTTTCTAAAGTGACCGTTAATTAAGTCTACTTATTAATTTTGTTAAAATTGTCGATTAGAAAAATTTATTTGTATCAATAATGCTGTAGAACTAAATCACTTGATTTCTTTTACAGATATTTTCTGTCCTTACTATTTCATTGATGCGACGTTGCAGCTACTAAATATATTGATGACTCCCTGTTTCTAAATTTATCCAAAAGGTAAGGAGATTTATCTTTTCTCTTATTTCAGAGGGGGGGGGGGAATAACAATGTATCAGCGAATAATGGTATTGAAAACCTTTTTATTTTTTAAGGCACGTCAAATTTCCAAGATAATATTTTTTTAATTTTTAAAAGTATCTCTTGGTAAATTTTAGAACATTAATATCTCCAGGCACCAATCACAATAGTGTCTGTCTCCTAGGAAAACTGTTCTGGACACAGTCTACCCTGTTGCCATAGCAACTGTCCTATTTTCCATAGGAAATGCTTGAAGATATGTTATTAAATGTGTCCCATTGGTGATTTGATGGCAAATTGGAGCCGAGATTTCTAGTAAATAACCTCTTTCTGCCTCCAACCTTTTACGTGATGTTGTTCTCCGATCTTTCCCATCGGGTTTGATCCCGGACCGTCGTCAATAGCCGGTGGGTTGCTCCAGTGCGACGTTAATTAAATACCTACCTGCCGCCAGCTTTCGGGAAAAACAGAATTCAATTAAGTCATCACTGAGAGTCACCCCTATTCAAAATGAATTTTAACCCTGTTTCTATAGCAACCGCCACCAACCAGACTTCGAGTCGAAAGTTCTCCTAGTAGACAGTGCGGTTCCCTGGTGAAGGCAGTCGTCCTTGGGTTAGTCGATTTCTGAGTAGGTGTGAAAGTGGAATAGAAGTTTGCCAAACGACAAAAGCCTGAATGAGGCGATCGCGGGGATGTTTTACCCCTGCCAACTCGTCATGGATGCTATCGCTTGGCATCGAACGATAACTTAGAACTAGAATCCGTGCCAAAGACGCCAATTGTGGAAGGGATTTGTAAATATTTACCACCAGTCCCCTAATTTAAATAATAGACTCATTCAAACACACGTGACTCAACTGCCTTTCCTTGGGAGCCGCACTATGAGACGTTTCCTGTACGTATTCTAAACGTGACGTCAGTTGGTTTGTTTTTTCGCGAATTCCATTTCAGCATTTCGCCAATGCAAATACGAAAGAATGAATTTCGAACTGATTTGTGATAGTTGATTGACCAACACCTATTATACCAAACGTTGCCAAAATGGCGATAAATTACATTTTTAGGCAACCCCCTATTTGTTTTACGCGAGAGCGAGCATTTGGATAGAAGTAAAATCTTCTAAGGTTACTTGAGGGGTTCACCTTTACTAGCCTTGGACTGGTTTGCACTGAAAATCCCTCTCATCGTATAGCGATGCATTTGTTTCGGTTTTTGCACTCTACTGTATTTTTAATGTGAGGATATTAAATACCGCTGTTATTCTGGAGACGAAAAATAATGATTCTGGTTATCTTGTGCTTGGGGCACCCTTTTATATAAGGAAAATCGAGAAATTTCGAGATAATGTTTTTTAATTTTAAGGAAATTTTTCAAAGCTTAAATGACATTTCATTTGAAAAAATGTTCGTAAGGAAGTTTCGGGTGACCACCATTAGGGCCACATGCATTGATACAGTGATGTGTTTATTTGGATTTGTACATTTATTTACTCTTAAATTTTTGGAAATAGGTAGTTGAATTAACGTCGCACAGGAGCAACACAACGGACTATTAGCGTCAATCCGGGATGAATCACGAATCGAATTTTTTTTTTTGGGGGGGGAGTTAATTAGCACTTTGTGTTGCTCCATGCGATGTTATTGGCTACGGTCTGGGATCAATCCCCACGGAAAGATCCGAGGACCAACCCACGTCATTTTGAACCACGGTCAGATGACGAGGACAACATCTCAGCTCTCCAAACTTCCACACCACGCCAACGTGAGGAGATTTGAGGCCACGACAAATTTAACGTGCACCAACCCCCATGTACACGATGGTCTTTGGCTGGGCCTAGTTTCGAACTAGGAACCTTTCTGCTGCTATTCCGATGCTCTTCCAACTGGGCCCAATTATTTTTAGAGGAAGCAATACTTTTGACTCATGAAACAAAACTTCTCACGAAAGTCATTTTGTCTCCCATTTTATCCCCAACTACTCTCTCCAAAGCACTGGCTGCTATTGCATTAAATTTTACGACTCGGTTTCACGAAGGCCATAGGTACCATTTCGCTGACTCAGAAACAGAGCTGAGCAGTTTTCTTCACTCCACCCACTTTCCGACTCTTCCCCCATCTGCCGTTGTGAAAAGCCAAACACACTCACCGTAACCCTGCGTTCGACTTCTAAATCCGCACCGGCTGTCGAACGGGAATCTCGAATTTCCTGATTTTCATGGCTTGTCGAACTTAGTGAGACGATGAAGTGACAGGTGGCCCACACACAGCCGTTGTTTGACGTCCCCTTTTTCTCCAGTGCCTCTTGTGGGTTTTTGAATTTCGTGAATGTATATCACCGAAGCCCTTTTGCGTAGGGGGCTTTTCAGGTGGTTTGTTGTATACCGTCCTCTTTCTCTTCACGCTTTTCGGTTGATTAAAAATCTCCTTCAGAGTGAATCGGGTGTTTTTGTTTGACGATTATAACGCGTTCAGGTTTTTTCGTTTGAATTGTGTCAACATTTAGACAGCAGCAGACGCTTACGAATTTTCACGACTTTTTTCTCCTTTCATCCCACTATCCTCAATCCATCTTTTTTCTCCCTTAACCCTTTAGGGCCTAATGGGCATATACGTCCCAGAGAGTAGATTGGGTAAATAAATTCCACTTTTGAATGAGTTTTTACGTTTTCAGTGTTCTTAAGGAATTAGGGAATAAAAATATGACTCAAGAAACCTGGCAATATTTTCAGATTGCAAATGGATGTTTTTGAGCACGCCCATTCATTCTGATGAATGAGTGACCGTGGTTCGGAAACAAAAAGATGCTACAAAATTAGACGTTAGTTGCCCAGAAGCCCACTACAATATGTACATGAATGGAGTTGTGATGAAATGGCTACTTTTTAGGGTCATGGCAGAAAATCAGACAAGTGGTGGAAATAGATTTTTAGTTATGATTTGTGTTGTGAATGCATGGATTACGAAGTGTGATGTGGAACATAAAACAGAACCACTATTATCATTCCCTTAGCTGAGCAACTAATAAATGTTGGAAGGGAGAAAGCAAACACAAAAAGAATGCGAAAGTACGGTCGTCCGTCAAAAAGAGCAAAAACTACTAAATTAAACTACTTTTCAGAGTTAAATTTTAATCATGCAAAAGTCGGGCGAAAGGGTTAGCACTCGATGCTGTCTTATGTTTGGCGCAACTTATAGTTTTAGACAAACTGATGGTTTCTTAGTTCCTCTTTGAAACTGCCTCCCATTTGAGTCAAATTATGATAGTTTTGGAAAGTCATTCACATCATACAATACCACGAAACAAATCTTTGAAAGATTAAAGCACAACGTTAGGACACCAAGGCAAATTGAAACCCTAATGCATTGTTGTAACCCTCTTAAAATTATACCAATGTAAAACTTAACTATTATTTACAGTCACATGCAACCTCATTAGTGATCGAGGTCCTGGATGGAAGAGTAAAGGATCAGCAACCGGAGGGTTGCGAGTTCGAATACAACCAAAGACCGTCGTGTACAAAGGGAGCTGGTGCACGTTATATCGTGGCCTCCAATGTCCTCACATTGCGTGGTGTGGAAATTTGGAGAATGGGGTGCCAGGTCAGGCGCGACCTCATCATCTGACCGTGGTTCCAAATGATGTGGTGTTTTCTTCGAATCTTTCCCTTGGGGTTTGATCCCGAACCGTCCCCTAAAGCCCGCTGTGTTGCTCCAGTGTGACGTTAATTAAAATACCTATTTACCATTAGTGCTCGAACAGTCAGGCGAAAAGTGCTTGTTTTGGTATGGCAAAAGATATGGGAGATGTAGTCGTGTAGGTAGGGTATGCATTGAATCAGTGAGTTTCCAGTAATCGCCAACAAGACGGTTAGCGGTAATCTTGTTTGGGCACGCAGTGAGGAAGGTAACTTCTGAAGGATTCAACGAAATAAGCGGTCTGCAATTTGGAATGTGCTGAACCCTAGTGTTAGCAGTCGCTTTGCCTATCAAAGATGGATTCGTCAAGTCCAGGAACGCAGATATTAGTTTATCATAACTGGACGCAGAGCACTGATGACTTCAGTTTCTTCCACGGAACCGGAGTACGCAAGGGGGAAATTATACATTTGGTTAAATTAAACGAATTGTGATACATGTTCTTATTCTATGAATGCCAATCTAGTACCGGGATATTTGATTTAACCTGGCAGCGGTTGGTGGGTAGGTAATTTGGGTTTTATGGCGCAAAGTAAAAAAAAAACCGGAAAGCTGTCCCAAACTTAGAACAGGGACCCGTTGACTACTCACGTATGTAGGTACTTGAATGAACGTCGCACTAGAGCATCATAACGGGGCAGTGGCGACGGTCCGGGATCAAACCCGAGGGGAAAGAACCGAGGACAACACCTCTTCTTTTTGAACCACGATCAGATGACGCGGTCACACCTGAGCTGGCACCCCACTCTCCAAACTTCCATGCCACGCCAACGGGAGGACATAGAAGGCCACGACAGATATTGGCGACTGGGATCCATCTCGAATGGAAAGATCCGAGGACAACACCTCGTCATTCTGAACCACGGTGAGGTGACGAGCGTCTTTCCCTCCGGGATCGATCTGGGTTCATCGCCAATAGCCTTTTGCTCCAACTACTTACCTACCCATTTCAAGCGGCATCACGTCTTCCGATTTCCTTTAGTTCTCCGACTGTAAACGCCGATTAAGGAGACGCAAATTCTGATTAATTGCAGCGAAACAAAAGGCGATCTCTGAAGCGTGGTGGAGTGTGAATGGTTCGCTTAGGAGCGATTAGACTGGTGGATAATGAAACGGGGAGGATGGAAAGGAAGAGCTTATCCGCAGACATCGGAGCCCGAGTCTTCTCGGGAGTGAGATGAATGGCTTCCTTTGCTTATCTCCGCTACGATGATGTTCGAGACAAAGCCAGATCAGACTAACAGACGTTTAGTGAGATGTGTCTGTTGGGAAACATTTTTATTAAATGTCGCCTTTTTAATGAGGGTAGGTAGGTATTTTAATTGACGTCGCATTGGGGCAACACAACGGGCTATTGGCGACAGTCCGGGACCAAACCCAAAGGAAAGGAGCCGAGAACAACACCACGTAATTTTGAACCACGGTCAGATGACGGGGTCACACTTGAGCCATCGACCTTCTAATGAAATAGACGGAGCATCCCGCAGTTTCATGTTATTTCTTGCAGTTGCTCGGTTTGAAGATCTGTCATGTGGTTGTGGGTAAAAGCAGGAATCCTAAATTATTGATGGGTTAAAGTGATTATCCACTGTGATCAAAAACACTAGTCTGCGCTTCCTTAGCCAATCGGCTAGCTCGATTTGTGATTTACCCTTTTATATCGACATCGGATCCGCCCGCATGATCCGTCATTTCATTAGAAATCCAACCGAAGACCGTCGTGTACAAAGGGGGCTGGTGCACGTTAAATCTACAGTGGCCTCAAATGTCCTAACGTTGGAAGTTTGGAGAGTGGGGTTCCAGCTCAGGTGTTGGCCTCGTCATGTGACCGTGGTTCAAAATTACGGGATGTTACCCTCGGATCTTTCCCTTCGGTTTGATCCCGGACCGTCGCCAATAACCCGTTGTGTTGCTCCAGTTCGACGTTTATTAACACTAGAAAGACTGAAATTTAGTATATACTTATATTGCCCGAAAGCAGTCAAATTGACTGCTTTGTGAAAGCATAACCAATGCATAAAGAAATGTATTTGAAATTAATTTTTAATGTTATTTTATATTATAAAGAAAATTTACTTCTCTTAGAAAACAAAAAAGTACTTTATTATTATTTATACATTTTTTGCAAATAAATGTGGAAATTCTTTTTTTGCGTATTTTCCACAAACATACATTTTACATTTTTCACCAATATTATTTGTTTTGTTATTATGGCAAAATCGTACTCGACAAACTCTGCGTTGATTAGGATGGATTGCATTTGATGATGTTGCAGCTGACTTTTGTGGGTCCTCAGGTGAAATTTTCTGTCTTGCATTTCTATATTCGACGGAAAGCTGTTCTGCCAATTGAAACAAGAAGTCATTTCGTTGTATTTGTATTCCTGTCGCTTCTTTATATAGGATCCAAGCATTTATATTCAGTTTCTTCATCAGAGTCTGAAATAATTCGTATCCTACATCTTTTTCTGGGCATATGGAGGATATATTCATTTTCATCATGAGTGGTCGATTCTTCATCGTTATCTTCAATTTCAGATGCCTCGCTTTGTGAACCGCTTCATCTTCAGATGATAGTTCAAAACTTATTGCATCTGATTCTATATCGGAGAACTCTTCACTTATGTTGGTTAGCTTTTTCAATGGATCAATTCTATTAGACATTGTTTTCATGAATTTAGGGTCAAATAATATAAAATAAGATAAGAATAAAAAGTACTACTCTTTGTTTGCTGTGCAACTTATATTTTGTGCCGATCCACGCAGTACTTATCTCTGGAAGAAACGGTATACGCGATACGCGATGTTTGCGCACATAGCGATGGACAACAATGAAGCGAAAAGGAACGCAAAAACAAAGGAATATTCTCTCGAAAATATAAATGCTAAACTCTGTGATTTCTAAATAAAATTTACGAAATTCATTAATAAAATTCATTGAATTAAGTTGAATTTCCCAAGTAGTCCTTGGGCAATCTAGTGTTAAAACACCTACCTACCTATTTCATTAGAAGGTCGATGACCTGAGCTGGCACCCCACTCCCCAAACTTCCACACCACGCCAACGTGAGGACATTTGAGGCCACGACAGCTTAACGTGTACCCGCCCCCTTCGTACACGACGGTCTTTGGTTGGATTCGAACTCGCCACCCTCCGGTTGCTAATCCTTTACTCTTCCAACCGCGGCTCTTTTAATGAGGGAATATGAAGTTTGGATTTGCTTTGAATTGTCACTCTTCGGTGGCTTTTTGTTGTAATTAGACCGGTGAGACACTATGGAATAATACACGATGTATGATACTTCAATGATACGTAATTCATATAATAAAATAGAGTAGAGTCTGAGTCTACATCGAGTATAAGGTTGGTTGGTTGATTTTGTTACATCGGAAGTCTGGCCAAGTGTGCTAAGCAATGTCTTTAGCGTTAAGAAGTGGATTTCTCCTAGCAGCATCCTGTGAGCAGTCGGCAGCACAGTCTCAATTCCAACTCCCTCGGATGTATTTCTCTCTTCTGTTTTAGTGAAAATTTCCTTTGTGTGTGTACGCCCATTTTTACTTAGCTGGATCAGGTAGCTAACTACATCTAGGTCTTATGACGCATAGACTATGTTTGGACAAGCTGCGCCAAACACAAGATATATAATATCAAGTAAACGGACATTATGCGTTTTCTTGACGTTTGCACACAAGGTTTTGAGTTTTATGGCGGTATTTGGCCAAGCGTGCGCACACAATGAAAGTTTTTCTGCACAGTATAGAGATAGTTGCATGAATCGAACTTGCCTCGTCTTCAGCTCACTGCATATAAGCGCAGTGGGTAGGTAGTTGAATTAACGTCGCACTGGAGCGACCAACTGAGCATCACAACGAGAGATTACTAGTGAAGTTATGACACCATGTATTCCAGAAACAGTTCTGTTAACCATCGATACAAAATTAATTGGTTTAAGAGGTATTTCATTCATATTTTTAACAAGAAGTTTTCATACCTTTAAATGTCTGCACTCTTAATTATCATACCCTATTAAGCCGTGCATGATTCATGCTGAAATGCATTCTTTTACTGGCAAGTGTACAGAAATTTTCTGTTATATTCTTTTACTGGCAAGTGTACAGAAATTTTCTGTTATATTCTTTTACTGGCAAGTGTACAGAAATTTTCTGTTATATTCTTTTACTGGCAAGTGTACAGAAATTTTCTGTTATATTCTTTTACTGGCAAGTGTACAGAAATTTTCTGTTATATTCTTTTACTGGCAAGTGTACAGAAATTTTCTGTTATATTCTTTTACTGGCAAGTGTACAGAAATTTTCTGTTATATTCTTTTACTGGCAAGTGTACAGAAATTTTCTGTTATATTCTTTTACTGGCAAGTGTACAGAAATTTTCTGTTATATTCTTTTACTGGCAAGTGTACAGAAATTTTCTGTTATATTCTTTTACTGGCAAGTGTACAGAAATTTTCTGTTATATTCTTTTACTGGCAAGTGTACAGAAATTTTCTGTTATATTCTTTTACTGGCAAGTGTACAGAAATTTTCTGTTATATTCTTTTACTGGCAAGTGTACAGAAATTTTCTGTTATATTCTTTTACTGGCAAGTGTACAGAAATTTTCTGTTATATTCTTTTACTGGCAAGTGTACAGAAATTTTCTGTTATATTCTTTTACTGGCAAGTGTACAGAAATTTTCTGTTATATTCTTTTACTGGCAAGTGTACAGAAATTTTCTGTTATATTCTTTTACTGGCAAGTGTACAGAAATTTTCTGTTATATTCTTTTACTGGCAAGTGTACAGAAATTTTCTGTTATATTCTTTTACTGGCAAGTGTACAGAAATTTTCTGTTATATTCTTTTACTGGCAAGTGTACAGAAATTTTCTGTTATATTCTTTTACTGGCAAGTGTACAGAAATTTTCTGTTATATTCTTTTACTGGCAAGTGTACAGAAATTTTCTGTTATATTCTTTTACTGGCAAGTGTACAGAAATTTTCTGTTATATTCTTTTACTGGCAAGTGTACAGAAATTTTCTGTTATATTCTTTTACTGGCAAGTGTACAGAAATTTTCTGTTATATTCTTTTACTGGCAAGTGTACAGAAATTTTCTGTTATATTCTTTTACTGGCAAGTGTACAGAAATTTTCTGTTATATTCTTTTACTGGCAAGTGTACAGAAATTTTCTGTTATATTCTTTTACTGGCAAGTGTACAGAAATTTTCTGTTATATTCTTTTACTGGCAAGTGTACAGAAATTTTCTGTTATATTCTTTTACTGGCAAGTGTACAGAAATTTTCTGTTATATTCTTTTACTGGCAAGTGTACAGAAATTTTCTGTTATATTCTTTTACTGGCAAGTGTACAGAAATTTTCTGTTATATTCTTTTACTGGCAAGTGTACAGAAATTTTCTGTTATATTCTTTTACTGGCAAGTGTACAGAAATTTTCTGTTATATTCTTTTACTGGCAAGTGTACAGAAATTTTCTGTTATATTCTTTTACTGGCAAGTGTACAGAAATTTTCTGTTATATTCTTTTACTGGCAAGTGTACAGAAATTTTCTGTTATATTCTTTTACTGGCAAGTGTACAGAAATTTTCTGTTATATTCTTTTACTGGCAAGTGTACAGAAATTTTCTGTTATATTCTTTTACTGGCAAGTGTACAGAAATTTTCTGTTATATTCTTTTACTGGCAAGTGTACAGAAATTTTCTGTTATATTCTTTTACTGGCAAGTGTACAGAAATTTTCTGTTATATTCTTTTACTGGCAAGTGTACAGAAATTTTCTGTTATATTCTTTTACTGGCAAGTGTACAGAAATTTTCTGTTATATTCTTTTACTGGCAAGTGTACAGAAATTTTCTGTTATATTCTTTTACTGGCAAGTGTACAGAAATTTTCTGTTATATTCTTTTACTGGCAAGTGTACAGAAATTTTCTGTTATATTCTTTTACTGGCAAGTGTACAGAAATTTTCTGTTATATTCTTTTACTGGCAAGTGTACAGAAATTTTCTGTTATATTCTTTTACTGGCAAGTGTACAGAAATTTTCTGTTATATTCTTTTACTGGCAAGTGTACAGAAATTTTCTGTTATATTCTTTTACTGGCAAGTGTACAGAAATTTTCTGTTATATTCTTTTACTGGCAAGTGTACAGAAATATTCTGTTATATTCTTTTACTGGCAAGTGTACAGAAATTTTCTGTTATATTCTTTTACTGGCAAGTGTACAGAAATTTTCTGTTATATTCTTTTACTGGCAAGTGTACAGAAATTTTCTGTTATATTCTTTTACTGGCAAGTGTACAGAAATTTTCTGTTATATTCTTTTACTGGCAAGTGTACAGAAATTTTCTGTTATATTCTTTTACTGGCAAGTGTAGAGAAATTTTCTGTTATATTCTTTTACTGGCAAGTGTAGAGAAATTTTCTGTTATATTCTTTTACTGGCAAGTGTACAGAAATTTTCTGTTATATTCTTTTACTGGCAAGTGTAGAGAAATTTTCTGTTATATTCTTTTACTGGCAAGTGTACAGAAATTTTCTGTTATATTCTTTTACTGGCAAGTGTACAGAAATTTTCTGTTATATTCTTTTACTGGCAAGTGTACAGAAATTTTCTGTTATATTCTTTTACTGGCAAGTGTACAGAAATTTTCTGTTATATTCTTTTACTGGCAAGTGTACAGAAATTTTCTGTTATATTCTTTTACTGGCAAGTGTACAGAAATTTTCTGTTATATTCTTTTACTGGCAAGTGTACAGAAATTTTCTGTTATATTCTTTTACTGGCAAGTGTACAGAAATTTTCTGTTATATTCTTTTACTGGCAAGTGTACAGAAATTTTCTGTTATATTCTTTTACTGGCAAGTGTACAGAAATTTTCTGTTATATTCTTTTACTGGCAAGTGTACAGAAATTTTCTGTTATATTCTTTGAATTCACAAAATGGGTTCATTGATTGCGAACGGAAGCCAATTTCGGTGTAATTTTAGGACTTGGAATCACTCCTGCAGAAGTGAAACATCAAATAAAACTTTTTAGTGTAGTCAATAATTCTGCTGAAGGCATTTATAAAATGTAACGATCTTCCCTTTGTGTTTTTACCAATCGATAACCCAATTCGCAGAGCCACTCAATGTGCAGGGGAACTTTTTCTAAAAAGTTTTTCTCCTATTTCTTCTGCCTATTACTTTACGACAACGATGAATCGCCATTTCGGAGGGTAACAGATACATTTGTCGCCCTGTGAAATAGCGCCCCCCTTCTTTTGAAGATTTTTATTTCTCTTGGACTCCGTGTCGCCACTAACTCCAACTCAATATGCCTTATTTTAAGGCTGCATTAAGGAATTGGTCGTTCTCTACTTTTTGAAGTTTTCTTTGATCTAGTTCTCTACTCTTTTGACAGTTGTGATTTTTTTTCAAGAACTTTTTTTGCTGCAATTGGTGCATGGATTAATGCAATCTTGGTAAAAGAATGAAAATGAGCATTGTCTTTTCAAGTGTGCATATTCTTTTATATAAATTTGTAATTTTTAATGTAGATTTATTTTTGCTGTCATTGGAATTTTAAATTCTTATTTCTGTTCGACTCCCTGTTGCCACAAAATCCAACTCAATATGTCTTATTTTTAAGCTGCATTTGAGAAGTTAAATCTTTTTCTACTTTTTGAATTTTTTTCGATTCATCCATTTCTTCACTCTTTTGACAGTAGTTGAATAACTACTTATTGTTGTCGTGTCCATTTTCTGAGTCAGATGTCGCCATGTGCATTTTCCACAGCTTTGGCGATGTCGATTATTTTCTGGCTGTGAAGCTGTTCTTCAGGATGGTAATCAATGGTTTGAAGAGCAGCTACTATTGTAGGCCAGATGAATATACGATGAGCTGTGAGTTCAACTCCCAGACAGTTGTTACAATGTCTGCATGTTTAGGTTCCATCGCAGTTCATTTTCATGCCTTTAAATGTCCTCAGTCTGGATATTGTGGTGGTTATTAAATTAATTATAACCTTTCCTACTTATTAAGTTGGAAGAGCATCGGATTAGAAACCTGAAGGTTGCTACTTCGAAACTAGGTCCAGCCAAAACCGTCCTGTTAATGTTGGCTGGTGTACTTTAAAGCTGTCGTGGTCTCAGATGTCCTCACGTTGGTGTGGTGTGGGAGTTTGGAGAGTGGGGTGCCAGCTCGGGTGTTGCCTCGTCATCTTACCGTGGTACAGAATTACTTGGTGTTGTTCTCGGATCTTTCCTTTGGGGATTGATCCTGGACCGTCGCCAATAGCCCTTTATGGTACTCCAGTGCGACGTTAATTAACAAACTACTTATTAAATTAATTTGTTAAATTTTTCTGCCTTTAGTGCACAGATTAGTACAATCTCTGTCAAAAAGTGAAAATGAGACTTATTTCTTCGTGTGTAAGTTCCTTTTATGTAGATTTACTATATCATCTCTGGAATTTGAAGTTCTACAAATGCAAAATTTGCAGAACTTTAAATTCCAGCATGGATGAGGATTACCTCCTAGTCCGCCCGGACCTGGACTCATCTCAACAACTGGCCTGGAACTGCCCTAGGCTCTATTGGGTTGCCAGAGATAAAACGATGAGCCGAGCCTCTACATTTGTTATAGGACCAACAACTAGATCATTTTTTTCAACTCTGCTGGTGGTTGTCGCGACGAGATATCGGGGCCTCGGTAGCCTGGTTGGTAGAGTAGCCGATTAGCAAACGGAGGGTTACGCGTTCGAAACTCGATCCTACCAAAGACCGTCGTGTACAAAGGGGGGCTGGCGCACGTTAAATCTGCGTGGCCTCAAATATCCCCACGTTGGCGTGGAGATTTGGAGAGTGGGATTGCCAGCTCAGATATTGACCATCGTCATCGGACTGTGGTTTCAAAACGACGAGGTGTTCTCCTCGGATCTTTCCCTTCGAGATTGACACCTACTACCTACTTACCTATCTCAACGAAGTATCTCTTCATCTCTTGAAAACTGACCAGATCTTTCTTGATAGACGAGATATTTCGTCCTTCGAAAAAGACTAAGATCATTAAAAAAAATCGCTAATACCTTGGATGACGCGATATCTTGTCATTAAGAAAATTGGTCTCCTGATGGACGAAATATCTCGTCAACCATTTGGAGGATTAAAATCCGCTTTTATGTAATGGTGTGAGCAAAGTATTAGGGTAAGAAATGTACGGAATACCTCTTTCCCCTGAAATACTGTTTTAGATATCTTAAAATTATTGTGCTGCGGTAGCCCAGTTGGAAGAGCAACGGATTAGCAATCGGAGGGTTGAGAGTTCGAAACTCGTTCCAGACGAAGACCGTCGTGTACGCGGGGGCTGTTGCACGCTAAATCTGTCGTGGCCTCAAATGTCCTCACGTTGGCGTGCTGCGAAAGTTTGGACAGTGGGGTGTCAGATCGTTGTTGTTCTCGTCATCTGATCGTGGTTCAAAATTCGTGGTCCTTGGATCTTTCACTTCGGGATTGATCCTGGACAGTCTCCTATTACCAGTTGTGTTGCTCCAGTGCGACTACCTACATTAAAATTAATTAACTACCTACCTTAAAGTTATTAAAATATGCTTTATTAAAGATTAACGTTCACTACTTTAAACAAACGGGGCTACGACCTGCGGCTAAAAGGCGACTTTTGGCTACTATTTTGAAACCTAGTTGTATCATTTTAAGCAAAATCGTCTCTAAAGCTCTTATTTTCAAAATTTAGGCGACTTTTTTGAAAATTCATCAAAGGTCAACTAAATTGAGTCCCCTTTTTTAACTAATGGCGGAGGGCAGAAATATTTTTCGGATTTTTCTTTACAGAGAAAATTTCCCAAGGGACGCCAATTTCGAAGTTTGGCGCCAAGTCTTGTAACCATAAAAGAGAAACATCGGAATCTATAGTTGCTGGACGCATGAAAACCTTATTAAGAAATATTTAGTTTTTTTTTAATTTTAAAATTTAAATTTCTTGGCGATATCTTCAACGTCTGTCATACTTAATTAGCACATTATGTGTTTTAGACGATTCATTTCTAATCCGAGCTACTCAAATAGGCTTTAAGAGGAGACTTCCATACTAGTTTAAAAAATGTATGCCACTAATGCGTTATTTCACTTTGGCTATTTCAGCTTGGATTTACCATTGGTTTCATTTTTTCTACACATATAATCGAGATAAATCAGACGGTACCTCGGTACTTCGAATCGTACGAAAATCCAATTTTCCACTCCTCCCTTTGCAGATAAAAACCTCATCTCAACTCTTACACACGTAGGAAGGGTCACAGACTGTAACCGCCATTCCATCTAGACACCTGTTCCGGGAAGCGCCATTTTTTTAGTTTGGTTTTTGCTGCTTTATTACAGTAATATGACAATCAGACGATGATTTCCAGTGTAATGTCGCGTGATGTGCTGGGAGATGTTTCATAGGTATGGTGGTTTGGGGGTCGACTCCGGAAGCCGTTGTCCTGCATGGCAGAGTGATTTTTCTCTGTGCATTGCCGGATATTCGTGCTCGTGGATTAGTTACGAGGGTGTTGTGCGGTGCTTGCCCGTCCTAAATAGGCATCCTCGACAGAAAACATTTATTTTAGAGATGACAATCGTATTGGTATAGAGTCAAAACAGCGAGTACAATAGATACTGTAACGTAGTGGGCCGTGTGGCGTGCCAGTAAAAACGGCGACTCAGTCGGAATATAATTGAATTAGAAATTTATTTTAAGCGCAGAAATTTACATTATTTAATCGGGGATTTGTGTCCCTTGGTTGGGGCGTTGCAAAAGAGAGATAGGGGCTGACTCTAAAACTGCCGTCGACCGCCCGCCAAAACAAAAACTTGTTTTGATTTTGGTAGGTAGATAGTTGAATTGACGTTGCTCTGGAGCAACACAGCGGGCTATGGCGACGGTTCGAGATCAATCCCCAAGAGACCCAAGGACAACGCCTCGCAATTTCGAACCACGGTCAGATGACGAGAACGACACTTGTGCTTGCACCCCCTCTAAAAACTTCCACACCACACAAAAACTGAGATTTGGTGCCACGCAGCGGCGGCTCGTGAAACCCTCTATTAGTTTTCTGTGTCGCTGCTCGCAACGGGAAACGAGGGACATGTTTTTAGATTTCAACAGCCAACCCTATAGAGCAGCGGTTCCCAACCTGGGGTACGTGGCGGTCCGGTTGGGGGCACGCGAAAATAATACTAGTAATGGCGGAAAACACCTTAAAAAAGAAAAAAGGAAGTAATAGGCTTAAACCTAGTAATTGATTGATCATTGCCCCGCCCACCACCAATCATATCACGAGATTACGCATGTGCCCCTCCCCTCTCTTTTGTTGTTTCCTTCGTTTCTAGCAATTCTTCTCTAGAAAAATATCGAATCGTCTCAGAGCTTCCGGCATCGATATTTTTTATTTAAAACGCGATTGAAAGCAGGCCATCATTTTAGTGTTCGATTGGGCGCCAATTGAGTAACGTAAATTAATAGGCCTAGCATCGTTCCTTTTTTATGAGTGCTTAATTTAAAGTGTTTAGCTATTACTTAACTGCCTTCATTTGAACCTGATTTAAAAAAACTTAGCTCCGTGAAACCAGCTCAAGTATCGCATTGAAATTCTTGAAGGCCACGTTTGAAAACTAGCCGATCAAGTTGAAAAATTGTTGTGAACTTTCATCATAAGGTTATGTGATTGAAAATTACTATAATGCTATTTGTTTTGATGTTAGGCTGTAATTTTAAAAATTTGTAAAATCAAAAATTAAAGCCTATAAGTGTCATCAATTTTAGTCTGATTAATTTACTAGCTAACCTAAGAACGTTACTACCTAACAAAAACAAACCTTTTTTGTGTAGTCTAGAGGGATGGGTGAGAAGGGTTACGAGAGAAGGGTACTCATAAATAACAAATTTTATCAAGGAGTACGGGAGAGAAAAAAGGTTGGGACACACTGCTATAGAGGAAGGGGAATCGGCGTTTCTAGCTTTTGTCTTCCTTCGGAGCCGACTGTCTGTTCGATTGGACAGCTGCTAATGGCGGTGTTGCCATAGCAGCCATCTAGCTTACGGAATATGTGCAGCTATTTTTCTGCAAAAACTTCCGTACTAAGCTTTCGCTGTCTACAGTCGTAAGCATTGTAAGATATGTTCCTTGTACTAAATAACTCGCTCTGCGAAATTAAATTCGTTCCTATTTGTGAGTACTTTAGTAATTTATAAATCGTAAAAGAAAAAGAAAGATAAATTTTACGCAGAAATATTGAAAATGTATATTTATATGAAGTACTGAAAAAAAAGATTAATTTGAGAAATGTAATTTGAAAAATGAATTTGATGAAAAATGTTGGGGAAGTGGCACTTCCCTTCCTTCCCCTGAAAAGCCGCAACTGGTGCCACGACAGATTTTAAGTGCATCAGACCCCGTGAATACGACTGCCTTTGTCTGGACCGAGTTTCGAACTCGCAACCCTCCGATTGCTAATCCGTTACTCTTCCAACCGGGCTACCGCTGCCCGACTGTGTGTTCGTATTGTCTGACGCGATTTTTAAATTACTCCCTATTGCTATAAGGAAGACGAATATATAAGAATTCCTTTCAAATTTGTTTTTCGAACTCGTTTATTAACATTTCTTTTCATTCGAAGACCAGATGCGTCTTATTTCTAGTTTATTTTTATTAATTTGTGTCGTCCTCTCCTAATAGGCATACGAAGTAGGAAAATCTAGTTACATCCTTTTTAATCACATTCTCCAATTACCTTGTCAGTTTGCCAATTGCATCTATTACTGTAGAGCTTATTGAGAATTGACCTTTTAATCCTTAGATGTTACTGAGACTCACTGAGTCACTTGCTTTGCAATTCCTTTTTCTGTTTGAGATTTGTATTTAGTCATTTTTGTAACACTAGCTTATAATATTCTTTGCGTTTGTTTTTAACAACGACGTATTTGTTTTATTAATTCTTTCCGGTAATATTTCACTTTTTACGTCTATTTTAAATTACTTTTCTGCTTTTAAATAACACGATAAAGCACATACAGTAGTTACTGAGTATATAGATTAAGATTGTTATCAATCGATAATATAAAAAAATCGTTTTTATTGAGACGAAAAGAGAATCACATTGCAGAATTAAATGAACAATACATGTAATTTAAACGATGCTCGGTTATTTATTTCATTAATTTACCAAAATCTGTGAAACAAACATTATTTATTAAACAGTGAAAACATGATTTATAGTTACTTATCATTAGATGTAGTGTATATCTTCATTGTTTCATTGCCATAATTCCATTTTATTTATCCGTTGAATGAATTATCTTTTACTAAATCCTTGCTTTGTCGCGTTTTCTATGGATATAATCTAACTATATATTTTTGAATTTTATGTACATTCACAATAAAACAAACCATAGCTTTATTCTTAACTAGAAGTTTTTAGATAATCCAGTTAGCCGTGGATAAAGAGTTGTTTCCTACAAAATGAAAGTTTAGACGTCGCACGGGAGCAATATAACGGGATATTGGCAACGGCGATCCATCCCAATGGGAAAGATCCCACTACAACGCCTCATAAATTTTGAACCACGGTCAGGTGACGAGGTGAACATTTGATCTGGCACCCCACTCTCCAAACTTCTATACCACGCCAACGTGAGGGTATTGGAGGCCACGACAGGTTTAACGTGAACCAGCCCCCGTGTAGACGGTCTGTAGTTGTTATTTTAGCCATAAAGTTTATTATTGGCCAGAAAGTTTAGGTTGTGATAATTGTGGAAACTACACCACCTCCTTAAAATCATTTTCCATCACTACTAATGGGTAGCCAGTTTGGAAGTGTAACGGATAATTGAAACGGCAACCGGAGGGTTGCAAGTTCGAATCCAACCAAAGACCGTCGTGTACACGATGGCTGGTGCACGTTAAATCTGTCGTTCCCTCAAATGGCGTGGTGTGGAAGTTTGGTGAGTGTGGTCCCAGCTCATGTGTTGCCTCGTCATCTGATCGTGGTTCAGAATTACAACCCATTGCCCCTTCGGGACCGTTCCCGGACCGACGCCAATAGCCCGTTGAGCTGCTCCAGTGCGACGTTAGTTAACTACCTACCTACCTCTAGGCGTAGTTTTTTGTAGTAGAACAGACACACATACTTTATTTATTATAGATTTACGTAAATTCAATGAACTTGAGTTTTCGATACCAACATGCCTTTCTTTTCTAAAATTTACAATTTCCCCCTTCCTTAATATTCGTAATGGTTGGAAAGTTCTTTCAAGTATAATGAAGAGTGCTTTATGTAATGCCGTCGCCATAAGAATGCACAGGAAAGTAGGGCATTCTGCTCAAATGCTTATTCCGAAACCTCCTAAATGCTAGGGATCCAAACGCTTGATTTCAGAGTTCGTGTATGAAAGGATTCTTTCGATTTCAAATCAATTTTCTGGAAACAAGTGAAGATTTTATAGCTCTTCTTACAAAATAGGCATTGAGGAACATAAATTTCTATCAATGACTCATTTATTTTCGAAAGCGTTTTTATCTTTCCTTCTGAACAATGAACATCCCATCAATTTTCTTCATGGTAGCAACCTTTAAAGTCGATTGTTGTTATACTAAAATGTAGCTTCAAACATATATCGGTGCATCGGTTCTATAAATCTGGGTACGTGTAAAAAATGTGTCGCATTGTGTTTTACAAACTCAGCCGTTATTTTTTGTAAATTCTGATAGTTCCAAAATAAGACATATTAATTGCTAAAAATTATGATTATATTGTTTACTTTCAAGGAACGTGTTTAGTGATATTTTAAGTATATTTTATGGCTTGATTGATTCTCTTAAAATTTATGCAGTATTTAAAAATTATTGGAGATTAGAAAAGATAACAAAATTTTACTTTCGCGCATTTGTGTATTTCAGACTTGTAGTTTTAATGGCTGTATTCCAATGACGTTTATAATGAACTCAAAAACCGAATTGCGATGCTTTAATAATCCAATTTTGATTAAGTGCATTAGGAAGTCTATTTCTAGTGAACCGTTCATGAATATCCGTTGTTGGCGTAGATGATGTTTTCACGCAACTTAAGAAAAGATTTATTTCCGGAAGACAGTCGAATTTATGTTTAATTCTTTTTAATTTTTGCAAATTTTATTTCTAAAATTCAAGAATAAAAACGAATTAATTAAATCAGAAGTTCCAGGTTCTATGGTGCAGAAGAATACAAAAAAGTGATACTTTTCTTGTTTGGTTCACGACTGAAAGTACTTTTTTTTTATTTAGGGGGAGTATTTCAATTAACTTCACACTAGAGCAACACAACGGGCTATTGGTGACGGTCCGGGATCAATCCCAAAGGGAACGATCCGAGGACAACACCACGTAATTTTGAACCACGGTCAGATGACGAGGCAACACCTGAGGGCACCCCACTCTCCAAACTTTCACACCACGCCAACGTGAGGACATTTGAGGCCACGACAGATTTAACGTGCACCAGCCCCCTTTGTACACGACGGTGTTTGGCTGGATTCGAACTCGCAACCCTTCGGTTGCTAGTCCGTTGCTCTTCCAACCGGGTCACCGCGGCCCCCTTTTTTTTATTTAGGAAAAAAATACAAATTTAAAATTATGAGTAGAAACAGTAAAAAATTTAAATTGTGTTCTTCACAAAAGCATATTTCGTTCCTTTATTTTGTAAGGGGTCGTAGCACCCTACAAATAACAAAACAAAATCCAATTTTTTTTGTTTTGTATTGATTTTAAGGCCTTTAAAGAATATGTTAAAAAATTTCAGATATAGCTACATTATTTAGCAAGTTAATAAACATTTTCTCTGTCGAATGTCAGGAGTGATACTAACTTTTAAACTATAAATTCCTTTTTCTCAGCAATCTGTTTTTCGTGACTGCAATGTATTTCAAATGCTGAGGTAGGTATTTTAATTAACGTCACACTGAAGCAACACAACGGGCTATTGGTTGGGATCAAATCCCAAGAGAAAGTTTCGAGGACAACACCACGTAATTTTGAATCAGGGTCAGATGACGAGGTCACCACCTGAGCTAGCAACCCACTCTCCTAACTTCCACACTACGCCAACATGAGGACATTTGAGGCCACGACAGATTTAACGTACATTATCCCCTTTATTCAAATGCCGAGACTTTACTTTGTAGGTATTTGAAACTTTAAGCGTTTTTTTGTTTTGGGGGTCAATTTGTACATGGAATACAGACAAAGAAGAATAGTTATTATTTTTTTAAAATCCATGATTTTTGAATATTTGAAATCATTGAATATTTGAAAAAATAAATAGCAGTATCGCATGGCAATAAATTGGAAAACACTTCAAGGAAAATAAAAAAGATATTAAAACAAATTCTTGCAGGAGTAGAAATTTTCAGACTGGAATAATTTTTTTTAAATTAAATTTTTGAATCATTGTTCATGTAAAATCTATTTTTCCTTTTGCTATGCGGGTCGCGGTAACCCGGTTGGAAGAGTAACGGATTAGCAACCGGAGGGTTGCGAGTTCGAATCTAACCAAAAACCATCGTGTACAAGGGGGGGGGGGTGCACTTTAAATCTGTCGTGGCCTCCAATGTCCTCACGTTAGCGTGGTGTGGAAGTTTGGAGAGTGAGGTGCCAGCTCAGGTGTGACCTCGTCATCTGACCGTGGTTCAAAATTACGCGGTAGATCTTTCTCCTTCGGGGATTGATCCCGGAGCGTCGCCGATAGCCCGTTGTGCTTCCCCCTTTCGACATTAATTAAAATACCTACTTACCTTTTGCAATGCATGCTTCTTATGTATTGGAATAAGGTACATGATAACATATTTTTTGTGTAAATGTCACATAAAAAAATAATTGTTGCCTTTGTCCTTCACTTCCCCAAACAAAGTGAAGGAATGCATCAAGCGACTTCGGTACATTAGCCTTCCTTAACGATTTCTTTCTCTTTCCACTCCAGCCTGCATTCTCCCTATTGATACACTTAATACGATAGTGGTCCGCCGTGACGCAGTTTAGAACTTAATTATTGAAAGAATCTCCGCGTGACGGTCTGCCTGTGAGCATGCGCTCCGAGGGCGTGTCTGGACACGTTAATGGAATACCTCTTTTACCGTCTTTTTATAGCGAACTTGTCGATGACCGCAGATTTACGGCCTACGAGCAGTATACTTATTTATTTAGCGCCGATGCGATAGCATCTCCGACCTGTCGAAGACTTAATTGTTCTCTCTCCATGATTAACGTCTTCTTGCGCTTGCCATCGGCGATCTTCGCACTTCAGGTAGCAGAGGTTAGCCGGATAAAACCTGATGAAACTGCTGCTAATGCAGGCAAAAGGGAAGCAATTATGATATCGATATTAAACTATTTAAATCTGCGTTGAATTCTACTGTGGGAGTCTATACATCATAATAACTGGGTAGGTAGTTAATTAACGTCGCACTGGAGCAACGCATCGGTCTATTGGCGTCGGTCCGGGGTCCTTCCCGATGGGAAAGACCCAAGGACAACCCCCCTTATGAATCAGACATTTGAGGCCATGACAGATTTAACGTGCATTAGCCTCCTTTGTACACTTGAGTTGGTTGCTAATCCTTCTCTCTCTTTCAACCGGGCTACCGAGGCTCTTCGGGATAGATGCCGAATAACCTACCTCAAACACTTCATTATACCCCAACAATGACTGCTTCGGTTTGACTGCTTGAAGCTTCATTATACCCCAACAATGACTGCTTCGGTTTGACTGCTTGAAGCTTCATTATACCCCAACAATGACTGCTTCGGTTTGACTGCTTGAAGCTTCACTATACCCCAACAATGACTGCTTCGGTTTGACTGCTTGAAGCTTCATTATACCCCAACAATGACTGCTTCGGTTTGACTGCTTGAAGCTTCATTATACCCCAACAATGACTGCTTCGGTTTGACTGCTTGAAGCTTCATTATACCCCAACAATGACTGCTTCGGTTTGACTGCTTGAAGCTTCATTATACCCCAACAATGACTGCTTCGGTTTGACTGCTTGAAGCTTCCTGGTGTTCATAAGACGACACACATATATATAAGTCCGGGTTAGCGACCCCAAAATCCCCCAGGAAGACATGTCTGTCTCCCACAGTTCACGGTGGGTGCAATATGGCAGCACCTCCTATGGTGCACTTGGACGACGCAGCTTCTCACAAATTAGTGTCGTGATGGGTTGTCTTTGCTCAAGTTGCAGGGCTGCCACAGGCGACTTTGGCTACTATTTTTCAACCTTGGCGACAGGGTACCTTTTCAAGCGAAATCGTCTCAAAAGATCCTTTTTTTCTAAAAAAATGGCGACTTTTTGAAAGTTTTGGTGACGTTTTTGAAAATTCACCGAAGGACCATGAAAATTTAGTTCTTTTTAAAACCGATGGCGGAATAAAAAAAATTTTTAGGATATTTCTTTAGTAAGAAAATTTTAACAAGGGACGCCAATTTCGAAGTTTTGGTGCCAAGCCGTGGCATCCATGAAAAAACCCTTCGGAATCTGTGGTTGCTAGACTATCATGAAAACCTTATTAAGAAATATTTAGACTATTAATTTTAAAATTTAAATTTCTCGGCGAGATCTTCAACTTCTATTTTGCAAGTGCTTTGGCTGTTGCAGTCCTGAAGTCGCTATTTGAAACTAGATTGTGAAAGATAGTAATAAGTTTACTTCTTTCTCATCTGCAAATGACCCGAGTCAGAATTAAATTTGGTATATATTCTCTACGATTTTATGATGTTTATATTCTATGCCACGATGATAACCATCAAAGTGCTCTAACGATTTCTGAAAATTTAAGTAGCTCAACCAATGAGCGTCGTGTACAAAGGGAGCTGATGCACGTTAAATTTGTCAAAAACCTCAAAGGCCCTCACGTTGGTGTGGTTTGGAAGTTTGGAGAGTGGAGTGCCAGCTCAGGTGTGACTTCGTCATCTGATCTACCCGAAGGAAAGGTACGAGGACAATACCACGTAATTTTGAACCACGGCAACCCCATACTCCAAATTTCCACGCCAACATGAGGTAAAAATACGACAGATTTAACGTTCATCAACCGCCTTTGTACAGGACTGTTTTTGGTTGGATTCGAACTCTCCCAAATCAGCAAGCATAATTTCAGTTGAAGAGGTTTCATTTTACGTGGTACTGTCCTTTGATCTTTCCCCTTCGGGTTTCATCCCGGACCGTAGCCAATGCTCCAGTGCGACGTTAATTAAAATATCTACCTACCTCGAAATTTAGATAAAAATTAAGCTTAAAAAATTGCACGCTCCTTATCATGATAATAAAAGTAATGGACATAAACCTTTCTCGTTGTGAAGTCATTCAAAAAAATTTTTACTGCTGCTTATGGAGACAGACCTCATTTTTATGTTCCAGTCCCTGCAAAACCGAATGAGACAGAATCTCTTTCGCATATTACTGTTTTGTGTAGATCGCAGATATCTTGAGAGATATATGATGTGTAATTCTGACATTCATTTTTATGATGACTGGTTGGGATAACATTTTGGATTTATATATTTCATAAAAAATTATGCTGATGACGTGAGAGGAGTTGTTATTCATAGTTTCCATTGTTAACCTTTGATGCTAATGGAATATCTCCAAGAAGAATATTGAAAGAGAAAAAGAATCGGTGGCGCGATGTGAATAAATTATCCAAGTGCAATGCATTCGCACCTAGTATTCCTCTTTTATAGCATTGTGCATTGTACTATTAGCTAAGGATTTTGGTTTTGAGATGTAGTTATAAGAATGCCGTGTCACTTCAAGGTCCACTGTAGCGGTGTTGGAAGAGTAACGGATGAGCAACGAGAGGGTTGCGAGTTCGAATCCAACCAAAGACCGTCGTATGCAAGGGGGGCTGGTGCACATTAAATCTGTTGTGGCCTCGAATGTCCTCACGTTGGCGTAATGTGGAAGTTTGGAGAATGGGGTGCCAGCTCAGGTGTTGACCTCGTCATCTGACCGTGATTCAAAATGACGTAGCGTTGTCCTCTATTCTTTCCCTTCGGATTTGATCCCGGACCGCCGCCAATAGCCCGTTGTGTTGCTCCAGTGCGACGTTAATTAACGTACCTAAAAAAATACCTGCCGTATCATTTCAAGCATAAAAGTTTGCACATATTTCAAAATGTGGATGCGTGTTTTTACTGTAAAACGTTTCAGAAAAAAATCAGCAAGTTCGGTAGGTATTGTAATTAATGTCGCACTGGAGCAACAACGCTATTGGCGACAGTCCGGGATCAAACCCGAAGGGAAAGATCCGAGGACAATACCACGTAATTTTGAACCACGGCAACCCCACACTCCAAACTTCCACGCCAATATGAGGACATTTGAAGCCACGACAGATTAAACGTTCACCAGCCCCTTTGTACAGGACTGTCTTTGGTTGGATTCGAACTCTCCCAAATCAGCAAGCATATTTTCAGTTGAAGAGGTTTCATTTTAAAAGCAGACAAAGCCATTTTAGCGGTATTGCGGTGAATTGCAGACTACTGAATTAACTGAGCTTTGGATGAGAGATTTGATTCAATTCTGTGACTCCTATCCAATACATGTAATATTGCTTTCTTCATCAGATGGTGTTGATGTTTATAATTTCTTAAAAACGGGTAGTTTACCTACCATTTTGTACCTGATCAACTAAAATTGCTACTAAGATAGGGTTTAAGAAGAGACTTTTATTGCTACTATTTTTAAAAATTCATTATAATTAATGCTGGTATTTCACAATTACTTTGGCTGTCCTTCCAGTTCCAGCATGTGTACAGACATCTGTTCTGTTAGAGTTTTACAGGACAGTTGATTACGAAATCTTTATTTTTCAAAATACGTTTGCTGGTATTTTATCTCTTACCCCATCTTCATTGATAAGTACCTTTCGTCACTTTTGTACACCTCCGTAATTAAATATTCGGGATCATTGAAGAGATAAAATATTTCGTGATTCTGTTTGGTGGCGCATTTGACCTTCATTCCTTTCTCTGAGAACCGTATTTGGCAAGGATTATAATTCATCAATTGCTTTTTTAATTTGTTGCGCAAGAACTGTTTCCTAATTGTGTTCCTCAACGAATTTAATGCTAGATGACTCATAAAACATCAAACAATTCTATTTCATTCGCTTATATATTGTACAGACCTTGAAAATTGAAAATCTTTGAGCTTGCGTCGGATCTAATCAAACTTCTGATGAGTAGGTGGGTACTTAATTAACGTCGCACTAGAGCAACACAACGGGCTGTTGGCGACGGTCCGGGATCAAACCCAAAGGGAGAGATCGTGGACAACACCACGGTCAGATGACGAGGTCAACACCTGAGCTGACACCCCACTCTCCAAACTTCCACACCACGCCAACGTGTAGGGGGACAAACCTAAATATGTTTCGTACCTATAAGTTACTATAGGCATAATAAAATAGACGGAAAAGGTATTTTTTAAGATTCATTATTGAGCTTTAAACTGATACGTGCCGCGGTAGCCCGGTTGGAAGAGTAACGGATTAGCAACTGGAGGGTTTCGAGTTCGAATCCAACCACCGTCGTCTATAAAGGGGGCTGGTGCACGTTAAATCTGCCGTATCCTCAAATGTCCTCACATTGGCGTGGTGTGGAAGTTTGGAGAATGGGGTGCCAACTCAGGTGTTGACCTCGTCATCTGACCGTTGTTCAAAAATACGTGGTGTTGTTTTCGGATCTTTCCCTACGGACCGTCGCCAATAGCCCGTCGTGTTGCTCTAGGTAGGTAGGCACCTACCTTTAAACTGATAGATTTGAATCTGTGCATAAAAACGTGGGAAAGTTCTTTCTAAACTGAATAGGAACCATTCTAATAACCGTTCACGTTTTACGAGGAAGAAAACATTAACAACCACGAACACACCCTCTTTTGTACATGACTTTAATGCTTTTCGCATGAGGCGTAAACAGTGTATTGTGGTCATCAAGTCTTCAGTTTGTATCCGAATGGTTATAATTATCTGAGAAAGATAAAGCATAATGACGCTTTAGCGTGTAGTAATTGCTGGCAGGTACACTATTTCTATTTTTCACCTTCTTTCGTCAATTGCTTTCTTGTTTTTTAGGTTTCGTTTTAACGAACTCCGCTTTAGAAGCTGAGGGTTATCGAGAGTGAGCAGATAGAACCGCAGAACGACATTTCGAAGCAGTTTTGTGTGTGTAGGAGAGACATTTTCTGTCAATCTAAATATAGGTGGCGGTCACGTTTCTGCTTCGATTCGCGTTTCCTGTACGTATACAGCATCGACCTTCTAATGAAGTAGACTTAGCATGTCGTTGTCTTAATATCTCTGAAGGGTAAATCACGTGTACAAACGAATCGACGTAGCCGATTGGCTGTCGAATCGCAGACTAGTGTTTTTGATCACGGTGGATAATTACTAGCCAATCAATAATTTAGGATTCATGCTTTTATGCATAACTACGTGATAGATCTTAAAACTGAGCGACCGGAAGAAATAACATGAAGCTGTGGGAACATGCTCCGTCTATTTCATTTTAAGGTCGATGGTATAATTAAGTGACGTCTCTTGGCTTGTTTTCGAATGCGAGAACTCAGCACTTCGCCAAAATTTCCAAAGAATAGATTCTGAATTAATGTATGATAGTTGATTGATTAACACCAATTGCATTACCCCTCCAAGTGGTTTCGACGAGATATCTCGTCCATCACGACCTAAACAATTGTGCAAATGACGAGATATCTCGTCATCAAGGTGTTGCAAACTTTTGGATGATGACGAGATCAAGATCTGTTCAAGATTTTTTTCTAATGACCACGTCGACCTGGAGAGTGAAACGCCAAATGTTGCAAAACGGCGATAAACTGCATTTTAAGGTTACCTTCTATGTGTTTAACGCTAGAGCATTTGGTAGGTAGGTAGGTATTTTAATTAACTTCGCACTGGGAGCAAGACACGGGCTATTGGTGACGGTCCGGGATCAATCCCAAAGGGAAAATATCCGAGGACAACACCACGTAATTTTGAACCACGGTCAGATGACGACTAGAGCATTTGGACAGAAGTAAAATTTTCGTCGGGTTGAATTGAATTTCGTCGTGTAAAATTGTCGGGTTTGTTGATTCTAAAAATTCCTTTCATAGCCTTACTGTTTCTCATTCTTCAAGGCTTAGAAATCAGCTGGTCCATGAGTACGAAAGGGTGCGGTGGCTCATGAAAAACCGCTCCACTCATGAAAAACCGCTCCACTCATGAAAATTTGTCGCGTGGTTCTGGCAATGGATCGAATTAAATTATCGCTTTCTTTCAGTCGTGCTGGCTATAAATTAAAATACCTTTAAGGTAGGTATGTAGGTATTTTAATTACCGTCACACTGGAGCGACACAACGGGTATTGGTGACGGTCCGGGTTCAATCCCAAAGGGAAAGATCTGACACCTCATTTTGAACCGCGGTCAGATGACATGGCAACACCTGAGCTGGCGCCCCACTCTCCAAACGTCCACACCACGCCAACGTGAGGACATTGGAGGCCACGACGGATTTAACGTGCATCAGCCCCTTTCTACACGACGGTCTTTGGCTGGATTCGAACTCGCAACCCTCTGGTTGCTAGTCCGTTACTTTTCCAACCGGACTACCGCTGCCCCAATATCTTTAAGGTAAGCGCACATTATTTCGTATCGGACGATCCGTTCGATGCGAAATTATGCGGTCCGATGCGGATTAATTTAGCGTACTGCGCGCGCTGCATTCGTTTGGTGGTTTTATGGCGCGTTGGCCATGCCCACTGCATTCGGACCATCGGCATTTCACTTAGAAACTGACAGGAAAATGCCGGCCACGTCGACATTCCCTTGGAGGCAGTTCTTCCGTTTTTGTAGAGTATTAAAGGAATATCTTCAAAAAGATTAGTTACCACTATTGAAAAAATAGCAATTTTTTAAGAAAATTATGTTTTTGGTATCGATCTGACGTAAAATTTTACGAAATCCTTTGAAATTTTCGCTATCTTGAACCATCGCAAAGATAGAAACTTGGATTAGGGAATAAAAAGCACAATTGCATGTATAACGTCAACACTACTCGGAAATTTCCGATGAATCATCCGCATTGTACGGACGGAACATATTTTATTCTCCGTCATCATCGTCAGAATTACCGACGATCGATGCGGACAAGAGGGAACTTACCTTTAGAATGCAGAGATCAAGGATAATATGAAATCCTGAAAGAAGAGTCCAATATCAGACCATTTGCCGCATTTTTCTTGAGCAGCATCGCCTTGGCTTATCTTATTTTTTTGTTATTCATTGTTTTATCTTATTACTAGCTGAATTACCCGGCGCTGCTCGGGTTGAAATGGTTAAATGTTGCTTGAAAATTGAATTAGAATAAGCACTTTTCTTTCACAGAAAAATGCTATCATTTAAGTTGTACGGAAAATACGTTTTAACTTTTTCATAGCTTCTACACTATACTTCGGACGCAAATACATACATTTAATTCCTGAATATATTGCAATATGTAAAAGATTAAGACATAAAGACAAACAGAAACGAAATTCCGACGAAAAAATGCAGAATTCTAAAAAACGAAAGATGCGCAAAGTGCAGTTTCAACTGCTTCTGTTTAAATACTCTCGCAATCAAGTCGTGGCGCTCACTGGGTAATTGACCATTGGTAAGAACCTCCTTGATCTCCGTCCAAGTCGGATTGCAGGTGAACGTGATAAATAAGTCTGGTCCCCTTTACGTCCTCACGTACGTCATAGCATCTTGGATGTATTCGTGCATGTGTCTGGGACTGCCTGTAAATGTAGCTGGTAGTATGACTAAGGCACCGAGGTTTTCAACGTTCCCGTCATTTGACACAGCATCTCTCAGGTGAATATATCAACTTTCAGTTTACGTTGATTTAGACGAATGTAAAGGAGACGCTCACTCTCGACTTTTGCGTACATATCGACGATGAACTGATGAAACAATTGCCTGCAGTTCAATACGTGGTTCTGCTCAGTATCTCGAACAATTAATCTGTACGCATTGAAATCCATCGCTGAAACTTTCTTGTTGGTTGTTTCACCTGTTCTTGGGTTGATCTGCCTCAGATTCAAATGATATCCATCTTCACCATGGGGGAATATCACTGGGTACTGCAGAGCATCGTAAGATCGATGTGTCTCCGAAATACGCTGCAATGATTCACCTCGTCGTTGAATAACGATATCCCATTGATGAAACTCATCTCCTGATATAGCCACCGCAACTTCATCTGCTTGAGGAGACTTAAAGCGCCGCTCGTGTTCGCCTGCTGGTCTTCGGTCTGCTCTTATGACTACTTTATATTTATCTGTTGGCATACGTTCCAATGCTGTTTCAAACGTTTTAATAATATTATTGTGCTCATGAAACATCCTCTGTATGTTTAACACAATCTGACGTCTTGTTCCCGAGAAGTAGGCGCACCTCTGACCAGTTTCCATTTGTTCGTTTTGAATAAAATATAGTTGTAGAAATTTTGGTGGTTGATCTGGCAGCGGAAGCAACGATCCTGCTCTATGGTAAACCTGCCCTTGCACCTTGAATGTCGACGGAAATCCGGGCTGTCCAACAACTGATGTGGCGCCGAATGATGTCATTTGGAAACATGAGTTGTATTTTCTGATGTTACTATGAAAATGCTTCGACTCTGACGTATCTCCTGATGTGTAAGTCAAAAGTTCTTGTGGTGGTGGTTCCAGTTGGTAGAGTTTAACTTTTCCATTTTTACAGCAAATACAATAGACTCTGATTTAAACTTTTTTGCTTGACAGTAACTGCAAACCATTTCCATTTTCCCGATGGTAACACTTTCATGCAGTGAGTAGTCTTTATGTGAATCGTAGTGGAATTCTTCCAATGCTAAGCTAAAATGGTGTGCAGTCCGTGATCGTTTGGCTCTATCTCTCTTATCTTGTAGTCGGGCCTGACGCCGCTGTGCCGTCTCTGTTGCTCTAGATGTAGCTTTCTTTCATATCCTGTAGTCGGGCCTCACGCTGCTGTGCCGTCTATGTTGCTCTAGATGTAGCTCTCCCGCAATCGCAAGTCTTCTATTCGTCTCCTCGGAAGTTTCTTGACTACGCTCATCTTTCATCATCTTAGCCGTTGACTGCACTTGGCCGATCGCCTTCCGCTTCCTTGGAGGCATTGCTACAGCAAAGAAATCTGTAAAAGAATACAAAGAAATGCTATTTCATAAAATAAGCAAAAGGCACACTCTCACTGAGCAATGAAATCTATTTTAGAATACAATAAAAATAAAAAGCTAATATAAACTGAATGGTAAAACAAATTTAAAATTGTGAAGTACTTACATCAGTTTAGGAATATCAAACTTTTAGCACAAATAAAAAATATTAATGCCTTACTTAAAAGCTGTCAATCAAAATACTCAAACACAGAATTCTAAATCATGCTAAAAATAAACTTTTATTCTGGTGTAAAAAAAGCATTAATTCTGATCCCATTAAACTTATTTAAAAAATTAAGCAAAAGGCACACTCTCACTGAGCAATGAAATCTATTATAGAATACAATAAAAAGCTAAAATTAACGAAAAAACGAATTTAAAATTATGTAGTACTTACATCCGTTTAGAAATATAAATCCAAAATGTACACTATCACTGTCGAATAAAGTAGGAAACATTTATACAATCAAAAGAGCGAAATAAAACTGCCAGATTCACTGAAATATGATAAACTGGAAGACTTACCGAGTTAGCTTCCTTTAAATACGACCAGCTAAGAATCGAGTGGGTGCTGGAATGTTCTCCACCATGAGTCCAATTAACTTTCCGTTTCCCCAACTTTCTAGAAAGTTCTACAAAGTTTTATAAAAAAAAGTAAACATTAATTCTGGTGCTGCCAGATACCGAGTAGCAAAATTACGCTTTTATGATCAATGAGTTTTTCGTTTGTGTTTTTCGGAATAACGGTGCTTGGTTTAGAAATAAATATAATCGGTGTAGACAAATTAAACTGAATAGATAAAATTTTTTCAAAAAGCAGAAGGTCGATTTTACAGAATTTTTCAGAAAGAAAATCACTGCTTTCAACGGATGATTCACATGTATCTATTCCGGACATTTTAAAATAAGTTACACGCCTTACCTAAAAGGCCTCGTGAAACAGAATTCTACAAATCATTACGTATTCAATAAATTATTTAAGGAAAGTTGGTCGAAATATACACCAACTTTCCTTGAAAATAATCTCTGAACTCCTGAAAACCTTTCCTTGAACTTCCTAGCAAAAATAAATATTTTAAAGTATTCTTTCTTCATCAATAAAATATCTATAATTTATTTACATCATGGGAAGAACTAAAAAGTCAGTTCAAACATAAATACTGTAATTTAATTTGTTTCGGAAAAAATTGTTTTTCGATCAACAGTGGTAAAGCAACCATCGCTGCCTAAAGCAATTAATCTATGCTCAATGTTATTTCTATGGCGATTTCGAATAGTTTTTAGCCCCCCAGGGCCAATAGAACGGGGGTTAAGAGTTAGCCTATGCTGACCGCAGTGTTCTAAATTATAAGTGTACCAAATTTGGTGTGGATTGGTCAAACGGTGTAGATTTGTATAGAAAATATACCCACATACACACACACACACATCCTATTTTATATATATAGATTTAACTATTTATTCCTTGCCAACGGCATAATATCCTATGAATATGTAATAGCTTCCTATGAGCTGGCACATAGGTAGATAGGTATTTTAATTACCGTCGCACTGGAGCAACACAACGGGCTATTGGCGACGGTCCGGGATCCATCCCGAAGACAAAGATCCAAGGATAACGCCTCGCTATTTTGCACCGCGGTCAGATGGCGAGAACACCTGAGCTGGCACCCCACTCTCCAAACTTCTACATCACTCCAACGTGAGGATATTGCAGGCCACGACAGATTTAACGTGCACCCCCCTTGTATACGACTATCTTCGGCTGGACCTAGTTTCGAATTCGCAACCCCCGGTTGCTAATCTGCTACTCATCCAACTGGGCTATCGCGGCTCCGAGGTCTACATGAGATGTAATCCTTTTAATATGTATATCTCTGATTGGAGCACGCCTTAACCCTATGAGCGGTTCACACGCATATATCCGTTCCTTAATTCAAATGTGCTGCTCTACCAAGGCAAGAAGATGCTATTAACATACGATTCTATCTCCTGAATGCGAATTAACAACCCCTTTTTAAATGTATCTTATTTTAAAATACACAATGTTTGAGAAAGCAAGCAATTTGAAGGTACTATCGGAAAAATCGCAACTCAAGAACGATGTTTCAGTTAGTCTAAGCAAGTTATATCGTTTAGTCTTACCAAGTAATCTTTTGCTAAAAGACCTCTTAGCAAAATATCTGAAGATGAATAATGAGATGGGACGATGATCACCATGATTACAGGCTTGAACTGACTGTACATGCTCTTTAATTGCTACTATACATGCATGTAGATCCTGTTACATTAGCATTTGATCGATTCCCGAATTCAACTTGAATGTATCATTAGACAACGGATGCCTCATTAGATGGGACTTACTACAAGATACGATATTGCTTTAGAGCAGCGCTATTCAACCTTTCTCATCTCAGGGTACACACAAACTAATTGCTAATACTCTGCGGCTCGCCAAAAAAGTATTTTTCTTTGCCGATCTGACAAAAGGAATGGATGTAATTTAGATTGACTTGCAAAAGAAAAATTACCTACCCTTTTTGCTCCAAAGGGACTTTTTAAAAGATCGTTTTGAAACTATATATATATTATATATATAAAATATATATATATTATTATATACGTATATAATATATTATATATATATATATGCCGGGGAGGATATCGATTCCGGATTGAACGCTCTAAAATAAACCATAACGTTTTGATTATATTGAGGTCGGGGGACTGTGCTGGCCAAGGTAGATGTTTCACTTCATCCTCGTGTTCATCAAACCATGATTGGACCAGTCCCGCTGCATGAATAGGAGCATTATCATCCTGAAAAATTCCATCTCCTGCAGGAAACAAAGTTTGCATCATAGGATGGACCTTGTCGGCTAAAACTTCTCTATACTACTCCCCAGTGATCCTTCCTTTCAGGGTTACGATTGGGCCAGCAGAAAACCACGACATGGCTGCCCATACCATGACAGATCCACCTCCATGCTTGACAGTTGGAAGGAGACAATCACGATCATACGCTTGTGCAGGTGTCCTCCAAACGTGCACCCGTCCTGTTGTGGGGAAAAGTGTGAAAGATGATTCGTCTGACCATATAACTGTCTTCCATTTATCAATCGACCAGGTTTTGTGGTTGTGGCACCACTGTAGACGACGTTTGGCATTAACATCTGTGATAAGTGGCTTGAGAATTGCTACTCTGCCGTAAATGTTCTGTTTATGAAGGTGCCTCCTAACTGTAATTATTGACACTGGAGAATCCAGATGCTGATTGAGCTCTGCGGTCACTTTGGCTGCAGTTGTTTTCTTTTTAGACATTACAATCCACTTCAATACCCGTCGGTTTCTTTCACTCAGCTTCTCCTTCCGTCCACTATTTTGCTTTCCGAACTTGTCTTGCCGCGCTGTATGTACCCTGTCATGACTTTAGACACCGTACCTCTAGAAACGCCTAAAAGCTGGGATGTTTTGGTCACAGTTGCTCCAACTAGTCGGACTCCTACAATTTGGCCTCTTTGAAAGTCTGTGAGGTCTGACATTTTACGCTTTTGACAAAAATCTACGACGTATACAACTTCACTAAAGCTACCTCATACTACCATGATATATAGTACTTTTTATATTAAAAAAAAACTGGTAGCTAGGATTATATTTTAATGCTTACGAAGCGCATTCTTAAATGTCACTTTTATTCACAGGTGTTTCCATTATTTTGATAACCACCTGTATATATGTATATATATACACGGGGCCGCGGTAGCCCGGTTGGTAGAGTAGCGAATTAGCAATAAGTGGGTAGCGAGTTCGAAACTCGATCCAACTAAAGACCGCCGTGTTTGTGGGGGCTTTTACGCGTTAAATTTGTGGTGGCCTCAAATATCCTCAAGTTGTGGAAGTTGGGAGAGTGGGGTGCCACATCAGGTGTTGACCTCGTTATCTAATTGTGATTCAAAATGAGGTGTTATCCCGGATCTTTCCTTTCGGGATGGATCCCGTTGGAATGGACCGTTGCGAATAGACCGTTGTGTTGCTCTACTGCGACGTTAATTCAGCTACCTATCGAAACAATTTATCCATGATACGCTGTAATAAAAAATAATACTCAAAAATATTTATACGGGTCATTTAGAATTATTTGCGAACATTTATCGAAAATTCAAAACCAAACCGCTGAAATAAAATAAATCTTTCTCTATTTAAACTCGGTTGGAAGAGTAACGGATTAGCAACCGGAGGGTTGCGAATTTGAATCTAGCCAAAGACAGTCGTGTACAAAGGGGGCGGGTGCACGTTAAATCTTTCGTGGCCTCAAATGTCCTCACGATGGCGTGGTGTGGAAATTTGGAGAGTTGGGTGCCAGCTCAGGTGTTGACCTGGTCATCTGATGACGAGGTGTTATCCTTGGATCTTTCTCTTCGGGATTGATCCCGGACCATCCACAATACCGCGTTGTGTTGCTAAAATGCGACGTTAATTAACGACCTACCTTGTAGAATGAAACAGTTTTTAGAAGTGAATCGTACAAGACAAAGTCACGACATCAATGAGATAACAGTCCTCCGCAGTGCTAAAATTCGTTGCTAAATTTTTCTCTCACTGTACTCGTCTCCCTTGCAATAAGAAGTGACTCGTAGAAGACAAAGTCACGACATCAATGAGATAACAGTCCTCCACAGTGCTAAAATTCGTTGCTAAATTTTTCTCTCACTGTACTCGTCTCCCTTGCAATGAGAAGTGATTCGTACAAGACAAAGTCACGACATCAATGAGCTAACAGTCCTCCACAGTGCTAAAATTCGTTGCTAAATTTTTCTCTCACTGTACTCGTCTCCCTTGCAATAAGAAGTGACTCGTACAAGACAAAGTCACGACATCAATGAGCTAACAGTCCTCCGCAGTGCTAAAATTCGTTGCTAAATTTTTCTCTCACTGTACTCGTCTCCCTTGCAATGAGAAGTGACTCGTACAAGACAAAGTCACGACATCAATGAGATAACAGTCCTCCACAGTGCTAAAATTCGTTGCTAAATTTTTCTCTCACTGTACTCGTCTCCCTTGCAATAAGAAGTGACTCGTAGAAGACAAAGTCACGACATCAATGAGATAACAGTCCTCCGCAGTGCTAAAATTCGTTGCTAAATTTTTCTCTCACTGTACTCGTCTCCCTTGCAATAAGAAGTGACTCGTAGAAGACAAAGTCACGACATCAATGAGATAACAGTCCTCCGCAGTGCTAAAATTCGTTGCTAAATTTTTCTCTCACTGTACTCGTCTCCCTTGCAATGAGAAGTGACTCGTACAAGACAAAGTCACGACATCAATGAGCTAACAGTCCTCCACAGTGCTAAAATTCGTTGCTAAATTTTTCTCTCACTGTACTCGTCTCCCTTGCAATGAGAAGTGACTCGTACAAGACAAAGTCACGACATCAATGAGCTAACAGTCCTCCGCAGTGCTAAAATTCGTTGCTAAATTTTTCTCTCACTGTACTCGTCTCCCTTGCAATGAGAAGTGACTCGTAGAAGACAAAGTCACGACATCAATGAGATAACAGTCCTCCGCAGTGCTAAAATTCGTTGCTAAATTTTTCTCTCACTGTACTCGTCACGACATCAATGAGCTAACAGTCCTCCACAGTGCTAAAATTCGTTGCTAAATTTTTCTCTCACTGTACTCGTCTCCCTTGCAATAAGAAGTGACTCGTACAAGACAAAGTCACGACATCAATGAGCTAACAGTCCTCCGCAGTGCTAAAATTCGTTGCTAAATTTTTCTCTCACTGTACTCGCCTCCCTTGCAATGAGAAGTGACTCGTACAAGACAAAGTCACGACATCAATGAGATAACAGTCCTCCACAGTGCTAATATTCGTTGCTAAATTTTTCTCTCACTGTACTCGTCTCCCTTGCAATGAGAAGTGACTCGTACAAGACAAAGTCACGACATCAATGAGCTAACAGTCCTCCACAGTGCTAAAATTCGTTGCTAAATTTTTCTCTCACTGTACTCGTCTCCCTTGCAATAAGAAGTGACTCGTACAAGACAAAGTCACGACATCAATGAGCTAACAGTCCTCCACAGTGCTAAAATTCGTTGCTAAATTTTTCTCTCACTGTACTCGTCTCCCTTGCAATAAGAAGTGACTCGTAGAAGACAAAGTCACGACATCAATGAGATAACAGTCCTCCGCAGTGCTAAAATTCGTTGCTAAATTTTTCTCTCACTGTACTCGTCTCCCTTGCAATGAGAAGTGACTCGTACAAGACAAAGTCACGACATCAATGAGCTAACAGTCCTCCACAGTGCTAAAATTCGTTGCTAAATTTTTCTCTCACTGTACTCGTCTCCCTTGCAATAAGAAGTGACTCGTACAAGACAAAGTCACGACATCAATGAGCTAACAGTCCTCCGCAGTGCCAAAATTCGTTGCTAAATTTTTCTCTCACTGTACTCGCCTCCCTTGCAATGAGAAGTGACTCGTACAAGACAAAGTCACGACATCAATGAGATAACAGTCCTCCACAGTGCTAATATTCGTTGCTAAATTTTTCTCTCACTGTACTCGTCTCCCTTGCAATGAGAAGTGACTCGTACAAGACAAAGTCACGACATCAATGAGCTAACAGTCCTCCACAGTGCTAAAATTCGTTGCTAAATTTTTCTCTCACTGTACTCGCCTCCCTTGCAATGAGAAGTGACTCGTACAAGACAAAGTCACGACATCAATGAGATAACAGTCCTCCACAGTGCTAATATTCGTTGCTAAATTTTTCTCTCACTGTACTCGTCTCCCTTGCAATGAGAAGTGACTCGTACAAGACAAAGTCACGACATCAATGAGCTAACAGTCCTCCACAGTGCTAAAATTCGTTGCTAAATTTTTCTCTCACTGTACTCGTCTCCCTTGCAATAAGAAGTGACTCGTACAAGACAAAGTCACGACATCAATGAACTAACAGTCCTCCACAGTGCTAAAATTCGTTGCTAAATTTTTCTCTCACTGTACTCGTCTCCCTTGCAATAAGAAGTGACTCGTACAAGACAAAGTCACGACATCAATGAGCTAACAGTCCTCCGCAGTGCTAAAATTCGTTGCTAAATTTTTCTCTCACTGTACTCGTCTCCCTTGCAATGAGAAGTGACTCGTACAAGACAAAGTCACGACATCAATGAGCTAACAGTCCTCCACAGTGCTAAAATTCGTTGCTAAATTTTTCTCTCACTGTACTCGTCTCCCTTGCAATAAGAAGTGACTCGTAGAAGACAACGTCACGACATCAATGAGATAACAGTCCTCCGCAGTGCTAAAATTCGTTGCTAAATTTTTCTCTCACTGTACTCGTCTCCCTTGCAATGAGAAGTGACTCGTACAAGACAAAGTCACGACATCAATGAGCTAACAGTCCTCCGCAGTGCTAAAATTCGTTGCTAAATTTTTCTCTCACTGTACTCGTCTCCCTTGCAATAAGAAGTGACTCGTACAAGACAAAGTCACGACATCAATGAGCTAACAGTCCTCCGCAGTGCTAAAATTCGTTGCTAAATTTTTCTCTCACTGTACTCGCCTCCCTTGCAATGAGAAGTGACTCGTACAAGACAAAGTCACGACATCAATGAGATAACAGTCCTCCACAGTGCTAATATTCGTTGCTAAATTTTTCTCTCACTGTACTCGTCTCCCTTGCAATGAGAAGTGACTCGTACAAGACAAAGTCACGACATCAATGAGCTAACAGTCCTCCACAGTGCTAAAATTCGTTGCTAAATTTTTCTCTCACTGTACTCGTCTCCCTTGCAATAAGAAGTGACTCGTACAAGACAAAGTCACGACATCAATGAACTAACAGTCCTCCACAGTGCTAAAATTCGTTGCTAAATTTTTCTCTCACTGTACTCGTCTCCCTTGCAATAAGAAGTGACTCGTACAAGACAAAGTCACGACATCAATGAGCTAACAGTCCTCCGCAGTGCTAAAATTCGTTGCTAAATTTTTCTCTCACTGTACTCGTCTCCCTTGCAATGAGAAGTGACTCGTACAAGACAAAGTCACGACATCAATGAGATAACAGTCCTCCACAGTGCTAATATTCGTTGCTAAATTTTTCTCTCACTGTACTCGTCTCCCTTGCAATGAGAAGTGACTCGTACAAGACAAAGTCACGACATCAATGAGCTAACAGTCCTCCACAGTGCTAAAATTCGTTGCTAAATTTTTCTCTCACTGTACTCGTCTCCCTTGCAATAAGAAGTGACTCGTACAAGACAAAGTCACGACATCAATGAACTAACAGGCCTCCACAGTGCTAAAATTCGTTGCTAAATTTTTCTCTCACTGTACTCGTCTCCCTTGCAATAAGAAGTGACTCGTACAAGACAAAGTCACGACATCAATGAGCTAACAGTCCTCCGCAGTGCTAAAATTCGTTGCTAAATTTTTCTCTCACTGTACTCGTCTCCCTTGCAATGAGAAGTGACTCGTACAAGACAAAGTCACGACATCAATGAGCTAACAGTCGTCCGCAGTGCTAAAATTCGTTGCTAAATTTTTCTCTCACTGTACTCGTCTCCCTTGCAATGAGAAGTGACTCGTACAAGACAAAGTCACGACATCAATGAGATAACAGTCCTCCGCAGTATTCCCACATTCCACATTCGTCACGAAATAGCGTTTTCTGCGAAATCTTACCACGAACACCCGAATATCAAACGATATCAATTTCAAGATCAGAAAATTGCATCGAAACTGTTTCTCTTCCCATTTGCCTTCGAAGGAAACGATTCGAGTTTATCTCCCAATCTCTCCTCCTTTTAATTGCGCAAATAACTCGCCCCAGAAACCATTTCGTTTCGAACTAGAATACGCACTTATCCACCACCCCAATTCCATCCTTCGAATCATGCATTTAAATTAAGGAAATACTTCTCTGGAACCCACTCGCCATTTTCTTTTCTGAAGAGAAAGTTCCTTTTCATCGAAATCCCCCACGATCTTCAGCATCACATAAACAAACAGCACGTATCTGACAAATGAAGCAATCCCACGTACTTATTTCGGTCAGCCTTTCATTTGCAAACCTTGGAAAAGAGTAAATTGCTTTCAATTGAGATGGTAAAATGGGTACTGATTGATGAGAGGCCTTATGGGTGGACTGGAGACATTTATCTTTGGAGAGATCCATCACTCTCTGGACGCAGGAGGCTACTGGAAGAGGGGTTTGAAAACTGGGTTTCATTCGGCAGCTGTTTGCACGCCCACTGCTGAAATACGTTTTACGACGGCTCTAGTCCCAGTGGCAATTGTTTCGAGGGGATTTAAATGGGGTGCTGCTGAAATGCGAATTGATGGTGATAGACTTTATTCAATTTTCGAAAGTTCAATTCGGCTTGGTTAGAAAATATATGGGTGGGAAACTACTTCCTTGCATAATAATGGTTTGCCTTGTGCAAAGATATATTTCTCGGTAATAATTTTCTGGGGAATATTCTTCAGATTTTTTACCGAGAAATTCTTCAGACGATTATTTTCTCTCCTTGGGGAATATTCTTGAATGTATTTGTGAATTGTATATTGTTTTACATTGTACTAGCTGAATTACTCGGGTTGAATTGTTTATAATTCATCGTAATGTTACTCAACATTATTCCTACGGAGATTTCGAATTGTTTTTACCCCCCTGCACACCCAGGACAAATCGAACGTGGTTAATATATAGCCTATGTGTCCCGCAGATTTCTACAGGATGAATGTACCAAATTTAGTGTGAATTGGGCTAGTATTGTCGTATTAATACGCAATGTTATTCCTTTGAGGATTTCGAATTGTCTTTAGACCCCTGTACCATATCGACGTTAAAAAAAGACCACTTTGTATAAAAATAATCTTATATTATCTTAAAAATTTACATTCCAATGATAAAGCTACAGTTTAGGAATTTACAGACGGGATACATAAACGATATGATACTGAGCGATTTTCAGCGTACCCGCACTCAGATTCTAAAAAACTCCAATGTCATCTTGGGAGGCGACTCCTATAGATGTTAACTCTGACGTCATCTGCACAGCCAGACCGGGAGAGAGCGCCCCCTAGCAAGTGTTCTGTCCAGGATGACGGGACGTTACACCCCTCTGCACACCCAATAATAATAAAAATAGAACGGGGGTTAATATGTAGCTTACGTTACCCACAGGGTTCCCAAGAATAAGTGTACCAAATTTGGTGTAGATTGCTCAAACGGTGTAGATTTGTATAGAGAACAAATAGACAGACAGATATATGTATAGATTGTCCATTCAAAATTTATATAGCAATACCTAGAGTTGTAAATTGCTCAGCAATAATCTTTTGGGAGGTTATTTTCCGAGAGGAGAAAATAATCGATAATTTTCCTTTAAGGCATAAAAAATAGAAATAATACCATGCAATATATTTGTTAATCCATGAAAATAAATGAAAAAATTTGAAAATGTAGTGTTTTAGTGTGATTAGAAATAAAGAAAAAGTAAACATTTCGGTTATTTTTGTACTCTGCTCTTTTCGACAATTTTGCTCGAAGTGTGAATTGTTTACTTTGACAATGTGTGTAATTATTTTCAAGTTTACTCATACTCCGTTTTTAATATATCCCTAACCGATTAGTTTCATGTGTGCGCTGCAAAACTATATGCCAGTAATCGAAAGTTAAAAAAAGTTGCTTAATCCTCTAAACGTCACGAGATTTCCGGGTGTAGTATTGTTTTATCCTCACAATATACATAATGAGTAAATAACCTATTGGTTGAAAGCATCTCACGATGCTATTGGCCAAGAAGGTCAAAACTAGTTATAAGTCAAACATTGAAGACTGCTGGTCGTAGAACGGAAATATGAGTGAGAACCCCTCAGAGGGTCGAAGCAATAGTACATAAGATTTTACATTATTTTGATTAATCAAAAAAAATTTGAAAATTTTAATTTATTTAATTTTTAAAAATATAAATACAGTAGATTCTCGACTATCCGGCCTAATGTGGCGGAAGGACAGGCCGGATAGGCCGGAGTTCTATAAATACTCACTTCCTGTCCCATTCATACCATTAAAACACCCTTTTTATACCAAAACTCGCTCTTCATGTTTTCTTAGCACAGACCAGTACTTTATAAATGTTTCTTATGCACTGTACTGTACGTTGTACAAATTTATTACAGAGAAAGGAAGTCCAAAAATAAAAATATTGTACACATTTTAAGATAAATTTCATAATGTCTAATTTAATTGCAGGAAACATAAAATCATGTACACCGTACAGTATGAATACACACACATTTAAAATGAACGAAACATTAACGTAAAAGGTAGGCCTAATTTTTACAGAAATTATTTAAACTTATTTTACTGTTCATTGATAAATGATTACACACATGGGAAAAGATAAGATGAAAGAGTCAAAACTGACAGTTTTTAGTTTTTGAAGAAGTCCTTGATAGAGATGACTGCTTGTAGGAGACGCCCTCTTGCAACGCCTTGGCAAAGTAAATTATTCCTCATTTTATTACGGAGAATTATTATTTTTTTAACTAGGCCGGATAATACGGAGGCCGGATAGTCGAGAGTCTACTGCGGTTCTTGAAAAATATTTCCCTAATGAATCATTGAGATTGCACTTTCAGACCCATCAACATCGCTGCCGTTTTCACGAACGTTTATATAAACCATTATTTTTTATGCATTAAAATCAGCAATCTAGTGCATATTTTATCAATCCGAAAAAAATGTAATCACGCTGAGCTAGTTGAAAAGGCCAATGTTACGATTTATGTTATCGTTGACAGCTTGCGAAGCAGGGCTCCCGGCGTCTTGTAATGAGCGAATCCGTGGACAAATTCAATCAGACGAAAGCTGATCAATAATTGATGATCGATTATTCTCTGACAAGTCTGATTGGGGCAACAGACTCTCTGGGTGTTGTCTCTCAATCTCCTCACCACCCGAATTCCAACGCCCTCCTTGTCTTATAGGCGCTGTGGTTAGAGGGCAATTAGTAAGAAAAATGTTCTTTCTACAGCATCATTTTGCTAATCGTATCACTCTTGAAGATATATTTTGCTATGTAAAAGGTTTGCCCGTTTGTGATTTATAGCTATTTGTAGGCCGTCAACGAAAATAGATTTGAAATCATACTAAGTATTGCCATACAGCTTTCAAATTGCTATAAAGGGCACAGGCGACTCAAAGGCCACTTTTCGCTACTATTTTTCCAACTTTGAAAACTAGAGGTTTGAGCAAAATCCTCTAATTTCGAAAATTTGGGGGACGTTTTGTGAAAATTAATCGAAGATAAAAAATTCACTCAATTTTTTTAGCGGACCGAAAAAATGTTTGAATTTTTCGAGATTTCCAAGGGAATCAAATTTCGAAATTTCGGCGGCAAGTGGTGGCAACGATGAAATAAAACCATCGGAATTTATGGTTGCTAGATTGTAATTAAAACCTTATTACGAAAATATTTAGTTTTTTTATTTTAAAATTTAAATTTCTTGGTGAGTATCTTCAACTTCTGTTTCATTTTTAATCTGCACGTTTTGTGTTTTAGCCTCTTCATTTCGTATCTGAGCAACTAAAATTACTATTGCTGCCAAAGCAGTTATAGATGAACATTTATGTTTCGTTGACACCATGTGTTTTATTCTTGTACCTCTTTGTAATATTGTAGTATCAATTCTAAATGGTAATTGAAATACAGAATTATGATTGTTTTGTTGCGAGAAAAACTGTTTATTTACTCAATATATTAGCCATGATCTTCGGTTTATGCGTGTTGAAGACAGACATAACTGTTATAAGAATCCGAATAATACTTTCGTGCTAGCCAACAAAACAATATCTCTAAGTTCGATCCTTTTCGGTTTCCTGTTGCTACATGGTTCGAATATGAGCATCAATCTTCAAATGAAATTAACGGTGGATGTGCGTGCAGCTGCATGATATTTCTCCCGATCGCTCGGTGTGAAGATTCCGGGCGAAGGTCACGTGTAACGAATTCTAATCCAGGATTCTTCATCATTGACCTTCTAATGAAGTAGACGAAGTATGTGCGTTCAGCTTCATGCTATTTCTTCCGGTCGCTCGGTGTGAAGGCCTATCACGTGATTGTGGGGTAAATCATGAAGCCTGAGGTGGGACGAATTCTTAATTAGTTAAGGAAAAATCCAGCTTGATTAAAAACACTCGCTGGAGAATCGACTTGGGTCGGTTGGCTACGATAGCCAACCGACCGAAGTCGATTCTCCAGCACACGTGACCTACACTTCCGAGTTCTTCCGACAGCGACTCCGTCCACATGCTCCACCTATTTCATTAGAAGGGTTAAACACATGTTTGCTTGAATCACAGGATGATTGTACCGTAAACCAGAGATACGAATCCTAACTTTTTTTTTGGTTTTAGCTGTAGCACTTGAAATATATTCACTCAGCACAAAACCACGCAGACAAAGAAAAAAGGACAAAACAACGAAACGAGATAGAAAAGCATAAATAAGCAGCAGTTAATCAGGCTTAACTGATTTTTCGTTACGGCAATAAATGTTTTTCAACTAAAACATAACTTTCGCAACAAACATCAAAACGCCATTTAAATCAATGCTGTTAATCCTTTTCCTTTCCAATCCCAATCTTCTCACTCGAGTTATCCTCTTCTCCAGAACTATCGCTTGACGAATTACATAAGTAGTGATGTAAACGAGACCAAAAGAGACTCAACAAAATCGGTGCAAAATCCTCCACATGCTGCTGGGGATAGATGTTGGTTCATGTGTATCGAGGCGTTCTTCCTACTCTTCATCGAACAGTAACCGCCATGGATTGTGTACCTGTACGCGAAAATTGCGGAATTTATATCAGCTAATGAATACTGAGTAGCGTCGATTAACGTTTATTCCATGGAAATGGGGTTCCGGCCTTTTGATTTCGAAAGAGGCGGCGCCATTGTGTGGGTTGGAATAAAATGCAGCGCCCACATCAATGAAATGTATCGTCCAGTGAAAGTGTGATTCCTATTATGAAGAAAAGACTTGTAATGAAAATATCGTAAAAAACTTCCTTATGTTCTGTGTTGGTGCTTGTGTGAAAAACAATGCCTAGAAATCGAAGGTCCAAGCAGTGTTATTGCTTAGTCATATTCACGAATCATCTATTAACCCTTCAAGTGGTTTTGACGAGATATCTCGTCATCAAGATATTACCGATTTTTTTATGATGACGAGATCAAGATCTGATCAGATTTGTTAATGAGGACGAGACACCTCTTTGAGATAACCACCATGAGGGTTAAAATGAAATTGATACCTTGATGGGGTCTTTTCCTTCGGATTTGATCCCGGGCCGTCGTCAATAGCCCGTTGTGTTGCTCCAGTGCGATGTTAATTAAAAATACTATACCATACCTTAAAAGTGAGGGGGGCATCGTGGGTATGTTCACTGCGCTAGCAACCTTCGAGTTGTAGGCGGCGCTGGTTCGATTCCTGTCAGGTGCATTCCTCCCGGGGTGTGTTTCTCTCTTCTGTGTCAGTAAAACTTTCATTGTGTGCGTATGTCCGTTACTTGACGTCATCTGTATTGTATTTAGCGCAGCATGTTTATGGCCCTTGCGCCATAAAATCCAAATAACCAACCTCTAAAAAGAATATTTTCGCAACTTTTTATCATTTAATGAATAATATCGTCGGGTTAGAGCAGAAACTCACCAACTGACAAAACAAAAAGTTTAATGTCCAGCTATTCAAAGACTAACTATTAATTTTTGGTCAAAAAATAAAAATGATAAGCATTTTGAGTGTTATGTATTTGCTAAACAGATTACCTCCCTGGGTCTATTTCTCACCTCTGCGAACGAAAAACTTTCTTTGTACGTGTATGTCCATTACTTGATGCTGTCTGTCTTGTGTTTGGCGCAGCATGGCCAAACATGTCCTTGCTTCATTAAATCAAACACAACCCAAACCAGCTAAACAGATTACAATGTGACAATGTGTTTCTCATTATCATGAGGGCCACGGTAGCCCACTTGGAAGAACAACGGATTAGCAACCGAAAGGTTGCTAGTTTGAAACTAGGTCCTATAAAAGACCAATAGCCCGTTGTGTTGCTCCAGTGTGACGTTAATTGAAATACCCCCCCCCCCTATAAAAGACCCTCGTGTAATTCTGTCGTGACCTCAAATGTCCTCACGTTGGCGTGGTGTGTAAGTTTGGAGAGTGGCGTGCCGGCTCAGGTGTCGTTCTCGTCATCCGACAGTGGTCCAGATTTACGTGGTGCCATCCTCGGATCTTTCTTTTGGGGATTGACCTTGGACCATCGCTAATAGCCTGTTGTGTTGTGTATTGATCTGGCAACACTGCTACCAGCAAGGTGACATCAGCATTTGACGTCACTTTCCTCCAATGCTCTCACACTGTGTTAACCAATGAGAGGGCAGCGGAGGAATACGTTGTGCCTAAAAGGAGATTAGAATTTTCACTCGGGATCTCGCACTCTCGTAGTTCAGAATGTTCACCCAGTATGTTTCTTGTTGTGTCGATGTTATACTGTTAAAGTTTGAATAAATATATGTTTTATGATGAGACTGAATCATTCTACGAACACGCACGCAACATCACCTTAGTTGCATCAGTGCGACGTTAATTAACTCCCTTCCTAATGATGAAATTAAGCTTAGTGTGTCCGAAAAATCGTCAGTTAATAAGTTTCTGCTCTAAGCCGACGATTTACGTCTGGATTTTTAAGAAATACATTGTTTCAGAAAATACTTGAAATTGATATTTATATAATTCTTTTCAATTCCAGGTCGCAATGCTTGTAAAACTTGCCGCTGTTCTTCTGTTCGCACTGTCTTCCGTTTCCTGCCAGTCTGCTCAAGATATTTATCCTCAATACCCGAGTGAATTGAGGAAAAGTCATTTGAAACATGAACCGTGAGTGACCATCTATTCTGTCCCATTGCTTGAAATGAAAAAAGATCAAACTTGTCTACGATTTCTTTCAGACATTTCATTGAGACGCCATCACGTGTTCGTGTCCAATGTTTTTAAATTCATTGTTACCGTACAAATCAGAAAGACTGTCGTCTAGGACAGGGGTCTCCAAACTTCGGCCCTCGGAAACCTGGCCGATGCAGCATGCAATATACATATATATGTCAGAAGTTGGGATAGAACAGGAACAGTTGCTTTCAAAAAGAGTTCTACTTTTTACAAACACAGAACATTTATTACGAAAATATTTACTTTAACATTGACATTGATTGACAGGAGGAGTCCACATTCAGAAGTAACAATTTAAGGTGTATGTATACACTAGAAATCACGACAATTGACCAAAATATCGATCGATTTTTTAATAATTCAAAATATTTTCCAACCCCTTAACTTTCAAACGATACCAAGATCTTGTAAATATTCGAAGTAGTTTTCAAGTTACAAGGGTTTGGGTTAGGTACTGTCACCATAGACAAACAGGTTTCCAAAACTTTAAACTCGATTTCTGAAGAACTATGTTTTTGCAATAGGATGCTTCTTTCGAACAGTGATAACTCATCAATGAATTGATCTATTATAATTACTTTTGTGTCATTATAATCTATATAATATAGTGGATGTTTTGACTCTCAGTCGAAGTTATTGGTTAAGAAATGAATTTTTAGTTGATTTTTAAATATTGAAATTCCTGAAAAAAATCTTGATTTTTTAGACTTCCTTCGTGAAAACAAATTGTAAAAAAGAACGTATTCCCTCTAGCAACTGTAAGGAGGGTCAAAACATGAAGAATAATATTAGGAGTAATTTCCAACAGGAATTGTCCTTCTGAACACATTAGAATTTGAGATATCACTGTTCAAAAAACATGCTAATTAGCTCATTATATCTAAATTAGATAATTAATCAGAATTTTTCACACTAAAATGAGTTGAAACACAAACCAAGGACCTATAATGAATAAACTGAATTTTTGAAGTCAAAGTTAAAAACAAAATGTTCTAGTGTATATACATACATCTTAAATCCGCAGAGGATTAATATGGAGCCACTAAGGTTTCCAGTTCTAAAGACGGACGATCGGCTTCACAGGTACTGTATCGTTTTCGCTCTCACTCAGAAGCACAAACTGAATCCTCCGCCGCCGGCAGGATCAAGCCTCTTCACTCCCTTCAGCGTTGATGTCCTCCGCCGCCTCAAGTAAAGAGGTCCATCGCCTTTCGGTGGTAGGTGGGGAGGGGAAACGATTCAGTCTTGACATATATATGTGTTGTTGGCCCGCCTGACTTCCAGGACTTTTCAATCTGGCCCTCAAGTGAAAAAGTTTGAAGACCACTGGTCTAGGAAATAAATAGTTCGATGATGCAATTTTCGTCTCTTAAATTCATTAACATCCATGTGGAGATTAAAAGAAAGTGATAGGTTGTGTCGAGGACTCAAACCATAGTTTTGACGTGAATACTCGAGTTTTGTATTGGATAATGAAATGAATGAAGACATAGGAAGTTTGAGTGATTGCTTATGGTGAATATTCAACAATTAACTCACAGTTTGAACGATTAAAGTGCAGTTTAATATTAATATCGAAGAATAATTTTACTCATTAATAGCCTGTGATTGTAACGTAGTTCGGTAGCTTTCGAATGACACCACTGACGCAGTCTTCACTCAATCCAAAGTGTCACTGGCCCGAATCTCGCTCATCACCGTAGAATTTCGAGAAATTGCAGACCCCTCCCCGAGGTCAGTGTGCCCGCGCACTCGGTCCGTAGGTCATGTTAGGTACGGACATCTTTGTCTACACGACGCTATATTTATCTACTGGGTGTTTCTTCTAGTTCTGAAGTCATAAGACAAATAGTTGTAACGCCTTTTTGCTACGCTAGACTTTTCATGCATGCCCCCAGTACTGTTTCGCATTCATGTCAAAAATGTCTAACTTTTATCAACTTAAAAAGAGTAATTTCCCCCCTTAATTATAAAATGTTGATTTCTGCTGTCTTATATTTCATATAACTTGAGGGATTTTCGTTATTTTAAAATTAAATTACCTCCATTCGATGTATTTAACAATGCAGCACCAGAAACGTAACTGAGAATTTCAAGTATTTAATTCGTGATATAAAATTATGAGAATATTATTGTTAGAGGAAATGTACAAGTGTTATTCCTCCATTTTTAGACAAGTATTGTGGAAATCTATGTGACACATATGACTATTTAAGACCCCTTGTTTGTTTTGTACAAAATTCTGCAACACTTTACGTTGCGAGGTGCGTTAATACTTGAGGGGTGTTTAAGATACGTAGCGTTCCATCTCAATGTAATTTTTAAGGTGTTGATACATTTTGATGCATTGTAAAAGCAGGAATTGTAGGTCTCTGAACGAAAAATTCATGGTAAGCCGAAGAATGGTAGACAATCTCATTATATTTTGTGTACTTTATTTAGAAAAGAAATGGGTGATTAACTTTCTGAAATATAGTCTTATTTCTTAAAAACAGTCTTAAAACCATGGAAAACGGAGTTTTGTAATAAATTGAATTGGATAATGAGTTTTGTTTGAAGTTTTGATTATGAAAACTATGTTTCGAGAAAGTTTGATAAATCGGAATATTTTCTATTTTATGCACTGAAACGTGAATGGCAAAAACTTGGGTAAAAATTAAAAATTTTCCATGTTCGAAATAAAAGTCAAAACATTTCTTTGCACTACGCTTGTCTGACAATTTTTACAAAGTTAATTGCAATACGTTAATTCAATACTTTTCTTTATATCTGTTTCTGATAAATCTTACCGTGGGATTCGATTTTATATTATCGCACGCTTCTATAAGCATTAAAATAAATCAAATGACAAATAAATATTTTTTATACTCCTGCATATGATCAAAATATATGCCACTACTTAAGTTGGAAAATTTCCCAGTTGCAAAAATTCTGAGGGCATCTGTTTTACCAGATAAATTTCAGAAAATACACAAATATCGTGTTTTTAACTTTCACATCTAAGTGGCATCTAAGATTTTTTTTCATTTATTTTAAAAATAGTTCATTAAATAAGTTTCCTGAAATATTTTCTAAAACCAATAAGATAATACGTTCAGCTGTACATAGTCTGCACCCGGATCTTTATCTAATTTGCCCTCGAATAGTTAAGATAATATCAAAACCAAGCTTTGGATTTTGTTTCTGCTTTTCAAAGGCGTCTTCCCAATCTTTTAGGACGTACTTTGTCATGGCCTCCAAAATGGTCAGGCCAGGACAGGTGTACAGAGTTACAGTCAGCGTATTCCAGACAATGTTCCCAATCACAATAAGGGCTTCCATACAACGGGATGGAGTAGAACTTGCAACGGCTCTTCAGGAAGTCAAGCAAAACATTCCAGAAACTCTTCTATTAAAAGTGAGTAGCGAATGTTTCATTACGATTTGTATCATCCGTTTTACTTACATTTTATTAACTTAAAATTAAATTACTTTTACCTCACAGTATTCTTTGATAAAGTATATACTATCAATCATGACAGCTTATTTCCTGAAATGAGTTTATCCATGTTTCATCAGCTGAAAAAAAGAGACCAGTTTAAACTTTAAAATTGACGTAGACCTAAAATACCAAATGTTCAATATCATTATGTTGGAAAGCTTATGTTAAAGAATGGTGTTGTTTAAACGATATTTGGAATTTAAAAGTAGAAACACTCAAATTGGATTAGAATATTTTTCGGTTGATTGAAGCAGTAAATAAAGTTTAAATAATTCTATTTTGCGAAAGTTTATTTTTATACACTTATCTACAAAATAAAATACAAATAAGTTGATGAATTATACCACACACAATATTAAATACTATGTGTGGTAAGAGATAATTATTAAATCCCTTTTTTATTTGTGTGTATATCCATTTTTAATGACATTATGTATTTTATATGGAATATATAAGTTAAAATAGAAGTTTATCGAATTTTAAAACGTTATTTCAAGAAGAATTTTTTGTTAAGTGCCAAAACCTACAAAAATATTTAAAAAATGATACAAATATTACTTGATATCCATTAGGAAACGTTTAATTGGCTTATAATTGATTTAAGCTGTCATATTGCAATGAAAAATTATACATTTAAATTTATTTTCACAGAAATTACGTATAATTTTAAAGAAGAAATGTTAATATGACAAAGAAGGAAAATATTTAGTTATCAAATGTATTTTTCAAATTAATTTTTCAAAATGTATTATCACAAATGTATGCATGTACCTTTTCTTAACCCGACTATTTTCGTTCACTCAAAGGTTCCTACTACAAGTGTGCCTGGTGTATATAATTTACGTGTTGAAGGTAATGTCAATGGTGTCCTTGGCGGTACAGCATTTATAAACGAAACACGCCTCACCTTTTCACAAAGATCAATGACTATATTTATACAAACAGACCGGCCTGTCTATAAACAGGGTCAAACAGGTAAATCTACTTTGTTGCTTTGATAGATTGGATAGTTTTATGCCCTTTCATTTTAACAGAATATGGATTGTAATAGCTCTCCGTGATGATGTATAGATTTTCACTTTTTGTCCCTTTCCTCAATACGTACTATATCCACTATTTTGTTTTGGTGCAAGTTTTCTTATTTCTCGTAAAATTTATTAGGTGGATTATAATTGGTTATTCAATTGTTGGTTTTGCAGATTTTGTCTTCAAATCACTATGAAAAATTGCTTTTAACCCTCTGAGGGGTTCACACAAGTAATTCCACTTTGCAACCAGAGGTCTTCTGCCATGACTTTAACCAAATTGTGTCTTTATCAACAGAATCGTTCCAAATAATTCTATTATAAGAATTCTGCCAAATGATTTTATTCTATAAAATTGGCCAATAAATTTCTATTACAAGGAAATGAGCAATATAGAATCGTTTTAAAAAATTATATTTCAAAGAAATGGTCGTCCCAAATGATTCTATTCTAAGGAAAGGAGTAATAGAATCTTTCCAAAGAATTCTTTTGTAATGAAAGGACCGATATAATCTCTCAAAAGGTCTAATCAAAGGTGCAATAGAATGTTTCTAAAGGATTTAAATCTAAGGAAAGGAAAGCAATGGAATCTGTCCAAAGAATTCCATTCTAATCAAAGAAACAATAGAATCTTTCTAAAGGATTTCAATCTAAGAAGAGCACTAGAATCTTTCCAAAGTGTTCTATTTTAATTAAAAGAGCAATAGAATCTTTCCAAAGTGTTCTATTTTAATTAAAAGAGCAATAGAATCTTTCTAAAGGATGTCAATCTAAGGAAAAGAGCAATAGAATCTTTCCAAAGAATTCTATTCTACAGAATGGGCCAATACAGTCGTTCCATGGGATTCTATTCTAAGGAAAGGACTAATATTTTCATCATGACAACTTTGAGTTATATAGAGAAGAACAGACAGCTTTTTCAAGACTTAGAACTGGTCACACCAAACCCATGAAAAATATGGCAGGAAAAAGAATTACCCTAGGGCAGTGGCTAGTCCTGACCACTTACTGTAACGTTTCGGGGTGTCATGGAAGGACATTCCATCATGATCCGAGACTTTAAAATATTTTTTAGTGGGAGGATATGATGGAACTGATCTCATTCTTATCCCAGAATATTTTCTAGTGCTCTTTTAACTACTAAAACTTATTTATATAAGAGGGGAGAGATGAGCTCAACGACACTGTTATCAATACGTACGAACAATTAACCTGCTAGTGGTTCCGACGAGATATCTCGTCCATCAAGATCTGACCCATTTTGCTAATGACGAGATACCTTCGGGAGAACCACCAGAAGGTTTAACTCCTCTATATAGATGGGCCGCGACAGCCTAGTTGGAAGAGTAACGGATTAGAAAACGGAGGGTTGCGAGTTCGAAACTCGGTCTTGGAAACTTCTGTGGAACGTTGGCCGGAAGGAACCATTGCATCCCCGAGAGTAGTTGGCCGGGTTGCCCTTCAACGGTCATCCGGCTTGGAGAAAAAAGTAGAACTGTAGGGGTAGAGAAGAGACTCGACTAGGGGGAGGAGGACGGACATGCGAAGGTCCTTTCTCTGCCATGTGAACGACTATTTATATGTATGTAAATTATATATCAATCTATATATTTACATACATATAAATAGTATGTGTGCCGAGACAGCCCATTTGGAAGAGCAACGGACCAACAATCGGAGGGTTGCGAGTTCGAATCCAACCGAAGACCGTCGTGTACAAAGGGGGCTGGTGCACGTTGGCGTGGTGTGGAGGTTTGGAGAGTGGGGTGCCAGCTCAGGTGTGACCTCGTCATCTGATCGTGGTTTAAAATAACGTAGCGTTGTCCTCGGTACTTTCTCTTCGGGATCGATCCCAGGCCGTCGCCAATGGCCCGTTGTGTCGCTCCAGTGCGATGTTAATGAACTACCTACCTCGACGCAGAAGTTAGTTAAAAGACTCTAGTTATAAACGCATTATGTCCCCTTCATTACATTTTGAAAAGTAACGTGTGTTTGAAGATTTTTAATAACTGTTATTAATTTTAAAAATATTTGTTTTCCTGGTTTTAGTCCGTTTTCGAGCTTTGCCAATTACTACTGGTTTGAAGGCATTTCCAGATGCTGTAGATTTATATATGTTGGATCCTAGACGAACAATTGTACGCCGCTGGCTCTCAAGGCAAACTAATTTAGGTAAGATCTTTTCACAATGAACTGTTTAAAAGTTTCCCGACGCAATGGGAGATGCAGTAATCAGATATGGATTTAAATTGTATGTATTTTTTGCCCTAGGTGCTGTTAGCTTAGATTACCCTCTTTCACAACAACCGGTTTATGGAAAATGGACTTTGCAAGTAATTGCGCAGGTATGGCAGTTTGAAGTTTCTTTAATTAATTTTAAAAGTTCTGCGTATGATATTAAGTAAGCATGGTAGAGGTCCACTGTCCTTCAAAATCCACCAAATAATGAGTGATCGAATTTTATTTTCTAAGCTGTGGCTCTGGGAAGTCCTTGAAAAATATCAAAATTTCGGTTATTTTTTGAAGTTTGCCGAATTTTACATGCACTTTGTTTTAAGGAGCATATACTAGAAATCACGAATATCGACCAAAATATCAGTACTTTTTTAATTAATTCAAAATATTTTCCAACTTAGCTTTCAAACGATGCCAAGATCTTGTATATATTCGAAATAGTTTTCTAGTTATAAGATTTTTCCTTAGTTACTATCAGCATATGTGTTTCCTAAACTTTAAACTCAATTTCTGAAGAAGTGTGTTATGGCAATATGATGTTTTGTTCAAACAGTGATAACTCAACAATGAATTGATCTATTATATTTATTTTTGGTCATTATAATCTATATAATACAGCGGATGTTTTGACCCTCAGTCAAAGTCATTACTTAAGATATGAATTTTTAATTTATTATTGAAATTCCTGAAAAAATCTTGATTTTTTTAGACTTTCTTGGTAAAAAGAATTGTCAAAAAAACATGTTCTCTCTAACAAACAAGAAGAATATTCAATACAAGAAGAATAATATTAGGAATAATTTCCAACAGAAATTGTCTTACTAAACAAATTAGATGTCATTGTTCAGAAAACATGCTACATAGCTAATTATATCATAATTAGGTCATTAATGATAAGCTTAATCTGAATTTTTCACACTGAAAATGAGTTTAAGCACAAACCAATGACCTATTACAAAAAAAATGGATTTTTAAAGTCAAAATTTAAAAAAAATTATCTTCTAGTAACCTAAACATTTTCCGTAACCTATAAATTCTCCAATTCGGGCAGTATTCAAAATTCATCTTTTCCTCGTTCTCATTATATAATAATTAATTTCATAATTTTGTGTTATTAGTTTAACTTGTATAACGATGAAAACTAAATTTTGTGATTTTCTGTGTGCTGTGTTTATATAAATATGAATCTGTGTGCTGTGTTTGAATATAAAGAGCTAATAGAGTTATCATGTTTCTTTCTTTTGTTACATGGTAGTTTTAAAGCCAATTTCTAGGATTACTATTATATTAGAAATGGAACTACATAATTTTTTCTTTAAAATTTGATTTCCTAGTCTTTCATGTATGTGTGTCAATTTTCTCTAGAAATTGTCAACAAAATGAGATTCTTGAAAAATGTATGAAATATCAGTACTCTTGAATTAATTTTATGTTAAAGCCTATGAAGCTTGGCAAGATGATAATTACAGTGTTAAGGTATAATGTGTTAAGTTAAATAATAGTTCAACTATTTTATAGATAAGGTTTCCTTCCCCTTCATTGTATATCAACTAACAATAATTTGTTTTGTATTTCTTTGTTTTGTATGTGAATTAACAACCGAACAAAATATTTAAGAGTCTTTTTACTTTTAGGGCCAAGTGGAAGAATATAATTTCTTAGTTGAAGAATATTGTAAGTTTTTCTAACTTGATCACTTTGCTCTGTAATTGCTTTTATATTATGCTTGTGTCCTTAAACATTAGGAATTATTAGAAACTGCGTAGAAAGTTATTTTGGTTAAGGTTTCATAAACAGTAATTTAACAAAATTAACTTTAATTGGTTGTAATGTGTTGCCTTTGTGTCCACATATAAAGTTCTTTATTATTGAATGTGTTCAGTATAATTTTAAGCATTCTAGATGTGGTTAGTAGTTAAATATCATAATACATTTTTGTTAAAATATCTTAAACACATAATTTATACTTTGTTTTCTAAAAATTAATTAAAAATCCTATGCCACACAATATAAGAACTATTCCAGATACTCTCTTTAACTTTAAAACATTATAATATCACATTATAATATCCTAAACTATATATAATAATATTATTATGATTTTCATATATATATATGATTTTTATATTTATGATTAGAAATCTTTGGTTAAAGATTGTGGAAAAGCTATTGACTATTCATACGCAAATATTCGATTTGTTTCGCACATTTTTTATTCGCGTATCGTATATAAATATTGTAAATTATAAATATATATAAATATTATAAATATAGTATAAATATCGTAAATGTTTTTCAGATCAAACTCGGTATGAGATCAATGTTACAATGCCATCATTTTTTACGGACACTGAAGACTATATATTTGGGACTGTTGAAGCCAAGTACGTTTTTTTACATAATTTTACTACCCGCACATTGCTATTGACTTTAACAAAATTGTCTCTCTTTCCTGTCCAAACTTTCATACCACAATTTTTTCCTTCTTTTATTGGATTTATAAGTGACTTTTGAAGCATTTTAATAACATTATACTAAGTGTATATCATATTTCATCCAATGCATATTAGTGCACATCTATAGTATATTATATTTATGTATTATATTATTTTTACATTATATTATATATAATATTATATTTATATCGTTGAATAAAGAATATAAGACGACTATTAAATTTCTATCATTTACATGTTTCCTGCTATTGCACATACAGTTAGCTTCAAGTGATTTTAAAAGAACGAAATCTTTTCGGCAATTAGAAAAGTTTTGCAAAATAGGAAAGGTGTTAAAAGTTTCCAAATCGCTAAATTGTCTAAAAAAAAACCTTTATTTTATTAATACAAAAGCATTTTCGATTTTTAGGATGTGTAAGGAGTAATTTTAGAACTACAAATTAGGCTCTTTGCATGCCTTTTTCATGAATTCCTTACACTAATTAATTTTTTATGTTCGTTTCTTCTAGTTACACAAGTGGCGTGCCAGTGATTGGTAATTTAACTCTAGTAGCTTCCATTGAATCGCTGAGAACAAACAATAGAATATCGAACGATATTCCTGCAGTAACCCAGACCTATTCGATTGTGAGTACGATATTTTCATTGACGTTTTTTTATTTAATTATTCAATGTTAAAATTTTTGAAATAATACATCGCATCTTTAAAAAAGTGGCCCAACTGAAAAAAGGAAATTTTTGCAGAAGAGCCGAAAGAAGATTGTGAGTTGGTTTGGCTGAATTTGAAATTAGAATTCCACCTAATCTTTATTAAAATGTGTGGCATGAATACCGATTTGTTTCGCGAGGTTTTATGGAGTTCAATCAAATACATTGTGATTGAAAGATAGAATATGCATTTTAAATTGTGTCACTATTCACCAGGTGCCAGTTTCTCATTTTTTCCTTTTAAGGAATTTCAACGTTTGATTAGATTGAAAATTCCTGTGATTCTGAGGCCGCGGTAGCCCGGTTGGAAGAGTAACGGATTAACAACCGGAGGGTTGAGAGTTCGAATCCATCCAAAGACCGTCGTGTACGTTAAATCTGTCGTGGACCCAAATGTCCTTACGTTGGCGTGATGTGGAAGTTTGGAGAGTGGGGTGCCACACACAGCTCAAGTGTTGCCTCATTATCTGACCGTGGTTCAAAATTACGTGTTGTTGCCTCGGATCTTTCCCTTCGGGTTCGATCCCGGCCCGTCACCAATAGCCCGTTGTGTTGATGCGACGTTAATTAAAATACCTACCTACCTACATCCTGTGATTCCGATTGTAATTTGATTGAGCAAAATGAAACATATCACAGTATGATTTACCTAAAACTGTACCGGAAAACAGGATTCCAACTGTTTTTGTAAGTTCTTAAAAATTTCTGTTTTCTTATTCTTAAAAAGTATTTGAGTATTATTTTATAACTCAGGGACCTGCAAAAGTACTTGAAAAATACAAAACCTCGTTTTATCCTTGGAAGGTCATCCTTGAATTTTACTCAGACTTTATATTAATCAGTTTGCATGCAACCTGTCTTCCCATTCGTACATTTTCTTTTTTTAAGCTTTCTTTCACTTTTCCTTTTCTTAAATTACAAATTGCTAAACGATTTAATTATATTTTGTACTTAAATTCATTTATCACAGTGATAAAGAATCAACTTTTAAGAGACTCGATGCTGCTTTTTTATGCATAAAGCCTCTGTTATCGCGTTTAGCTTTTTTATAACATAATGATTGAAGAGGAAATTTGTGTATTTTATTACTATTCTCAGAAATTAAATTCTTTCTTTTAACCCTCCAAGAGGTTTCGACGAGATATCTCGCCTATCGAAATATTACTGATTTTTTTAATTGTGTCTAGATCAAGATCTGGTGAGTTTTCTAATGACGAGATATCTCGCCTATCGAAATATTACTGATTTTTTATCGTGTCTAGATCAAGATCTGGTGAGTTTTCTAATGCGAGATATCTCGCCTATCGAAATATTACTGATTTTTTTTATCGTGTCTAGATCAAGATCTGGTGAGTTTTCTAATGACGAGATATCTCGTCGAGATAATCACTAGGAAGGTTAAAATATTTTTGTGTTAAATTTTAATTTCCTAATCTTTCACATGCAAATTTTATTTATTCCTTTCCACATCATTGACAAAATAAGATACTAGCACTTTTTCGATTATAAACTAGCAAGAAAACCCTGAAGTATACTTAAGAGTGATGCTAAATTTTGAAGTAACGCAATTTCTGTTTTCTTATTTCTTTAGTTTGACGGTAAACTGGATTTCAAGTTCTACATGAGGGAATTTGCAGACCGCATTCCTCAACTGGACAAATCGAAAGTGAGCATCGCAGCTTACGTCGGGGAGCGGTATTTGAACATCATTGAAAAGGGCTTCGCTCAAGCGATGATATTCAATTCCCGCATTAAAATAGAATTTCTTGGTGCAAGTCCACAAATCTTCAAACCTGGAATGACTTATAAAGTTTATGTACGTAACATATTTTATTCTTGATTTTCAATTTAAATTGTTATGTGTACAAAATTACTAGGAAATAATGTCTTATTTTCTTACTTAAATTATCCTTAAGTAATATTTCTTATTTGAGAAATATTGTCTCGTTCTCCATTTAATAATTCAGGTAAAATAAAATAGTTAAAAAGTCAGTAACGAAATAGTTATTTTGTTTCTGAAATCCTAATTTCAAATTTTAAAGTTATTTCGTTATCATTTCAGTGTTAATGTGATGAATTTTCTCATTTACTTTATATTCATTAAAAATATATTGCATCTAGCATTTCGCATTTAAAATCTTTCTTGGAGATTAGTACAATATATTTTTAATGGTTTGAAAATATAATAAGTAATCTGCTTCCATGAATTATTTTGTTTCATTTTTTCTAACTGTATTTGTGGGTTTTTTTTGTATCAAAATTTTTGTTCCCTTTAATTAGATTTTTCTGTAGAGAAACAACAATTAAATAAATATTAAATATTTGTTTCTAAAATTTCGATTCAAAACTATGATAAAATATATTGGTTATCATTGGCTTTCCTCTATTAAGAAACATTTTGATGTCATTAATTCTTATATTACTTATACTTTTGTACTAATCTGACTGGTTTGGGATCTTTGTTTTACGATTTATTTATATAAAAAGGGTAATTTTTTATATTGAAAATCAAACACAGCTTACCACTCAATTCCGGTTATATAAAATATCTTTTATTTTACGTAATCTGACCGTGGTTCAAAATGACGAGGTGTTGTCCTAGGATCTTTTCCTTCGGTGGTTGATCCAGGACCGTCGTCAGTAGCCCTTTGTGTCGCACCATTGTGACGTATAAATTCAACTACCCGCCTTTTATTTCACTTCAGTTTGTAATACTGTTTTTACAGGTGGCCGCGTTTTACCAAGACGGTTCTCCCATCCCTGTCGAGCGCATTCGAAAACAAAAGATGCAAGTAACGCCCACCGTAGAGCTTTATAGCGGTGGCTCCCGGCGCCTCAACACCCACTTTGAAAAGATGTCTTTGCTGCATCCGGGAATTTGGGAAGTCTCCATCGATTTACAAGCAGAGTTCGTGTCGAAAGACGACATCAAGAATATAAATATGATGTCATTAGAGGTACGTTATGAAGCTAAGTTTGAATTTCCTTAAATGGGGTCTGTTTACCATGAGCGTATACAGAAAATAATTGCAGGAGTGGCCGAGACTATTCTCCCGATCACCATTAAATTGCCTCTAGTATTAACCCTCCAAGTGGTTTCGACGAGATATTTCGTCCACCAAGATCTAACCAATTTTGCAAATGACGAGATATCTCGTCCATCAAGATCTGACTAATTTTGCTAATGAGATATCTCGTCCATCAAGATCTGAACAATTTTGCTAATGAAGAGATATCTCGTCCGTCAAGATCTGACCAATTTTGCTAATGGCGAGATATCTCGTTCATCAAGATCTGACCAATTTTGCTATTGACGAGATATCTCGTCCGTCAAGATCTGACCAATTTTGCTATTGAAGAGATATCTCGTCCGTCAAGATCTGACCAATTTTGCTAGTGAGATATCTCGTCCATCAAGATCTGACCAATTTTGCTAATGAGATATCTCGTCCATCAAGATCTGACTAATTTTGCTAATGAGATATCTCGTCCATCAAGATCTGAACAATTTTGCTAATGAAGAGATATCTCGTCCCTCAAGATCTGTCAGTTTTGCTAATGACGAGCTACCTTGTCGAGACAGCCACCAGGAGGGTTGGATGAGTGTTGTGTATATCTCTTACAAGACACCGCTTCTGAATGGTAAGACTTGCTTACGAATTAAAAATGTTCCCTCGGTATTTTATATTGCTTCAACCACCTGCATCTTGGAGACAAATCTTAGGCAAATGCATACGTGGATCCCACATATGTGAATTTTTTCTGGACTTTCTTTTGGCAAACCACACGTTGGTCCAACACCTGTTCTGCGACACTAAATTGGCTGACAGACGCATTTATACCGGCATGTTTTTGTGCCGAAAACGGAGTACGCATGCGCATGTCTAGTCGCATGCTGCTCCAGTGTGTGGCCAGGATTAGTCATTGGTCACATTGGAAGCATGTGCCCTTCAAAGAATTACTAAGTTTCCCGACTGTTTTCGGATATGTCTACTTGGTATATTCTCTGTGCGAATAGTGAAACTGATTTACGTCGATTAAACTAACTTCAGTGTATTTTTTGTTGTCTTTTTACACCAAAAATATTTCGGGGAGGATCCAAGCCCCTGATTAATTCCATGTTTATTGCTTTCCGAAAATGCTGTTTTTAGATAAGTATATTTAAAAGATTCACTTTTCTTCTAGGCCTACTATTACGATGAACTTACAAGCGAACAAGCCAAAGCCAATTTGAAAGTATATGCCTCTTACTCAAGGACAAATAGGCATTTGCAAGTTTCAACGAGTACTAGGTCTCCAAAGGTAATGATTTGATTCTGGGAAAATAATCTTATGTGTTTGTGTTTCAACGTTTCGTATGCTCTTATATCTATATATCTATAGCTGTTTTTATTGTGTTATAGGTCGGAGAATACATAATTTTCCATGTGCGGGCCAATTATTATGTGGAATCATTTTCGTATGTGGTAAGTGGAATATAGTGGTTTCTGCTTTTGCTTTTCAAAAATCCTGTCACTTATTGTTTTAAGTACATATTACTCGTAAACCATTTATAATACAAATGTAAACTGCCAGAAAATACAATGTAAAATCAGTGAGTTAAAATATGAGACGCGTTTTAATTTTCCTTTCTTTTAAACGTGAATTTATTATCATTTTAAACTTTTCGTGTATGTGTATAATGTATTTCGTAAAATGTATTAGACCAAAACATTTCTTATTTAACTCAAAAATGTAATTTATCAAATCTACTAGTAATATATTTATATTATTTAAATATATTAAATTTGCTTTAAGTATACATTCATTAATTTGTGAAAGTGTTTTATTCACTTGACACCTCACTCGTATTATGAATTCAAATCTTTGTATTATTTGTAGTCTGTTATTACTATATGATGTCTAAGTCTTGATGTCGTACCATCTTACAGTAGACTTACCTATGCAGAAACCTCTTCCAAAATTACAGTTAGTATGAACATAATTTGAAAAGGACTTCGACTTATGATTGGTACTGTCTTTTTCTCACGTGAACCACTCCCTACACCATATCTGGTTGGCGGTGGTCGCTATAGAAAAAGTGCTCGTTCATTTTGAGTAGGCCGTACTTGTGAACACATAATCTTCCGAAACTTACTTTAATGCTGGGGTTTCCAAACTTCTTCGACTATCGACCCCTTCAAGAGTTCGAATCCAAACAAAGACCGTCGTATACAAGGGGGGCTGGTGCACATTAAATCTGACGTGGCCTCAGATGTCCTCACGTTGTCGTGGTGTGGAAGTTTGGAGAGTGGGGTGGCAGTTCAGGTGTTGCCTCGTCATCTGACCATGGTTCAAAATGACGTGGTGGTGTCCTCGAATCTTTCCCTTCGGGTTTGATCCCGGACCGTTTCCAATAGCCCGATGTGTTGCTCCAGTGCGACATTAATTAAAATACCTACCTTCAAGAGTTTCTTGACTTTTTATCGACCTCTTCTATTTTACTATTACCTAATTATAATAGGACAAGCAAAAAAGACGCTTATGTGAGTGTTTAGATTGTTTATTTTATAGTTATAGTGTTTATTGAATGTAGTATATGTTATTATATTGGCTTAATGTCGGGATACGTTTTTGTTTTGGACGTTCTCTTAACATTACATGTTGGATAGGGGGATATAAATAATATAAAAAATGTAAAATTTAATTTAGATAACAAAATAACAATAATACAATCTTCCTGATATATATACTGTATGCAGGGTGAGTCTAAATTGTTTTTACAAATTAAGAGGGGTGATAGTACCCATCCAGACGAGCAATAATTACCACGGAACATAGGGTCGCATTCCACTCTGAGAGGCAGAAAAGAGTCAAATAAAATTCGCTTTCCCAACACGGTTGTAAGTTCATGTTGAAATTCTAATTTGACTCTTTTCTGCCTCTCAGAGTGGAATGCGACCCTATGTTCCATGGTAATTATGGCTCGTCTGGATGGGTACTATCACCCCTCTTAGTTTGCAAAAACAATTTAGACTCACCCTGTATATGAAGGGACCGTCGTGGCTCAGTGGGTACATCCACTGCTGTAGCAACCTTCGAGTTGTAGGCGGTGCAGTTTCGATTCATGTCAGGTGCATTCCTCTCTGAGTGTATTCGTCTCTTCTGTGTCAGTAAAACTTTCATTGTGTGTGTTTGCCTCTTTCTTGATATTGTATGTCTTGTGTCTGGTACAGCATGGCCAAATATGGCCCTTGCGCCATAAAAACCCAAACCAAACCTTATATATGAAAAAGACTTATTAACTTTGAATACAATTTACTGACATTGTTAATGTAATGTGTGTGCTTCATGGCTCTTGTCAAGATTAGCAGTGTTGGATTCAAAATGAGTACGTTTCAGCCTTAAATCGCCACGGAATTCCATATCTAGCTTATATCTTTGTTTTGTTCAAATGTATATAACATGGCTGAAACCCTGTACGAGCTTGGAAATGCAAACAAAAAAGGGAGTACCACTTCAGAAAGTTTTGGATATTTTTCTACATTTATATTCGTCTAAAAGTAACTTAAAGTCCTATTTTTAAAAAGCGTCTTAGCTTCAAGAGGAACTGACAATTCAATAAGTCCATTTTCTAAGTTACATTCGATATTTTCAGTACCTGATTCGATTTTTCTATCGACCCCTGGGGGGTCGATATCGACCACTTTGGCGACCACTGCTTTAATGCAATGAATCTCATGCTCTTTTGTACTTTCTTACAGTTAGTATCGAAAGGTATTATTCTTCTTGCTGGTCAAGAATCTATGGCTGCCAGTATAAAGACATTTGCTGTTACCCTGTCTCCTGAAATGGCTCCCACGTCCACCATCGTCATTTATAGTGTGGCTCGAGAAGGAGAGGTTGTAGTGGACAGTTTGACATTTCCAGTCAACGGAATTTCAAGAAACAATGTAATCATTCATTTTTGTACTAAATTTATTTTCTTCTATTTGCTTGCTGATTTGTATTTGTAGTGTCCAGTACCGTTGTCTAGCTTTAGGAATGTTGAGATTCGATCGACAGCAAAAAAAGAATATAGCGCTTAATTTTAGACAACCATCAACATGATTCGCCGTTGTTAATTGTCCTCAAAGACAATAAAATACAAATAATATTTAGCTTTAAGGTGTACTAAAATTTTTTTTAAATTTTAACTTTAAAAATACAATTATTTTACAATAGGTCATTGGTTTGTACTTAAACACAGTTTAAAAAATTCAGATTAATCCAATAATTTATTATCTAATTTAGATATAATTAGCATGATTTTTGAACAGTGATATCTCAACTTCTGATGTGTTCAGAAAGACAAACCCTATTGGAAATTATTCCTAATATTATTCTTCATGTTTTGACCCTCCATCAAATTCCTAAGGAGTATAGGTTTTTATACATTTTTTTTACCAAAGAAGTTAAAAAATGAAAATATTTTTAGGAACTTGGACATTTAAAAATCAACTAAACATTTTCTTAAACAGTAACTTTGACTGAGAGTCAAAACACCTACTGTATTATATAGATTAGAATGATACAAAAATAGCTATAATAGATCAATTCATTGTTGAGATATCGCTGTTTGAACAAAGCATTTATATTCCAAAAGCACAGATCTTCAGAAATTAAGTTTAAAGTTTTGGAAAGATGTTTGTAGTACTTTGTGATAGTACCTAACGAAAACTCTAGTTACTAGAGAACTATTTCGAATATTTACAAAGAACTTGGTATCGTTTGAAAGCTAAGGCGTTGGAAAATATTTTGAATTGATAAAAAAGTATAATATTGTGGTAAATTTTCGTGATTTCTAGTGTGTGTGTGTGTGTGTGTGTGTGTGTGTGTGTGTGTGTGTGTGTATACATACACCTTAGTGAAAAAAAGAATCCATAAGGTGTGATTACGCCCAATCCTGATAACTGGACGATCCAATCGCTATATTTTACAAAGGCAGGAAAACGAGAGAATGATAGGCCATGCGCAAAGACCTTCTGCGCATATCAGCTGGAATAGATGCTAGCTTCAGTGAGAAGCATGAGATTGGGGAGAAGAGTTTAGGATGAAAGAACTTTGTGTGAAAGAACATTGTGTGTGACAAACACCATTAACCAATCATAGTAAGGAGCCAAATAAGCCTGGGTATCCACAGTCCCTGTTGGGCTTTTTTCGGTGAAAATCAATTAACATCGAAACTGATATCTCTCAGATTTATGTTAAAACATCTTTTACTTCAGTTTTTATCGATTATTACTTTTTTTGCCACCGCCTTTTTGATTGTATTATTTGATGTTGGGCTTCTATGGATGCTACACCACTGATAGTGTTGTGTATGTCAATAAAGCAATCTGGAAATGATTTAGAATTACAAACTATATTATCAATATTTATGACGTTTGGATCGTTGGTGATTAAACTTTTGTCTCTTAGTTTACAGTTACGCTCAATAACAAAAAAGACAAGACAGGGGATACAATAGAAGTGGTTGTTGTGGGACGACCAGCTTCCTACGTCGGTATCTCAGCCTTGGACAAAGCTCTTTTCGATATGAAAGGTGGAAACGAGTTCAGCCATGCCGAAGTAAGTGAACACTTTTCCATTGGAATCCGTTGGTATTAACGGGCCACTGTAGCCCGGTTGGAAGAGTAACGAATTAGCGACCGGAGGGTTGCGAGTTCCAATCCAACCAAAGACCGTCGTGTACAGGGTGGTGGTTCACGTTATATCTGTCGTGGCCTCAAATGTCCTCACGTTGGCGTGGTGTGGTAGTCTGAAGAGTGGGGTGCCAGCTCAGGTGTTGTTCTCGTCATCTGACCGTGGTATTCGGATCTTTCCCTTCGGGTTTGATCCCGGACCGTCGCCAATAGCCCGTTGTGTTGCTCTAGTGCGACATTAATTAAATACATACCGTTAGTATTTACATTGCGTGAATTTTGAAAGGAATTATGTATCGTTTTGGTTAAGTAATTAAACTATTGGTATTAACAAATAACAAAACGTAGTGAAACAACACGGTTTAAAGTATGGTAGTAGAAATAGTTACTTTTTGACTTATTCCATTTTGTATTAATCTGCTATTTGACGATTAAATTAAAGGCAAAAAGTTTTAAGCAAAAATAAAAACTGTCAGTAAACGTATTTCAAAACTTTTCCCTTCAAAAGCCTTTATTTCTTGTTATAAACGTACTTTATTCTCAAAGGCATCTTAAAAGTTGCCATTGTTTGACTTATATTGTGTCACAAATAAATACAGTGCATTGTTAAAAATTCTCGTATTAGTTGTAAATAACATTAGGCTTAAAAATGTGATTTAGTATAAAAACGTAAAGAAATGCCATGTTCGAGGTTCGAGACTTTTTACATTATAATCGTTCAATATTGAATTTATGTACCTTTTTCTCCAAAACTTGCGGATTGTATTCAAATTTCGTTTTGATTTGTTTTATGCCTCCAAATAGATACATTAAAATCAGTTTATTCACAAACAAAAGAATATCATCTTTAATCTATTTTCAGAAATTTTTCTTAGGCTCAAAGATTTACTTTGGTGGAATTACAAATAAACACTATTTATGTATGAACAGTTTGATAGATTTTGCGTCTTATTTATTTGTACTGAACTTCAATTTTCCCTCTCATAGGTATTAAGAAAAATGAGTCTTTTTGACGAAGGTACAAATGGCACACTGACTCATTTATGGCTGTCTAAAGAAGGAAATTTAGAGGATGTTGTGCATTATCCTGCTTCTTCGTATGGAATCGACGCATATACTACATTAAAGGTAAATTCTTTTCTTTGTTGTTTGACTGCAAAAAATTGGAGGCTTTTAAGTCTTAAATTGGATCCCTACAATTTCATATTTTGTGCTATGAAATCCCTCTTTAAATCGGATTATAAATTCCTTTTGATATGAATGTTATTGTATCTTATTTTTCAGTATGCTGGACTCATTGTTTTTACGGATGCAAATATCACCAGAAGACTAGGTAAAATTTCTTTTTAAAATATTTTCGTATAACTCCAGTCTTTATAATTATATTTTAAAAACAGGGTGAGTCTAAATTGTTTTTACAAAATAAAAGGGGTGGTAGTACCCATCCAGACGAGCAATAATTACCATGGAACATAGGGTCGCATTCCACTCTGAGAGGCAGAAAAGAGTCAAATTAGAATTTCAACATGAACTTACAACAGTGTTGGGAAAGCGAATGAGCGATGCCAAAACAATCTGATTGATTGATCAGAGAAAAACTCACAGCAAGTACTCAAAGTGTCGTTGCACAGTTCACACAGGCGAAGGAATGACTGGCTCTCGAAGATTCCTGGTGGTGTGTTCATTTTGTCTGCGGCAACACCGATTCTCGCTACGAGATCTTCAGCCGAGTCCACAGGCGTCTGGTACACTAAAGATTTCATATGCCCCCACAAGAAAAAGTCCAGTGGGTTGAGATATGCTACGTAGGCAGGTACAAAACGACGTCAGAGGCGATGACTTGTTCATGCTCGACACGTTTCGACTGTACTCTTCTGCCTCTCAGAGTGGAATGCGACCCAATTTTCCATGGTAATTATGGCTTGTCTGGATGGGTACTATCACCCCTCTTATTTTGTAAAACAATTTAGAATCACCCTGTTTAGTCTTTATAATTATATTTAATATATATATAGGTATATATATATATATATAGCAATGCTTCCAAAATACATAAAAATTGATATCTTTTGATCTTTAGAAAGAATCTTGAATAATCTCTTTAGCCTCTATTCCTTTAATTTTTAAAGCTCTGCTAAAATTTTCCTCTCCGAGCCAATATTTTCCTCTCTCTACGGCAGGCTCGGGGCTGCAGTAGCCCGGTTGGAAGAGTAACCGGACGGTTTCAAGTTCTTATGCAACCAAAGACCGTCGGGAACAAAGGGGGCTGGTGCATGTTAAATCTATCGTGGCATCAAATGTCCTCACGTTGGCGAGGTTTGGAGAGTGATGTGCCAGCTCAGGTGTGTCCTCGTCATCTGACTGGTTCAAAATTATATTTTGTTGTTCTCGGATCTTTCCCTTCGGGTTTGAACCCAGACCCTCGTCAATAGCCCATTGTGTTGCTCTAGTGATGCATGCCTTTGAACATCCTAGCGAGAAATGACGCCTTACACCACAGAAACGACGATGTTATCGACTGACCTAACAACGTCCTCTACAACCTAAAACCGGACGCACATTCTCTGAGAAAATTTCTTTTATTTTGGGCCCCTCTATCACCCTTTACAATTTGGCCGGATATTTTCGAAACACCCTGTATGTTTAAAAATTAAATTTAAATATTTATTTCGCTGACATATTAAAAATATTCCCCTCGCTGTTTCATAAATCTGCATCATTAAAAATTAATGTTTTGATTAGGTCACTTGAATCGCTTTTCGGGAATTTTTTGCTATTCGAGGTGCAAATTTGGCCTCATTGAATAGTCCCGCTCTGTCGAGTTAGCATTCGAGTCATAATTTCGAATGAATCAATAGTGATTCATTTTAGATTATAGGTAAAAATTGCATTCCCACATTTGGCTGGCGCAGTTTGTCCTCTTTTGGACCTTGCTCCATAAGACCCTAACATCCAATCCAATCCCACAAGTGGCGTCTTCAGGGTCCTAGTCAACCGTTCGGTCATAATCCTGATAACTAGCACGAGTTGGAGAAACAAATAATCACCTGATCGGCATACATAACTATCCATATGGAAGCCTTTCCACTGGCTAGCTGTCTTTCTAGAAATGGATTCCCCAAGGTCATCTGCCTTCCCACCAGAGGTGCACGATATTGAAACTTGAATGTGCTGCTTTTTTCTGCAAACCTTTACTTACATTTTATCCTACAAACTATTAGATATTTTTTAATTCTAAAAGTGGGTCGTTAAACTTTCAAATGAAGTTATAAACAAACCCTCTGAAAATGTATTTAAGTACTAAAATTGTAATGATTTAATCCTAGTATTGTAAATTGTATTTTATAGATTTCTGTAATGAAACTTTGGGCTATCTTACTTGTGTGGATGGACAATGCTATCGATACGAAAAGCATTGCGATGGCTATAAGGATTGCACCGATGGCTCAGACGAGAGTGGATGTAAGTTTATTAACTATTGCATCTGCAATCTGTTGCTTGTTATAGTAAGAATATGTCTCATTTAATAGGTCCAGAAAAGGACGCCTTGAAACTGAAGCAGTTTAAAATGCACCGCATTAACAGAATACAACGGCTCTATGACAGCGCTTGGTTATGGCATGACATTAATATCGGGTAAGATTTTTAATTCAAGCATACTTTAATTTAAATGAGGATAAATCTTGCGCTATTTATATCATGTAAAACCTTGCCTTGAAACTCATGTACTTGCATGTAAAACCATGCCTTGAAACTCAAGCAGTTTAAAATGCACCGCATTAACAGAATACAACGGCTCTATGACAGCGCTTGGTTATGGCATGACATTAATATCGGGTAAGATTTTTAATTCAAGCATACTTTAATTTAAATGAGGATCAATCTTGCGCTATTTATATCATGTAAAACCATGCCTTGAAACTCAAGCAGTTTAAAATGCACCGCATTAACAGAATACAACGGCTCTATGACAGCGCTTGGTTATGGCATGACATTAATATCGGGTAAGATTTTTAATTCAAGCATACTTTAATTTAAATGAGGATCAATCTTGCGCTATTTATATCATGTAAAACCATGCCTTGAAACTCAAGCAGTTTAAAATGCACCGCATTAACAGAATACAACGGCTCTATGACAGCGCTTGGTTATGGCATGACATTAATATCGGGTAAGATTTTTAATTCAAGCATACTTTAATTTAAATGAGGATCAATCTTGCGCTATTTATATCATGTAAAACCTTGCCTTGAAACTCATGTACTTGCATGTAAAACCATGCCTTGAAACTCAAGCAGTTTAAAATGCACCGCATTAACAGAATACAACGGCTCTATGACAGCGCTTGGTTATGGCATGACATTAATATCGGGTAAGATTTTTAATTCAAGCATACTTTAATTTAAATGAGGATCAATCTTGCGCTATTTATATCATGTAAAACCATGCCTTGAAACTCAAGCAGTTTAAAATGCACCGCATTAACAGAATACAACGGCTCTATGACAGCGCTTGGTTATGGCATGACATTAATATCGGGTAAGATTTTTAATTCAAGCATACTTTAATTTAAATGAGGATCAATCTTGCGCTATTTATATCATGTAAAACCATGCCTTGAAACTCAAGCAGTTTAAAATGCACCGCATTAACAGAATACAACGGCTCTATGACAGCGCTTGGTTATGGCATGACATTAATATCGGGTAAGATTTTTAATTCAAGCATACTTTAATTTAAATGAGGATCAATCTTGCGCTATTTATATCATGTAAAACCATGCCTTGAAACTCAAGCAGTTTAAAATGCACCGCATTAACAGAATACAACGGCTCTATGACAGCGCTTGGTTATGGCATGACATTAATATCGGGTAAGATTTTTAATTGAAGCATACTTTAATTTAAATGAGGATCAATCTTGCGCTATTGATATCATGTAGAAAAGTATTATAATGAATAAAATTTAAATCTTACCAGATAAAAATAGTACCCCTAATTTACAAAAGAAAATACTCATTTATATATTGGTGGTAGAAACACATCAAATAGGCGTCCTAAAAGCAAATTAAAACTTGGACAGTTTTCATTGAGGTGAATAACAAATAATTTGTACTTTTAGACCACTTGGCTATTATATTTTCAATGTTCCTGTACCAGACATTCCCACACGATGGATGCTCCAAGCCTTTGGAATGAACAACGTTGATGGTTTCGGCATTCAAGATAAATCAGTTGAGGTAGGTCTCACCGAGTTGTTTTCCAGAGTTTAATTTAACTTTTAACTCTTCTTTGAAAGCCATTATTTTTAATTATTTCATATTATTCATGTATAATGCAGGAAATTCACTATTTATCTCTACCTTGTTTAAGGATCAAATTTAAACTGCGTTAATTCCGATCCACAAATTGGCCTTATGACTGAAACTGCATTGCAACTTTATACTTTATTTCTGTAACTAAAAATTGTCTCAAGGATCCAGACTGCTCTGGAAAGACTTTAGAACCGGGCATAAAAGATGTATGACTTTATTAGAGGAATTAAAAACTTGTTCATCCTCCGCAATTTCAGAAACTCCTCATATTTTGTATTGTATCGATGTCCATGTGGTACAGATCCTTGATGAACAGGAGTTGGTCGCTGTGGACTTGAAAAACGTGGTCTTTTGGACTTAGTCTAGGTTTCACCTTGACCAAGGAGTATAATAACAACAGAAGGGGTTGTAACAACAACAGAAATTGCCACAAAAATAATTTTTGGCTTTTCAATTTTATGAAAATTTTCCGGAACATCTGTTAAGTAAAATTTTTTGAAGTTTAACTTATACTTATTTAAATCTGTAGATGTTTATCAGGCACTTAAAGCATGCAAAAGCTGCTTTTTCTATTAAAACTTCATCTTCTTTCTTTAATAGCATATGATATGCAATTATATCCCCCATTCGCATAGGTAAGACATTTCACCAACTTCAAATTATTTATGCATATAGCTGCACATTTTTAAATATGCACACATATTAAAAATGATGGTATTATTATTAAGGTAAGATTTTTTTTTTAAATACCTAAAATCTTTCTTATCCCAGTTTAAAAGATAAAAAAAATACACTTATTCATTGAGTCTGTAAAATAAGTTTTTGGGCAATGGCAGTTGGGTCCTTAAAAACGTCTTCATGTCTGGCTCCAATGCAATTCAGGATGTGTGAGGCTGGTAATAAGCTGCACTTTGTACAGGTGGGAAATGATTTCTGGACATCTAAGAATATTATCTTTTTGAAATGGCCAGATCGGCAAATTGAATTGAAGGGCAAATTGAAAACAACAAATTGAAACAGGTTCTGGAGATGATCTGCGCAGCTGCTTTTTAAGTAAGGACATGAAGTATTTCTGCACAAGTCCATGACATGAGTAGACCGAATCTGCTATTGATCATAAGATCTGGGAGCCATCTCTGTAGCAGTCCGTTCACCTTCCTATGTTAGCCGGGTAAAACAAATTCTTAAAATGTAAGTGTGAACTTATTACTTACTTTATTGAAATACAAATATATTTCTTTGCAGTTTTCCAGCGTGAGGCCGTTTTACATGAATGTGGAAATGCCTACAAAAAGTATGCAAGGAGAGCAAATCGGAATTAGGATTAGTCTTTTTAATTACATGCTGTATGAAATAGAGGTATGCTGTTTGTTTTACATCTATAAACGTATGGAGTTTATTTTCACACTAATTAAATTTAATTATCACTGTTTATTCAATATAAAGCTAGTTGAATAGTTTTACTCATTGTATGTTTATTATTTTCTAAAGGCATTGATCGTGGTTGCAAATTCTCCTGACTATAAATTTGTTCACGTTGAATCATTTGGAAGAGTCGATTCTTACAACCCCAGGACATCATCGGGTGAACATCAGCATTTACTCTTCGTAAGTTATAACTTTCGTTAGACTTGTGATGCATTATTGGTTTTTGATTCTTTCAGTTGTTATTAAATGATGATTTATGTATTATTTTAAACTAATTTACATTTAACAACTAGTATATATGAATGTAGGTACATATATTTCATTTACCATGATTGTAAAAAATAACAAACAGAATAACATTTTCTTTCTTATCCCAGTGTAAAAAATATTACTGTCATTGAGTCTGCAAAAATCATTTTCGGGCAATGGCAGATGGATCCTTAAGAATACCTTCATGTATGGCTCCAATGCAATTAAGGATGAGTGAGGGTGAGGCTGGTAATAAGCTGCACTTTATACAGGTGGGAAAGGATTTCTGGCCATCACAGAATATCATCTTTTTCAAATGGCCAGATTAGAGTCTGGTAAGCATAAAGGGAGTTTTCCGGGTAAACTGAAGGCAAGCAGCTCTTCTGGTGTTTTACTGAGGTACCAGTGATTGAAAGGTACTAGAGATGATCTGTGCAATTGCTTTTTAAGTAACTTTTGCGCAAGTCCATGACATGGGTCAAACGCGTCTGCTTTTGATCATAAAATCTGGGTACTGTGTACAGCTGTACTTTAAATTTTTTAAACTGAAATGTGTTTAAGTACAAACCAATGAGACCTATTGTAAAAAAATTGGATTTTTGGGGTGGGAAAGGATTTCTGGGCATCACAGAATATAATCTTTTTCAAATGGCCAGATTGGAGCCTTGTAAACATAAAGGGAGTTTTCCGGGGGTAAACTGAAGGCAAGCAGTTCTCCTGGTGGTTTACTGAGGTACCAGTGATTGAAAGGTACTGGAGACGATCTGTGCAATTGCTTTTTAAGTAACTTTTGCGCAAGTCCATGACATGGGTCGAGCGCCTCTGCTTTTGATCATAAAATCTGTGAGCCATCTCTGTAGCAGTCCTACTTAGCCACCCATTCACCTTCCTATGTTAGTCGGGTAAAGCAGCCTTCACTCCTTGGGTGGCCCTACTAGGAGTATGTACTCCCGACGTACTTCGCCTGTGCTACCTTTTCACCCTCTCGCCCCGATGAGGCCATAGGACAGGACTTCGAGAGAATAACATTTTAAAAATCAGGAGCATGAAAAATATGTTGTTTCCTCTGTGTATGATTTCTTTAATATTAATTGAACAATTGACATCTTGTTTTTAAATGTTATATACATATTTGATTATTAGATTAAACCTGGCAAATCCGTTGAGGTATACATGCCGATTGTACCAACACGTCTGGGTGATATTGATGTGACTATTATGACAAAATCTCAAGTGGCTAAAGACGTTGTGACAAGAAGGATACATGTTGAAGTAAGAATAAATATTTGCTTTTATGCATAATTTATTTCCGACATAATTCGAAGTATTTAGTGCAGAAATGTATTTAATGGATAATTTAGAGTGTTTTATTGCACGATTGTATATAGATTGATTAAACTTCAGATGAGGAAATATGCAGTGCTTCGTCTGAAAATTTATCTACATAAAAGTTGGCCACGTTTATTTGTATGTACTTCATTCAAAATTAATCTAATTTAAATTTAAGTAGAAATCAGTTCACAATAAAGAACAATGAAAAAGTGACGCATGTGAAACAGTTTGCTGTAAAAATTTGATAAAATCTAGAAATTATTTAAAGTACAAAATTCAGAATGAGTTTTATACTTATTTATAAACCTCCAATATTATTTTATAAGTTATATGCTTTGCATATTCGAAGAAATTAAGGAAGTGCTGTGGCGGCCATTTAAATTACAAAATCGCTGTTTATATTTACAAATGTATTTTATTTTCTACATTATGGGGTAGTATAGGAAAAGTTTCAGAATCTGTACAATTTTTAATTCATTCATGTGTTTTAGGCTGATGGCATTCCACAATATCGTCACACTACAGTTCAACTGGATCTGAGTCAAGGAGCTTATCTGATCAAATACATGGATACGAATATAACAGAAACGCCAATAGTACCGTACAGACAGGAAAGATTGTATATGTTTGGATCGAATCGTGCACAAGTATCCATTGTCGGTATGTGTATATGAGATCAATGAGATCAATGTTTCCTTCATAGAAATCTACTGTTGTTAAATTTATAGTAAAGATTATTAATTATAAAGTAATCCAAAATTTGTCATTCTAGGCTAGTCTACTCAGATTATTTAGTAGAATTACAGCTCGAAGGGTTCCTTGAAAAGACTTGAATTTTATTTTTTTGCTTCAAGGTCCCGGAAAATCCTTGAAAAATACCAAAATTTTTGTTTAGCCTTGAACAAAATTTGCCCTCTACCTAAACCTTTCCCGATTCATAGTTTTCCCCTATCATCTTTCACTCTTTTTTATTATTCACTCTACTAATTCATTTAGCAATTTTACTCAATTTATTAAAATAACAAAATAAAAACTAAAGTTGGTGTTATTTTTAATATATAAAGATACTGATAATATATTTCTTTCTGTTAGGTAGTGATTTTAAAAAATTTATTACTTATCTTTTAGGAATAAAATTATTCGTGCTATTTTCTTTTTGCATTACATTTTAATTTATTGCTATTCGCATTTTAATTTTAATTAGTATGATAAAATGAATTCTGTCATTAACCTTCCCTGTGGTTGTATCGAAGAAGTGTCTCGTCACTGGCAAGACTGATCTGGTTGGACGAGATACTCGTCATTAGGAGAAAACTGACCAGATCTTGATCTCGTCATAAACTATTCGGCACTATCTTGATGACGAGATATCTTGTCATCAAAATAGTGCGGAATTAGTGAACCGAATGAATAAGGTAGAGCCGAATTAGTGACCAATATTACTAATGACGAGATATCTCGTCATTAGTAACATTGGTCAGATCTTAATGGAATAGATATCTCTTCGAAACCACTAACCTAAAAATCGGCACTGATTACGATATATCTCTTCATTAACACGATTGGTCATATCTTACCGGACGAGATGTCTCGTTGGAACCTCTTGGAAGGTTAAAAAATAGTCGGTTCTTGAACTATCATTGGAAAAGTACCTGAATCTTTTTCATGTAAGAGAGCTAGAGAATCTTGACTACACTGACTATATTGAAACCTTGATTTTTTTTCCAGGTGATGTCACCGGCCCTGCATTTGCTACCATGCCTGTCAATGCGAGCAGTTTGTTGAGGAAGCCATACTGGGGTGGAGAGCAAAACATGTTCAACTTTGCTGCTAACTTGTACACTCTATTGTACCTAAGGTTAACTGGGCAGAGGCAACCTGATATTGAAAAACAAGCTTTTCGACATTTGAATATTGGTAAGAATTGCTACATGTAATTCCGTTTAGCACTCTTTTGACAATGGGAATTTTGAAAAGTAATAATGATTCGTTTAAAATTAAGCTATTGTGCTTGTGTGTGTGTGTGTTTAAAAAAATTATTATATTAGAACAGCGATTTTCGATCTTTTTCATCTCGTGGTCCTCGTAAACTGATTATTATAATTCTGCGGCATGCCATAAATACTATAGCCACTTTTTGTCGATCTGACAAAAATATAGCTATAATTTTGCTAAATTTGCAAATTTTTTTTTACTCCTACCCTTTTTCGTGTGCCTTAAAAACTCTTGAAATAATTTATTTGTTATACTTTGTAAAGAAAATAATAACCCCTCAAAATATCATTACGGGTATTACTTGAAATTATTTTTGAACGTACTTGTATACCTGCCAAGTTGTACGGTTTCGCCTTATCGGATTTTGGATGGATTGTACGCACGTACAGTTTGGTTTGATTTTTCGCATATAGAAATTAATCTCAAATGCTGTTTTCAAAGGATCCGATGTGTGTTTTTGGCTCTGTGGGTTTCTCCACTGCTCTAATAACCTGCGAATCGTAGACGACGATTTCAGCAATGGGTGTATTTCTATCTTCTGTCTCAGTAAAACTCTCCTTATGTGTATGTTAACGTTGGCATGGTGTAAAAGTTTGGTGAGTGGGGTGCCATTTCAGGTGTGACCTCGTCATCTGACCGTGGTTCAAAATTATGTGGTGTTGGCCTTTGTTCTTTCCCTTCGGGTTTGATCCCGGACCGTCGCCAAAAGCCCGTTGTGTTGTTCCAGTGCGACGTTAATCAAAAATACCTACCTTATGTGTATGTCTATGGCCAAATACTGTCCTTGCGCCATAAAACCCAAACAACCTATGTCTGTTTATAGAGATGCTAACTGCTACGGGTTTCCCGCAGTTTCTACTGGGAAACATTCTCTGACCTACGAGCTAAGAAAAAAAAGGTGACACTTCAGAAAACATATTCTCCGTTCTCCAAGTTTGATTTTCGTAGCTCTTTTCGAGTGATTACAATATCGCTTTCCACCACAAACATTTCGTATTTTCAGATCACTTGACTAACAGGAAGCACCAGTTAAAATGACTTTATCAAACCATTTCTACACGTTAGCATTTTGCGTTTTTTATATCGGCATAAACAAGTTCTAATTAGCGCTGTGTAGTGAAGAATAACTACAGAATAACAAACCGAGCAAATGATAAACAAAACAAATGCAGACTAAACAAGATAAAATAATGTGTATATTGGATTATTCGAGTTCATACACCAATCTGTTTGAAAAGTCGAGAGGTATGGGAATGCAGTGGCTGAATTCCTACTACCAACTGGATATGATTGTCTTGCAAAACACCAGCACCTTTTGTACATTGTATCTGACCTTGTCTACCCTCGGGGAGGAAATGGACAGGGCCCACCTTCTCCATTGTCCTCCTATTCGTGCATCTTCTGAGGGTGATCACTACTGGGAAGAGACTGAATGGCTCTTTAAATTTTCCCTATCTTGTGTGGCCATGCTGAATGCTATCTTTCAGCTTTTTTTTGTATTTTATCAACCTGTCTTCGCAACCCACCATTGGGAATAAAAAATATGTAAAAACTTACGATTCCCAAAATTTACATATTGTAGGTGTGCACGTGTCAAAAGTTCAAAACTAACAGTTGAAACGAAATGAATGTCTCAATTTAAACAGGCTTTCACCATCCGTGAGGAAGCTCAGGTGTGACCTCGTCATCTGACTGGCTCAAAATGACGGTATCCTCAGATGTTTCCCTTTGGGTTTGATCCCGGACCGTCGCCAATAGCCCGTTGTGTTGCTTCAGTGCGACGTTAATTAAAATACCTACTTACCATGCTCACCAGTGCCATTCTTGTGGCACGCTGGTTGAAGATCTGTATTAGAGTTAACATTTCGAAAATCTTAAGATCATGCATTTATGTGCTTTCCTTGCGTACAAATGTTTTAATAAAATACTTTTATTAATACAGGTTATCAGAGACAACTTAGCTATCAATTAAAAGAAGGTTCCTTTGTTCCTTTTCGATGGAATTCGAAGCCCAGCGTTTGGTAAGATGGAGATTTTGTTTTCATATCTAAAAGTAGCCAATAAACTATTTTGACCCTCCTGGTGATTGTCTCCTCGAAAATGTGTCTCGTCATTAGCAAAAACTGACCAGATCTTGCTGGCGAGATATCTCGTCATTAACAAATCTGGCCAGATCTTAATAGACGAGATATCTTGTCATTAGAAGAAAAACTGACCAATATTGATGATTCCTTGACCATAAAAAATCGACAATATTTTCACGAGAAATCTTCATCAACAAAATTGGTCAAATCTTGATGGACGAAATGTCTATTCGAAAGTACTTGAAGGGTCAAATGATTGATCGTTTAGCATAAAAGATCCTATTTAAAGTTTGAATATACATACATTCGTCATGATTTTCAGTGCAAGAGCTAGAGCTGTGATCTAAGTATGTAGATCTAAATTACCTTAAAATCTAACTGAATTAGTAGTTGTATTAATTTAAAATTACGTTTTTACTTGTTTTTTAATAGAGTATGTTAATTAATTTCAAGTGATCCTACAGGTTGACAGCGTTTTGTGCTAGAATATTTCACAAAGCAACTTTCCAAGAGTGGGAAAATTTCCTGTACATTGACCCTGATGTAATATCTCGTGCTGTGGGCTGGTTGCTTGACCACCAAACACCAGATGGCGCATTTTATGAAAACACCCTTGAACCTCTCGATAGAAAAATGGATTTAACGGTACGTCTATAATTATTTGTGAAACCAGTAAGATATCTACTTATAAACATTTTCTGAAGACATCAAATACCTTTTGAAAAAAGTCACTGAAATTTTGCTACTTATATCTGATACCTGTATGAGTGAAATTGAGTATTCATAGATTAAAATTAATTAATTCATTTTTAACTCAGAAAACGTTTGAAATAAATAAAATATATGGTAAAACTGCATTAAATTAGTTTTATTCTGTTTCGTGTGGACTTTGTAAAATTCCAAAACTTAAAGTAAACAGTAACTTATTTATATTTAATTTATTTAGTCTAATAAAATTAATTAGAGAAATGAATTGTTATTTAAAAGTTTACCGGTTAAAGTAATAGCTGCATCCTGTATGCTTCATATTAAATAATTTATAGAAAAATTACTTTTTAAAATTAAATTACTTTTTACGTCAGTAAAATATTCTTATTTTTATAATATTCATTAATATTTTATGATAAAATTTAAAAAATAGATCGATTTCTGGTTAATCAGTAATAATTCTGAGAATATATAATCTTGTATCTCTACATATGAACCAAACGTTGCAAATTTCAGGAAAATCTGAGTGCTGTAGATCAGTGGTGCGCAAACCGGGGGTCGCGACCCCTCTGGGGGTCGCTTGAAAATTTTTGTGGGTCGCAAATTCAAAGAAATTTATTTGACAATAAAAAATATAAGGCTTTTCTTCAACAAGTATCAGGTACCAGTAAAATAGTGAAATGAGATATTATTTATAAAAAAAGAACTATATTTTTTTTACGAAAACAATTGTCTGTATTAGTATATAATACCTATACTTCGGTAACCGGCCGGCAGGCGAACAGACATAGTGATAAAAGATAATTGTCGATTTGAGATGCCCTTTACCTGCTCTCCGGTGGGATTCATATGCAACTTGGGTCGGTCTGACGTTTAGCAGTGGCCATCTTTACTACAACTTTTTCAATCTAGGTGTGCACCCCTGATATTTAGTCTTTATACTGTGATCACAGATAGGACCGTGCAGTTCTTTCCGTCTGTACCTCAGTAGTTCGGTTTTGATGCTTCTTACGTTCATTCAAGTGCATTCTGTAATTCTGTTTATATACTGCTTTTGCTAATTTTAAGTAAAATGAACATAACATATTTTTAGATATAGGACAATTCAGTAGCGTGCTCGGAGGGCAATAATAAACAATTAATTAAAAAATCAATATAGGTATTAAAATGTTTATAAAGAAAAAATGTTTTTTTAAATATTTTGTATTATTTTTTCGTTTTTGATTTTTTCGAAAATCAATCATCCTTAACTGATATTTCGTTGGAAACGCTACAAGGGTAGTTACTATTTTAAAACGTGTAAGGGAACAGTTAGTTCTGTTTTTGGATTACAGATGGTGGCACACTAAACAAAGCCTGCTTTTGCAGTTTAAGTGCAAGTACAAATTTAAGATCATAGTGAGATCAATTTTGAAAAGTAAACGCTAGTTGTAATTTTTAAATATATATTTTCCCATCTTTGGAGTAAGTAATGTTAAACATAATATTAAATCATTATAATTAATTTTGTACTTGTTTTGTATTTTTTTAAGTAAGCTCCAATATTTGTATCTTATGAATCACTGTAACCTCTGTGTACAATATAGATGTGTGCTCGACTGGCAACACCAGTTGAGATATTTACTTGCATCGATTACCATGAGTAAATTTTTACTTGAGCGTTGCATTTTTTATTTTAAGTAGCGAGCATGTGCAATAGGTATAAAGAAATGTTTCTCTTATAATTAAGTTTTCTTTTCTTTAATTCTCGTCTTAATAAGCTACAAATAAACATGATTTATACAGAGTAATCCCGGACTTTATTTTCTTCCACGTGGTAGCCGCATGTGATTGAACAAACGCAAAGAAATAAAATATTGTATATTTATACTTTTGTTTTAGTTTTAGTTTTAATACCCTCATGATGGATAAATGGCTAAAAATAGGTACCCAACGTCCAGAAAATGAAAAGAATGACAATACAAATAAGAATGATGGGCCAACATCCGATGAACTTCAAACTGAATGAATCCAATGGCAGTGTTTCTACATCAAAAAATATCGAACGAAATGTCCTATCTAATAAAAAATTGAGAAAATATCAAGAGTTCATTAAATATGGATTTACATATTGAGTTAATGGGTAAGAACATCCGTTGTGTGTTAATTGCAAGGATAAATTAGCAAATGAAAGTATGAAACCTGCTAAATTAAAAAGACATTTGAAACCAAACATAAAGAATTAGCAAATAAATCAGAAACATTAAAAAACGAGCTGAAAGTATGAAAAATCAGTGTATTTTTGAAAAAATACGCAATTCCTGAGAAGGCTTTACGGGCATCCTTAGAAGTTTCATATTTAATAGTAAAAATTTTGAAATCACATACAATTGGAGAACCACTCATTCTTCCTTTAGCAATTAAAATGACTTCAATTATGCATGGAGAAAAATATGGTAACGATTTAAAAATGATACCATTATCAAGAGATACCGTTTCTCGCCGAATTTCCGCCATATCACGTAATATAGAATCAGTTCTGTTAAATCTATTACAAAACTCTGTATAAGCTCTACAACTTGACGAAACTACAGACATTGTGTCGCGGTTTGCATTGATGATGATGCAGCATTAACAGGTAGTAATAAAGAACTAAGAGGGTTAATAAAGGAAATTGCTCCCCATATAGTATTCAACCATTGCATAATAGACAAGCTCTTGTTGCAAAAGACATTGATGAAGAATTGCACAAGATATTACAGGATGTTGTTATTGTAATTAATTACATTAAAAGCAACAGCTCCCTAAACCGTCTCTTTTCAATACTCTGTAATGAGATGGGTTCTGTGTATGAGACATTATTACTACATACCGAAGTCAAATGGCTCTCACACGGCAAAATACTGCTACGTATTTTCGATTTGAGAAACGAAGTTTACATTTCTTTGGTAGAAAAGAAATATATTGGCAAGTTCATTCATTAATGAAGATTGGCTCGGAAAACTCAGTTACATGGTTCACATTTTCGAAAAACTTAACGATTTGAATTTAAGTCTACAGGGAGAGAATACAAACATTTTAACATAGAGCAGTAAAATTGAAGCTTTTAAGAATAAGCTGATACGTTGGCAAGGAGAATTGAACAAAAACAACACAGACATGTTCCCGTGCTTTTCAGAATTTAATAAAGAAAATAATATAGATTTCTTGATATTTAAAAACACCATTTCCCATCATATAAAATTGGGAGAAAACTTTTCGAAAAGGTTCGAAAATTTTTAGATAATGAATTAGGTTGGATACGTGATCCATTTTAGTTTGATATTTTTAAATCCAATCTCTTTAAATGAAAAAGAAGTTATTGATGTTTCAAGCGATGAAACACTGCGAATTCGATTTAAGTCTCTGACTTGCCAGAAATTTTGGTTATCGATTGGAAACGAATATACCGATTTGAAGGAAAAGGCAATTGATATTTTGATTCAGTTTGGATCGACCTAGTTATGTGAAACCGGCTTTTCAAAATTAGTTGCCATTAAAACAAAATATCGATCTCGATTGGATCCAGAGAATGACTTACGGCTTGCGATTTCAAATACAGATCCGAACATAGAAACAATCATGAGCTCTTTGCAAGTTCATACCTCACATTGAATTCTTATGTTGTAAGTTTTTTTTAAAGTATTTTCCATTAAAAAATATTTATACCCATATGCATAAATAAAACCATTGCTTCATAAAATTATGTGTTTTATTCAGACTTCTAATAAGGCACAAACATAAGCGCAAATCCCAAACAGAATTCAACTTTAACTACGTTGATGATTAAAAAAGTCTATTGTTTATCCAGGGGTCGCGACAAAATAGTAAACAAAATTGGGGGCCGGAAATGAAAATAGTTTGCGCACCACTGCTGTAGATGACTTAAAATGTGTATGCTTTTTCAATTTTCCTTATATTCATTGCACAATTTTACCTTTCGTTGGTAATGATTTTATTTATTAAACATTACTGTATGCAATCTCCCCCCTTTAAAATAACTATTTTCAGGACATCCTCTTTAATAGTACTTTTAAAAAATTCTTAATTTAAAAAAATAATCTTCCTGCCTTACGTACAGACATTCCTATTTATTAAATGAATATAAAATTGTGTTCATTGAGAGTAAATATTTTAAAAATTAGTTTAAAGTGATCGTTCTAAGTTTTGGTATTTTATAGGTTGTGTCACCGTACGGCAATGTTCAGTATCGAAACATTTCATTGACCGCTCATGTTCTTATAACCTTGGCTGAACTCAAGGATTTGAGAGGGGTAAGTTATTTGCTTCTATTTTACTTCTTAAACTACCGATAATTTTTGTTATTAAAAACTATTCTATTTAAATTAAAGTTAATGTTGCAGTCTTTATCTGTAGATAATATTCTTAGTCATTCTCATAATTCTCGAATTACGCATTTCATTCATTTAACCTTCCAAGTGATTTCGACGAGATATCTCGTCCACGATCTGGTCAATTTTGCTAAGGACGAGATATCTCGTCGAGGCAAAACTGCCCTATTACTCCAAGGGGAATGAAGAATCAAGTAGGAAAAACTAATAGTCTCTTGCCCACAGCTAGTGATAGTATGGAACAGGTTTTTTCACCAGAGGCTTGACAATAAAGGGCAGTTTTCGACTCGAAGATGAACCACCAAAACCTATTTTTGACCTATGTTTTCAAATCGTCGGCTTAGAGCAAAACTGATTGTGACATTTTCAGGAAAGCTTTCATAATGAGAAATACATTGTCACATGTATTGTATTCGACTTAAAAAGAAATACAATACTATCAAAATGTTTAGAATTTTTATTTTTGGTCTAAAAACTGATAATTTTTAATCGGTTGTGCCGTAATTTTTTCTGGGGGGTCAGATAATGAGTTTCTGCTCTAAACCGACGAAATACTTTTAAAGGTTTCTGGCACACTGAAGGAAAATGTATTCCAACGTATTAATAAGGGAATTAAATGTTATTTTACTTGGTATGTGAATTTTTTTTAAAGCAAACACAATTGCGCATTTAAAATTATTTAATTGAAAAAAAAACGGAGAAAAATTTGCAAAATTTATGCGTTTTTCAAGATGAAAGAAACTCCTTCAGAGAATTTTGATCGAAACAAACGATGTTTTTCTTAATTAATTTTAATTATTTTAAGTCACAAGACCAGTTAACTGCCTAGATCTTGATGGACGAGATATCTCGACATTACAAAACTGTCCTGATCTTGCTTTCGTCATCATAACAAATCAGTAATATCTTGACGAAATATCTCGTCATTAGCGAAATTGGTAAAATCTTGATGTACAAGATATCTCGTCGAAACCACCTGAAGAGTTAAAGATTATCTTTGATCCGAATTATGGAATGTTGCTTATTTTAGGCATGTTTATTAGAATCTGTACTAACTCACTATTTGTTTGCTCTAATTTTTTAAAAATTATTTTACATGAACTTCATTGCCATTTTTTTCAGGATGTAGGATCTAGACTTTCAACTGCGCGTTTACAAGCTCGTAGGTATCTCGAGCGCATGTTGCATTTAGTTCGAGAATTGCCAGATCCATTTGAGCTATCGATTGTCACCTACGCCTTGACACTGTCTAATAGTCCTGATGCGAATGAAGCATTGAACAATCTTGACTCTCGCATGAGAGAAGAAAGTACGTAATATTTTGTTTGATAGTGTGAAAAATGACCTTACTGTGTTATCTGTAGTATTTCTATACTTTTACTGTATACAGGGTGAGTCTAAATTGTTTTTAAAAAATAAGAGGGGTGATAGTACCCATCCAGACGAGCAATAATTACCACGGAACATAGGGTCGCATTCCACTCTGAGAGGCAGAAAAGAGTAAAGTCGAAACGCGGCGAGCATAAACAAGTCATCGCCTCTGACGTCGTTTTGTACCTGCCTACGTAGCATATCTACTAAGCAAGATGGATCGGACGTGGCGGACCTGTAGCTTGGCCTCACCGGACCTCAACCCACTGGACTTTTTCTTCTGGGGGTACATGAAATCTTTAGTGTACCAGACGCCTGTGGACTCGGCTGAAAATCTCGTAGCGAGAATCGGTGTTGCCGCAGATAAAATGAACACAACACCAGGAATCTTCGAGAGCCAGTCATTCCTTCGCCTGTGTGAACTGTGCAACGACACTTTAAGCACTTGCTGTGAGTTTTTCTCTGATCAATCAATCAGATTGTTTTGGTATCGTTCATTCGCTTTCCCAACACTGTTGTAAGTTCATGTTGAAATTCTAATTTGACTCCTTTCTGCCTCTCAGAGTGGAATGCGACCCTATGTTCCATGGTAATTATGGCTCGCCTGGATGTGTTCTATCACCCCTCTTATTTTGTAAAAACAATTTAGACTCACCCTGTACATATAGTATGGTGTTTAGGGTGTGATGAAGATGTGAAGCTAAATGGCTCAGAGATGAGGACTAACACAGCATTTAAATTATATACAGAAGAGGTTAGATGGATCATGGCACAGCCTACACGCTGGCACATCTACAAGTAGTATGATCGGCGCTCCACTTGCAAGTGGAAGCTTACAGTCACTGTCACAACTCTGAGTTAAGAAAATAAAATGGTAGTTACAGTTCTGCTCGGCGCGACCTCTGTTGGGGGGATGGATTCTACAAGTATGTGGGACACAAAGACCATAATTCAGTAAATAAAGAAGGATTTAATTGACGCTAAATACAGATTATTTATAAAAATGAGATGGGTCGACAGGGTTTCGGCCGTCTTATGCCCTAATACATCTTTTCGGCCGTCTGCCGCAACTTCTCATTTTAACATCATTTCTGTTTTGTCCCTTTTTCTGACTTGGCTGGAAGCTCCGTCATTACTGAGGTATGTAGGTATTTAATTAACGTCACCCTGGAGCAGCACAACGGACTATTGGCGACGGTCCGGGGTCAAACCCGAAGGGAAAGATCAGAGGACAACACGTAATTTTGAAAGATGGTCAGATGGTGAGGCAACACCTGAACTGGCACCCTTCTCTCCAAACTTCCACACCACACCGACGTTTGAGGCCACAATAGATTTAACGTGCATCATCCGCCGTGTACACGACTGTCTTTGGTTGGACTGAGTTACGAACTCGCAACCTTCCGGTTGCTAATCTGTTACTCTTCCAACTGGGCTACCGCGGCCCTATCCGTATCCAGACTGTGTAATACCACCAAAAACTTACCTGAGGAACTGCTTTATACCATTTACCGGTTCAACCCCATAACCTTTATGATTACCTGTTGATTCGATAGATTTCAGTTCCGGTTTAATAATGATGATATTAAAATTAAATAACTCTGAATTTTCTATATTGTGTGTGTTCCATACGTACTAATTCTAGACCCTCCCTGGGTCGACTCACCTTTGGTTTAGAGTCGTTAAACGACCCAGGGGGGGGGGAGATTCATTCCCGCTGCTCACGAAAGAGGCCAAGGGAGACCCCCCCCAAATAGCATTTATTGATACTAAAAATATATACATGGGCAGACAGGGCCAAGCAAAAATGTCATAAAACCAGAACACTAACCAAAACAAAATAGCACAAGGCACAAAAAACACATAAAAGACATATACACTGCTGGCCACCGTAAATGCAACACCCTGAAGGAAGCATGCAAATAATATGAAATTTACAACATGCATTAGCGGAGGTGAGATATGCAAATGATTAGAATTTCAGCGCAGACGCACATCACGCGCGCCTGTGGCGCCACTTCAAAGCGCTATTTAAGGCTTGGAGATTTCGACGATTTCAAGTACGGCAATTGTGTTTTTCTTGTGGTTTTTTCAAAAAAACGATCAATTATGCCTCGTAGAAAACAGCGATCATATTTTGATCAAGTATCCGAGTTCGACAGAGGAAGGATAGTGGCCTACCGAGATTGTGGATTATCTTTCAGGGAAATCGGTAGTCGTGTTGGACGAAACCAAACAACTGTAATGCGGATATGTGATCGTTGGATGCAGGAGGGTACGACGGACCGACGTGTTCGATCGCATCCACCTCAGTGCACCACTTCACGTGATGACAGGCATATTGTGCGTATGGCAGTGACGGATCGCTCAGCCACATCACGAACCATAGCACAGCACATTCAGTCTGTACCGCATCATCCAGTGTCTGCGCGTACCATTCGACGCCGTTTACAGCAGAGTGGTCTGTCCGCAAGACGTCCATTGCTTCGTCTACCCTTGACGCAGAACCACAGACGTTTCCGCCGCCAATGGTGCGATGAAAGAAGGATGTGGACGGCAGAATGGAATGAAATTGTCTTTACTGACGAGTCACGCTTCTGTCTGCAACACCACGATGGTCGGATCGAGTCTGGAGACACCGTGGAGAGAGGATGCTGAACAGCTGCGTTATGCACCGCCACACTGGTCCTGCACCGGGTATTATGGTATGGGGCGGTATTGGATATCACTCTCGCACTCCTCTAGTACGCATTGCCGGTACTTTAAACAACCAGCGCTACATCTCCGAGGTGTTGGAGCCAGTTGTCCTTCCTTACCTTCAGGGCTTGCCCACAGCCATATTTCAACAGGATAATGCGCGACCACACGTGGCACGCATTGTCCAAGGGTTCTTCGTCAATCGCCAGATTGAATTGCTTCCCTGGCCAGCTCGCTCTCCGGATCTTTCGCCGATAGAAAACATGTGGTCCATGGTTGCTCAACGATTGACCCAGAATACATCCCCAGCTGCCACACCAGATCAACTTTGGCAACGTGTGGAAGCTGCTTGGTCTGCTGTACCCCAAGAACACATCCAAAGTCTCTTTGAATCAATGCCGAGGCGTGTGGCAGCGGTGATCTCCAACAATGGCGGCTACTCTGGCTACTGATTTTGGCAGGAACCACACTTCACAGAAGTCTATAAATTTAATCATTTGATACTTGGTCAACATGTTATTACAAAATAAATTTTGTTGTGATATCTCTTGTCTTTCTTGGTGTTGTAATTTGGGTGGCCAGCAGTGTATATTATGAATAACTGGGAATCGAGCACTCTTCAAACAAAAAATTTCATCACTAGCGCTCGACTCCCAAAAATAGAATTATAGAAAGGAAAGAAAAATCGCCAGAACACTAAGCCAATAATCAACCGGAATCGAACAGACAATAGATATTTAAAAGTGTTCGATTCCCGAGGGAGAAGGAAGAAAAACCATCTCATACAAGGCTTGCTTATAGGAGGCGCCAATAAAAAGAGAAAATTGAACACGTACTAATTCATCTAAACTTATCGTTATTTGACTTCATGGCATAGTCCATGCTATATAGGTAGAATCCATCCCCATACCGCCACCAGAGGTCGCGCCCAGCGGGCGGAGTAGAACTGTAACTTTATTTTCCTGACTCAGATGGACTTGCGACAGTGACTTCCACGTGCCATGGTACAGCCTACTCTTGCCCCTATACAAGAGTAGGCCACGATCCATGTAACCTTTCCTGTACATAATATGTAGAATAATTAAATGCTGTGTTAGTCCTCATCCAGCTTCGCACCCTAGACACCGTACTACATATAATGTTATACTATTGTATTGCAAGTTAATTTTTGTAGTGGTGGCTAAGGTCAGAATATGTCAGAAGGTTGTAATTCGTGTAAATAGGTTTTCAATCTGACATGTAGTACAGATGGTTCGAGGGTGATCTCTGAAAGTTGAATTGTTTCTAGGTGGCATGAGGTACTGGGCCAGAGAAAGAGTGAGAGGACCCACGACCAAAATCGAAAACACGCGCCCCTACCTCATCTCTCGACTCCCTGACAAATTCGATGCGTCCAACATCGAAGCGACGGCGTACGGTCTTCTCGTGCACGTGGAACGGAACGCTGTCATACAGAGAGAAATCGTGGAATGGTTGAACTCACAAAGGTTAACCTATGGTGGATGGGCATCAACCCAGGTTAGTGTCATTTCGTTTCATTAGTTATTCTCATTTTTATTTCATTAGTTATTCTCATTTTTGTTTCATTAGTTATTCTCATTTTTATTTCATTAGTTATTCTCATTTTTGTTTCATTAGTTATTCTCATTTCTGTTTCATTAGTTATTCTCATTTTTGTTTCATTAGTTATTCTCATTTTTGTTTCATTAGTTATTCTCATTTCTGTTTCATTGGTTATTCTCATTTTTGTTTCATCTACTGAATTATTTCTTCATTCTAACTTGAACGGAGTCCAAATTTATAATGGATTTTAATCCTCCGAGTGGTTTCGACGAGATATCTCGTCCATCAAGGCCTGACCAATTTAACTAATGACGAGATATCTCGTCACCAATATAATGCCGATTTTTTTATGCTGGCGAAATCATGATCTGGTCAGTTTTCTTCTAATAACGAGAGACGACAAGATCTTGATGGACGAGATATCTCGTTCATCCTGGTCTGTTTTGCTTATGACGAGATTCTCCGTAGAGACAACCACCAGGAAAGTTAAAATGATATGGGAAATATATTTGCTGTATTCAATTTAATACAAATATACTCTCTCCTTGCTGTTAAATTTGCTCAAAATGTTATAATGATAACAAATGAAACCGTATTCTATTCTCATACAAAATAACTATTATAAACTCAGAACGCTTTTGTGATATTCTTTATGTAAAACAACAGTTAATTAAAGGAATTTTATAATTTATTAATTCAATCAACTTTGAATTATGAAAGTATGAAAAGAATGATTTTTTCTCGCTAACCTTATCTCGTATTCCATATTTACGTCAAGTCCCAGTACTCCAATGCCCTCGGGCGCATTTGGTTGTGTACGGGCTTCACGAACTCGAGGTGCTCTAGTGATATTTTCTTTTCCTACGGGGTCTGCTATCTAGTAAACACTGGAGTCTACTGTCTAGTAAACACTGGGAGTCGCGCTCCCGGTATACTCAAGCGGTTTTTTTTTCTGATTTCATCTCACTACTCTGTTCTCTAATCCCTTTTTCCCCTTTCACGACATTTTTTACTTGATTATGCAACTTTTGTCTACCAAAAAGTACTCCATGGTAGAGTTGAGTTACACTACTATGGGGCATAGTTCGTTAATTTTTGTAGTGGAAGCTAAGTTCGCCACAGCCCCATGAAACGCCCAAAACAATCAACCAACTCGACGCTTTAAAACTGACAGAAAAAGGAGTTTCGTGAAACAAGATTTGAATGCTTACTTAATGGCATTTCATTGCCATAAATATTTTACGAACGCAGTCATTGTGAAGTGATTATACCATTGTGAAGTGTTTATATCCAGATACGCCACTTTTTAGGCTTCGTGATTCCTTCCATTGAAATAATCTAGTAACGAAATATAAAATAATGAAACTTTTTGAAAACCTAATAAGTTTATGTACATATTTGGCATAAAAATTGTATTTCTGACTTTAGGCCCTCCGAAATGAAGTTCTGGCTACGCGACTGCCAATTTAAAAAAAACTGCTACCATTTTTAAAGCTTGCTGGTGCCGCTGCTTTTTAAATCCATAATGTTGCTGCTTCTACAGCTTAATCATGCATTTGCAGGGCTGCCACAGACGACTTTTCGCTGCTGTTTTTTCAACCTTGGCGACTAGGGATATCTCTTTAAACAAAATCGTCTCAAAAACTCCTATTTTCTAAATGTTTTCAATTGTTTCGTTGAAAATTAATCGAAGGTCAACGAAAATTTAGTCCCCTTCTGAAAAACAAATAACGGAAAGGAAAAGTATTTTTGTATTTTTCATTAGGGAGAAAATTTCCCAAGGGACGCCAATTTCGAAGTTTTGCCGCCAAGCCGTGGCGACCATGAAAGAAAAACTCGGAATCTGGTTGCTAGATTGCCATGAGAAACTTATTAATAAAATATATTTATATAGTTTTTAATTTAAAATTTGAATTTCTTATTGTGAAATTTTCATCGTCTGTTTCATACTTAATTGATTCATTATGTGTTTTAACAGATTCTTTATGTGCCTGATTAACTGCAATTGTTCTAAAATAAGATTTAAGAGGATACTTTTTATACTATTTTTAAACATGAAGCTACCAATGCTATTTCATAATGCTTTAGCTGTGGTAGCCCTTGCAAGTGCTTTTAGAGCTTATGGCTTTAAGTCATCTAATGATATCGTGATATCTATTGAGATCGCGATTTGTTTTTATTAATCTCTAAAAAAAGAATTTAAGTTTTATTAGACAAAGAATTTCAATGTATTCTAATATTTCCTGACATGTATCTTAGGACTCCATTGTTGCCATGCAAGCCTTGATCGAGCATGCAATACAGTCACGTGTCAGGGATGTGGTTGATGTCAGCGTGACAGTTGAAGTACCTTCAATACCAGGCTTTATTAAGCATGTTCATATAGGACAAGATAACTTATCCAAGCAACAGCAATTTGAGGTATGTTTTGTAAATATCTTTCGAAAATATGTATGGATTTCTACGGCAAGCCACACATTGGTCCTGCATTAGTCCTGCGACGCTAAATTGGCTGAAACGCGCACAGAAAACAAGTCAATAGACTTGTTTTCTGTACAGAGTACGCATGCCATGTTTTGTCGCATACTTCTCCAGTGTGTGGCTAGGCTAAAGCCGTGGTCAAATAAGTGCAAAGTGACACGCGCAGACCAATCAGAAGTGCCGGCACGAGTGGTGAAAACGTTCTGATTGGTCTGCGCGTGTCGCTTGAGCTACTTATTTGAAGACAGCATAGCATATATTGAATGCTGAGATTTCGTTATTCAGTTTTAAACGCACGTTCCTTGCTTTAAACATTTCTGACTGATATTTACCTTCCTTAAGGCCCATAAGTTAGAATTTGGATACCCTAACTTCGCAAGAGAATTGTCCCTGTTTATATGAGTGTTCTTCACAGAGTTGATTCAGCATTTCCGTCAACTATGCAATAAGTCGTGACTGCACGTGCACTCTTAGAATCTTGTTCCTCCCATTCTATTGGTTGTTATACTTACATTTTTGCAGAATCTTCTGCCGTAAATTCATATCTTTTGTTCAAATTATCTTTAAATGAAACTGATTCTGGCTCTACAATGGCTTCCCTAATACTAAATTGTACTTCGATATCTTACACATACATGTAGTTACATGATTTCAATTGTTTAAAGTGATTAGGAGTTATTGCGTCTCGTCAGCGTTTGGAACCATCGATGTTTGGTGTATAATATCCAACAAAAATGTGTAATTTATTTATTCTGTAGATAGTTACTGTACCCCAGTTGGAAGAGTAACGGATTAGCAAACGGAGGATTCGAAACTCGGTCCATCCAAAGACCGTCGTGTATTTGGGGGAGCTGGTGCACAAAAGTCACGTTCAAATATCCTCACGTTGGCATGGTGTGGAGAGGGGGTGTCAGCTCAGGTGTGACCTCGTCATCTGACCGTGGTTCAAAATTACATGGTGTTGTCTCGGATCTTTCCCTTCGGGGTTTGATCCCGGACCGTCGCCAATAGCCCATTGTGTTGCTCCAGTGCGACATTAATTAACTACCTACCTTTATTCTGTAGAGGAATATTTATAGGCACAAATTCCGGTATTTGACTGAACATAGAAACTGTTACTTGACTGCGATAGTAATTGAGCATAAGTTTCCACGATAATTATTACATAACTAAGAATAAGTTATTACTTAACTCTGGAATAACTATTCCACCAAAATTTTGTAGCATTTCTCATTTTTCTTTCATATTTTTAATTTTTTCTGTTATAAGATAATTTCATTGCAATTTTCATAGCTATCCACCATTCTTTTTATGTTCAAAACTAAAAATAAAAACCTTGCCGTTTCAGTTCTTTAAGTAATGTTTCTCGACTCTTTGTATTTTAGATACCGAATGCTTGGGGTGTGGTTCTAGTTCGCGCCCAAGGATCTGGCATCGCTCTCGTTCAGCTTTCAGTTCAATACAATGTCGACTGGCCTCATCTTCAGACCCCTCCACCTGTTGAAGCATTCTCTCTTAAAGTCAAGGGTTACTATTTCGGGCGGAATAGTTCCCACATTGAAATAACATCCTGTCAAAAGTAGGCTCTTCAAACTTTGTTTTCAGTATTAAAATTGTATCTCTAAGTGTGAACGACTTTTAAGCTTACCTTCCAACCATCTTAACTTTCCACGAAAATTAAATAAATACCCTCTGTATATCAAGCCAGAAACGGCCCCAACTTGGAACAATTCAGTCGTATAATTTTCAGTTAAGAATTCAAGTATTCGCATTTCAAAATACTATTTATTAAAACGATGATGAGATGGAATATATAACATATGGTATCTTTAAAAAATTGATGACCAACATGGTCTGCCTACTACATGCGAAAAATCCGATGTTCTAAAGTTAAAATTAATTTTCAGCCCGTTCTGCTTTGAGCGTTTCCATATTGACCAGAACGCACGGAACTCCAACCAATTAGAAGTTGAGCCCTTATGTCCTCACCATATATGGAGATTGCTCTCAGCTCGCGAAAACGATTGAGTGATCCAAGAAGAATGGGAAAGACTTTTGCCTCTCTTGCCCACATATATATAAATGATTGATTTATTTTTTGAACTTTAAACATTTATTACTTCATTTCTATTAAGTGGCTTTGAAATAAAATGTAACGTACTTTGTATATAATAATGTGTTTCAAGAAAGTAAAAATATATTCATATTATCAGCTTAGACCAAACTCATTAACTGAAAGAAAAAGGGTTATTTTTTCCTATATAGCTATTTAAAGACTTAATTTTTAGGTAAAAAATTATAAGCTTTTGATCGTCTTAGAATATTTTACAGATTATAATATAACAATGTATTTATCATAATTTAAATAAGTATTTAGTGTTTCCGAAAAAATGTCAATGATTTTCTGCTTTCAACCGACGATATGTATTTCCAACTGATGTTATTTAATAAACTATTTATATCAGTTCAAAAATATGCACAAAACATATAAAAGTGTTTAAAATAGTAAAAATAAATAAATTCTTTATCACATAAGATTTTAATTCAATATTACATGAATACATAAATCAAATTTTGAAATCACGGTGTGTCTTAAAACATATTTATTACTGTTGTACATTATAATTCAAAGGAATTGAAATTAAAATGCTTTGACTTGCGTTTATTGAAGAGAAATTAAAATTATATGTAATTTACATGATCTTAACTTATTTATAGTTTTTATAACTTCATTAAATATTAACGCGTCAGCTTTATTCAAATACTAGCAGAATTACCCAACGTTACTCGGGTTGAATTGGTTAACTAACTTTCACTTTCGTTAATAAATTGTAATTCCTATTCATCACATATAACAACTACCACACTCTAATAAAAATACACAATTGCACAAATGTAAATAAATGTCATGTTTAGCATTTCACATTTTGGTAGAATTTAAATTTTTAGTAAGAAAGAAAATTCTCTCGAGTGCCAATGTTAGCCAGAATGCATAGAATAGTTCAGAGTATGCATTGCATTTAAATGCCCTGTATGTCATTTAAAACCAAAGCGTTTCCCAAAATTATCATACAATGATTAAAATATACCTTCCAGCTAATCAAAACAACCAAATTATGGTTGATCTAAGTAGAGTTACTCAGATGTTTTAGCATAAAACTTGTCTAAATATGTAAGCGTATGAATGTAAAATAACTTATTCACTAAATTAAAATACGAGGTATAAAATATACAAGTAGAACATTGCATTAAATAAATCTAATCAATTTTATGTGATACTTGTGCAAACACACAGACGCAAAAATCAGACGTAAAACGGGAAGACAGACTACGTCAACCAAGTTCAGTCACTAAATTAATGTAGGTGCTCACGCAGTATGCAAAGTTTCGTGAAAATGTATTCAACCGTTTGGACATGGCACATACATACATACAAATGGACAGACAGACACCAAACGCTCAAGAGACGAATTTTGCATCAGAAGGGTCCAAAACGGATAGAACACTTGAAATGGGTCTAAAATATTCAATATACAAACAAACACTCCATTCTTATTTATATAAATAGTTCATAAATCTAGCCTTGTATAATCTTGTATTTGTTCCTTTCCCAGGTGGACCTATTTAGAAGAGAGCGAAAAAAGTGGCCTGGCTGTTTTGGAAGTGGATATCCCTACTGGATATGTTATTGAGCAGCAGAAATTGGATGCTTATGTCGTTTCAGGGAAAGTTCGCAATCTCAGGGAAGCACGTTACGACGAAAGAAAAGTGTCTTTTTATTTCAATTATGTGAGTAACTTTTCTTTGTTATCAAACCTGCAAATTTTACTAGTATGGTATTTTTAATTAACGTCGCACTAGAGCAATACATTCCGCCAGGGGAGACATATCCTTGTGAGGATTTAGTAGTCTCCCTTGGGAGTTTGTTAGTTTTTTATTCGCAGAGCCGCTGTTTGGTTTTCAGCTGGTGGTCATACGGTAACTAAATTTATGTCGTTGCTATAAAATCCTGGCCACGGGATTGCAGGATATCTATGATTTTACAATTGTTTCCTATGACCTAGTGCTAACTTTAGCCATCCTGGGGTGGTTCTTTTTCATGGGCAACACAGGTGGAGTGAGCTTGTGAGGGGACATTCTAAGGCCGAATGCATTGGAGTTTCCCACAGGAGCATTGGTTGGTCTGAGATAAACCGAATCTGTTGAGATAGTTAGGGCAAACTGCAAAAGACGTCTATCCTTGATGCGGGTATCCATGGAGACGGGTTATTGGCGACGGTCCGGGATCAGTCCCGAAGGGAAAGGTCCGAGGACATACCACGTAATTTTGAACCACGGTCAGATGACGAGGCAACACCTGAGTTGGCACCCCACTCTCCGAACTTCCACACCACTTCAACGTGAGGACATTTGAGGGCAGGAAAGATTGAACGTGCACCAGTCCCCTTTGTACACGACCACCCCCTTTGTCTTTTGGTTGGATTCTTACTTTCAACCCTCCGGTTGCTAATCCGTTACTCTTCCAACCGGGCTACCGCGGCCCTATTTTAGGTTTTGTCTTAATTTAGGCCTACAGTTGCACTACAGTGCTCTTAAATAAAATTAAATAGGGATTGTTTTCTATAATGAATAATAAGAATTTCGAATAACAAGTATTTGAATTGAATGGGATGTAATGATTAAATGGGAGGAAGTGGGTTTATTGTGTGGACCTTATTGTTGCTCTCATCAATAATATAAAATACGTTGTAACGCAAATGGTTTGATTGACTTTGGTAGAACTTTTATGTGTGGCCAATTTCGACTCATGTGTATAGATGGTAGTTGAGAATAAATTGAGGTATTATGGTAAATTTCAGTTTTTAAAATATAATTTCATTACATTGACATTGCGCAATTGTTTAAATATGTCTTTACTATCTATCCCCTTTTGCACCCCCTGTAACATTACTAAACACAATTAACAGGATAGGCCTAAGAAGCACCGCTATAGAAATTGATTCTAAAGAGGCGAGTCGAAAAGGTTGGAAACTCCTAATCTAGTGGATACATTTGACTATTTGTAGAGTTTCGAAGCTGTAGAAGCGTACGTGGTAAACGAAGTCCATGTTCGTTGACCACGCACGGTAATATTATTTCTAGTTTTTTCACTCTGAATTAATTTCGCATTTCAAAACTTTTTTTATTATCGTTTTGTTTGTTGTTACAACATATACGATCACGAAATAAAAAAATAATCACACATTCATTTATAACTTGAGAACAACTTTTTTTAAAGTAATCTAAGAAATATCTTTTTGTATTAAATTAGTAATTCCTATTCACACACTCAACTCCACAGGTAAGTAATATAATTCTAATAAGAAAAATAAATCTTTATTAAATTTACAACCACCACAGAAAACTACGAAATAAAACTAAAGTGAGCGGGAGGTAGGTATTTAATTAACGTCTCACTGGAGCAACACAACGGGCTATTGGCGACGGTCCGGGATTAAACCCGAAGGGAAAGATCCGAGGACAACACCACGTAATTTTGAACCACCTAAAGTCGGCGGAAAAAATGTTCTAAAGGTACAAATCTGTGATTATTTTTTATATCGTGATAGTATACTTTTAAACAGCAAAAAATAAAGTTTTAAATCGAAAATCAGTTCCGAGTGAAAAAAGATAATCATTAAATGATTTTTCTGCACGGGGCCAACGAACACGCGTGTTTGTTTTGTTGAGCACGCGCTACAAAACCATACTCTAACATTTTGTTTCGCTAACGTTTGAAAAAGCAAACAGGACGAAGATTATCATAATGTTCTTTTTTTCATTTTAGCTTGATCAACGCACAACATGCTTAACTTTTACTATCCAGAGGTGGTATCCAGTAGCCAATATGACCAGATGGCTACCAGTTCGTGTCTATGACTACTACGCTCCAGGTATGTAAAATTACTATATCCTTTTGTAGCAGAATTCTAGTAGAATTTTTAAATTGTTTCTCTTGTAGTGCATGCATGAAATATACTTTAAAAATTAATTTGGGTACAGCTGCATTAAACGCATCGTTTGGTGTCACGCTCTTGTCGCACATTTTATGTCGCCAAGGAAAGAATTCTTAGACAAAATGTTTTTTTGAACGGAAAATAAGCTTTAGTGGAAAGTAATTAACAGGAAATATAAGAAAATTTGAGTAAACATATCTTTCTAACGGAAAATAATTAGCAGAAATAGTTGGAAAATAGCGGTTAAAATATCTTTTTATTTTGCCATAAAAACGGGAACAACCCTAATAAAGATGGGTTCGCTTCACCTGCCATAACTCGCTACTAAAAGTGCGCCAAAAAACCCGCCAAGAACCTTGCCACCAAACAAGGCGTATAATACCTCAATTTGAACCATGCTTCGTTTTACGACCCTAATCTACCGGGGCTCAGTGGGTATGCCCACTGCGCTAGCAACCTTCGAGTTGTAGGCGGTTAAGGTTCGATTCCTATCAGGTGCATTCCTCCCTGGGTGTATTTCTCTCTTCTGTGCCAGTAAAAACTTTCATTTCGTATGTCTATTACTTGATATTGTATGTCTTGTGTCTGGCGCAGCATGGCCAAATATGGCCCTTGCGCCATAAAACCCTAACCTACCCGCGAAGGTGCTGTTAAATGATGTTGTTCTGTGATTTTACATTTGAATACAGTGGACTCCCTCTTAACCCGCCACCTTTTAACCGGTCGCCATTGACCAATTATGTACTGTAAATACATTAGCCTACAGTAACATGTGTTTAGTTTTTTCCAACAAAGGAAGAGTTCTTCCAGGTTAAGTTTTCTTAATTATACACATCATATTACAATAAAGTAGGCTATATACTTAGTTTTATTCTAATAAAGACGATTTCGGGAGTGTATTTTAATGCTATTAAGGGACGACGGTTTAACCGGCCAAATCGTTATCCGGTCTGGGTCCGGTCCCGAAGTGGCCGGTTAGGAGGGAGTCCACTGTAATAGTGATCCAAAGTGTGCATTTTTTACTGAAATAACTCGTTTTCTTTCAGAACGGTTTAACGAGACAATGTTCGATGTGTACAACTTGTTTGTTCTGAGCATATGCCAAGTGTGTGGTTCGTATCAGTGTCCGTACTGTCCTATCTTCAGTGGAGGAATGAACTCATTCGGGAATCCAGTACTACTAGCGATAGTGTTTTGCTCTTTGCTTTTATTGCACAGAAAGATTACCCTGTAGTCCTAACACCCTCTGTCCACCAAAAGAGTGAAAAACGTTCCCCGAACAAATTACAAAAATCAAGCGAATTGAAGTTACCACGTGTGTTGATTGAAATCATCTCATTTATCATGATATCAGACTGTGATAAGATCTTTTGAAACCTTGTTAGTGAAACAAGCCCCGTGCATTTGTTGGAAGAATCTTTTCCACGATCCAACTTCATTTCCCATTTATCTCTTTTGTTGTTGACATTTGCATAAAAGAATTCTCATCTCTATTGGTTTTCCAGGTACCATTTGTTGTGGAATGACATTGTTTTTTTCTTTCAGTTTTTGTAAATATAGTTTAGATTTTTAGATATTGGTAAATTACTGTAAATAGTTTATAAATAAACTCAATTTTTTATCATCATGATAGACGGCTTACAACATCACGTAGTGCTCGAATTTTATTTATAAAGCTCTATTTTATTATTAATAAGAATGTTTTCTACTGATGGTGCTCACTCTTGCAAAGGAACATCAAAATGTGAAAGAAAACCAGTGAATAAATAGTCAATTTTACAACGTGTTTCTGGTGAAATCTGACTTGGATGCTTGTTATGTAATTTTTATTGTTTTTTTGTGTTGGTCTATGGTATATTATGAATTTCCTTTTATATTCTTTTGTTTTTTATCCGTAAAGGTTGTGTGTGTATGTGATTGATTTTTTAACCATATTTACTAGTCTAGTGCTTTATGAAAAAACTATATCCATTTAAATTTCAACTGTATAATTGCCACTGAGGGAAGAAGATTCAACTTACATCGATGTCGTAAGTTGAATATCAGTAAAATTGTTTTGCTTTTACTTTCTCTGTCTTAAGATTAATAACCAATGGCTAAAAATACCTATAGAGCATCATTTGAGGAACGTACAAGAATCCTGTACCCATGTAATTATTATATAAGTCAACATTGAGACTTTCAGACGTAAAATTTGCCAAAATACGTACTTAATCCATTCAAAATCGTCATCTGACTTGGTTCAAAATTACGTGGTGTCCTCGGTCTTTCCCTTTGGGATTGATCTCGGACCGTCGACAATATACCGTTGCTCCAGTGCGACGTTAATCAAATACCTACCTATCATTCAAGTATATCGTAGAGGAAAAAATCAATTTCTCAAAAAAAGATAGGTTTGCATTTAGTTATTTTAAACTGACAATATTTTGAATTTATTTAATATTTTGCGGTTTTATTGCATTAAGAGCCAGCTTTAATGCCCCTAGACTTGTTAAAAATATCTCATTCTAGGAGGTTTTGGGCTTAGTGCCTCAAAATATTATAGCTCCCTTCCTGCTAATGTTAATACTGGTAACTCAAAATCCAGTAATCATGAACATAGGAAATATTTTCTGTTCTGCATGGATCACCAAATTATTTTGGTGAAATTTTGATGGTTCAAAATATTTAAAATTATAATGTTCTGTGTGGTTTTTCTATGGATCCGATTGTATGACTTTACAAGGTGTACGTATACACTAGAAGATTTGTTTTTTAATTTGGACTTTAAAAATCCAGTTTTTTCCAACAAGTCATTGGTTGATGCTTAAAATTATTTTATCGAGAAAAAAATCAAATTAAGCTAATTATTAATCATCTAATTTAGATATAATCAGATAATTAGCGTGTTTTTTTAACAGTGATATCTCAAATTCTAATTTGTTCAGGACAATTCGTGTTGGAAATTATTCCTAACATTTATTCTTCATGGTTTGTCCTCCGTCAAGTTTCTAGAGGGAATAGGTTATTTTTTACAATTGCTTTCACCCAAGGAAGTCTAAAAAATCAAGATTCTCAGGAATTTTAACATTGAAAAATCAACTAAACATTCTTAATTAATAACTCTGAAGTTCAAAACATCCACTGTATTATATAGATTATAATGACAAAAATAATTATAATAGATCACATCATTGTTGAGTTATAACCGTTTAAGCAAGGCATCCTATTGCAAAAACAGTTCTTCAGAAAGTGGGTTTTAAGTTTTGGAAACATGTTTGTTCTGGTGACATTACCTAACGGAAACCATTGTAATTAGAAAACTATTCCGAATAGTTACAAGATCTTGGGTATCGTTTAAAAGCTAAGAAATTGGAAAATATTTTGAAGCAATAAAAACAAAATCAATATTCTGATCTTCGTGATTTCTAGTGTATATGTTACTGTGAAAGACCGATATCTGGCAAATGTCGATATTCTCCGGTGAATGACAGCATTCACATAATCGCTTGGTGTATGTCCGAAATATTTGCTAAATATCATTATTTCTCACTTACACCGGCAAATGTCGACATTCAGCAAGCACTGATGGTGAATGTTGAATAAAAATATTTTTGTTACGTTAAGACAAAAATGCAACTTTTTAAATCATACTTTATTATTAAAACATGATATATGTCAAAATAGGAGAAAGCTCAAGCAACAGCACATGTAAATAAGCTGTTGAACCTAAAACGAACAGTACATTCTAAACGAGAAAAGAAAATAATACCAATAATAAACTTACACATAAATTATGTGATTAACGTTATACAATCGTATTTATTGCAACAACTTTAACTGAAGGCAGAGAGACCTCTGGCTGTGGCCTCTCCGGCTTCTCGTTTCGTCCCCCACCAGAGCTTATCTGTGCTTGTCGACATACACCGGCGATGGTCCGAATGTATAAGAATATAACCAAATATTCGGTCTTTCACCGACGTATTTGGCATGTGTCGACATTCACCGGAGAATATTGACATTCTCTAATTTCGGTCTTTCACGGTAACATATATATACACCTAATCGAATGCGATTTGCAAGCATTCTACACAATTTATTAATGTGTATGCTATGCTATTGGACAAAATATAGTAGACTAATAAAATTGAAGTGCATTTTATTAACAATATAATTCTTTTAATTTTGAACGTGTACACACTTTGAATTATTAGCACGTAAATAGCAAAACGAAATCGATTTTAACACATAGGTATCTGGGGCAAACTGAAGTATAATAAATATAAGTTTTGGACGAAAGCAAAAATATGTAAGGAAAGTTATTGCTAATATATTGTTTTTATAAATTCATAAGAAATGGTCATGTTTTTAAAATTCTGTGATTCTAATTTTTATAGCTACTTTTTTTATTAGAAACTACACTTTTGCTCAACAATAAAAATAAGTCTGATATATACATTTAATTTTAAGTACAAAATATTAAATTACATGTGCAATAACTTTAGAACTAGTTTTTGTTGAATCTAATTTATAAACAGCATGAAGATTCCGAATTTTCATTGATGTACAAAGGCTTGTACGTAATCTGCAGAATTATTATTACTTCATTACATCATAAATAAAACCAAAGTTTTATTTTACTGGAGACCCATGTTCGGATCTTTCCCTTGGGGATTGATCCCGGACCGTTGCCAGTAGCTCGTTGCTCCAGCGCGACGTTAATGAAATACCTACCTGGAGACCTATGTTAAAAGATTAGTCAAATGACGAGATTCAACAAAAGACAGTATAAACTAATACGTGTTTCAGTATTTATGAAATAAATTTGAATGAAAACTTTTTTATAAGGATCTGTACATGACCATGTACTATTTTTTAACTATGTTAATGTATCTATTAGAAGCATATTAATTGTAATAATTTTATAACTAACAGTATTATACAGTACATTACCACGTTTCAAGTTTGAATTATTTTCGCAAAGTTGAAACAAATTGGTTAATAACAGTTATACATACAAAACTTATAAGATTAGAATGTATTTAATTGTTTCTACTATGCTATATTTATGTTTGTTAATTGTAGAACTTTTTTTCTGAGTGACGAATCTGTTAAATAAATATTTCTTATACATTTAAGTGAGCTTATTTTTGAGTTTTTATGTTCACTACGTTGAAAAGTCGATTTTGACTGAAATTTTATACTTCATGTTATTTAATATATTCTTAATATTCAGACTTTTTCTGTACAAAACTGTTCTTATTTTGTGTGTACGGTGAATAGAAGCTGAGATATAGGAATTTGAATACATCTTGACATCTGTTTTGTTATAGGTTATTCGGGACCACGATAGCCCAGTCGGAAGAGCAGCGGATCAGCAACCGGAGGGTTGCGAGTTCCATACTCGGTCCAGTAAAAGACCGTCGTGTACACGAGGCTGGTGCACGTTAAATCTATCGTGGCCTCGGATGTCCCTACGTTGGTGTGGAAGTTAGGAGAGTGGGGTGCCAGATCAGATGTGACCTCGTCATCTGACCGTGGTTCAAAATTACGTGTTGTCCTCGGATCTTTCTCTTGTTAATTGGTCGCCAATAGACCGATGTGTTGCTCCAGTGTGATGCTAATTAACTACCTTTAATTCGCTTTCAAATCTTTGAATGTATTTTTCTCTGGTTCTTGTGATTTTGAGCAAAATTTCTGCACGAGAAACGCGGTAATTAAAAATGTACTACAGGGTCTCCTCGACTTACGACCCGAGTTCCGTTCCGATTGGCAGGTTGTAAGTGGGATTTATATTTTTCAACACTCTTTTCATTCAAACGGGCTATAAAAATTGTACAAAACAAAAATGCAATCTATGTACGTGTAATTGTACATAATGTGAAAAATACATAATATGTATTCTATTATATCTCTTTGACCCTACCAATGTAATTATCTTTTCTTTATTTACTATTTTTATAAATTTATATTTTGTGGGCGTAAGCCGAGGAGGTGTATAGAGAGTGTCGCAAAAAGGTTGTTCCGCGATTTATCTTTTTACCATTTGGAGATAAGTAGGCAATGTAAATTGCAAAAGTGCACAAAATAGGGTAATTAAGATATGTGAATAAAATTATCACGCGATAACAATTTAAGCGGATACAGTTTTTAATTTGTATACAACCCCTCTAGATAAAAATCCGAGATAGCAAAAATGTTCCTTACCTGTATCCCTATCGTTTGTAAAAACCATATTTCTGTAGGTTGAATAGTAACGGAGATACAAGAGTTTCCATTTTAAGGGGGCCGTATCTAATTTAGAACGCTGGCCAAAAATGAAGAGCTAAGTTCTGCATTGCTGCAGATGGAAAACATTTTGAACATGCGTTGTAAATTTCCTTTTATTTTTATTTAAACCATTTTTTCTACAATATTTTTATTAAAGATTACATTGTATACTATTATATTGCGATTTTCATCTGCAGTTGCAATACTACATTACTTTGCACAATGTTGCACTTTCTGACCGAAAAAAAATGCTTTTTAGCATTGCGTATACGGTCCCTAATCTGACTGCTTGAACAGCTGTGCACAAGCGGTATAAGTCAACTTTTCTCCGTCATTATGCCTCCGTTACTGTTCAACCTACAGAAATGCAGTTTTCTGCTAACGATAGGGATGCAGGTAAGGGACATTTCTCCTATCTCGGATTTTTATCTAGACGGGTTGTATACAAATTAAAAACTGAATCCGCTTAAATTGTTATCACGTGATAATTTTATTCACATATCTTAATTACTTACCTTATTTGGTGTACTTTTGCAATTTACATTGCCTACCCATCTCTAAATGGTGAAAAGATAAATTGCGGAACAACCTTTTTGGGACACCCTGTATATTTTTGAATGAAATTTGGTGAACTGATTTTTATTCTTGTTTTGGAGGATCCGAACTAGGATCTAAGAGTTATCTGAAAGGAAAACTGTTTAGAGATTTCAGTGTTGCGGCGTAAGAACAGACGACATCAGTCTAAGGGCCATGTTGCTACTAGATTTGGGCACATAAAAAGGTTACCTACTTTTAAATCTATTCTGTGGTTACAAACAAGTGACTTAAGGGTGTTCTTTTTTATAGGTAGGTAAGCAGTTAATTAACGTCGCACTAGAGCAACACAACGGGATATTGGCGACAGTCCGGGATCAAACCCGAGGACAGCACGTAATTGTGTAGTACTGTCAGATGACGAGGTCACGCCTGACCTGGCACCTCTCTCCAAACTTCCATACCACGCCAACGCGAGGACATTTGAGGTCACGACAGATTTAACGTGCACCAACTCCTCACGTACACGACGGTTTTTGGTTGGATTCGAACTCGCAACCCTCCCGTCGCTAATCCGCTACTATACCAACCGGGCTACCGCGGCCCCAAACTAACATTGAAAAGATCGCAATGGCTATTTTGGTGGAACAAATCCATCGAAATGTCCACCAACAAAGGGCAGAAGTAAGTCACAAGAAGAAAGCCCGAGTTTAATTATTGTTGTTGACAGTTACCGCAGCTCTTTTTTACTAAGCCTTTCCAGGCTGCTGCAGCCCGATTGGAAGAGTGACGGATTAGCAACCGGAGGGTTGCGAGTTCGAATCCAACCATACATCGTGGTGGACGTTAAATCTGCCGTGATCTCCAATGTCCTCACTTTGGCGTGGTGTGGAAGTTTGTAGAGTGTGGTGCCAGCTCAGGTGTTGCCTCGTCATCTGACCGTGGTTCAGAATGACGTGGTATTGTCCTCGGATCTTTCATTTCGGGTTTGATCCCGAACCGTTGTCGATAGCCCGTTGTGTTGCTCCAGTGAGACGTTAATTAAATACCTACCTGATGTTTAATTTAAGAATATATCTCGGAAATTGGACCCGTTTCGTTAATTTGAAATCAAACAGGGGAGAATATTCCCCAATAGTGTTGAGCAATTTCGTTATTTTTGGTATAGAGCATGTGTTCCTGCAACGGGAATTTCAAATTGACCAATTTTGTTGAGACGAAGTATCTCGTCCATCAAGATCTGGTCAGCTTTCTTCTAAAAACGAGATATCTCGTCCATCGAAGTGGCCTGTCGTTTGCTAATGGTGAGATACCTCGTCGAGACAACTACCAGGAAGTTTAAAAGATTGGAAATGGATCTTATTACGCGGGGAAAAACAACTCACAAATCAAAATAAGGGAAAGAAGAGTGTGGCAGCCATTTGTGGGTGGTAGGTAGCTATTTTAATTAACGTCACACTGAAGCAACACAACGGGTTATTGGTGACGGTCCGGGATCAATATCAAAGGTAAAGGTCCGAGGATAAAGCCACGTAATTTTGAACCACGGTCAGATGACGAGGTCAAATCCTGAGCCGTAAACCCCAATACCAACCAACCTGTCTGTCGGAACATAATTTCATGGCTCTCAAAACAAAAAGCTTCTCTGCTTCATTTTCTAAAAACGAGAGTATTGTCCTCGGATATTTCCCTTTGGGATTGTTCCCGGACCGTCACCAATAGCCCGTTGTGTTGCTCCAGTGTGACGTTAATTAAAATACCCACCTACCTAAAAACGAGATGGTGAGATGTTAGTTTCGACACAGAATGAGACACAATGGGTCTCATTCTGTTCCTGCTCCATGGAAGAAGGCGCGTGTTGTTTTGATCCGTAAGACATTGGATTTAAGGATTCCACACCGTGATCATGTTACATTAATTAGTCTACATTGGGAAAATGCCTTGAAGCACTGTTTATTAACAGAATTAACTGGTTTTTGAGGAAGAAAGATAATTTCTTTAGAATGCCCAATTTGGTTTTACTCCTAAAAAATCTACTGAAGACGCTCTGCTTCGATTGTGTGACATCCTGCAGCATGGGAAGAAGAGGCTGACAAGTGTGCTAATATTTCTTGATATAAAGGGTGCATTTAATAATGCGTGGTGGCCTTCTATCTTGAATATCTTAAAAGATGCTGATATTCCGAAAAATTTATATAACCTTCTTAGAAGTTTTCTGAATGAAAGAACTTTTTATCAGATCGGAAGGCAAAATTTGTTCTTTAGAGAGAGGTTGTCCTCAGGGCTCTGTTTCTGGACCGAGTCTGTGGAATATTATTATAAACGCTCTTTTAATTCGTCTTTCTGACTGTTTCAAAATTGCATTTGCTGATGATATTCTGCTGATTTTTCACTGAAGGCTTCTTCAAAACATCATCTTGAGAGCACAATCTGCGCTAAACTTTATTTCCCAGTGGTCAAACCTTCATAAACTTGAATTCAACCCTTCCAAGAGTAAAGCTATGATTATCGGTGTAAAATTGGATGAAGATGTTATTTCGCCTTTGATCCTTGAGGGTTCGACTCTCGAATTTGTTGACCAATTTAAGTACCTTGGTGTTTTCCTGGACAGTAAACTCAAATGGAAAAAGCATATTGAATATGTTTCCAATAAATGCGAAAAACTCCTTACTGGCCTGTATCGTATTGCCAAAAATACATTTGGAGTAGGCTATGAGGTTTTAAAAGTTATGTATAAACAAGGTATTGTGCCTTTCATATTTTATGGATCCCGGATCTGGGGACAGACTTTGGAGACTAAGACCAACAGTGGCAGGTTGAGGAAGATTCAACGGAGAATTCTTCTGTGTGTGTCTTATCAGAGGTTACAAAACTTTAAGTTATGAAGCAACCTTTGCTATAGTTGGAGTTCCACCTTTAGACTTGGAAATTAAGTGCAAAAATGAATTGTATGCTTCGATTCAAATGATTTTTCGACGTACTGTGTTGATGGAAAATTGCCTCTCTGCCACATCCCTCATCCGGCTGCTTTTGAACCAATTCATCTAATTAAGTACGAGAAAAATGTGAAGAAGCGTTTTCAGAAAGTCTGTTTTACGGACGGTAGTAAGATGAACAACAAGGTCGGCCTTGCTTTTGTTCTATTTGAGGACAACTTCGAATGCGGCTTTTATAAACATCGTATCCGGAATGAATGCACTATCTTTCAAGCAGAATTGCTTTGTATTAATCTTGCAGTTAAGTGGTTTAAAGAAAATGGAAATTTTTGTTCAAAGTACCTTATTTGTAGCGATTCTCTTTACATTTACTGAAGAATGTTGCAAGCACAGAAAAATTGGTCGTTGAAACGCTTTTAACAATTAGTTTTCTTAAAAATAGAGGAACTGAGATTTTTTTGCCTATGTGCGTGGACACTGTGGAATTTACGGGAATGAAAGAGTTGATTTTTTAGCCAAAGACGCTTTGAATTTAACAATTGATGTAAATTGTAAAATTCCTATGTGTTACTTGAAAGGCTCATATTATGAAAAGCTTGTTGCTAAGTGGAATGAAGAGTATGTCTCGTCTGAGAAAGCTGGCCACACCAAAAAATTTTTTCCTACTATTAAGCATAGATTGAACTCAGAATTATTTTTCTTCACAAACTTCCAAATTACACAATTTTTATCTGGCCATGGAAATTTTGCTAAATATCTATATAGGTTTCATCTTCGGACTAATGATTTGTGAGAGTGTTTATATCGCTGCATCGCTGTAAGCAACCACAAGATGTAGAGCATTTGCTTTTTAGTTGTCCTGCATTTAAAACTTCAAGAATGTGCCTGAAAAATGATTTGAGAAAATTAGGTGAAACATGGCCAGTGAAACTCAATGTTTTTGTAAAATCTAATCTGCTTTTCTACTCATTTGTCAAGTTCATAAAATCTTGTAATTTCAGTTAAATTGTTTTCCACTGTTTCTTTGTTAAATCAACTTACTTCTATAATCCCCGTGTTGTACTTCTGTGGTGCACGGGGAGTTTGCTTTTGTTCAATAAAAAAAATGGGTCATTCCACGCAAAATGAGCAAATCGGCTGTGGCTGACATATCACCGATTTGAATGAAAATCAGTTTTTAAATAGGTCATATATAGTAATGACGAACTGCTAAATATTAGGTTTCAGAAAACTATATTTTGTTAATTATTAACATTTTAAAGTTCAAGGTCACAAAAATTTAGATTTCTAGCACTAAAAGGGGGCCTGTTTGCGACCCTATATTTTAATAAGTTATTGACACTTATTTAAAGTGTTTATATCGCTGCATTCTTCAGAAAAAGGTCTCTTGGTAACCGTCAGAATATAATTTAATAGCCGTCATTGCTGAATCTGAGGGATCGGCGAAAATAGAAATTTTGTCAATCTGCTACAGATTTCAAATTGCTCTGGTATCTCTAGAAATGGAAAGACGATATTAAAAATTATTCTTAATGAAGAGCCTTTCCCAACAAATAGCGTGGCGTAAATTGGTGATTGTATTTATACTCCTTTATAATGAAAAAAACATTTAAAAGTAAAGATTGTTTAAAATACGATTTTTCAATTTTTAAAAATGCATATTTCATTGTGAGGGAAAGCTCCAGGAACATCAAAACTTTTCAACATAGAAGAACTAGATGTCTATTATATGTCCTGAAATTTTCATAATTTTAATTTGATTATTTTTGTATTGGGAAAATTTTTAATTATACGTAAATTTTACTTTTTTATCGCAGCTGATAATAAATTATAACCTCCGATAGTATAAAAAATGCGGTATAAGAATGAAATATAACTATAATTATGGTGCAAGTGCAAAATTTCACATAAAATTCCTTTTTAAAGCCTTTTGCTTAATCCAAGGAGTGTTTCCATCAGTGAAATAATGAGGTGGGAAGTTAATTTTGTTAGAGAAGTCTTTTCGATTTACTTTTTCCTTTGGAAACGTAAGTATTAAATACTATTTGTGAATATTAAATGCATTTTGTAATTATTAAGTATTATTAGTCAGGTGGACACTAATTTTGAGAGTAAAAAAAATTTAAACATCTTTGTTATACTCGATTCTCCCAAATGTACGTAACTCACACACGAATCCTTTTTCCATATTTATCACAATCACTACAGAAATAAGTAAAGATTTCAAGTTCGGCAGCACTAGGAAAATTTCAATTTAAGCATCTACGAAATTGAACAAGAGACCTTTATCAGATTGAAACTGAATTTGAAGACAATCAAGTAAAGTTTTTAAATGTTTAAGCTTTTTTTAATTGAGTCCTGCTTTTAAAATTTCCTTCAAAAGTTACAAATAATTTGGTATTTCATTGTTGAGTTGGGGTTTCATTGTTTAAATTTCATTGTTGCAATTTGAAACGAGCAATATACATCGAATGGGAAGGAAATGCTATGATTGAGGTAATAAAGATTTCCAGTTAGTGCGATACTGATGGAATATGGTTACCCGTCGTAGAACATCCGAAGAGTCATTTGGCGACGAAACTTTCAGTTGCCAATTGATTGGAAGGGCAAGAACGTTTTTGCGTTTCACTAATTTTGTTATTGTTGCTTTGGGGCTCAAAATACAATCCTGAATTTTTTTACAAGTAAAAGACATATTAAACTATATTTTTCCAAAATATAGTTTTCGTCAGAGCTGTCCTTCATTTCATTTTGTGTGCCTATTTTAAGTGGAAACCGCCATTTTATAATTTTCCTTTGCTGTTTGGAAGATGAAGGAAATAAAAGCCGACTTCCAAACTTCAGCAGTAGTTTTATCATACCTAGCACTGTATCTGTTATGAATTTCAACGATGCGTTTAATTAGCCCATAGAAACCTTTTTAATTCCATCAAAATCGACTATTTTCCATTTTTCGCTACTAATTTTTAGCTTAAATATGATGTTTAAAATTATTGTTTCAAAATAGATAAAAAGAAATTTCTTCATAGATTACAAAAATATGAAATATTGTTTTCTACGTTAAGTAGATTTTGAGAAACATCTTCAAACATACAACATCCAGCGATTTCACAACTGCTCTTCTTTGTTGCAAGTCCTTAAAATACCTGAAACTTCCAAAATATTTCATTTTGAGCCAAAATATTTTGGATATCGTTATTTATGCATAAACTTTACCCCTGTAGCAAATTTCATGAAAATCCATCACCCTACGGCCACAGGTTTTTTCTGATTTTTGCTCATTTGACATGGAATGACCCAAATATGAAAAAGGGAGACGAATCGGTTTGAGTTTTAAAAAATGCTTTTTAATTTGTTTTCATTGTAATAGATGTTGCATAATGAAACTTCATTGACAAGAAAGCAATCACCGACCGTTTGGATCGACAGTAGTAGTAGTAGTTGTCGCTTCGGTTGTAGTAGTTGTCGCTTCGGTTGTAGTAGTTGTATCACCAGCAGTGGTAGCTTTCTTTCTTTGGCATCTTCCAAGAGAGCGATTACTGTATATCATCTGAAACGTTTCGTTCATTATTAATACTGTTATACTCGGAATTTTCGACAAATTTTAATTAAAAGTTCACAAATGTTAACTATTTGGGTAAAGCCGTATGTAGCGCCTCGCCAGGTGGCAACGGCCCTTGGCGCTCTTTTTATGTCGCCAAGGAAAGAAACCTTACAAAAAAATATTTGTTAAACGGAAAGTAATAGGTTTTTCCGGAAAATAATACAGAACTGAAAAACAACGCTTGGCAAGGTTGCCCTAAAAACGGGGATAAAAATCTAACAAAGATGGGTTACCTTCATCTGCCTTAACTCGCTACTAAAAGTGCGCCAAGAGCATTTGCCACAGTACGATGCGTTATATACAGGTATACCACTGTTTGCCACCGAGTTCATAAATATAATGTTTAAAAGGAGGAATCTCATGGAATTAAACTCTAAAAAGTTTGGTCTAGCTTTGATATAGACTTTTTGTGGAGACGCTTTTGGGCATGCTTCTTGTCGCGAGTTATAGCAGACAAAGGCAACTCCGCTTTACTAGGATTATGGCAACCTAGCGATTATTTGAATTTTATTAATTTTTGTAAATCACTACGTTTTTATAACCATGCGCCTAAACAACTCGAGTTTGCTAGAATCGATGTGATCTTTTTATCACATTAATATTATATAGCCTGGTTCCCTAGACTTAAAAAGTAATAAAATATTTAACTTGGACACACTTCTATAACAATATTTCAGAAAATGTAAAGATTTTTTTTTATAAAAGTAAATACTTAGCAAGTAGTAGTAACAATAACCAGTTGTGCGGATTTTTTTCCTGTTTTTGAAATTCTTTTCGTTGATTTTTTAATTATTTTCATCTAAGCCTAAAACGGTGTTTTTCTAAGAAATTCTACCTTAGCGACATAAAAAGAACGCCAAAAGCGTTGCAACTAAAGAGTCTTCGTATAAAAAAAGCTGTACCAAAATCTGATTTGCAAAACTGTCGTAGAAACCTTTGGCACTAATTTTGAAGAACTTACAAATATGCCTCTAAAACACCTAAGAAAAAGTTTTATAGCTCATTTTGTGTGTTTTTATTTTTACATTTAAAGTTTATGCTAAGCAGAGGTGCTTGTCTTTCCTTCGATTGATCCAGAACCATTTTTGTACATATTTAGCATAATTGTTTGTAAGTATTGCCAAATCGGTTTCGTCGAGTTCGAACACATCCTCGAAGCGTATTGCAGTAGGGTTAATTTTCCGTTTACAATTGCTTTCATAAAGCCCAATTTGACGCAAATGTCGCCTAATTTGGCGCTTTTAATAACTTTTTCACGTGAATACGTCTTTAAAATCGGTCTTGGGGTCTAAGACGCATGCGTGGTGGTCATCGGCAGAAACTTGCACGTCACGAAAAGTGTTGATATCTCAAAGTCTCATAACTCCAGGAGGAATCAACCTATGGGGACAAATGACCTATCATCGTGTAGAGGAAAGTTGGCCTCGTCGACCACTAATCCACTCTCGCCTCTGACCTTTTTTCCGCGATGGTGGGGGAATGAGTCACATTTTGGTCACATACGCTGGCCAGTTTAACCGCTGTAACTTCAGTTCTAATCGACGGGTCGTGGCGAGTGTGTGCTTAAATAGAAGAGAACGACGAGTTCTACAATTCCGTATGACTAGTTGACAGTTAAACCATTTGTGTAAAAATTGTGTGCAGTGGAAAGTAACGATGTGTCGAAGATTTCACTATGAAGCCAAAATATCATACTAAAGTTCAATTGCGGCATAGGAAACGTAAACATGTTGAAAAAACAGTTCAAGACGAACAAAATGATATCTAGAAGTCTAAACCTATGACAAGTGCGTAGAGATCTAGAGCTTACCGAAGACGCAAGAAGGGTGACATCGTGAACCATCTAACCAGCTGCCACCGGCTGAGCTTATGAACGTTGATAATGACGATTTGCTGCAGTTAACCTAGTTATCAGTAAAGACAATTCAGCACCTCGTAGTAAAGCCAAGCAGAACCACTTGAACCTGGCATCAAAGCAGTTTGAGAAGGCGTTTGAGGAAAATACGTTTGGGACACGCATGTGGCGTTTGTGGTTCGAGAAGGATCTATGCCATTCTAAGAAGCCGTTCGTCATTGATCTTCTAAAGAGTGAAGTATTCATGAACCAAACCTTACGGTAAATTGGGGACTGCGCCTACCCGCTTTTTACTTAAAGAATTAAGCATTTTTCCTTTCTGACATTTTAATGGTTGGTTTTTATATCTTAAAAATCTTCCAGATTTCGTGTTTTAGGCAGGGAGGTAGGTAGTTGAATAAAATTGAGTATTTTGAACATTTTAAAAACATAAAATAAAGTATTTTGAAACATTTTATGCTTGAAATAAAATTCTTCAATTTGGCCAACCCATAAGCTTTACCATTTGATTAGGTTGGGATGTTTCATTGATTGGTGTTAATTCTAAGGGATTTTCCCTAGTGATAGCTACCTTCGTAAACTAAATGCTAAAACTAAATTAAAATTAAATAATTTAAATGGATATTTCACGTGTTTAAACTTACAACGCATTCAAGACCATCGTCGCACAACAAATACCCAGTTTCATAGCACGATTGATCTGAAATGAAGAAAAATATAATTATTGACTGGTAATATTTTTAGTTTCAAAGTAAAAGCGGTTTGGAAGTAAAAATAAATGAATTGACTGCAATGAAAAGGTTTAATCCTTGTGTTTTGGATTATATGATACGCGACAAAATTGTAATCTTGCAATACATCTTACTTTTCTGTCTGTATCTCAGACACCTGTTGATTGCAGGATAAGGCGAATAGCAATACTCCGATTCTCGGCATATTCTTCTACCACAATATTTATCTTTCTGACCCTCTACGCTGGAAAAGACCTGAAAAGAAGCGCCAAATTATATTTTCTATTCAAGCTTAGAATACTTGAAACTTTTATCCCGTCTACCTAAAACAATGGACAAATGTAAAAACATGGAGTGTTTTTCAAATTGATGCTTTCGGTCTATTTCAAGCGGCCGCGATAGCCCAGTTGGAAGAGCAACGGTTTGCGAGTTCGAAGATCTGTCTAGCTTGATCCCGTACCTTCGCCAAAAGCCCATTGTGTTGCTCCAGGGCGACGTTAATTAAAAATACTTACCTAACTGGATGTCTAGTTTTAGAGATTGCGATCTAGAGATTAGTTTCGGAGTGCGCTACTAGATACTAGTTCTTTCGTATGTTATCTAGAGCTCAGTTTTGAAGTGACTATTCCAAGACGAATGAATGGTAATTAATTAACGTCGCACTAGAGCGGACAACGGGCTATTGACGACGGTCCGGGATCAATCCCGAAGTCCGAGGACAACACCACGTAATTTTTGAACCACGGTCAGATGGCAAGGCAACATCTGAGCTGGCATCCCCTCTCCAGACTTCCATACCGCGCCAACGTGAGGCCACGACAGATTTAACGTGCACCAGCCCCCGTGTACATGATGATCATAGGTTGGACCTACTTTCGAACTCGCAACCCCCCCGTTTGCTACTCCGTTGCCCTGACAACTGGGCTACCAGGGCCCCTATTTGAAAATTGAAATGCCAATAAATAATATTGATTACACAGCGGGATATAATACCACAGAATTAAATGCAGCTAACTCAACCAGGCAGAAACTTGTTAAAAACTTACACTAACTAAACTTTTAGACGTATTTTTCCTGTAAAATTTTGCAGAAGTGGGTTACGACCTCTTGCCAAAACACCAAAGCATTTCGTGGAATTTTTTATACTTTGAATACTCAAAGTAACTTAGTGAATGAGCTACTCAGCGTCAGTTTGTGTGTTTTCACATTTTGTGTATGTCGAATTTTATGCTTACGGTTTGTATGTTTGAGCAAGTTTTACGCTAAAACGGCTGAATACCCATTCTCCTTATCACACTTGTATCAGTCCTAACTAGGCACTGTTGGAGAAGATGGAAATGACCTCCATGACAATAGTTTAATCGCCCACAAAAATGTAATGCTCAGATTTGATTATCCAGATTTCTCAAAACTATTTAAATCAATATTTTTTATACAATATTATACGTATAATATATATATATATATATTTATATATATGAGCAATGCAAATATGTAAGAAAACAAAAAATGGTACTAGCTTCGGCATCTTGGAAAAACAAATCTTCTGGCAACGATGAAAGACCCTAGAGGTTTGGTCCTCGGTCAGATTTGTTTTTGCATTAAAATTCTAATTAGGATGAATACATTGATATAATTATTTCAAATACAATTAGATTATTTTTTGAAACTTATTACTTTTTAGAGCATTTGAAAAATGTATGCAAATCATTTCTTTGAAATGAGTCTAAAATGAATCTCAATGATTCGAACACATGACTGAAGTATTTTCAAAAAGTAATTCTGATTTTTGTTTTTGCCGTGTAAAATAATTTTATTAAATTAATTTAGTTTACAAGCTAAAGGCAATTGATATTTTTTCCGTGTGAGAGGTTTTGACTTGTTCACATTTGTTTTTAATTCTAATTCGGATGAATTTATTGATATAATTATTTAAAACATAAAAATAAAATTTTTAAGAACTAACTACTTATTAGCTGAAGTGAAAAGTATGCAAATCATGCAAATTATTTTTTGACACGAGTCTAAGATGAATCTCATAATAATTCGAATACACAACCGAAATATTTTCAAAACGTAATTTTGATTTTTGGTTTAACCGTGTATAGTTATAGTTAATGTATAGGCAATGGTTTTTATCCGGCAGTTTGTAGATTGTATTTGCCCAAGACGGCATAAAATATTTTAAAATATATAATACATATAATATGTAATACATACGTATAAATATAACACATAACCGGATATAATTTCAAAAACATTTCTAATTTTCTTCTACGTGTGAAATAATTAAGTTACGCCACTTTATTTTACACGCCAAAAACATTTATTATTTTTCTTTATGTATGAGAAACTTCCTGTCAAGCTAAATGTAGGCTTCGGTATTGTGTTTGGCAGAACGTTCTTCCAGTTCGTATTCAAAACGTGCCGTCAATTGACTTGTTTCTCGTACATAATTTCAGCACGTCGTCAATAAAAATTCCAAAGAATAAATTCCGATTATGATAATTAAATGGTTAGCACCAATTGGATTAAATGCCATACGTCACCAAAACGGCGATGAAATACATTTTAAGGTAACCCTGATATGTATCAAGAGCAATTGGCTTGAGGAAGTAAAATATCCGTTTTCCGATTATGTACTTTGTTTTCTTTAAAAATCCCTCACGTATGAAAAACTACACGAGAAGAAAAAGAACTTCCCAGCTAAGAAATAATTTCATTTACTGTCGTTTTGACGATGTGCAGCGTTCTTTTTTTAAGTAGCATGCTGAAATTGCATTCGAGTATCATGCCAAGTTATGTTAAAAGCTCTAAAAAAGGTTACAAAACATTAGCGCCGCCCTCTACATTTATCTTCACAGAAAAACTCTCAGATTAAAAATGGTTTCAATCACTTTTGAATTTACGTTGAATCAATTCAACCCATGCGACGCCAGGTAATTCTAGTGCTGAACGAGAGCTAAATAATTTTACAGTTATTGCATTGGCAATGCTTTCATTAGGTCTTTTGTGATTGTCCACGAATACATTTTACTCGGCATAAAATATTTTTTAAATGTCTTTCTCTTTCGGCAGGAAGTCACAAATTCCGGCCCCTAAATATTGACAAAAAATACAAACTGCATTTTTTTAAATGTTGAAAAGCAAATTGCCCTTTGTTTAGAAACGTATTGTTGTTCGTTAGGAATTGATACTCCAAAGCAAAAAGAAAGAAAAAGGTATTTATTTTCGTTTGGGAAGTTTCTGTTTTACTAATTTTTTAAATTTATAAAATAAAGTTTGAAAAGTTAAATTAAAAGGTTTTTACCAAGCAGAATTTTTAATTTCAACTTTGGTTGGAATATAATTTTGTAATAGATAGAAATATAGATTTGGATAGATAGAAAATAGAAACTATTTATATGCAGTGTGCTTCATATCTGAGAATAGTTGAAAAGTTTTTAAAACTAAAATTAACCAATTTCTCACTTAACTCCCTTCAAACCACAATTTGCTATACAGAATTTGCACTGAAAAGACTGCGAATAATTGATATAAATTGTGCCCAATTTCTCATAGATTATTATAAACGGAATTCAGATTAAAGCTATAAGTTGATACTTGTATATACATAAGTGCACTTACCAACGCAACTAGGAGGCAGGAGAGAATGACCGCAGCCTTCACGTCGTGGAAGATTCCAAGAGACTTAGATGTGATAATCGATCCGTTTTAATCCTTTTTATAAAAAAAACCTGGTTTAACAAAGGTCCCCATATGTCCTTCCATTGAAATCTCCTTCCTCTAAGATCAGAAAGCGCAAGTTGATGAAGGTAATTTGCACATCTGTTTTATCATTCTCAACTATTCAAAAAGCTGACTTAATTCCATCTGGTCATTAATGAGATTCTATCGTTATGGATAAAAACCTTTGAAAACATCAAAGAAGCTTTCCGTGTGAAAAGTGTAACTGAGTTACATTTCCTGCTGAGCTAATCAGTGAACTAACTGAAGATGAATTGGGAAAAATACAGCTGTATAATGTATTGTGTATAATGTAATGTATTACCTGCATAAAGTAGCTGAAAACACCTGCACCATTAAAGAATAACTCTTATATTTTTGATAACTTATATTGATAACAATTTACTGTTACGTAAGAGATTTCGGTCACCATATGTCTATTTTTATGTATTTTATGAGGATGTAGTTAATGTCTTTTCTGTTCAGCATCAACAAAAACCAAATTATATTGTATCAAATTTTCGACGTGTCAAAATATTTTTTAATATTCTAATGAACTGTTCTGTAGTTCCTTGTTCATACATTGTTTTAAATTTAATGTTGGACTTGAGACAGTGATTGTGTAAGGCTTCCACGCGCAGGTGGAGCGTCGTTTATACAACTCATACATGTACCCGCATGTAAGCTAAGCATGTTGCTTACTTTGTATGCATGGTGTGATATTTTTTAATCCACCTCAAAAAGTTGATATTACCCACAGTCATACAGTTTAATATTTTATTTAAAATGGTTTTTCATTGAGTGGGCAATGCTATAAACTAACACTAAATGTGTATATAACTTAAAACAAAAATTTACACATGTCAAATCGCAATCGTTGACACTGTTGTGATTAAGGTTGGCGAATTGTGTGGTGCAGTGAATTTTTGTCTTTCATAACCCTAAATGGTTTTTTTGTAAAAATTTATTATGAGTGAATAAATCGTTTTATAATAAAAAAAACATATTATTTGATGTTTTATACATATTTGGAAGCTGAATAAGTGAATACACAATTCTGTGCAACTTGGCTTTTTTTAATATCGTGTGCCTCAAAGAGTTAAAAATATTTTTAATAGGCTTGTATTTGAAGGTAAGATCAAATTTCCCCTATTGTAAATTCAAATTAAAAAAAAAATTCTTATCTGAATGGCCCACCCTAATGTATACATGCCGTGCAGAAAATGAACAAACGTCTTTAGCAATATTGGATACAGAATTATTAATTTCTACCTTATTCAACATCTTGAGCCCTCTACCTGACGTTATATTTTAGTATCTTAGCTGGAAAAACTGTCTTTTTTATAAAAATGTTAGAAATATACAAACTGTTTTAAAAACCTTAAAAGTTGACATATACACGTTCAGTGAATATAATGAAAATATTTTTATGCACTTACAGTATTTAGTTTACATAGAAAATTAAAAAATTCTTAAGTTTTGCAGATTTTGTAATATTATAAAGAATTAAATATACAGTTACAAAGGCTGAAAAAATATATAAACTTCGATATTTTTACAACTGGATATAAAATAGATGTACAATTAAGCTAGTTATTACTGTTTTTTAATCACATTTTTGGAACAATTTTGTCGTGATTTTATCTTAGCTCGAATGAAGCTTTCACGTGCTTCTGGTCCAATGACAGACATTTATGTCTTTGTCACCCATTTTACGCAACTTTCGACCACCTGTGTGGCAAGGGTAGGGGAGCAACTGAAAAGTTTGTGTAGCTATTAAGTTTGTGTGGAATTTATACAAGTCTCGAGTTCTTCATTTGTAACATTTGTTAAAATTGGGATAAGCTACTATATATATATATATATATATATATATATGAACACATGGTAGAGTTCATCACTAACATTGAGCATATTCTGGGGGTGCAGGAAGTATGCATTTGCTGAATGACGGGTTGAATAACAGCTTTCAGTTCGTCACTCAAATAACGAGGATGTGTGTATCGTTTTAAAAACATTCAAAGCTCCATCCTTGAAGGAAGGATGGCACTTTATCACATACCCACATTGGTTCATAAATTCCAAAAATAAGTTATGAAATAATTTTTAAGTTCAATGGCGGATTCTTACATTACATGTAATATTTTAGGATGCAATCTGCTGTCGTCAGCCATCAAGCCTGTGATAATTCTGCAGATTGACAATTAGCTAAATTCGAAGAACATTGTTCAGACGATATAACTTTGCAAATGTTACATAAATATCGTCAATCTTTACTTTAATCCTGTTGGTCAACTTAGGATAAATCGCAAGAAATTGTAACAGATTGTACATTGTTTTTCGCATTTGGCTCATGCTTTCTCGATTGCTCCCGAATGTTCTTTAATACTTTCAGAAACTCCATCTAAAAGTTGAGATAAGTACTTCGGAATCAATTCGTTGGAAAGTCCTGTCTGAAATCCAATATTGATCACACCTTGTAAGTGTTTTAAGGTTTAACTTATTTCTCTCAGTTTTCTAAGAAATTGTAACAGATTGTACATTGTTTTTCGCATTTGGCTCATGATTTCTCGATTGCTCCCGAATGTTCTTTAATACTTTCAGAAACTCCATCTAAAAGTTGAGATAAGTACTTCGGAATCAATTCGTTGGAAAGTCCTGTCTGAAATCCAATATTGATCACACCTTGTAAGTGTTTTAAGGTTTAACTTATTTCTCTCAGTTTTCTAAGAAATTGTAACAGATTGTACATTGTTTTTCGCATTTGGCTCATGCTTTCTCGATTGCTCCCGAATGTTCTTTAATACTTTCAGAAACTCCATCTAAAAGTTGAGATAAGTACTTCGGAATCAATTCGTTGGAAAGTCCTGTCTGAAATCCAATATTGATCACACCTTGTAAGTGTTTTAAGGTTTAACTTATTTCTCTCAGTTATATAATTTCATTGATAGTTGTCTTCTTTTTACTAATTGCTACTTTATTGAAGATTACCTTTTTTGTATAGGCTCAAATATTTTTGATGTCGAAGTTTTATTAGTAACATTGGTAACTTTTAGAAGCAGCCTGTATATTTTCATTACTTCTGCAGTCAGGGATGCACTTGGAAACTCCAAATGTTTCCTTTCTTCCCTTTCCAACGTACCTACATTATTCCTTTCTAAAATTGTATTCTTTTCAGCAAAATCTATTGAACCTATCGCCATGTTTCGTAAAGTTCTATGGTCAGTTCTGGTTGTTCTTAAGTGGTACCTTTTGAATGAGTGAGATTGTCTTTAAGAGTTTTATAAACTATTGTTGTGGCTCCTTTTCTTAAGACTTTTTATATTTTTAGCTGCAATTTCTAACGTTTCACGAATACTGGATTCTTTGCATGAATGTTGGTACTAAATATTGGTAGGTCTAAAATTTATTTATCAAGTATAACATATTAAAATAATATTATTTTAAAAATAGTGTTGCAAAGAGCCTTTTCCTCCTTTTTAGCCCATTTCGTCATTATTTAACGCTTGGTTGTGGGCTGAAGACGTTAAATTAAAAAATGCAAGCCTTTATTTAAAGGTAAAAGGCAACTTCTCTACCCTACCGCAAAAGCAAAAAAAATTTCGGCCCACCCTAGGGTCCAACCTCCCGCAAATGCCCTTGGCTTGACACATGAGCTCATAGAATCAATAATGAGTGAAAAACATACAACATAAAATCTTTTGAACCAAGACTGGTAGTTGAGCGAATATATTTATTCAAAGTATTTTAAAACTTCATGCATATAAAAACATAGGTTTTCTTTACAAAACGATTAAACGCATTAAAACTTGCATTTCTATTCCGTGTTCAAGTAAATTTACTTGGTTTTATTGAAAGCTGAACTCAAGAGGCAAGTAATTCCCATTCTACACAGGTGCATGGTTTCAATTCGAAACAAAATATCGAGGTTCAAAAATGTACTTTAAAGTGAAGCTTGTACTCAAAGAAAAGGATACTACTCGTGTTCGTTGGCCACGTGCAGTAACACATTTTTTTTTCTTTCTCGCTCGCTTTTAATTTTGCATTTTAAAGTTTTGTTCTATTTTTAGTTTGTCGGTCGAGACAACTAAAAATCTGTGTACTTGATAGAAGACAATCATGTATTAATATCTTTAGAACAACTGTTTTCCTTGCCGACTTCACTAAAGTTTAGTTTCTCTGTTTTCTGTGGTTTTGTAAATTTAATAAATATTTATTTCTTAATAAATTGTAATTCCTATTCATCGCACGCAGTAACAACCACACAAAGGATTCGATTTGATACTGCATGCAAGATAAAGTAAAGCAAATTTTAAATAAAACTTTGCCTACACTGAAAAATATTAATATTAGAAAAAATCCGAACTAGGACTTTTGAAATATTAAAAATTCTTTGTTGAAGTGACAGAAGGAGAATGTTGCCTACTTTACGAGTTGAAATTATGTTCAAGCAACTTGTAACTGTTAAAAGTTTGTTGGAAACTGTGATATTAAAAAAACAGCTGTCAAATCGACCTACCCTTTTTTGAAAAATGGTAATCGGTTACCTTCATAAAAATTATGTAAATATCGAATAGGTGGTAAAAATTATTTTCTGACACTTAAATGATATTAGTTTTTTCTACGAATTAGAAAATTGATTATTCTGGTCCCTTTCTTAATCTGCAATTAAACAATTCACCCCGAGTTTGATCGGGCAAATCTGCTAGTAATATATTAAATTCAGGCATGAATATGTGTGGACACTTCCCCACTTCATAAAAATAAATAGAATTATTGCAAAAATTACTAATATTTTCGAAATTGATAAATTTTCCATGAAAAAAAGATCTATAAAGTAAAATCGTTGAAAGAAAACTAGCCATATTATAGGTATCAATTAATAAGCTTTTCCAAAGTAGCAATTCACATAACAAGGTAGTTAGTTAATTAACGTCGCACTGGAGCAACACAGCGGGCTATTGGCGATGGTCCATTATCAATTACGTACATAGATTGAATTTTTGTGTTTTATGTACAATTTTTATTACCCGTTTGAATGAAAATAGTGTTGAAAAATATAAATCCGACTTACGACCTGTCAGTCGGAACGGAACTAGGTCGTAAGTCGAGGAGACACTGTGGTACATTTTTAATTATCGCGTTTCTCGTGCAGAAATTTTGCTCAAAATCACAAAAAAATTCATCCAAAGATTTGAAAGCGAATTAAAGGTAGTTAATTAACGTCACACTGGAGCAACACAAAGGGCGACGGTCCGCGATCAATTCCCAGGAGAAAGATACGAGGACAACACCGGGTAATTATGAACCACGGTTAGATGACGAGGCAACACCTGAGCTGGCACCCCACTCACCAAACTTCCACACCACGCCAGCATGAGAACATTTAAGGCCAAGACATATTTTACGTGAACCAGCCCCCGTGTACATGACAGTCTTTTGGCCGGACCTAGTTTCGGACTCGCAACCCACAGTTTGCTAATCTGTTGCTCTACCAACTGGGCTACCGCGGCCCTCACATAACAAAGGGATTGAGTGACCTAGGCAGTTGATGCTATATAAAAAATATGAATACGTTATTGAGTTTATCTATACATATAGAGCAGAGTTGGCGTCTGTCTGTCTGTATGTTCTCTATACAAATCTACGTTTGACCAATCCGCACCAAATTTGGTACATTTATACTTTGGAACCCTGCGAGTAACGCAAACTACATATTAACCCCGTTATCTTTAACCTAGGTGTGCAGAGGGGGCTAAATCGAAATTGCCATAGGAAAAACATTGAGCATCAAACGATTGCGGTACGCAACTCAGTTTATTTTACCACTACTGATCGAAAATAAAATTTTCTAATAAAATTGTTTTACCAGTATTGCTCGAAAAACAATTTTTTCCGAAACGTTATATTTAAATAATTTACAATTCTAATTATGTTTGAACTGATTTTTTACTTCTTTCCACAATATAAATAATTTAGGAATATTTGAATGATGAAAAATAGATATTTAAAATACTTCATTTTACACAACTTACATTTTATAATGGAACACGAAAAGCCAAAACAAAAAACTAATTGATGACAAAAGCGTAATTTTGCAATTCGGTATCTGGCAAAGCCAGAATTAATGTTTTATTGCATAAATTAGATTTAGAATTCCGTGTTTGTGTATTTGAGTTAAGACAGAAATGTTGCGGTCATATTTGAGCATTTCTAAGTTTTGTAAATATGTGTTCTTTTCGTAAATAATTCATTATTGTCTATCAGTATTTTTCAAGCGTCTTTTTCGAATTTCTCTATTTCAGAATATTCATACGACGTCAAAATTCGACACGCTTGCTCAGATCTTTCGTTTTTCAGAATTCTACATTTTTCAATAACCAGAATTTCGTTTCTGTTTATATTTATATGTTCCATTACTTTCCATATTACACATATATTTTTAGGAGTTAAATTGTAATGAATTAATTTTTATTTTCTGCCAAATACCACTAAACATGGGTAATTTCTTGGTTGTATTTGTATATTTTAACGAACTTCCCTGAAGTCTTTGGTTAAATACGTTATAGTTTGTAGAATTCTGTTTTATAAAAATAAATGGAAACTTTTTAAGTAAGGTGTATAACTTCTTATTTTAAAATAAGGCAAAGTTGAAATAAAGTTATTCTAAAATAAGATATGTTACCTTAAATCAAAATGGGTAGACATGCGTTGTAGTTCCAATATATTTCTAAACTTTGAAAGATTTTCATTTCAAGACGATTAAAATTAATTTAATTTACATTTGTTTTTCATGTTTCATGGGTATTATAACATGGGAATTTATAATACCATATATATATTTCATGGGAAGCTGTATTCCTCAATCAAGTAACTACATCTATCATTCTAAATAGATACGTGGTTTCCATATAGAAACTGAGTCTCTCAATTGAAAAAAATACCCTTAAGGATTCGATTTAAAACTAAATTTTTCTGTTGGAGGAAAGCGAATTCTAAATGACTTGACTGATCTTGGAATAATATCATAGTAAGGAAGTATGTAAACTAGAATGGTGAAAAGTAGAAATTTTTGTCTTAAGTGGCAGAAGGTCAAGGTTGCTTACTTGAAGTTGAAACTGTTCGTATACAACTTAGGTACCTGTGAAACATTCATTGAAAGCAGTGATTTTGTAAAAAGTGTAATCGATTGAGTTTGCTTTGTCTACACTGATGACATTTGTTTTAAAAACAAGCTCCTCGGATATTTCCCTTTGGGATTGTTCCCGGACCGTCACCAATAGCCCGTCGTGTTGCTCCAGTGTGACGTTAATTAAAATACCTACCTACCTAAAAACGAGATGGCGATATGTTAGTTTCGATACAGAATGAGACACAATGGGTCTCATTCTGTTCCTGCTCCATGGAAGAAGGCGCGTGTTGTTTTGATCACTAAGACATTGGATTTAAGGATTTCTCACCTTGATCATGTTAGATGCATTAGTCTACATTGGGAAAATGCCTTGAAGCACTGTTTATTAACAGAATTAACTGATTTTTGAGGAAAGAAGATAATTTCTTTAGAGATGCCCAATTTGGTTTTACTCCTCAAAAATCTACTGAAGACGCTCTGCTTCGATTGTGTGACATCCTGCAGCATGGGAAGAGGCTGACAAGTGTGCTAATATTTCTTGATATAAAGGGTGCATTTGATAATGCGTGGTGGCCTTCTATCTTGAATATTTTAAAAGATGCTGATATTCCGAAAAATTTATATAACCTTCTTAGAAGTTTTCTGAATGAAAGAACTTTTTATCGGATCGGAAGGCAAAATTTGTTCTTTAGAGAGAGGTTGTCCTCAGGGCTCTGTTTCTGGACCGAGTCTGTGGAATATTATTATAAACGCTCTTTTAATTCGTCTTTCTGACTGTTTCAAAATTGCATTTGCTGATGATATTCTGCTGATTTTTCAAGGAAGGCTTTTTCAAAACATCATCTTGAGAGCACAATCTGCGCTAAACTTTATTTCCCAGTGGTCAAACCTTCATAAACTTGAATTCAACCCTTCCAAGAATAAAGCTATAATTATCGGTGGAAAATTGGATGAAGATGTTATTTCGCCTTTGATCCTTGAGGGTTCGACTCTCGAATTTGTTGACCCATTTAAGTACCTTGGTGGTTTCCTGGACAGTAAACTCAAATGCAAAAAGCATATTGAATATGTTTCCAATAAATGCGAAAAACTCCTTACTGGCCTGTATCGTATTGCCAAAAATACATTTGGAGTAGGCTATGAGGTTTTAAAAGTTATGTATAAACAAGGTATTGTGCCTTTCATATCTTATGGATCCCGGATCTGGGGACAGGCTTTGGAGACTAAGACCAACAGACGCAGGTTGAGGAAGATTCAACGGAGAATTCTTCTGTGTCTTATCAGAGGTTATAAAACTTTAAGTTATGAAGCAACCTTTGCTATAGCTGGAGTTCCACCTTTAGACTTGGAAATTAAGTGCAAAAATGAATTGTATGCTTCGATTCTAAATGATTTTTCGACGTACTGTGTTGATGGAAAATTGCCTCTCTGCCACATCCCTCATCCGGCTGCTTTTGAACCAATTCATCTAATTAAGTACGAGAAAAATGTGAAGAAGCGTTTTCAGAAAGTCTGTTTTACGGACGGTAGTAAGATGAACAACAAGGTCGGCCTTGCTTTTGTTCTATTTGAGGACAACTTCGAATGCGGCTTTTATAAACATCGTATCCGGAATGAATGCACTATCTTTCAAGCAGAATTGCTTTGTATTAATCTTGCAGTTAAGTGGTTTAAAGAAAATGGAAATTTTTGTTCAAAGTACCTTATTTGTAGCGATTCTCTTTCCTCTTTACATTTACTGAAGAATGTTGCAAGCACAGAAAAATTGGTCGTTGAAACGCTTTTAACAATTAGTTCTCTTAAAAATAGAGGAACTGAGATTTTTTTTGCCTATGTGCCTGGACATTGTGGAATTTACGGGAATGAAAGAGCTGGTGTTTTAGCCAAAGACGCTTTGAATTTAGCAATTGATGTAAATTGTAACATTCCTAAGTGTTACTTGAAAGGCTCATATTATGAAAAGATTGCTGCGAAGTGGAACGAAGAGTGTGTCTCGTCTGAGAAAGCTGGCCGCACCAAAAATTTTTTTTCCTACTATTAAGTATAGATTGAACTCAGAATTATTTTTCTTCACAAACTTCCAAATTACACAATTTTTATCTGGCCATGGAAATTTTGCTAAATATAGGTTTCATCTTCGGACTAATGATTTGTGCGAGTGTTTTAAAAAGCAACCACAAGATGTAGGGCATTTGCTTTTTAGTTGTCCTGCATTTAAAACTTCAAGAATGTGCTTGAAAAATGATTTGAGAAAATTAGGTGAAACATGGCCAGTGAAACTCAATGTTTTTGTAAAATCTAATCTGCTTTTCTACTCATTTGTAAAGTTCATAAAATCTTGTAATTTCAGTTAAATTGTTTTCCACTGTTTCTTTGTTAAATCAACTTACTTCTGTAAGTCCCGTGTTGTACTTCTGTGGTGCACGGGGAGTTTGCTTTTGTTCAATAAAAAAAATGGGTCATTCCACGCAAAATGAGCAGATCGGCTGTGGCTGACATATCACCGATTTGAATGAAAATCAGTTTTTAAATAGGTCATATACAGTTATGACCAACTGCTAAATATTAGGTTTCAGAAAACTATATTTTGTTAATTATTAACATTTTAATGTTCAAGATCACAAAAATTTAGATTTCTTGCATTAAAAGGGGCCTGTTTGCGACCCTATATTTTAATAAGTTATTGACACTAATTTAAAATGTTTATATTGCTGCATTCTTCAGAAAACGGTCTCTTGGGAAACGTCAGAATATAATTTAATAGCCGTCATTGCTGAATCTGAGGGATCGACGAAAATAGAAATTTTGTCAATTTGCTACAGATTTCAAATTGCTCTGGTATCTCTAGAAATGGAAAGACAATATTAAAAATTATTCTTAATGAAGAGCCTTTCCCAACAAATAGCGTGGCGTAAATTGGTGATTGTATTTCTACTCCTTTATAAAGAAAAAACATTTAAAAGTAAAAATTGTTTAAAATACGATTTTTCAATTTTTAAAAATGCATATTTCATTGTGAGGGAAAGCTCCAGGAACATCAAAACTTTTCAACATAAAAGAACAAGATGTCTATTATATGTCCTGAAATTTTCATAATTTTAATTTGATTATTTTTGTATTGGAAAAATTTTTAATTATACGTAAATTTCACTTTTTTATCGCAGCTGATAATAAATTATAACCTCCGATAGTATAAAAAATGCGGTATAAGAATGAAATATAACTATAATTATGGTGCACGTGCAAAATTTCACATGAAATTCCTTTTTAAAGCCTTTTGCTTAATCCAAGGAGTGTTTCCATCAGTGAAATAATTAGGCGGGAAGTTAATTTTGTTAGAGAAATCTTTTCGATTTGCTTTTTCCTTTGGAAACGTAAGTATTAAATACTATTTGTGAATATTAAATGCGTTTTGTAATTATTAAGTATTATTAGTCACGTGGACACTAGTTTTGAGAGTAAAAAAAAATTTAAACATCTTTGTTATACTCGATTCTCCCAAATGTACGTAACTCACACACGAATCCTTTTTCCATATTTATCACAATCACTAGAGAAATAAGTAAAGATTTCAAGTTCGGCAGCACTAGGAAAATTTCAATTTAAGTATCCACGAAATTGAACAAGAGACCTTTATCAGATTGAAAGTGAATTTGAAGACAATCAAGTAAAGGTTAAATGTTTAAGCTTTTTTTAATTGAGTCCTGCTTTTAAAATTTCCTTCAAAAGTTACAAATAATTTGGTATTTCATTGTTGAGTTGGGGTTTCATTGTTTCCATTTCATTGTTGCAATTTGAAACGAGTAATATACATCGAATGGGAAGGAAATGCTATGATTGAGGTAATAAAGATTTCCAGTTAGTGCGATACTGATGGAATATGGTAACCCGTCGTAGAACATCCGAAGAGTCATTTGGCGACGAAACTTTCAGTCGCCAATTGATTGGAAGGGCAAGAACGTTTTTGCGTTTCACTAATTTTGTTATTGTTGCTTTGGGGCTCAAAATACAATCCTGAATTTTTTTACAAGTAAAAGACATATTAAACTATATTTTTCCAAAATATGGTTTTCGTCAGAGCTGTCTTTCATTTCATTTTGTGTACCTATTTTAAGTGGAAACCGCCATTTCATAATTTTCCTTTGCTGTTTGGAAGATGACATAAATAAAAGTCGACTTTCAAACTTCAGCAGTAGTTTTATCATACCTAGCACTGTATCTGTTATGAATTTCAACGATGCTTTTAATTAGCCGATAGAAACCTTTTTATTTCCATCAAAATCGACTATTTTCCATTTTTCGCTACTAATTTTTAGCTTAATTATGATGTTTAAAATTGTTGTTTCAAAATAGATAAAAAGAAACTTTTTCATAGATTACAAAAATATGAAATATTGTTTTCTACGTTAAGTAGATTTTGAGAAACATCTTCAAACATACAACATCCAGTGATTTCACAACTGCTCTTCTTTGTTGCAAGTCCTTAAAATACCTGAAACTTCCAAAATATTTCATTTAGAGCCAAAATATATTGGATATCGTTATTTATGCATAAACAACCCCTGTAGCAAATTTCATGAAAATCCGTCACCCTACAGCCACAGGTTTTTTCTGATTTTTGCTCATTTCACATAGAATGACCCAAATATGAAAAAGGGAGACGAATCGGTTTGAGTTTTAAAAAATGCTTTTTAATTTGTTTTCATTGTAATAGATGTTGCATAATGAAACTTCATTGACAAGAAAGCAATCACCGACCGTTTGGATCGACAGTAGTAGTAGTTGTCGCTTCGGTTGTAGTAGTTGTCGCTTCGGTTGTAGTAGTTGTATCACCAGTAGTGGTAGCTTTCTTTTTTAGGCATCTTCCGAGAGAACTATTACTGTTTATCATCTGAAACGGTTCGTTCATTATTAATACTGTTAAACTCGGAATTTTCGACAAATTCTAATTAAAAGTTCACAAATGTTAACTATTTGGGTAAAGCCGTATGTAGCGCCTCCCCCGGTGGCAAAGGCCCTTGGCACTCTTTTTATGTCGCCAAGCAAAGAAACCTTACAAAAATATATTTGTTAAACGGAAAGTAATAAGCTTTTGCGGAAAATAATGCAGAACTGAAAAACAACGCTTGGCAAGGTTGCCCTAAAAACGGGGATAAAAATCTAACAAAGATGGGTTACCTTCATCTGCCTTAACTCGCTACTAAAAGTGCGCCAAGAGCATTTGCCACAGTACGATGCGTTATATACAGGTATACCACTGTTTGCCACCGAGTTTCTAAATACACTGTTTAAAAGGAGGAATCTCATGGAATTAAACTCTAAAAAGTTGGGTCTAGCTTTGATATAGACTTTTTGTGGGGACGCTTTTGGCATGCTTCTTGTCGCGAGTTATGGCAGACAAAGGCAACTCCGCTTTACTAGGGTTATGGCAACCTAGCGATTATTTGAATTTTATTAATTTTTCTAAATCACTACCTTTTTATTACCATGCGCCTAAACAACTCGAGTTTGCTAGAATCGATGTGATCTTTTTATCACATTTATATTATATAGCCTGGTTCCCTAGACTTAAAAAGTAATAAAATATTTAACTTGGACACACTTCTATAACAATATTTCAGGAAAAGTAAAGATTTTTTCATACTTAGCAAGTAGTAGTAACAATAACCAGTTGTGCGGATTTTTTTCCTGTTTTTGAAATTCTTTTCGTTGATTTTTTAATTATTTTCATCTAAGCCTAAAACGGTGCTTTTCTAAGAAATTCTACCTTAGCGACATAAAAAGAACGCCAAAAGCGTTGCAACTAAAGAGTCTTCGTATAAAAAAAGCTGCACCAAAATCTGATTTGCAAAACTATCGTAGAAACCTTTGGCACTAATTTTGAAGAACTTACAAATATGTCTCTAAAACACCTAAAAAAAGTTTTATAGCTCATTTTGTGTGTTTTTATTTTTACATTTAAAGTTTATGCTAAGCAGAGGTGCTTGTCTTTCCTTCGATTGATCTAGAACCATTTTTGTACATATTTAGCATAATTGTTTGTAAGTATTGCTAAATCGGTTTCGTGGAGTTCAAACATCCGTGAAGCATATTGCAGTAGGGTTAATTTTCCGTTTACAATTGCTTTCACAAAGCCCAATTTGACGCAAATGTCGCCTAATTTGGCGCTTTTAATAACTTTTTCACGTGAATACGTCTTTAAAATCAGTCTGGGGGTCTAAGACGCATGCATGGTGGTCATCGGCAGAAACTTGCACGTCACGAAAAGTGTTGATATCTCAGTCTCATAACTCCAGGAGGAATCAACCTATGGGGATAAATGACCTATCATCGTGTAGAGGAAAGTTGGCCTCGTCGACCACTAATCCACCCTCGCCTCTGACCTTTTTTCCGCGATGGTGGGGGAATGAGTCACATTTTGGTCACATACGCTGGCCTGTTTAACCGCTGTAACTTCAGTTCTAATCGACGGGTCGTGGCGAGTGTGTGCTTAAATGGAAGAGAACGACGAGTTCTACAATTCCGTATGACTAGTTGACAGTTAAACCATTTGTGTAAAAATTGTGTGCAGTGGAAAGTAACGATGTGTCGAAGATTTCACTATGAAGCCAAAATATCATACTAAAGTTCAATTGCGGCATAGGAAACGTAAACAGGTTGAAAAACCAGTTCAAGACGAACAAAATGATACCTTGAAGTCTAATCCTATGACCAGTGCGGAGAGATCTAGAGCTTACCGAAGACGCAAGAAGGGCGACATCGTGAACCATCTAACCAGCTGCCACCGACTGAGCCTATGAACGTTGATAATGACGATTTGCCTGCTGTTAACCTAGTTACCAGGAAAGACAATCCAGCATTTCGTAGTAAATCCATGCAGAACCACTTGAACCTGGCATCAAAGCTGTTTGAGAAGGCGTTTGAGGAAAATACGTTTGGTATACGCATGTGGCGTTTGTGACCGTTTGTGGTTCGAGAAGGATCTTCGCCATACTAAGAAGCAGTTCGTCATTGATCTTCTAAAGAGTGAAGTATTCATGAACCAAACCTTACGGTAAATTGAGGACTGCGCTTACCCGCTTTTTACTTAAAGAATTACGCATTTTTCCTGTCTGACATTTTAATGGTTGTTTTTTATATCTTAAAAATCTTCCAGATTTCGTTTTTTAGGCAGGGAGGTTGGTAGTTGTATAAAATTGAGTATTTTGAACATTTTAAAAACATAAAATAAAGTATTATGAAACATTTTATGCTTGAAATAAAATTCTTCAATTTGGCCAACCCATAAGCTTTACCATTTGATTAGGTTGGGATGTTTCATTGATTGGTGTTAATTCTAAGGGATTTTCCCTAGTGATAGCTACCTTCGTAAACTAAATGCTAAAACTAAATTAAAATTAAATAATTTAAATGGATATTTCACGTGTTTAAACTTACAACGCATTCAAGACCGTCGTCGCACAACAAATACCCAGTTTCATAGCACGATTGATCTGAAATGAAGAAAAATATAATTATTGACTGGTAATATTTTTAGTTTAAACATCAAGGGTGTTTGAAATTAAGAATAAATGAATTGACTGCATTGAAGAGGTTTCATCCTTTAGCTTGGATTGTATGAGAGACAATAATATTAAAATATTTCAATACATATTACTTCTCTGTCTGTATGCCAGGCAACTGTTGATTGCAGGATAAGGCGAATAGCAATACTCCGATTCTCGGCATATTCTTCTACCACAATATTTATCTTTCTGACCCTCTACGCTGGAAAAGACCTGAAAAGAAGCGCCAAATTATATTTTCGGTTCAAGCTTAGAATACTTGAAACTTTTATCCCGTCTACCTAAAACAATGGACAAATGTATAAATATGGAGTGTTTTTCAAATTGATGCTTTCGGTCTATTTCAAGCGGCCGCGATAGCCCAGTTGGAAGAGCAACGGTTTGCGAGTTCGAAGATCTGTCTAGCTTGATCCCGGACCGTCGCCAAAAGCCCATTGTGTTGCTCCAGGGCGACGTTAATTAAAAATACTTACCTAACTGGATGTCTAGTTTTAGAGATTGCGATCTGGAGATTAGTTTCGGAGTGCGTTACTAGATACTAGTTCTTTCGTATGTTATCTAGAGCTCAGTTTTAAAGTGACTATTCCAGGACGAATGAATGGTAATTAATTAACGTCGTACTAGAGCGGACAACGGGCTATTGACGACGATCGGATAAATCCCGAAGTCCGAGGACAACACCACGTAATTTTTGAACCACGGTCAGATGGCAAGGCAACATCTGAGCTGGCACCCCCTCTCCAGACTTCCACACCGTGCCAACGTGAGGCCACGACAGATTTAACGTGCACCAGCCCCCGTGTACATGACGGTCATAGGTTTGACCTAGTTTCGAACTCGCAACCTTCCGTTTGCTACTCCGTTGCCCTGACAACTGGACTACAAGGGCCCCTATTTGAAAATTGAAATGCCAGTAAATAATATTGATTAATCAGCGGGATATAATACCACATAATTAAATGCAGCTAACTCAACCAGGTAGAAACTTGTTAAAAACTTACACTAACTAAACTTTTAAACGTATTTTTCCTGTAAAATTTTGCAGAAGTGGGTTACGACCTCTTGCCAAAACACCAAAGCATTTCGTGGAATTTTTTATACTTTGAATACTCACAGTAACTTAGTGAATGAGCTACTCAGCGTCAGTTTGTATGCCTTCACTTTTTGTGTCTGTCGAATATTATGTTTACGGTTTGTATGTTTGAGCAAGTTTTAAGCTAAAGCGGCTGAATACCCATTCTCGTTATCACGCTTGTATCAGTTCTAACCAGGCACTATTGGAGAAGATGGAAATAACCTCCAAGGCAATAGTTTGATCGCCCACAAAAATTTAATACTCAGATTTGACTATCCAGATTTCTCAAAATTATTTAAATCAATATTTTTTATGCAATATTATATGTATAATATATTTATATGAGCAATGCAAATATGTAAGAAAACAAAAAATTATACTAGCTTCGGCTGCATCTTAGAAAAACAAATCTTCTGGCAACGACGAAAGACCTTAGAGGTTTGGACCTCGGGCAGATTTGTTTTTACATTAAAATTCTAATTAGGATGAATACATTGATATAATTATTTCAAATACAGTGTTAAATTATTTTTTGAAACTTATTACTTATTAGAGCAATTGAAAAATGTATGCAAATCATTTCTTTGAAATGAGTCTAAAATGAATCTCAATAATTCGAACACATGACTGAAGTATTTTCAAAAAGTAATTTTGATTTTTGTTTTTGCCGTGTAAAATAATTTCATTAAATTAATTTAGTTTACAAGCTAAAAGCAATTGATATTTTTTCCGTGTGAGAGGTTTTGACCTGGTCACATTTGTTTTTAATTCTAATTCGGATGAATTTATTCATATAATTATTTAAAACATAAAAATAAAATTTTTAAGAACTAACTACTTATTAGCTGAAGTGAAAAGTATGCAAATCATGCAAATTATTTTTTGACACGAGTCTAAAATGAATCTCATAATAATTCGAATACACAACCGAAATATTTTCAAAACGTAATTTTGATTTTTGGTTTAACCGTGTATAGTTATATTTAGTGTATAGGCAATGGTTTTTATCTGGCAGTTTGTAGATTGTATTTGCCCAAGACGGCATAAAATATTTTAAAATATATAATACATATAATATGTAATACATACGTATAAATATAACACATAACCTGATATAATTTCAAAAAACATTTCTACTTTTCTTCTACGTGTGAAATAATTAAGTTACGCCACTTTATTTTATACGTCAAAAACATTTATTATTTTTCTGTATGTATGAGAAACTTCCTGTCAAGCTAAATGTAGGCTTCGGTATTGTGTTTGGCAGAACGTTCTTCCAGTTCGTATTCAAAACGTGCCGTCAATTGACTTGTTTCTCGTACATAATTTCAGCAAGTCGTCAATAAAAATTCCAAAGAATAAATTCCGATTATGATAATTAAATGGTTAGCACCAATTGGATTAAATGCCATACGTCACCAAAACGGCGATGAAATACATTTTAAGGTAACCCTGATATGTATCAAGAGCAATTGGCTTGAGGAAGTAAAATATCCGTTTTCCGATTATGTACTTTGTTTTCTGTAAAAATCCCTCACGTATGAAAAACTACACGAGAAGAAAAAGTACTTCCCAGCTAAGAAATAATTTCATTTACTGTCGTTTTGACGATGTGCAGAGTTCTTTTTTTAAGTAGCATGCTGAAATTGCATTCGAGTATCATGCCAAGTTATGTTAAGAGCTCTAAAAAGGTTACAAAACATTAACGCTCTCTACATTTATCTTCACAGAAAAACTCTCAGATTAAAAATGGTTTCAATCACTTTTGAATTTACGTTGAATCAATTCAACCCATGCGACGCCAGGTAATTCTAGTGCTGAACGAGAGCTAAATAATTTTACAGTTATTGCATTGGCAATGCTTTCATAAGGTCTTTTGTGATTGTCCACGAATACATTTTAATCGGCATAAAATACTTTTAAAATGTCTTTCTTTTTCGGCAGGAAGTCACAAATTCCGGCCCTAAATATTGACAGAAGATACAAACTGCGTTTTTTTAAATGTTGAAAAGCAAATTGCCCTTTGTTTAGAAGCGTATTGTCGTTCGTAGGGAACTGATACTCTAAAGAAAAAAGAAAAAAAGAGGTATTTATTTTCGTTTGGGAAGTTTCAGTTTGTACTAATTTTTTTTAATTTATAAAATAAAATTTGAAAAGTTAAATTAAAAAGTTTTAACAAGCAGAGTTTTTAATTTCAACTTTGGTTGGAATATAATTTTGTAATAGATAGAAATATTGATTTGGATAGATAAAAAATATAAACTATTTTATACGCAGTGTGCTTCATATTTGAGAGAGAATAGTTAAAAAGTTTTTAAAGCTAAAATTAACCAATTTCTCACTTAAGTCCCTTCAAACCACAATTTGCTATACAGAATTTGGACCGAAAAGGCTTTTGCGAACAATTGATATAAATTGTGCACAATTTCTCATAGATTATTATAAACGGAATTCAGATTAAAGCTATAAGCTGATACTTGTATATATATAAGTGCGCTTACCAACGCAACTAGGAGGCAGGAGAGAATGACTGCAGCCTTCATGTCGTGGAAGATTCGAAGAGACTTAGATGTGATAATCGATCCGTTTTAATCCTTTTTATATTTAAAAAAAACCTGGTTTAACAAAGGTCCCCATGTGTCCTTCCATTGAAATCTCCTTCCTCTAAGATCAGAAAGCGCAAGTTGATGAAGATAATTTGCACATCTGTTTTATCATTCTTAACTATTCAAAAAGCTGACATAATTCCACCTGGTCATTAATGAGATTCTATCGTTATGGATAAAAACCTTTGAAAACATCAAAGAAGCTTTCCGTGTGAAAAGTGTAACTGAGTTACATTTCCTGCTGAGCTAATCAGTGAACTGAAGATGAATTGGGAAAAATACAGCTGTATAATATATTGTAAATACCTGCATAAAGTACCTGTAAACACCTGCACCAGTAAGGAATAACTTATATTGATAAAAATTTACTGTCACATAAAAGATTTTGGTCACCATATGTCTATTTTTATGTATTTGATGAGGATGTAGTTAATGCCTTTTCTGTTCAGCATCAACAATAACCAAATTATATTGTATCAAATTTTCGACGTGTCGAAATATTTTTTAGTATTCTAATGAACTGTTGTGTAGTTCCTTGTTCATACATTGTTTTAAATTTAATGTTGGACTTGAGACAGTGATTTTGTAAGCTTCCACACAGGTGGAGCGCCGTTTATAACTCATACATGTACCAGCATGTAAGCTAAGCATGTTGCTTAGATTTTTATGCATGGTGTTATATTTTTTAATCCACCTCAAAAAGTTGAAATTTCTCACAGTCATGCAGTTTAATATTTTATTTAAAACTAGCTGAATTACCCGGCGTTGCTCGTGTTGAAATGGTTAAATGTTGCTTGAAAAGTGAAATAGAATAATTACTTTTCTTTCACAGAAAAATGCAATCATTTAAGTTGTACGGAAAATACATTTTAACTTTTTCATAGCTTCTACAATATACTTCGGACGCAAATATATACATTTAATTCCTGAATATATTGCAATATGTAAAAGATTAAGACATACATAATACGAACAGAAACGAAATTTCGACGAAAAAATGCAGAATTCTAAAAATGAAAGATGCGCAGTGTCAAATTTCGACTGCCTGAGTATATTCTGAAATAGAGCAATTCGAAAAAGACATTTGAAAATATTGATAAAGACGATAATGATTTATGAAATTTAGTAATGCTCAAATATGACTGCAACATTTCGCTGTGTTAACTCAAACAGACAAACACGGGATTCTAAATCAAATTTATAAAATAATAAAACATTAATTCTGGTTTGCCAAATCTAAAATAACAAAATTACACTCTTATGATTAATGAGTTGAAGTGTTTCGTGTTCCATTACAAAATGTAAATTATGAAAAATGAAATATTTTAAATATCCTGTTTTTATCAATCAAATATTCATAATATTCATGTAAAAATATAAAATTCATCCTAGAAATAAAATAATTGAATCGTATACATCCAGCATCTCGGCACTCTAAATACATGGCCCTTTGTTATAACGTCAATCAGTTTCAACTGCTTCTGTTTAAATACTCTCGTCATCAAGTCGTGGCGCTCACTGGGTAATTGACCATTTGTAAGAACCTCCTTGATCTCCGTCCAAATCGGATTGCAGGTGAAGGTGATAAATAAGTCTGGTCTCCCGTACGTCCTCACGTACGTCATAGCTTCTTGCGTGTATTCGTGCATGTGTCTGGGACTGCCTGTAAATGTAGCTGGTAGTATGACTAAGGCATCGAGGTTTTCAACGTTCCCGTCATTTACTACAGCATCTCTCAGGTGAATATATTCGTCAACTCTCAGTTTACATTGATTTAGACGAATGTAAAGGAGACGCTCACTCTCGACTTTTGCGTACATATCGACGATGAACTGATGAAACAATTGCCTGTAGTTCAATACGTGGTTCTGCTCAGTATCTCGAACCATTAATCTGTACGTATAGAAATCCATCGCTGAAACTTCCTTGCTGGTTGTTTCACCTGTTCTTGGGTTGGTCTGCCTCAGATTAAAATGATATCCATATTCACCATGGGGGAATATCACTGGGTACTGCAGAGCATCATAAGATCGATGTGTTTCCGAAATGCGCTGCAATGATTCACCTCGTCGTTGAATAACGATATTCCGTTGATGAAACTCATCGCCTGATATTACCACCGCGACTTCATCTGCTTGAGGAGAGTTAAAGCGCCGCTCGAGTTCGCCTGCTGGTCTGAAGTCTGCTCTTATGACTACTTTATATTCATCTGTTGGAATACGTTCCAATGCTGTTTCAAACGTTTTAATAAGATCATTGTGCTCATGAAACATCCTCTGTAAGTTTAACACATACTGACGTCTTGTTCCCGAGATGTAGGCGCACCTCTGATTAGTTTCTATTTGTTCGTTTTGAATAAAATATAGTTGCAGAAATTTTGGTGGTTGATCTGGCAGCGGAAGCAACGATCCCGCTCTATGGTAAATATGCCCTTGCACCTTGAATGTCGACGCACATCCGGGCTGTCCAACAACTGATGTGGCGCCGAATGATGTCATTTCGAAACATGAGTTGTATTTTCTGATGTTACTAAGAAAATGCTTCGACTCTGACGTATCTCCTGATGTGTAAGTCCAACGTTCTTGTGGTGGTGGTTCCAGTTGGCAGAGTTTAACTTTTCCATTTTTGCAGCAAATACCAGTAGACTCTGGCTTGACAGTAACTACAAACCTTTTCCATTTTCCCGATGGTAACACTTGCATGCAGCGAGTAATCTTTATGTGAATCGTAGTGGAATCCTTCCAATGCTAAGCTAAAATGGTGCGCAGTCCGTGATCGCGTTTGGCTCTATCCCTTATTCTATAGTCGGGCCTTACGCTGCTGTGCCATCTCTGTTGCTATAAATGTAATAGCTCTCTATCTCTCGCAATCGCAAGTCTTCTATTCCTCTCCTTAGAAATTTCTTGGCTACGCTTATCTTTCATCATCTTACCGTTGACTGCACTTGGCTGATCGCCTTCCGCTTCCTTGGAGGCATTGCTACAGCAAAGAAATCTGTAAAAGAATACAAAAAAGCTATTTCATAAATTAAGCAAAAGGCACACTCTCACTGAACAGTGAAATCTATTATAGAATATAATAAAAAGCCAAAAATTAACGAAAAAACAAATTCAAAATTATGAAGTACTTACATCAGTTTAGAAATATAAATCCAAAATGTATACTATCACTGTCAAATAAAGTAGGAAACACTTATACAATCAACTAAAAGAGCGAAATAAAACTGTCAGATTCACTGAAAGATGATAAACTGGAAGACTTACCGAGTTAGCATCCTTTAAATACGACCGCTAAGAATCGATTGGGTGCTGGAATGTCCTCCATCATGAATCCAAGAGAGTTTCCGTTCCCCCAACTTTCTAGAAAGTTCTACAAAGTTTTATAAAAAAAAGTAAACATTAATTCTGGTGCTGCCAGATACCGAGTAGCAAAATTACGCTTTTATGATCAATGAATTTTTCGTTTGTGCTTTTCGGAATAACAGTGCTTGGGTTAGAAATAAATGTAATCGGTGTAGACAAATTAAACTGAATAGATAAAAATTTTTCAAAAAGCAGAAGGTCGATTTTACAGAATTTTTAAGAAAGAAAATCACTGCTTTCAACGGAGGATTCTCATGTATCTATTCCGGAAATTTTAAAATAAGTTACACGCCTTACCTAAAAAGCTTATGAAACAGAATTCTACAAATCAATACGTATTCAATAAATTATTTAAGGAAAGTGGGTCGAAATATATACACCAACTTTCCTTGAAAATCATTCTTGAACTCCTGAAAACCTTTCCTTGAATTTCCTTTGTAAAAATAAATATTTTAAAATATTCTTTCTTCATCAATAAAATATCTATAATTTATTTACATCATGGGAAGAATTAAAAAGTCAGTTCAAACATAAATATTGTAATTTAATTTGTTTCGAAAAAAAATGTTTTTCGATCAACACTGGTAAAGCAACCATAACTGCCTAAAGCAATCAATCTATTCTCAATGTTATTTCTATGGCGAGTTCGAATAGTTTTTAGCCCCCTAGGGCCAATAGAACGGGGGTTAAGAGTTAGCCTATGCTGACCGCAGTGTTCTAAAGTATAAGTATACCAAATTTGGTGTGGATTGGTCAAACGGTGTAGATTTGTATAGAAAATATACATATATACATACATACACACACATACATCCTAGTATATATATATAGATGGTTTTTCATTGAGTGGGCAATGCTATGAACTAAAGCTAAATGTGTAAATAACTGAAAACAAAAATTTACACATGTCAAATCGCAATCGTTGACACTGTTGTGATTAAGGTTGGCGAATTGTGTGGTGCAGTGAATTTTTGTCTTTCATAACCCTAAATGGTTTTTTTGTAAAAATTTATTATAAGTGAATAAATCGTTTTATAATAAAAAAACATATTATTTGATGTTTTATACATATTTGGAAGCTGAATAAGTGAATACACAATTCTGTGCAACTTGGCTTTTTTTAATATCGTGTGCCTCAAAGAGTTAAAAATATTTTTAATAGGCTTGTATTTGAAGGTAAGATCAAATTTCCCCTATTGTAAATTCAAATTAAAAAAAAAATTCTTATCTGAATGGCCCACCCTAATGTATACATGCCGTGCAGAAAATGAACAAACGTCTTTAGCAATATTGGATACAGAATTATTAATTTCTACTTTATTCAACATCTTGAGCCCTCTACCTGACGTTATATTTTAGTATCTTAGCTGGAAAAACTGTCTTTTTTATAAAAATGTTAGAAATATACAAACTGTTTTAAAAACCTTAAAAGTTGACATATACACGTTCAGTGAATATAATGAAAATATTTTTATGCACTTACAGTATTTAATTTACATAGAAAATTAAAAAATTCTTAAGTTTTGCAGATTTTGCAATATTATAAAGAATTAAATATACAGTTACAAAGGCTGAAAAAATATATAAACTTCGATATTTTTACAACTGGATATAAAATAGATGTACAATTAAGCTAGTTATTACTGTTTTTTAACCACATTTTTGGAACAATTTTGTCGTGATTTTATCTTAGCTCGAATGAAGCTTTCACGTGCTTCTGGTCCAATGACAGACATTTATGCCTTTGTCACCCATTTTACGCAACTTTCGACCACCTGCGTGGCAAGGGTAGGGGAGCAACTGAAAAGCTTGTGTAGCTATTAAGTTTGTGTGGAATTTATACAAGTCTCGAATTCTTCATTTGTAACATTTGTTAAAATTGGGATAAGCTACTATATATATATAAATCAGTCTTGCCAATTATTAATTTTGATGAAATCATTCCCATCGATGTTTATTTTTGGAATTTTGTTTTGCTCTAGTCGTTCTCTCTCTAGCACTCAGAATTCTCCTTAGTCCCAGTTCTGGAACATGGTAGAGTTCATCACTATCATTGCAAGGAGTATATTCTGGGGGTGCAGGAAGTATGCATTTGCTGAATGACGGGTTGAATAACAGCTTTCAGTTCGTCACTCAAATAACGAGGATGTATGTATCGTTTTAAAAACATTCAAAGCTCCATCCTTGAAGGAAGGATGGCACTTTATCACATACCCACATTGGTTCATAAACTCCAAAAATAAGTTCTGAAATAATTTTTAAGTTCAATGGCGGATTCTTACATTACATGTAAGATCTCTTCTGGTGTCTTCAGCCATCAAGCCTGTGATAATTCTGCAGATTGACAATTAGCTAAATTCGAAGAACATTGTTCAGACGATATAACTTTGCAAATGTTACATAAATATCGTCAATCTTTACTTTAATCCCGTTGGTCAACTTAGGATAAATCGCAAGAAATTGTAACAGATTGTACATTGTTTTTCGCATTTGGCTCATGCTTTCTCGATTGCTCTCGAATACTCTTTAGGACTTTCAGAAACTCCATCTAAAAGTTGAGATAAGTACTTTGGAATCAATTCGTTGATAAGTCCTGTCTGGAATATAATATTGATCACACCATATAAGTGTTTTAAGGTTTAACTTATTTCTCTCAGTTATATAATTTCATTGATAGTTGTCTTCTTTTTACTAGTTGCTACTTTATTGAAGATTACCTTTTTGTAATAGAATCTTTAGGCTCAAATATTTTTGATGTCGAAGTTTTATTAGTAACATTGGTAACTTTTAGAAGCAGCCCGTATATTTTCATTACTTCTGCAGTCAGGGATGCACTTGGAAACTCTAAACTCCAAATGTTTCCTTTCTTTCCTTTCCAACGTACCTACATTATTCCTTTCTAAAATTGAATTCTTTTCAGCAAAATCTGTTGAACCTATCGCCATTTTTTGTAATGTTCTATTGTCAGTTCTGGTTGTTCTTCAAAAGTGGTACCTTTTGAATGAGTGAGATGGTCTTGAAGAGTTCTTACTTCCAAATCATAATTAGCATATGTTTCACTTTAGGATGTCTTAAGATATCTATTTTTCACAGAACTTACATATCATTTATAACTCTTTTTCAACAAAAAAATTGCTGTGTTTCCTTTTCTTAAGACTTTATATTTTTAGCTGCAATTCTAACGTTTCACGAATACTGGATTCTTTGCTTGAATGTTGCTACTAAATATTGGTAGGTCAAAAATTTATTTATCAAGTATAACATATTAAAATAATATTATTTAAAAAATCGTGTTGCAAAGAGCCTTTTCCCCCTTTTTAGCCCATTTCGTCATTATTTAACGCTTGGTTGTGGGCTGAAGACGTTAATTTAAAAAATACAGGCATTTATTTAAAAGTAAAAGGCAACTTCTCTACCCAACCGCAAAAGCAATTTCGAAAAAAAAATTTCGGCCCACCCTAGGGTACATTTCAACCAACCTCCCGCAAATGCCCTTGGCTTGACACATGAGCTCATAGAATTAATAGTGAGTAAAACATACAACACAAAATCTTTTGAACCAAGACTGGAAGTTGAGCGAATTTATTCAAAGTATTTAAAAAATTCATACATACAAAAACCTAGGTTTTCTTTACAAAACGATTAAACTCATTAAAACTTGCATTTCCTTTCAGTGTTCAAGTAAATTTACTTGGTTTTATTGAAAGCTGAACTCAAGAGGCAAGTAATTCCCATTCTAAACAGGTGCATGGTTTCAATTCGAAACAAAATATCGGGGTTGAAAAATGTGCTTTAAAGTGTAGCGTGTAAGAAAAGGATTCACGGTGTTAGTTGGCCACGTGCAGTAACACAATTTTCTGATTATTTTTCGCTCGCTTTTAATTTTGCATTTTAAAGTTTTGTTCTATTTTTAGTTTCAAGTTGAGACAACTATGTACTAGATAGAAGACATGTATTAATATCTTTAGAACAACTATTCCCTCCCTTGCCGATTTTACTTAAGTTTTATTTCGCTGTTTTCTGTGATTGTAAATTTAATACATATTTATTAATAAATTGTAATTCCTATTCATCGCACGCAGTAACAACCACATAAAGGATTCGATTTGATACTGCATGCAAGATAAAGTAAAGCAAATTTTAAATGTAACTTTACCTACACTGAAAAATATTAATATTAGAAAAAAATCCAAAATGGAATCTTGAAATATTAAAAATTCTTTGTTGTAGTGACAGAAGGAGAAAGTTGCCTACTTTACGAGTTTAAATTATGTTTAAGTAACTTGTAACTGTTAAAAGTTTGTTGGAAACTGTGATATTAAAAAAACAGCTGTCAAATCGACCTACCCTTTTTTGAAAAATGGTAATCAGTTACCTTCATAGAAATTATGTAAATTTCGAAAAGGTGATAAAAATTATTTTCCTGACACTTAAATGATATTAATTTTTTCTACGAATTAGAAAATTTATTATTCTGGTCCCTTTTTTAATCTACAATTAAACAATTCACCCCGAGTTTTGTCGGGCAAATCTGCTAGTAATATATTAAATTCAGGCATGAATATGTGAGGACACTCCCCCATTTCATAAAAATAAATACAATTATTGCAAAAATTTACTAATTTGTTCGAAATTAATAAATTTTCCATGAAAAAAAGATCTATAAAGTAAAATCGTTGAAAGAAAAATAGCTATATTATAGGTATGAATTAATAAGCTTTTTCAAAGTAGCAATTCACATAACAAGGTAGTTAGTTAATTAACGTCGCACTGGAGCAGCACAGCGGGCTATTGGAGATGGTCCAGGATCAATTTCCAGGAGAAAGGTCCGAGGACAACACAAGGTAATTATGAACCGCGGTCAGATGCCGAGGCAACACCTGAGCTGGCACCCCACTCACCAAACTTCCACACCACGCCAGCATGAGAACATTTAAGGCCAAGACATATTTTACGTGCACCAGCCCCGTGTACAAGACAGTCTTTTGGCCGGACCTAGTTTCGAACTCACAACCCACAGTTTGCTAATCTGTTGCTCTGCCAACTGGGCTACCGCGGCCCTCACATAACAAAGGGAATGAGTGACCTAGGCAGTTGATGCTATATAAAAAATATGAATACGTTATTGAGTTTATCTATACATATAAAGCAGAGTTGGCGTCTGTCTGTATGTTCTCTATACAAATCTACGTTTGACCAATCCGCACCAAATTTGGTACATTTATACTTTGGAACCCTGCGAGTAACGCAAACTACATATTAACCCCGTTCTCTTTAACCTAGGTGTGCAGAGGGGGCTAAATCGAAATTGCCATAGGAAAAACATTGAGCATCAAACGATTGCGGTACGCAACTCAGTTTATTTTACCACTACTGATCGAAAATAAAATTTTCTAATAAAATTGTTTTACCAGTATTGCTCGAAAAACAATTTTTTCCGAAACGTTATATTTAAATAATTTACAATTCTAATTATGTTTGAACTGATTTTTTACTTCTTTCCACAATATAAATAATTTAGGAATATTTGAATGACGAAAAATAGATAGTTAAAATACTTCATTTTACACAACTTACATTTTATAATGGAACACGAAAAGCCAAAACAAAAAACTAATTGATGACAAAAGCGTAATTTTGCAATTCGGTATCTGGCAAAGCCAGAATTAATGTTTTATTGTATAAATAAAATTGAGAATTCCATGTTTGTGTATTTGAGTTGAGACAGAAATGTTGCGGTCATATTTGAGCATTTCTAAGTTTTGTAAATATGTGTTCTTTTCGTAAATAATTCATTATTGTCTATCAGTATTTTACAAGCGACTTTTTCGAATTTCTCTATTTCAGAATATTCATACGACGTCAAAATTCGACACGCTTGCTCAGATCTTTCGTCTTTCAGAATTCTACATTTTTCAATAACCAGAATTTCGTTTCTCTTTATATTTATATGTTCCATTACTTTCCATATTACAGATATATTTTAGGAGTTAAACTTTAATGAATTATTTTTATTTTCTGCCAAATACCACTAAACATGGGTAATTTCTTTGTGGTATTTGTATATTTCAACGAACTTCCCTAAGTCTGGTTAAATATGTTATAATTTGTAGTATAATCTGTTTTATAAAAATAAATGGAAACTTTTTTAAGTAAGGTGTATAACTTCTTATTTTAAAATGAGGTAAACTTGAAATAAAGTTATTCTAAAATAAGATATGTTACCTTAAATCAAAATGGGTAGACATGCGTTGTAGTTCCAATATATTTCTAAACTTTGAAAGATTTTCATTTCAAGACGATTAAAATCAATTTAATTTACATTTGTTTTTCATGTTTCATGGGTATTATTGAAGCTGTACTCCTTAGTCAAGTAACTACATCTATCATTCTAAATAGGTACGTGGTTTCCATATAGAAAATGAGTCTCTCAATTGAAAAAATTAAATTGACTAAATTTTTTTGTTGGAGGAAAGCTAATTTTAAATGACTTTGCTGATCTTGGAATAATATCATAGTAAGGAAGTATGTAAACTAGAATGGTGAAAAATAGAAATTTTTGTCTTAAGTGGCAGAAGGTCGAGGTTGCTTACGTGAAGTTGAAGCTGTTCGTATACAACTTAGGTACCTGTGAAACATTCATTGAAAGCAGTGATTTTGTAAAAAGTGTAATCGATTGAATTTGCTTTGTCTACACTGATGACATTTGTTTTAAAAACAAGCTCCGTTATTCCACATGCAGCTGAATAGAATTTTCAAGAAAAAATGTGTGCTTCAAAATAAATTAACCACGAATGCCGTTACAGTTTAATTTGCCATCCTCTCACATTGATAATGTAATTCGGAAACATCGAATCCACAGTACAAGGGTACCACAAATAATAAATATTGATTGGAAAACTGAGTGCAACACTATATACGCTGAAAGTTCCTCATGTTTACTGAAAATGAACTTAATTGGCATTCGTAATCACTTCAAAACTCAAAATCGACTTCATGACATGACTTCAAAACTCAAAATCGACTTCATGTCATGACTTCAAAACTCAAAATCGACTTCTGAAGTTATGTCAGAAAAAGCTTTTTTAGTTTGGCTTACAGTAAAAGTGTAATGAATATGAAATAGATTCTATGGATTGATATATTATGTATACATATTTGCATCCGAAGTAAATTGTAGAAGCTATGAAAAAGTTAAAACGATGTTAAAAAATATTTTCTGTACACTTAAATGATGCTTGCATTTTTCTATGAAATAGAATCAACATTTAACTAATTCAACCCGAGCATCGCCGGGTAATTCTGCTAGTAAGTTGAGTCAATAAAAAATTATGAATAATATGTTATTAATGGATTATTTTTATTGACCGTACCACACATACTATTTTTTTGCAGACATTATTACTGATGTAACAACGGCAAACGTTTTTCTTTAAGAGCTTACTACTTAGGTTGAGGGCATTCTCGGTCAATTTGATCTTGAACACGCTGCAAAAATAAGTGGTTCCCAAACTTTTTAGTTCAAGGACCCCCCCTTGAAAACTAAAATATTGTCGTAAACCCCTTGAGATTATGAAATTAAGTAGAGCACATGAGACCAGCATAAGACCATTTTGATTCGTATTTTTCACCTCAATATTGGGAGTAAAATATTTAAATCTAAGTTAAATAAGTTATAAAAAGTTAAAATATTAAGGATTAGTGACGACAATTAAAGTTCGGAAACAGAAAAAAGCAAGTAAAATATGCACTTAATATTATACGAATCTTATTTATTAAAATGTAAGAAAATCAAAAGATTTATATAACTTGCAAAAAGATTATTTAAGCATCAAAAGATATTCATAATCTTAATGTGAACAATGAATGCTGCTCTTTTGCAATTAGTTCACTAATATTTGGTTAAATGTCTTGTAGCAGAACACGTGGTTTTCTTCTCTCCTCCCTAATGGGAATGAGGAACTGTTTATCAGCTGTTTTCAAGAACGCATGTGCCCCATTTGAAAGTGCTAGCTTCTGCTTCTGTTCCGTTTGAAAGTGAGAGCGTCGTTTGCAGACAATATCTTTCGAATTGGAATAAAATAAGAAGTGTCCTACCTCATTTGTGTCCCGGATGAGAATCAATCATCTTGACCAGGCCTGGCCAACACGCGGCCCGTCACATTAAATTGTGCGGCCCGCCGGGCGATCTTATATTTCTATTGAAACTTTTGCTTTTCGTTGCATGTATGCAAAAAATATTAAATACATTAAGATTTGAAATAACGATAAAAAATTAAATTTTAAATTAACGATAGAAAAACCAAAGTAAAAAATGTAATATAAATTGCGCCAGTAAGCGATAATTTCGCCAAGGGGTAATCTTGGTTGTGTATGGAAGCCGGCAGTCAAGGCTGACTGGAGACACTAGTCTAGACACGTTTGGGTCCGTCATCGTTTCGTTATCCACTGCACGATGTTATTATTTCAAGTGAATCTCTGTTTATGTGTTATGTTTGTTTTTGACTTAGGCCCCGTTCACATGAGGCGTTTTCCAACGCGCGTTTTACGTCTAAACAAAACGCGGGTAGCCAAAGTACATAGAGTTCTACTGGAGTGTTCACATGCAGAAATCGCGAGAATCCAAGCGCTAGACTGCTTCGGCGCTTCAACAATCTCCGGTCGTTCTCGCGATTTGAAGGCGTTCGAAGAAGCATAGGTTTCTTCTGCTGCGTTCACATGACACGCGTTTTGACGGGCGTTAGGGCTTTTTTATTCCTCTAGTTCAAGTTTCTATCTTCGCGATCGTTAAAGATAGAGTGAAAATTTCAACGGATTTGAAATCTGCGGAAAATTTTACACCAGATCGATTCCTTAAATTTGATTTTCTTTAACTAAATACTTTTTCAACTGTAATTTTACTATTTTCACGCGATACGGATTTGAAGACTATATTCATTACGAACACAAAAGGGAGTATTCATCTCGTTTTTATAGAAAAGATATAACTTGATTGGAGTATTTTGCCTTAATCCACTGATTTATACTTATGGCCATTAAAAATAGGATGAGAAAATTTAATAGTATTCGATTTATTGAAGAAATTTACCTGCTTTCACACAAAACTTGCAAAAATGTGATAGTTTATAAATAAAAAGGATAGTGAGTAATTTTATTTCTGAGAAAAACGTTTACCGACAACTGTCCATTCTAGTTTTCATGTGCGGCAAACGTCTTTAAAATAAAGCTTAAATTAAATATTCAATTTAAAAGAGCTAAACTTTAATTATTTTTTTATTTTTCCTCAACGGGTGAAATGCGTAAGATAAATTTCGATTTTCATTCATTTTTCACATTCTCGTGTTACATTGAACTCGATATCACTTTTGAAAATGAACTTAAATCGAATTCGCAGTGTTTCATCGCTTGAAACATCAATAACTTCTTTTTCATTTAAAGAGATTGGATTTAAAAATATCAAACTAAAATGGATCACGTATCCAACCTAATTCATTATCTAAAAATTTTCGAACCTTTTCGAAAAGTTTTCTCCCAATTTTATATGATGGGAAATGGTGTTTTTAAATATCAAGAAATCTATATTATTTTCTTTATTAAATTCTGAAAAGCACGGGAACATGTCTGTGTTGTTTTTGTTCAATTCTCCTTGCCAACGTATCAGCTTATTCTTAAAAGCTTCAATTTTACTGCTCTATGTTAAAATGTTTGTATTCTCTCCCTGTAGACTTAAATTCAAATCGTTAAGTTTTTCGAAAATGTGAACCATGTAACTGAGTTTTCCGAGCCAATCTTCATTAATGAATGAACTTGCCAATATATTTCTTTTCTACCAAAGAAATGTAAACTTCGTTTCTCAAATCGAAAATACGTAGCAGTATTTTGCCGTGTGAGAGCCATTTGACTTCGGTATGTAGTAATAATGTCTCATACACAGAACCCATCTCATTACAGAGTATTGAAAAGAGACGGTTTAGGGAGCTGTTGCTTTTAATGTAATTAATTACAATAACAACATCCTGTAATATCTTGTGCAATTCTTCATCAATGTCTTTTGCAACAAGAGCTTGTCTATTATGCAATGGTTGAATACTATATGGGGAGCAATTTCCTTTATTAACCCTCTTAGTTCTTTATTACTACCTGTTAATGCTGCATCATCATCAATGCAAACCGCGACACAGTGTGTCCAGGTAAGGCCATTTGTTTCAAAATATCTTAATAATTTCAAATATTTTCTCTCCATTTGTTTTTCCTTCCAATTTTTTACAATATAAAAAATCTTCTGATATGTCTTCTTCATAAACGTATGTCACTTAAACAATTAATTGAGACACTTTAGAAATGTCTGTAGTTTCGTCAAGTTGTAGAGCTTATACAGAGTTTTGTAATAGATTTAACAGAACTGATACTATATTACGTGATATGGCGGAAATTCGGCGAGAAGCGGTATCTCTTGATAATGGTATCATTTTTAAATCGTTACCATATTTTTCTCCATGCATAATTGAAGTCATTTTAATTGCTAAAGGAAGAATGAGTGGTTCTCCAATTGTATGTGATTTCAAAATTTTTACTATTAAATATGAAACTTCTAAGGATGCCCGTAAAGCCTTCTCAGGAATTGCGTATTTTTTCAAAAATACACTGATTTTTCATACTTTCAGCTCGTTTTTTAATGTTTCTGATTTATTTGCTAATTCTTTATGTTTGGTTTCAAATGTCTTTTTAATTTAGCAGGTTTCATACTTTCATTTGCTAATTTATCCTTGCAATTAACACACAACGGATGTTCTTACCCATTAACTCAATATGTAAATCCATATTTAATGAACTCTTGATATTTTCTCAATTTTTTATTAGATAGGACATTTCGTTCGATATTTTTTGATGTAGAAACACTGCCATTGGATTCATTCAGTTTGAAGTTCATCGGATGTTGGCCCATCATTCTTATTTGTATTGTCATTCTTTTCATTTTCTGGACGTTGGGTACCTATTTTTAGCCATTTATCCATCATGAGGGTATTAAAACTAAAACAAAAGTATAAATATACAATATTTTATTTCTTTGCGTTTGTTCAATCACGTGCGGCTACCACGTGGAAGAAAATAAAGTCCGGGATTACTCTGTATAAATCATGTTTATTTGTAGCTTATTAAGACGAGAATTAAAGAAAAGAAAACTTAATTATAAGAGAAACATTTCTTTATACCTATTGCACATGCTCGCTACTTAAAATAAAAAATGCAACGCTCAAGTAAAAATTTACTCATGGTAATCGATGCAAGTAAATATCTCAACTGGTGTTGCCAGTCGAGCACACATCTATATTGTACACAGAGGTTACAGTGATTCATAAGATACAAATATTGGAGCTTACTTAAAAAAATACAAAACAAGTACAAAATTAATTATAATGATTTAATATTATGTTTAACATTACTTACTCCAAAGATGGGAAAATATATATTTAAAAATTACAACTAGCGTTTACTTTTCAAAATTGATCTCACTATGATCTTAAATTTGTACTTGCACTTAAACTGCAAAAGCAGGCTTTGTTTAGTGTGCCACCATCTGTAATCCAAAAACAGAACTAACTGTTCCCTTACACGTTTTAAAATAGTAACTACCCTTGTAGCGTTTCCAACGAAATATCAGTTAAGGATGATTGATTTTCGAAAAAATCAAAAACGAAAAAATAATACAAAATATTTAAAAAAACATTTTTTCTTTATAAACATTTTAATACCTATATTGATTTTTTAATTAATTGTTTATTATTGCCCTCCGAGCACGCTACTGAATTGTCCTATATCTAAAAATATGTTATGTTCATTTTACTTAAAATTAGCAAAAGCAGTATATAAACAGAATTACAGAATGCACTTGAATGAACGTAAGAAGCATCAAAACCGAACTACTGAGGTACAGACGGAAAGAACTGCACGGTCCTATCTGTGATCACAGTATAAAGACTAAATATCAGGGGTGCACACCTAGATTGAAAAAGTTGTAGTAAAGATGGCCACTGCTAAACGTCAGACCGACCCAAGTTGCACATGAATCCCACCGGAGAGCAGGTAAAGGGCATCTCAAATCGACAATTATCTTTTATCACTATGTCTGTTCGCCTGCCGGTTACCGAAGTATAGGTATTATATACTAATACAGACAATTGTTTTCGTAAAAAAAATATAGTTCTTTTTTTATAAATAATATCTCATTTCACTATTTTACTGGTACCTGATACTTGTTGAAGAAAAGCCTTATATTTTTTATTGTCAAATAAATTTCTTTGAATTTGCGACCCACAAAAATTTTCAAGCGACCCCCAGAGGGGTCGCGACCCACGGTTTGCGCACCACTGATCTAGGGTGTCTAGGGGTCATTACAGTCTTTTAAAAAGATCTTTTTAAAATTTTCATAAAAATTTAATTTGTGAAATAAATTACCAAGAATTAAATTTATAAAAATCCCATGTACCTTAGATTTGCTTACCAAGCACTCAACCTATAGCGGAAAATATTTGCACTTAACCTGATAATCACTTTATGTAAATTATAAAGTACGTAATACTTTTATTATAAATTATTACTGATTATAAAGTTCACAATCCTTTTTGAATTCTCGCAGGGAACGTGTCGAAAGAAAGAACTGTCAATGTTTTATGCCAGTTAGTGGATTCTGCGGAATTTTGTTTACAATGCAATAAATAGTCCTTGAAAGCGCACGCAGTCAGCTACTCTGCTATATTTGAGCGGCAGATAAAAAAGAGAGTTTGAAAGTCTTTTAGTTAAAAATTTGTGTCTGAACCGAAATAAGTATAAATTAACTGAAAACCGGTAGGAAAAAAAAACGTTTTCGATTTCGATTCGGGTTCAGAGGTGGACTATTTTTTGGGTTCGATTTACGGTTAAAGAACCGCAATTTTTCAATTTTTTCGGTTCAGTTCCGGTTCGAAGCCCTGGTAAAAATACCAATATTTAATAACTTTTTTAAATTTAATGCAAATAGTGATCACTTGAAACTTGAAAATTTATAACTTTTATGAATTTAACATTTTATTAAATTCTTATTAATTTTAAAATTTACCTGCATTAGTAAAAATATACTCACTTGAATAAATTTCTAACTTTCTTTGGATGACTTCAGATGTCACTTTTATTCAACTATCATCACCACACACAAAAAACTTAGTAAACACGCCAGTAAGGTCCCGTTCACATGGACTTTTTCGAACGCGCGTTAGATAAGAATTTTCGAGCGCTGTCATGTGAACACCTCTTCGGCGCTTTTCAAGGTCAATTCCGTTATGCATTAAATTGTGTTTTTTATTCCCCTAATCCAAGTTTCTATCTTTTGAATGGCTAAAGATAGAATCAAAATTTCAACGGATTTCAAATCAGCGTAAAATTTTACGTTAAATCGATACCGAAATCATGATTTTCTTTGAAAAAATTATTTTTTTGTCAATAGTCGCAACTAATCTTTTTTCAGATATTCTTTTTGTACTAAGCGTAAGCGAAAGTATTGCCTTGTTTTTAAAGGAAATGTCACTCTAATAAGATATTTTGTTGCCCCTTATCAAGAGCTTTTAATTTTACAGCCATTAAAATAGGATGAAAATCTTTCTTTTCCAACCTAAAATTGATTTCTCTATTCACAAGAGCCTAGATTTGGTTAACTTAGAAATGTATAAAATTGACCAATAAAATGCCTAAAATAATCTAAAAAATATTCAAAATGACGCAAAAATTTGATATTTCGATTTGTAAAACATCCGTTCCATAATTGCCTTGAATAAAGTGTTTTTGAGCTTCAATCTTTATACATAAATAAATGCAATATAATCGACTTGCTGACCAGAAGTGACAACCTAAACAGGTAAATCTTTCGTAACGTATAGTATACGATGCGTTACAGTGCAATGCCATCAACCTCGATTGTAAATTTTTGAACGTTAGCTTTTCGTTTTTCAAGAATTTTCGAATGACGGGATATTTTGGATCTAGGAACAGGTAAGAGCCAACGGATATCAGAGAAACAGTGCTTTATGTAGTTCAAATTGTGGTATTATTAAACATTTTCATTAACTCTAAAATCCTAAAGTATTCGTTTTTTACTTCAAGACTAGAGGAAAAACCCTAGAACCTTCACTCTCCAGTGTTGATGATGCACCCACCAATAAAAAAATAGTAAGAAGCATTTGTTTTGTGTTAAGGGGTGATTACGGTTTTTTGGGCTCAAGATGCTATCAGATGAGTCATTTGTAATGTGTTTTATCGTTAAAGCGAAATTGCGCATGAAAAATTGGAATATTTCTATAAAACTTTGATTAAAAACGAAACTAACTGGAAAATGACCAAACAATTTCCTTAAAATTTTAAAATTGAGTGTAAAGTAAAAATATATACCCAAAAAAACTACATTTCTAGAACCAGGAAATTGGAAACGGAATCTCTGTTTATATGGCATTGTCTACGAAGTACTATCAAAAAGTTGACACGCAAACAAACAAAATCCGGCATTGGTGATAACCTTTCTTTTTTATGCTATTTTTGCAGGTTTTATCGTCTTTCATACGATCTAAAGCTAATTTTTATTTAATTTTCCTTCAAATAAATCCCTATACTTTTTTAAAACTTATCTCTAAACATTTTAATATATCAGCACAAATAACACACAATAATTAGTTTTTAATTTTTAAATACAATTTTCCCCTGAGTTCCGACTATCCGAAACGAAAACTAACCCTCCAACTTACCCTCTTTCAGGGGTTTTGTAGCACAAATGGAACCACGAATAGAATGATTGGGAAATATTTCAACTAAAATTTGATTAAACCCCACGATAAAACGAGAAAATTATGTTAAAACTAAAAAAAATCTCAAAGAAAAACAAAAAGCAGTATACATATCGAAAACCAGGAGATTGCTAATAGAATTTGCGTCTACACGTATATATAATATAAAAATTTCGATTAAAGTAGTAATAACACTAACTGCAAGATTAAAATATAAATTCTATGAAAAATAAGCTCACAGTAACTTAAGTTCATTTTCAAAAGTGATATCGAGTTCACTGTAACACGAGGATGTGAAAAATGAATGAAAATTGAAACTTATATTAAGCATTTCACCCGTTGAGGACAAATAAAAAAAATAACTAAAGTTTAGCTTTTAAATTGAATATTTAATTTAAGCTTTATTTTAAAGACGTTTACCGCACATGAAAACTAGAACGGGCAGTTGTCAGTATTCGTTATTCTCAGAAATAAAATTACCCACTATACCCTTTAGTTATAAACTGTCACCTTTTTACAAGTTTTGTGTGAAAGCAGGGAAAATTTCTTCAATAAATCGAATGCGATTAAATTTTCTCATCCTATTTTTAATGGCCATAAACATAAAGCAGTGGATTAAGACAAAATACTCCAATCAAGTTATATCTTTTCTATAAAAACGAGATGAATACTCCCTTTTGTGTCATAATGAATATATTCGTCAAATCCGTATCGCGAAAATAGTAAAATTACAGTTGCAAAATTATTTATTTAAAGGCCAATAAATAATTGGATTAAGGGAATAAAAAAATAATTTAATGCATAACGGAAACTGACCTTGAAAAGCGCCCAAGTGCTGTTCACATGGTAACGCTCGAAAATTATCTAACGCGCGTTGCAAAAAGTCCGTGTGTCTACCGGGCCTAAGGCCCCGTTCACACGGACTTTTTGCAACGCGCGTTAGATAAGAATTTTCGAGCGTTACCATGTGAACAGCACTTGGGCGCTTTTCAAGGTCAGTTTCCGTTATGCATTAAATTATTTTTTTATTCCCTTAATCCAAGTTTCTATCTTTTGAATGGTTAAAGATAGAGTCAAAATTTCAACGGATTTCAAATCAGCGTAAAATTTTACGTTAGATCGATACCAAAATCATGCTTTTCTTTGAAAAAATTATTTTTTTGTCAATAGTCGCAACTAATCTTTTTTCAGATATTCCTTTTATACTAAGCGTAAGCGGAAGTATTGCCTTGTTTTTAAAGGGAATGTCACTTTAATAAGATATTTTGTTGCGCCTTATCAACTGTTTTAATTTTACAGCCATTAAAAGTAGGATGAAAATCTTTCCCAACCTAAAATTGATTTCTCTCTGTATTCACAAGACTGTATTTGGTTAACTTAGAAATGTATAATGAGCAATAAAATGCCTAAAATAATCTAAAAAATATTCAAAATGACGTAAAAATTTGATATTCTTTCGATTTGTAAAACATCCGTTCCCTAATTGCCTGTGAATAAAGTGTTTTTGAACTTCAACCTTTATACATAAATAAATGCAATATAATCGACTTGCTGACCAGAAGTGACAACCTAAACAGATAAATCTTTCGTAACGTATAGTATACGATTCCAATCAACCTCGGTTGTAAATTTTTGAACGCTAGCTTTTCGTACGTTTTTCAAAATTTTTCGAATGACGGGATATTTTGTACCTAGGAACCGGTAAGAGCCAGCGGATCACAGAGAAGCAGTGCTTTATGTAGTTAAAATTGTGGCATTATTAAACATTTTCATTAACTCTAAAATCTTCAAGTATTCGTTTTTTACTGTCAATACTAGAGGAAGAAACCCTATAACCTTCACTCTCCAATGTCGATGATTCACCCACCAATAAAAATAGTAGGATTTTTTTGTGTTAAGGGGTGAACACGGATTTTTTGGGCTCAAGAAGCTAGCAGATGAGTCATTTGTAATGCGTTTTATCGTAAAAGCGAAACTGCGTAAGAAAAATTGGAATATTTCTGTAAAACTTTGATTAAAAACGAAACTGGAAAATGACCAAACAATTTCCTTAAAATTTTAAAATTGACAGTGTAAAGTAAAAATATATCCCCCAAAAACGTTATTTCTAGAACCAGGAAATTGGAAACGGAATTTCTGTTTATATGGCATTGTCTACGAAGTACTATCAAAAGATGACACGCAAACAAAATCCGGCACTGGTGATAACCTTTCTTTATTCTATTTTTGCAGGTTTTATCGTGTTTCTTACGATCTATAGCTAATTTTTATTTAATTTTCCTTCAAATAAATCTCTGTACTTCTTTAAAACCTATCTCTTAACATTTTAATGTATTAGCACAAATAATACATATATAACAATAATTAGTTTTTTAATTTTTAAACACAATTTTCCCTGAGTTCCAACTATCCGAAACGAATACTAACCCTCCAACCTATCCTCTTTCAGTGGTTTTGTAGCACAAATGGAACCACGAATGGAATAATGACTGGGATATATTTCAACTAAAATTTGATTAAACCCCACGATGAAGCGAAAAAATTTTGTTAAAACTAAAAAAAAATCTCAAAGAAAAACCAAAAAAACAGTATACATCGAAAACCAGGAGATTGCTAATAGAATTTGCGTCTACACGTATATATAATATAAAAATTTTTATTAAAGTAGTAATAACACTAACTGCAAGATTAAAATATAAATTCTATGAAAAATAAGCTCACAGTAAATTAAGTCTCTGACTTGCCAGAAATTTTGGTTATCGATTGGAAACGAATATACCGATTTGAAGGAAAAGGCAATTGATATTTTGATTCAGTTTGGATCGACCTAGTTATGTGAAACCGGCTTTTCAAAATTAGTTGCCATTAAAACAAAATATCGATCTCGATTGGATCCAGAGAATGACTTACGGCTTGCGATTTCAAATACAGATCCGAACATAGAAACAATCATGAGCTCTTTGCAAGTTCATACCTCACATTGAATTCTTATGTTGTAAGTTTTTTTTAAAGTATTTTCCATTAAAAAATATTTATACCCATATGCATAAATAAAACCATTGCTTCATAAAATTATGTGTTTTATTCAGACTTCTAATAAGGCACAAACATAAGCGCAAATCCCAAACAGAATTCAACTTTAACTACGTTGATGATTAAAAAAGTCTATTGTTTATCCAGGGGTCGCGACAAAATAGTAAACAAAATTGGGGGCCGGAAATGAAAATAGTTTGCGCACCACTGCCCTAGATGACAACATTTTAATGTATATCGAATTGCATTCGGAGAGAAAAAAACTGTTCGAATATACGTAAACTGGTTTAAACCGGCTTACGTACTATTGATGGCGCAAACCGGAACAGAACCGAATTTTTTGTTAATAGAACGAAAACCGGAACGGAAAAAAATACGGTTCGAAGCCCTGATTTTTACATAATTAGAAAACAAGAATTCTAAATTTACTTAAAAAAGTAAATTTTTTTGCTCTGTGTAATATACCAATATTCTCCAACTAACATTTATTTGAATGTTTTTTTGGTCCATAACAAGGATGAATTCAAAGAAAAGAAAAGTTGTTGTTGAAAACAGGAAATTTAATTATCGTTGGGAAAAAGATTATTTTTTCACAATGCAGAATTCAAAATTAATGTCTTTAATTTGTAGAGTCGCTGTATTTAAGGAACATAACATTAAAAGGCATCATGAGACAAAACATATTGAATATGTAAATTTCAGTAAAGAAGTAAAAAGTTTTAAGTTAACTGCGCTTAAATCGCATCTGAAAGCTCAGCAAACGATGTTTGATTCATTATTACAACAACCATCCACCAATGTCAAAGCAAGTTATTCTGTTGCCATGTTGATTGCAAAGAAAATGAAACCATTTTCGGATGGTGAACTGAAAGGACTGTTTGGAAGCAGTTTTAAAGATGTTTTGCCTGATAAAAGCAAATCATTTTCAAGTATCAGTCTTTCCCGCCAAACTATATGTCGTCGCATTGATGACATTTCAGCTGAAATCGTAGTAACTTTGCGAGATAAAATTAACCAATTCAAAGCATATTCTTTGGCATTTGATGAAAGTACAGATATATCAGACACATCTCAACTTGTGATATTTATAAATTCGCAGTGTGAATGATTCATTCCAAGTGACAGAAGAAATGTTAAATCTTTTACATTTAAAAGACACAACTAGAGAAGATGTTTTCCAGGCGATTGAAAAATGTTTAGCCGAAAATAGCTTAAATTTTGAGGCTCTTTCAGGATTAACAACAGATGGAGCACCTGCTTTGGTAGGTAAAAATAAGAGAGCTGTAAAATTACTTATAGATAAGCTAGATTGCAGAGGCATTAAAACCAATGATATTTTCATTAGTCACTGTTTTATACATCAACAAAATTTATGTGCTCGATTATTATCCATGAATCACGTTATGAAAGTAGTTCTAAAAATAGTAAATTACATTCGTTCACATGCTCTTTAGCATCGGCAATTCAAAGAATTCCTTAGTTAATTATCTTCTGAATATGGTGATGTCGTATATTTTACCAATGCTAGATGGCTAAGACGGGGAAAATATTTAAAAATAATTTTTAATTTAGGGGAGGAAATAGATATGTTTATGAACGAGAAACAAGAATCTGTTCCTGAATTAAGTGATGATTATTGGTTGTTAGACCTGTTTTTAGTGGATATAACAGAAATACTTAATCAGCTAAATAAGGACTTGCAAGGGCAAGATAATTTAATAATCGATACTTGTAATTTCATCAAAGCTTTTAATAAGAAATTATTGTTATTTGAGTGCCAACTTAGAAATAATAATTTCAGGTAATAATAATTTAAGATATTTTGCACAACGAGTTGTAAGTGCTTTTGGATCCACATATGTTTGTAAAACAATTTTTTCGAAGATGAAATTTACAGAGTTCATCAAGTGCTTCATTAACTGATGCCAATTTAGAAAACTAGCTTCGAACATAAATATAGCTTTACAAAAAATTAAGTGAAGGAAAGGATAAACAAATATCTCATTAATTAAGACTCAAAGAGTTCATTATATTTGAATCATAGTATAACAATAAAATTTTATTCATTTTGTATTTGTATTATATTTTTTAAAAGCATGTTTACCTAAAGTGCGGCCCGCTGTAATGTTACTCGTCATCAAAGTGGCCCGTGAAACCATTTGGGTTGGCCAGGCCTGATCTTGACCATTGAAAAATTGGTGTAAAACTCAATAATCCCTCTAAAACTTCCGCTCAGTAACGCAAGGAGACGATTTCCGTAGTTTTAAAAATAATACAGGGTAGACGAAAAGTCCATGACACATTTCAAAATTTAATATAAAATCAACCAATTGTCATATGAGTGTGCTGTTTTCACTAAATAGCTTTACATGACAACAAGTTTTTTTGGCATAAAAAATAGTTCAATTGTTTGCACATATATGGCGCTATTTGTATAGCACTAGCTTAATAAGGTTAGCTTGGAATCCGCCATTCCAGCTATGACGACCCCAACGGAAAGAGCAAAAACTATTAAAACCTCGTTGGATGTCGATCAAACCACAAAGGGTGCCCACATTGATATATGGTAGTATGTAGTGACAAAAATGCTCTAATAAATTCTAATATGTATTGTTTTAATGTATATGTAATTTTATTAGAACAATATGTATTGTTCTAATATGTAATTTTTTATGCCAAAATAAAAAACTTGATGCCATGTAAAGCAATTTTGTGAAAACCGCATTCTCATATGACAATTGGTTGATTTTATATTAAATTTTTAAATGTGCCATGGACTTTTCGCCCACCTTGTAGATTTGAACATAAAGAACGGAATACGTATGTTCAGCGAAGAAAACACAACCGTTCGTACAAAAAACCAACATGGAAGTTAACGTCGAAAATGTCTTTCTCTTTTTCTACTGCGTGCGCATGCTCGGCAGGTTCACATACGCAATAACAGGCTCGCATTCGCAACATAGTTAATGTTTAGAAGCAAGAGAGGGTGCAGTAGTTCTGTTGTCCGTTTTGGAGATGTGTACTGTTTCGTTTCTTGTCTGAAAATAAATGTGCCTCGTCCTGAGATTTGATTGGATTTTTATATAGCTGGCCTGACAAGTTTGCTATGTTATAGTCTGATAATTTCAATCTATTAAAATAAACTCTGTGAACTTAAGTCCATTACAACTTAATAAATACTAGAATGTGTCCTACTAGCTGTTTTAGATTATAAAATTGGGATTTCAGAACACAAAAGAATATGAGAAAATAATAAAATAGTTTAACTTTTTTTCTTTGACTTTCTGTATTTTGGCTAATGAAATATTTTATGTTTTCTGCCGAAATCCCTGAAACCTTGTCGCGGACTTCTAGAGGTCCATCTTGTATTAAGAGCTTTTTATCCATTTTTGTTTGCACGCTAGCCGGAAAAGTTAGTGACTAATACATATCCACCATTGCACATGACCCTTAAAGGTTTATTTAAAAGAATATGTGTTAGCGGATTTTAAAAAAATGATCTTAACTTATGGAAAGTTGTGAAGGTAAGTGTTATGATTAGTTATTTATTTGTATACGTGCAAGATGCTACTATTACAATTAAATTGAAATTCCACCAACGATGTGAATTCCAATAGAAAATACTCTTTAGATCGAAGATAAAATTTTAGTCAATTGCAGAAAACTAAAAGTACGTTCTTCGAATGACTTGTTATGGATTGAAATGTATGTTACAAACAACTGACCTAAGGATATTAAGTGTGTAATGCAGTAATAATCCTTCTGGTAGTTGTCTCGACGAGGTATCTCGTCACGAGGAAAACTGATCAGATCTTGATGGACGAGATATCTCGTCGAAACCACTTGGAGGGTTAAGTTAAAAATAGTATTATTTATGTATTGTTTTCGTTGTGATATTCTTATAACCATAACGTGGCATTTTACATAGCTTCATTATACGAGAAAATTATTCATTCTAACATTCTCTGAAAACAAAAATTGGGATAGCTTTAAAACAATTACTAATAAGAGTTAGAAAAGATCCTCAATGGCCATTTCTATGGAGCAAAGACGTCCACCATCAAAACAGAAGTAAGTCACAAGAATTTTTTCTTGTGACGCTCTTTAAATATGTTCTAGTATAGTGTATCCACAACTCTTTTGTAACTAAGCCTTTCCAGGCCGCGTCCTTGTAAAGGCAGGGAAGAACTAGAGCCATTTTCAAGTGTTTTCCACAAAGAAAATGGCGAAAAGGTTTCTCTGATGTTTACTTCGAGAATTAGATCTCAGGAAATTGCATCGCTTTTATTAGTCTGGAATCAAACAGTTCTCAACAGCGTTGAGCGATGACAGGTTCATTCATTTCTTTCTTTTGACCTAAAGCAGCGATTCTCAACCTGTGGGGCGCGCCCCCCTAGGGGGGCGCGAGCACACTAGAGGGGAGGCGCGAGAATATCCAAGAGAAAATATTATTTAAAAAAATTGATTAACTGACTGAAAGGAAAGCACACATACACATAGAAAACAAAATACATTTCGACATATTTAACAAATAAAGTAAAACAACTTACTAAATCAAAACTTACTTAATCAAAACATACTAAATTAAAAACAAATTTAATAATTATTAGTGACTTCCTTGGGCCTGTCTTGCAGAGCAAAGTTTTTCGAAGGAAGGCTTAATATTAGAAATAGCCACTCTCAGTTCTGTTTCTATATTTAGCCGAGATCTATATTTTGTCTTCAAAGAAGCCACAGCAGAAAATCCAGTTTCACAAAGGTTGTTGAAAATGGTAATAGAATGCGAAATGCCCTTGTTTTTAGTGCAGAAAAATCATCCCCTACTCCTGCCCAAAATTCAAATAGTGATTTATTACTAAATTGTCTTTTGGTTTCGCCACTTGTCGTGAAGTCTGTGAATTTTTCTTCCTCGTCAATTGAGAGTCCTTCGGGAGTCTTATTAAATGGATCCCTAACCCACTCGTAACTTGCTATCAGTTTGTCGTCAGTAAGAAAATACTTTTTAAAATTCTTTGCCAGCATGGCTAAATGATTTTCAATGGTTACAAAACAACTTTTACATGTTCTTCTTCAGCCTTGTAAGTTTTAGTACAATCATCCACATTTGCAAACATTGTTAGGTTTTTTGCTTTAAATTTCTGCTCCACAATTCCAATTTTCTACAAAAAGCATTAACTTTATCACTCGTATCCAACATGTGTATTTGCTCCTTGGAGTTGAAGATTCAAGTTATTTAATTTCTCGAATGTCGACCAAGTAGCTCAATTTCATCACAAATAAACCATCGCGAAAATTCTCGGCTTCCGGTCTGTTTTCTTCTAGGAAAATGGCGATTTCTTCTCTTAATTCATAAACACGTTGCAAAAATTTCCCACGTGATAACCATCTTGCCTCGCAATAAAATAGTAACGCTGAATGTACTGAACCCATGTCTTTACAAAGTGCGGAAAAGATTCTCGATTTCAGGGGTCTCATTTTTATATAATTTACTACTGTTACAACCGTAGTTAACACAATATTCAGACCAGGACTCATTTCTTTCGAAGCCAAAGCTTCTCTGTGGATCATGCAATGTGTCCAGACGCACTGAGGCGGTTTTTTTTTTACAAGTGCTTGTATACTTTGGAATCTTCCGGACATTGAACGAGCACCATCGGTGCATATTCCGACGCAATTTTTCCATTCTATGTTTGCCTCGTTCATAAAATCATTTAAAATAGCAAATGATGCGAGCGCTGTTGTTTTTAGTTCTATTCGTTTGCAGAAAAGTAGTTCTTCTACTGACATATCATCACAAAATCGAACATAGGCAATTAAATGAGCATCTTTATTACTATCTGTTGCTTCATCAAGATGTATTGAAAACAATTTGTCACGCAACTTCGAGAAAAGCTGACACTGTACATCTTCAGCTATATCACCAATTCGACGAGCAACAGTAACATTTGAAAGAGGCATGGACTGCAATTGTTTTGAAAAATTATCTCCAAACATAGTTTCTACAATCTCAATTGCTGCTGGCAAAATAAGCTCTTCACCAATGGTGTGAGGTTTTTTACATCTGGCTATTTTATATGAAACTTTGTAAGATGCAATGAAAGCTTTTTTATTCACAAAGTTTCTTTAAAAAATGATTTTTGCTTTTTATAAGATTTTAATTTTAATTCGAAGAATTCTCTGGGTTTGTTGACGTACTCACTATGAAGCGTTTCCAAATGTCGTTTAAGTTTATTAGGTTTCATGCTGTCTGCGGCCAATATTTTTGAGCAAATGATACACAGGGGCCTTTCTTCTTCATTTACTTCAGTACTGGTAAACCCAAAATTTAAGTATTCTTGAGAATATTTTCTTGATTTTATTTTCGGAACCACGCTCGTCTGTGTACTTGTTGATGCTTGACTATCGTCTAATGCTCGCTTACTTCCGCTTAAAAATTTATCCATGAGTCTGCATAAATCTGCTGCCGTGAATATTTAATATGGTGAATTGCAATTAACACGAAAACATATATAACATACACATTCACGATAGATTCGATAGCGATACAAGGATCGACTCGAATGAGACTGGCTGGAATTGAAACTTGTGTTATCGAACATTTTCCTTCTTCCTATGAGAAGACATTTGCTCTGCGCATGCTCGAGACGGCATCAGTCGTGTGGATTCCCTTCCACAAACATTACTTATTTTTTTCTTTTTTGTTTAGTCATGCTTTTGTTTTATTTCTTTTATTATTCGAAAAAATGTATTCCCAGTTTCTAAATTTAGCTCACCCCGTCTAGGTTAACTTTCATTAACGAATTTTTCTACTTTCATATTCTTTTAACGTTATCTCCCTGTTTGGCTTTCATTTCAAATATAATATTTAAATTTTCCCCGCTTTCATTCGCTTCATTTGTTCACCGCCCGCTTGGCAAAATGCCAGATGTGGTTTCTCGCCAACGTTGGCTCGCTTTTACTCTTGTTTTGGCAGTTAGTTAAAAATAATTTTAAAACAGAATCCAAAATACTCAATATACATTATTGTTGTATACATTTTATTGTGAGCGGGGGGCGCGATGAAAATTATGATTGAAAACTGGGCCGCGAATACTGAAAGGTTGAGAAACGCTGACCTAAAGCATGTGTTCTTGCAACCGGAATTTCAAAGCTCGTATTGTTTGACAGACGTGAGCCGTACCACATGTGCAGGGTGTGAGAAATGTTCCACACCTGTCGGTGGTTTGAATGCAATCTTTAAAAGATTGGAAATGGGTCTCGTTATGCGGGAAAAAAACAACTCCAAATCGAAGCATTTAAGGGTTTGTGCAATTGTATAACTTCAATGAGGAATGAAGAAAGGAACAAGATTTTAAGTTAGATAGGTATTTAATCAACGTCGCACTGGAGCGACACAAAGAGCCATTGGCGACGGTCCGGGATCAATTCCCAAGGGAAAGAACCGAGAATAATTTTGAATCACGGTCAGATGACGAGGTCACACTTGAGCTGGCACCCTACTCCCAAACTTCCTCGCCACGCCAGTGTGAGGACATTTGAGGCCACGACAGATTAACGTGCACCATCACTCTTTGTACACGACGGTCTTGGGTTAGATTCGAACTCGCTACCCTCTGGTTACTTATCCTCTACTCATCTAACCGGGCTACCGAGGCCTCAAGATTAGAAGCCATTTTTGACTGAGCTCGTATTATTAAGTTTAATCAACCTGTTGTAAAGGAGGTTGATTAAACTTATGGAAGGCCTAGACCAGGATTTGGGTATTGAACCCTCGGGTTACGTAAAAAGTTAAGCTCCTCCCGGAGAGGTAGGTAGTTGAATTAACGTCGCACTAGAGCAACACGACTCTCTATTGGCGAAAGCCACGTAATTTTGAACCACGATCAGATGACAAGGTAACACCTGATCCCGAAACTTCCGCATCACGCCAACATTACGTAAAAGTTAAGCTCTTCCCCGAAAAGTTGTCTGCCGGAACACATTTTAACGGCTCAGAAACCATGAACAGTCACGGAAAAAAAAAACCACCCCCTTTATTTCGAGCGCTATTCATAGTAGAGCAAATTCAAAGATATCATTCAAAAGTGAATAACGTCCTCTACAAATTCATATGCAAAGAAAAAATGCATAAGGGGACGTCTTCATATCGAATTTAGCATAAACGACAAAATTTACAATGGAAACACCATGTTCTGATACCTTAATCAGAATCCGCATCGTTAAAATAGTCCAAATATGAAATTTCATGACTTTGCTATTTTTATATCCGGAGATATTCAATGTTAAATTTGTTGTCTATTTCAGGGATCATCTTCACATTGAAAATCACTATTCGTAGATCGAGACTAATTGTAGTTATAGCCACCCGAATTTCAAATTTAAACACTATTTCAAACGAATTTGTCAGCGAGTGCAAACGATCCGAGAATTATTATATTTATTATACAAGTTCAAATTCAAGACAATATTGTGAATTGCAACCATGATTAAAATGTGATTAAAGAAGCATTTTAGAATCGAGAACAATTCGAAAAGGAGAAAGTGTTGATCGATGTTCTGTATAATTGTGTATCGTCTTTAGTTTTCTTAATAAATGTTAATTTTTTTAATCAGCGTTCTTCTCCATGTATGTAACCAAAAGCCTACCTACAATTATGATCAATTGAGTTAATCAATGATCAATTGAGTCATTCAATTGATCATTGATTAGTAGAGTTTTTCTATACGACATATAACTGGTAAAAGGCAACGTATTTTAGATTAACAAATGAAATTTCCAACCATATTTAAAAAATTTAAACTTTCCTCAGGTTTGCCAGTTTTAAAACTTTTGGTTGCCCCCTGAAATTGCCATAATGAGGAATATTTAATGTACCGCAAAAGCTACACATTGGAATGAACTGAAATTTTGCATGGTCATATTTGAAGTCCTTCTGAATCTTTTCCCATCAAAATATAGTAAGGTTCCAATTCATAATTTTTTCAAACGTTAATTTAATAATTATTATTGCATACTAAAAATCATTTTTAAAATAAATTATTGAATGGATTTTGTTTGGTTTGTCTAACAGCAACATGGTATAAAATATCAGCGCTATAGAAATTTTATTTAGGAAGATATCCATAAAAGTCTGAGAAACTGATTTAACATTAGGAGCTCCAATCTTTCTGTACTCATAACTTCGAAGCGGTAAAACCTAATGATATGAAATTTGGTATCTGAAGTTAAATTGTGATATAGATTAGCAATTAGGTGTGTCGAAAAATAGGGGATTTCCATCGGAAATTATGAAGTTGCTGCTTGATTTAATATGAAGACGGCCCCTTATGCAAATTTTATGCACTTGAATTTATAGAAGACGTTACTTCCTGTCGAACGCCATCTTTGAATTTTCTTTACTGATAAAATTGCTCGAATGAAAGAGGGTGTTTTTTTTTCCGCGACTGTACAAGAAGTTTCTCTGCTTCATTTTGCTAAAACGAGTTGGTAAAATGTTAGTTTTGTCATGGAATGAGACACAAATATGAAAAATGGAGATGAATGGGTTTGTGAGCTTTAAAAAATACTTTTCAATTTATTTTCATTGTAATATTTATTACAAAATGGAACTGACAAAAAAAGCAATCACGCACTTCCCTGGTCGTCGTCGGTTGACGAGGGCTCACTGCTTGTGTCTGAATCATCAGTTGGACCCTCTGGAGCGGAAGATTTTTTCTTTTGACATACTCCAAGGGGACTATCACTTGTTACCATCTGAAACGTTTCCTTCATTACTTAAACTTTAAAGACAGGAATATTTTACATTTTTTAAGAAAAAGCTCATATATATTAACCCTCCTGGTGGTTGTGTCGATGAAGTGTGTCGTCATTCATTAGAATAGGTCAAAACTGACCAGATCTTGATGGACGAGGTATCTCGTTCATTAGAGGAAAACTGATCTCGGCAGCATCAAAAATTCGGCATCATCTTGATGACGAGGTACCTCGTCTTTAGCAAAATTGTTTTGATCTTGATGGACGAGATATCGCTACGAAACCACTTGGAGAGTTAATCCGAGTAGTTCATAATCCTCCTGGTGGTTGTCCCGACAAGGTATCTCGTCATTAGAAAAACTGACGAGATTTTGTTGGACAAGATATCTCATCATTAGAAGAAAACTGACCAGATCTTGATGGACGAGGTATCTAGTTCATTAGAGGAAAACTGATCTCGGCAGCATCAAAAATTCGACAGCATCTTGACTACGAGGTACCTCGTCATTAGCAAAATTGTTTTGATCTTGATGGACGAGATATCTCTACGAAACCACTTGTAGACTTGATCCAAGTAGTTCATAATCCTCCTGGAGGTTGTCTCGACAAGGTATCTCGTCATTTGAAAAGCTGACCAGATTTTGTTGGACAAGATATCTTATCATTAGAAGAAAACTGACCAGATCTTGATGGACGAGATATCGTATCATTAGAAGAAACTTGACTGTATCTTGATGACGAGATATCCTCAATTTACAAAATTGGTCAGACGTTAGTGGACGAGATATCTAGTCGAAACTATTTGGAGGGTTAACTGCCTGCAGCCGAGTTTCCTTATACATGTACTATTTAAAAGGAATCGTGTTGAACTTTAAAAGGCTTATTTATTAACATAAAATAACAACACATTATAAGGACGAATTGTAAGAGTAGAACGTCACAGGAAATTTAACGACATGAGAAAAGTTTTGGGTAACGACAAGTAGAGCGTGAGGATGGTGCATAGTAGACAAATTTAAATGTAAGGGCGTAAAGTTTCTGAGACAAGAGTGCACTGAATTTGAATTAATAATATTTCTGTCATCGGACTCAATGAAAAGAGATCATACGGTAAAAAACCTGCATCATTCATTAAAATTGCAATAGTCTGAAGACAGATTATAACAGTTGTATGATGACAGATCCTATCAGCATCCAGAGATTATTCGGAAAACAATGCGTTTTCCGGTCTTCCGGACAGAAAAAAAAATGTTCCCAGATTTTTCTTTCAGTAGGAAAGTTTCAAGTGGCACCAGTTTCAAAATGCAGGACTGTCGTAGGAACCTTCTTTGGTGCTAATTTTCAAGAAATATGACTTTATAGAACACCCAAGAAAAAAAGTTTGACAGCTTATTTTTGCATATATTTGGCACAATTTTTTGTAAAATATTGCCAAATCGGATTCAAACATTGACCAAGCATATGACAATATTAGAGAGCAGGGCTATTTTTGTGTTTAAAATTGCTTTCATAAAGCCCAATTTGACGCAATTGTTGCCTAATTTGTCGCTTTTACTCACTCTTTTTAAAGAATTAGGCATATTTCATTTCGAACATTTACTCGTTGGTTTTTATGTATAAAAATCATCCAGATCTTTTCCAGGCAAGTAGATAGGTAGTTGAATTTACGTCGCATTGGAGACCCACAAAAGGGCTATTTGTTTTTCTGGGGGCTTACAGAATTTATGAAATGGGTAAGGAATGATGTTACATATCATTCGATAACGTAATATTGCAATGTACAAGGGTAAGTCAAACATTATCCGCACTTTCACCATAACACATCTTTAGGTTTGTCACAATACCTTCCAAGCATGCATGGTTAGAGTCGATTCTACTATGGTCACATTGTCGAAGTTTGACCTGGATAACGTCATTTTTCTTGCTTCTATTTCAATGTAAACATGGCCGCTCCGTTGGCAGTGTGCACCAAGCAGGAATAAAGAGCAGTGATCTGATTTCTCTGGTCGGGATATATGAATGCCTCATTTGCCAAATCGATTAGCTCCATAAAACAAAAAGTTGAGAAAAATGATAAAATAGTATACATTGTTTTTAAGAATTTCTTTTAAATTATAAATTCAAATAAACGATGTAGACTGTATTACTGCACATGTATCTTTTATCTAACGACATATAGAAAGTATAAGATAGAATATCCTTGGAGTAATCGTTATTATTACTACAATGTTTGCATGATTAAGGGAGTTAATCGATTTGGCGGGTGAAAGAAAATTATTAATTCAAATTCAGTCTTCAAATTATTTTTTTATTACAGAAAAACTTCATTATATACATTTTTTATTAAAGATTTTAGCAAAAATGAATAATAACTTTTCTGTTACTGCTATATATATTACGAGTATTATTACTTTGTTTAAATTGATTCATCAGCACTATAAATGATGTCTTCTTCGTTAGCTGTATTTGAGCTCCCGTCATTTTTGTGTTTGTTCGGACTGTACGTACAAATTCCTTTCATTTTCTTTGATGTTCGGTTTTTACTTTGACTCACTGTATATAAGTAGTCAATTGCTTTGTTAAAAAGTGTTTTAACTAAATTTTTATTACGATTTACATTAGAGTATGGAGTTAATCAGATTGGCTTCTGAAATAAATAATTTATTATTCAATGGCTAAAAACATTTAGTGGTTTTAATACTTACACTGCTGGCCACCGTAAATGCAACACCCTGAAGGAAGCATGCAAATAATATGAAATTTACAACATGCATTAGCGGAGGTGAGATATGCAAATGATTAGAATTTCAGCGCAGACGCACATCACGCGCGCCTGTGGCGCCACTTCAAAGCGCTATTTAAGGCTTAGAGATTTCGACGATTTCAAGTACGGCAATTGTGTTTTTCTTGTGGTTTTTTCAAAAAAAAACGATCAATTATGCCTCGTAGAAAACAGCGATCATCTTTTGATCAAGTATCCGAGTTCGACAGAGGAAGGATAGTGGCCTACCGAGATTGTGGATTACCTTTCAGGGAAATCGGTAGTCGTGTTGGACGAAACCAAACAACTGTAATGCGGATATGTGATCGTTGGATGCAGGAGGGTACGACGGACCGACGTGTTCGATCGCATCCACCTCAGTGCACCACTTCACGTGATGACAGGCATATTGTGCGTATGGCAGTGACGGATCGCTCAGCCACATCACGAACCATAGCACAGCACATTCAGTCTGTACCGCATCATCCAGTGTCTGCGCGTACCATTCGACGCCGTTTACAGCAGAGTGGTCTGTCCGCAAGACGTCCATTGCTTCGTCTACCCTTGACGCAGAACCACAGACGTTTCCGCCGCCAATGGTGCGATGAAAGAAGGATGTGGACGGCAGAATGGAATGAAATTGTCTTTACTGACGAGTCACGCTTCTGTCTGCAACACCACGATGGTCGGATTCGAGTCTGGAGACACCGTGGAGAGAGGATGCTGAACAGCTGCGTTATGCACCGCCACACTGGTCATGCACCGGGTATTATGGTATGGGGCGGTATTGGATATCACTCTCGCACTCCTCTAGTACGCATTGCCGGTACTTTAAACAGCCAGCGCTACATCTCCGAGGTGTTGGAGCCAGTTGTCCTTCCTTACCTTCAGGGCTTGCCCACAGCCATATTTCAACAGGATAATGCGCGACCACACGTGGCACGCATTGTCCAAGGGTTCTTCGTCAATCGCCAGATTGAATTGCTTCCCTGGCCAGCTCGCTCTCCGGATCTTTCGCCGATAGAAAACATGTGGTCCATGGTTGCTCAACGATTGACCCAGAATACATCCCTAGCTGCCACACCAGATCAACTTTGGCAACGTGTGGAAGCTGCTTGGTCTGCTGTACCCCAAGAACACATCCAAAGTCTCTTTGAATCAATGCCGAGGCGTGTGGCAGCGGTGATCTCCAACAATGGCGGCTACTCTGGCTACTGATTTTGGCAGGAACCACACTTCATAGAAGTCTATAAATTTAATCATTTGATACTTGGTCAACATGTTATCTATAAAATAAATTTTGTTGTGATATCTCTTGTCTTTCTTGGTGTTGCAATTTGGGTGGCCAGCAGTGTATTAGAGAAATTTGTTTTGAATATATACAGTTAGGAGTCAATCAAGTGCTTTGACATTAAAATTTAATAAAATTCAGAAAGTGGAGTTAATCGATATGGCAAGTGAAGCATTCATATAGTGAGCCAGAATCCCAAAAAGCAACGCATGGAGTGGAAACACTCAAGATCGCCAACGAAGAAATTCAAGACAACTTTCCGCGGGAATGGTGATGCTAACCACTTTTTGGGACTCACTAGACCTTTACTGGAAGACTACCTAGAAAAGGGGCGTACGATCAACAGTGCAAGATACAGTGATTTGCTGGCCTACAATCTGAAGCCAGCAATTCGCATCAAACGCCGAGGTTTATTATCGAAGAAAGCGTTGGTACATGACAATGCACGCCCACACACGGCCCGCCAGACCATTGAAACGATTACCCATTTGGGTTTCGAGGTGCTGAAACACCCTGCCTACAGCCCAGAATTGCTCCTTCCGACTACCATCTCTTTGGACCCCTCAAAGATGCTTTACGAGGTCGTCGATTTTCTACGGACAAAGAAGTGCTAGAATCTGGCATTAATGGATGGGCAACCAACCGAAAACCTTCTTCTTGGAGAGAATACGCAAGCTGGTGTACCTCTGCACCACGTGCATCGAAAAGGAAGGAGACTAGAAAAACAACGTACTTGTTCAACCCCTACATTTGTGTAAATAATTTGAAAAAATAAAGTGGGATAATTTTTTACTTTCCCTCGTAAGTTGTTTTTATCTGTATAAACTCGTTAAGTCGTTTTTACACGCATAAGGACATTAAGCTACTTGCAATATATACCAACGATAGACGAGCGTCATTGCTGCTGTACGTTATGTTCTATGTACCGTCAGCTTATAAGTGACACAGACTACGCAGATCACATTTTTCCAGCATCAGTGCAGGGTAAAATGGGTAGCAGTAAAGATCGGACTCTAGGCTTTGCATTGGGGGCGCTTGAAGCCAATGCATATTTGAATTGGATTGGATTTGTGTTCTAAGCCAGGCAACACACTGCAGCAGCATGCGACAAACACACGACATGCGTACTCCTATCTGAACAGAAACTCATGTCTATGCGCATGCGCATTTCAGTCAGTTCAGTGTCGCAGGATTGTCAGACCAATCGGCCGCTTGCCTAACAGCTGAGATCTTGCACATCATTCTGTGCCTCGGCAGGCCTTCAGGCCAGCTTAATTCCTCATCGTGAGGTGGTTATTGAGGGCCTCAAGTTTCTCGTGATAATGGAATAGGTCCAATTTTTTCAATGCAAAGTGAGTTAAGTAACAATACAACGCAAATCCGACTGTTCGCATTGGCACCTCACCACAATTTTTGGCGATAAACGGACTTCTTTTCTAAAACTGAGGTCAATTTTACGTAACTTCAATTAGATTTTGAATAGATTGATTTAGCTATTACATTTTGAATTGCTCTGTCAGATCCTTTCAATAGAGGTATTTTAATTAGCGTCGCACTGGAGCAACACATCGGGCTATTGGCGACGGTCCGGGATCATCCAGAAGAGAAAGATCCGAGGAAAACGCCTCGAAATTTTGAACCACGGTCAGATGACGCCCTATCAACAGAATGCAACTCAATTTGAATTATGAAGTGTTCAACCAACGATTCTTACTCAACTATATGCATCCTCGTCGTAATGGATACTTAAATACCCCTTTGATACAATTTATAATATGAAATATATAAATTATATCAAAAGGAAAACAAATTGAAACAATTTATAATATGAAAAGTAGTATTTTTAAATATATTAAGCACTAAAAGAAAATTTTCAACTTGGCCAAGCCATAAATTGTATAATTGATTAGTTGTGGATGTATCATTATAGGATATTAAATCGGAGGATTTTCCCTTGTGATAGCTAAATGCTTCGTAAACTAAATGCTAAATGCTTCGTAAACTAAATGCTAAAACTAAGTAATTCAAACGAATTTAAATGAATATTCCACTTACAATACATTCAAGACCGTCATCGCACAACATATAGCCTCGGTCATAACACGATTGATCTGAAACGAAAAAAAAATATAATTATTAACGAGTGATATTTTTAGTTTAAACATCAAAGGTGTTTGAAATTAAGAATAAATGAATTGACTGCATTGAAGAGGTTTCATCCTTTAGCTTGGATTGTATGAGAGACAATAAAATTACAATATTTCAATACATATTACTTTTCTGTCTGTATGCCAGGCAACTGTTTACTGCAGGATAAGGCGAATAGCAATACTCCGATTCTCGGCATATTCTTCTACCACAATATTTATCTTTCTGACCCTCTACGCTGGAAAAGACCTGAAAAGAAGGGTAAAATTATATTTCCGTTTCAAGCTTAGAATACTTGAAAAATTGATCCTGTCTACCTAAAACAATGGACAAATATATAAACATGGAGTGTTTTTCAAATTGAATGCTTTCGGCCTATTTAAAGGAGCCGTGATAGCCCAGTACAAGGGCCTAGTTTTGGATCTTTCCCTTTGGGATCTTGTGAGAGGATTCAAAAGGTGCTACTTAAATTACGGCCCCTATTTGAAAATTGAGATACCAATAAATAATATTTATTAAACAGAGAGATATAGAACCATATAATTAAATGCAGCAAACTCAATCAGGCAGAAACTTATTTCGCTTTTCCTGTGAAATTTTGCATTAAATTTCGTTGTAATCCACATTTCCTATAAAATGTGGATTACGATCTATTGCCAAAACTCTATCAAAATATTTTCGAGGAATTTTGTATACTTTGAATACTCACGGTAACTTAGTGAATGTAACAGTAACTCAGGTCAGATTGTCTGTCTTCACGCTTTGTGTCTGTCGGATTGTGCGTTTACGGTTTGTATGTTTGAGCACGGTTTACACTAAAAAGGCCGAATACCCAAATTCCTTATCATGCTTGTATCAATTCCAACCAGGAAGTGTTGGAGAGGTTAGTTTGCTCAAATACATGCACGCAGAACTTTTAATGTTCGAATTTGGTAATGCAGATATCTTAAACACTAAAATTAATATTTCTTACACGATATTAAGTGTATGAGCAATGCAAATATATAAGGAAACATAATATTTGGCAAAACAAATCTTCTGGCAACGACGAAAGACATTAGAGGTTTTGACTTGGTCACATTTGTTTTTTAATTCTAATTCTATAATTTGGATGAATTCACTGATATAATTATTTAAAATAAGACTAATCAAATTTAAAAATATTAATTACATATTAACTGAAGTGAAATGTATGCAAATCTAATGATTTCTTTGAAATGAGTCTAAAATGAATATCATACAATAATTCGATTACACAACTGAGATATTTTCAAAAAGTAATTTTAATTTTTGTTTTAACCGTGTATAGTTATAGTTAGTGTATAGGCAATGGTTTTTATCTGGCAGTTTGTAGATTGTGTTTGCCCAGGAATACCTTTTAAGATGGTATAAAATATATTTTAAATATATAATACATATAATTATATAATACATATAATATATAAAATACATATATATATATAAAATATATAATACATATAATATATAATACATATAATATGAAATATATAATACATATAATATATAATACATATAATATGAAATATATAATACATATAATATATAATAGATATAATATATAACACATAATACATTTAATATATAATACATACGTATAAGTATAACTGATATATTTAAAAAAAATTCTACTTTTGTTTTTACCGTGTAAAATAATTAAGTTCCGCAGCTTTATTTTACACTCCAAAAACATTTGATATTTTTCTTTCTATACGAGAGACTTTTCTGGCAACCTAAATGTAGGTTTTAGTATTGTGTTTGTGGCGGAAAGTGCTTCCAGTACGCATTTATAACGTGCCTTCACTTAACTTATTCCACGTACATGATTTCAGCACGTTGCTTCGCCAAATTCCAAAGAATGAAGAACGAATTGATGTATGATAATTGAATGCTCAACACCAATTAGATTAAACGCCATACGTCTGCAAAACGGCGATGAAATACATTTTAAAGTAACCCTGATATGTATCGTGCGAGAACGATGGAGTTGCGGAAGTATAATATCCGTTTCCCGACTGCTTCGTTTGTTTTTCTGAAAATTCCTCGCGTATGAAAAGCTACTCGAGAAAAAATATTTTCCAAAGTATTTCCAAGAAATAATTTAATTTATTACCGTTTTGGCGATTCTCAGCGAATGTTTTTTTAAAAAAGTGGCATCCTGAAATTGCATTCGAGTATCATGCCAAGTTACGCCAAGAGGGTTTAGAAAAACACTAGTTTCCCTACATTTATCTTCACAGAAAAACTCTCAAAGAGAAACAATGATTTCGACCACTTTTCAATCAACATTGAATTAATATAAACCATGCCATGCCGAGTAATTCTACCAGAATTGAATAAAAGCTAAATAATGTTTTTGTTGCTGTAGAGGCAATGGTTTTTGGTCTATTTGTAGATTGTGATTATCGACGATTACCTTTTAAGACGGCATAAAATATTTAAAAAATATCTTCCTCTTAAGGCAGAAAGTCACAAATTACCGCCCGCGAATAGGTTGACAAAAAATACATTATACAAACTATAATTTGGGTAAATGTTCAAAAATAAATTTTTGTCTTTTGTGATTAGAAACGTATTGTCCTTCGTTATGATCTGACGGTTAATCCAAGGCAAAAAGAAAAATGCATTTATTTTTTGGGGGGAGTTTCCGTTTTTACCATTCCTGATTTCGACTTTTTTTCAAATATTATGTTGGAACTCTAACTTTTAAAAATAGAAACTAATTTTTTAAAGTGTGCTTCATATTTGACCTGTTTAAAAGTTTTGAACACTTAACAAAGTTTTCAATTAACTCCCTATAAATCACAATTTCCTCTCTAGAATTCGCACTGAGAAGCTCTTGTGAATCATTGATATAAATTGTGTACAATTTCTCATAGATTGCTATAAATAGAATTCAGATTAAAGTTATGAACTTATACGTATACATACACAAGTGCACTTACCAACGCAACTACGACGCATGACAAAATGACTGCAATCTTCATGTCGCAAAGATTCCAAGAGATCAATGTGATAATCGACCCGTTTCAATCCTTATTTATCTTTTCCAGATACCATCTGGTTTAACAAAGAGGTTCCCGTATTTCCTCCACTTGAAATTTGCTTCCTCAAAGATCAGGGTGCACAAGTTGCTGAAGATAATTTGCACATCTGTTTTAATAAATACACATCGTTAACAAATATTCAAAGCTGACTTAATTCCATCTGGTCATTAATGAGATTGTATTATTATGGATAAAATCTTTTGAAAATCTCATAGAAACTATCCGTGTGAAAAGTGTAACTAAATTACATTTCTACCGAACTAATCAGTGATCTGAAAATGAATGAAAAATATACAGCTGCATGTATTGTAAATACATCTGCATAAAGTATTGTAAGAATGACTTGCCATATTGATAAACTTACGGTAGATCACAAAAGATTTCGGTCACCTCATATGTCTATTTTTATGTATTTTATGAAGATGCAGTTAATGTATTTTCTGTTATGCATCAACAATAACCAAATTATATTTAGCCAAATTTTTGACTTTCCAAAATATTATTTAAAATTTGACTGTTGTGGGGCTATTTTTTAATACATATATTAATTTCAAATGCATGTCACACATCAGGCATATGATATCAGGAAGACTCTTGCGTCAGCCATATGGAAAACGGAATACGCAACCAGAGCGTATATTGCATCATCGAGACCCTAGCAACAACGTAATTCCTGTCAGCAGGCCAGTCATTGGACAAGAGTAACCAATGATGTTCCAATCAGCGCTCGCGATGAAAACACCTACTTAGGAGAAGGGACAGAACCAGAGAAAGATGAAGATGGAGTTTGCAGGAACTGGCAATCAACTGATTGTTTTCATTTCATTGTATATAGTTTCATCTGTAAATTGTTAATTCTCAATTAAATTTGTTTGAAATGATGAGAACTCTCGCTTCCAATCCATCAAAACCAAAGGACTGGGCAACTCGTCCATAATATATACGTACATATATGTATCGGGCAAAGTGAAGAATAGAAATTGAAATTTGGGATGAAATCAGAAATATGTAAGGACAATTATTGCTAATACATAGTTTTTCTAAAATCATGACAAATGACCATGTATTTTAAATTCTGTGATTCCAATTTTTTATAGCTACCTTAGATGTGTGTAAACACTTTTTTATTAGAAACTATTTTGCTCGAAGATAAAAATAAATCTGATATTACATTTAATGTTTGGTACAAAATATCAAACTACATGTGCAATTGTTTTAGTTTCATCACATTTATTTCTATCCAGCGTGAAACAATTATGAATTTTCACTCATACACAATATCAGGCAATAATAAAATTATTATAACCTGATACCAAAGTTGTTATTGGAGATTAACGTTTAAAGATTAGTCAAATAACGAGATTTAACAAAAAATAAAATATCAATTATATGTTTCAGTACTTATGAATTCATGAAATAAATTAGAGTAAAGTTTTTTGTCCATATATTATTTTCAATTAAGTTCATGTATCTATAATACATATATTAATTGCAATAATTTTGTAATTGTAAATGTATTATAGAGTAAATTAGCAAGTTTCAAGTTTGAATTATTTTTGCAGTAATCAAACGTAAAGTTAATACAACCATAAAATTACCTTTCATAATATTTAAGAGGAAAATATAAAGTTGGTGTATTCAAAAATGTTTTTGTTTCACTTTTGATAATCTAACACCTTAATTTCAGTAATATAACTTTTATTTTATTAAAAATAATTTTGCATATGTAAAATATATTGATTTATTTTAGTGTTTACTAAATGCTCTTTTTTATGTTATAATATTAATGTAACATTTCTTACGTCAAATCGTTATCTTTCTTATCTGAAAAGGTACGTTTTCTGCGAAATATTTCCTTGACGGCGAAATAAAGTTTTACCGACCCGTTTTAAAGAAAAGTTTATGGAAAATGTAGATTTTCAATTTGAGAAATGATAACATGATTGGTGATATTAATTGTCATTGAACTTTGTTGATTATCATGAAAGGCAGCTAGAAGGTATTTAATTAACGTCCCATTGGAGTGACACAACGGACTATTGGCGACTGTCCGGGATCAATCCCGAAGAGAAAGATCTAAGAACAACGCCTCGTAAATTTGAACCACGGTCAAAAGACGAGGTGACACCTGAGCTAGCACCCCACTCCAAACTTCCACAACTGATCAACGTGGGGACATTGAAGGCCACGAGAGTTTTAACGTTCACCAGTCCCCTTTGTACATGAGGGTCTTTGGTTGGATTCGAACTCGCAACCCTCCGGTTGCTAATCCGTTATTCTTCCAATCGGCGTGATGAATGAAAAATATTTACCTTTGAAAATTTGAAAATTATTAGCTTTTATTTTACAATTTGTATAAATAAGAATGGAGTTTTTTTGTGTATTGGATATTTTCTCTTCATTTCAAGTTATTTATCAGTTTTGGGTCATTCTTATTCAAAATGTCTGTCTGTTTCGTGTCTGTTTGTCAAAGTGCGTGTGCCCACACTACGTACAAACGGCTGGATATGTTTTTTTTTATCAAACTTTGTATAGAGTCCACACAATCCTTTTGAGACTGAACATCATCGCGTCAATCCGTCCGTCTTCTCGTTTTATGGGGAGCTTTGTATTTGTGCAAGTGTCACGTAAATTGCTTTCAATATATTTTAATAAAGTGTTATATATTTTATATATATAACTTTATTTATATATAAAATATATAAATAACATTTTGTTTATATATAAAACAAATTTTTGTTCAATGAATACTTTATATTTAAATTTCCTTTGTTTACACATTTAGGCAGTATGGTTCAATAAAGTGTAGTTTGGAGACGGTCCGGGATCCATTTCGAAGGGAAGGACCCGAGGACAGCACCTCGTCATTTTGAACCACGGTCAGAAGACGAGGTCAACACCTAAGCTGGCTCCCCACTCTCCTCCAAACTTGCACACCACTCCAAAGTAAGGACGTTAGAGGTCACGGCAGATGCACCAGCCCCTATGTACATGATATTCTTTGGCTGGAGTCTCGAACTCGCTACCCTCAGGTGTTTACTACGCTTCTCTTCCTACCGTGCTACCCAGAATAAACAGCAAAAAGATGTTAACTGTATATAGTGTTTAAAGGAAGGAAGAATGTAGGAAGTTGATACTACCAACAATACTATCCAAGTCGGTTCCATGCTGTTAGCTTTAGTATATTGTCCCATTAACCTCAGGGGAAACGAAGTAGAGGATGATTTGGCGGAGGAGTGTGTCCATTGTCCGATACCCACTCATTTAAGTTTCTTGAGCTTTATTAGAAAAATCTTGATAAGAAGGGATGGATCGCTCCCCCGGTACACCCTTGGTATCGTGTGGATCTCCCCGGAAGATCTCTTGCTCTCAATTGCGACAGACATATTCAGAGAGCGCTCTCTCGCTTTTTCAGTGGCTATCTGAGGAGTCTCACATTGTGCTGTGGTCGCAAGAGTCATCCTTAAATGACCAGGCCACCCCAGCGCACATTCTCGAGTGCCTGGGGTTGTCCCGAGACCACCTGTTTTCTGAACCTCTTTTGGTGCACGAAGTTGTGAATGGACGCGTGGATTTGATCTAGCTGGAGCAAGACGTGTAGACTAGCAACAACAATAACAAGAGTATATTGTCATCCGAAAAAGATATTTTTAAACAGAAATAAATTTAGCATTTAGGCTTGGATGGGTCTTGAATCCTTAACCCTCCTGATGGTTTATCTTCGCTTCAAAAACTGCCCTGTATGTGTCTCGAATGCAAAAACCTGTTCCAAATTGTCACCAGTTCTAGGCAAGAGAGACTGCTTGTTTCACTTGGATTCCTTTGGAGTAATAGGGCAATTTTATTTCGACGAGATATCTCGTCATAAAAAAACGTCAAACCGGATGGACGAAATATCTCGTCGAAACTACTTGGAGGGTTAATTACCTGTCCATATTTTCCTCTTAAAACCAGTTGATATGCTGCCACAGCTGTTCTTCAGGAACAGATTTTACGTTTTTCCTTCTATCGTTGTAGCAAACATCCGAGGGCCGATTCTAAAATCACGTGGGCATTCAAGTGAAATGGGCCGCGGTAATCCGATTGGAGGAGTAACGGATTAGCAACAGGTGGATTGCGAGATTGAATCCAACCAAAGACAACTGTACAAAGGGGCTGGTTAAATCTGCCTTTGTCTCAAATGTCCTCAAGTTGGCGTGGTGTGAAAGTTCGGAGAGTGGGGTGGCAACTCAAGCGTGACCTCGTCATCTGACCGTGGTTCAGAATTACGTGGTACTATCCTCAAATCTTTCCCTTCGGAATGGATCCCGGACAGCCACCAATAGCCCGTTGTGTTGCTCCAGTGTGACGTTAATTAAAATACTACAATTTATATGAAAGTGTTTAAATATTTCGCGTGGCCCTGGGTAATCCAGCTACACGCATTGCACTGTTTTGGAACCATTGACTTAACCCGTTGTTGGGGTCGCAACAATTTGAACAACCCCTTGCGATCCTTTGAGCAACTCCTCCAAATCGGAGAAAAGATGTATAACAGAACTGATGATGGAATGGAAAAGATGTTGCGGCAGTGGTTGGTAGTCAGTTGAAGTCGCACTGGAGCAACACAACTGACTAAGGGTGAGGATCCGGGATCCATCCCGAAGGGAAAGAGCCGAGGACAACACCACGTAATTTTGAACCACGGTCAGATGACGAGGTCAACACCTGAGCTGGCACCCCACTCTCCAAACTTCCACACCACGCCAACTTGAGGACATTTGAGGCCCTGACAGGTTTAACGTGCACCCCCGCCCCGCTTACACGACGGTCTTTGGTTGTATCGAGTTTCGAACTCGTAACCGTCCTGTTGCTAATAGTTACTCTTCCAACTGGGCTACAAGATGGTTCGGCAGATGGCAGCTAATTTGTTCACTAGCTTCAATTATTCGAGCATAAAACGGCTCGACCCTGTCAATCCTTCGTAGTTTTGCAAATAGTCTGTATTTAGCTCAAATAAAAATTCTTCTAAATTTCAATATTCATCTTATTTACTTATTTACATTACTTATTATTCATCTTACTTACTTACAAACTTATTTACAATCATTGTGTCCCACATGGATATCAATTGTGTCCGTTTTGTTTTGCTCACAAGGTAACTCAAAAACTAATTATTCTACGATAACGAAACTTTACAATTTTTATTATAGAGCCCCATTACCTATAAATTATCTATTCTCAAAATCTGAATTCAAAATTTTCCTTCTTTTTGCAATAGTCTGATTGTACATCAATGAGGTCAGCTTCCGGCATTTCTAAATCCATAAATCAAATAATTGTAAACCGATCATTGTGAATATAGCTCCTTTCATAGGTAATGGGGGCTCTATAATAAGTATGAAAAGTTTCATTATTATAGAGTAATTATCTTGCGGATCGCAAAATAATACTTGGTCAAAATGGGTTCCTATATGTTTCTTCATAAACACACATGTTTAAATGATAGAAGCTTTAAAGTAATTTCCTTTTTAAATACAGCATCCGTACTATAAAAGATTTGTTTGGAAAGAATCTACCGAAAAATGAACTTTTACAGATCTTTGAAACTTCTCTCTTCACTGAAACTTGTGTTTATGTAACTTGGAGTACATTCTCCTTTTATACTTCTTTATATATATCCCTTTTAAAATTTTATAAAATGGTGGCAGTCGAGTAAAATGTGGAAGGCATTATGGATAAAAATTAAAAATCGGTATTCAGTGCTTAATTTAAATCAAAAATTCAAAAATGAAGCCGTATAAGAAATATTAATTTAATAGCTTCTGCATTCAGAAAAAAAATTTTCCTACCTGAATCTTTATTCCCTTTAAAATAACCTGGCGATTTTGCCGCGACAAGGTATCTCGTCATTAGCAAAACTAACCTGCTGTTGATGGACGAGATATCTCGTTATAGATAAAATCGACCTGATCTTGGACTGAATATCTCGTCGAAATCACTTGGAGGGTTGCCATGTGTAAAAAGCACTGTAAAGGTGCGTTAAAATGTGTGTATCGTCGTTTGACTGCTGTAAATGATTGATTAGAAGTCAATACATCTCGCCAAAAACGCAGTGCCATACGAGTAATTAAAGGAGTTCGAACGGGGCCGCATGATTGACCTTCGTGAGGGTGGACTTTCGTATCGTGAAATCGCCACTCGCACGGGACGTAATGCCACAACAGTGATGCGTGTGTGGAAGAGATGGACCATGGAGAACCGGACAAGTCGTAACCCCAGCAGTGGGCCACGCAATATGACGTCACCATGGCGGTGTCGGACCTTACAGCGTCCTCTCGTGCGTTGGCACAACATTGGAGCATGTCTACAGGCGTGTCATTGTCTGCCCCCATTGTTCGTAGGCGTCTGCTGCGCCATGGGCTACGTGCAAGGATTCCCCTGCGCATGATTCCCTTGAAGCTGAACCACCGATGCCTCCGGCTACAATGGGCTCACCAACACAGCCAATGGAGTGCACATTGGCAACAAGTCGTCTTCTCAGATGAGTCCCGCTACAATCTGGATTATAACGATGGACCCGTACTCGTCAGACGCTACAGAGGTGAACGCCTTCTCCGGGAGTGTCTTATTCAGCGTCATACTGGACGAACACCTGGCGTTATAGTCTGGGGCGCTATTGAATATAATGGCCGATCCCGCCTACTCCAAATTATATGGACCCTGAACAGTGGGCGCTACATCAGGGAAGTTGTGGAGCCCGAGGTCCTATCCTCCTGCAACGCATTCCCGGAGCTGTATTTCAGCAAGACAATGCCCGTCCACATGTTGCTCGAAATGTACAAGCCTTCTTCGGTGCAAGACAGGTTTCGCTTCTTCCATGGCCTGCACAGTAGTGTGATAATGACAGAGCTGGCGCAGTGACTGTTAATGGCTCTCAAAACCCCCATTAAATCTCCACCCCCTTTTAAAACAATGGCTCTCAAAACCCCCCATTAAATCTCCACCCCCTTTTAAAACAATGGCCGCAAAACCCCCATCCAAATTCTACCCACTTTTAGAAAGTAATGGCTCTATTTCACCCATACCAATTTTCTAAAACAATGGTGTAAAACTTGCCCATTAAAAACGCACCCACTTTTAGAAATCAATGGTTCTGTTTCACCCATACCAATTTTGTAAAACAATGGTGTAAAACTTACCCATTAAAAACGCACCCACTTTTAGAAATCAATGGTATGAAAAACGTCATAATTTATCCACCCACCTTTTAAAAACAATGGTGCTAACCTCCCCATTAAAATCGAACCCACTTTTAGAAAGTGATGGTTCTGTTTCACCCATACCAATTTTTGTAAAACAATGGTGTAAAACTTGCCCATTAAAAACGCACCCACTTTTAGAAAAGCGATGGCTCTATTTTATCCATATTATTTTTCTAAAAACAATGGTAATGAAATCCTCCATAAAAAATCTCGACCCACTTTTAGAAAGCAATGGATATATTTCATACTGTAATAATATTTATTTGAAGTAACCAAAAAGTCGCTGAGACGGAAGGGTACCCCCTTCGGAAAGCACCCCTTTTTCCTGCGACGCAGAATTTTAAGGAAATATTTTTTTCATTTAAAGAGATGCATTTTTTTTTTTTAGTATACAAAGAAATCAAAAACCATGGAAAGTTCTCTTCTCAAAAGTCTAAATTCAGTAGGTAATTTGCAATCAGACTATCTAAAGCTGGATGATTTAGAAATTGGTAAAAAGTACCTGATATCCGATGCGAAAATGGTAAAGACACGCTATGGTGAAAAGGCTGTTGTAAGTTTGGTGGATACAGGCACAGTATTTCTCCCCGAACGTTTCAACAAAATAATGACTGACGAGCATTTAAGCTTAATAACAAAACAGTGCTATTTAATCTATCGAGGTAAGAAGGATATTGGTAAAGCCAACCCAGCGCACCAGGTAGAATTTTCTTTCAACTAATTTTTTTATGTGATTTTATTTTTAATGAATGAAAATAATCATTAAAAATTGATAAGTATCTTAAAATTTTTTTGCAAAATGCCTCCCCAGTAGGCTCAGAGCGTACTCAATCTCAAACTCGACCCACCAAGGGGCCCTTCTTGATAGGTCGAATTCAAGATCAAGTACGCTCTGAGCCCACCGGCCACTGAGGCTTACATAACATATAACAAGTTGGACAACACTGTAAGACTGTGACATCATTTTGACGTCGGGATCCCACCCACCACTTTTTCGAAGAGTGCTGCTCTTTTGGACAACGACGAGAGCAGCGGACATGTCATTTTTGGCTAGGTAGAGGTCACCAACCATCAACCCACATTGATTAACAATGTGGGAGAGGTTGGGGTTTGAACTTGGGACCTTGATGTTAGGAGTCCTGCGCGCATACCGTTAAGCCATGGGTACCCAACAAAACCTCACGTAAAATTGTATTTAAACATTACACTGGAGGGGAAAATCGTCGAATATATCACTTTAAACAAGTCATTTTTCAGGTTGAATGCTAAAATTCTTTAAAATATCAAACACCACAATTTATCTAATCAAAGAAAGGTTGAAAAAACGTTATATATTTATAAGAAGTTGTAAGAATTTGTTAAACACGCCCATTATAATATGTGTCCGTAAGGAGCTGCCATCTATTGACACAATTTAAATAGTTTTTATACGTCATACTACAAAAATGTTCTTTCCCCATATGTGACGTAACGAAGCCGCAGTTTTGCGAGTTTCAACGCTCTCGCGCGGCCCCGGTTTCAAGGACTCTCGTACGAGGAAGTGAGCACTCATTGCCGACGGTGTTTGAGCATACTGCTTTAGAATAAAATTGATTTAAAGAAATAAATATATATAAGAAACAAACGGAAAAAATGAATACAGAAATGAACAAACCCAAATTCCATTTGCCATCAGCTTGCAGTTGTACACATCTTTTCACTAATAAAGATTCGCAAAAAATTGTTTGGTTAGACTCGTTCAAGGAGCCATTATCTACAATAATTGGGGAATATAAGCGGTCCTTGCAATATCTGCAATTGGCTATTCTTTCAAATGATTTAGACAACCCATCAGAAATTGGCAACTGTTTCGAAAAATTAGAAGATGACATCGCAAAATTAATTAACTTGGCTGTTCAATGTCTTTCAAAAGATCAGTAAGTTATAGGCCTTTTTTATTTTTTTAATAATCCAGGATTATTAAAAAAAGTTACTGATCAAATTTAAACAAATGGGCTAATTAAATCCATTTCTTTATTTAGAGTTGAAAAATTCAATCCTTTGGATATGTAAATATGGTCGAACTTTAATATCATTTTTTTTACACGATATGTATAGTTTAAGAACATCATTCTTTTTACCTCGCTTAAAATAAGTAACTGTTTGTAATGTTTGTGCAGCTATTTGAAAAATAGAGGCACCATTATTAAAATCTAAACATATGTCAAACGTTTCAATATGGCTTGATACGGGTAACAGTTGTACCGTTATTTTCATGGTCATATCAGCTGACAATGATAAATTTTCGTCTAATAATGTGGAACTCATTAGATCGAAATTAACTTCTTTGAATTCATTAGGTGAGCATTCGAAACGCTCTCTTAATGTTGCAAAGAATTCTCGATTATCCACATAATTTTTTGTGGCGACATCATTTAATTCCAGTGGATTAGAGACATAAAGACCATCGTTATCGCTTGTTAATATATTGTTGCCTCTTTTATCATTGATTTTCGTTTTAAGGTCAACATACATTTTTGATACAGCGTCGTTCGGGTCCCTCGGTACAGCGAGGTTTTTGATTTGAATGTCCCTCACATCATAAATACCGTTTTTAAGTACTAAAGCATTGCTTTCAAAATATTGTTTGTTTACTACGTTTTTGTCAGATTCCGGATCTCTTACATTGCCTATCGTTTTGTTTTTAGCATCAAAGTCTCCTCGAAATGAATGTAGTAAACTTTTATTTTGTAACTTCTTAGTGAGTATGTCTACATAGTACCTTGTTGCACAATCAGACTGTTCAACTGGGTCCAAAAGATTACAAATTCTTTTGCCTTTTGCGTCGTACATATTGTTTTCCGAAAGAATTAAACTTCTATCCGATAAAGCTTGAATGGTCGTCTTTAAGATTTTTTTACATATGTCTACGTATGACTTTGTTGTAACATCACTATTTTGAGTGGGTTCTTCGGCATTCCTTAAAATCTTCTTTTCCATGTCATAATTGCCATCATTCGTTAATTTAAAGCCTATCCCGGGAATTCCAGGAGGCCCCTGTTTAATTTCTTCCTCAACAAGGGGATAATATGCTGCCATTTATTATATGAGGTAATTAATTTTTTCTACGATAATATGTGGCTTGATTTTGTTCTCTTTACCATCTGGTGAAATTTCTAACAACACTTGTTTATCTTTTCTACCAAATGCAATCGCTAAACAGGATTCATTATTCGTTTCTAACGGCCTTTCAAGAATATGATGTCCACCAATGCTCAATTTGATTAAAGGAATTTTTCGATCTTTAGATCCTAAAAATATTATAATTTTCATGTCCATCTCACACGTTAGATTCATGTCGGGAGTCAGTAAATTACTACTGAATTTATTGAATGTTACGGTTTGAATTCCATCCTCTTTGTAAGTTTCGTACTGCTCGGTTGTTGCGTAAAATATTTTACCATCAGCATATTCTTTAGTCACAGCGTCTGAATTTTCGATTGGATTGGAAACATTCGTTAATCTTTTATTTTCAAAATTATAATGCTCGTTTTGTATTAAAGATGGAACATAAAGACCGTCATTATCTCTTTTTAACATATTATCATCTCTTTTATGGTTGATTTTTGTTTTAAGATCAACATACTTTTTGGTAACGGCATCTTTGTCGTCATTCGGTTTACCAAGGTTTTTCATTGGAATGTTTCGGGCATCAAAAATATTATGCTTTAACAATAATGCATGTCTCTCAAAGTAGGCTTTATTAATAGCATTTCTGTCACCAACAGGATCTTCTAAATTGTCAATTACTTTGTTTCTTGCATCAAACTCCCCATCATGATTTAGTATAATACTTACATCACTTAAAGCTTTAATTTTTGATTTTAAATCTCTTTGCATATCATCCGCATAATACTTAGTTACTGAATCATTTAATTGAATAGGATCACTTAAGTTCCTTAAAATCTTCTTTTCCATGTCGTAATTGTCATCATTCGTTAATTTAAATCCCACTCCCGGAATGCCAGGAGGTCCTTCTTTGATTTCATCCTCAAAAATTGGATAATACGCTGCCATTTCTTTATTTCAATGAATTTTTTTTTATAATCTTCCGACTATAAAAAATAAAATCTTATACGTTTAATGTTTTGATAATGGTGATGTCTTTATTCTTGATGTTCAAGTGACATCTCTTACGCTCTTGCAGGATGAAATAGAAAACGTAATCTTTAGTGGTGTTGTTTCTCAACCTCCAGTTGAACTCAATCATCAAGTTATTTGTATCTGTATAGTTTTGATGATGAGCAAGATTAAAACAAATGATTGGATACAATTTTCCAAAATTTGAATAGTTGACCATGCATCCAGTTTCCGATGTAATGGTGTTGAGTCCGGATTCTAAAAGGGCTGCGTATAACCTATTATAATCCTTCTTACCAAAGTCCATCATGTAGCTAACAGTTGGAACCTTAACGTTATTTATCATCAGCCAACATTCTGTCATGTCCAAATGGTCGAACAGCATATTGTTTTGCCCTGCGTTCTCATACCTTTCAGTGTATTGAGGTATCACATACAGCGATAAGACTTCATCTGATGTGGCTTTTATGCTATAGGAACCGCTTGAGTTTTTGTAGAAGATATTCGATTTTACAATGCTGTGTTGATTCCAGTTTAACTCGAGGGTCTTATCTGACAACCTTAATTCGTTAAATTTAGCTGCAGCTGAGTTTTTGAATCTAACGTAAGGAAGCCAAAGCGATAAATCTTCCACAACAACTTTATAGTTCTTATTTTGCTCATTGGTGTACAACATATTTTCACTATGATTTCTCTGAAACTCAAATTTGACTTGGAACCCAGTAATAACTTTCTTGTATTCACGGAAGAAGTCAAATATATATTTCAATGGGATCCATAGTGTTACAGTGCTACTGTTTCTAGTGAATTTGCACCTTTCAATGAATCCTTGATTAAAGTCGTCATTCAACCCCAATCTTTCTAAAAAGTCTGTTATTTTAGTGTCTTCAGCCAAGGCCCCGCCGTATTTTAAGTGTTTTCTATCAGCAGTGTTGGATGTATCAATGTAGAAGAGCATATTGCTAGCTTCCGAAGTAGAATAGTCCGGTGTAAAATGAATCAAACCTAGCACATGTTGGAGGAGTGCAGAATAATTAATGTTCGATTCGATTTCTGTGTTCCCTAATGTAAACCTGTTGGCATTGATTAAGCCACCTCCATTCACGAGAGCTACATTATCATCACCTATTGCAGTTCCATCGCTCTTAACAATTTTCAGTTTTTGCTGCAGGTAACCGTTAGAGTATAAAATGTTGGCGTTAGTGTCTTGTATAAAGAAGTGATAAGTGGCGTTTTCCATAGAACTATCACTATTTTCATGCCTCACTTCTCTATACTCGAAACTTTCGATGTCATCATCGTAATAATAATCGGTGTTGTCTAATTCAAATATTTTGTTCATTTATTATATAAATTTTTTTTTTCCTTCTCAATTTAATAGCCACGTGGCTATTAAATCGAATTTATAGGAACTTTAGTCCAGCTCCATGTTTCTTCTTCTTTGATAAAATTTCGTTGAATTTATCATGCACAAACGCTTTAGCTTTGCCTTCTAATGCTGAGCCGATACGTGGTGATACATTCATCTTGTTTAGTTGATCTTGTACGAACATGAGGGCCTTGTCTTTTAAAGCAGGTCCGACAGTAGACAGTACGTCTGAAAAGAACCCCCTCCCTTGAATCTTCTTACTCTTCCTTTGAAGTCTGTGTTTGTTCATTTCTTTTATTTATAGGGCAATAAAATTATATTGTACTTCCTGCTTATTGAGTGGGATTGGATCGCCTCTATGATTTGTTATTCTCATTCTGATTCTATAGACACTCTCCATTCGAACAGGGAAGAACAGAGGTTTGTCGAAGGATTTAATAATTTGACTGCCCGGTCGATTACTATTTGTAAAAGAATAGATAACGTTTGAAGAGTGGAAGCCGTTGATAAAGGCTCCCTCGGCGATATCACAATGGATGTAAATGTTATCATTACCGCCGGAAAGGTCAGCAATGTACTTTCCTATTTGTTCGGGCTCTTCATATATTTTGGGTTCGAAACCTAAAAGTTTGTGCAGGTTGTTGGTTCTTGATAAATTGATCTTATAGTTGTTTTTCAGTTGAATGGCAATTCTTTGTCGCTCCTCTACTATACCAAATAGAATGGGTGGATCGTTTCCAAAAAATTTTATCATGTAACGGTTCAGACCTCTGATAGTATAATTTCCATCTGGTATCACCAAATCGAACCACTGTTGACCGTCATAGTATGAAAACTTTTCGTCTTTGATATTATCCCATGAAACATACATAGAAAAGGACTGAAGGGCAATCTGTTTGATTCTAAAAGGCCTGGAATATTCAATCGTAAAATCTTCCGATCTTTCCGAGTTCTTCGAATCTAAAATTAATAACACCATTTATTTATAGAGAACATTTTTTTCGTTAGATTCGCTAGGCTCCTGCGTAAAAGAATATAACACATCAACAACTGATTTGCCTTTGTTTCTTTCCCTAATGTATTTCATACAAAAGTAACCACATTTTACAGAGGCAGGATGTTGTAGAAAGCTTGAATTATATCCAATTTCTTTTTTCCTTCCAGAACTTAGCAGATATTTCTTGATATTTGGAAGAATTTTGTAAATGTGCTCTCCAAAAGGGTCAAAGTACTCAACAAAGTCATTATTAGGATCGTTATAGTAACATACCCAGTGCGTACCGGGTCCTGTAGCTATGTCTAGATTAATAATGCCGTTTTCAAACAGCCTCATCTTTTTGGGTAATAGATCTGAAGTGAAGACGCCCCTAAACCCCCTTTCATGCTTCATATTTTGTTCAATTACTTCGTTGGATATTCCCAATTTTGATAGACTCCCTTTCCAACGGTCTTTTTTTTACCAGATCCGGAAATTTTATCCAAAGCTTTCTTGGCCCCCCACCCAGCAGCCCCACTTGCAGCACCCAACGCTAATGCTTTTGCCCCAGCAAATAATGCGGGTATAAAAGGCGCTAAAAAGGGTAGAAAGCCCCCAGTTTTCTTGAGTTGTGACTTACTGATGGTGATTCGTTTCCCTTTCCCAAGTTGAGCAATTTGAGTTGAAGTTAAATACATGTCATAGTTAGAGGGTTTTGACTTATCTATTTGTAGAGTTACTTCTTCCCCCTTCTGGTGTGCGGATTTAAGTTTAGCAATCTGGTGATCGCTTAAATGTATTTTGGTTTGTATGTAGTTACTCATTTATTTAAAGAAAATTTTTTGTAATAGTGTTTCACCTGCTCGCTGGTCAAAGTTCCTTCTTTCAACAATGCGTCCAATAAATCAACGACTTCATTATATAATTTTCTGCTTTTGGATCCATTACAAATCTTATCAGTGAACCGAGCCAACATTGTCATATTATCTTCTACTCCTTTGCCGAGATATATTTCCTTTCTTTGCAAGTCTCTTAATCTCTCTCGATAATCTTCTAACGTATGCATATGTTCTCTTAAATAATCAACCTGGGAGAATAAGTTTTCTTCTCTTTCCTCATCTTTCTTAGTCATTCGAGAAATTTGGCTCATAATGTTCCCTTTTTGGCGAGCCATTTTCATGTGAACTTTGTTTACTTTATCAATAATTTCTTGCAATACTACCTTGGGTTCATTGTACAATTTTGAGGGTCTTGGAAAATTGTTTTTCTCTAAATACTCTATATCCAATTCTTTGTCAAAATTAAAGATATCTGGGGAGGGATGTTCAATCGCTAGAGGAATGTGTTCAATTGCTTGAGGAATGTTATCGAGGGTATCTTTTATAACCTTAAGCTGCTCTGATCTTGTTGCTTCTTGTGCTTGTAGTTTTTCGGTTACAGGCTTGTGGAAGTCGGATAGTGACCTCTGGATACCTAGTTCTTCTCCGAGTTGTTGTTCGTTGTTTCTTCTGATTTGAGCCTGCAGCTTGAAAACTTTCAGGTCATTTTTAACTTCTTCTCTTAACTTCTTATTTCGCTCTTTTTGGATAGTATTCATTTATTATTATGAAAAAAAGAGTTTTGCTCCCAGCAAATTATGTTTTTACTCAAGCAAAGTAATTTTTTGCTGAAGCAAACTTTTTGACATTAAATAAAGATGATTCGAATTGAAAATTATACAGAAGCAGAAGAACTAGTCGATGCAAATCAACATTATTTACTACCAAAGCATCCTTTCAGGCTTCTAATCGCTGGAGCTTCAGGGACTGGTAAAACAAATTTATTGCTGAACTTCATATATGATTATCTCGATTTTGATAATTTATTCGTTTGTGCAAAAGATATGTATGAACCCAAGTATACCAAATTGCAAGAGAAGTACACAATGTTTGATGGTGTGGATATTGACTCGATAAAGTATCCTAAAAAGAAGAAGAAAATTATGCTAGAGTTATACGAAAAATTCGGCACGAAGGGAACTTTATTCTCCTCTGATTCAAAGGATTTTATAACAGTGGATGACCTTGACCCATCCTGCAAAAATGTTGTTGTCTTTGATGATTGCATGACTGACAGGGATCAGAAGAGCATAGAAGATTTTTTCGTCAGAGGCAGGAAGAAAAACGCCTCAATCATTTACCTTTCCCAATCTTATTATAGAACACCTATTGTTATCAGGAGAAACTGCAATTACTTAATATTTTTCAACCTCCAACAGAGGGAGATTCAACAGATCATAAGAGAGATAGATGGTAGTTTGACAAAAGAAGAATTTAGTAGATTGTACACAAAGTGTATGCAACAGCCGTATGATTTTTTTATGCTTGATTTAGTTAAACCAGCCTTGAGATACCGGAAGAAATATTTTGTGCCTATAAATAAAGATGGAAGAGTACTTACAGAAGAAAATTTACGTTTACAGAAAGAGCTATCACCACTACCATAAATTTCACATCACCATGACTGTTAGCAAGTTCGTTTTAAGTTCATTGGGTCTATCAGCTTTGGTGCTGGCCCCCCTAGGTGCTCTCAGCTTAAGCGTTGGTATAGTTGAAGTTATTGATAAAGCTTTGAATATCGTGGAAAGGAAAGAAGAGTACAAACAGTCTTACAGGTTTTACAAACAGCTGCTTAATTCGTACAAATCCAGCGCGATATCAGAAGAGGAGGTGTACAAGCGAGAGGACGATTTTGTAAATAACTTAGTCTACCTACCAAGAGAAAAGTACATGAAACAAACCCTACTCAATGGATATGCATATGTGAGTAAATAATTTTTCTATATAAATAAATGTGCGGAAAAAAGAAAGGAAACAAGAAAGGGAAAGGCGTTGTAAACGCCGCAATCAACAATTTACCATTTGAAATGCATCTGCCAGGACATCAATTTACGGGACCAGGAACTCAACTGCTTAGAGGGAAAACTAGGCTGAACCCCGATTTAACGCATAAAGAATGGAGTAAACCCATTAACCGAGTCGATGAAAGTGCTTATAAACATGATGTGTGTTATATTAAAAACAAAGACACTGAAACAAGAAACAAAGTGTGCGACACAAACATGATAAAGGAGTTGGAGGATATCCCCAACCCAACAATTCGCGAGAGGATAGACAGAGCTGTTGTGAAGCCTATCATCAAAGCAAAGAAGACATTTGGAATGGGATCAAAAGTGTATTGTCTAAAATGTAAAGACCACACCGAAACTAAAGATGCACATCAAACCACCTCAAAAAATGGTAGGCCTATGATGAAAGGTATATGCATGGATTGTGGTTCTAAGAAAAGCCGTTTTTTACCTCTGAAGGGGTAACTGAGAAAAGTTGCCCCGAAAAAGTTTATTATGATCCCGAAACAGGATTTTGCGGTATAAAGGAACTGAGCAGGAAGACTGGTTTAAGTCGGAAAAAGGTCTCAGAGTTCTTACACCAACAAGATGTGTACACGAAGCATAAACCGCTTATCCGTAAGTTTAAAAGGAGGAGAATTTACGTCTCACACATCGATGACCAATGGCAAGCTGACTTATTGTTTGTCTATAAATTTGCGAGAAGCAAGTATAATGATGGTACCAAATATTTATTAACAGCTGTTGACTGTTTCAGTAAATATGCATGGGCTATTCCTCTTAAAGATAAATCATCAAATGAAGTAACTCAAGCATTTAGAAAGATCTTCAAAGAAAGAATTCCTGGAAAGATTCAAACAGATAAGGGTTTGGAGTTTGTAGGTGAAACAACTCAAAAGTTATTTAAAGAAAACAATATCCAATGGTTCTCAACAGAAAATGTGGAAATAAAAGCTGCTATGGTTGAAAGATTTAATCTTACTCTTGGTAATAAAATAAAGCTCTACTTATCTGAAAATAACAATGAAAAATACATTGATGTATTGGAGCAATTAGTGAAAAATTATAACAATTCATACCACAGAAGTATCAAGATGACACCTGTTGAAGCAAGTCAAGAAGAAAACAGTGGTGAAGTCTACCGCAATTTGTTTAAAGAAAAGGTCATACGTAAGCCTAAATTTCAAGTAGGAGATAAAGTTAGAATATCGATATATAAGTCAACCTTTAGAAGGGGATATCAAGCAACCTTTACAGAAGAAATGTTTGTTATTTCCGAAGTATTAAAAACCGATCCAATCACTTATAGAATTAAGGGTTTGAATAATGAAGATGTAAAAGGAACATTTTATGAAAATGAGTTGGTCAAATACGATAAGAGAGACGATGTATATAAGATCGAAAAAATCATAAAGAAGGCTGGGAACAAATATCTAGTGAAATGGTTAGGTTATCCTGAGACCAGCTGGATTGATAAAAAAGATTTAGTATAAAATTATTTTTAATAGCCGACAAAAGCTATTAAAAATTCCAATCTAACGTTTCGAAGATGGTTCTACAGATTTCATCGTTCTGAACAAGCGTTTTTTTCATTTTAGGTAACTTAAGTGGGATCTGATAATCTCTTTTCCGTAACATATGAAATAATATGTAATCTTTGCTGATTAAGTTTTTCCGCTCTGGAAACAATTCTTCATATTTATGGATAAAAGAAGTAAATTCAACCAAAAGGTCATCTTCAAAAGGTAACTTATACTTATCTAACCATTTAATCAGATTTTTCATTCTGTTTTTCCTTCTCCGTTCAATCCCTAAGCATAAATATAACTGACAAAGATCGAAAGGGGGTTTATTGGGGTTATACCTCAGCTCTTCATAGCATGTCCTACAAACGTACCAACCGTCATCATTTTTAATAACATCTTTGTGCCTACATTCTTCATTCAATTTTTTCATTCGGGTTTTTTTTTGTCCCTGCATACTTAAATACGTATCGATAAAATCGAAAAGGTCTTCTTCGGAGTCAAACATCAGCTCTTTATTTTTATGCAGTGTTCTTTTAATAGTTCAAAACTATTAAAAAAAATGTTTTCAAAATTATGGTCCATTGATGGGGTCAAAGAATGCCTCTCGATTGCATATCTCAGATAGCAATATACAAACTATTTTTCTGTAGTGAATTGAGTAGAAGTTATCAGATAAAATATGAAGCTTGTATCTGAAAAGGTAACACCAGTCTATTTTGTCCTGGAATTCCAAAGCAAAGTTTTCATCGAAGGTTTGGTATCGTGTTACATATCGCCAATTAAGTCGATCTTGATATTGTCTAATCATGTTTTCACTAAGTTTTTGCTTAGTAGATACCAAATGCATATCCAATTTTTCGTTATACTTATTAATGAATGTTTCACTCAGAGTCTGACGATGAGATACAATTCTCCAGACTAACAAACTAAGATGATCTTCCATAAATTCCTCAGACATTTTCTGATATCTGCAAAGAAGTTCCCAATCTAAATCTTCTTTGTGCTTTTCCATGAAAGGCTCCGACAATTTCTGATACTGAGAAATAATATACCAATCTCCTTCAGTTGCATATTTTTCTATGAAGGTTTCACTCAAAGACGAGTACTGAAAGACATAACGCCAGATTACAATATCTGCCAACCCAATCAAAATCTCTTCCGTGAGAGCTTTTTTAGAAAACTCATTCCAATCTACATTTTCGGCCATTTATTATATTAAAAATATTTTTTTTCCGGAGTTTTTATAGAGTAATGTCCATGAGCTAAAGTATGAATGCCATCTGGTAATATGTGTCGCTTGTCGTCATCTCCTGAAAGGGCAATCTTATTTACTTGTATGGAATGAATATTATGTTTTGTGCTTCTAATGAGATTCATGGATCTGTACAGTTTTTGATGTGAGGATAAGCAGTGTTTGTAATCCTCGAAAGTAATCCTATTTTCCACAACACATTTCTTAACACCTTTCGATTTTTTCACCAGACTTTCTTCAGTTTTACAAGCATACATTTTGGATCTTAGCCCTACAAATTCTACCATAATTTCCCCAACATTTTCGTCCTTCATTTTCCCCAAAACCTTTTTATTTACTCGTGGCATTCCATATCTATTATTTTCTGGATAATCGGAGGTGTCGAAATAATCAATCATTCCTTTCATATCTTCATAAAAATCATCTGTTTTTATATCGTAAATAAAACTATCCGTATCCATGTATAATAATTTAATGTGTTGTCCATATTTAGGTTTCATCACATTATAGTGGAAGTCATACATTAAAGACTTGGATAAATCTAAGATACTCATTCCAACATAGATAGGTTTATCAAAGAGTACTGCAGTTTTGTGCATATGTATAGCGACTAAATTTTCATCAAAAATAGTTCTCCCTTTAAAATTCGGTTTAGCTATAAGTTTTTCAGCTCTCTTCGGATCGCAGCAGAGTCCGATATCAAGCCTTTTTCTAATATTTTCCATCGTCTTTCCAAACACAGAGTTATTCATGAGTTTGTAAAAATCTTTTTCGAAATCGTTTGATGCCTTAGTTCTCATTTCTGTGTTTAAATCTATATACTTTTTCAGCCAAGGTGCTTGTTTAAACTCTAATACTCTGTGCACTTTCTTCAATTTTAACCCCATTTGCAAAAATTGTTTTAAAACCCTATAATGAACCACATAATGATCTTTTCCATGTAAGGTTGTTAGTAATTTTGTTTGTTTTGAGTCATCAGGGATCCTGTTCTCAGCTCCTAATGGTAGGTCAGAATGGAGGTCGTGTAAATATTCAGGATATTGCAAATCACATTCTATAACGTACCCAGTTTCCGAGTCATCCGGTATTTGAGTAACATCTATGTTGGTATTTCCCCACTTAAAACCACCACATGGTAAAAATTGACTCATTGCCCATCCGTATAAATTATTGGCATCTAGGTACATTAAATAATTAGATTCTTTATTCTTATCATAGTCTATCATATATTTATTATTCGCTTTTCCATATCTATTACAGCACTGAGAGACGCCACCTCTGGTTCCTTTTTCTAACATTAAAATCATGTTATAATCAGTCAAGGATTCTAATTCGATTCCAGTGGTTTTTAGCATGGCATCCCAGGAGAGACCAGGTGCAGTGAAGTACCATGCAGGATCCAATTTATAAGTCTTTATGCAGACATCTCTAAAATGTTCCATAACATCAGCTAAGATCAGTACATCAGTCTTCACATACAAGTCAGAATACTCACCTAAATTTTTAATGTCGAAAGCCTTCCATACTGTTTTGGCATGCGCATAGTCCTTATGCGATATATCCGACTCAGTCATTTTGTTGTAAAATTCATTTTTGGAGGGTAAGCGAGTTTCTTCGCATTTCTCCCATGAAGCCATATAATCATAGGGATAAACGCCTTTTCTTGTAACAAGATCTAATTTATCCTCGGGAAAGTACTTCGCTGTTTCTCTAAATTCTTTCACATTTTTGGCTAAACTATCAATGCTACTGGCCATGAACTTAAAAGAATCCACAAACCTCAATTTTATTCCTGGTAACTTGGCCTTTTTACCATCACCTACATCTACCCATTTTGCTCCAACCTCTTTGCTGAATGAAATATATTTTTCCTCATTGTTGGGAATGACGTCGATATTCCCTTTGTCACCACCTAGCTCTTTTATGAATAAATGAGAATCGTACCCAGATAAGTTGTGAATGAAGACTGGAACAAAGGAAGGGTGTTGGTACATTATGTTACATAAACTATGAGCCGGACCTCTATAGTTTGATACATATTTGGATGGATCGAGTAAATGGTCATGATCGATTACTTTTCGGAAGTCCCCAGAGCCTTTCGACGAATATGGTGATGGCACTTGCTTGATGTTAAACCCGCAGATATGACATATATCGGTTCTCTTGAAATGACTGTCATCTTCATCGGTAATTTTGATTTGATGTTTCTTATCATATATTTTCTTTATCTCTAAGGCCTCAGCCTTCAACGTTTCGTAAAATACTTTAGTTGCATTTGGACCTCTATAGGTGATAGGTGGTTTATAGTCTCCATGCTTATATTTAATGTAAAGAGAGAAACTCATGGGTTCATGTTTTTGGTATTTTTGCATGTAGGAGCTCTTGCCATCTGGTTGGCAGGTGTCCATCTTAGTTGTTAAACTTTCAAAATCTGCATATATTACAAAGGGTGTTCGTAATGATTTATGATAATGTTTGAATTTTAGTTTTGAATCTGTTTCAGGCATTACTATTTTAACAGCTTGATTTTTCTTACAATCCTTTTCATGAGTTTGAAGATCTTCCTCAGAGTGATAAAATAACAGGCACCTTTCACAAGGGTATACTCTTCCATCATGATTACTTAATTGACCACTTATTAGTCTTGATAAGTCTTTTATCCAACAGTAATGACTGTTCCCTTCCTCGTTTTTTATGTAAAGCAAATTGACATGTTTCTCTACTTTGTTTTTAGTTATTCTTAAAGGGTATATGTCCTTGTTTTTAGTCTTTTCATCGTATGAATAAATGTTCACTGATACGTTATTCATCTTTTCAAACCTTTCGAATACTCTGTCTTCCATTTTTACAGGAAATTCAATGCCTTCGAACTTTAGCTCATTTTCGTATGGCTTATATTTCGTGACTCTTTGGCCATCTTTTTCCGCTGGATGTAGTGCAGAGAGTATTGCCCACATGAAACACTTCATATCCTCATTTTGTACGTTTATGACTGCTTTTTTAGCTTTAATCACTTTTGGCAAATCAATGTAGGATGCTCCTCTCAGTGGGTTGTATTTATTGATCCTTACCTCAAGGCTTTTAATTCTGGCAAGCGTCCAACCTGAACCCCTTGCAACGAACTCCTCCATTTCTGTCAATAACTTTTGGATAACCGATCTGTAATAAGCTACCAAATCAGTTGATTCTAAGATGACTTCATTTACTGTTTTAAAGTTTTTCTCCATTTCTTCCCTCATTCCATCTTTCCCCTTTTGGTAGTCACAGAGAAATTGGAAATTAACCTTCAGACCATGCAGCCTCTTCAGATGTTTAGTGATGAGACCCCGGACTACTGATGAAACATCGTTCAAAAAGTCTTTGGGAAGCATCAGATTGTGTTCATTTTGGATATCATACGTCTTCAAACGAGATTTATAGGCCGTCTCAACTTCATGGAGAGTATATAGCCTTCTCTCTCGCGAATATGAAAACAGGTCGGAATCAAATTTGAAGTGACGGTTGAACAATTCGCTTTCTACGTGTGTGATAATTTCCACCTTCCTCCGTAATTTGGAATAGCCTGTGATGCCTCGCGTTCGACAAAATTCGCGGAGTTGATTAAGGGTCATACGATGCAGCCTCTGCATGTTGTTAAAATCACCTCTATGATATGTTTCACTATGATCTCGCCCCTTCTTAAAATCCTTTCCACATTCCTGGCAAGTGGTTGCCATCTTTGGTTTATAGTTTAGGTGCGCTTTAGTTTGTAGGTGCTTATTTATGCTAGATTCCTTATATAATTTACCGCAACACCTGATTTTAAGCGCTCTATTCTTCTTGGGCTTGTTAAACAAGTCTTTATGGAAACTTGAAAAGCCATTATGATTTTGAATGAGGTCGATCAGTTCCGACTTCTTAAGTTTCGAGTATCCTCGGATGTTATTTCCCCGACAGTAGTCTTGCAATTGTCGGACGGTTTTTGATTGGAAATTCATTTTGTCTTTCTATATATTACAAATCTTTTTCTTTTAAGTGTTTAAAATATTGAAGGGGTCAATTTTTTTTTATGGCTGTTGAAACCTTGTTGTTTTCTAAAAGTGGGTCGAGATTTTTTATGGAGGATTTCATTACCATTGTTTTTAGAAAAATAATATGGATAAAATAGAGCCATCGCTTTTCTAAAAGTGGGTGCGTTTTTAATGGGCAAGTTTTACACCATTGTTTTACAAAAATTGGTATGGGTGAAACAGAACCATCACTTTCTAAAAGTGGGTTCGATTTTAATGGGGAGGTTAGCACCATTGTTTTTAAAAGGTGGGTGGATAAATTATGACGTTTTTCATACCATTGATTTCTAAAAGTGGGTGCGTTTTTAATGGGTAAGTTTTACACCATTGTTTTACAAAATTGGTATGGGTGAAACAGAACCATTGATTTCTAAAAGTGGGTGCGTTTTTAATGGGCAAGTTTTACACCATTGTTTTAGAAAATTGGTATGGGTGAAATAGAGCCATTACTTTCTAAAAGTGGGTAGAATTTGGATGGGGGTTTTGCGGCCATTGTTTTAAAAGGGGGTGGAGATTTAATGGGGGGTTTTGAGAGCCATTGTTTTAAAAGGGGGTGGAGATTTAATGGGGGTTTTGAGAGCCATTAACAGTCACTGCGCCAGCTCTGTCATTATCACACTACTCTGCACGTTCCCCGGATATGTCGTCCATTGAGCATATCTGGGATTATTGGAATGCAAATTTTTATGGTAATGTAAGATTATTTTTATAGAAAGTGGTAGTCGATATGGTTCAGGGACTAAAGACAATTCGAAATCCTCATATTAATGACTGCATATTTATACGATCAATGTCAGACCAATTCACACTCAATTTGGTACATTCATCCTGTAGAATTCTGCGGGACACATAGGCTATATATTAACCCGTTCGATATGTCCTGGGTGTGGAGAGAAGCTAAAAACAATTTGAAATCTCCATAGGAATAATATTGAGTAATATTACGATGAATTATAAATAAATGAACCCGAGCAACGCCGTGCAATTCTGCAGTAGGAATATAAATAATAGTATTTACTCTATATTAATTCTAATATATTCTTTTCGTTGATATTCTAATAACCATAACGTGGCATTTTACATCGCATGATTTTACGAGGAAGTTCTTTATTGCAACATTCTCTGTAAACAAAAATTAGGATACTTTCAAAACAATTACTAATAACTGTTAAAATCTTGTAAAAGATCCTCGATTGCCATTTCTATGAAGCAAAGACGTCCACCATCAGAACAGAAGTAAGTCTTGTGACTACTTGGACGCTTATGACGTCTTATGCCACTGCTTTAAACATGTTGTTCTAGTATAACGTATCTGTTACCGCTAAAGTACGGAAATCAGGTAATCTGCAGATTAACTACGCCGATCCATTAAAGTGCGGAAAATTGTCTCATTTCTCAAATTACCTAGGTTATCTGCAGAAAACCTAGATAATCTGCACATTACCTACTAGGCACTCGTTAAAGTGAAAATAAGATATTTGCTCGAACTGCAACGTTTTTGTACGTTTAAATTAATACTCAGACAAAGAACTCAGCTATACTTTTATCCCATAAAGTTATAAGTAATTTCATAAAGTTATAAGTAATCTCTCTCTATATATAAAATAGGATGTGTATATGTATATATGTATATTTTCTATACAAATCTACACCGTTTGACCAATCCACACCAAATTTGGAACACTTATACTTTAGAACACTGCGGTCAGCATAGGCTAACTCTTAACCCCCGTTCTATTGGCCCTAGGGGGCTAAAAACTATTCGAAATCGCCATAGAAATAACATTGAGCTTAGATTGATTGCTTTAGGCAGCTATGGTTGCTTTACCAGTGTTGATCGAAAAACAATTTTTTCCAAAACAAATTAAATTACAATATTTCTGTTTGAATTGACTTTTTAGTTCTTCCCATGATGTAAATAAATTATAGATACTTTATTGATGAAGAAAGAATATTTTAAAATATTTATTTTTGGGTAAGGAAATCCAAGGAAGGGTTTTCAGGAGTTCAAGGATGATTTTCAAGGAAAGTTGGTGTATATTTCGACCAACTTTCCTTAAATAATTTATTGAATACGTAATGATTTGTAGAATTCTGTTTCATAAGCTTTTTAGGTAAGGCGTGCAACTTATTTTAAAATGTTCGGAATAGATACATGTGAATCCTCCGTTGAAAGCAGTGATTTTCTTTCTGAAAAATTTTGTAAAATCGACCTTCTGCTTTTTGAAAATTTTTTTATCTATTCAGTTTAATTTGTCTACACCGATTACATTTATTTCTAACCCAAGCACCGTTATTCCAAAAAACGCAAACGAAAAACTCATTGATCATAAAAGCGTAATTTTGCTACTCTATTTGACAGGTGTTATGTGCATTTTGTTATTCTTGCTGCTGGAGATGAAACTAAAAATATTGTGTATAATCAAGTTTTGTGTTACATTTATATTACAGTGAATTTGTAAAATATTTTACTTCATGATGTCCTTATACTTTTAAAAACCTGTTAATGTAATTACTTTGATTTTACACTATAGATTGATTTCATTCCTTTTCCTGTCCAATAGAAGATTGGGATAAATACCCGGGCAAAGCTATGTTGCGGTCATATTTGAGATTACTAAATCTAACTTTTAGTTGATTGTATAAGTATATCCTACTTTATTTGACAGGTGTAATGTGCATTATTGAATTAAAGTTCATTATTATTATTGTATTTCTATGATGAGTTTTATATTTTTACATGAATATTATGAATATTTGATTGATAAAAAAAGGATATTTAAAATATTTGATTTTTCATAATTTACATTTTGTAATGGAACAGGAAAAACTTCAACTCAATCATAAAAGCGTAATTTTGTTATTTTAGATTTGGCAAACCAGAATTAATATTTTATTATTTTATAAATTTGATTTAGAATCCCGTGTTTGTGTATTTTAGTTACCCCAGCGAAATGTTGCAGTCATATTTGAGCATTACTAAATTTCATAAATCATTATCGTCTTTATCAATATTTCTCAAATGTCTTTTTTTCGGATTGATCTATTTCAGAATACACTTAGGCAGTCGAAATTCGACACTTCGCGCATCTTTCGTTTTTTAAAATTCTGCATTTTTTCGTCGGAATTTCGTTTCTGTTTGTATTTATGTCTTAATCTTTTACATATTGCAATATATTCAGGAATTAAATGTATATATTTTCGTCCGAAGTATATTGTGGAAGCTATGAAAAAGTTAAAACGTATTTTCCGAACAACTTAAATGATTGCATTTTTCTGTGAAAGAAAAGTGATTATTCTAATTCACTTTTCAAGCAACATTTAACCATTTCAACCCGAGCAACGCCGGGTAATTCAGCTAGTTTCATATAATAACCAGCAGATGTAAAAAATATACTGACAATTGTTGAAATGTAATGTTTATTTAGTTTTCGATATCTAAAGAATCAAGTTGATAGAATCAATCAACAGAATAGTTGAGGTGTAAGGAGAAAGGGAAGGAGGAGGGAAAGGTAATTAGAGAAACCAACTTTTGCACTTTAGCGATTCGAAAGCCGTTAATGTGCACATTACCTAGGTAAAGTGCTGAAAACTCTTATTTTGCAGATGATTCCGTAGTTTAATCTGCAGATTACCTAGGTAATGTGCACATCAACGGCTTCGAGCTTTAACGGTAACATATCCACAACTCTTTTGCAACTTATCCTTTCCAGGTTGCGTCGTTGTAAAGGCACGGAAGCATTAGCGCCATCCTCAAGTGTTTTCCACAAAGTTTCTCTGATGTTTACTTCGAGAATTAGATCTCAGGAAATTGCATCACTTTTCTTAGTTTGGAATCAAACAGTTCTCAACAGTGTTGAGCGATGACAGATTCGTTCATTACTTTCTTTTTGTCCTAAAGCATGAGTCCTTGCAACCGGAATTTCAAATTTTCGTACCACATGTGCAGGGTGTGTGAAATGCTCCCACCTGTTTGAATGAGATCTTCAACACTCCTGGGAGTTGCCTCGACGATATAACTCGAAAAAGCGAGCAAAGCCGATACGATCTTCAAGGACGAGAAGAACTCGTCATGAGAAGAAAAACTGACCAGCCCTCGATCTTGCCCTCATAAAAATTGCAAGATCTTGGTGTCGATATATTTCGTCATTGGTCAAATTGGTCAGATCGGGCGAGATATCTCGTCGAAACCGCTTGGAAGGTTAAAAAAAAGGAAATGGGTTTCGTTAAGGGGGAGAAAACAGTTCTGATATCAAAACTTTTAAAAGTTTGTGTCATGGTATAATTTAAATGGGTAACGAAGGAAAGGATTGGAAACCATTTTTGGCTGAGTGCATGTTAAACAACTGTTAAGGTAAGTTGATTATAATTTATAGGTAGGTTGGTATTTAAATAACGTCGCAAGGAGCAACACAACGGACTATTGGTACGGTCCGAAATCAAACCCGAAGGTACGAGGACAACACCATGTAATTTTGAACCACGGTCAGATGACGAGGTAGCACCTGATCTGGCACCCCACTTTTCAAACTTCCACACCACGCCAACGTGAGGACAGTTGAGGCCACGACAGATTTAACGTGTGTTAGCCTTCCCCTTGTATACGATGGTCGGATTCAAACTCGCAATCCTCGGGTTGCTAATCCATTACTCTTCCACCCTGGCTACTACAGCCCTTAAATTTATAGGAGGCCTGGTCAATGAGGTGAACCCTCGGCCAAAAGAAATGTCACGTAAGCAATTAAGCTCTTCCCGGAGTTCGTCCCTGGGTGTATTTCTTTCTTCTGTATCAGTAAAACGTTCATTGTATTACTTGATATTGTGTCTGGCGCAGGATGGCCAAATACGGCCCTTGCGCCATAAACGCCAATACCAACCATCCCGGAGAAGTTTTCTGTCGGAACATAATTTCATGGCTCTCAAAACAAACCAACGAATAACTTCATTTTCTAAAAACGAGATGGTGAGATGTTAGTTTCGACACAGAACGAGACACAAATACGAAAAAGGGAGACGAATCGGTTTGAGATTTTAAAAAATGCTTTTTAATTTGTTTTCATTGTAATAGATGTTGCATAATGAAACTTCATTGACAAGAAAGCAATCACCGACCGTTTGGATCGACAGTAGTAGTAGTAGTTGTCGCTTCGGTTGTAGTAGTTGTATCACCAGCAGTGGTAGCTTTCTTTTTTTGGCATCTTCCAAGAGCAGTATTACTGTTTACCATCTGAAACGGTTCGTTCATTATTCATACTTTTTATGCTTCGAATTTTCCACAATTTTCAAGCAAAAGTTCACATAGATTAACTGTTTTATACCGAGCTTCCTTATACATGACTATTTAAAAGGAAGAATAATGGTAGATAGGTATTTAACCCTCTGCATACGTCGGGGCAGAATATCGTTTCCTTCTTTGGATACGGCAGCCGGCCCAACGGCTTTACATGCAACTTACTGAAACCGACCGAAACGGCCTTTAAAGGGCTTTCTCCCAGCAGGAGAGGGAATATGTGTCGTCCCATTATCACCTAATGTTCGGGTTTCTATTGTCGGGTCGTGGGTATGCCTAGAAGGGACAGATTCTTCCCGGGTAAACTGAAAGGGCGGCGGTGACTTTTTAGTGTATCTCTTTTCATTTACTCAACTTCTTACAGACTAGATGCTCGCCGCGGATAACCCTCACATCTTTGTCAAGGGGAGATAAGGCTATTCACGCACGCTTTGTAGCAGAGAAAATAGGGGATGGAAATTGCAATGGGCTTCGGTGATTCTTCAGGAATTTGAGGTCTGAAAGAATTCGAGCCTTTCGAAACGAGGGCACTCGAAACTTTCGGCCGGTCCCCGTATCCAGAGGGTTAATTAATGTCGCACTAGAGCAACACAACGGGCTATTGGTGACGGTCCGAGATCGAACCCAAATTGAGAGATCCGAGGACAACACCACGTAATTTTCAAACACGGTCAGATGACGAGGCAGCACTTGACCTGGCTTTTCACTCTCCAAACTTCCACACCACGACAACATGAGGACATTTGAGGCCGCGACATATTTAACGCGCGCCAGCCCCCTTTGTACACGACGGTCTTTTGGTTTGATTTGAACTCGCAATCCTCCGGTTGCTAATCCGTTACTCTTCCAACCGGGCTAACGGGGCCGGAAGAATCACGGAGTTAAAGTTTAAAAAGCATATTTATTAACATAAAATAACAAAACAACATGAGGCCGAATTGCCGCTGTTTTCACAGGTATGCTGATATCATTTTGTTCTCTTAGAACTCCTCTTGCAACCTGTTTACGTTACCTATGCCGCAATTGAACTTTAGTGTGATATTTTGGTTTCATTAGTGAAATCTTCGACAAACCGTCACTTTCCACTGCACATAATTTTCACACAAAAGGTTTAAACTGTAAACTAGTCAAAAGTTCTAGTCAATCCTAGAACTCGTCGTTCTCTTCAATTTGAGCACGCACTCGCCACGACCCGTCGATGAGAACTGAAGTTACAGGGGTTAAACAGGCAGCGTATGCCCGAAATGTGTCACTTATTTCCTCCACCACGCGGTACAAAGATCAGAGTGGATTAGTAGTCGACCTGGTCGACGACGCTCACCTTCCTCTACATGATGGTAGGTCATTTATCCACATAGGCTGATTCCCCCTGGAATTCTGGGGCTTTGAGATATCAACACTTTTCCTGATACTCAAGGTTCTACCGATGTCTCCCCATGCACGCGCTTTTGACTCCGGGCCAATTTTAAAGACATATTCATGTCAAAACGTGCATACGACCATATGCCTCTAAAACACCCAACGAAAAGTTTAATAACTCATTTCTTCTTATCTTCCTTACCAATGTAAGTAAACCATCACAAATTCGAGCATTAAGTAATTTTCCGTATAAATTCATTCGCAATAAAATTCAAATCTTATTCTACTTCAATCCTCTCGGTAGGTAGTTGATTAACGTCACACTGGAGCAACACAACGTGCTATTGGCGACGGTCCGGGATCAATCCCGCAGGGAATGATCCGAGGGGCAACTCCTAGTTATTTTGAACCACGGTCAGATGACGAGGTCGACACCTGAGGTAGCACCCCACTCTCCAAACTTCCACACCTCCAATTCAATTATAGGGTGGTAGACGAGCGATTCCAACTGAACAGTATGCATCGCTGTCGCAATGGATACTTAAATACCTTTTTCATAAAATAGAATTTAAAATTAAGTATTTTGAAACATTTTATGCTTGAAATAAAATTCTTCAATTTGGGCAACCCACAAGCTTCATCATTTGACTAGGTCGGGGATGCTTCATTGATTGGTATTAATTCTAAGGGACTTTGTGATAGCTACCTTCGTAAACTAAACCAAATTAAAATTAAATAATTTAAATGGATATTTCACGTGTATGAACTTACAACGCATTCAAGACCTTCGTCGCACAGCATATACCCTCTCTCATAGCAAGATTGATCTGAAACGAAGAAAAATATAATTAATAAGTAATTCTTTTAGTTTAAACGTAAAAGAAGTTTGAAATTAAGAATAAATGAATTGACTGCAGGTTTTATCCTTTAGTTTGGATTATACGAAAGACAATGCAATTATGATCTTACTTTTCAGTCTGTACTTCAGACACCTGTTGATTGCAGGATAAGGCGAATAGCAATACTCATCTTCCTGGCATAGATATAGTCCACATTCTTTGTTGTTTTCGTCATCCTGACCCTCTACGCTGGAAAAGACCTACGAAGAATTGTGAAATTAGATTTTCAGTTTCATGCTTGGAGCCAATAACATGTATTATTTATATACTTGTTTTAATTAACGTCGCACTGGAGCAACACAACGGGCTATTGGCGACGGTCCGGGATCAAATCCGAAGGGAAAAATCCGAGGACAACACCACGTAATTTTGAACCACGGTCAGATGACGAGGTCACGCATGGGCTGGCACTCCACTCTCCAAACTTCCACACCACTCCAATGTGAGTACATTTGAGGCCACGGCAGATTCAACGTCCACCAGCCCCCTTTATGCACTACAGTCTTTTGATTGGATTCGAACTCGCAACCCTTCGGTTGCTAATCCGTTACTCTTCCAATCGGGATACACCAGAGACCGTCTTGTACGAAATGGGCTGGTACACATTAAATCTATCGTGGCCTGAAATGTTGTCACGTTGGCGTGATGTCGAAGTTCGGAGAGTGGGGTGCCAGCTCAGGTGTGACCTCGTCCTGTGACCGTGGTTCACAATTACGTGGTGTTATCCTCTAATGTCCTCCCTTGGGATTGATCCCGGACCGTCGCCAATAGCCCTTTGTGTTGTTCCAGTGCGACGTTAATTACAAAAATACCATACCATACCATCCAATCGGGTTACCCGGCCTTACCATATAACTTTTACTACATAAGAACCATATAACCTGTACTACATAAGAAATTATTTTTTTGTCAATAATACATAAGAAATTATTTTTTTGTCAATAATACATAAAAAATTAATTTTTTTTGTCAATAATACATAAAAAAAATTTTTTTTGTCAATAATAAATAAGAAATTATTTTTTGTCAATAATACATAAGAAATTTTTAATATTGTTAAGAAACTTTGTAATAATGTTAAAACTATAAAAATGGAGCTTTGAAAGTGAAAAGTAATGTAATGACAAAAAAAAAAATATACCACTAATGAATGTTTTGTGTCTTTACAAAATTATATATGTTGGAATCGGTCTCAAACCTCCAATTATAGTGCCGTGTGGGGCACATCAATATGGAAAATTGTGTAAATCTTTGAATGTATAAAAGAGAGGAGATAATGTGAAGAGTATTGGGGATCATGATCTGATCAGACTTCTTGTTGTTTTCTAAAAGTATGTTTTTAAACCATAAGACTTGGCTACGTAATAAAATTTATTTTTAATGTATAAAACTCTGTCTTCAATCGATAAAACCCAACAATATATTTTTAAAAGTACATATTTTTTTTAATTGAAATACCCATAAATAATATTGATTAAACAGGAGGAGTTATAAAACAAGTAATTGCAGTGAACAAATTTAACAAGGTAAAATCGTATTTCTCTTTCCTGTAAAATTTGCAATTGTGGTTTACTACCTTTTGCCAAAACACCATCAAAATATTTTCGAGAAATTTTGCATACATTGAATTCTTACAGTAACTTAGTGAATGAGCTTCTCAGCGTCGGTATGTCTGTCTCCACGTTTTGTGTTTGTCGGGTTGTATGTGTACGGTTTGTGTGTTTGAGCAAATTTTGCGCTAAAACAAATGCTAATGCAAACGTTCTCCAAGACAATAACTTCCCCAAATACATGCTCGCAAAATATTTCATGCTCAAATCAAATGATTCAGAATTCTTAAAATATTACAGTCAATATTTTTTGTAAATATTACATATACAATGGGAATATATGATCAATTCAAGTATAAGGAAATAAGTAAAAACGAATTTTTAGATTTGCTTAAATACTTTTAATCTAAAAGCGAAACTCGCTTTGGATATAACTTGCCAAAACAACTTTTCCCCAATCACGAAAGACTTTAGAGGTATTGACTTTCATCGCATTAGTATTTAAATTCTAATTTCAAAGTATTTAGGTATTTTTAGTCAGCGCGTCGCACTGGAGCAAACAAACGGGCAATTGGCGACGGTCCGGGATCAATCCAGTAGGACACCTCGTCATTTTGAGTCACGTTCAGATGACGAGGTCAACACGAGCTGGCACCCCACTCTTCAAACATCCACACCACGCCAACGTGAGGACATTATAGACAACGATGTATTTAACGTGCACCAGTCCCCACGTACTCGACCGTCTTTGGTTGGACCTAGTTTCGAGCCACCAACCTTCGGATTGCAAATTCGTTACTTTTCCAGCTCAGATGTCAATCTCCTCATCTGACCATGGTCAAAATGACGACTTTTCACGACGGCAGAAAATATTAAAAAATTCTCTTTGTCTTAAGGTCTGCCTGCCTTTAAAATATGAATTTTGGTCAAAATATCGAAGTTTCAATTTTGGTCTAGTATTGGGTAGTCTGAACTTTTTTCTTTCAAATTCTGTCAAAATTTTGTTTCTAAGTAATTTAGAACTGGAGTTATGGCTGTTTTTATATTACTACACAGCTGTACTTCATGTACATAAAGTTATTTTTCTATTTTTCTCAAAGTTGATGTTTACATGTTTTTGCTTTATGCAAATTAGCATAACTCAAAAAGTTAAAGTTCAAATGCTTTGAAATTTTGTAGGCATGTTGCTCAAATATATATACAGGGAATAGACTACAGCCATGGTTAAATATTAATTATTTTCTGATTTACAGTCTTTTAATTCATGACTTGCGCAAAAGTTTAGGGAACTTTTCAAAATGTTGTAATCGAGTTCCCATAACTTCAGAGATATATGTGTGATCACTATGATAATAGTCTATTCCCTGAAGAAGTTCATTATAAACATTAAATTTACAAAACAGATATAATGATTACTTTTGGAGTTATATCATTCTGCGTATCGGCATATTTTACTGTAATTTTTACCTTATTTTTCTATCTAAGCAATGAACGAATTATCCGATGCTTATATTTTATATGCTGTTTCTAGTTTTATGTTGTGTTTAATCATAAAATTTAAGTTAGAAGTAAAAATTTAAGTAATTTTAAAAAATAATCCCCGAAGGCAGGCAGATACCTTAAGGCAGGGGAACACAAGTTACGTCCAATATGTGGTAAAAACAATAATTAATACAAACGAGAATTTTTTAAATGTTGAAAATAAATAATTGCTTTTGGTTAGAAATGTATTGTATGTTATGTAGAAATTAGTTATGATCTGTCGGATTATCCCAAGCAAAAGAAATAATCATTTTATTTGGGAAAATTCCCCTTTTACTATTTTTAATTTCGAGTTTGGTTGGAATATAATTTTAAAACCACCTTTAAAAAATAAACTAATTTTTTAAGTGTGCTTCATATTTAACCTGCTTAAAAGTTTTGGAAACTACATTTAACCAAGTTTAAAATGTTAAAAATGAATAATTAATTGCCTTTGGTTAGATATGTATCGTTGTTCGTTAAGACTTGTCGGATTAACACAGCAAAAAACGCCATTTATTTTTTGTTTGGGTAGGTATATTAATCAACGTCGCAACGGAACTACACAATGGGCTATTGGCCACGGTGAGGGATCAACTCACGAAGGGAAGGATCCGAGGGCAATACTTCGTCATTTCGAACCACGGTCAGATGACGAGGTCAACACCTGAGCTGGCACCCCACTCTCCAAACTTCCACACCACGTCAAGAATATAATTTTGGATTTCTATCTTCTAAAAGTTAGAAACTGCATTAGTTGCAGTTTCTAATTTCCTGGTTTGCAGCTGGATATTAGACTATTTTAAAAGTTTATAAAAAAACGAAATGTAACGCATTTGTTAAACTTTTCAGTTAACTCTATAAATCACAATTTTCTCATCGGTATTTGCACCAAGAACCTTTAGCGAATCCTAGATATAAATTATGCAGCTCCTTTTAGATTGTTATAAAAGAAATTCCATTTAAAGTTATAAACTAATACTTGTATATATATATATATATATATATATACATAAGTGCACTTACCAAAGCAACCAAGACGCACGAGAAAATGATTGCAGTCTTCATGTCGCAAAGATTCCAAGAGATTTCAGAGTGATAATTCGACCAGTTTCCATCCTTATATATATAAAAACCCATCTGGTTTAACAAATGTCCTATTGAAATTTGCTTCCTTATAGACAGGGAAGACAAATTGCTGAAGCCCTACTTACACATCTGTTTTTATAAAAAGAAATCGTTCTCAACTATTCAAATCCGAGTTAGTTCCATCTGGTCATTAATGACATTATTATTATGCATAAATTGTTTTGAATACAGAAAAAACTTCCCGAATGAAAACTGAAACTAAAAGTTACACATTTCTCATTCTTCATTTCTACTGAGCCAATCAGGAATTGAAGATGAACGTAAACGGAAGATGGAAAAATACGGCTGTATAATATAATGCAAAGGAATAACACTTGTATTGGTAAAGAGAGCAAATTTTCTCCAGATAACAAAATCCGTGTGTTCCGAATACATTTAGATTAACAGAAATTTTCAAGGGTGTAGTGAATGAAGTCTTGGGTGTCAGGTTATCAAGGGGATGCAGTTGCAATTGGTGCTGTAGAAGACGTTGGAATGAGCGGTAGGCAAGCCTATCAGTCCAGTGAGATGGCAGAAAATATCAGAGTTAACTTCTGCGGCTAAAAGTAGTATTAAAATTATGAATTAATTAGGAATACGTTGATACAAAAGTTCGTTCCGTTTTTGGCCCTAGATGACATTGCATCGCAAAACCGAAGAGTTATCTACTTCACACGTGTAAAGTTTTGACGTTGTTTTGAAGAAGGAATTTCAGCGAGTACTTAGGAAAAAAATTGTGTTATTGGGTTGTGTTTTTAAATTTTGTTAAGCATTAAAATGGCAGAAAACAAGGAGCATTTTCGACATATTTTTGACTTTTTTTTATTTCCGAAAAGGAAGGAATGCTTCGCAGACGCAAAAGATATGTGTTGTGTATGGTGATGTATGCCGTTTACGATTCCACGTGCCTTAAGCGGTTCAGAAAGTTTCGTCACGTGGATCAATTCCTTAGCCAGAAAACTCAAAACTTCTATGAGCATGGGATCAAGCAGTTACCGGAGAAATGGAGAAAGGCCATCAAACAGAACGGCATATACTATATTGATTAAATGTCACATCAACCTAATACATGATTTTCTAAAGGGAAATTAGATTTTTAAAAATAACAAATTTGAATTTTTTATCAAAAGTATTAATTTAAGTTATTGTTTACATTTTTAGCATAATTCATAATAGCTCTTGGTCTGTTTTTGTTAATTGGTAGACGATGATCATATTTGGAGATCTGCGCTACAGCTGAGTTTTCATTGCAACGAAGGGAGAGGTAAAAAGTTTTGCTAATTTTGCCAAACAATTATTTGAGTTCTAAAATTCCTAGTTCTCTTATTTTCGTATTTTTGTAATACCATGGGCTGTCCATAATGATACGGAGGGTAGAATTTTGGAGTGTTTCAAATTTGTTTATGTTGGTCTTAGCTGCATATCCCCAGACCTGACAGGCGTAACCAACCACTGGACGGAGGATGGTTTTATATATGAGCATTTTATTATGTATCGACATTTTCAAATTTCTAGCAATTAAGGGTTATACAATATTACGTGCAGCCAGAAATTTAAATCTAAGGAAGGATATGTGCCTACTCCATGATAAGTGGTTGTCTAAAGGGACACCGAGGTATATAGGAACCAGGGAATATCCTTTCCGAGCAGCTGGTACTTCCGAACAGGTGATAGGCTTCGCTTTTTAGTAAACATAACCGCTTGACAACATTAATTTGTATCCTCCAATCAACAAGCCAGGACTCAAGTGGATGTAGGTAGTTTGTAAGTATCTTACAGATATTCGTGAGGTTGTTGCTTTTTGCTTGTATTGCAGTGCCATCTGCAAACGTACAGAGTAGTGCAGAGTTGCTTCTAGGTATGTCGTTCACATAGATGTTAAACAATTTAGTGCCCTGTGTAGTGCCTGCCTGAATGGCACGTCGTGCAGAAAATGTTTTATTTATGTGAACAACAAATTGCCTACTTGTCAGGTAGGAATGTGTTAGATGTATAAGTAAGGCACATACTAAGATATTACATGTACAAGAATCCGTCATTGAAGTTGGTCAGGTGTGACCTCGTCATCTGATCGTGGTACAAAATTACGTGGTGTTGTCCTCGTGCCTTTTCCTTGGGGATTGATACCGGACCCTTGTCAATACCAGTTGTGTTGCTCCAGTGCGAAGTTAATTAAAATATCATACCGTCATTGAACTTAAAATTATTTCGGAATTTATTTTAGGAGTTTATGCACCAATGTGGTGTATGATGAAGTATCATACTTCCTGCAAAGATAGAGATTTGTATGTTTTTAAAATGACACATGCATCCTGGTTATTTAGGTGATGAACTAAAAGCTGTTATTCACTCAGTCGTTACTCATGAATATATCCTTCACTACGACATTATGTTTTTTTGCAATGATCAGTAATGAATGACCGCAAGTAGCCCGGTTGGTAGAGTAACGGATTAGGGTTGCGAGTTCGAATCCAACCAAAGACCGTAGTGTAAGCGGAGGGTGCACATTAAATCTGCCTGAGCCTCAAATGTCCTCACGTTGGCGTGGTGTGGAAGTTTGGAGAGTGGGGTGCCTGCTCAGGTGTGACCACGTCATCTGACCGTGGTTCGAAATTACGTGGTGTTGTCCTCGGATTTTTCCCTTCGGATTTGATCCCGGACCGTCGCCAATAGCCCGTTGTGTTGCTCCAGTGCGGCGTTAATTTAAAAAAATACATAAATAATGTATGTTATTGGCTCCAAGCATGAAACTGAAAATCTAATTTCACAATTCTTCCTAGGACTTTTCCAGCGTAGAGGGTAAGGATGGCGAAAACAACAAAGAATGTGGACTATATCTATGCCAAGAAGATGAGTATTGCTATTCGCCTTATCCTGCACTCAAAAGGTGTCTGAAGTACAGACTGAAAAGTAAGATCATAATTGTATTGTCTATCGTACAATCCAAACTAAAGGATAAAACCTGCAGTCAATTAATTTATTCTTTATTTCAAACTGCTTTTACGTTTAAACTAAAAGAATTACTTGTTAAGCCGGGTTGGCAGTGTAACGGATTAGCAACAGGAAGGTTGCGATTTTGAATCTAACTAAGGACCGTCGTGTACATGGGGCAGGGGTGCGTTAAATCTCTTATGGCCTCGAATGTCCTCACGTTGGCGTAGAGTGGAAGTTTAGAGAGTGGGGTGCCAATTTCAGGTGTGACCCCGTCATTTAACCGCGGTTCAAAATTACTTGGTGTTGTCCTCGTATCTCTCCCTTCGGGTTTGATCCCAGATCATCGCCAATAGGACGTTTTGTTGCTCCAGTGCGATGTTAATTATATACCTACCTACCTACCAAAAATTGTGATTAAAGAACAGAATAAAATAGCTTAATTATAAATAATATTTTATATCCTGTACTCTATATTTACAGCAAGCCATGGTAGCCCGATTGTTTGGTAGGTAGGTTTAATTAACCTCGCACTGGAGCAACGCAATGAGCTATTGGCAATGGTCCGGGATCGAACCGAAGAGAAAGATCCGAGGACAAAACCACGTAATCTTCGGATCTTTCCCTTAGGATTTGATCCCGGACCGTTACCAATAGCCCGTTATGTTGCTCCAGTGCGATGTTAATTAAATACCTACCTATATTTATAGCTGTAAAAAATACCGTTTATTTATTTTTGCAGCTTTGTAAATGTATATTTAATTCTTTATACCACTGCAAAAACTGTAAAATTTCAGAATTTTTGAATTTTCCTTTGTCATTGAAAAGTAAATACTAATCCTGTCCAAAAAATGTTTGTTATTACGTTCACTGGATCGTTCATACTTCGATTTTTAAGGTTTCTAAAACAATTTGCATATTTTTGAACTTGAAGCATTTTTTATGGAACGATATAGCTTTTTTTTTTAGCTAAAATGCTAAAATGTAACGTTCGGAAGACGGCTTAAGACGTAGAATAAATTTTTTTTAATGTAGTCTTGTATTTGAAGGTAAGGGTAACTTTTCCTCCCTATTACAAATTTAAATTGGAAAAAACAAGTTCTATCTACCCACCCTAATCTACAATCGTTGGATAAAACGATCCACCCCACCTTATTTCGAGCACTATTTATAGTAGAGCAAAATCAAAGATAGCATTCAATAGGGAACAACTTCCTTTGGAAATTCAAATTAAAAATTGCATTTGGAACCATCTTCTCATCAAATTTTGCATCGACAACAAAATTTCCAATGAAAACACCATATTTTGATGCTTTCATAGGATTTTACATCGTCAAATTAGTGTGAAATTTTATGAATGCACTATCTTTATATCCCGAGGTTTTTAATGTTAAAGCCGTTGTCCCATTTCAGCAATCATCCCCACATAGAAAGTCGCTATTCGTAGATCGAGATTATTTGTAATAAATTAGGAACTGTTCATTTGATACGTGACTGAAAGAAGCCTTTAAAGAACATTAGATGAAAGGTTCGTTCTTAACATGATATTCCTTTTCGAAATACCGAAAATTCAGAGTTGTTGTTATTCAGACAGCAGTTTGAATAGCAATGTTTTTACAAAATAACAGTTAGCAACTGTTATCGAAACTCTCAACTGTTAGCTTAGTTGCTAACTGTTTGTGCCACTTGCTGATAAAAAACTCTGTCAATATTAACAGCTAATAATATCTCATCGCAAATTAGCAATAACTGTTAAGATGATTATCGTAAATTAACAGTTTTGTCAATCTCAAAATTTATCAAATATTTACTCTTAAAATTAACGACTGAAATACTGATTTGTGAATAAATGTATTCTAGCATTAAAGTGCCTAAAAGTTTTGAAAATATACAATCATAAGGATTAAAGATTACCGAAGTAATGTGGAGAATTTTTGTTATTATAATTAAAAAACTCATTTTAGACTAAACTCAGGCATAATTTTAAATTTTAAATCTTTCTGGTTGAGGAGTAATTATAATAGAAGAATGACAATATGTGATGACATTAAAAAATGACATCGCGAATTTAAAATTTCTGTGGTTTTTTGAAGAATTGAACACAAAATATAACAATTATTAATATATGTACATATATATATATATATATATATGTAACATCAGGTATACGCAATCACGAAGACTCTTTCGTCAGCCATGTGACATTCCGAAAGACGCAACCAGAGAGCATATTGCATCATCCAGACCCCCAGCAGCAACGTTGCAGCCAGCCATTGGATGAAATCAACCAATGATGATCAGCCAACGCCCAAGGCGCAAACACCTACGCAGAGAAGGAGCAGAGCTAGTAAAAGATGAAGACGGTTAAGATGTAGCTCAGGAACTGGCTAATTTGCAATCACCCAATAGCTTTAATTTTCATCTGTATATAGTTTCACATGTAAATGCTTATATCCCAATTAAATTGCTTAAAATGATGAGAACTCCTGCCTCCAATCCATTAAAACCAAAGGACGAAGCAACCCGTCCATAATACATGGGGGCTCGGACCACTCCATAATACATGGGGGCTCGGACCACTCCATAATAAATGAGAGCTCGGACTAACTCCATAATACCGATGCCAACCACGACAGATGATGCCTGAACCACCTAAGACGATGCCAACCACCAAAGATGATGCCTGAACCACCTAAGACGATACCTGAACCACCTAAGACGATGCCAGCCACCAAAGATGATGCCTGAACCAACACGGAAGATGCCGGAAACCACAACGATTGCTTAAGATTGAAGGAAGACGACGGCGGAGACACGACAGTTACACGACGAAACTTCAAGCCAGTACGGCCAGGTCACCACAAGACGGATTTGAAGACGATACAACATCGATGTCCTGGACCAGAAAACGCCTCTGACGAAACTGCCTTCCTGTCGAAATATCTAGTGGGCTATCAGCCAAAAAATTTGGATTACCATCAGATATCATCTTCGTCACATCTGTGAGTACAACCTCATTTTTTTGTTTGGAATTTTAGTATTCACCACAATGACGACTCTCACTCTCAATGAAATTCCATTTATCTCCAAGGGCTTAACGAATGCCAAAACAAAAGTAATTAAGATGTTGCATTTCGTAATTTTTAACTCTTTTGGCGACCGAATGAATCGGAAAAACTTACGACTGTTTTCTGGATTTGACCCTGAATTTACGAGATCAGAGGAATCCGAGAAGGAAATTTTAACATCTTTAAAGCATACCGATTTAATTCTCGTATGTGATTTTTTGGGTTTGAATTGTAACGGCTCACCCAAACAGCTGTTAAATGCAATTGACGACAGTCTAAAGGATTTCGAGCTGCTCAAATCAACAACAGAAATTGAGTCGGATTTTGAAGAGCAGGAAACGGGTCCGATAGACTCTCATCTCTTTCCTCCCTCTCGTGTTGAAACCAGAAGTATACAAGACGATCTAGCTCAGAACGCATCAACATACATCGGTCAGCCGAACGATCCAAATCAACGCGTTAATTCTCCAATCGTGAGAAACAAAACAATAGCTGAAGACCATGATTCACCACACAACGTCTATCACCGAAATTTGTTTTCCTCAGCTGCTTCTGAAGGTCACATCCCAGATCCTTTTTTCTCGCCCGCAGAGACTAAACAAACTTTCGCACCAACTCCTTTCGCTGGTGCCAGTGGATTCGTTCATATAGGATTTCAGGACTTGGCTAATTCCATTCCAAAGTTCCACGGAACATCCGATGCATTTGGAATTGAATTATGGCTAAACGACCTCGAGGAAATATTTTTTCTTAACGGAATTGTCAATAATTCTCACCGAATAATTTTTTGCAAAAGATGTCTTTCTTCTTCAGCCCTTAAATATGTTCAATCCTTACATGGTATTGTGACATGGAATTCTTTAAAACAGAGTTTACTCGAGGAATTTTCAACAAAACTTAATAGCGCAGATGTCCATAAAATGTTGCAACAAAGGCGTTTAAAGTATAATGAGTCATTAAGTGATTATTTAATTGATATGAGAGAAATTGGCTCACGTGCAAATATTGATGCATCTTCTATTTTTGATTATGTTATTAATGGAATTCCTAGTTCTGCAAATAACAAAATAATACTTTATGGGTGTAAGACATTTCCCGAATTCAAAGAAAAGTTACGAATATTTGAAAGACTTTACCAACAAGATAAGAGTTACAATAAGAATTTTTCTTGCATTTCAAATGAACGCCATAGAGATGTCAGACAATTGCAAGATAATAAACGAAATTTTGAGAAGGGTAACCAAAATTTTGAGCATAAACCACACAGTACTCGAAATCAGATAATCTGCTTTAACTGTGGCCGTCGGAACCACAAATCAAGTGCTTGTCCATCTAGATCTCCGAAATGCTTTAGTTGTAATTCTTGGGGACATAAAAGTGACGCTTGCCCAAAAAACACATTCTCAGCTTCATCGAAATCTAAACCTCCAGCTGACCACACCGTTAACTCAGTTACTCTTAACGTGGGTCCAACATTGAACTCTATGCAAATTGAAGTTAAAATTAACGATGTTCTCCTAGATGCCCTTGTAGATACAGGTTCGCAAGCCACTATTTTACAGGAAACGTGGTATAAAAAAATTGCATCCCCATCGCTATATCCTTCGCAAATAACTTTCACTGGTATTGGAAAACAAAGAATTTACCCTATTGGATTTTTTCAAGGTTCAATCATAATTGACAACACTTCATTTCAGTCACACATACACGTTGTTCGTGATGACTGTATACCTTTTCCACTTATTTTCGGAAATGACTGTATTCAGCAAGCTAACTTTTCAATTGGGAAGACTGGAGTTAAATTGATCAAAGATGAACCAAATCTGCTCATTAATTTGGTCAACACTGAACTCATTGATTTGAGTCATGTTCTCAACGCTGAGCACAAGATTGAGTTACACAATATGATTAAGGACTACACTTCACACAAAGTAAAAAGCACTGATATCAAGATGAGCATTGTACTCTCTGATGACATTCCTGTATGTCATCGTCCGAGACGTTTACCCTTCACTGAACAACAAATCGTTCGTGAACAAATACAAGAATGGTTAAAAGATGGTATAATTAAACATAGTTATTCAGAATATGCTTCAAATGTTGTTCTATGTAAGAAGAAATCTGGTTCTTATCGTTTATGTATTGATTACAGACAACTTAACAAAAAGATTATTAGAGATAGGTATCCACTCCCTGTCATTTGTGATATGTTAGACAGACTTGAACAGTCACACGTTTTCACAAATTTAGATCTTAAAAATGCTTTCTTCCATGTAGATGTAGACCCTTCGAGCTCTAAATACACATCCTTTGTCACGTCAGATGGACAGTTTGAATTTTTAAAATGTCCATTTGGTTTGAGTTCAAGTCCTGGAATTTTCCAACGTTTTATTAACACTGTTTTCCGAGATTTATTAAATGACAACACACTCGTCATTTACCTTGACGGGCCGCGGTGGCCCGGTTGGAAGAGTAACGGACTTGCAACCGAAGGGTTGCGAGTTCGAATCCAGCCAAACACCGTCGTGTACAAAGGGGGCTGGTGCACGTTAAATCTGTCGTGGCCTCAAATGTCCTCACGTTGGCGTGGTGTGGAAGTTTGGAGAGTGGGGTGCCAGCTCAGGTGTTGCCTCGTCATCTGACCGTGGTTCAAAATTACGTGGTGTTGTCCTCGGATCTTTCCCTTTGGGATTGATCCCGGACCGTCACCAATAGCCCATTGTGTAGCTCCAGTGTGACGTTAATTGAAATACCCCACCCCCCCCCCCCATTTACCTTGACGACATCATCATTCCATCGAAAGACGAGGCTGAAGGTATCGCCAAACTCAAACGTGTTTTGACAGTTGCCTCTGAATATGGCCTTAAGCTCAATCTAAAAAAGTGCAACTTCTTGCAAAGAAAAATTGAATTTTTAGGACACGTCCTTGAGAAAGGAACAATTCAACCTTCACCTTCTAAGACTCAAGCTGTCCAGAATTTTCCTGTGCCTAACACCGAAAAACAAGTGCAAAGTTTTCTAGGCCTAACCGGCTATTTCAGGAAATTCATTCAAAATTATTCTATAATCGCCAAACCACTGAGTGATTTGTTAAGAAAATCCACTCCTTTTCACTTTGGTTCCCAACAAAAAGAAGCGTTCCAGACTCTCAAACAAAAACTTTCGCAAAACCCAGTTCTACACATTTACAACCGCGATTCTACTCTAGAATTACACACTGATGCTAGCTCACATGGATTTGGAGGTGTTCTCTTACAGCAATCTGATGACGGAAACTTTTATCCCATCCACTATATGAGTAAAAAAACTACACCACAACAAGCCAAATATTCAAGCTATGAACTTGAAGTACTTGCAGTTATAGAAGCGCTTAAGAAGTTTAGGACTTATCTCCTTGGAACAAAGTTCAAAATCATCACTGACTGTGCTGCATTCCAAAAAACGATGCACAAGAAAGATTTAACACCAAAAATCGCCAGATGGGTCATTTTTCTCCAAGATTTTGATTATGAAGTCGTTCACCGACCCGCTACACAAATGAAACATGTTGACGCACTAAGTCGTTATCCAGTCATGATCCTTTCACAAGACTCCATCACACCAAAGATCGCTGATGCACAAAATCAAGACGCGTTCATTTCAAGCATCAAGAAAGTCTTGCCACACACACCAATGAAGGATTATATTGTAAAAAACGACGTGCTTTACAAAATTGTAGACGACCAAGAACTTATAGTTCTACCACAGTCTATGCAACATGAGATAGTGCAAACCACGCACTCACAAGGACACTTCGCTATCAACAAAACAGAGACACTCGTTAAAAAAGATTTTTTTATTCCTAATTTAAGGAAAATAGTTGAAAATGTAATTTCCAACTGCATACCGTGTATTCTTTCCTCAAGAAAGAAGGGAAAATCTGAAGGATTTCTTCATCCCATCCCCAAAGGTAACGTTCCTTTGGACACGTACCATATAGATTTTCTTGGACCTCTCCCGTCCACCAACAAACAATATCAATACCTTTTCACCGTAGTAGACGCCTTTACAAAATTTCTTTGGATCTATCCAGTTAAGACGACATCAGCTAAAACAGCCATCGAAAAATTAACTGTGCAACAAACCAATTTCGGCAACCCTTCACGTATTATCACCGATAGAGGAAGTGCTTTTACTTCAAATGACTTTGAAACGTATTGCCGTGACGAAAACATTGAACTAAAACACATAACCACTGGTGTTCCCCGCGGAAATGGTCAAATTGAACGTATGCACCAAACGTTAATCCCTGTTCTTTCCAAGCTTAGTATCGATGATCCAACTAAATGGTACACACATGTTCCACACGTTCAACGCATTATAAACAGTACCACTTCAACAACAACTCAATACACTCCATTCGAGTTACTTATTGGCATAAAAATGAAGAATAAAACTGATCATAAAATCAAACAAATTCTAGAACAAGAATACTTACAAACTACTATTGACGACAAAAACGAACTACGTAATACAGCCAAGAAAAACATTTTGAAAGTACAAGAAACTACCAAGAAGCACTACAATAAACGCAGAAAACAACCCACAGCGTATAAAATTGGTGACCGTATTGCTATACAACGAACCCAATTTGGGACAGGCCTGAAACTAAGACCTAAATTTTACGGCCCGTATGAAATTACACATGTTCTACCAAACGATCGGTACGACGTACGAAAAATCGGTTCCCACGAAGGACCAAACACAACATCCACTTCTGCTGACCTCATCAAATTTTGGTCAAGCAACTGAACTGAATTGACATTTTTACTTCTTCATTTCAATTTTCATCATTATTCATTTTGTATTCTTACTTAATGCTAGTTCCTCGCTACTTCCATCGTTTCCATTTTCAACAAACTTCTTCAACCCTCATGATGAGATCTTCTCCCCAAAGACGAATATGATGCGACAGGACGAAAGGGAAAATTGAGAGGAAAAGACGCCTAAGACGCATCTTTCTTTAAGACAACTGCCAAGACAAAAGAAGATCAAAATATAAGACGACACCTTCCAAAGACGAGAAAAGTACGCAGCTTTGAAGTAAAGTTGCAAAAGACGACTTTTCTGAAGACAAACTTTCTCGATGTGCCGGAGCATCCCAAATATGCTCACTGCTGCATTTCTTTTGTTTTTCCTCTCTCTTTCCGTTTCTTTTTGTATTTTCAGACACCTAGCTGTGCAGGAGGTCCTGCAGGGTCGATGGCCGAGTGTAACATCAGGTATACGCAATCACGAAGACTCTTTCGTCAGCCATGTGACATTCCGAAAGACGCAACCAGAGAGCATATTGCATCATCCAGACCCCCAGCAGCAACGTTGCAGCCAGCCATTGGATGAAATCAACCAATGATGATCAGCCAACGCCCAAGGCGCAAACACCTACGCAGAGAAGGAGCAGAGCTAGTAAAAGATGAAGACGGTTAAGATGTAGCTCAGGAACTGGCTAATTTGCAATCACCCAATAGCTTTAATTTTCATCTGTATATAGTTTCACATGTAAATGCTTATATCCCAATTAAATTGCTTAAAATGATGAGAACTCCTGCCTCCAATCCATTAAAACCAAAGGACGAAGCAACCCGTCCATAATACATATATATATATATAGACCATCACCACAAATCAAAAAGGAGAAACCAAATAAAAACAAACAAAATGCAAATAATAATATATATATATATATACACTTATGTCCAAAAAGTCAGACAATATCAAGTAATAGACACACACAATGAAAGTTTTACTGACACAGAAGAGAGAAGTACACCCAGGGAGGAATGCACCTGAAGGAAGCGGGCCTGCGCTGCCTACAACTCGAAGGTTGCTAGCGCAGTGGGCATACCCACTGAGCCACGACTGCCTCAAAACAATTGAAGGAATTCTTAAGACTCAACATATAGTAGATTGTTATAACCCTTTGTTTAAGAATGAAATTATACTTTTTTCATTTTTTGTTTGTAGGGGGGGTTCCTTACATGGATCGATACCCTCGTCTTACATGGTAGGGGAGAACCTTACATGGTTCTTCCACAGGCTTATTGGAAGTAAATTTATTTTCAATAATTTTCTTTTAAGCTGTTTTTAAATCTTCGTTTTAAATCAGGCTGGCATTCTGATCTGTTATCCATTAAGAAGGATATACTAGTGGTGTAGTGTTCCTTTCACCTCACAGCACATTTAATGACTAAATAACCTCTATTGGTTTAAAGAATCACGGGAACGTTTCTATTGATCAAGAAAGACAAAACTGGCTAGAAATTCTTCAGGGAAGACTACAAGTTGCGGAAGGTATATAAGCGTGTGAACCCCACAAGGGTAAAAATAATATGCAAATAGTAAAAAGATCAACTCATGCATTTCAATGAATGTCCTAATAGGAAAATCTCAATTAATGAAACGAAATGACTGGTGTTTTAAAATTAGTTTGGATTTTAAATAAAATCAATTCATGAGTGGTTTGGGTTAAACATAAACTAATGTCCAAAAGTTAAGCATAATGCTGTTTATTTCAGCATAATGCTGTTTATTTCCAAAGAAAAGGGTTGAAAGAAAAAGATTCACAATACGAGTGTCAACTTTAATGAAACAAATGATTAAAGCAATGTGATGCTGAAGTTTAATATGGTGTGTGAGAACCTTTGTTAGGTTACGACGAGGGTATCGATCAGTTGGGTACTCAAAGAGTTCCAAGCCTCATGGAGAGCAGTTTTCAATTCCGGAACGAAGCTTGGTGGGTGGCGGAGGGCTGCAACATGTCTCCCGAGCATATCCCACACATGCTCTATAGCATTCAAATCAGAAGAGTTGGCAGGCTACTGATGTGGTGGATATCTTCAGTTTGAAGGAAGGCATAGAGACCAACGTCTCCTGCAAACAATTTGTCTCTCAGCTATGTCTCCTATGGCGGCTGTCAGGGCCGAACCCAGTTATCTGGCAGAACGGTTCCTCTGAAATCGCGCAGTTATCGCCAAATATCGGTCTTGCCGAGCGGTTGTCACCCTTGGCCGACATTGTACTGGTCGTCGGGTAACATCTCCAGTGGTTTGAAACCTCTGCCACAGTCTGGAGTTCACACACTGAGTCACATTCAAAATTCGAGACCCTTCGGTTTGGGATCGAGAATTCCAATAATTCGTCCTTTCACAAACATGTTCAGTTGGCATCTTTGTGACATCTTTCGTCCTTTTATTGATTGTTAACAACGCTCCTTACCATAGCAATTGCGAAATTTCTGTCTAAACTGGCCATGCCGCTCGAGGCCGTTTTATACTCGTTCCGACGTGCGCATATCGATTGAACTGTTTTGCATATGCACAATGTTTAACCTTCGTCCCACGATTCTCCACAAGTGATTTTGAACCATTGTATCCATATTTACTCCGATTTTTTCGCATTTTACGAATTATGCTTAATTTTTGGAAATGAGTGTATATGTAAAGTTATATTGTTACTAAGAATTAATGGGAGGTTTAATTTCCCTCCTTATAAAATAATTGCTTGAAGTCTACAAGTCATGAATTCCAAGAGCGGATTGACGATATCGGGATATCTTCCCATGGTCTTGAAGCAGAACTGTACAGACCTTGAAATTAATGACTTGTTCCTAATCTCGACGTCTAGCTCCAGCTATACCAAATCGACTCGCACATAATTATACACCAAAAGAGGTTCAGAAAACAGGTGGTCTCGGGACAACCCAGGCACTAGAGAATGTGCGCTGGGAGGCCTGGTCAGACTGGCATTTAAGGCAAACAGGATGAATCTTGCGACCACAGCAAAATGTGGGACACCTCAGATGGCCATTGAAAAAGCGGGAGAGCGCTGTCTGTCGAAATCGAGAGCAGAGCGATCTCCACGATACCAAGAGTGTACCGGGGAAACGATCCATCCCTTCTTATCAAGATTTTTCTGATAGAGTAAAGTTCAAGAAACGTCAATGAGTATCGGACAATGACTCATCGACGCCAGCCTTCGCCAAATCATCCGCTACTTCGTTTCCCCTGAGATCCACGTGCGAAGGGTGTAACGTTTCCGGTCTCTAATTAGGCGTAAGACTGTTTACAGCACAATAAAATATTTATTTAGAATAGAGAAATTTAAAGATTATTTACATATTATACGATTAATAGAAAAGTATGTGGTTACAGCTGTTAACATCGAATCCGCCAAGGAGCCAGGAGGCTCGCCAAAATCTGAGTATGAAGGATGCCACTGTGCTTTCGTGGTTTCAATCTACTCAGCCGTGATCTTTTTGAGGGAGGAGTTCGTCTCAGTCTTGGAATGTTAATCCCGGTGTTTCCACGCCATCCGCAACGGAAGGTCATGAGAACCTCCACCGCTTCCCGACCCGAGGACAGATGTAATGTCTCTCTGGTCCGGGTTTCCACAGAACTGTAAACAAGTGTTTACCTGGGAGTGGCCCGTCTGCATTCCTCTCATGGAAGGCCCAAGATAATTTAGGTGTTGACAACTTGTTTAGCAGTCGAGGGAGATCTGAATTCCAGATGTGGGAATGCCAGACCGACCGGTACAAGGGGTCGACTGTAGGTATCTCACAGAAGATGAGTTTGTTAAGGATTGCTATGCCAGTTCTATCTCCCACACAGCGCCGATTCGATAGATGTTGAATGGAGCTGCGACTGTCGGATAAAATCCAAACGACCTTTCGGTTCGAAACAGACATGATGTAGTTAAGCCCTTCATCAATGGCAATGAGCTCATTTCTGAAAGCTGAACAGAAGTCCGGATTTCTTTTCTGGATTTGTACAATTCTGTTAGGAGCTTTAATAAAAATTCCGCTGCCGTATCGAGACGTCGTCTTTAGTACCATCTGTATAAATAAAGGTAGCCTTCTCGGGAATAATAATTAATGAGTTTCCCTCTGAGCCCATACGTTTTTGATCGGGATCAGTTCTGTTGAATTACTAGGCGAGTTGAATTCCACAATGTCCTTCTTTAAACCATGTCTTCACTAGGGACCAGGTGTAGATGGGGCAATTGTCCGGCAAACTCAGAACACAACTTCAGGCTCAAATAACGGAAATTTGACACCAAATATAACACAACCTGATTTGTACGACCGGAGTCAGCATGTCTTGTTTTGAGCATACGTTAAGTCTAAGTCTGACATACAATAGGAGTTACTTCCAGTACAGGCAATTGCAAATATTAGTGATAGCCAGAATAATTTCTTACACTTAACACGATCGAAACCACTTAACTACAAAGACAAATAAGGATAATACTTAAACCCCCAGTAACATATTTGAGGAAAATTCTGTTAAGCGTTTTCCAGGAAAAGTAATTTTACGTAGAGATATTTTCTATTAAGTATTTTAATTAACGTCGCACTGGAGCAATACAACGTGATATTGGCGACGGTCCGGGATCAAACCCGAAGTGAAAGACTCGAGGACAACACCAGGTAATTTTGAACCGCTGTTAAATGACGGGGTCACACCTGAACTGGCACCCCACTCTCTAAACTTCCACTCTACGCCAACGTGAGGACATTCGAGGCCATAAGAGATTTAACGCACCTCTGCCCCATGTACACGACGGTCTTTAGTTAGATTCAAAATCGCAACCTTCCTGTTGCTAATCCGTTACTCTTCCAACCTGGCTACAGCGGCCCTCGTTTTCCAGAAGAAAGCAATTTAATGTGAAAAGGAGAAAAAGAAATGTGATCCTATTAATAAGTTTTCCAACTTTTTTCTATAATTAATCCACCCCAGTTTTTTAGAAATTTTCAAGGTGATAAGCAGCAGCGTTACTATTCATCAATTAAATTAGTTCAATTTCTATTTATCGAGGTAGATATATGACCTATCTGATGTGGAGCGCTTTAGTTGAAGTGAACTAAGAAGTTTAGTTGACTGAACTATTTGCACGTGTCTGGCAAGTCAAGTTCGAATCTAACCAAAGACCTTCGTGTACAAAGGGAGCTGGTGTACGTTAAATTTGTCGTGGCTTCAAATGTCCTCACTTTGGCGTGGTGTGGAAATTTGAGGAGTGAGATGCCAGCTCAGGTGAGACCTCGTCATCTGACCGTGATTCAAAATTGTGTGGTGATGTCCTCGGTTCTTTTCCTTCGGGTTTGATCCCGGCCCGTCGCCAATAGCCGAGTTGTGTTGCTCCAGTGCGACGTTAGTTAAAATACCTACCTATGAATACCAATTTTTTCAAGTTTGATAGCAGGTATCTTTTTATGAGAGATCGAAGGAAGACCTTCAGGTGTATCTACACTATTAATGTGTGGTAGTTTATTTGAAATCTATCTTCGTCTCAACCACAGCACGTAGAGATCTGAGAGAGGTGTCAAAATACGCAGAATGAATTGGGAAAGTTATTCCGCTCCTTTAAAATTTTCAAAAATTTAAATTTTAACATAAAATGTTCAAAAAATTACCTCATTGGACAGAGTGCCGTGACGTCACTGGCTGATTCCGTAACGCTTCCGTAGCGGTTTTTGCCCCAACTTTTTTATTATGTTTTTTGTCAGACTTGACTTAAATATTCGTGTTAAATTCGAGAGAAAAAACGTAGAAAATGTTCAAAATTCAAAATACAGAACTTTTTCGTGTCTTACATTTTACTGCTTTAAATAAGCATTTAATACACTACTTTTTCCGAGCCTTATATTTTACTTCTTTAAATAAGCATTATTTTTTATAATTATTTCACATCCAATACAGCAAACCTGTACAACTCAACTCTTAAATTCATCGTAATTTGGAATTTCAAATGGTTTACTGCTGCCTTTTTTATAGCGATTGTTTTTTGCGTTGTAATTACTCTTTTTAACGACAAATGTTACTTTTAAATGTTTTCGTTTTGTAAATAATTCATTATTGTCTATCAATATTTTTCAAGCGTCTTTTTCGAATTTCTCTATTTCAGAATATTCTCATAACGTCGAAATTCAACGCCTGCTCAGATCTTTCGTTTTTCAGAATTCTACATTTTTCTATGACCACAATTTCGTTTCTGTTTGTATTTATGTGTTCCATTACTTTCCATATTACAGATATATTATATAGGAGTTAAATTGCAATGAATTATTTTTATTTTCTGCCAAATACTTCTAGGCATGGGTAATTTCTTGGTTTTATATGTATATTTCGACGAACTTTCCTTAAGTCTTTGGTTAAATACGTTATAGTTTGTAGAATTCTGTTTCATAAAAATAAATGGAAACCTTTTTAAGTAATGTGTATAACTTCTTATTTTAAATAACTGGTAAAGTTAAAATAAAGTTATTCTAAAACAAACTGGTTTGTTTTAATAACTTCAATACTTTGTTTTAATTTTTGTAAACAATGTTACGTTAAATCAAAACGGGTAGCCATACGTTGTAATTCAAATATATTTCTAAATTTTGACATATTTTCATTACAAGACGATTGCAATAAATTTAATTTACATTATTCTCATTTGTTTTTCATGGGTATTATTGAAAGCCGTACTCCATAGTCAAGTAACTACATCTATCATTTTAAATAGGTACGTGGTTTCCATATAGAAATTGGGTCTCTCATTGGAAAAAAGTAACTTAAGGATTCGATTTAAAACTAAATTTTTCTGTTGGAGGAAAGCGAATTTTAAATAAGGATTAAAATCTTCTGATCTTGGAATAATATAGTAAAGAAGTATGTAAACTAGGACTGTTGAAAATAGAAATTTTTTGTCTTAAGTGGCAGAAGGTCAAGGTTGCTTACTTGAAGTTGAAACTGTTCGTATACAACTTAGGTACCTGTGAAACATTCATTGAAAGCAGTGATTTTGTAAAAAGTGTAATCGATTGAGTTTGCTTTGCCTACAGTGATGACATTTGTCTTAAAAATAAGCTCCGTTATTCCACGTGCAGCTGAATAGAATTTTCAAGAAAAAAATGTGTGCTTCAAAATAAAATAACCATGAATGCCGTAACAGTTTAATTTGCCATCCTCTCACAATGATAATGTAATTCGAAAACATCATATCCATAGTGCAAGGATACCATAAATAATAAATATTGATTGAAAAAGTGAGTGCAAGACTACGTTGAAAGTTCCTCATTTTTATTGAAAATTAACTTAATTGGCATTCGTAATCACTCCAAAACTCAAAATCGACATCTGAAGTCATGTCAAAGAAAGCTTTTGCAGTTTGTCTTACAGCGAGAGTGTGATGAAATGGATTATATGGATGATATATTATGTAAACCTATTTGCGTCCGAAGTAAATTGTAGAAGCTATGAAAAAGTTAAAACGATGCTAAAAAATATTTTCGGTACACTTAAATAATGCTTGCATTTTTCTATGAAATAGAATCAACATTTAACCAATTCAACCCGAGCATCACCGGGGTAATTCTGCTAGTACTTAAAGAAAATTGAAATTTGAAAAAAATTAATTCCGGCTTTTCCGTTTTAAACTATAACCTTTTAGACAGTACTCTACCACAGGAGGAGACGCTGTAAACCGTTTGTAAGAGTAAGAACTGGAAGGTTGCGAGTTCGAATCCCACCAAAGACCGTCGTGTACCAAGGGGTTAAACTATAACCTTTTAGACTGTATACTCTACCAAAGCAGAGAGAGCCGTCCGGTTTCTCTGATATCCCCCAAAATGGTTCGAAACTTACCATTTTCTATAAGAAATCCGCTGTTATTATTGCAACTTTTAAAATAACAGTGCTAATAAAAAACATTTAGCAATAGCTGTTGAACATATTATTTTAATTAAAATTTGTTAAATTTGGAAAGAGTGATAATCAATACTAACCGTTTAAATTTGTCATTAGCTTCAATTTTTAACAGTTAATAATAATTGTTAAATTTATTTACTAACTTTTATTTTTAGTAACGATTAAATGCGCAGTTCATAATAACTGTTAATAATAACTGTTATCGAAAGTTAGCAATAACCGTTAGAGACATACAGTTTTGCCCATCTCTATTAGATGAATCATTGTTCAGGTATACCACAGATGACTAAAAGAAGGCAATGTCCATTGGATTACATAAATGATATTTCCAAACATTTTTCAAAAATGTTTACACGTTCCTCTCAGATTTTTGACAATTATTTTCAACATTTGGATACCCCCTAAAATCACCGTAGTGATGAAAATTTAAGTGTAGCGCAGAAACTATCCGGGATAAATGACAGAATTTTTTATGGTCATATTAAAAGTCTTTCTGAATCGATTTGCATCAAAGTATATCAAGGTTCTTATTCATATTTTTAAATATATTTAATAATTAATATTGCAAACTAAATACTTTAAAAAATAAACGTTAATTATATTTTGTTTGGATTCTTTTTCTCAACATGGTACAAAATATCAGCGCTATAGGAATATTATTTAGGGTAGGTATTTTAACTAACGTCGCACTGGAGCAACACATCGGACTATTGGCGACGGTCCGGTGATCAAACCCGAAGGGAAAGAACCGAGAACAACATCACGTAATTTTGAACCACGGTCAGATGACGAAGTCACACACCTGAGCTGGCACCCCACTCTCCAAACTTCCACACCTCGCCAACGCGAGGACATTTGAGGCCACGATGGATTTAACGTTCTCCAGCCCCCTTTGTACACGACGGTGGTAGGATTTGAACTGGCAACCTTCCGGTTGCGAATCCGTTACTCTTCCAACTGATCTGCCAAAAGGCCCTCATATTATTCAAGGAGATATCAATAAAAGTCTGGGAAACTGATATTTAACATTAGGAACTCCAAACTTTCTGTACTCATAATTCCGAAATAATTTGACCGAATGACATGAAACTTGGGGTCTATAGTTATATTTTAATATGGATTCGAAATTGTGTGTCAAAATAGGGTGTTTATATTGGAAATCATGAAGTTGTTGCTCAATTTAATGTGAAGACGACCCCTTATGCAAATTTTATGCATATCGATTTAAAGAAGGCGTTATTTCCCGTCGAATGTTACCTTTTAATCTGTTGTATTGTTAAAACTGAACGAAGAGGGATGGTTCGTTTTTTTGTCGACTGTTCATGCTAAAGATATCTGACAGAAGATGAATTTCATAATTCTTTATTCGTTAAATAAGCAGCAAAGTGTTACACATTAATGCAGATAATATAGCAAAGTATGACAGTGTGTTTGCCTTAGTTCTCAATAACAGGTGGTTCACTTGTTGGGATCGACGTAGTGCCCTCAGAGGGTTGGCATGTTTTCATTGGAAACCAAGATCCTTTCTTCTCCTGTTAAATAGTTTTTATTATCACGGAGAAAACTTATTTAAAATAAAATTGCAAACATTTAAGAAGATAAAAAGTGCATAAAATCTACATTAATTTTAGTGTTGTAAGCAGTACAGTGTTTTCCTCCTCTCCTTCCCGAACGGAACGAGGAACTGTTTATCAGCTGTTTCCAAGGACGCATGATCGTGCTTTCTTCTGTGCATGTGCCCTTTTGAATGTTCTAGCGTCTGTTTCTCTTAAGCGAGAGGGCAATCGTCCTGTTGTGCGTTTGGAGATGTGTACCGTTTTTGTTTCTTGTCTGTAAATAAATTGTATCTCGTCCTGAGATTTCTTTTGATTTTTTTTATTGTTGGCCTGATAAGTTGATATTGTGTGTATATTTTTATGACTCAAACAAAGAACCTCCTGCATCACAAAATGGATTCGTCCGTTTTAGTTTCCTGTATTGATTTGAACGTACCCAGCAACTTTAACCCTCCAACTGGTTTCGGCGAGATATCTCGTCCATCAATATCTGACTAATTTTGCCAATGACGAAATGTCTCGGCATGAAGATATTGCCAGTTTTCATTCATCTTTTTTCAATGAATTATCGATCTGCTTTTGCAAAAATCACGGCATCTTCGATTTGAAACTGTGTGCAAGATAAAAATAAAGCTAATTTGAAATGGAACTTTGCTTATATTGAAAGAATATTAATGTTAGAAAAAATCCGAACTAGGGTTTTTGAAATATTAAAAATTCTTTGTTGCACTGACTGAAGGTGAATATTGTCTACTTTACGAGTTGAAGCTATATTTAGTCAATTTATTACGTCTGTTAAAAGTTTGTTTAAAACAGTTATTTTCTTTAAAAAAACCCTGTCAAATCGACCTACTTTTTTTGGAAAATGGTAATTGGTTGCCTTTTCTTCATAGAAATTATAAAAATGTTGAATGTACAATATGTTAAGAAATTATTTTCCTGACATTTAAATGATGTTAGCATTTTTCTACGAAAGAGAAAATTGATTGTGCCAGTCACTTTTTCAAACTACAGTTAACCAATTCAACCCGAGTTAGATCAGGTAATTCTGTTAGTAAGTAATAAATCATGAAATATATGAAAAATAAAATTATTCATGTAAGCGGTACTATTTATGATAAAAGAGTAGAATGCGCAAGCTGTAATGCCTACAGAAATTTGGTGAAAACGTGTTTGAGATTAAATTAATTTAAGTGTAATAATTAAATGAGTGTAATTAAATAAAATTAAGTGTAATAATTAAATGAGTGTAATTTAATAAAATTAAATGTAATTAATTGAGTGTAATTAAATTATTAATAAGTACGTAATTTTTTAAATTCGGAAATGGCCGGTAATATGTTTATTTTTTAATTCCAATTAGAACTGTTTATTGAGATGTATTCATGAGTATGAATTTAATCGATCAGTTCGTATTACTGAGTTTTTATGAGATAATTACAGAGACAGATTTATTTTTGAGTTTTGAGAATTATGGAACTGACTGACTATTCTGTGTATTTTGAGTCGCAAATATTCATGAACAATGAAGCATATCAAGATAGGCTTCAATACACAATAATTTGATTACTCCGTAAAAAGAGAATAAGAGTTTGCATAGCAGTAAGGGGTGATTTCCAGAACCCGTATCCTTATCGCACCGGGCTTTACCATAGACGTGAAATATAAGTAGACTGAGCATTGCTATTTAGAGTAGCTTCAGAAAGTGTGACCAACATGTCTACTAGTAGTCAGGTGACTGCTCTGTGAAAAACTGACTTGGTTGATCGATTTGGCATTTCATCGCATTGTTTGGCGATATAATATCTTGCGAAAGGGTAGATGTGTGAATCCGGATTTCTGTGGAGTGGCGAAAAAAATGGTAATATCACCCAAATTTACTACTATGCCGCGTGGACCAATCAGATGATGAATCAATGGGTTGGTGTTTTCTACCGTCCTTGGACCAATCAGAGGATGAATGCTCGTTCCCACCCTAGATACGAAAGTAGTCTAAGGGTCACGTTACTACTAGTTTGGGTCACATGATCCTGGGCACATAAAAAAGTTGCCATTTCCCACTCTACTTTTATATTTCTTCTACGGGCCTTACAGCTAGCTGAGTTATAATTCTAGGAAAAAGTGTATTAAAAGCAAGATGACCTTAAAATGTTCATCACACTTACTACACAATCAAGACCTGGACCACATTTCAAACCCTCGCTATCACACATGTGACCTAGGAAGAAAAAAAATAAATATGAGTATGAATTCACCAAATCATACTCCTTATCACTGCATAAGATTAGGAATGAATTCCATTTCATTACTTTTAAATGATACAAATCAAAAATGAAATAATGCGAATTAAAATTCGTAGTACAGACAGAGATGTTACTTGAATTGAAGATGTAGTGTTCTTGCCTACATAAGAAAGTAAATTGAACGTTTTTATGTGTAATTTCAAAAATAATTTAAAATTTCAACAACACATCCGGCGTTCAATGCTATGAAAGGATTCTGAATGAAAAGTAGACCTAAAACGTCTTATAAAAAAACGTTTTATTCTCAGTGGTCAGAGAAAAATATATTTTTAAGGGGTCTTCTCAAACTATATTTGAATAGTCTTCTTCATTTAGAACTTTTTAACATTTTCTCGCGCTTGTCTGATTTATAGATATTGATTATTCACTTTTCCGTTTTCATTATTAGTAATAATTGTATCATCGAATTTTGAAGCATGTTACGTTTAATTAGAGGACTGAGTCAGAAGGGTATGTTGATTCTGGATGGCCAGACTACTCCGGTGGCACATTCATTTCATCTCGATCAGTCTGGTGAAGCCTCACGACACTAGGCACTGGAGAATGCTGTTGTTTGTTACAGTCCCTCTTCATATAACTCTAAGACTCTGTATAGTGCGGATCCATTGAGAAGGCAGATGACCCTGAGGAAGTCTATTTGTAGAAAGGATATAATCGTCAGAGAAGGCTGCCATATGCAAAATCACGTATGGCGATCTCCATAGGTGATGATTTGAATGTTGATGATGAAACGATAAACTCGCAAGAAGAAACTATGTTAGCGACACTAAGTGAGGGAACGCATTACTTACTTAAAACCAGTACTTAATTAATCAAAACACTTAGAGCAAAGAAAGGAAATTCAATTCAAACACTAAGAACGAAGAAAGGTAAACTAATCAAAACTCTTGAAACAAAGAAAGGAAAACTAATCAGAACACTTAGAACAAAGAAAGAAAAACATTTCAAACACTTAGAACAAAGAAAGGCAAATCCATTCAAATGTTCAGACTATCTACTGCACTTACCTTTCTTTTGGAAGGGCATGCAAAAATTCAGTTCACGGCCAAATATATTTACTGTATGGCAGAATTGTTCAGCCGTGCAACGTTGTGATCCGCATTCAATAGAACCATCATCATCTTGAGCGTTGGAAACGACCTGCGATAGAAAAATGAGACTACAATATTTTATTTCCTTCTATCTCCTGACCTGTCATAAAAGACAACCAGCTTATTTAACTATCCAGATAAATTTAATTAGTTCTGTTCGTAGCTTTATTATGTAGACTGCTTGTTTATACATGTATGCCTGGTTCCTATAAGTACATTGCTATAAGCGCTATTTGCTTCTTAAAATTAACAGCTTTACGTGTTCAATTACTTCTGAGTAGAGTACTGAAAGTGACAACTTTATACAGATGTGTCAGAAGTTTATTGGTTCAGCTTATAGTTATCAGATTAAGGCAAGTCAAGGCAGTTATGCCTTGTATTAATGATTCTATTTCAATGAAATTTAACTTGTATATCTATGTTAAGTAATATTAAATCTCAATAGTGCTCGGAACTTAATCATAAATCAATTTTGTAAGAAATTGAAATCTCTTGATATTAGGTAAGGCTGGTTGTCACCTTAAAACACTAGTAATTTAAAGAGCTGTGATAATATTTGTATGAAGTTTCAAAAGATTAAATATTGAAAGATGTGAAAGTAAATCAATTTAAAACAGTATTACAATACTTAGACTTTGGAAAATATAGCGATAACTGAGTTTTAACATAATATAGTCAGGTTCTAAAAATCTGTATTAATAAATATAAGTGTGATTTTTGTCATTTAACTACTCTATCAAACCTATTCTATCTAGAAACCTTAAATTTTGCACAAAGGTAGCTTACATATTAAGGATGTGAGTACAAATGTATCTAGCGTCTCTTTTGGTGGCAACCGTCTTGGCGCGCTTTTTGGAGCACTTTTTATGTCGCCAAGGAAAGAAATCTGAGAAAAAAATCTTTTTTTCATCTTTATAAATATAACATCTTTATAAATATTTCTGCTTGCCGAGGTTGGCATAAAAACGGGAATAAGGCTAATATAGATGGGTTACCTTCACCTGTCATAACTCGCTACTAAAAGTGGGCCAAAAAACCGCGCCAAGAGCGTTGCCACCTGACGAAGCGCAAGATACATCTGTATCAGATTGTGCACCATGGACTTCGATTTTAAAATTTTTAAATTTTAGATACGAAACAGAATTTAAATTACAATTACAACTTGAACTTTCATTCTGTTGGAAACGAATCTAAATTCAATAGGAAAAGTGCAAGCGAAAATTTCACTCAAATTAAAAGTTTAATTTTGCTGCTCTGTACCTAACAATGCCAGAATTAATGTTTAACTTTTTTTTCTATTTAGATAACTCTGCTTTTATGTATCTCAGTTGAGACAGCAAAATGAGTTCATATTTGAACATTTCTAGATATGAATATGTGTTCGTTTTGCAAAAAAATTTTAGCTGCTTTTATTAGTATTTATTTACTTGGAATAACTACATCTGGGTAGATTCCATGTTGAAACCCAATACATTTATTCGCATCTTTCGGTTTGTAGAATTCTACATATTTTCGAATGACCGAAATTGTATTTCTATTTTTAAGTTGCTATTCCTACATTTATGTGTTCCATTACTATACATGCTATAAACAAATTACTTAGGATTAGTTTTAAACCAAATATTTATTTTAAATTTAGCTAAAGATGGAAGTTCCTTTCTTGTAATGTGGGAACTTCGACCAACTTCCCTCAAAAGTCCTTGGTTTAACATTTGTAAGTAGGTAGGTAGTTAACGTCACAGTGTGGAGCAACAAAATGGACTATTGGCGACGGTCCGATATCACTCCCTAAGGGAAAGATTCAAGGACAATGCCCCGCAATTTTGAACCAGTCAAATGACGAGAACAACACCTGAGCTGGCACCTCACTCTCCAAACTTCCACACCACGACAACGTGAGGACATCTGAGGCCACGACAAATTTAACGTACACCAGCCCCCGTGTACACGATGGTCTTTGGCAGGACCTAATTCGCGACCCTCGGTTGCAAATCCGTCGCTCTTCCAACTGGGCTACCGCGGTCCCGGAAGTCAAGGATTTTACTTCTAGTTTCCCAATACGGAATACATACAGGAAATACGTTCTACATCAAAACCAATAGCGCCATCTGCATTTCCAGAAAAAGTCTCCCACATGAAAGACATTTAATTTTAAAACAAACTCTTTGTTTCATCTACCAGTGAATGGAATTTTCAAAAAGAGTATTTGCTTTGTTAATCATGAATATCGTTTCACATTAATTCATCATCCTTTCTTTAAAAATGGTGAAATTGGGAAATATAGCATCGCTGAAGCACCACAAAAGAAAATATTGATAGAAAAACTGCATCGTCTTCGCGTCATTTCAATCAGAGCAACTCCAGGTAATATTTTGCTAATATATCAGTGTTTAAATCTTGGGTCTCAAAAAGTATTATCTAACTTAAGGTGTACGTATGTACTATAAGATTTAAAAAAAATTTTCATTTTAAAAATCCAGTTTTATACAATCGGTCATTGGTTTGTGATTCATAACATTTCAGTGTGAAAAAATCAGATTGAGATTAATTATCTAATTTCGATACAATTATCTAATTAGCATGTTTTTGGAACAGTGATATCTCAAATTCTAATATGTTCATAAAGACAATTCCTGTTGTAAATTATTCCTGATACTATTTTTGATGTTTTTGCGTCATCTGACCATGGTTCAAAATTACGTGGTATTGTCTTCGGATCATCCCTTCAGTATTGATCCCGGACCGTCGCCAATAGCCCGTTATGTTGTTCCAGAGTGCGATGCTAATTAAAATACCTACCTACCTCTTGATGTTTTGACCTTAAATCAAGTTCCTAGATGGAATAGTTTGTTTTTAGAAATTTTTCAACAAGGAAGTCTAAAAATTCAAGACTTTTGAGGAATTTCGACATTTAAAAATCAACTAAAAATTAATTTCTTAACTAATAATTCTGAGGGTCAAAATATCTACTGTATTATATAGATTATAGTGTAACAAAAATAATTACAATAGATAAATTCGTTGCTGTTTTATCCCTGTTTGAACGAAGCATCCTATTGCAAAAGCACAGTTCATCAGAAATTGAGTTTAAAGTTTCGGAAACATGTTTGTACATGGTAACAGCACCTAACGAAAACCCCTTGTAACTAGAAAACTATTTTGAATATTTACAATACCTTGGGTATTGTTTGAAAGCTAAGGCGTTGGAAAATATTTTGAAGCAATAAAAGAAATATCGGATATTCTGGCCGATTTTCTTGATTTCTAATGCATACATACACCTTAAGATTTCTATTAGCATTCATATAAACAAACTTACCAACATAGCCAATAAGCACGAGACCAGGATAACGGTATTCATATTTTTAGGTCACAGTAGAATCTGTTGAGATAAATCATTTACAACACCTTAATATACTTAATTCGTGACCTGATTTCACATACTTTTGATCGAAAATGACTCATTTCACAAAACAATATTTATTTCCTCTAATCCAGACCGCACATGTGTTTTAATGCAATCTGTTCTCTTGGGAATTAGTACCACATGTGCCTGGAATAAATGTCAGAAATTTCATCACCGTTTCAAAGGCGGACAAATTGCGTTTTTCAGATGCTTAATTCATCCCACACATTTATGGTGCCAATCATAATCCTCATACTAAGTGCTTGAATGCAACACAATTTACCAGCTGCTCTGCTATAATGAATGGATTAGACTAATTTCACTCCCCTTGTTTAAACGATGAAACAAGGGAGGAAAATTCTGTTCACTGTTTTTCCTGTCATTTGCCAGAATTTTGAATTTATGATTTGTAGTAAAATCTCGATAAACTCATCACTCAAGGACCAAAATATTTTGACGACTTAACCTGAGTGACAACTTGATTAACCGCAGAATGTTCTAATTTCGCGTTATTGTGGCGATCAGGTAAAGTTTTAATTCATTACTATATAGTCAACAATAACATAAATTAAGGGAAATGCTAAAAATTAACGCAAATGATAAAAACCTGTTCATTTTTTTAGCTTTATTTGAAAATTAGCTGAATTACCCGGCGTTGCTCGGGTGGAATTGTTTGTAATTCATTGTAATATTACTCACTGTTATTCCTATGGGGATTTCAAATTGTTAATCTGCGTTACCAGCAGTCGTCTAAACAATGAATGTACCACATTTGGTGTCTATTGGTCTGATACTGATCATATAAATACTCTACTCATAATAATATAACTCTACTCATAATAATATAACTCTACTCATAATAATTTAATTCTATTCATAATAATATAAATACTATAGTTGTGAAAGTAATGTTATGCCTATGGGGATTTCGTATTGTCTTTAGCCCCTCTGCAGATTGAAGACAAATTCCCCGAACGGGAGTTAATATCTAATCTGCGTTACCAGCAGTCGTCTAAAGAATGAATGTACCACATTTGGTGTCTATTGGTCTGATACTGATCATATAAATACTCAATATTATGCCTACGAGGATTTCGCATTGTTTTTAGCCCCCTCTGCAGAGCCAGGACAAATCCGAACGGGATTAATACATCGCCTAAGTCTTCGACAAGATTCTAAAGAATGAATATATCAAACTTGGAGTGAATTGATCTGACAGTGATCCTAAAAATGCTCAATGTTGTTCTCATGGGGATTTCGAATTGCTTTCAGCCCCCTGCAGACCCAGAACAAATCGAACGGGGTTAATTTATATTCTAAGTGTCCCGCAGAATTCTAAAAAATGAATGTACTAAATTTAGTGTGTCTTGGTCTGACATTAATCTTATAAATAAGCAATGTTATTCCTATGACAATTTCGAATAATGTTAAGAGCACCTGAGCTGGCTTTCCACTCTCCAAACTTTCACACCACGCCAACGTGAGAAGATTTCAGGCAACGACAGATTTAATGTGCACCAGCCCCTTTGTACGTTGATTCTGTCGTGGCCTCAAATGTCCCCACGTTGTCGTGGTATCGAAGTTTGGAGAGTGGGGTGCCAGCTCAAGATTCCCTTCAGATTTGATCCCGGACCGTCGCCAATAGCCCGTTGTGTTGCTCCAGTACGATGTGAATTAAATACTTACCTTTCCTCTATGGGGAGGTCAAGCTGTGGCGCATGCGCAGTGAATGCGGCATTGATTTAGCATATTCATACGAAAGGTGTCAACTAACGAAATTGTAGAAAAATTTAAGTGTGAACTTCTTCATTTTTTGTTGCCGCTACTCATAGTACTCTGACCTTATCAGGGATGTTGTGCTGAGAAGGTATTTCGTACAGATTAATTCTTTCAGTCTCATTAAGTGATATATATGCTTTCTTCGTTTTAATCTTCTAAGCGTCATGAGATTTCAGAAAAGAGTTGTTTTGCTTTCCTCTTCAGCACACATGGTTGATCAGATATCTTGTATTGATTCAACGTCCACAGGTAAAACGTCTTGTATTTATTCAACGTCCACCAGGAAATGTAAATTTGTAACAGGTGGGTGAGTGAAATTAAGGGAGAAAGCATCTCGGGGTTAAAATTGACACAATTTATTTACAATTGCATAAATTACGACGAAACATTTAGTAAGACAAAGACCACAGCACAGTCGCGCGTCTGGAATAAACCGATAGAACTCCTTTTCTTACAAGGAAGAAAAGGGTTATCAGTTCGATGACGCAATTGGCAACGTGCCGAGAAAAGGTTGAAAGATTGGCGTAGTTAGACAATGTGCCAATATGCTTTCAACGGATTCGATTTGCAACCAATTATTTTTTGCAAACCTTTTAAAAAGATTGTATAAAACTATTTTTTGACAAATAGATTTTCAAACTGCATGATTCTTTCTCAGTAACTGATATTTAATTATTTCAATTCAATAAGTAAAGTGATTCATTGAAATGTTTTGTTTTTCTCTAATCTATGTGTTAATCTCTCTATCTTTGCAGTGTATGTCTTTTCTCTTGCATTTTTTGAATCATACCATTTTTGTTCTCTGCGTAATTGGATATTTATAGAGAAACGATAATGCAATGAGAAAAAGGTAAATAAATACATCGATTGATCCAAAGAATCCTATTGGTCTTGAAGAGTTAAAAATGGTTAGAATTCATGCTGGGTAGACAGCAGTTTTTCAGAACGGATATATATGTGCGAACTCCTCTGAGGGTTAAATCACTTCATGTAAAAATGTAAATTTGTCCCTTTAAACCTCTGATTGTTTGCGAAATTTACGAGTAGAGTTGTGTTGTTTTTACCACACAACACACTCAATGACTAAATAATCACATCTTTCTAAAAAATTCATGGATTCTTTCAACCTTTAGAAAGATTTTAATGGTTCATTAAGAAGAATAGAATCCTCTGGAAAAGTTATATTGGTCCTTTCCTAAAAAGTATCCCTTTGAATTCTTTCCTTATAATTGAATCCTTTAGAAATATTTTATTACTCATTTAATTAGAATAAAATTCTTTAGAATATTCTATTGATCATTTTCTTAGCATTGAGCCGTTTGGAAAAATGTTATTGGTCCTCAGAATGGAATCGCTTGGAAAAATTAATCGGTAGAGAAAACAAAACTGGTTACAAGTCCTGCAGGGAAAACTGCAGGATGCAAGGTGCTTCATTGAAATGTTTTGCTTTTCTCTAATCTATGTGTTAATCTCTATCTTTGCATGGTATGTCTTTTCTCTTGCATTTTTTGAATCATACCATTTTTGTTCTCTGCGTAATTGGATATTTATAGAGAAACGAGAGCCCCTCAGAGGGTTAAGCATGATTTTTAAAGAATGGAATGGAGGTAGAAAACGGCGCCAACTGCTTGTGGTACGCGGCCTCCTAAAACCAATATATTTATGAATGGGGTCGGATCTACCCCAACATAGGGAGGGGGAAGTAAATACTACAATTATACAGAAAATATGGGTAGAAAAATGAGTAGGGGATAGTGGCGCCACTTTATGCTAAAAGTCCCTGGCTTCCTTTCGGAAACATACCATCACTACCTCCAGGTAATATTGGGTTGGCCGAAATGTTCGTTCGGTTCTACCCCTCTGAGCGCCTTCCGAGTAGTGAGTGTAATGTTGCTTTTTACTCCACGACACTCTTGATGTCTAAATAACCACACCTTTTTAGGGAATCCGTGGATTCTTTAGAAAGATTCTGTTGGTACTTTCCTCTGAATAGAATCTTTTAGAACAATTTTATGGCTCTTTTCCTTAGAATATAATCCTTCGGACTATATCTATAGCTCAATTCCTTAAAATAGTATTCTTCGCAACGATTCTATTTGTCCATTCTGTAGAATAGAATCTCTTGATCCTTCTACGTGGCTTCCTTGTCACCGAAGTGCTGCCTGCTGTGCTTAGGAACTTAAGATTAAATCCATTTGCGTTTCACGTAGTGTTGGTTGTCAAAATTCTATTATTATTTGTCTCCTATACATCGAATGTTTTATCAGTGTTGATTAAGAGTGATACCGATAAAATTCATAAGATTTTTATGACAATTTAAACATACGAAAAACATTTAAACCGACACTAGGTGTGCCTTTTTCAGGTCTAGAATATACGCGAACACGCTAATCCTATTCACATATTGTATGCTTTTATAGATGTGCAGGCACACATTGCAAAACTGCAAGATTGATCTTGCAAAATTTGAGCTTATTCCTCCAAATGCTAGGTAGTCATTTCCTTCAGTAACAAAAGGTCAAAAATAGCTGACATGAAGCTTATTAAAATAAAAACTACCAAGGAGGAAAATGCTGAAATTTCAGTTACTTATATTCCTAAATCGATTTTCATAAAAATATAAGAAATTTACAATTTCTTTTAATATCAATTTCGTAATTAATACTGCGTAATAGAAACTAAATCACAAGATACACATTTGTGATTGGGTTTGAGCTCTTTAAATGTAACATTCCATGTCGATATAAGATTATTTTGGAAACCAAACAAATAATCTGGAAAACGAATTTAGCCTTAATGCTCCAAATTTTTATACTTATACTTTATAAACGGCAAAATGACCTGAAACTTATCCGACGCTAAATTTTGATACAGATTCGAAATTTGACGTCAGAATCGGGTGTTGTCATTAGAAATTATGATGTCTATGGGCAACTTGATGTTAAGAATTTATTCAAATTTCATGCAAATAAATTATAGATGATGTTATTACCCCATTTGTAGTGAACTAGCAGCGATTTGGTGACATTTGGTAGTTTGGCGATTTTCCAAGTTCGCCAAGAGCATTATCGAATGCGTATCCGATGCATTCGATATTGAACTTAGTACTTTCTTGTTCCCGCTCATGGTATGATTCATAGCGAACTTCCTTGTTGTATCCAGTTTATGGTATGGTCCATAACGTACTTTCGTTTTACTAATTGCACCAGTTCATTGGAACATATTTGTTAAGTTTTCTAAATAAATAGAAAAACCAATTTGATCTTGTTGACCATTACACTCATTCAAATGGTACCTTTAAATTTATTTTACTGTGAATGACATGCAAATAAAGAGGGATTCGTTTATTCCACGACTATACATGCCAAAGATATCTATGACAAGGGATGAATTTCATAATTCTTTATTAGTCACATAAGCAGAAAATGTTACATATTATTAATGCAGATAATTTAATTAGTAGCAAGCATAACCGTGTGTTGGCCTTAGTTCTCTGCAGCAGGTGGTTGTGTTTTGCAACAACTCAATGGACATGTTCTTAATTCTCTCTTAATTCTTTCTTCTGCTAACTTAGATATGATGCTATCTTTTTCTCTGACAATTCTATCACATTCCTCTGTTTTCTCCCTGTAAATAAAAATATGTGAAATATTTTTTGCAAATAAAGTTATAGCAGATAAAGAGTAGATAAGAAATTAATTAGTAATTTTAATGTTCTGATGCAAAGGTTAATCCTAAATTTCAACCTTGTGGCTAATTTACTCATTTCTGTATTCATACAAATACTTTTCTTATTTTTATCATGATTTACAAGTAGATCTTTGAATGGGAACACACAGTAGAAGTACATATGCACAATACAAAGCATTTTTAACTCAATCTATAATTTTCTATCTTAAAGTGATCGCACATGTTAGAAAAACATTATTTTGTTTAAATTAAAATATTTAATAGGAACTATTATAATTCTCATGCAAAAATAGATTAAATCTGCAGTTCTGCAAACCAGATTTAAAGAAATTATTGACATTACTTTTTCTGCTTCAACACAACCCTGGTTTCCAAATCTGCAGAAAATGAAGTAAAACATGTTAAGTTTACCTTAAACATTTTTCCATCAATTTGCTGATCTGTGAGGTTGCATTCAGCGCATAAACGTGGTAGAGTAAAAAAATAATCACGCACATTTTAGTACACCTAATTCTGTTTTTACACGATAGATACGTTCCTGAAGAATACGTGTAAAAAAAGACATTGTATCTATGGAAGAAATGAAGATTGGTTCCGGATCTAAAAAATCAGTACAAATAATTTTAAAAAACCATATGAAAATATTCTTTAAGCTTATTATTTTATTTCAACAAAATACACATGTAATAATATGTAATGAAAATGAAAAATTCTTCATGAACAAAAAAAATCTGCTTTATATCCCCTGTCATCCAACTGTACTTGCAGAAAATTCATACTTTCTGTTTAACTGAGAGCCAATAAAAAATACGAAAAAAAGTGGGAAAAGTTCTTAATTTATTTCAATTCGTTAGAAAATGAAACCTTTTATATAAAGGGTGTTTGTGTTGAAATTGGACCTAATATAAACTATTTCTACTATCCAGAAGAGATCTGGAGAAATAGGTTTAAATAAATCATTATATATAAATGGAGAACAAAAGTTGTAGAATATGCACTCTCAAACCCTATGGATAATTTTCGTATAAAACGAGGTGAATGAAAATCTTACGAATCTGTTATAAAATACACGAAATATGCTTGCGAATGCGGTAAATCGTATACTTATACCCATAAGCAAAGACATTTCAAAAGTCTTTACCATATAAATCAAGTAAAAAAAACCTTTAAAAAATAACTCCTAATAAATGGAGTGCAAACTGAAAGTAAAGACAGTGAGTCAACTTAGAAGTGCATTGAAACAATTAAAAATAAAGCAACCTAGAGGTTGTAAAAAAGATGATTTAATTAGATTATTAAGTAAACATATAAGAAACACAGGGGAATATAAAAGTATATTAGTTGATTTATTAAATTTAGATGTATCTTATTATCTAGAAAGAAATAAGAGAGAATTCATTAAAAAACCTAAAAACCGTTATAAAATTAAGAAAAAATTTGATTCTTTTGGATTAATATTTGATAAAAATAGTAACGAATTTAAACCAAAATTAGAAAAAAATATAAAAACAGAAGTAAAGCTCAAGGAGTTCTTTAGATCAGACTATGAAATTATTGAAGTATATGGAACACATATAAAAAAATTTAATACCTATAGAATAACTTATAAAGTTAATGAAATTAAAGAATTAAGGCCCGAACAGTATCATAATATATTGAGAGATTTATTTAGAAAAGTCATAGGAAAAATAGAAGGAAAAGTTGATATTGTTACACATAATCCTAAACTGGATAAACCTTTTCATTCAAAAATGATGTCTACTAAAGAAGCATATGAAATCTATTTAGATGTTCTAACCCATAAAATTGAGTACACAAAGAATTGAAAATTAGTGACTGTATATTTGACTTTAATGTGATTGAATTACTAAGAGGAGCAAATCGTAAAAACCACCCAAAGATGATAAAGATATAGTAAATAAAAGGAGTATTTGTTAAATTAATAATGATGATAATATCTGTTTAGCTAGATCTGTTGTAACAGCTTTAAGTATTCAAAATCCTGATCATTTGTGTGAAAAAATAGATTATGAAAAATTAACTAAAACTGATATTATATATATTAAAAAGGAAGAATATTACAAAAAACATTAGCTGTCAAACTACATGAAATGTGTAATATTCCTTTAGATGTTTGTACATTAGAACAGGTTAAACAATTTGAGGAATTTCTAGATATTCAAATTAATATATTTTGTAGAGAAAATTTCAATGAAAGAATATATAGTGGTACTTATAAACCAATATCCGTTTACATATACAAGAATAGGAATCACTTTGATGTCATTACATCTATTACAGACTTTTTAGGAAAAAACAAATAATTTTGTGATTATTGTCAAGTTATCAGAGAGGTAATGAGCATAAATGTTTATTAAAATGTGATAGATGTTTTAGGAAGATGAGTGATTGTGAAGGAGAAGAAATTCAATGTAATGACTGTTTTAGATCATTCAAAGGTAAAAAATGCTATGAAAATCACAAGAATCATAAACCCTCTGTGTGTGAAATCTTATGGAAATGCTTGAAATGTAAGAGAAATTTAAATAAAATTAAACGAAAACTTGAAGATCATAAATGTGGTGAACAAAAGTGCAACAATTGCCGTGAATGGGTTGATAAAGATTACAAAGGCTATATGAAAATGAAAAAAAAAACCAAGGAGGTTTATGTAAACTTGCTTGTTCCAAAATTGCTAGAAAAGTATGGTGTGTTTTATGTGAGCAAATTGAAGGAACGAGTTGTTTGAATGCCTGTCAGAGGCTTAGAAAAAAGTAGTGTTTGGTGTAATCAGTGTAAATATGCTGATTTTTCCGAGAAATATTTCTTTTTTGATGTTGAAACTAAACAAGAAACAGGAAATCATGAAGTGAATATGGTAATAAATCACGATTTTCACGGTAATAAGACCTCTTTCAATAATGACGTAGAGTACTGTAAATGGTTATTTAATGAAAAACATAATGGTTATACTGTACTGGCTCATTACGGAAAAGGGTTTGATTTCCAATTTTTGGCTAAATATTGTTTAAAAAAGAAAATTAAAATATTTCCAATATATCAAGGAAATAAACTCATGTATATGAAAGCAGAGGAATATAATATAAAGTTTATAGACTATCAACTTTACATTGATTCCTCTGAGAGAAACTGAATTAGCAAAAGGTTATTTTCCTCATTTATTCAACACTTCTGAAAATCAAAATTATATAGGTAAATACCCTGACAAATATTATTATGGTTATGATCCCATGACAACAGAACAAAGGAAAACCTTTATGAAGTGGTATGAAACAGTAAAAAACAAAATCTTTGACTTTCGAAAAGAAATTATGAAATACCGTGATTCTGATGTGGATATTCTAAGAGGATGCTTAGAAATGAGGAAATTATTTTTGAAAACAGCTGATATTGACCCCTTTAGGTACGTTACTACTCTAGCAGGTGTCTGTATGGCTATATATAGGTTATTTCTTAGAAGTGAATACAATAGCTATAGATGAAGAAATCAAACAAGACATTTATAGTAAAAAATCAATTGCTTGGTTAGATTATTTATCTAAAAAACATAATATCAATATACAACAAGCATTAAAGGGAGGTGAGAAAAAACTAATGTTTAGAAAATAAAACTTATAAAGTAGATGGTTTTTATGAAAATACAGTCTATCAATTTCATGGTTGTCATTGGCACGGATGTCCAAAGTGCTATAAGGAATCAACAGTAAATAAACAAAATCAGATATGTATGAAAGATTTAAATGAAAAAACCAAAAAGATAAATAATAAGATAATAAAAGCCGGATATGAATTGATTCAGATTTGGGAGTGTGATTTTGATAAGGATAAAGAAATAAAAAAATATATGAAAAAAATTGGAAAAGAGAGTTTGTTACGCCTCTAAATCCTAGAGATGCTTTCTATGGTGGAAGATGCGAACCCACGACTTTGAAATATGAAATGAAAGACTCTGAAAAGAGTAGATATAATGATGTATGTTCAGTCTAATCAACCGTAAATTTCTTTGATTATTATCCAATAGGACACCCTGAAAAGATAAAGAACCCCAAAAAATACAAGAATTGGTACGGATTAATCAAATGTAAAGTACTGCCTTCTCAAAAACTATATCACCCTGTCTTACCTTATAAAGAAGAAAAACTGATATTTAGCTTGTGTAAAGAGTGTTCCAAAACCACTAAATGCAAACACAAGTCTGGTAAATCTAAATCAGAACAAAAGAGATGCAAAGAGTGCTACGAAATGAGAAATAAAGAATGTAATCATACAGATGATCAGAGGAGTCTTATAGGAACCTGGACAACTTCTGAAGTGAAATTGGCAATTCAGAAAGGGGGGGGGATATACAATTTTGAAAATATACGAAGTTTGGAATTTTAATATGACATCTGATACTTTATTTAGAGATTATGTCAAAATGTTAATGAAAATTGAATTGGAAACAGATGATAAATGGAATTTCAAAACTGAAAAAGAATATAGAAGGTATGTAAAGGAGAAATTAGATATAGAATTAGGAAAAATTGAAAAAAATCCAGGATTAAGATTTATAGCCAAGATATGTTTAAATTCCTTATGGGGTAAGTTTGGACAAAGAAAAAATATGCAACAAACTGAATATGTGATAGAATTGGAAGACTTTTACAGAATTATATTAAATGATAATATTAAAGATTTGAATATGATATTTTTGAATGATGATTGTGTAGAAATGAATTATAAGATGAAAGATGAATATGCTAAAGATAATTTCAATACAAACGTTTATATAGCAACCTTCACCACTAGTTCAGCAAGAATAAGGTTGTATGAAATGATGGATAAATCAGGTGATAAAGTACTTTATTCTGATACCGACACTATTGTTTATATCGATGATGGAACCAATAAAGAAAAAACAGGTTGTATGCTGGGTGAATGGACTGATGAATTAGGAGAAGACAAATACACTATCTGACATTGAAAATGCAACACCCAGAAGGAGTGCGCAGAACTGGATGAAATTTACAGGGTAGACGCAGCTCACCGAGATATGTAAATGATGCAAACTGCGCAGCTGTCCCGCGCTCGGCGAGGTCGCGAAATACAACCGTGTGAAATTTGTAATGGTAAAAATCACAACAAACTCTTGTTATACCAAATCTAAAGAACAAAAAGAGTTAGAGCCTGAAAATGAAACTGTTTTGTAATATTCCGAAGCCTAAAAATAACGTTCTTTTACAAACATGTTCAGTTATTGCTCAATCCAGAAATAAATCGAAAGTGGCAAGACTTTTAATTGATTCAGGAAGTGAAAGAAGTTTCATAACTAAAGATTTAGCTCGAGAATTAAAACTGCAGATCATTCGAAGAGAATGCTTAACAATTTATTCATTTGGAAGGCGTCATGGAAATCAACAAGAGTTCGAAGTATTCAGTCTGTGATTAAAAAATAAAAACGACGCTCCCTCTAGTATAATGGTAGAAGTTCTCGCCAGAGATTTGATTTCCGGTATCGCTGTTCAAGGTCCCTCCAACTGTCTAAAGTTTAGACTGTTGAACGTTTAGGCCCCGTTCACATGAGGCGTTTTCCAACGCGCGTTTTACGTCTAAACAAAACGCGGGTAGCCAAAGTACATAGAGTTCTACTGGAGTGTTCACATGCAGAAATCGCGAGAATCCAAGCGCTAGACTGCTTCGGCGCTTCAACAATCTCCGGTCGTTCTCGCGATTTGAAGGCGTTCGAAGAAGCATAGGTTTCTTCTGCTGCGTTCACATGACACGCGTTTTGACGGGCGTTAGGGCTTTTTTATTCCTCTAGTTCAAGTTTCTATCTTCGCGATCGTTAAAGATAGAGTGAAAATTTCAACGGATTTGAAATCTGCGGAAAATTTTACACCAGATCGATACCTTAAATTTGATTTTCTTTAAATAAATACTTTTTCAACTGTAATTTCGCGATACGGATTTGACGAATATATTCATTACGAACACAAAAGGGAGTATTCATCTCGTTTTTATAGAAAAGATATAACTTGATTGGAGTATTTTGTCTTAATCCACTGCTTTATGTTTATGGCCATTAAAAATAGGATGAGAAAATTTAATCGCATTCGACTTATTGAAGAAATTTTCCCTGCTTTCACACAAAACTTGTAAAAAGGTGACAGTTTATAACTAAAGGGTATAGTGGGTAATTTTATTTCTGAGAATAACGAATATTGACAACTGCCCGTTCTAGTTTTCATGTGCGGTAAACGTCTTTAAAATAAAGCTTAAATTAAATATTCAATTTAAAAGCTAAACTTTAGTTATTTTTTATTTGTCCTCAACGGGTGAAATGCGTAATATAAATTTCAATTTTCATTCATTTTTCACATCCTCGTGTTACAGTGAACTTGATATCACTTTTGAAAATGAACTTAAGTTACTGTGAGCTTATTTTTCATAGAATTTATATTTTAATCTTGCAGTTAGTGTTATTACTACTTTAATCGAAATTTTTATATTATATATACGTGTAGACGCAAATTCTATTAGCAATCTCCTGGTTTTCGATATGTATACTGCTTTTTGTTTTTCTTTGAGATTTTTTTAGTTTCAACATAATTTTCTCGTTTCATCGTGGGGTTTAATCAAATTTTAGTTGAAATATTTCCCAGTCATTCTATTCGTGGTTCCATTTGGCTACAAAACCCCTGAAAGAGGGTAGGTTGGAGGGTTAGTTTTCGTTTCGGATAGTCGGAACTCAGGGAAAATTGTGTTTAAAAATTAAAAACTAATTATTGTTATATATGTGTTATTTAAGCTGATACATTAAAATGTTTAGAGATAGTTTTTAAAGAAGTATAGAGATTTATTTGAAGGAAAATTAAATAAAAATTAGCTATAGATCGTAGGAAACACGATAAAACTTGCAAAAATAGCATAAAAAATGAAAGGTTATCATCAGTGCTGGATTTTGTTTGCGTGTCATCTTTTGATATTACTTCGTAGACAATGCCATATGAACAGAAATTCCGTTTCCAATTTCCTGGTTCTAAAAGTAAAGTTTTTTGGGGACATATTTTTACTTTACACTGTCAATTTTAAAATTTTAAGGAAATTGTTTGGTCATTTTCCAGTTAGTTTCGTTCTTAATCAAAGTTTTACAGAAATATTCCAATTTTTCTTACGCAGTTTCGCTTTTACGATAAAACGCATTACAAATAACTCATCTGCTAGCTTCTTGAGCCCAAAATATCCGTGATCACCCCTTAACACAAAACAAATCCTACTGTTTTTATTGGTGGGTGAATCATCGACACTGGAGAGTGAAGGTATAGGGTTTCTTTCTCTAGTCTTGACAGTAAAAAACGAATACTTTAAGATTTTAGAGTTAATGAAAATGTTTAATAATGCCACAATTTGAACTACATAAAACACTGATTCTCTGATCCGCTGGCTCTTACCGGTTCCTAGGTCCAAAATATCCCGTCATTCGAAAAATTTGGAAAAACGTACGAAAAGCTAACGTTCAAAAATTTACAACCGAGGTTGATGGCATTGGCACCGTATACTATACGTTACTAAAGATTTACCTGTTTAGGTTGTCACTTCTGGTCAGCAAGTCGATTATATTGCATTTATTTATGTATAAAGGTTGAAGTTCAAAAACATTTTATTCACAGGCAATTAGGGAACGGATGTTTTACAAAGCGAAAGAATATCAAATTTTTACGTCGCTTTGAATATTTTTTAGATTATTTTAGGCATTTTATTGCTCATTATACATTTCTAAGTTAACCAAATACAGGCTCTTGTGAATACAGAGAAATCAATTTTAGGTTGGGAAAGAAAGATTTTCATCCTACTTTTAATGGATGTAAAATTAAAACAGTTGATAAGGGGCAACAAAATATCTTATTAAAGTGTCATTCCCTTTAAAAACAAGGCAATACTTCCTCTTACGCTTAGTATAAAAGGAATATCTGAAAAAAGATTAGTTGCGACTATTGACAAAAAAATAATTTTTTTCAAAGAAAATTATGATTTTAGTATCGATCTAACGTAAAATTTTACGCTGATTTGAAATCCGTTGAAATTTTGACTCTATCTCTAACCATTCAAAAGTTAGCAACTTGGATTAAGGGAATAAAAAAAACAATTTAAGGCATAACGGAAACCGACCTTGAAAAGCGCCCAAGTGCTGTTCACATGGTAACGCTCGAAAATTCTTATCTAATGCGCGTTGCAAAAAGTCCATGTGAACGGGGCCTTAGACTCTAAACGTTCAAGAATTAATGAGTTAGCGAGGATGGAACTGGTTCGATTCGAATCCTAATAATGAAAAAATAAGTATTTTACTAGGAGCTGAATATTTTTGGCGTATACAAAATGGTCGTGTTACTCAAGTAGATGACGATTTATTTGTTTCGCCAACTATTTTCGGTTTTACTTTAATGGGCAAAGTCGAAAAAAAATAATAATAGTATTAATGCGTTCTTTTTATCTAGTGAGGAAGCAAAAACATTTGACTTGCAATCCTTTTGGAAACTAGATTCAATAGGCATTGAAGATAAAAAACGAAACCTTTTCTGAGATTGATTTAAATACCATTAAATCTTTTAATGATACTTTGAAATTTAATGATGGTCGATACGAAACAAAACTTTTGTGGAAAGAAAATAAATCGGAACTTTCATATAATTTTTTGTTGTTAAACAACGATTTCTTGGACTATGACTTGAATATGATAATATTATTAAAGAACAAGCTGATAAGGGAATTATTGAAGAATGTAAGTTTGTTGAAAATGAAACTGTTATTATATGCCTCATAGACCCATTATACGGGAAGACAAATCAACAACAAAAGTTAGGATAGTTTTTGATGCTTCAGCGAAAGCGGAAGATGCTAAATTATTAAATGACTGATATCTGGCCCAAATTTAAATCCCAACCTGTTGGATGTAATTTTAAAATTTCGTATATACAAAATTGCATTTTGTGACGACATAGAGAGGGCTTTTCACCAAATTCAAATTGCTGATGAAGATAAGCATTTTTTGAGATTCTTGTGGTTTGACAATTCTGATAACAGTTTAGGTTTTAAAGTTTTTCGAATGTGCCGAGTAACATTTGGTGTTACAAGTCCATTTATTCTTTCCGCCACTATTAAGCATCACATAAAAGGTTACGAAAAGGAATATAGTGAAGTGGTTGATATGCTTGATAAGTCCTTATATGTGGATGATCTGATCTACGGAGCAGACTCTACTGATGAAGCTTTCTCTGTCTACTACTGCAGTTAAAATACTTGAAAACGCTAGTATGAATTTAAGAAAATTTGAATATAATTCTGTATCTTTGAGAAGTAAATGGGAAGAGAATGGAATAATTAGTAAGGAAGATAGCTTAAATCAAAAGACATTAAAGGTTTGGGGAATAATCTGGGATTCTGAAGAGGACGTATTAAAATTAGATATGCAACAACTTTTACAATCATTTGATTGGCAAAGTATTACAAAACGGAAAGTATTACAGACTGCGGCTAAAATATATGATCCCATTGGATTCATTGCACCTTTTATTATCAGAATAAAATTCTTGTTGCAAGAGTTATGGGAACTGGGCATTGATTGGGACACAGTTTTGCCCATACATTTAAGTGAAAAATTTTAATTATGGTATTTTGAAATTGAAGTTATATTGAATTTGTGTATTCCTAGAAGAAATTTTTTGAATGATGAATGTGTAAATTTTGCTAGGTTAGAACTTTATTTGTTTTGTGATACCAATCTCAAGGGATATGGAGCTGTTGCGTATTTTCGGGATCCTGATTTATGCTCTACGTCTTATGTGCTTTCAAAGAGCCGAGTGTCCCCACTTAAGAGATTAACTTTGCCTCGTTTAGAACTCATGGGGGCTGTTATTACCGCAAGAATTGTTAAATATTTGAAGAAATTATTTGGTATCAGTGAAGATAATATATTTTGTTTTAGTGACTCTCATATCGTACTTCATTGGGTAAAAGGTTCAGCTAACAATTGGAAACCTTTTGTTGCAAATCGTTGTAGTGAAATTCAAAATCTTGTTTCACCTACACAATGGAAATACTGTAAAGGAACCGAAAATCCTGCCGATATAGTCTCACGTGGATCCACGGCAACTGATCTCGTAAAGAATGAAATTTGGTTCCATGGTCCAGTGTGGTTGAAAGAAGGAAATCTGCCAACATCTCAATTTGATCCTTTGATAACTCGTAAGGTAGAAGTATTTCAAGAACACCGTCGAGCTGTTATATGTTCTATTGCTAGCAAAGAATCCGAATTTGAATTGATCTTCAAGTTTTCTTCCTGAGCCAAATTGAAACGCGTAACTGCGTGGTGTTTGAAGTTCGACAATAATACTAAGCCAACATCTTCAAAACTTAAGGTATTTTTAACTATTGAAGAACTTGAAAAAGCAACCATTTTGAAAAAGAAAAATGAAAAAAAATAAGAAAAGGACTCGGGCCTCCCTGTGGCAGTTGGCAATAAATGTCATACCAAATTAAGAAATTGATTGATTTTTGTGACAGACGTTAACTGTCATCAGGTGAGGTAAACATGTGAACTGAACGACGAGCAAGACTCGGGAATCAGCGGAGTGGTGGTTGTGACGTCAAAGAAGCGCAGGCTCGCGTATCTCAAATTCTGGCTCGTAACTCAAGGCAAAAAAATCGACCTTGTGACAGCTCGTATCTAAAAAAACTCGTATATAGGGGCACTCGTATCTCAAGGTACCACTGTATATCATCCATCAGGATGTGATCATTTTCGATAGTGACGGGATATCCCGTCATCAAGATATTGCCGAATTTTATGACGATATCGAGATCTTGTGAGTTTTCTTCTAATGACGAGATTCCTCGTTCATTAAGATCTGTATGAGGTTTTAACAGGACGCGATAACTCAATGAGACAACCACCAGCAGTGTTAACAACCACCACTGAGTTAAGGCACAGAGTGAGTTCTAAACAGACTCATCGGAATTGATTAATTTTTCCCAAATACCGAAATCCGGTCTGTTTTAGAGTTTTCGAAGTGATTACACGTAGGAGGATTACAGAAGGGAGGTCCATAGCCGTGAAACATAAGCAGACTGGGCATTGCCATTGAGAGGAGCTTCAAATGTGTGACCAATATGCAGATTAGTAGTCATGTGACGCTCTTGGAAAAATGGACTTGGTTGACCGATTTGGCATTTTATCGTCCCGTTCGGCGATGTAACATATTATGATAGGGTAGATGGGATCGCTCAAAGCTAGAGTGGCGATAAAAATGGTAAAATTATCAACTTCTATGTCAACCGTGGACCAATCAAATGATGAAACAATTGATGGGGCGTCTTCTCTGATGTGGACCAATCAGAGAGCGAATGTTTGTTTCAATCCATCAGACCAAAGTAGCTGTGGCGCAAGCACCATATCTGCGCCATCGTTGTAGCCTGCTCATACAAAATGTGTCAACCAATAATAAACTTGTAGAAAAATTTAAATGTGAACATCATCATTTCTTGTTGCCATATTCCGCTTCTCATAGTACTGATCAGGGATGCTGTGCAGAGAGGGCATTTTGTACAGATTCGTTTTAAGTCCTTTTAAACCTCATTAAACAATTTGTATCCTCTTTCCGTTTTAACTCTCTGAGCGAGATGAGATTTCCGAGTAGTATAGTTGACTCACAGCTCTCTTAATTGATCAAATGTCGTATATAGTTTTTAGCATTTTTTGGTCTTTGCTACTGATTGGAATCTTTTGGAGGATTTCTGCTGCTCTTTTTCTTAGAATAGTTGGTTGGGTCTTACAGTCATGTTTGTCTAAGCTGCACCAAGCACAAGACAAGCAGTCACATTCCTTGTAATAAATCTTTTTGAAATATTCTGTTGGTTATTTTCTTAGAATAGAAACGTTTGGAAAAATTCTACTAGTCCTTTCCTCAGAAGAGAATCCACTGACAAATGTTTATTGATCGAGAAAGACAAAACTGTGTAGAAGTCATGCAGGGAAGACTGGTTTGCAAGGTGCAATTATGCATGTGAACCCCTCAGAGGGTTCAATACGTTTTTAAAGAGCGGAATGGAGGTAGAAAGCGGCACCAACTGTTAGGGATCCGAAGCATCTACAAATACCATTATTTTTATGGACGATAGAATCTCCCCTATAATTGCGAAGGGGTGGATAAAGCTACAGTTTTGCAAAAGATATTCGTAGCGAAATGAGTAGGGGATAATTGCGCCAATGTATGCTAAAAGTCACGGTGCTGCTTTCATAAACATATCCTCAGGTAATATTAGATTGGCCGGAATGTTCCTTTGGTTATATAACGCTGCAGCTTCGCATGATTTCCGAGTAGTGAGTGTAGTGTTTACCCCACAAAACACTTGATGCCTCAATAACCACACCTTTCTAGGGCATCCATGGTTTCTTTAAACCTTTAGAAGATTCTATTCGTACCTTCCTCTGAATAGAATCCTTTCGAATAATTCTATTGCTCCTGTGTTTGGAAAATAATCCTTTGGAACGATTCTATTTTCCTTAGAATAAAATTATGTGTGACGATTCTATTTGTCCATGCTGTAGAATAGAATCCGTTGGAAAGTTTTTCTCGATCTTTCTATGCGGCTTCCTTGTCACCAAAATGTACTTGTCTTCTGTGCTTAGAAACTTAAGATAAAATCCATGCACGTTTTCTGCAGTGTTGGTTCTCAAAGTATAGAAGATTATTACTTGTCTCCTACTCATCTAATGTTTTGTTTAGTTTTGCAATTTTATGATGAGTGATATTTTGGAACAGGATGAAAATCATTAGATTTGTATGATTACTTAAGCACCAAATAAACTTTTAAACCGATAGTGTCTCACGACACTAGATGCATTTTCAGGTCAAGAATATACCGAATCCTAAAAAGCTAATCCTATGCACTCCTAATTCGCATGTGTGCTCTTATAGATGTGCAGGCATACTCTGTAAAAGTGCAAGATAGATCTTGCAAAATTTTAGCTTATTCCTTAAAATACAAGTTAGTCATTTCCTTTTGAGAAAAAGGATTAAAAACGTTTCCATTACATTTCAGTTTAATCCTCCAAATACAAGAGCTAGCCATTTTCTTCTGCAAAGAAGTATTAAAGTAATTAACATTAAATTTATTATAATGAAGAGTGCAATTCATAACATTTGATTTAGTTTTCGGTCTTGAAATATAACATTGGCAGCTTGATGCAGGAAGGGATAAATAAAGGTCTGGGAAAAAACAATTTAGCATCAGGTGCTACTAATATTGATACTAATGCTCATACCTTAGAAAAGGCCAAATGACTTAAAACATGACATCCGATGTTAAATTTTGATTTTTTTATGCATATAAATGATAGACGACGTTCACAGAATAAATTTAAGGCTACCATTTGATGGGTAGAAGACGTTATTACCCCATCAAATGGTAGCCTTAAATCTATTCTGCGACGAAGAATATGTGAATAAAGGCTATGATTCGATTCTTTTCCGCAGATATACATTCTAAAGATATCTTTCACAAAAGATGAACTTCATAATTCTTTATTAGTTACATAAGCAGAAAAGTGTACACATTATTAAAGCAGATAAATCAATCAGGAACAAAGTATAACCGTGTGTTGGCCTCAATTCACGCTTGTTGTTGTGGTAAAGTTGGGGTCGTTGTAGAACTGTAAGATGAGGATTCACATGTTTTCTGTCCAAGCGCATTTCCTTCTTTAGCCTATTAAATATTTTTTATTGACATTGAGAAAACTTATTTCAAATAAAATTGGGAACATTTCAGAATCTAAAAAGTGCATACCATTTACATTGATTTTAAATTAACAATGTGTATATTTTTGTGGATCGTAGAAATTGTACCTCCTTCATAGCAAAATGGATTCGCCCTTTTTTGTTTTCTTGTACTGTTTTAACTTCCCCAGAAAACTTCCAAAGGAATGTATGCAAATTATGCGACTAAATGTTTCTTAAACCGTATAATTCTTTCTCGGTTGATATATTTTTTTATGAATTCACTACGATAAGTAATCTACTTCAATGAAGTGTTTTGTTTTAAATCTATTTATTATATAATTGTATTGGTGTATGTCCTTTTCTTGCATTTTTTGGAACATATATTTTTAATTCTCTGTAATTGGATATTTTTATGAAGATAGGTAGGTATTTAATTAACGTCACACTGGAGCAAAACAACGGGCTATTGGTGACGGTTCGGGTTCAATCCCAAAGAGAAAGATCCGAGGACAATACCACGTAATTTTGAGCCACGGTCAGATGAAGAGGAAACACCTGAGCTGGCACCCCAAACTTCCACACCACGCCAACGTGAGGACATTTGAGGCTACGATAGATTTAACGTGCACCAGCCCCCGTTGTACACGACGGTCTTTGGTTGGATTCGAACTCGCAACACTCCGGTTGCCAATCCGTTACTCTTCCAACCGGACTACCGCGGCCCATTTTAATGAAGAAAAACAATTGAATAAATAAATGGATCTTTTTTAAACTGTCATACATTTTGTGTTTTTTATCTTTTTGCTTTTAAATTTTCAATAGTGTTACTATCCATCACATTCTTAGTAAGAAAAAGCATGGGAAATCATTTATTACAAAATTTCGGAAAGAGATGAAGTTAAAAAGTTTGTATCAAGTGTAGGTTTCAGTACACGTTCATTATTTACGATTAATCCGGTAAAGCAAAGGCAACTTGAACAGCAGTCAGGAGGGATTTCAAGAAGTCTTAAAGCTAGTTGAGTGTAATTCTAGGAAAAGGTGTCTTAGAAGGTTGAAGAAGCAAAATGACCTTAAAATATACATCACACTTACTACACAATTAAGACCTGGAGCACACTTCAATGCATAGTCATTACAAAGTCTACCTAAGATGAAAAATAGAAAAGTTTGAATTCACCAAATCCGCATTGCTTATCACTGTATATCATAAGGAAATAATTCAGCGTTATTAATTTTAAATGCAACAAATGAAAAATGAAACAATACGTAGAAATCTGTGAGCTTTTTCCTGAAGTAAGGGTCTTAAGAAGACTGAATAGTTTAAAGTTGATATAGACTGTTGACGCGTGCGAGTTCAAACGCTTGATTAATATTTTTAAATTTAATTTAATTCGTTAATATTTATTGCGTGTGCAAATTTTTCTGGGCATGTTTTTCGGTAATTTAATTTTCACCTAAACTGTAATTTGGAATGAGAAAGAGTAAAAAAATTAGTTTTTTTAGTCGAATTCGATGAAAATGATCGGTTTGTTTCTACACTGCTGGCCACCGTAAATGCAACACCCTGAAGGAAGCATGCAAATAATATGAAATTTACAACATGCATTAGCGAAGGTGAGATATGCAAATGATTAGAATTTCAGCGCAGACGCACATCACGCGCGCCTGTGGCGCCATTTCAAAGCGCTATTTAAGGCTTGGAGATTTCGACGATTTCAAGTACGGCAATTGTGTTTTTCTTGTGGTTTTTTCAAAAAAACGATCAATTATGCCTCGTAGAAAACAGCGATCATCTTTTGATCAAGTATCCGAGTTCGACAGAGGAAGGATAGTGGCCTACCGAGATTGTGGATTATCTTTCAGGGAAATCGGTAGTCGTGTTGGACGAAACCAAACAACTGTAATGCGGATATGTGATCGTTGGATGCAGGAGGGTACGACGGACCGACGTGTTCGATCGCATCCACCTCAGGGCACCACTTCACGTGATGACAGGCATATTGTGCGTATGGCAGTGACGGATCGCTCAGCCACATCACGAACCATAGCACAGCACATTCAGTCTGTACTGCATCATCCAGTGTCTGCGCGTACCATTCGACGCCGTTTACAGCAGAGTGGTCTGTCCGCAAGACGTCCATTGCTTCGTCTACCCTTGACGCAGAACCACAGACGTTTCCGCCGCCAATGGTGCGATGAAAGAAGGATGTGTACGGCAGAATGGAATGAAATTGTCTTTACTGACGAGTCACGCTTCTGTCTGCAACACCACGATGGTCGGATTCGAGTCTGGAGACACCGTGGAGAGAGGATGCTGAACAGCTGCGTTATGCACCACCACACTGGTCCTGCACCGGGTATTATGGTATGGGGCGGTATTGGATATCACTCTCGCACTCCTCTAGTACGCATTGCCGGTACTTTAAACAGCCAGCGCTACATCTCCGAGGTGTTGGAGCCAGTTGTCCTTCCTTACCTTCAGGGCTTGCCCACAGCCATATTTCAACAGGATAATGCGCGACCATACGTGGCACGCATTGTTCAAGGGTTCTTCGTCAATTGCCAGATTGAATTGCTTCCCTGGCCAGCTCGCTCTCCGGATCTTTCGCCGATAGAAAACATGTGGTCCATGGTTGCTCAACGATTGACCCAGAATACATCCCCAGCTGCCACACCAGATCAACTTTGGCAACGTGTGGAAGCTGCTTGGTCTGCTGTACCCCAAGAACACATCCAAAGTCTCTTTGAATCAATGCCGAGGCGTGTGGCAGCGGTGATCTCCAACAATGGCGGCTACTCTGGCTACTGATTTTGGCAGGAACCACACTTCATAGAAGTCTATAAATTTAATCATTTGATACTTGGTCAACATGTTATCTACAAAATAAATTTTGTTGTGATATCTCTTGTCTTTCTTGGTGTTGCAATTTGGGTGGCCAGCAGTGTATTTGATGTCAACCATGTTGAACCTTGATAAATGCATCAGATCTCGACTGATATAATGCTCACGCCACTCCTGATGTGGATTCAAAGACTTCTGCTTCATATTCATGCACGGCCTGTATACTCTTTTGTAAATTAAAGTATTTTCCATTGTTGTTTCTGGAGTTTACCTTTGACGCACCCGCCATCATAGACGATACTGATACTTGGATTAAGAATGAAACGTTTTTACCTACCCAATAATGTATATTAAACGAAGTTGGATGATTTTAGGATTTTCTTTACCATTAGCTCATATATCTTTCATCTATAGATACTGTTTACTTTTGATGTGTTTCTATTCGTAGAATCTAATTTTTAAACGTGTTACATTTAATTGGGTTCGAGGGCTGATTCTGAGGGGCATGTTAATTCTGGATGGTCGGGCCACCTCGGTGACAAGTATCGTTTCTATTACTACCACACTCAATCAAACTAGTGAAGTCTCACAAATTTTGTCACACAAGAGTCTGGTGTTTGTTAGTTCGGTGCTTCCATGCGAAGTTGATTGTTATCCTAATCCTAAAATACCAAACAATTCAAACACTTGGAACAGAAAAAGGTAAATTAAGAAGGAAAGATTAGAATAAAAGATTAGAATGGAGAATGACAAACTAATCAAAACACTTAGGACAGAGACAGGTAAATAGGCAATTCAAACGTTCAGAAAGTTTATTGCACTTACCTTGCTGTTGGTAGGGCAAGCACACTTTCACCTTATGAAAAGCACGTTTATTATTGTCTCGCAGAATTGTATGGAATTGCAACGAAATATTCCGCATTGAGTAGTACCATCATTTTGAGCGTTGGAAACGACCTGCGATAGAAAAATGAGACTACAATATTTCATCTGCTTCTATCTCGTGACCTGTCACAAAAGATAACCAGCTTATTAAACTATCCGGATAAATTTCATTTGTTCTGTTCGTAGCTTTATTATGTAGACTGCTTGTTTATACATATATGCTGAGTTCTTATGAGAACGTTACTATAAGGGCGACTTGCTTCTTAATTTTAACAGCTCTAAGCAACGTGTTCAATGACTTCTGAGTAGCATACTGAAAGGAACAACTTTATAGAGATGTGTCAGAAGTTTATTGGTTCAGCTTTATAGTTATCAGGCAGTTTTGCATTGGATTAAAGCTTCTCTTTCATTGAAACTTAACTTGCTAAGTTAAGCAATGTTAAATCTCACCAAAGCTCGAAAATTAATCATAAATCAGTTTTGTACGAAATTGCAATCTCTTGACCCTCTGAAAATCTGGTTTTGACCTTGAAATACTAATAAATTAAAGAGTTGTGATAATTTTTGTAAAAAGTTTAAAAAATCAAATACTCAAAGATGTGAAAGTAAATTAATTTAACACCTTATTAGCATTCTTAGACTAGAAAATTTATTGATAGATGAATTTTGGCGTAACAGAGTTAGTTTTAAACATCTATGTTCATAACGAAGTGTCAAGTGTTAGTAATACACGATATAAAAAAACTTTTCTAACGGGAACCCGAAAATTTCACAAGGGTAGCTTACATACAAAGGATATGCAGCTTGGATATTTCAAATTTTTGATTTTTAAGTATAGAAAGAAGGAAAAAACCAGAAAAACGATTGCATTTTTGTGTATGTGAAAGATGGAATTCTAACACAGTCAAACTCAGATTGCTTTTGTATTATTTCTGGAGATAACATTTTTTACAGAAATTATTCTTATGGAATCTAAATTATAATTCCTTATTTTTTAACTGCGTTTGTTTCTGTTCAGAAACCGAGTCTCCTAATTGGAAAAAAAGTGCTATAGCGATTCAAATTCTAACTGCTTATCAGGTAGACAAAATAAATTGTTAAATGAAAATTAGCCGGTTGCGGAAGATTTTTAATGCCAGAAAATGTCCAAATTAGGATTTCGTTTGCAATAAGGAAGTTTGAATTAACGACAGAAGATCTCTATTGCCTACTTCACGAATTTTAGCTATTTATTCTTGTGCAACTTACAGTTACCTGAAAAACGTTTGCTGAAACAGTGATTTACTTACAAAACCTACGGTCAAAGGATCTACCATTGTCTGAAAAATTACATTCGATTACCTTTGCTTGTCTATGGGAGGGATTTTCAGTGTAAATAAACCACCGAAAGACAAGGATTTTACTATCGGTTGCCCTATAATGTGCGAAAGCATTTTCAGTGTCAAAAACAAGCCACGGAAAGACGAGGATTTTGCATTGCGTCATCCAGTACGGAATACGTATAGAAAGCAGCAGTTCACAAAAACAGCGCCAGCTACATTCAGATTTCCAGAAAAAGACTCACACGGAAGAGATTTAATTTTAAAACAAGCTATTTGTTTCATGTGTCAGTAAATTTAATTTTCAAGAAGTGTAATTGCGGGAAGATAAAGAATCCTGAATATCGTATCAAACTATTTTGCAATCCTTTCAACAAATGTACAAGTTCATTAGTTTATATGATCATGGGTCAAAACTCGGTGATGTGCTGATAGACTTAAAATATAAGTAGACTGAGCATTGTTATCGAGGGTAACTTCAAAAAGTGTGACCAACATGTGACTAGTAGTCATTTGTCTGCTCTCTGATAAATTAACTTAGACCGGTAAATTGGTATAACGGTTGGAAGTGTAGCGGATTAGCCGCCGGAGGGTTGAGTCCGAAACTCGTATACGTGGGGGCTGGTGCAATTTAAATCGGTCGAGGCCTCAAATGTCCTTACGTACCGGCTTGATGTGGAAATTTGTAGAGTGTAGAGCCCCGTCATCTGACCGTGGTTGAAAACTACGAAGAGTTGTCCTCGGACAATTTCCATTCGGGATTAATACCAGACCGTCGCCCGTTGTGATGCTCCGCTGCGACGTAGATTCAACTACCTTCATTTCGTCAATGGTGGCGAAATTTAGAAATATCGCATCCCAGTCACAAGTCAAAATATTGGTTGGAAAACTGTACGCGTTTCTAGAGTAGGTATTCGTTCGTTCCGAGCAATTAATGTGTTTAAATATTAGGTCTCAGAAATATTTCCAACGATTTAGATTTCCATTAGAATTTGTATAAGCGAACTTACCAACACAGCGAACAAGCACGAGATGAGGACAACGGTATTCATCTTTTTAGATCACAGTGGAATCTGGTGAGGCACAGGATTTTCAACTCCTTAATATACTTAATTCGTGACCTTTTGCACAAAAGTTGGATAAAAATAATCATTTCTCGCAGGACAGCAAGTATTTCCTCTTATCCAGATAGCACACGTGTTATAATGCAATTTTCCATACATCTGTTCTCCAGGAGTTTGAGCCAAATGTGCCTGGAACAAGTGTCCTATTCAGAAACTGAATTACGTTTTCAAAGGCTCACAAATTGCGAAAAACGATTGAATTTTCAAATTTTTAATTCATCTCAATTATGTTGCTAATCATAATCCTCCTTTTAGATACTTCGTGGAACTCAATTTCCCAGCTGTACTGCTATAAAGAATGGATCAGTCTAATTTCGTAATTTCACTTGTCTTGTTTGAACTGCATGAAATGGCAGAGGAAAAGGCTATTCAGTGTTTTTTAAATTTGCCCACATTTAAAAAAAAGAATCACAGTAGAAGCTGGATCAATCGTCACTCAAGAAACCAAAACATTTTGATGATGTAAGCGGAAAGACGACTTCAGCACAGAATGCTCTATTTTCGCATTATTGTAACGATAAGGTAAAATTCATCACTTATTCATAACAATAATATAAATTAGGCGTGCTAGTTCGAAACTCGACAGAGACAGTCGTGTACGTGACGGATGGTGCACGTTAAATAGGTCGTGGCCTGAAATGTCCTCACGTTGGCTTGGTGTGGAAGTTCGGAGAGTGGGGTATACCACGTCAGATGTTGACCCCGTCATCCGACCGTAGTTGAAAATTACGAAGTGTCGTCCTCGGACAATTTCCTTTCGGGATTAATCTCAGACCGTCGCTCGTCATCTGAGCGTGGTTCAAAACTACTTGGGTTGTCCTCGAATCTTTCCCTTCGGGTGTTATTCCGGACCATCTCCAATAGCCCGTTATGTTGCTCCTGTGCGACTTTAATTACCTACCTTTCAAAGTAAAAGTGCATGAAGTAATACCATTCTTAATGTCCTTTTACACTTGTTCTTCCTCCCTTGACTTATTTACCAACCAGGCCAGCCGAAATTGCCACTACCCTATTAAGGGGAATGGACGATAGGTATATAATTCTGCATGATGAAACTGCGTTCAATCACAGAATTTCTGTGACCAAACTAATCCTGTCGTAACATCAATCGCAAAATACATACTGCATTCACTTTCCTACATTAAGAGATTTCTGTGTTTCTAACCTGCAAGTAGGGCCCTGCCTTCTCTGATTGGCTACGCTCCGAGATCAAACCCGAAGGATTACAACACCACGTAGTTTTGAACCACGGTCAGATGACGAGGTGACACAGGAGCCGTCATCTCACTCTTCACACTTCCACACCAACGTGAGGACATTTGAGACCACGATCGATTTAAAGTACACCAGCCCCCTTATACACGATGGTATTTGGCTGGAGCGAGTTTCGAACTCGCACCTCTCTGGTTCCTAATCCTTTGCTCTCCCAACTGGACTACCACGTCCCTCACACAAAGAAGCTGGAGTCAACTTTCTAGAAGATTGAACTGATTGATTGGTTTTGTAGAAAATAAGATTTTGATTAAAGAAGTGCCACATGGACAAAAGGTTTTTAAACACCTTTCATATTTGAGGTTACTAAATAATAGTGCAATAACGCATCAATACGTTGTAAATGTAATTGGAACAACATTAACGCAGTAAAAGGAAACTGCGAAGTACGATAAATTGTCGCCATAGAGATGTTATGGAAGATGTAAACAGCAGATGTTTAAGACTTTCATATAATGCGTGTTATTTTATTTGGTAAAATGATTAGTATTGAGTTTTACGTAACAATGTTTTTAGAAGTAGGGCCTTTGTTAAGAGTGCCATGTATTTAGTATATAAGGAAACTGCAAATCATACAAATCAGTCAGATTCAGTAGAAGTCTAATATGAATCCTACAATCTTCCTTTCCTGTTTGATCGCTCTGTTGGTATGAAATCATTTTGTAAATTATTTACCTAGTAAAATGTTAAGAAAATAATAATCTCTTATAAATTAGATAATAGCCCGTTGTGTTGCTCCAGTGCGATGTTAATTAAATATTTATCTACCTTTATAAACCAGATAAAAATTGGATCTGGAAATTACCAGTACTTGGTTTAATTGCCAGAATGTCTTGAGAATCAGCTAAGGAAGCTTTAATCAGACATCGGGAAAAATAGGAAAATCATAATTATCGATATTTTAATAGAAACAAATATTCTACAATAGTTTGTTTAATAGAAAATAAATCATTATTCTTCTAACTAGTGTACCCGCGCATGGAATCTTGCGCTACACCCCCATTGCTTAACCCGCCAAGTGGTTTCGACGACATAAATCGTTCATCAAGATTTGGCCAATTTTTATAATGACGAGATACCTCGTCTTGAAGAATACCTATTGAATTCCCAATGGTGAAGATGTTGCCGTTTTTTGATGAGAAGGTCAGATGATCTGGTCAGTTTTCTTCTAATGGCGAGAGACCTCGTCAATGCAACCACCAAGAGGGTGTGAATTGCTTGTATCTGTTGATGACAGTGTCGTTACTTACATTTCATATCATATTTACAATAATTTACATAGTAATTCAATAGCATTTCTTGAACTTCTTACATCCCGGCCTATCCCCTTCTTTATCTTTGGAGAGTTAGGTGTGAAGAAGCTTGGATGTGACCTCATCTGGCCGTGATTCAAAATGCGTGGTTCCAGCGGTGTTGTCCTTGATCTTTCCTTTCGTGTTTGATCCCGGATCGTAGCCAATAGCCCGTGGTGTTGCTCTAGTGAGGCGTTAACTAAATACCTTGTACTTCTTACAGCTCTTACTTGTTCTCATATCCAATACAGTGAACGTCAAAAAGCTCACACATTCATTACATAACTAGCTTCTGAACGTCCAATTGCATTCCTTTTACCAAGCAAATTCGGAATTTTTTAACATCTGAACCTATTCGGTCGCTCATATTTTCTTTACTACGCCGATTTCTATCTTCCAGTTGTCTCATTGCCTTCTGTCAGCAGACTTCTGGAGAATTCCATTAGAGTGGCGAGTTATTCCGTCGAGTTTTGGCAATATTATGCAGCTCTATGGCCCCAGAAAATAGCATATTCAAACTAAGCGTCAAAATCTCGTATTAGTTGATTTTACATTATTAACGAGAAAAAAACACTCCTAATCTTTTTTCCCCTTCTTTTCCAAAGGTAATTTCCAACGTGCAAGGTCAAGACGATAGCAATAAATGCGGAGCAAGAACATGCAACAAAAGACAATACTGCTTGGAAGAAAATATCTTCGGTTTTGAATTGAAAATTTGTCTGCCATACCGAGTGAGAGGTAAGTCGTTTTCAAAGTTTTAGCATTTTTATGTGGCTCGTGATCTTCTCATACAGGAGCTATAAAAGTAAAATGAGTAGTGGCAAACTTTTTTTTTGCCTGGGATCATGCGATCAAAACTAGTAGTAATACCGACCTTACACTCTCATTTACCGATAGGAAAGAAGATTCATCATCTGATTGGTCCACACGACATAGTAGTAGACTTTGGCGATTTCGTCATTTTTATGGAAACTCGATAAAAATACGCATTCACACATAAACCAATCATACTTCTCTAACTCAGAGATGTACCAATGATAAGAAGATGCAATTTTTCTATAAAGGTTGGATTTTTTAAGCTTGACTGGTAGTCTTCTGATAGGGCAATGTCCCTTTTTCTAATTTTCTCTAGATTTTGAGAACATCGCGGTAGCCCGGTTGGAAGAGCAACGGATTGGCAAGCGGAGGGTTGCGAGTTCGAATCCAATCACAGACCGAAGTGTTCAAAAGGGGCTGGTGCAAGTTAAATCTGTCGTGGCCTCAAATGTCCTCACGTTGACGTATTGTGGAAGTTTGGAGAGTGGGATGCCAGCTCAGGTGTGACCTCGCCATCTGACCCTGGTTCAAAATTACCAGGTGTTTTCCTTCGATCTTTCACTTCGGGTTTGATCTCGGACCGTACCAATAGCCCGTTGTGTTGCTCCAGTGCAACGTTAATTAAAATACCTACCTACCCTAGGTTTTGAAATAGCAAAGCTAGTAGTAACGTGATCTTAAGACTATAATTTCGTCCGACGGGAGAAAACGGCCATTCATCATCTGATGGTTCACAGGACGGAAGAAGACGATCATCATGTGATTGGTCCATCCGATATAATAGACTTTGGCGATTTTACCATTTTTGTCACACACTCAATTCACACACCGTACCTGTGTTATCGCCAAACGAGGCGATAAAATGCTAAATCGGCCGATCAAGCTTACACAGAGCAGTCACGGTGACTACTAGTGGCCATACTAATCACACTTTCTGAAGCTCCTCTCAACAGCAATGCTCGGTCTACTTATATTTCATGTCCGTAGATAATCTTTCTGCCTTGCTAGTCAAGAAGCAGTGAAGTAGCTAATAAATTACTAGTCTTAGTCTATATGGATCTAATTTTCTCTTTTCATTTTCCATTCCAGGCGCCATCTGTGATGATAACAGACTAAGATGTGGACCAGGACTTGAATGCGTTGTAAGTATCTTGTAAATATTCCTCTTTTACTTTGAGGACGTAAGTATGAAAGATATTTTTTCAGTGCAAACAAGAAAACCAGACGGAAAGCGACACTTTTTCTTCCGCAACCTATATGCTCTCGCGTGATATAAATAGGGGTTACCTTAAATTAATGCTTATCGCCGTTATGGTGACTTTTGGCGTTAATTCTAATTGGCGTTCACCAATCAACTCTCAAAATATTTCGTAATATATTCTTTAGAATTTTTATTGACGAAGTGTGACTGTTAAAAACACATACATGTAGTTTGACGGGTTCGTTGATTGGTTGGTTTTGGGGTTTATGGCGCAAGTTCCATATTTGGCCCTGCTGTGACTGACATACAATATCAAGTAATAGACAGACACACAAAATGAAAGTTTTATTGATATGGAAGAGAGAAATACATACAGGGAGGAATGCACCGGAACGGAGTCTACAACTCGAAGGTTGCTAACGCAGTGGGCATACCCACTGAGCCACGATGGCCTCTCAACTTGACGGGAAAAGCCTTTCTCGTACTCAAATCAAAATCTCTAAAAAGTGTATCATTTCTATTTAGATTGAATGTTTTCTCTAAAAAAAACACTTCGGGATTCATCCCGAACCGTCGCCAATAGCACTTTGTGTTGCTCATGTGCGACATTATTTAACTACCTACCTACCTTCTCTACAAAACAAACTGCCCACCTTCTCTACATATAAAAACTATTATAGGTTATTTAGTAGCATTTATTGAGACTCATTCGTTTCTATTTTAGTTCATTCTTCAATATAATGAATGTATGTAAGTTTCTGTGCAACAAAATGTTGGAAAATTGTTACTATTAGATCCGAATATTACTATTACAATTTCTAAAATTCGAGATATAAACTTATAGGATTGAAACATGCATATCGATTCTGTCCGTACTTAATGTTTAGTACGCAAGTTAGCCGATTACACTGTTAATCGACTGTGAAATGTACTCATATCACTTAACTTCATCCTCCAGCACGGATGATCCATGCCAACTGCCTTTGCCAAAATTTATACAATTTTGACTGGCTCTACCAAAAATTTGTTCAAGGCGATAGGTTAGACTGCTATGTATACCACTGTGTTCTAAGCAAATTATTGTAGTGGGATGAATTCATCACAATTCTCCCCATCCAGAATATAACAGTGACTGAATTCGATAGACGCTTTCACTAGTTGATAGACTGTAAATTACTTGTGAGTTGTATTAAGATTACGGGTAAATGCCTGTGGTCCTCCAATGGAAGATTGAGACCGTGGACTCTTCCGCGTCGCCTTTAGCACGCGGCGCTGAGTGGTAACGAAGAGTGAAGCTGCGATAGAAATAGAATTAGTGCCTGTTTATCACAGGTCTTCATTCAATTATTGGGAGTGATTGGATTCGTATTGGCAATTCAACTGCTCGCTGTGGACCATACATCTCCGTGCTTGTCGATTGTTTGAAGCGCCATCAGGTTATTTATTTTAGAGTTGTTTGTGTTCATATTCACCTCCGGGGCAACAATTTAGCTAAACTTGTGAAACACAGTGGAACTTTGTCTACTCGAAAGTACTTCACGGAGATAAGTTACACTACAAAAACACTACTATATCGTAAGTTCAATTTTTGGCTATGTTCACCGCATATTTGATTCAGAGGTATGACGAAATCAATTTGGTAAAAATTGATTTCTATAAACAGCAATGCTCTTAAGTTTAATATCAATGAATATGTTCACCACTGATACGATTCTTCTCAACAGGCAAGAAAAGGATTATTTAACACTTGCCAGCCACAATCATCGACTACGACGACTGTTGGACCCCCAACCGAGGACACCACCGTGACTGCATCCCCAACCGCCGACACCACCATGACTGTGCCACCAACTCAAGACACCACCATGACTGAAAGTCCTATTGCAAGTGCGAATTAATGAACTCCTCCTAGGACCATGCAAAAGCTCTTCCTGTGGAATATGTCAAGATTACTAATATATGTAAAATTTTGAATGAATGCAATTAATAAATAACTTTTAAAAGTTGCATTGTCCGAAATATTTTTCATAATTGCAAACATTACTGCCCAGTTGGAAGAGCAACGGATAAGCAACCGAAGGGTTGCGAGTTCGAAACTCGGTCCAGTCAAAGACATTCGTGTACGGAGGGGGCTGGTGCACGTTAAATCTGTCGTGGCCTCAAAATGTCCTCACGTTAACTTGGTGAGGGTGTTTGGAGTGTTGGGTGCCAGCTGAGGTGTTGACCTCGTCATCTGACCGTGGTTCAAAATTATAGTGTTGTCCTTGGATCTATCTTTTCGGGTTTGTTCCCGGAACTGCGCAAATAGCCCGGTGTGTTGCTCCAGTGCGACGTTTATTACCTACCTACGTAACAAAACGAATTAAAATTCATTATGACTCTATAAGACCTAGAGCGACAAAAATGGTGTAATAGATTATGTCGCAATAGATTAAGTCATGAATTCGTCTTTTATTATTAGAGGAAGGAAGGGTAAGATGTGAATGAATAGTGTTGGTTATAAGTGAATTATAATTTTATTTATCAAAGGCCGACGGCAGGTAAGTACTTGAATTAATGTCTCTTCAATCTCCCTCATTTTGTAGCTTTCCCCAAGATTCTTTCAGCACCCACAGGGGACGGTAAAGCCCACTTTTAAAATTACGAAATCATCTATTAGACTAATTTTTTCAGAGTGTAGTTTCAAATTTTTGCTACTTGGAATTTTTCAACATTTCTAAAAATATTATAACTTCTGGTTCTAATATAATAAAATTGCGTGAGTGAAAAATATCGAGAATACAGAGGCTGTTCTGACATTTTTTGAACGATTTTGATGAGCTGTAAAAAATTGTATGCTACGAAAGAATTTTATTTTCGCAGCAGTTAAATAGTTAAAGTATAACTTATCGCCTGCTACTCAGAGTTTTGTTTACTTTCAAAATGGCGCTTTTAAATTAGCAATGGATAGAGGGCTATGTTTCCTCTCTTTCCGAAAATAATTATGCTTATTCAATTATTCAAAAACGCTGCAGAAGTAATGGTTTTTCGATATCTAAAGGTACGATAAGTACTATTATTAATGAGAAAGAAAAAACGTAAAAATGGAAAAATACTTCCAAAAAAGTATCCAAAAAAGAAACAATTTCTGAGAATATTTGTAAGGTAAGATCTTTAATTTTAAAAGAGAATCCGCCAAGTCAAAGGACTATAGCAAAGTGAACGTGAGAACTTTCTCTAAGACATTTATGATTGTTGCCGGTTTTGCATATAATGGAAAATTAAAAGTAAAAAGAGGGGAAAAAATGTAAAAATCAACTCCCACATATTATCAAGACCCTATTTTATCCCCAATATTCAAAACAGAAATACCATACCCACAGTGCCAACAATCAGTAGAACTGCATCAAGGTAAAACAAGCAGCCACACATCTAAATCGAATATAAAATTATTGGAAAAAAATGGAACAAGAAATTGGTATCATGTCAATACCCTTTACTGATATTCCTGCTAAATCTCCAGATGTTTCACCCATGGACTTTTGTGCTTTTGGACTTTTAAAACAGGCATTATCGAAACGTCGACCGAAAACCATTCAAGGACTGGAAAACTGTGGAGCAAGAATGGGACAAAATACCACTGTCGGTACTACAAGTCATTATTTATCATTTAAATTAAGGTGTAGAAAGATTTTTAATAAGGGCTATCAAGTGAAACATTTAAAACACAAAAATTTCATGTAAAAAAATTGAGCTTCAGTCCATTAAAATTGTTTAAAAAATGTTCGAACACCCTCTGCTAGACATAAAGAATGTTTTATTGTTGGCATGAACGACTATAAGCTCTATAAACATGATAAAATTACAAAACATATCTTTAAAGTTGTATGTAGTGCTGCCCTCTGTCGTAATTTATTGGAACCTTAAAATGCTTATCGCAATTTAAGAACTAGAAAATATTAGAACCGGTACAATGATGGTTCATAAAATACGTGCATTAAGAACAGAATTTATATCTATTTTGCGCATAATTATAGTTTAATTTGAACGATTATGCATTAAATTTTATGCGACTTTTTTATTTAAAAGTACGAGAAACTAGAAGTTGAGCAAAATCGATGTCAAAACTTTTAAAATGACACTAATTACGGTTCAGAATGTTTGAAAACCGAAATTCCTTTTTATCAACGCATCCAGGATACTCATATATTTCTACCTAACCCGTTTGGTTAATCGCTCTACACTCAATTTTTGCTACACAAGGGTTAATTAGACTGGCACGCCATCAACTCCAGTCAAAATAACTACCAGTGTCCAACCCTAGAGCCTCGACAGAAAATGTCAGACTACGCTTCCTTGACTTGTGGTAGATGGGTATTTTGATTAACGTCGCACTGGAGCAACACAGCGGGATATTGGCGACGGTCAGGGATCAAACCCCAAAGGAAAGAACCGAGGACAACACCATGGAATTGGAAAGAGCACCAATTTCCAATTTTTTTCATCTCATGGCACACATTTCGAACCACGGTCAGATGACGAGGTCACACCTCAGATGGCACCCCACTCTCCAAACTTCCACGCCACGCCAAAGTGAGGACATTTGAGGCCACGACAGATTTAAAGTGAGGTAAAAATGTACAAGAGACCTTGACAACAATTTGAAGAATGTTTTAAAAGATTGACTTTCTTATCTAAATTTACAGATACATAATATTTATGGTACAAATTTTTATGTAAATCATTTTTACACAAATAGTGTTTTTGATAAACATTATTTCGAACAACACCTGAGCTGGCACACTACTCTCCATACTTCCCCACCACGCCAACGTGATGAAATTTGAGGCCACGACAGATTTAACGTGCACCTGCCCTCTTCGTACATGACGGTCTTTGGTTGGATTGGAACTCGCAACCCTCCGGTTGCTAGTCCGTTACTCATCCAACCGGGCAACCGCGGCCCTTGAATCCAGAGAATTTTGTACTCCTAAATCTAAATAAACGGATTGAGATATTCTCTGCTGTTCGGAACCCAAAAAGTGAGCGAGTAAGAGCTTATTCCAATGTGAGATTATTCATGGGGTTGCTGGGCAACTGTAGCCCTGTTGGAAGAGTAACGGATTACTAACCGGAGGGTTGCGAGTTCGAAACTAGGTCCAGCCAAAAGACCGTCGTGCACGAAGGGGGTTGATGCACGTTAAATCTACCGTGGCCTCCATCTCCGTGAGTCAAGTCACGTTCGCTTCATGGGGAAGTTTGGAGAGTGGGGACGTAATTTTAAATCGCGGTCAGATGACGAGGTCACACCTGAGCTGGCACCCCACTCTCCAAACTTCCACACCACGCCAACATGAGAAGATTTGAGGCCACGACATATTTAACGTACAACAGCCCCTTTGTACACGACGGTCTTTGTTTGGATACGAACTGTTAATTTAATATTAATCCTCCAAGTGGTTTCGAGATATCTCGTCCATCAAGATTTGTGCAAATTTTGCTAATGAAGACATATCTCGTCCATCAAAATATTGCCTTTTTTCATGATGATGGCAAGATCAAGATCTGACCAGTTTTATTCTAAAGACGTTACATCTCGTCCACCAGTTTTGCTAATGACGAGATACCTCGTCGAGACGATCACAAGGAGGGTTAAAAACCATTCTCGTTTGAGAACATCAAATTTATCGAAATTTTCTTCCTGACATTGCTTTAAATTTTGAAGAGAACATCTCTGATTGTTTTTTTAATCTTTCAGCCTTACCTATTTCCATAACGTCCGTTGCCCATCAGCGAGATCGGACGTCATAAGTTCATGTTACACAATAAATTCCCTCGTGGGTTTGCCGGAGGGTGTCCAGCCAATGGTTCTTTCGAATGGATGTGACATTTCTTACTTTTGTGGATTTATATAGTTTATTGGGTTTTACGGCGCAAGGGCCATATTTGGTCATTCAGCACCAAGTACAATGTATACAACGCCAATGGACATACACACACGAGGGAAGTTTTATTCATAGACATGAAATATAAGTAGACTGAGCATTGCTATTGAGGAGCCTCAAAGAGTGCGGCCAACATATTGACTAGTAGTCAGTGACTGCTCAGTAAAGAATTGAGTTGGTTGGCCCATTTGGCATCTTATCGCCTCAAATTGAGTACACAACCTATGATCTTAAATATGCAATATTATATTGGATATTTAAGATCATAGGTTGTGTACTCAATTTAATTTTGAGAGAAGATATTATAAGATAGCACATGAGAAAGATCATATTTCTAGAACCAATCGAACAACGGTAAACCATAGAAGTGAAATATAAGTAGATAGCATTATTATCGAGGAGATTCAAAAAGTGCGACCAATATGTCGACTAGCTGTCACGTGACTTCTGTGCGAAAAATCTATTTGGTTGGCCGATTTGGTATTTTATCGCCTCATTTGGCGATATAACATCTTATGGAAGGGTAGATGTGTGAATGTGCATATGTGGCGACAAAAGTGGTGAAATTGCCGAATATATTGCCTTTTGTGTCACGCGGACCAATCAGATGATTAATCAATAGATGGGCGTCTTCTCTCGTCCCATGGACCAATGAGATGATGGCTGTTCGGTTCTACCCTTTAGACGAAAGTAGTCTAAGTACTAGTTTTGGTTAGATGATCCTGAGCACATGAAAAGGTTACCATTACTCAACTTTTATATTTCCTCTATGCGAACTATTCTAATGGAAATTATTTAATTGAACTCGTTTGAAAGAAATCATATTTAAAAAATTCTATGTACAGATTATAAAAGAGGGATATTAAATCCTTTCTTCTAATACTTCTGTGGTAAAAGTTGCAACCCTCCATAAGATGGTTTATTTGAAAATAATTTTAACACTAAATTTTATGGGAATTTACCTATCATAAAGTTATAGGATAATATCTCTACATTATTTGTAATTAAGAATAAGTTTTTAAATGTCATTTTTTTATGTTATCGAATTTAAAATAGCATCGACACACTTCAACTTAATTGGATGATTTGGGAACTGTACATTGGCCTCATGGACACATTAGAGTTTTGTGTTTAACCCTTCAACAGGTTTCGACGAGATATCTCGTTCATCAACATCTGAACTAATTTGCTGATGACGAGACACCTCGTCATCAAGATACTGCCGAATTTTTGATGATGCCGAGATCAAGATCTGATCAGTTTTCTTCTAATGACGAAATACCTCATCCATCAAGATCTGCTAATTTTTCTAATGGCAAGATCCTTAACCACTAGGAGGGTTAAAAAATTATTCTAAAAAGGAACATTAAGTAAACTATTCTCTACACAGGGCTTATCATGATGCTGGAAACCCGTCCAGAAGAATATGGCATCGATGTTAAAATTGTATCCACTCAGATATCCTTCCATCATCCTAGAACTATACTCAATCCGTATAACTTTGGAACTACAATGTATCCAGGTACTGAAACTATATTTCGTTTGAGAAAGGTAAGCTCATTTCATATACCTATGCATATTATGTTTTCTTGATGTCTGCACCAAGCGAATTTACACTTCTAAATACCCCATAATTTTAAGCGTTAAATTTCATTTCGTTTTGCATGTAGGTTTTCATACACTTCTTATTTTACATATGAGGGAAAGTCAAAAATTATCCACACTTTATTTTTTCAATCTATTTACAAAAAGTTCTCCATTTTTCTAGTCTCCTTCCTTTTCGATGCACTTGGCCCAGCGGTCCATAAGCTTGTGTATTCCCTCCAAGAAGGTTTTCGGTGGGTCTCTCAATCATTCGCTTCCCCCACTTCTGTGTCCTAATCTGCAAAGAACGCGCTACATTGTCGCCGGTTACTCGCCGGTCTGTCAGTACCATTCTTCGAGATTGCTGAATCTTCTCGTCAGTGGTGGAGGTTGACGGACGTCCTGCTCCTTCTTCGTGCATCACACTTGTCCGGTCGGTCTCTTTTCAGCTTCTCGATCCACTCATACACACTTCTTCGTGGTGGAACACTGTCCCCGCATTGTGTTGTAAGCCTCCGATGAATTCGAGCCTGTGGCACACCTTTCGATCCTAGAAATCGGATCACTGCTCTTTATTCCTCCTTGGTGCACATTGCGGACATGTTTACACTGAAGCAGAAGCAGGAAAAATGACGCTATCAAGGTCAAACTTCGGTAGCGTGAGCACAGTAGTATCAACTCTAAGCATGGATGCGTAGAAGGCAGTGTGACAAACCCCAAGATGTGTTATAGGGAAAGTGCGGGTCATTTTTACTTACCCTCGTACATTTGGGATGGGACTGTATTTTCTCTGTGTACTGTGTTTATTATGATAGAGGGAGGGTCCAGGGGACTGGGGTGTCCCTGAAATAATTTTGGGATTAAAAACAACAAAAAAATAGGGTTGGCTGTGTCAGAGCAAGGCCGCAAGGTTTTACTTGAATACGTCGGGTTAGCGCATAGTATTTATTTGGGTATAATAAATGAAAGAATGAAAAATTCAATGTTTATCGAAAGCTGACGAGTTGTTCCTTCGCGTAGACTACGTTCGATGTATTTCTGATTAGCTTTTAAACCACTATATGCCTACATTGTGAAACAATTCAACTGCGATCCAAAATTTCTCAACCAAAGTTGTAATTGATTTCACTTGATATGCTTTAAATCGACAGGTATCGACGTTAGCTTTCAGTCGAGGCCCATTTCGACGGGCTTCGAATGAAAGGCTAGGCTTCGCGGCCCGAGTTATAACGATTTGAAATTTGCCCGAATCAACAGTTAGCCGACTCCTCTCCGCTTATCGCTGCGCGTGAACTCAAGGTCACTAAGAAGTCTTTGTTCCTTCACCTATTGAATGATACTAGGCTGGTTGGGTACTATAGAAATTATTAAACCGAACTCGATGCCCATTTTTTCCGTAATAGTTTCCGTACTGGCTACCTAGTACTGGTCTGATTTTAAAGACGTATTCGTGTCAAAACACCTGTCTACGCTCGTCCCGGCGATATCCCTAGCTGACACCAAGGTCACAGAAAACGGTAGCACTTCCCCTCTTCAAATGTATTTTTAGCCTCTTAGGGGTGGAATTGCTCCTTCTAGTACCCCCCTGTTAACTTTCCACTCCTTTTCGACCACTTGTTCTTCAGATCTTAGGGCTGCTGGACGCTTATGTCTGTTGTTGCTGTTATGATCTGTTCGTTGAATGAATCCATTTGTTAAGTTTTTGGAAACTACTTGTGTCTGATTCTACAGGAACTCAGTCGTCCACAACTCCTGTTTGGAACAAGTTTTAGTAGTTTCATTTTGTTAATCTGAGGTTAAATTACCATGTTAAATTAAGACATGTTTAAGATCGAAAAAATCATCAAAATTTAGACTTATTTACATTGAAAGTATGACTGAAATAGGGATAGAGGGAATTTTAAGTGAAGCACAAATTATACACTGCTGGCCACCGTAAATGCAACACCCTGAAGGAAGCAAGGAAGCATGCAAATAATATGAAATTTACAACATACATTAGCGGAGGTGAGATATGCAAATGATTAGAATTTCAGCGCAGACGCACATCACGCACGCCTGTGGCGCCACTTCAAAGCGCTATTTAAGGCTTGGAGATTTCGACGATTTCAAGTACGGCAATTGTGTTTTTCTTGTGGTTTTTTCAAAAAAACGATCAATTATGCCTCGTAGAAAACAGCGATCATCTTTTGATCAAGTATCCGCGTTCGACAGAGGAAGGATAGTGGCCTACCGAGATTGTGGATTATCTTTCAGGGAAATCGGTAGTCGTGTTGGACGAAACCAAACAACTGTAATGCGGATATGTGATCGTTGGATGCAGGAGGGTACGACGGACCGACGTGTTCGATCGCATCCACCTCAGTGCACCACTTCACGTGATGACAGGCATATTGTGTATGGCAGTGACGGATCGCTCAGCCACATCACGAACCATAGCACAGCACATTCAGTCTGTACCGCATCATCCAGTGTCTGCGCGTACCATTCGACGCCGTTTACAGCAGAGTGGTCTGTCCGCAAGACGTCCATTGCTTCGTCTACCCTTGACGCAGAACCACAGACGTTTCCGCCGCCAATGGTGCGATGAAAGAAGGATGTGTACGGCAGAATGGAATGAAATTGTCTTTACTGACGAGTCACGCTTCTGTCTGCAACACCACGATGGTCGGATTCGAGTCTGGAGACACCGTGGAGAGAGGATGCTGAACAGCTGCGTTATGCACCGCCACACTGGTCCTGCACCGGGTATTATGGTATGGGGCGGTATTGGATATCACTCTCGCACTCCTCTAGTACGCATTGCCGGTACTTTAAACAGCCAGCGCCACATCTCCGAGGTGTTGCAGCCAGTTGTCCTTCCTTCCTTCAGGGCTTGCCCACAGCCATATTTCAACAGGATAATGCGCGACCACACGTGGCACGCATTGTCCAAGGGTTCTTCGTCAATCGCCAGATTGAATTGCTTCCCTGGCCAGCTCGCTCTCCGGATCTTTCGCCGATAGAAAACATGTGGTCCATGGTTGCTCAACGATTGACCCAGAATACATCCCTAGCTGCCACACCAGATCAACTTTGGCAACGTGTGGAAGCTGCTTGGTCTGCTGTACCCCAAGAACACATTCAAAGTCTCTTTGAATCAATGCCGAGGCGTGTGGCAGCGGTGATCTCCAACAATGGCGGCTACTCTGGCTACTGATTTTGGCAGGAACCACACTTCACAGAAGTCTATAAATTTAATCATTTGATACTTGGTCAACATGTTATCTACAAAATAAATTTTGTTGTGATATCTCTTGTCTTTCTTGGTGTTGCAATTTGGGTGGCCAGCAGTGTATTTGAAGATGTACCTGATTTTCCATATGATTTTTAAAGTTTTTCCTATTTGATCATAGCCGTTGTCGTGGTTGGTGTTAGGTACCCACCAACAAAAAACTGTACACTGTACACACAAAAAACTGTACACTGTACACACAAAAAACTGTACACTGTACACACAAAAAACTGTACACACAAAAAACTTTTCACAAAAAACTGTACTCGTAAGATAAAGAACAGAGCGCTTATAATACAGGACCGTACTCGTGAGATAAATGAGTTGTGGTTATAAAATTACTTCAGACCCGCACACCAGATACGACCCTCCGAACAGGTTTAACCGGCCAGCAGACCAGATACGGCTCTCCAAACAGGTTTATCCAGTCCTGCTAGAATTTTTGAAGATGTAAAAAGATGACATCAATAACTGCACAATGTGAAAAATTACTACAAAGATTATGTCATAGTCATGATTCTGTCATTTCATTGAACCTGTTATAGACGTGACATGTGTTTCAACAGTCTGTTGAAAGAAATTTTTCTTCATAATTGCAGTGACCCCACAGGTAGTGTTTCTTGAATCAAAGGTAAAATACTATTAAATTGTATTTTGTTAATAAAATTTATTTTTAAAAGTTGATTTTCTATTATCTCTAACCGTTACTAAAACTTAAACATTTTAACGTTATGTCAAGTTTTTATTTTTCTACAGTTTCTAGTGTGTGCAACATATCTCACATGACGCTTTGAACTATTTCTTTCTACAAATAGAGACACTTAATATATGGTATAACCAAATTTTTCGTTTTTTAAAGACTATCAAAAACTTCTACCAGCTCCTTACGAAACAAACTGTAAAGATTACGCTACGGAATGGAAGTCCAGAGGAGGCTTTGGACCCACGAATGAAAAGGTAGGCTATAAATATAATTAAACTTTAGTAGGTAGTTAATTAACGTCGCACTGGAGCAGCACAACGGGTCATTGGCGACGATCAAACCCGAAGGGAAAGATCAGAGTACAATACCACGTAAATTTGAACCACGGTCAGATGACGAGGTCACACCTGAGCTGGCACCCCACTCTCCAAACTTCCACACCACGCCAAAGGGAGGACATTTGGGGCCACGACAGATTTAACGTGGTCCAGGAAATCTATCGTACAACGAAGAATAAAAGGTATTTTAAGTAGATTTAATTAAAATACAGACACACATATATACACTATATATTTACTTTCAATTTTCACCAACTTAAACAATGGTTGAACGCCAATATTAAAACAGCTCTTAAACATCTGTCCTTGTTAACAATTCATTATAAAATGGGTTCGATCGTACGTGCCACCCACGGTTGCCTTCTTTCATGTATAGGCTACTATGAACGACGCCTTCTACAGGGTGCTTTTCCAATATTTATTTATAATTCCTAGTATCATATATACATATTTTACATTTAAAGCGTTCCAAGTCTTTTTGAACATGAATCCTCACTACGTCCTTCCTGGTTGGTGACCAACTTTCGAATTCCTTCCCTCTCTCATCCATCGTTCTCCTTTCGCCTCCTCATCCGGATGATTGTCTAACGACACCCCCACCAACGTTCCTCGGGGATCCTTCCGGCCAACATTCCTCAGTGTCTGGCCCGAGAACCTCACAGCATGTTAGCAGTAGGCGGTACACTCATGTAAACACCATGGTGTGTTTCTCTCTTCTGTATCAGCAAAACTTTCATTGCACTTGTTTTCCATTTATTTGGTCGAAAAATCATTGCTTGGCTCATTTAAATCAATCAGCCTAACGATGTTATGTTGGCATAAAGACTCAATACATTTGATTAACTTTTGTGTCCACTAGGAATGCATTGAAGAATGTCAGAAGAATGCCAGTATAAAGGCTCGAGGCTGTATTGAAGAATGGTACTTAGTACCCGGGAATGAACGGCGATGTGACGGCAGTAAGTTCTTTTGTTTGTTTTTCTGCTGATATTTATATTTGAAGTATAAAGTGCACTTTACAATATTAAGTCATTTTTAAATAGGCACAAGTTCACGCGCTCCCTCACACTATTCTGCTTTGTAACCTTGGAAACGCGTGCTGCGATCGATGCACTGTATTCATTTACCCACTTCAGTTAAGGCTAATGATTCATTTGTTGATGGTTAAGATGGCATTCAAATCAATAACGGAAATACGTTTGCCACAAAAGGGGATTGGCAATTTTATATTCCTAGTTATAACGCTTTTTATTAAGGCGTTCGAGAATTAAAAGAAATCATATCAGAGCAACCAAGAATTATTGTACATCAAACATGATTTTTGAAGGAAAGTTACTGTTCCCCTCATTTACGGTATTAATCTAACATTTAAAGAAAGAGTGTGGTGAACTTATGAATATGCAGTACTGAAGACAAAGGTATATTCAAATTAGTTTATTAAAACTTTGCTTCTTTTGTTAATTAAATTTCTGTCTCCTTTATTTTTTATTGTGAGCTTCCTTCAAAAGATTTGAAATTCAAATGTTCTTTAAGGATAGACTCTTTGGGAAGGATTGCAAAGTAGGAATTGATCGCACGTTAATTGATTACTTGCAGAATAATTGAACGCCAAACTTTTATTTTTGTATACTCTGTAAAAGCACCTCGGAAACCAGTGCTCGATCTGAACGGAACTTAACGTGTGTAATGTACGCGAAGAGAGATAAAGATATGATCACATTATCGAATCTGGGGGACCCTTGACTATTGTAGAATTACATCAGAAAGGTCATAAATTAGCAAGTTGTTATCTACCCTCTCTAAAAGCGATACATGCCGATATCTATCCAAACAAAACTCTCATGTATCGTGTGGCAAATTATGCCAAGTATTCTGCAGCTGCAGATTCTTTATAACCCGGGGGTGGCGACGTCGATGGCTTAGCATATCAATATGCTCAATCGGAGACAAATCAGGGTATCTCTGGCCAATGAAGGGTTTCGACACCACGGAGGCACTACTGAGGCACTACTATAAATTATACAACACGCATAGAGAGACAACGTAGAAAAGTCCGAAGTCATTGAGTTAAAAAATCTCTTGCCTCCCATCACTTAAACACATCAGAAAGTGAAGTGTTCTACATCAAAGCAAGTGGTTTCTATTCATTATTTATTCAGAATTAGAGTGGGGAGCAAGCCTTGATAGCGATGCAAATTGCGCAGTTTTATCCTGTTGCCAGGCGGAATTAAGCCCACAGATCCTCTCAGAAATTTTCCAAAATGGCAAGACAGAACACATGCCTGCAGATCACTTTGCATTCAAGGACATTGTCCAAGGTGCTCCACGAGGACGTAGATCTACTAGTACCCCTTATTCAAAAGTGAAATTAACAATTCACCATACCTACCTACCTGAAAAGAAAAGAAATCCAAAGCATTTTGTCATACTACGCGTTCTTTTCTTTCCATCGCTTATTCGGGGTGCTTTTCCATTCTTTTGTTTATCTATGAGAGTGTAATAAAGGCTATTTACATATTTTAATTTGTACAAGAAAACCATTATTATTCTATCCTCGTAAGAGCTTCCGACCTATGTGCCCGTTCTGGTCGGCATCCTTTTTCTCACCCCATCGTTCTCTTTTTTTTTCCTCCTCCACCGGATGATCGTTCAAAAACACCCCTGCCAACGTCCCTCGGGAATTAAATGGTTCCTTCCGGCCAACATTCCTCAGTGTCTGGCCGGAGGTCCTCACAGATTTTTACGACAGTAAATAACAATAAGAGATTGTCTGCAAGGAAGGATTCTTTGCTGATTAAATCTTCCTGTTTGTTCCAGGAATGCATTGACGAATGCCAGAAGAATGCCAGCATTGAGGCTAAAGGCTGTATCGAACAGTGGTACATGATACCAGGGAATGAACGAAGGTGCAGCGGCAGTAAGTGCTTTCTTCCTTGCTTAACCTACAGAGGGGAAATATAAAAGTAGAGTGAGCAATGGTAACCTTTTTATCTGACAAGTAGGGATGGGAAATACTGTTCTTTTCGGCGAACAGTTCTTTGATGTTCCGTTCTTTTTAAAAGAACTGTTCTTTAACCTGTCCTTCTGTTCCCAAATGTCTCTACTCGAAATGTGCAATCCCTGTTCCTCCTCGTAGACTATGTGGAGCCAGCAGTTTTCGCGATAGACGGACCGAATTTTGTTGACGTCATCTTTGTTAGTACTTTGTATAGGCGTGCATATATAAAAAATACAAATGACTCGGAGTCTTCGTATTGTTATCGGTTGATTGATTTTTTATGGCGAAAGGGGCAAGTCTATTCAAGCTGCGCCAAACTATCAGTTTTTGAGAAAAGAAAATCAGAATTTTTCCGTAAATTGGAAAACGTTCTTGCAAATCGAAACGTTTAAATTCTCTCCCCAGTGGCAACTAATAATGTCCCACATCTGAATCATCTCAAGTAGTTTCCCAAACATATGAGGTGCCTAGGACAAAACAAATACGCAAGCGAAAGTAATAATTATTTAGATTTTAATGTCATTTTTAAGTCAACAAAATGGTCATTTAAGTCAATAAAACGACGGTCCGTGATCCATCCCGAAGAGAAAGATTCGAGGACAACGCCAGGTAAATTTGAATCGTTATGCAATAGGGAGTTGCCCTTTATAAAAGATTATAAACACAAAAAACGCATACCGGGATTACCACTTGGAAAGTAAAATTGGTTTGAAAAACAGGTTAATATTATATGATCTATCTAAACACGTTTAAAACATAAAAAATACAAGTCAAAAAATCACTTTAGCTTTTCAACACATTAGTTTTATGGTGGGATTCTTATTTCCGAGATGTCTTTAAAATCGTAATACCTGATTTAATGAGATCCCTTTTCAACTTATAGAGAGCATGACACCCGATCCGAATTTCCTTTTCACAGTGAAATATGTCCACATATTTGAAATTTTGCTTTCCATTTTGTAAAATTTGGTTTTAAAATAAAGTTAAAAGCATTGCAAATCCTAAGAACGAGTAGAGGCGACACCACTAGAGAGTAAGCTAGACAACAAAATCCTGATCAGCAATATTAAAAAAATTAATTTGTTTAAAACTAAAAATTCATCATTATGTCATTGCCTAACAATTATAAAATTTCACAATTATTACGCTAATCTCCTCAAATTCATCAGACGTCGGGGCTTGGTTCAGTCGAGAACAGCTCCTGGAGCAGTCATCGAGATCAGCTCCGCGAACCGTTCATCGAGAATAGCTCCGAGAACAGAGAACTACTCTGAGAACGGAGAACAGCTCCGAGAACAGAGAACAGGGTCGGAACAATTTGAGAGCAGGAATCATTTTCCGAACCAGGAAGTAAAACAGCTCCGAGAACGGAGAACAGGATCGGATCAGTTTGAGAGCAGGAATCGATTCCTTCGGAAAATTTGATTCCTGCTCTGAAACAGGAAGTAGTCTCAGAGCAGGGAGTAGGTTTATGGACAGAGAACGGAAGAATGAATCAACAGGAAACAGTGAGTCACGAACTGTAGGATGAACAGTTGTGTTTCGGACTTTACCATAATTTAGAATATACGAAGAGTTTTGCGAGAAAAGAGAACTTTGCAAAATTCCCACCTGTTTAAAATCGCAGTATAAAAACATTGCAATGTTTCTTTTTATAAAAAGAACCGAGAACAGGTTTTTGTGAAAAGTGGGAACAGGCTGTTCCCGTTCTTTTTGAAGAACAGGTGAAAAAGAACAGTTCGCTCTTTTTTCCCCATCCCTACTGACAAATATCATGTGACTAAAACTAGTAGTAACGTGACCCTTACACTACTTTCGTCTACCGTTACCACCGAGATTATCTCGGTGGTAACGCGTCTACCCGGTGGAATCAATCATTCATCATCTGATTGGTTCCAAGGGACTGAAGTAATTTCGGAGATTTGATCATCTTTTTCACTGCTCTATAGAAATGCGCATTCACACACTTATACCAATCATAAGACGTAAACCACACGTACCATTTTAAGCTAATGACTGTCACAACGTTCAAATATATCCAGGGTGAGTCTAAATTGTTTTTACAAAATAAGAGGGGTGATAGTACCCATCCAGACGAGCAATAATTACCATGGAACATAGGGTCGAATTTCACTATGAGAGGCAGAAAAGAGTAAAGTCGAAACGGGTCGAGCATGAACAAGTCATCGCCTCTGACGTCGTTTTGTACCTGCCTACGTAGCATATCTCCTAAGCAAGATGGCCTGGTCGGTAGCGCACTGGCGTCCAGTCCAGAGGTTCCAGGTTCGAATCTTCTTGGAACAAGTGCTTCCCAGTTTGTTGCAGGCTATTCCGTTCTCCATCCAGAGAGACATGTGGTTGATCCACGATGGAGCCCTAACACACTTTTCCAGCACGGTCCGGCACTTCTTGACTGCCACATATCCCGCAGGATGGATCGGACGTGGCGGACCTGTGGCTTGGCCTCCTCGCTCACCGGACCTCAACCCACTCGACTTTTTCTTCTGGGGGCACATGAAATCTTTAGTGTACCAGACGCCTGTGGACTCGGCTGAAGATCTCGCAGCGAGAATCGGTGTTGCCGCAGACAAAATTAACACAACACCACTAATCTTCGAGAGCCAGTCATTCCTTCGCCGGTGTGAACTGTGCAACGAAACGCGTGGCCACCACTTTGAGCACTTGCTGTGAGTTTTTCTCTGATCAATCAATCAGATACTTTTGGTATCGTTCATTCGCTTTCCCAACACTGTTATAAGTTCATGTTGAAATTCTAATTTGACTCTTTTCTGACTCTCAGAGTGGAATGCGACCCTATGTTCCATGGTAATTATGGCTCGTCTGGATGGGTACTATCACCCCTCTTATTTTGTAAAAACAATTTAGACTCACCCTGGATATACAACGTTCAAATACAATATAAATATATGCAAGAAATATAAATCATTTGAGTTTCATGCCGATGATGGTATTCTTCCGGAATATCGTGTCTATCAAAACTCATAATCATCGGTTGCACTGTAAATAACATTCCTTTGAACATTTTTGGCTTACCACGGTTGGTTAGTTGAGTTGCGTTTTATAACGCAAGGGTAATATTTGGCCACGCTGCGCCAAACAACGTCAATTAATACATACAAGCAAAGTTTTATTGACACAGAAAAGAGAAATATATTTTTCCACTTGGAATCGAACCCGGGCAGCCTACAACTCGCAGGTTGCTAGCATAGAGGATATATAAAAGTAGAGCGAGTACAATACTTTTTATGTACCCCACGAACATGTGACCAAAATAATTAGTTACGTGATCCTTGGACTTGGACTTTAGTCTGCTGTGAGGAAAAAACATTCATTATCTGATTGGTCCACAGGACGGGAGAAGATGGCCATCTATTGAGTCCTCATCTGATTGGTCCGTGTGATATTGTAGACTGGCAATTTCACCATTTTTTCACAACTCTATAGAAATGCGCAGTCACACAACTATATATCAAGTTATATCGCCAAATGAGGCGATAAAATATCAAATCGGCGAACCCAATCGATTTTTCGCATAGAAGTCACGTGACAGCTAGTCGACATATTGGTCGCACTTTTTGGATCTCCTCGATAATAATGCTGTCTACTTATATTTCACTTCTATGGTTTATCCGTTGTTCGATTAGCTCAAGAAATATGATCTTTCTCACGTGCTGTCTTATAATATCTTCTCTCAAAATTAAATTGAGCACACAACCTATGATCTTAAATATCCAGTATTAAGTATAGAGTTGTTATTTACATGTGTAAGAAAATGTGTTCTCTTTTAAATTTAGCAACGTTGAGTATCTTGCAGAAAGCACACGAATGCCAGAAGGAGAATTGTCGACCAGCTTGCCGGTAGGTTTTCCTTTTCGTTCTCATACATTTTTAGTAAAAAATACTTAAAATAAATAATTCTGATCTGTTTTGCTTTGGTAAGTAGGTAGTAACGTCACACTAGAGCAACACAACGGGCTATTCTGTTATGCCTTGGACATTCACTATGAGAAGGATTTTCAGTGTAGACAAACAAACCAGACAGAAAACGGGTATTTTTCTTCCTGTTACCCAAATAGTTTGGCATAAGGTTACCTAACCAAAGCGGGGTTAAAATGCAGTTAAACGTCCTTTTGGCGACGTTTGGCGTTTAATCTAACTGACTTTGACCGATGGTTGGTTGGTTATTTGTTTTTATGGCTCGAGGGGCCATATTTGGCCAAGCTGCCCTAAACACAAGACAACGCCAAGTAAAAACGTGAAAGGGGAAAAGAGGGATTGGGAATTAAAGTAGTGGGATAAAAGCAGAAAAAGATCGTTTGGATATCCTGGGAACCCTTGTTTAATAAAGACAGTAAACCCCATGGGAAATGAAAAGATCACCAGAGTACATCGAGTTCGTGAAGCCCGTTCGCGCCTATAGGAGATGTGCCTTTGACGAATGAACTATCTGTCAATTCGGAATTTGTTCTTGTTATTTTTAATGCCGACGGTGCTGAAATATTGTATTCGGAAAACAAGGCACGTCCAGAATATCTACAGGAGACACGTGCCGCCCAAAAAATATTATCGCCATCTGCGCATTTGGCTTGACCAAACAAAACCTCAGATACCATACCAATAATTTATTCAATATTTAAATTTTATATGACTATCAACAGAAAGGAATAAGTAGATATTTTGAGATAAAAATAAACTAAAACGAAAAGAGGCTTGTAAAAACTATTGGATTCACAAATAAATATGTTTTGTGTTATAAAATTTTTATCCAGCTTTTTCGTTTAACCTTATCGTTTTTTAACAAAATAATGCAATCATCACAAATTATCAAAGGTCATTGTTGGTCTTTTGAATGAAAATTAAGGTGTCTATTGCAATCAAATACACTTCTGGCCACCCAAATTGCAACACCAAGAAAGACAAGAGGTATCACAACAAAATTTATTTTGTAGATAACATGTTGACCAAGTATCAAATGATTAAATTTATAGACTTCTGTGAAGTGTGGTTCCTGCCAAAATCAGTAGCCAGAGTAGCCGCCATTGTTGGAGATCACCGCTGCCACACGCCTCGGCATTGATTCAAAGAGACTTTGGATGTGTTCTTGGGGTACAGCAGACCAAGCAGCTTCCACACGTTGCCAAAGTTGATCTGGTGTGGCAGCTGGGGATGTATTCTGGGTCAATCGTTGAACAACCATGGACCACATGTTTTCTATCGGCGAAAGATCCGGAGAGCGAGCTGGCCAGGGAAGCAATTCAATCTGGCGATTGACGAAGAACCCTTGGACAATGCGTGCCACGTGTGGTCGCGCATTATCCTGTTGAAATATGGCTGTGGGCAAGCCCTGAAGGTAAGGAAGGACAACTGGCTCCAACACCTCGGAGATGTAGCGCTGGCTGTTTAAAGTTCCGGCAATGCGTACTAGAGGAGTGCGAGAGTGATATCCAATACCGCCCCATACCATAATACCCGGTGCAGGACCAGTGTGGCGGTGCATAACGCAGCTGTTCAGCATCCTCTCTCCACGGTGTCTCCAGACTCGAATCCGACCATCGTGGTATTGCAGACAGAAGCGTGACTCGTCAGTAAAGACAATTTCATTCCATTCTGCCGTCCACATCCTTCTTTCATCGCACCATTGGCGGCGGAAACGTCTGTGGTTCTGCGTCAAGGGTAGACGAAGCAATGGACGTCTTGCGGACAGACCACTCTGCTGTAAACGGCGTCGAATGGTACGCGCAGACACTGGATGATGCGGTACAGACTGAATGTGCTGTGCTATGGTTCGTGATGTGGCAGAGCGATCCGTCACTGCCATACGCACAATATGCATGTCATCACGTGAAGTGGTGCACTGAGGTGGATGCGATCGAACACGTCGGTCCGTCGTACCCTCCTGCATCCAACGATCACATATCCGCATTACAGTTGTTTGGTTTCGTCCAACACGACTACCGATTTCCCTGAAAGATAATCCACAATCTCGGTAGGCCACTATCCTTCCTCTGTCGAACTCGGATACTTGATCAAAAGATGATCGCTGTTTTCTACGAGGCATAATTGATCGTTTTTTTGAAAAAACCACAAGAAAAACACAATTGCCGTACTTGAAATCGTCGAAATCTCCAAGCCTTAAATAGCGCTTTGAAGTGGCGCCACAGGCGCGCGTGATGTGCGTCTGCGCTGAAATTCTAATCATTTGAATATCTCACCTCCGCTAATGCATGTTGTAAATTTCATATTATTTGCATGCTTCCTTCAGGGTGTTGCATTTACGGTGGCCAGCAGTGTATACAAACTTTTTATTCAAATCGTGATCCGTCGCGTTCAAAATAAACAATTATAAATAAAAATCTTCAACACATTCGTGTATCTCCAGTTTTGTTAAATATCCCTAAAATCCAAGACTATGCACATATGAAATTCTGGATTAATTAACATACTATTTCTTTCCACTGTACTAGCGAGGAAATATATCAAGTTTCCAAAGATGCTCAGGACAGCAAAAATGCGGTGAGTAAAATAAAATGTTTTCACCCAACTGATGAAATATTTTGTTGTTATCTAGTACGTAGAATAGAATCATATGAATATATTTGTGTGAAAAAGGATAGAAAAAAATTTTATGCAGAAAAAAGTCCCGCCAATCGAATTTAAATGTATAAATGCTCATATTCAAATACGTTTTTCTTCTCTAATTTAATTGTGGACAAAAACATTTTTGAACTAACGAATCAGTTCAATGTGGTATAAATTTATAATTAATGAATATTTCAATACAATATTTTTCTTTTCAACTAAAAAAATTTGTTTTCAAATATTTTTTTTCATTTTTACAAATAAATATAACTTTCCAATTCATAAGCATAAAGCTAAGTGTCACTTATTTATGCAGTATGAAAAGCAGTGTGTAGTCAATCTATGAAATACCGCTGATATTTATCAAAACTTTTTCTACGTTTCATACGTTTTAAATCACTATTAATAATGAAATTGGGTGTGTATTTTCAGAATATCATTTGTCTGCTCATATAAATTTGACAAAAAATGCCACACTTTTCTTAAAAGAATATTTTATTTTTTCGTACACATCATATACTTCTCGGTATGATTTCCTCATGATAGTTAATTTCACGACCCTATAATCAATATGCCTAAAAATGATGAAACCTAAATTTTCATTCTATATTTTAATTTATTATTTTTGTTTAAGCTTCAATCAATCTAAACAAATGTGAAAAAGAGAAATAAATACATTTTTGTAAAAGGAATACTATCGGACGCGAGACAGTATCACGTCCGGATCACCATTTTTGAGGGCCGTCTTAAAGGGGTTATAAGACTTTCCCCTTATTGAGTGAGTCAGAAGGTATATTTTTGTGGTTCTTCCTTCCACTCAAAAGAAAATAAAACAACAAAATTTATTTAAAGAGCAAAAAATTAAAATGACTCCGATTGCGAGTAGAGAGAAATGACTGATAGATGAAATGCGCATATCCATTTGAACACTAGTTACTATTGGTGAGCAAAAAAGTTTTCTTATCCAAAATTTCTTGCACTTTATTGTCGCTTGACAATTTTCAACACCATGTCATTTTGTCCCTTCATGGACAGAACTCTCCTGTATTTTCATTACTAAACCTCTATAATAGTACATTTGTATGTCGACTACAACTCGAATGTTGATGAATATTTTGGGGTTTCTCTTAAATGATTCAAATAATTTTTCAAGTGCTATTACTTATTTAAAAAAGTGTTAGAAGTCTTGTTAAATGATCATGTTAACCCTTTAAGTGGTTTTGACGAGATTTCTTTTCCATCAAGGTCTGATCAATTGTGATAGTGACGAGATATCTCGTCATAAATATATTGCCGATTTTTTAATGGCGACGAGATCACGATCTTTTTAGTTTTCTTCTTTTGACGAGACCATCAAGATATGGACAATTTTTTACAATGACGAGATAATTCGAGTAATTATTAATTTTTACAATGACGAGACAACTTCCAGGAGGGTTATGAACCACCGCTGAGTTGAGGCAGAGAGTGAGCTATAAACAGACGCAACGGAATTGATTATTTTTTCTCAAATACCGAATACTTTTATTGGTCGAGAAAGACAAAACTGGTTAGAAGTCATGCAAGGAAGACTGCAGGTTGCAGGGTGTAATTATGCATATGAACCCCTTCAGAGGGTTAAATATGCTTTTAAAAAAGTGTAATGGAGGTTGAAAGCCGCTAGGGGTCTTAAGCATCTACAAAACCCAATATTTTTATGGTCTGGATCCGATCTGCCGCAAAATTGCCAGGGCGTGGATAATGATGCAATTTTGCAAAGAATATGGGTACCGAAATGAGTAGGGTAACGGCGCCATTTTGCGCTAAACGTCCCGAGATTGCTTCCAGAAACATACCGTCACTACCTTGAGGTTGGACGGTACTGAATTGGACGAAATGCTTGTTCGGTTATATAACTCTGTGAGGGTCGCGACATTTTTGAGAAGTGAGTGTAGTTTTGCATTTTACCCCCACAAAACATTGATGTCTAAATAACCACACCATTCGAATGGATTCCATAGATTCTTTCAACCTTTAGAATTTTCTATAGATACATTTCTCTGAAGAGAATCTTTTTGAATTGATCCTTTGCTTTGAATATAATCTTTGTAGCGATTCTGTTTGTCCATTCTGTGGAATAGAATCCGTTTGAAAGATTCTCTTGATCCTTCTATGCGCCTTCTTTGTTACCGTAGTGCTGTCTGCTGTGCTTAGGAACTTTAATCCATTTACGTTTCCTGTAGTGTTGGTTGTCAAATTACAGACAAAATTATACTATTCCTTGTCTCCTATTCATCGAAAATTTTGTGAGGGTTGCAATTTTACCATGCGTGATGTTTTGATACCGGATTAGATTTTTAATATAACTTAAACATAAGAAAAACATTTAAACTGATAGTGTCTCCAGACACTAAGTGTGCATTTTTTGGATTTAGAATATAGGCGAATCCTAACAGGCTAATCCTATTCACTCCTAATTCGCATATTGTGTTATTTTATAGATGTGCAGGCACACTACAAAACTGCAAGATTTCAGCAAGATCATGGAAATTTCAGCTTATTCCTTCAAATACAAGGAAATTATTTCCTTTCGTAAAAAAGGACTAAAAAAAACTTTTACATTCAATTTTAATTTAACCCCCCAAATACAAGCTAGCTATTTTCTTCTGCAAAGAAATGCTTAAGTAACTGATATTAAATTTATTATAATAAAAGCTACTGAGGGGAAATGCTGAAATTTTACACTATAGTCCTGAATCGATTTTTGTAAAAATACACGAAGAGAGCAATTCATAACATTCTGAATTTCAATTTCATTATTAATACTCCGTGATTAAAGCGAAATTACAAGAGAAACATTTGATTAAGTTTGCTTCTTTAAATATAATAATGGCAGCTTGATACAGGAAGATTATTTTGGAAGGTATGAATAATAGTCTGGGATACCAATTTAGCATTTGGTGCTCCAAATGTTCTAAGCTCATTCTTCAGATACAGCCAAATAACTTAAACTAACATCCGGCATTAAATTTGGATATAGATTCGAAATTGGACATCAGAATTGGGTGCAGTTATTAGAAAATATGATATCTATGAGCAAATTGATGTGAAGTCTATTCAAATTTTATGCATATAAATGATAGATGACGTTCACAGAATGAATTTAAAGCTACCACTTGATGGGTCGAAAACGTTATTACCCCATCAAATGGTAGACTTGTATTTATTCTTCGACGAACAACATTATGAATAATGGTTGTGAATCGATTCTTTTTCTGCAGCTATACAAGCTAAAGATATTTTTGACAAGAGATAACTTCATAATTCTTTATTAGTTACATAAGCAGAAAAGTGTACACATTATTAAAGCAGATAAATCAATCAGGAACAAAGTATAACCGTGTGTTGGCCTCAATTCACGCTTGTTGTTGTGGTAAAGTTGGGGTCGTTGTAGAACTGTAAGATGAGGATTCACATGTTTTCTGTCCAAGCGCATTTCCTTCTTTAGCCTATTAAATATTTTTTATTGACATTGAGAAAACTTATTTCAAATAAAATTGGGAACATTTCAGAATCTAAAAAGTGCATACCATTTACATTGATTTTAAATTAACAATGTGTATATTTTTGTGGATCATAGAAATTGAACCTCCTTCATAGCAAAATGGATTCGCCCTTTTTGTTTTCTTGTACTGTTTTAACTTCCCCAGAAAACTTCAAAAGGAATGTATGCAAATTATGCAATAAAACGTTTCTTAAACCGTATAATCCTTTCTCGATTGATAGATTTTTTTAATGAATTCACTACAATAATTAATTTACTTCAATGAACTGTTTTGTTTTTATTCTATTCATTATATAATTGTATTGGTGTGTGTTCTTTTCACGCATTTTTTGGATCAGATATTTTCAATTCTCTGTAATTGGATATTTTTATGAAGATAGGTAGGTATTTAATTAACATCACACTGGAGTAACACAATGGGCTATTGGTGACGGTTCGGGTTCAATTCCAAAGAGAAAGATCCTAGGACAATACCACGTAATTTTGAGCCACGGTCAGATGAAGAGGAAACACCTGAGCTGGCACCCCAAACTTCTACACCACGCCAACGTGAGGACATTTGAGGCTACGATAGATTTAACGTGCACCAGCCCCCTTTGTACACGACGGTCTTTGGTTGGATTCGAACTCGCAACACTCCGGTTGCTAATCCGTTACTCTTCCAACCGGACTTCCGCGGCCCATTTTTATGAAGAAAAACAATTGAATAAATAAATGGATCTTTTCTAAACTGAGAGTCATACATTTTGTGTTTTTTATCTCTTTGCTTTTAAATTTTCAATAGTCTTACAATTCATCACATTCTTAGTAAGAAAAAGCTTGGGAAACCATTTATTACAAAATCTCTGGAAAGAGATGAAGTTAAAAATTGTGTATCAAGTGTAGGTTTTAGTACACGTTCATTATTTACGATTAATCCGGTAAAGGTAAGGCAACTTGAATAGCAGTCAGGAGGGATTTCAAGAAGTCTTGAAGCTAGTTGAGTGTAATTCTAGGAAAAGGTGCCTTAGAAGCATGAAGAAGCAAAATGACCTTAAAATATACATCACACTTACTACACAATTAAGACCTGGAGTACACAGGAACCAATCGTTATCACAATCGTTACCTAGGATGAAAAACAGAAAAGTATGAATTCACCAAATCCGCATTGCTTATCACTGTATATCATTAGGAATGAATTCAGCGTTATTAATTTTAAATGACACAAATGAAAAATGAAAGAATGCCTACACGTCTGAGCTCTTTTTCTTAAGGTAGGATCTTAAGAAGCCTGAATACATTAAATTGAAAGTTGATAATAAGGAGTGTTGGTGCTTGCGAGTTCAAACGCTTCATTAATATTCTTTGAATTTAATTTATTTCGTTAATATTTATTGCGCGTGAAAATTTTTCCACGCATGTTTTTCGTTAGTTTAATATTTGCCTTAACCGTAATTTCTAATGCGAAAGAGTAAAAAAATTAGTTTTTTAGTGGAATTCGATGAAAATGGTCGGTTTGTTTCTATTTGATGTCAACCATGTTGAACCTTTATAAATGTATCAGATCTCGACTGATATAATGCTCACCCCACTCCTGATGTGGATTCAAAGACTTCTGCTTCATATTCATGCACGGCCTGTATACTCTTTTGTAAATTAAAGTATTTGCCATTGTTGTTTCTACCTTTGACGCACCCGCCATCATTGACGATACTGATACTTGGATTAAGAATGAAACGTTTTTACCTACCTAATAATGTAAATTAAACGAAGTTGGATTGTTTTAGGATTTTCTTTACAATTTGCTCATACATCTTTCATCTATAGATACTGTTTACTCTTTTATGTGTTTCTATTAGAAGAATCTAATTTTCAAACATGTTACATTTAATTCGGTTCGAGGGCTGACTCTGAAGGGTATGTTGATTCTGGATGGTAAGGCCACCTCGGTGCCAAGTATAGTTTTTATTACTACCACACTCAATCAAACTAATGAAGTCTCACAAATATTGGCACACAAGAGTGCTGGTGTTTGTTACAGTCCCTTTTCTAAAACTAAAGCTCTGTATACTGCGGATCTAATGAGAAGGCAGATGGCCTTAGAGTAGTCTGTTTGTAGAAAGGGTATGATTATCAGGGAGAAGGGTTGCCATACGCAAAATCATGTATGGCGATCTCCATATGTGATTATTGTTTAGCCAACTCGTAATCACTAATCCTGCTTCCGGTATGAAACTATAAACTTGAAAGAAGACACAATGTTAAAGACATCAAATATGGGAACACATTATTTTAACTTGATCCCTAATTCCATGAAGAGACTCGTTCAAAACTACGTGAATTTAATGCCAAATCGCCAGAGCCAGATTATACATATCGAGCGTTATTTTTAATTGTTTATTAATGTTTTTGTTTGTTAACACTCTATTTGAGCAAAATCTAAATTCACTGCTTCCATCCTAGCAGGTAACCTTTACAAGGTACTGATAATTGATTTTGGCACTGCTCGAATTATGAGATAGGTGTTTCCATGTGAAGTTGATTGTTATCCTAATCCTAAAATACCAAACCATTCAAACACTTGGAACAGAAAAATGTAAATTAAGAAGGAAAGATTAGAATACTTAGAACGGAGAATGGCAAACTAATCAAAACTCTTAGGACAGAGACAGGTATTTGGTATTTTTCAATTAACGTTACACTGGAGCAACACAACGGGCTATTGGTGACGGTCCGGGATCAATCCCAAAGGGAAGGATCCGGGGACAACACCACGTAATTTTGAACCACGGTCAGATGACGAGGCAACACCTGAGCTGGCACCCCACTCTCCAAACTTCCACACCACGCCAACGTGAGGACATTTGAGGCCACGACAGATTTAACGTGCACCAGCCCCCTTTGTACACGACGGTGTTTGGCTGGATTCGAACTCGCAACCCTTCGGTTGCTAGTCCGTTACTCTTCCAACCGGGCCACCGCGGCCCGACAGAGACAGGTAAATAAGCAATTCATACGTTCACAATGTTTATTGCACTTACCTTCCTCTTGGTAGGGCAAGCACAGATACTCATAATGTTTTTCGACATAGGCGCCAAATACAATATATATGGTCTCTCTCTTGCAGAATTGTTTGGAAGTGCAATGAAATTTTCCGCATTTAGTGGTACCATCATCATTTTGAGCGTTGGAAACGACCTGCGATAGAAAAATGAGACTACAATATTTCATCTACTTTTATCTCCTGACATGTCCTAAAAGACAACCAGCTTATTAAACTATCCAGATAAATTCCATTAGTTCTGTTAGTAGCTTTATTATGTAGACTGCTTGTTTATACATATATGCTGACTTCCTGTAAGAAGGTTACTATAAGCGCTATTTGCTTCTTAAAATTAACAGCTTTACGTGTTCAATGACTTCTAAATAACGTACTGAAAGGGACAACTTTACACAGATATGTCGGAACAAGTTGATTGGTTCAGTTTATAGTTATTAGATTATGGCAAGTCAAGGCCGTTTTGCCTTGTATTAGTGTTTGTATTTCCATGAAATTTTACTTGTATATCTATGTTAGGTAATGTTAAATCGCAATAGTGCTCGGAACTTAGTTTGGTATGAAATTGAAATCTCTTCATATTAGGTAAGGTTTGTTGTCACCTTAAAATACTAGTAATTTAGAGCTATGATAATATTTGTATGAAGTTTAAAAAAGACAAATATTCAAAGATGTGAAGATGAATAAATTTGGAAAGTTATTAGCTTACTTAGACTGGAAAATCTAGTGACAGCTGAGATTTAACATAATATAGTTAGTTTCAAAAATCTATATGCATAAAAAGAAGTGTGTGGTGTTTGTCAATCACGATACAAAAAATTCATTCAAACCTTGAAATTTACGAAACAGTAGCTAGCTTACATACTAAGGATGTGCAACTTGGACATGCATTTTCACATTTTTGAGTTTTAGGTATGAAACGTACCAAAATTCTGCAAATAAATTGCATTTTTGTGTATATGAAAAGAGGAATTTATGCACGAGTACGAGATATCAGTCAAACTCAGATTGCTTTTGAAGTACTGGTAGATATACAGTTTTTTTTTCAAAAATTATTTTTACATAATCTAAATTATAATTCTTTATATTTGAACTAGGTGATTCCTGTTCAGAAACCGAGTCTCCCAATCGAAAAAAGTGGGATAAGGATTCGATTTGCAACTGCAACTCAAGTGGACAAATGAAAATTTTAAACGAAATATTTTAATCCTAATTTATTTCAATCTGAGCAACTTCCGGTAATATTTCGTATTTATTAATAGGTTGAAATCTTAGGTCTCAAAAATACTTCCTGCCATTTAGATTTCTATTAGTATCCGTATAAACGAACTTACCAACAAGGCAAACAAGCACGAGAGCAGGACAACGGCATTCATCTTTTTAGACACAATGATATCTAGTGAGACACATGATTTGCAACCGCTTAATATACTTAACTCTTGACGGGATTTCACAAAGGTCGGATAAAAAATGACTCATTCACAGTACACTCCCTATTTCCTCATATCCAGATAGCACACGTGTTTTTAAGAAATTTTTATTGCATCAGTTCTCTATTAGGATTTAGTACGAAATGCGCCTGGAATTAATGTCCTATTCAGAAAGTGCATTACAGTTTCAAAGGCCACACAGATTGCGTATTTCAGATGCTTGATTCATCTCAATTCTGCTGCTAATCATAATCCTCTTGCTAGTTGCTTCATGGAACACAATTTGCAGCCGTACTGCTATAATGAATTTATTCCTCTAATTTTACTCCTCTTGTTTGAACGATAGTAAAATGAGGGAGCAAAAGTCGGTTGAGTATCCTTTTCTGTCATGCCATAATTTTGAATTTATGATTTATGGTAAAAACTCGATAACTCGTCACTCAAGGGATCAATACAATTTGACGATTTAACCTGAATGACGACTTGAGTAACCTAAAATGTTCCGATTTCGCATTTTTGTAAGGATCCAAATTATCACGGCATTCATAACTATAATATCAGTTATAGCAAAATTAATTATCGTTTTAAATTTTTCATAGCTTCTACAATTTACTTCGGATGCAAATATGTGTCTATGATATATCCATCCATATAATCCATTTCATATTCATCTGTACTTTTGCTGTAATATAAACTGCAAAACATTTTTTATATTTTGAGTTTTGGAGTGATTACGAATATCCCTGTACGTTCATTTTCGAAAAACGGTGAGTTTTTGGCGTAGTCGCACTCAGTTTTCCTTATGTTTTACTCGTGACATTCTTGCATCAGGAATGCGATGTTTTCAAATTGCCTCATCATTACCATTACCTTGAAAATTCCTTTCAGCGGCACGTGAAATAGCGGAACTCGTTTTAAAAATAAATGTCATCAGTTTAAGCAAAGCAAACTCAATCAATTACAATATATTCCGAAATAAAACAATTCGACAAAATGACTAATGATTTATTACTTATGATTCTTTTCGTTTAGGCTTTTCATGTTCCATTACAGAATGTAACTTGTGTAAAATTAAGTATTTTAAGTATCCATCAAATATTCATAAATTATTGATATTATGGAAAAAATAAAAAATCAGTTCAAATATAATTAGAATTTAAAAAAATTTAAATATAATGATATTTTTCGATCAATACTGGAAAAACAAACTGAGTTATGTACCGCGATCGTTTTACGCTCAATGTTATTTATTCCTATGGCAATTTCGAATTATTTTTAGCCCCCTCTGCACACTTAGGTTAAAGAGAATGGGGTTAATATGTAGCTTGCGTTACTAGTACGGTTTCAAAGTATAAGTGTACCAAATTTGGTGTGAATTGATCAAACGGTGTAGATTTTTATAAAGAACTAGCTGAATTACCCGGCGTTGCTCGGGTTGAAATGGTTAAATGTTGCTTGAAAAGTGAATTAGAATAATCACTTTTCTTTCACAGAAAAATGCAATCATTTAAGTTGTACGGAAAATACGTTTTAACTTTTTCATAGCTTCTACAATATACTTCGGACGCAAAAATATGCATTTAATTCCTGAATATATTGCAATATGTAAAAGATTAAGACATAAATACAAACAGAAACTAAATTCCGACTACAAAATATGCAGAATTCTAAAAAACGAAAGATGCGCAGTGTCGAATTTCGACTGCCTGAGTGTATTCTGAAATAGAGCAATTCGAAAAAAGACATTTGAAAAATATTGATAAAGACGATAATGATTTATGAAATTGAGTAATGCTCAAATATGACTGCAACATTTCGTTGTGTTAACTAAAATACACAAACACGGGATTCTAAATCAAATTTATAAAATAATAAAATATTAATTCTGGTTTGTCATATCTAAAATAACAAAATTACGCTTTTATGATTGAGTTGAAGTTTTTCGTGTTCCATTACAAAATGTAAATTATGAAAAATCAAATATTTTAAATATCCTTTTTTTATCAATCAAATATTCATAATATTCATGTAAAAATATAAAACTCATCATAGAAATACAATAATAATAATGAACTTTAATTCAATAATGCACATTACATCTGTCAAATAAAGTAGGATATACTTATACAACCAACTAAAAGTTAGATTTAGTAATGCTCAAATATGACCACAACATAGCTTTGCCCGGGTATTTATCCCAATCTTCTATTGGACAGGAAAAGGAATGAAATCAATGTATAGTGTAAAATCAAAGTAATTATATTAACAGGTTTCTAAAAGTATAAGGACAGTACACACATCATGAAGTAAAATATTTTACAAATTCACTGTAATATAAATGTAACACAAAACTTGATTATACACAATATTTTTAGTTTCACCTCCAGGAGCAAGAATAACAAAATGCACATTACACCTGTCACATAGAGTAGCAAAATTACGCTTTTAAGATCAATGAGTTTTTCGTTTGTGCTTTTTGGAATAACGGTGCTTGGGTTAGAAATAAATGTAATCGGTGAAGACAAATTAAACTGAATAGATAAAATGTTTTCAAAAAGCAGAAGGTCGATTTTAAGGAATTTTTCAGAAAGAAAATCACTGCTTTCAACGGAGGATTCATTGACATGTATCTATTCCGGACATTTTAAAATAAGTTACATGCCTTACCTAAAAAGCTTATGAAACAGAATTCTACAAATCATTACGTATTCAATAAATTATTTAAGGAAAGTTGGTCGAAATATACACCAACTTTCCATGAAAATAATCCTTGAACTCCTGAAAAGAACTCCTTTCGTCATCTTAACGGCATCTAAGCTATAGCTAATTAGTGTATATATGCAAACACAAAAAATAGAAAAATTTAGAGCATGAAATGATTATTAATTCAACTTAGCATAAAACTGCTTTTTAACCATCCTACTGGCTGTCTCGATGAGGTGTTCCATCATTATCAAAACTGACCAGATCTTGAACGAGATATTTCGTCATTACAACAGAACTGACCAGATCTTGATGAACGAGATATTTCGTCATTACAACAGAACTGACTAGATCTTGATCTCGTCATCAAAAAATCCCTCAATATTTTGATGACAAGATATCTCGTCATTAGCAAAATTGGTTAGATCTTGATGGACGAGATATTGTTTCGAAACCACTTGGAGGGTTAAATCAAAGGCCTTAAAATAAAGGGAAAGTGATTGGGTAGGTATTTTAATTAACGTCGCACTGAAGCAACACAACGGGCTATTGGCGACAGTCCGAGATCAATCCCGGAAAATCCTAGAACCAAGGATCATAGATCCTAGATCAACGCCTTGTAATTTTGAATCACAAATATTTATGAGATAGGGTGAAGTGGTGCCAGTGTGTCCATTGAATATTTGAGGATCGTTTGATAAGTTTAGTAAATTTCTATGTGATGTAACCACAGTTAATTTGGGGACGTCACAGCAGGTGTCACTCTTCAAACTCTCTCATGCCATGTCTCAGACACAAGCGACGCTTTGTTCGCGTTCTGCAGATGTTTGAGGTAGGTAGTTAATAAACGTCACACTGGAGCAACACAACGGGTTATTGGCGACGGTTCGGGATCAAAGGGAAAGATCCGTGGATGACACCACGTAATTCTGAACCACGGTCAGATGATGAGGTTCACCTGAGCTGGCCCTAGTAACTTTTTACACCCTTCAAATAATTTCACCACAAAAACCATTCAAACACATAATAAGCACCAATATGAGAAATGGATTTTTTCATACCACAGATTTCCAGGTGATCCTCATTTTCGTCCTGACCTTCTTAACATAGGAATAAATCCTGCATTGTTTCATAAAAATATTTTTGTGCTTGGAGGCTAATTTCTGAAAAAAGCCACGAGATAATTTTGCCCCGTTGGTAGAATAACCTAAGACCTGCCGCGCCTATTCCACATCATTCTCGAAGATATGTGTCATGATTTTGTGTCAAGCCGTATTTATCTTTTCGTTTTGGATCTGCTTTCTTTGGATGTTATCGTAGTGAATTAATTCGTAATTTTTGAAACATATTAAGTCTTTAGATGTGCCAAAAACTTTCATAAAAAAATGTAACACTTAATCCTCACACGGGGTTCATACATGTAACTCCATCTTGCAAACTGCAGTCGCATGACATACTCAATTTCGACTTTCTGGACTAATTGAATTTCCCAAAGGATTCTATTCTAAGGTATGTATTTTAATTGACATCGCACTGGAGCAACACAACGATCCGGGATCAAACCTAAAGGGAAAGATTCGAGGACAACACCGCATAATTTTGAACCAGGGTCAGAAGACGAAGTCGCACCTGAACTGGCACCCCACTCTCCCAACTTCCACACCACGCCAACATGAGGATATTTGAGGACACTACAGATTTAACGTGCATTAGCTCTCTTTGTACACGACGGTCTTTGGTAAGATTCGAGCACGCAACCCTCCGGTTGCTAATCCGTAACTCTTCCAACCGGGCTACCGCGGCCCTCTATTCTAAGGAAAGGAGCAACAGAATCTTTCCAAGGATTCTAATCTGAGTAAAGGACCAATAGAAACTTTCCAAAGTATTCTTTTATCAGTCTTGGAAAAGTTCCATCTCAGAAATTATCACAAAATTTCATCTTTCAAAAATAAATTTCACTCATGACTATTTTGTCTTGAACTTAAAATGCTTCGAAATAGAGGTCTTTAAATCAAGAATGTATAAGATACGTATAATCCCTATCTTGTAAAAAGTTTTTAGAATTTTACTATTTCAGCGAAATTTTAAGCTTGGTGATTAAAAAGAGTCATTCGTTGGGTTCGACCGGGATTTGAACCCGGGACCTCTCGCACCCTAAGCGAGAATCATACCCCTAGACCACCGAACCTCACAAGCGAAGCACTTCTTTCGATATCCAACGTTTATGTATTACCTTTTCTAATGTAAGAAGTAAATAAAACTGTTTACTTTTTAACCAGCTGTGCAACATATGTAGAGCTTCAAGGAGAGAAGTATGTTCTTCACGAAAGCAAAAGAATCAACGTTGCAGATTAAAAGAAGACACACTCAGGATAATTTCTTTCTTAGATTTATTTCGGTAATCTACATTAAAAGGTATTCAGACACTAGAGCATTTATTTAGTATTTGAGGTTCAATTTATTTAATGCTGAATTTTGACCTTCATATGTGCATAGTTACAAAGCAGAAATTCTTAAGATTATTATTTGTAGTAGATTTATTGGAAAATGTTCTGCCGAAATATTCTGTCAGTACGCACGTAAAATCTGTAGGTCTGCAGGACGAACGATATTAGAAGTGTAAAGGCAATATCGAGCACCTGATTTAAAAGATTGACAAAAGTAGGAAAAAATTTCTGAATGAAACAAATGTCATAACATGACAAAATTATTTAAGATTCATATATGAATGGATAGTTTATGAAACTCAGAAGGTTATACGAGTTATACTAAAAAAATTTAAGTCAAAATTGTCGATTTGTAAAAATGGTATATAATATGGAATACCTAAATAATTTATCAAACAATTCAATTTTTATGTACAAATATACATTCAATTCAAATAAGTACTTTTCATGTTTTATGCTTACTTTTAATAGTTTTATATAGCAACTTATCAGGCCACCTATACAAAAATCAAATCAAATCTCAGGACGAGGCATTTATCTACAGACAAGAAACGAAAACGGTACACATCTCCAAACGGTCAAAAGAATGATTGCCCTTTCGCTTCTAAACAGAAACAGACGCTACTGCTTTCAAACGGGGCTCATGCGCAGAAGACAGCACGATCATGCTACCATGGAAACAGCTGATAAACAGTCCCTCGTTTCGATAGGGGTAGGTAGGTATTTTAATTAACGTCACACTGGAGCAACACAACGGGCTATTGGTGACGGTACGGGATCAATCCCAAAGGGAAAGATCCGACGTGAGAACTGGTGTTCTGTTTACAGTATTATATTTCTTTTCCACGTTCAGAAAGGTTTGATAAAAATTCTACACTCACAGGGATATTTCCTGCCTAAATAAAAATAATCTTATCCAAATCAATGCCACATTTAATACGTATGATCTCAGGCTAATGCATGTAGGTTTCCTACTAAATGGTGTATTATCTAGTTTGGTTATTGTTGCGGAAACTAGTTTTCTTCCTCTAAGTGGAGAGACTGTTATCAGTAGTATTACCGTGCTAACAACTGGATCACTTGGATAGACTGCTAACAACTGGATCACTTGGATAGACTGCTAACAACTGGATCACTTGGATAGGCTGCTAACAACTGGATCACGATACAATACAGATGTTAGAACGTGTTAGCATGGTAATACTACTGATATTTAAAAAGTAACAGCGAACATCGTACGGTCTTATATCCAGAAGGAACTTGCTTGCATCCATGGGTGTTGATACAACGCCTGAGGAACACTACACAGAACGAATCGAATATCGAAAACACGATTCGCACTGTGTAGTGTTCTTCAGGCCTCCTATAGGAGGAACCTGATCCTTATTTGCTAAATTAAAAAACTACAATACAATACATAATAATGTACAAAAATATTTTAACAAATTATTTCACGCGGAGCATGTTAAACACATATGCTTTGCACAAAATATGAAAAATCATGTTACACAAACAGGATACACATTTTTAAAATGTTTACATGCGAAACATGTTCAAACATGTCTCAGTCAGTATTAGTTTCTATTGAGAAGTATCCATATGATACGGAATGAATGCCATCCTCTGCGACATGCTTTTTATCATAGTATGCTGACAACCCAATTTTGTTTTGTATTACCGTGTGCAGCTCGTGCTTTCTTGATATGATCGAACACTGTTTTTGTCTCGATAGGGATTCTTCTTCCAAAATCGTTCGATAGTTTTCTAATGTAAAGTTACACAGAGAGGAGATTTTTTTTATACCTTTAGCTGTTTTTTTACAGCTAGAACCAAAGGAATATGCGTACATTTTAGCTTTTAAACCCACGAATTCTCTTATCGGTTGGATGGCTTCGCTTTTCAAATACCCTAGTTTTCCTTTGTTGGAATTGTCGTACAAAAAGTGCTTTTCAGGATAATTGCTGAAATCGAATATGTCGGGAAAAATTGTCTTCATGTCTAAAAATGCATCCTCGGTTTGAATTGAGAGATACAATGAGTCCGTAGCCATTTAAAGAAGCTCACTTCGATCTCCATACAACCTTTTAAAGTTTCGATAGTATAATTTATACATATGCATTTTCGAAAGTTCAAGAATACAAAACCCTCAATAAATCGGCTTTACAAGAATTAAATTGGGTTTGCGCATTTTGAAAATCGTTAAAGTCTCGTTTATTGGTTCAAAATATTCTAACAGAGGACTAGAAAGATTATTTTGACAATTTTCCTTGGTGCACGATGCTCGGACAGATATTTTTTTTCGCTGGTTGAGCATTAGACGACCAAAGAAAGAATTGTTCAACTTTTTACAAAATGCGCGAGTAAAGTGATATTTAGTCTCTTTTCGTTTTTCGTTGTTAAAGTTTATGTATTCTCTCAGCCAAGGTCGCTGTCTGAATGCTAAAATTTTGTGGTATTTCTCAACAATCATACCTTCTTCAATATAAAATTGTAAATTTAAGTAATGTGTTATATAATTTTTCTTAGGATAAAAATTTGGTGTAATTTTTTTACTAGGGAGGGTATGCTTGAGATTGAATTTATCGCATAGCCTTTTAGAATACGCAGATAACATGTCATACGTTATAGTTAAGTGTTCCGGGGCGAGTGGCAGATCATTTGTTTTTAGCTGGGTGCTTCTTAGGACATCGTAAATCCACCTCTATAATGAATCCCACCTCCGAATTTCTATCATAATCAAAAACATCGAAATCGAGAATTTCTTCCAGAGACAGCCACGAAAAGTTTCCGACGGGTAACGGCCCACTCGTGGCATGTCCATATAAATTATTCGCGTCCAAGGCTAAAATATAAGTTTTCTCCTCTCGTCCATCATAAGCCTCCGGTACATAAAGAGTGTTAGCTTTCGCATGGCGTTTTCCTAAAAAACAAATTCCCCCACGCATCTGCGACTCGAACCAAATGTAATCAGTTACGTTTGTTAAAAGCTGTAATTCTACTTTGCTGAATTTTAATCTCGCGTTCCAAGTTAATTGTGCGCTGGTCACAAAATGAATAGGGTCAAGTTCATAATACCGCATCGAAGTTCTTCTGAATGACGTAAAGACCTCTGCGAGCATTATTGTGTCGACATTTTGGTACAATTCTAAGTAATCCGCCAAAGTTTTACATCTGAAAGTTTTATAGACTAAAAGAGCGTTTGCATAATCTTTTTCGGTAATTTCACAATTGGTTAAGACGTTGTAAAACGCATTGCGAGAGGGGAGACTTAGTTTCTTTAATTTTTCTATTGAATCAAAATAAGAATATGGGAAAATACCTTTTTTAAATGTTTGTTCTCCTCGTTTCCCAAAAATGTTTCGAAGATTTTGAACTCGTGATCGGATGTTTTTAAATTGTTTACTAGCACATCGAGAGAGGAATTCAAAAATTGGAATGAATCAATAAACTTGATAGCATCTAGAGAAAACATCGTAAACTTCTCCATGTTAACGGGGATAATATTTATAATTTTGGCAAAATCCGGGGGTAAATTTTTAAAATTAAATGGGTGTCGTAGTTCTGAGAGTTATGAATAACAACAGGAATAAAATACGTTGCACGATAATTAAGATTGCAGGCCTGATGCGCCAATCCGTTAATATATCCACTACCCCAGTGATAGTGATCTCGCACACGTATGTCTCCTGTTTTAAAGTGTTGTTTACAAATGTGGCAAATGTTTGGGTCGTATTTTGTGCTAGGATTTTCTGACATTGGCATTATGTCGTGCATTTTCTTTAGTAGTTTTTGAGATATGTATTTTAAAGTGTTTAAAATATTTTGTATACCATTTTCTCCGACATAATATTCATGGAAAAGTATGCGGTCTTCGACATCGGTAGCAATAATCGCATAACTAACAGCCTCGTGTCTTTCAATTATTGAATTATAACTAGCAGACGGAGAAGGTAGGACAGTGTGTATTTTTTTGGTAAGAGATTCAAAATCTGCGAATACACAAAATGGGTGATAAAGCATTTTGGACAGGTTGGTAAATTTTAAGGTTGTGTTTTTGGGCATTGAGACCTTTTGAGGCTTCATATCTTGGCATAACACCATGTGAGAAGATAATGTATCCCGTCTAGAAAACCCACACAAACACTTGCGACAGAAAAAATGAGTTCCGTTCTTTTGGTGCATAAATCTATTAAAATTGTTTATTAAAAAAAAGTGTTTTTGATGATAGAACAAATCAATGGACCTATATTCTTTTGTCTGTTTGCTGACGTACACGGGAAAAACTTCATTTTCCTCCTCTCCATATACATTAATATTTAGGTCATTAAGTTTTTCAAACTTGGACACTTTTGAAATTGGCATCGGAAATTTTATATCTCCGGTTTTAAGATATTTTAGATACGTTTGATACTTAAAAACCCGATTACAATTGATTCTAGAAGGATACAATTTTGCTAGTATGCAATAGAGAAAACATTTATTATCATTGCATCTGATATTAAGAAGTGCCTTCTTGTTCTTTAATTTAGTAGGTATGCAAACATTACTACACCCCCCTCTAGGATTGCGATAATTGCCGATATGGAGATCTATATGGGAAATATATTTTATTTGCCACCCTCTGCCGTTTCTTATGAAATTATCTATTGCGGTGAAAATCTTTGTGAAAGCAGAATCAACAGCAGGAAAAATCTGGATATGGGACAGGATCCTTTGGGCAGTACTACAAAAATAAAAGGTATTTGTAATTTCCTCATCTTGCTCATTCTTTTTCGAAAATATGACACTTAAACAAATGATTAAACGAAGGCGTAAAGCTAGTGTGTTTAAGTTTAGAGTACCGTAAATAACCTGTCTCGAATCACGAAAAAGAGTATGCGGATCTGGGTAATTAATTACAGCGCGGTACGATCTTGTATATCCTTGAAACGAGGATCTGTAATTTTGAAAATTAATCATGCCGATGATGCGATAAGAGAAAACAGGGGTGGTTTAATATAAGCTAATGGAATGAATTCCTCTTTACCATACAATTGCGAGTTAGTAATAAAACTCACAATCTATATGAAAAGACAATGACAACAATATGTCGTAAGGAATAAACACCACATGCAGTATAACACGATTCTAGCATGAAAAGTACAATCTACAATTTGAAGATATACATGGTATCAATATAAAGATAACACTTATAAATTCAAAAAAATATGTTATTAAGTATAAACACTATTTAAAAACATGCGACAATTCTAATCGAAAAAAGTCCATTCTGGGTTATACACAACGTCGGTTTAATGCTAGCTATAAAACACATGAAAAAGCCAACTAGCACACCTTGCGATCGTATACAGCTCACAAACTCAATTTATTTACATTTAGCGACATATAATTGCATTGCCTCACAACTCTTCTTTAGAGTATCTAATTGCTGTAATGGAATATTAAAACGATTGCGCACCTCGTTGCTTCCTTCTGCGGTTTTGCTTAACCCAATGTAGTACGCAGATCGATACTCTTTTAACTCCATCACAAGTCCTTTGCCAAGATGAATGTTGAAAGGTGGGATATGTTTTTCATTCCCGGAATCATTCGACGACAGGTCCAGGTTATATTTCGATTTTTCCGTCCCTTTTTTCGTCTTTTTATTAGACACCGGGTTGATTAGGAAGTCATCCTCATCGTTGTCGGGGAAATCAAAAGATCGCTTTCTATCTATGAAATACAATTTTAAAAATTTAGTATTTTGTTTCTAATCGATACCTCGTGTTTTGCTTTTGTAACTTTAGGAGGGAGGAACATAGAGAGAAATCGTAAATTAATTTTAAAATGCTATATTTTTAGTATTTTATTTTTTAACATTGCCTGTCGTTTGACTCTTGCAGCTTAGAAAAACCACATGTCTTTTATTCAAAATGTGCATACTGGCAGGGTAAACTCTTTTTACATTACCTACTTACAGCTAAGTATAACTTACTCTTTCGACTCACATCGCGGTTCACAAGAGTATAATCACATTCACAACTGATCTCAACCATCTATACAGCTCACGGTTTCAAATGTCTATACAGCTCGCGGTTTTCAATGTCTATACAGCTCGCGATTTTCACTGTCTATAAGTTCATCAAGGCAAGTTGTGCGACAATAAAGTTCTACGTCATTTTGTTCTTCACTGAAAAATGAGTTTATAGCATTCAGAGAATTGCGCTGCTTGAGGTTTATTTCGAATGTAAATCAGATGAAAGATGCAAAGAATTTTAGTGACATAAATATTCAGATGTTGCAATACCAAGTAAAAATATGTTATATCAACTCGTTCGGTGATTTCGTGAGACAGGTTCGGTGTACGACAAACGCAGGAGTGGAAGACCGAAAGTCGATACCCCAGACTTAGCGCAAGAAACTATACGAAGGGTATTGCAATCTCCTCATTACTCCGTGATACGTTTATCGCAACAATGAGAAGCGACTTTATTATTGTTGATAGTCCCGGTGATTTATTCGCAACACCGACATTTTGAACAAAACATTTTCCTCCGAAAAGGCATGGTTTCATTTATGCGATTTCGTAAACACGCAAAACTCTCGCATTTGGGTTACGACAAATCTCCATTCATTAATGCAAAAAAATTGCGCAGTTTCTTGGATATCATTCGAAGGTAAAAGACCCCATACCCGCACGGTTTTTGCACACATTAATTGGAGATGTGAAATCCAAAGGGCAAAGTCAAGGTCTCATTCTTGCGACTCCTCTAAATTTCTAGATGCGTGTTTTATGGGGGGGGGGGTGTTATTTGAAGATACCACCATATGAGGAAATCTCTTATTATCTTAGGCAGAGCTTAGTAGGTATAAAAATAGTTTCATATCGAATAGTTACTCATTGTGCACCTCGTCAGTATCCACCAAGTTCCCTCTATCTAAATTACTCTCGTGAAGAGATAACCAAGATGACCTGCGGTAAGAATTATTATATTTTTAACTCTAAAAACTCTCCTTGAAACTTTTAGGGTTAATTGTAGCGTTTTTGAATAAAAGACATTTGGTTTTTCTAAGCTGCAAGAGTCAAACGACAGGCAGTGTTAAAAAATAAAATACTAAAAATATAGCATTTTAAAATTAATTTACGATTTCTCTCTATGTTCCTCCCTCCTAAAGTTACACCAAACTTACACCAAATTTTTATCCTAATAAAAATTATATAACACATTACTTAAATTTACAATTTTATATTGAAGATGGTATGATTGTTGAGAAATACCACAAAATTTTAGCATTCAGACAGCGACCTTGGCTGAGAGAATACATAAACTTTAACAACGAAAAACGAAAAGAGGCTAAATATGACTTTACTCGCGCATTTTGTAAAAAGTTGAGCAATTCTTTCTTTGGTCGTCTAATGCTCAACCAGCGAAAAAAAATATCTATCCGAGCATCGTGCACCAAGGAAAATTGTCAAAATAATCTTTCTAGTCCTCTGTTAGAATACTTTGAACCAATAAACGAGACTTTAACGATTTTCAAAATGCGCAAACCCAATTTAATTCTTGAAAAACCGATTTATGGAGGGTTTTGTATTCTTGAACTTTCGAAAATGCATATGTATAAATTATACTATCGAAACTTTAAAAGGTTGTATGGAGATCGAAGTGAACTTCTTTACATGGATACGGACTCATTGTATCTCTCAATTCAAACCGAGGATGCATTTTTAGACATGAAGACAATTTTTCCCGACATATTCGATTTCAGCAATTATCCTGAAAAGCACTTTTTGTACAACAATTCCAACAAAGGAAAACTAGGGTATTTGAAAAGCGAAGTCATCCAACCGATAAGAGAATTCGTGGGTTTAAAAGCTAAAATGTACGCATATTCCTTTGGTTCTAGCTGTAAAAAAAACAGCTAAAGGTATAAAAAAAATCCTCTCTGTGTAACTTTACATTAGAAAACTATCGAACGATTTTGGAAGAAGAATCCCTATCGAGACAAAAACAGTGTTCGATCATATCAAGAAAGCACGAGCTGCACACGGTAATACAAAACAAAATTGGGTTGTCAGCATACTGTGATAAAAAGCATGTCGCAGAGGATGGCATTCATTCCGTATCATATGGATACTTCTCAATAGAAACTAATACTGACTGAGACATGTTTGAACATGTTTCGCATGTAAACATTTTAAAAATGTGTATCCTGTTTGTGTAACATGATTTTTCATATTTTGTGCAAAGCATATGTGTTTAACATGCTCCGCGTGAAATAATTTGTTAAAATATTTTTGTACATTATTATGTATTGTATTGTAGTTTTTTAATTTAGCAAATAAGGATCAGGTTCCTCCTATAGGAGGCCTGAAGAACACTACACAGTGCGAATCGTGTTTTCGATATTCGATTCGTTCTGTGTAGTGTTCCTCAGGCGTTGTATCAACACCCATGGATGCAAGCAAGTTCCTTCTGGACATAAGACCGTACGATGTTCGCTGTTACTTTTTAAATATCAGTAGTATTACCATGCTAACACGTTCTAACATCTGTATTGTATCGTGATCCAGTTGTTAGCAGCCTATCCAAGTGATCCAGTTGTTAGCATTCTATCCAAGTGATCCAGTTGTTAGCAGTCTATCCAAGTGATCCAGTTGTTAGCACGGTAATACTACTGTTATCAATTGATTTCATGTGCGCATCTCAGTGCTCTCGCAAGCAGAAGTGTCTTGTTTAAAAACCGAAGTGCTTAGTTAAGAAAAAGCAAGAGAGCAGGTGTTTTCTGCTTATCGTTTGGAGAAGTGTAACCGTTTTTGTTTTCTGTTGATAAATATGGTGTCTCGCATTGAGAATTTTTACTTGTAGCTGGCCTGATAAGTTGTTATAGTCTTCCATATCATCTGACCGTGGTTCAAAATGAAGAGCCGTTGTCCCCGGATCTTTCGCTTCGTGATTGATCCCGGAACGTCGCCAATAACCCGTTGTGTTGCTTCAGATCGACGTTACTTAACTACCTACATTCCTGTTCATGTAAATAACACATGCTAACACAAGATTCTTAGTTTGTGCCTGATCTCTTGTCGCGATCTTGACAATATCGCCAGAGTACCGTTCCAGGAACTATTCTTTGTCTACTTAAGATAGTACTACTCTTTTGTGTACTTAGGAAAGTACATATATTTCTTTATACATAGGACAGTACGGTAATCAATGCAAATAAACGTAATTACAGTCCACTAAAGTTTGTATTTTTGTGTGATCTTCAACAGGTGCATTGTAACTCAGTAATGTGCAGTAGAACATGGTTAAAAGACAATGCTAGTGCTGCCTGTGGAGTCCAAAGATGAAATGAATGGGAAGTCTTGAAATTTTCCACGGATGTAGTATCTCAATTCTATATAAGCAAAAGATTCTATTCTAAGGAAAGGACCAACAGAATCTTTTTAAGGCCGAAATAATCCATAGATACTTTCACCCAGTATATGTGATTATTTAGTCAATAGGTGTATTGTGAGGTAAAAGCAGTGCATTCGATGCAAGCGATATATATACAGAAAATGAGTGAAAACTCGCACGCGATAGTATAATTAAATTATTTATAAGTATGGGATTTTCTATATTTTTGGCAACGGCGAAAATATGCTTAGTTTTTTTAGTACCATGTAGAATTACTAATTGAGCTGTGATTTTAATTGAGTTGTTGATATATATCACTGAGTTTTTGTGAGATTATGGGTGAGACTTATAGTTTTGACTTGTGAGATTTTATGACTTACTATTCTTATTTTGTGTTGTATATATTTGTGAACAAGGAAGCATATCAAGAGTATGTTTCAAAGGACACTCATTATTTATGAATACTCTACAAAGGATAATAATAAGCCTTTTTGAATAGCAATAAGTGATTTCTAGAGCTCTTTGTAATCTTATTTCAAGGGCTTTACATATTGTTAAAATATAAATTCTGTTTAATTTCTGAAAAATAAATATATATAGCTCACGTTTTCCTCAAGGTTCTAAAGAAGAAGGAACCAAGTTAGGGTGGATTGATCAAATGGTGTAGAATTATATAGACGAAAGGCAAACATATCCAAACTCCACTTTACATAATGATACTTTTTAAGCTAACAATTTTATATGAAGTCTGTTAAAGTATTATGTATTTCGACAGCTAAACTTAACAATTTAAAAAATATTTCCACACAAAGTTAAGAACTCAATTCTATTCATTTAGGTAGATAAACTTTAAAATATTTTATTTTAGTTCTGACCATGTAGTCAACTCTTAATAAAACTGCTTACATTCAAGTTTGATGAAAGATTAATTGTATATAGATATGCATATGGGATTAATTTCCAATCAGCATGATTACTGCATTTAATAACTTAATTCCTCATTTCCATTATTCAATTAACATGTTTTGTCATGTATACACACTTATTGAAAATACAAGTCTTAGAATTTTTTTATAAAAAATATTTATTGATACACATATACATAATAGTACACTATATATATAACATGATGAACTATACATTTGTTAATATATTAGCTATTTTATGATGGTACAAATGGCTGCATAATAAACATGATAAATCAGCAAGTTCATATTTATCACAATAATTATTTACAGTGGTTTTAGCTACTTCAGAAAGAGTCTATTCTATTTATAAAGTATTTGTTGTATAGTTTATACAAGCGTGAACTGATCTGAAGGCAATGCTTCACGACATGAAAGGAACATAGAACAATAAAGTTTATAAACAATTTCAGCCTTGAAATCTGTTTTTGATATCGTCAAAACTGGACACCTGCACTTCATGAAAGCACTTTTTTTAGTGTAATATTTTCTTTTTGAAGTTTTGAATAGGGCCAAAAGGGAATTTATACTCTGTAAAGTTTAGATGATATAATAGAAAGGGGAACAAAGTATTACAAGATGTAGATATTAATTACAAATGTAATTAAAAGTGGCATTCGCGAGTTTGATGTTGTAGGAGAAACGAAATTAGGATTAAGAACTCCAAAAGAGAAGGAATGTGCTGAATTGTTTTACAAAACATTTTTACAAAAACGTGTGTTTTTGCTAAAATGATGCATTGAAAACAATTAAGAAACAGCTAGATGATAATATTCCTTCATTATTCGCAGAATTTGCTAAGAAATCATAGAACATAAATAGCTGAAGATCTTTAAAAGGGAAAAAAATCAAAATTTAGAAGTAAATTTCAGCGCCAATTTTAAAGTTTCGAAACAGCTTTAATTATTCGAAAATTCATCCCGTAAAACTAACTTTCATATTAGTGTAAATGAAAAGAAAGTAAAAACATACTGAAAATGTTGATGCATGATCTGATATGAATGCTTTCTTTTGTACTTTTCATAATGTTTAGAAAAGACATTAATGTTCTCTATTATAGTAAAGATACATTCCCTTCTCATTCATTATCTACATCAAAGGCAGAATTTTAATATTATTAAGTATCACAGTTTGTTACAGAGGGATCTTTTGAAGGAAAAAATAATGTTGTGAGTCGAAATTCATAGATTCATCTGAATAAAGTTTTCATAAAAATAAAGTTTTGGCACTGAAAAGGCTAGACAAAATAACTTGAACCGGACATGTAATGTATTCAAAACATCATTATCATGAGCATTTATTCCTCATTAACAATTTGAAAGTATTAGTAGATGATATAAAAACCCAACAGTTATGAAATGTATAGGTTATTACAAAAAGTATATATCATTTAACATGGTACTTATTCGATGAAAGATCAACCTCATGCTGACAGCACTCTCTGCTCAGTAACTATCTTTCATATTCACGTTACAAACTCGGATTCTGAAGAGCTCGCAATCAGGAACTCTTGTCTTTGCAATGCACAAAAATAAGGAGGAGGTGTAGTCTTGTCTTTGCAGTGCACAAAAGCAAGAGTCGTGGACGTGTGATAATACTGATACCTTTCGGATGATTTTCATGGGAGATGAAGCATCTTACAAAAGACGATTACCTTTGGAGTGATTCCTATATTGCAGGTAACCGACATTGTGGATGAGTGGTGATGGGATGAATTTTTACACATGCTCTTGTCGAGCATCAAGGAAGGCTCACCAATATCCACCTCCTTTCATACCTCCTCCTCCTCCCATTCCACCACCGTAGCCTCCTCCACCTCCTCCCATTCCACCACCGTAGCCTCCTCCACCTCCTCCCATGCCGCCTCCGTAGCCTCCTCCACCTCCTCCCATGCCGTAGCCACCTCCCATGTCGCCACCATATCCACCACCCATGCCCATGCCGTAGCCACCTCCCATGTCGCCACCATATCCACCACCCATGCCCATGCCGTAGCCCATATCCTTCACCCTGAAAGAAAAATGGAAGTGGATTAAAATATAGTAAGGCATAGAATAAATGTTACACTTGTGTTTGGTCATTCAACCCCCCTGATGGTTGTCTCTACGTGGTATCTCGTCATTAGAAAAATTGACCAGACCTTGACGGACGGGATATATCGTCATTACAAGAAAACTGACCAGATCTTGATCATTTCGTCATCAAAAACCTCTTGAAAATCCTGATCGACGAGGAAGTCAGATCTACATATATGACAACATATCTCGTAAAGACATAATTGTTGGTGTATTAGCAAAATTGGTCAGATCTTGATGGACGAGATATCTCGTAAAAACCACTTGGAGGGTTGATAGAGATAGTTAATTAATAGCTTTTACTGAAAAAAACTATCTGTCGTGGGTAATTTCGTGCAACATTTACATCTTTATTAGAGCATTTTTATGTTACTTCTTGACAATTTTGGGCATTAACACCTGGAAGCACACCTTTTGGCATTAACACATAAGTATTCCTTTGAATCTCCAAACTTCAAACAACATGTAGGCGGTGAATACAATTGTGAAGTTTTGTTCTTAAACAGTTTCTCTTTGACCACGATTTTTAGTACCAAAAAGTATGAAAACCGGTTCTTCAAAACAAGTTGGAATCATCCAACAGCAATAAACATTAAAAATCTAAGCATTTAAAATTACCCAGATCGTAGAAATCGGGACTTGATTTTCTATCTATCTAAAAGTAACCGGTGTTTATGTAAACAAGGATAAAATAGAATCAATTGCCAATAATAATCATTTCGAATTATATCAAATAGTATTAATCCACTTCAGAAATCATTAAGACTAAAACTGAATTAACTTTCGAAAGCTGTTTTGAATTTCCCAAGATGCATTCATAAAAATTCATTATGATCATTTTTAATAAATTGAAAATGAAAGGTATATGCGAGGAATTGGGTATATCATTTCCTAGAAGAACATAGTAGTGTGCTGACCTTAAAGACACTTCCAGTTCACGTGATTTTATATTTTCATTGAGGATACTGGACTGAAGCTTTATAAAAGGAATGAAAGTTCTCGGATATAAGGGTTATAATGATTCGACTCAAGACGAGAACAGAAAAACGTACTATAAATATTAATCTCTGATTATCACAATAAAAAAGGGGTTAAAGACTAAGAGTTTTAAGTTATGTGCACGAAATAAATTTTAAATACGCTCCATATTTTGCTTCTATTACATTAATAAAACTGATCAATTTTGATATTGATTTCATCAAATTACTTTCTTATCAAAGTTACTTCAAAGTTTTAACTACTTCATGTTTTAAGAATGACAGATTGTGCATAAAAGCATGTGCATAAAAATGTTACATGAATGTAAAAGTAACTTATAACTCTTATATTGATACTCCGAAATAAGGTATTAACCCACCTAGTGGTTGTCACGACGAGATATCTCGTCATTAGGAAAACTGACCCGATCTTAATGGACGAGATACCTCGTCATTAGAAGGAAACTGACCACATCCAGATCTCGCCATCATAAAAAAGTCAGCAATATCTTGACGACAAGATATCTCGTCATTAGCAAAATTGGTCAGATCTTGATGGACGAGATATCTCGTCGAAATCACTTGGAAGATTAGTTATGTGCTCCATTTGGGGCTTAGATAACAGAAATGGTTTAGTTTATTTATGGCGCAAAGTCCATATTTGGCGAAACTGCACCAAACTTGTAGTAAATGGATAAACATACACACAGAAAGTTTTATACTGACACAGAAGAGAGAAAAATTGCCAGGGTAAAGGGCACCCTTGGAGGAATCAAACTGGCTCCGTCTGCAATTCTCGGGCTGCTAACGCAGTGAGCAAACCCACTGAGTCAAGGAAAATCAAGCCAGGTAACAGAAGTGAATTGGATGGATGCATGTTGAGGTTTTATGGCGCAAGGTCCAAGCACGGACAAGCTGCGCCAAGCGCAAGATAAAACAATACAAATTATATGGATATAAAAGTTTTAAAAGGTAGTGTGGGAGAAATCAAGCACAAGAATTTTTATCAGAATAAAAGTCTGTCAAAACCATGTTAAAAAAATTGTATTAAAAATTAATGTACAAAAGTGGTGATTTAAAGAAGTGTTTTAATACAGGTGAATAGATATACTGTTGGAAATATTGATTGTTACCTAATGACAAAACAAAGAAACGAAAATCTCTAATCAATATAGTCTAGTAAGTGTTTATAAAAGGGTTGGTTGCTTTATGGAGCAAAGGCCATATTTGGCCAAGCTGCCCTAAATTAAAAACAACGACAATTAAAGTGTCAAGCGGGGAAAAAGCGGGAATAGGGATGAAATGGACGCTTGGGTAGCCCGAGAGCGTCAATGCAATAAAACTTATGAACAATTAAGGTAATTAATTAATTAATTAACGTCACACTGGAGCAACGGAATATTGGCGACGGTTCGGGATCAAACCCGAAGGGAAAGAACCGATGCCAACGCCACGTAATTTTGAACCACGGTCAGATTAAATGGTCACACCTGAGCTGGCACCCCACTCTCCAAACTTTCATTCGACGCCAACATGAGGACGTTTGAGGTCACGACAGATTAAGCGCGCACCAGTCCCCTTTGGACACGACGGTCTTTAGTTGAATTTGAACTCGCAACCCTCCGGTTGCTAATCCGTTACTCTACCAACCGGGCTACCACGGCCTTGAAAAATGAAAGGAGGAAAGATCACTCGAGTACCTTGGGTTTGTGATGCCCATACACACCTGAAGATGTGGGGAACAGATGTAGTATAGACCCCCCCCCCCAATTCATTTGGAGTTTATTTCGTCGCCAACCCTCAATTTCGATTTATGTGGTTTTTGGTAACCCCCACTTATTTCCACTCCCACCCTACAGCGTTCCTAGGCTATGTATATATAGCCCGCGTACCATAACCATTTTCATTTCGTTCACCAGTAGCTATTGCAATAGGACGCGATTAGGATGCAGCGAATTTTTTCTATAATGGTTTGCTTTGAAATTTCGTTTTCAATTTTACAAAAAATCGAATGGGGTGCGACTGAGGGTTCAGTTCACGACTGGAAGCCCCGTTTAAACAGGAAACCCTCATTTACAGTGAAATCTGTTTATAAGATTAGAATAAATTCATTCAACTTATGTACAGTTTTTTGTAATGCATCTGTTATTTCTGATGTTATATCGATATTTTTGAGGTTAAAATAATGTCGCCAAGTACCGTCAGGGTTGGCGACGAAAAAAGTCGCCAAATGAATTGGGGGGGGGGGTCTATACTACATCTGTTCCAGAGGTGGTCCTGAAGTCGCTTATCAAATGAGTGCTAATATTCATCGTGGCATATTTGTTCTGGATAAGTAACATAATTGTTTCTAATTTTCTTCTGTCGTTATCAGGTGGAAGGTTAGGACAAAAATAGAAAGTTTCATGTCGAAAGAATCAAATTCCTGGAAGAGTATAGCCATTGGTCACAAAAAAAGATCAAAACTAAATCGCTTTACTTTTACAACTTCCTCCTTGTAAGATTTGAAAGAAGCCGAATTTCTTTCTACAAGCAATTGAACGTTAAGGAAAGAGATAAATCAACACCTAAAGCATCGCTTTCTCCCAAATAAAATCGGCGTATTGTTTTCTATTCCTTCGTCTCCAGCTCATCTAGCTTGACCGCCGACTGAAGATGCCCCGAAGAATTCGGGCCGCACAGAAATAGCCCCGGGTGAAAGCTTACAGAAATAAAGGAAGTAATCACACTCTCCATCCGTCCACTCGATCGATTTCCATGAAACTCCGATCTAGCATCATCACGAGAATATATGAAACGAATTAAAATGCAGGAAACAGGCTTCCTCAGATTACAGGGTTGCAGGAAATTGAAATGTAATCAATGGGTTCAGCTGCATGAATGGGCCTATAGAAAACTGCTGAATATGGCTGAATAATGGATGAATGATAAAATGAGTTGAATATGGATCGAGCGATACTTGCCACCGCCCTTTTGGGGATTTATTTCCTGTCTGGACTTTTTTCGTGAAAGTTGTGACCAATGACACTCGATCTGTGATTAGCGACGGACAATGAAACGCTCGAATCTGCCTTCTAGTCTAGGCGCTAGGATCACAATAGTGAGGAAAATAGCAAGGGTGAAATTTCTCTATTGTTAGACTTCCGAATTCCTCTTTGACGGCAAGAATACAAATTTCGGAAAGATATTTCTGTGATTGTATATGCGTAATACCTTGTTTTTCTCCCTTTTTAAATATCTTGAATCCCATTCGCTTGATCTATTTCGATCTTTCCTGTTAAATCCGTTGTTTTAATGTGAATTGCTTCTGATTTGAATATCGTATCAGCCCTTCTGGTGGTTGACTCTTGGTGTGTTCGTGAACCGACACACAACACTCTTCCCCCTTCGTTTTTTTTAAATCTCGTAAGGCGTCACTGTTTGATTTTTAATAATTCTAATGGATATCATGATATCGTATTGTGTGTTAATTATATACCTTTTTATTGTGATGTGTCGTGAAGTATTTAACTTTCCCATGTGTTAAATAAACATATTTAGTTAATTGTTAACTATAATCCATCTTCCTTGCCTATACACGGCCTGCTTTCATGTTAAATTATAATTAGTGATCAAATATTTAAGTACTCCGCTCACACAGTAATTCTGAGCAGGGTTAGCGGGAGTTTGGTCACATATTATCTAACAGAATCCCACTATGTGATCATTCGCTAACGTTGTAGTCCTGACTTTCGAACCTTTCACTTCCCAATTCAAACCAACTAGAAAAAGGACACAACACTCTATAAGGTGTCTCGTCATTAGCAAAACTGACCAGATCGTGACGGACGAGATATCTCGTCATTAGCAAAACTGATCAGATCGTGACGGACGAGATATCTCGTCATTAGAAAAACTGATCAGATCGTGACGGACGAGATATCTCGTCATTAGAAAAACTGATCTGATCAGAATCTCCAGAAACCAGATCTTGATTTCGTCACAATAAAAAAAGTCGGCAATATCTTGATGACGAGATATCTCGTCATTACCAAAATTGGTCAGATCCTGATGGACGAGATATCTCGTCGAAGCCACTTGGAGGGTTGTCACTGAGTCAGAGATTTCCGAGTCGGGTAGTATTGTTTTTCAAACAACACAGAAAATGACTAAATAACCGCATTTATTGGTTGAAAGTATTCTAAGAGATTCTCTTGGTTAAGAATGTTGAAATCGATTAGAAGTCATGCAGAGAAGGTTTCAGACTAGATACATGCGTGTGAACCCCTCGGAAGGTTAAAGATTTATTTCGTATGCTGTCCTTGCCAAGTAAAAGTGCCGCAGTGGCTCTCTGGGTTTGCCTAGTGCTCAAGCCCCTGCGAGCCCAGGTCGCGGCGGTTCATTTCCTGTAATTTACTCTGGGTGGATTTCTCTCTTCTGTGACGGTAAAACTTCCCTTTTATGTATATGTCCTTACTTAACGTTGTCTACCTTGCCTTTGGCACAACGTAGCTAAATATGGCCATTGTGCCATAAAAATAAAAATCAACCAACCATATGATTCGACACGCTTATCATATCAGTTCACATTGCCCTGCAAGTTATATCGAGCAATATAAAATGTGACTCGAAGATAATTTATGAACGAATTTTTACAATTCTTTGGCTGATTCCTCGTGCTGTAGACTGGCACAACTTATCCATCTTTGGACCTTTCCCTATCAAACCCAAATCAACCAATCAGCCAACCTGGTGCTGTAGTGTGTTCCTGCTTAAAGTGGTGTGAAAAGATATGAAAAGGCGGACTTCGAAGAAAGGCACTACTGTCCTTCTCAAGACTAACTCATTAATATCCTTTAATTCTGTCAAACTCCTTATTAAATTGGAGGGAGGTAGTTGAATTAAAGTCGCATTAGATCAACACGACAGGTTATTAGCGACTGTCCGGGATCAACCTCAAAGGGAAAGATTAGACAACAATTCGCCATTTTGAATCATGGTCAGATGATGAGGTCAAAACAACCTAAGTTGGCACCACGCTCCAAACTTCCACACCACGCCAACATGAGCGCATTTGAGGGTGTCAGATTTAACGTGTACCAGGTCTCAAGTACAAAAAATTTAAGTTTGAAAAAGTTAAATTCGACATGTTCATCATGGAAACTAAGAGAAAGACCCAGGAGTGCCTTGCTGAATCAAAGTCTCCAATTCCCAGTTTTCCTTGGGGTTCAAAGTCTCCAATTCCTAGTTTTCTTTGGGGATTAAGCTTTGTTTAGTCTTTTTACTGGCAAGGATTCCCTCAATGCCAATTTATTTAGAATCGGCCTAGAATTCAGCTGATTGTACTTTACAATTCTGGACGACCAACGAATAGCGAACAATTAGACACGTGTACTGCAATTAAAGGTTTAATTGTGTTGTTCAAAGATATTGGGAAGCAAGAAGGCTAATGGCTTAGTTGTCAAAAGCCTGGAATTTACAAATATATATTTCACAAAAGCGAATTATGAATATGCGGCATCAGATCACGATTATCTTTCGGAATATTCTTTACCAAGCGTCTTCTCAAATGCGAGAACATGTATTCAACGGGCTTCATTATTACTCTGATTTCGTAATTACAAATTACGTTCCTCCTCTCTCCAATGCATTCATTTATGATGTCCATTTTAATGACATTATTTGGCATTTTCTATAAAGAAATTTCACTTGACATCTTCCATAACTGACCTCTTGGAATGAACTAATTTTAAATTTCATACTACTTCCTTGTTGACCTCCTACCGGACTTTCTCAAGAATGGGTCAAATGTAACAGACATCTTCACTCTCTCCTTTCTAAAATGGCGATCTCGAAATCTTTAGCCTCAATGAGGGGCTGTGAACAGATTTCTCTCTCGAAAATAGCGCTCACATTATCAGAGGTCCAGACCATATTGAAAACTAAAAGCTCTCGGACTCCACGTAATCATTGATACCCAGCTACGATGGATTTTCCCTAGAGGATTGGATTGGATTTCATGGCGCAAGGTCAAAAACAGTACAAGTTGCGATGTCGTGGCTCAGTGGGAATGTCCACTGCGCTAGCAACCTTCTAGTCGCAGGTTCGATTTCTGTCAGGTGCATTCCTCCCTGTGTGTATTCTCTCTTCTGTGTCAGTAAAAACTTCCATATGTGTGTATGTCTATTACTTGATATTGTATGCGTTGTGTCTGGCGCAGCATGGACAAATATGGCCCTTTCGCCATAAAACGCCCAAAACCAACCATAATTCGATTACGGGTGATGCCTTATGGATCAATTCTCGAAAACACATATCCCATTCGTGTTGATAGGGGACAAATAGGATAACTGAGCAGGTCAAAGTTCGTCACAGAAGGATCGTTGAACGATTTGGGCGACACGCGGAGAATTGTCCTGTTGAAAGTCAGTTCCAAGTAGGGAATCTATGTCAAAAGACGAGGAGTCCCAGCAACGCGAACGCAGCCCTTAGGTACTGTATACTTTACAATACCTTTTTTACGGCGACATTCCGAATTACTCTTATATTATACCGGAAGCATATGTATAAGCCACACAAATAACTAATTTTTTTCTCTGGAATAGTAATCCTTTTTTACATAAATCAGGAAAATAATAAAAAATAATAAGATTTTTGCTTTTTGTGGATGGAGTTTGGAGAGTGGGGTGTTGTTGTCGTCATCTACCATGGCTCAAAATTACGAGGTGTTGTCCTTGATCTTTCCCTTCGAGATTGATCCCGGACCGCCGCCAATACCCCGTGCAAAGGCCTTCCTTACCGATGTTTATTTAACCTTAAACCTAACGTCATTTATGCTTTCAGATATCTTTCCTCTGTTGTTGCAAAGGGGAGCTCTGAGGAGTTCGCACGCATAATTCCACCTTGCAAGCTAAATCTCTCTTGGCTAAATGTAGTGTTTTTTTAGGCGGAACGTGCTTTTTGTACGTTTTCCGTGCGTCACTCGTTTTTTTTTTTAAATACAATTTCAGCACGTCGCTAATAGGAATTTCAGAGAATGGATTCCGAATTGTTATGATGGTTAATTATTCCACTCCGATTACATTAAAGCCAAGCGTCGCCAAAGCGGCTATAGACTACATTTTAAGGTAAACCCGATATGCATCATGTGATTTGGGTAGTGGAAGCAAAATCCGCCTGGGTTTTTTTTGCACTGAAAACACAATTTATGTAAAATGTTTCTGATAAATGCTTACTCATAAGGGATGTGTTTGATGTTTTCTTGGAATATCGGAATAGGCAAAGGTAGTGGCAGGGGGAATAGAATCTTCTTCCCCGTCAGTGCGTTGGCGAGAAGGAGCATCTTGGCGATTTTCTTGAGCTTCAGCTTGTGTCCGGCTTCTGCATCCCGAACTAGGCAGGAACTGAATACCACAGCTACTAGGAACACGGCCAACAGCTTCCGCAGCATCTCTGATCTGGTTGGAAGACATTTTTAAATGAATGCCGAAATACATTCTCAAGTATTTGCACTTTCTCTCTCAAACCAATATTCTATGTTAACCCTCCAAGTGATTTCGACGAGATATCTCGTCCCTCAAGATCTGATCAATTTTGCTACTGACGAAATATCTCGTCTCATCAAGAATTGACCAATTTTCGTATTGACGAGTTATCTCATCAACAAGATATTGCCTATCTTTTTATGATGATGAGATGAAGGATTAGTCAGTTTTCCTCCAGAGACGAGATATCTCGTCCATCAGGATCTGACCAATTTTGCTAATGACGAGATATCTCGTCGAGATAATCTCCGGGATGGTTAAGTTCAGTTTCTTGCAATACTTGCTTTGAGCAAGATAGTGTTACAACAATCATTCGTATCATGGACATTGATTTATATTTGAAAAATTTAATGGCATAACACGGTATATCCTGAATTCCACTTCGCGACTCTGCCGAAGATAGTCCATTAGTAGTTTTTACGTCAGCTGAAATTATTTACAGTTTATATTAATTTGTTCAGTGTGCGGAAAAATAATATTTTAGTCCAAAACTCTAATTGAATAATTTTTTCGTTTTCTCAACTATATCTTAAGATCCGTCGTACATATTGAAAAACAGTCAGACTATGGAATATGGGTTCTTGATCGATAGTGCAATTCAAAACAATAGCTCCGGGTTATTGAGATTGTAGAGACTGGTAATTCCTTTCTAACGTTATTCTTCAGACAGGTCTATTTTAGAACTTAAGGATGTTTTCATTCGCAGTTTTACCATTTTAGTGTGAAATAAGTAATGTTTATATAATTAACAGATAGTTTTTTGCTTTGTTTTTGACTATACAAAACGAATTGCATAATTTGCTATTTATTCTTAATCCTCCAGGAGGTTTCGACAAGATATCTCGTCCATCAAGATCTGATCAGTTTTGCTAATGACGAGATATCTCGTCAAGCTAATGCCGATTTCTTTATTAACTATCTCTATCAACCCTCCAAGTGGTTTTTACGAGATATCTCGTCCATCAAGACCTGACCAATTTTGCTAATACACCGATAATTATGTCTTGACGAGATATGTTGTCATATATGTAGATCTGACTTCCTCGTCGATCAGGATTTTCAAGAGGTTTTTGATGACGAAATGATCAAGATCTGGTCAGTTTTCTTCTAATGACGAGATATCTCGTCCAACAAGACATGGCCAGTTTTGCTAACGAGATACCACGTCAAGACAACCAACAGGAGGGTTAACAATATTTTTTACCAGGTGTTGCATGAATCATTCATCAGTGAACCTTAGAATTTTAAGAACAATAACTGAACCTTTCTTATATAAGACTTGAGCTCTAAAGATATGCAATGTAGAGAACATATTTCATAAATATTGAAAGTTACAAAAAAGTGTAGACATGCTTGTAAATATAAAATAACGTTTCCGTTAAAATAAATTTTGCAGAAAGGTCTGTTATAATTTCTATTTTTCAGCTATAGTTAAGATTTTTCTTTAAGACATTTTTAATGCAGTAGATATTGAAACAGCAAAACATTAAGTTCCCTTGGAAACAGATTTAATAGTTGAATCAATGTGTATTCAGCATCGGGCTTAATTTTAAAAAGAAATTTTTTGATTAAGCAAATTTTTGTGTTGAATAAGACGCTTTCATTTTTAACAATAAAATGCATTTCACATAAAACAAATTTAATATAGCTATTAGAGTTTTTAATGATTTTATACCTCGTTTGGTTTCATAAAAATTATAGATAATTTAAACAAATAAAAATTCTTATAAGATGATTCTGATATGTAAGAGAGAGATATTCAAATTTTTATAACCTTTTTCGCAACTTTAAAATAATTCGAGAAAAAAAAGTTTTACCCTTTTCTTTACTATTAGAGAAACATATTTTTAAATTATAAATATAATAATATAAACATAAATTTTAATCTCTCTCTCTCTCTCTCTCTCTATAAAACACCGACGATCTTACAAATTAAAAAAATCAATACGAAAGTTTATAAAAAAATTCTCTAATTGCATATTTTTTATTAATTTTACTGTTTTACGCTGAGCAGTAAAATCCACCATGTAAAATCATCTGCAACCACTCTTTTTGCGTGATGTTGCATGATGTATAATACATAATCCATTTAAGTACAACACAAAATCTCCGTCCATAAAAATTCTATTACAAATTTTAGTAAAATTATTTTTTCTAGAATTTATATTCTAATTTATTTGAGAAAAAAATGTACTATGTGTGGGTAAAACTAAAAATTAAGTAAATTAGTGACAGACTTTTTTAAAAAGGAAAAAATAATTAACAATTGTAAAAATAATTTTAAATTCTTTTAGTTTATTTCATGTCAAAATGAACTTTTCGCTAACCTTTTTATCCTGGATATAACTTTCGTTTAATTTATTAAATATGTAATTTCGTTTAATTTATTATTTGAATTGAATTAAATTTATACAATGCAGAACTGGAAATTTAAATGTTCTGGTTATAGATTCGGGAAAATTACTCTAACAAACACAGGTTAATCTTATTAAAACGAGACTTTTGCATTTGCGAGTGCAAACTTATCCCCACAAAACTCAACAAGTTATTTGCTTTTATTATCTCTCAACAAAAATAATTCTCTTTCGAAACTCTCAGAAGCATCAAAGATTTAAAATTTGGCCTATACCATTCTAATTTACTAAATACTAAAAAAATGCCTTATGTTATTCCTTTCAAGAAACGGAGATTTCGAATTATATTTATTTTGTCGAGAATATCTTTGAAAAGGAAAAGTTTGAATGGTAACTTTTAACTCCTATAGTTTTAATTTTTTATGAATAATTTCCTTCGATACTTCTGCTCAGTCCAAACTCATGCATCTTTTAAATATAAAAGAACAAGTAGAAAAATTCATATTTAAGTTAAGCAACTACATAATTTTTCGTAAAATGAATACGAAATCTGCTTTCTAAAGCAAATCGATCCTATGAAATTCCGAATAACTTTTTCTAAATCTAGCCAAATCATCTAAGCACAAGTAGAAATAAAAAATAGTCCTTACTAGAAATGATGGTATTCCAAAGGAGAGTGTCTTTCGAACGTCTTAGTGGGGGAACGTCCAGCTCAAAACTGACCGTAAATCTGACAGACAGCCCCCTTTTAAAACGGAGACCCCGTCGGAAGTTCTTTGAACCAGCGTTCGTCTTCGAGGTTAAAAAATAAAAGCAAAAAAAGGTATTCAAATTATAAATCTCACACTGCGGAAAGAGGTGAAAAAATAGAACAAAACAAAATTCGGAATCTCGAACTCAGCTGCGACAGCCATTGGGATTGAAAGTTAAAAAAAGCATCTCTACTACTAAAGGTGAATGTTAGAGATGTCTTCCTTAAGCTCCGCCCACGACGCTCAAGACTGGCTGCTGAGTGGGTCACGCCGGACTCTGGAGTTGGGTTGTTTTGTTGTTGAAGAAGACTCTTCCGTAAATGACATTATTGCGATTATGCTTAACCTGCATCGGCGAGCAGTGAGTGTTGCTTTTTTTTAGATGCCGTTCTCCCGCTGGCGAGTTTGCACTGTGGGGCTCTGGTGTGAACTGTGTCATCATATTTTGAGAAGCGAGGAAGTTCGTTTATTTATTTTCTGGCAAAACATTTAATTTTGCGCAGTTATGTTGTCCGAGAGAACGATGAAGTAATTAGCATATTCAGGGGATGATGGAGAGACTTTGCAGAACGTTCGAGACGTGAAGTCGACCCTCTTGAGTAATTCTCACGCATAATTTCACTTTGCACCTGCCTGACATCTAACCAATTTTGATTTTCTTGTAACTAATAAATTCTTTCCAGAAGATTCTATTCCAATGAGCAATTGAATATTTCCGAAGGATTCTATTACAATAAAACGGCCAATAGAAAATTTCCGAATAATTCTAATCTAGGGATATTTAGGTATTTAATTAACGTCGCACTGGGGAGCAATCCAACGGTCTATTGGCGACGGTTCGGGAACAACCCCCGATGGGAAAGATCCGTGAAAACACCACGTAATTTTAAACCACGGTCAGATGACGAGGTCACACCTGAGCTGGCGCCCCACTCTCTCTAATCTAGGGTAAGAACCAATAGAATCTTTCTAAAGAATTCGATTCTAAGGAAAAGAGCAATAGAATCTTTCCTAAGGTTTCTATTCTGCAGAATGGGATAATAGAATAGTTCCAAAGTATTCTATTCCAAGGAAAGAACCAACATAATCTTTCTAAAGGCGCTTATTGTAAGGAAATGAGTCATTGAATCTTTCCTAAGGACTCTATTCAAAGGAGCAAGAATTCAATCTTTCTTAAGGATTTTAATCTAAGGAAGGATCAATAAATCTTTCCAGAGGATTCTATTATAAGAAGGTGCTCCGTGATAGCCCAGATGGAAGAGTAAGGATTAGCAAATGGAGGGTTGCGAGTTCGAAACTCTGTCAAGCCAAATACCACCGTGTACATGGGGACTGGTGCACGTTAAATCCATCGTGATCTCAAATGTCCTCACGTTGGCATGGTGTGGAAGTTTGGAGAGTGGGATACCAGTTCAGATGTTGAATTGGTCCTCTGACAGTGGTTCAAAATGATGCGTTGTCCACGGATCTTTCCCATCGGGATTGATACCCGACCGTCGCCAATGGCATGTTGTGTTGCTCCAGTGTGACGTTAAACTTCCTACCAACTACCACAATTATCAAAGTGATTCTGTGTATTTTGACGATTAAACCTATTTTCGATTTCGCTCAGATTTTCGTTTCTGCACCGATTTCTATCTCCCACATCATCAGACTGCTGACGAATTCTTAGAAACACTTTGAAGCTTCGCAACTCAAATCAAGTACATTTAAACGAAACTAAAACTGAAGTAAGAATCCCCTGAAGGTTGGTTTTATTGGGTTGATGGGGGCAAAAGTTAGTCTCTGTTTTTTGACAAAAATTGAAGGAAAAGTTTATTTACTAAAAATTACATTTAATCATTTATAGTATGTGCCGTTCTGTTCGATGACCTTTATCCATCTCTCCGGTAGCTGCATAATCCCGCGCTCATACAAGTTCTGAGGCTAAAGAACTGATACAGGTGACGAAATTTTCTGAATCACTTACGGAACGTGGAAAAGTCAATGGCAACCTCACCCTACACAACACAGTCTTCTGCGTCTGCTAAGCATTCTTGCCTTTTGGGAATGAAAAAGCATATGACGAAAATGCGCCTTATTTTCTGCCATTTTTAATGCTTAACAAAATTCAAAAATCACAACCCAATAACACAAATTTTTTCCCAAGTACTCGTTGAAATTCCTACTTCAAAAAACATCAAAACTTTAAAGTGTGAAGTAGAAAACACTTAAGTTTATGCGGTGCAATTCCACCTAGTGCCAAAAACGCGACGATCTTTTGCATCAACCCAACTTATTGTTTATAATAGGACAAAATAAGAGTCATTTGAAATTTCTGTCCTTAGTGAACTACATATATATAGATAGATAGATATAGATATAGATGTCCAATTCCGATTTCTTGACTATGATGCATAGTATAACTTTTATTGGGCGTTATGAATAACATTTGCTTTCGGTCCTCATGTGAGTTGAGGGGGGTTGTTGTCGGTTTGAGGTTTGTCAATGTGGGTAAGTTTGTATTGTCTATTGTTTTGTGTGATTTTATGTTGAGATTGTCTTTGGTGTTTGTCCTTGAATGTTCCTTGCTGCCTGGACTTCTCCACCTATTTGACCTTTTGCCAGTTTTGCTTTTCTGGTTTTGTATTTCTACTTATGGTGTTTGGAGAGGAGTGTGGGCTACTCTCGGCGAACTGCCGCCCACTCGTAGAAAACACCATAGTGTGTTGGCTCCTCCCTCATGACGCCCTGATTCACCGACACTTACAGCATTTTTTTCATCATTTTCTTGGAACTCTTTAATTTAAATTCCTAAACTTCTCCTTGTTTTGTATTATTGAATTTTATATATATATATATATATATATATATATATATATATATACACACGAAAGACCGAAATATTAACCCTCCTGGTGGTTGTCTCGACATGGTATCTCGTTAGATCTTGATCTATTTCGTCGTAATAACAGAGTCGGCAATATCTAGATATCTCATCATCATCAAAATCGGTCAAATCTTGATGGACGAGATATCTCGTCGAAACTGCTTGGCGTGTTAAATGCATCAGTTTACTGAAGTAATTAGTTTTCATTCGGAAGTCGAATTGTGCGTCCACAACCCGTTTGAGTGGACAGCTCGTCTCTGACCTCCTCTCGTGATGAGTGTTACAATCAGAAATAACTTATTTTAACTCGCTGTGTCTACGGGGCCGAGAGTGTGACCGAAGAGAGCCTGGGAAAGTATTTACGATTCACGCTGAGACAGCACTATTTGAATGACAGACGGAGTCTGAGGAGGAAACGAAAGGCGAAATAAAAACAACTTTCACAAATGATTTAAGCTGAATTAAAGAGTTTCGAGCGTGACACATTTAGTCATTATGACGGAGATTTTGCCTTGTTTAGAACAAAACTTGCCATTCTTGGGTCTCGATTGAAAAACTGCTGAGGTTCGTAAAATTAGAAAGGCAGGTAGGTTTAATGAACGTCGCACTGGAGCAACACATCGGGTTATTGGCGACGGTCCGGGATCAATCCCCAAGGAAAAGATCCGAAGACAACACCACGTAATTTTGTACCCCGGTCAGATGACGAGGTCACACCTGAGCTGGCATCCCACTCTCCAAACTTCCACACCGCGCCAACATTGAAGGTCACGTTGGATTTAAAGTGAACCAGGACGGTCTTTGGTAGGATCGAGTTAGGAACTCGCAACCCTCCGGTTGCTAATCCTCTACTCTACCAACCGGATTACCGCGGCCACAACTGTTGCTAGGAAATTACATATTTGCAGCTCCGTTTTGTTACATCAGAAACATATGCCGTATTTTTAGCACTGGAAAAATAGCTACACGTCCCGGTAAAAAGTGGATAATGTATTCTGATTCGTAAAATGACTTTTCAAAGAAATATTTACATGAGCTTCAAAGCAGCATTGAAGCTCTTGTAAATATTTCTTTGAAAAGTCATTCTATGATACCAAAACGATAAATCTCTTTTTAAGTCTGAAAACTCGAACTTTGGCAATCGTGCTTAGTTGGATTTCTGATTATGTTAGCCAATGGGTTGCCAAAATGGCCGACAACGACCCCCAGGGGTTTATATAACATAGTTAGGGATCGATTGGGGCTCAGGGGTCGGTAGAAAAACATAAGACATCATTGACGGTTAATATTTAATTCAGTTCACTTGGATTACCTCCATCCTGAATGACAATGCAATTAAGAGTGAGCACAGAGAATTCCGTGGCGATTCAAGGCTGAAACTGACTCATTTTGAATCCAACATTGCTAATCGTGTCAAGAGTCACGGAGCACACCCTTCACATTGACAACTCTAGTAAATTGTATAGTAAATTAATAAAAGTCTTATTTTCATATATACACACCCTTCACATTGACAACTCTAGTAAATTGTATACTAAATTAATAAGTCTTGTTTTCATATATACATACCCTTCACATTGACAACTCTAGTAAATTGTATACTAAATCAATAAAAGTCTTATTTTCATATATACATACCCTTCACATTGACAACTCTAGTAAATTGTATACTAAATTAATAAAATCTTATTTTCATATATACATACCCTTCACATTGACAACTCTAGTAAATTGTATACTAAATCAATAAAAGTCTTATTTTCATATATACATACCCTTCACATTGACAACTCTAGTAAATTGTATACTAAATCAATAAAAGTCTTATTTTCATATATACATACCCTTCACATTGACAACTCTAGTAAATTGTATACTAAATTAATAAGTCTTATTTTCATACATACAAGGAAGATTGCATTATTGTATTTTGTGATCTAAATTAAATTTTATATTTTATATATTATTTATCCCTCGTATCCAATATGTAATGTTAAGAAGGCCGTCAAAAACAAAGACGTATTCCTTTGACCACTAAGCCAATATAATCTATACTATATTATACATACAATAAACACTGTAACTATAAAATAAACAATCTAAAAACTCAATAAGCGTCTTTTTTGCTTGCCCTATTATAATTACGTAATACTAAAATAGAGGGGGTCAATATAAAGTCAAGAAATTCTAGGAGTCGACGGTCAAAGAAGTATGATGACCCTTGATGTAGGCATTCTTGAAGCGAGAGAGCAGATTTTATAGCAGAGAACGCAACGATGCAGCATTGCTTAACACTCCCTATTGAAACGTTATTAAAGATAGCAAGAAAATCAAATTGGCAAGAATCTTGGTATAAAGAAGCACAAAATAAGCTCCATTGTATGCAGACATCTATTACAGGATTCCGTAATACAAATTTAAATAGGAAAAAATCATGTACAATTAACGAGAGAGTTTGGATAGGACATACCCATTTTAAACACAGACACTGATCTGGGATCCTTCTCCATTTGGTTCAACTTATTGTCACTTTACTGTCCGACGCATTCTGACTAAATCTAGAGTTTTTGATAACCACTGACTTTTCCGATTTGGGGTTTCAAATCCCCAATCCTAAAAGACCTTTTGGGAGATCTTTTCAACAAAAAAAATTCATTTTTATTGATCTTTGACATCAATTTTATGAACTTTATATGGACCTTATACATTGGCTAGGTGAGGTTTTCCCATTCAACGCAAGGAGGAACGTTGGTCGGAAGGAACCATTGGATCACCGAGGGACTTTGGTGGGGGTGTTCTTGGGATTGGGGATAGGGGACAGAGGAGGACGAGGGTCCTTTCACTGGCATAGTGAAAGATATTGAGATGTAAATATAATTATTAATGGTATGTAAAAATAAAAATGATAATCAAGTACCCCCGCGAAGAAGCGTCACTCTCTGGTAACTTCTATATGGATTAGAAAATAACCAAGGCGTTTTAACAGGCTAGTTTTAATTGGAGAATTTAAATTGCTCAATTTCAAATCAGGTCTGATTTAGTCTAAAATACTTTTGTCTTGGGCCTGGCGCAGCTGGCCCAAATATGACTCTTGCGCGATAAAAACCAAATCAACCTAGGAAAGTTCTATTGATCAAAGTCAGGAGCGGCAATGGGATTCACAATTGTCGAACTGTTTAATTATAATAGATTTCCATAATCATCCCTATATCAACCTCTTCGTTTACTGCTTTGAGTATTTTATTTGCTACTAATTAAAATCGGCTTCTTAGTTCTCATGTAATTAAGTACGGATCTACTGACGTTCAATATTTTAGTTGAGGCCTCTTTTTTTAACTGTCTTTATCAAGCTCACGTTTCCCTTATCGACACATTTAAGTGTATGGTTCACTCTGCTTTGGAATTTTTAAACATTCCAAGTACAGTACTTTTACTATAACGCTAGATTTTGTGTAGGGTATCTGCTTATTTCTGAAAAGAGCTTTAAGAGTAGTGTTCCTTATGCGATGTCGTTAAACTTTGTTGACAATGTATTCTAGTTTTTAATGAAAGCGCTCCAATAGAGCCAAAAACACGGAAAACTATCCAAGAAAGACAATGTCTTATGTCTAGAACAGCATGCCAAATATGGCCCTTGCGCCATAAAACACCAACCAACCTCGAATCTTTCCCTTCGGGTTGGATCGCTGACCGTCTCCAAAAGCCCGTTGCGTTTCTCAAGTGCAATGTTAATCAAATACCTACTTAGCAGACCAAAATTTAGAGATTATAAATCTTTTCCCAATACATTTAAGACGGGGGCCCCTTAGTGTGTGTGGGGGGACTTATTTGAGGGAATCCTGGGAATCGGCTTAACCCGAGACGAGGTATCTCGTCATTAGTAAAACCACAACAGATCTTGATGGACAAGATATCTCCGTCATTGAAAGAAAACACCAGATCTTCATCTCGTCATCATCAAAAAATAAACATCTTGATGATGAGATATCTCGTCATTAGCAAAGTTGATAAGTTGTTGGTGGACGATATATATCGTCGAAATCGCTTGTAGGGTTAAGGTCGGCTATGAAGAAGGTCAAAATTGACCCAACTTGATGGACAAGATATCTCGTCATTGAAAGAAAACACCAGATCTTCATCTCGTCATCATCAAAAATAAACATCTTGATGACGAGATAACTAGTCATTAGCAAAGTTGGTTAGTTGTTGGTGGACGATATATATCGTCGAAATCCCTTGAAGGGTTAAGGTCGGCTATGAAGAAGGTCAAAATTGGCCATATTTGACCATGTTGTGCCAGACACAAAATATTAAGTAATAGACATACCCAATAAAAGATTTACTGACAGAAAGATATTCACCCAGAGAGGAATGCACGCTTTGGATTGATGAAGAAAGCAAATCAAAACTTTACATCAGATTGTGTCAATATTGTGTATGGAGGGAGCTGGCGCACACTCAGTCTGTAGTGGCCTCACATTGGTGTGGAAGTTTGGAGAGTGGGGTGCTAGCTCAGGTGTTGACCTCGTCATCTGACGATGGTTCAAAATTACGTGGTGTTATCCTCGAATCTTTCCCTTTGGGTTTGATCTCCGACCGTCGCCAACAGCCCTTTGTGTTGCTCCAGTGCGACGTTAATTAAATACCTACCTACACAAGCTGTCATACTAACCAGGTCCGGTTCGATGAAATTCACATTCTCTACGGTTCTCTGCTTTGTTTTTAAATGTAAGTCAATTTCCCTACAACACTAATTAAGGCAGGAAAGTGCATGCTGTTGAACCGTTTCGTAAACGAAATCATGTGAAAGCTACAAATACATTGTTGATTTTGTCTGCTCGTTTCCCGATTTCAGTTATCTGGATGTGTTTTTAAATTGAGATCGATTTCATTTGGTATTCTGACCCCATTTCTTGTTTCCCTAATTACATTTCGCGTCCTGAAATGTTTGTAATTAGAATACGTATTGATCTAAATCAAGGGTCGCCAAACTTCTTTGACCGTCGATCCCTTCATGAGTTTCTTGACTTTTCATCAACCCCCTCTATTTTAGTATTACTTAATTATAATAGGGCAAGCAAAAAAGGCGCTTATGTGTTTTTAGATTGTTTATTTTATAATTGCAGCATTTATTGTATGTATAATATAGTACATATTATTACACTGGTGTGCAAAACTTAAGCATCGACTGTCTTTTTTTTTGCCGTAACTCCGGAAGAAATCACCTGGGAGACATGAAATTCAGAATAGAGAGACAGTATTTTATACTTAACGGATGAAGAAAGCATACTAGTGCAAAAATGAATAGAACGCATACAGTATGGAATCAAACAAAAAAAGACTTTATCGAAAGAGTAGCGTTGGTACAAATGATTGTCTGCCCAAGAGAGAGAACAACAAACAGATGTCCCTTAGTAAGGGATATAACCTCCATTAACTACAATGGTTCCTTGGTACCGTCTCTCCATACTCAACACCAGATTATCCAACAGATGTTGAGGTAAGAGTGCCCATTCCTCAGTGAGCATCTGTTTCAGTTGTTGGGTGTTCTCCGGCGGATATAATCGTGCCGAAAGGCGTCTCCCCAAAGCATCCCACACATGTTCTATGGGATTTAAATCAGGGGAGTACGCTAGCCAATCCATTCTAGTGATATCTTCATTTTCTAGCAGCTCCTCAACAGCAGGAGTCCGATGTGGCCTGGCGTTATCGTCCATAAAAAAGAAGTCGGCACCAATGGCACCTCGGAAACTCTTGGGCTACATTCGTCACACTACGCCCCTCCTCGAGCTTGCCGATCATTCTACCGATCATTCATTTGTAAAGTCGTCCAGATGGTTTCTTGTAGCCATATTGCACGTACGAACTCACTTGAACATGCAGCGAATGTCTTTAATAGCGCCTTTCGTCCTTTTTATTGTAGTCTTGCACTGCGCGCGCTGATTGCACGCGTTTTGCATGCCCCCACGTCACCTGTGACGTCTTGTTCGTGATATTTGAATACGAATCACCTTTCTACTGAATTGGGTGTTCATTGTACTGAACGAAAAAATCCCCTTTTGTACAATTTCATGACCGTATGGTTAAAAATTACATCGTTGCTTAAGTTTTACACGCCAGTGTATATTGGTTTAATGTCAAAGCGATACGTTTTTGTTTTTGACGTCCTTCTTAACATTACATATTGGATAAGACATTACATTTTTTAAAATTTTTTAGACATGTGCGAGGTAAATGCTTGGGTGTTGTTTAAAGAAGTGACAGGAAATCAGAAATTTAGCAAGTGAAATATCATCCAACAGATTTGTGAAAAGCTTCGTACTCCATATGTGGCATCTAAAATTAATGAATCAATTACTCAGATTTTGTCGCAGTTAGTTATAAAAGAAGACATCACTAGTAAAAGATTGAAATGCAGAGTGGAGATTTTGCATGGGAAACCACGCAAAAAATAGCTCTCAAATTGCAAAAAGGCAGTATGCGGGAAAGGCTCACCGTGAGAAGTAAAATGTTCTGATTGCTTCAACGAATGTACAAAATAATATGATATAAAAAGCAGGATTCAGTGTGATAAATTTTCAATTTGAATACTAGTATATTTGCTATTACTTATTAACTATCATTTGAAAGCTACAAAATAAGCTCTCTGTCGTGTATAATATCCAAAGCTCAGTAAGAGCCAGGGGCCAAATTGGCTGCCCTTTCCGTCTTTGTAGGTATAAGGCAATTTCCCATCTTTCTGGTGTTAAATAAGGCTAATTTAGCTTTGGAGCCTAAAAGTATCGTCCGAGATTGAATAATCGCGACATCTATACTTTGCAGACGTGTCTGTACTTCCCTGAATTTTGAAAATAAGTCCGTCAAGTAGAAAATATGATTCTTATTTCTCTTTAGTTCATCACTCAAAAACAAATTAACATATCTAAGACACTCTGGGGTTGAATCGAACAACTCAACAAATCTTTGCAGACTTGTACTTCTAGTCAACCGGACCGCGGTAGCTCGTTTGGAAGAGTAGCGGATTAGCACATGGAGGGTTGCGAGTTCAAAACCAACCAAAAACCATCGCGTACAAAGGGGTCTGGTGCACGTTAAATTCGTCGTCTTCTCAAATGTCCTATGCGTGGTCTGGAAGTTTGGAGAGTGGGGTGCCAGCTCAGGTGTTGATCTCGTCATCTGACCGTGGTTCAAAGTTACGTGGTGTTGTCCTCGGTTCTTTTCCTTTGGGATTGTTCCCGGACCGTCTCCAATGGCCCGTTGTGTTGCTCCAGTGTGACGTTAATTAAATACCCCTACTTACCTCTATACAACCATCTTACTTCAGTATGAGAGAAATTGGTTTGATACTTCATTTTTTCAGTGTTTGGCAAGCAATCGTGATTTGGAATAGAATATTAGGTACTTTTCCGTTAGCCGGGCGCAAATGTCGCCAATTGTGAACCAAACGCGAGCCAAGTCGCCAAGCGAAGCGATTGACAAAACAGTCAAAGGAATAAAAGTCGAAAACGTTCAACTATAAACAAATATTAAGTAAGCAAAACAAGTTCAACTATAAACAAATATTAATAAATAATAATAATAAATAATAAATAATAATAATAACTATAAACAAATATTAATAAATAATAATAATAAATAATAAATAATAATAACTATAAACAAATATTAATAAATAGTAATGAATTCAGAGAATAGAGCACATGGCCCCAAACGAACATTCCCCTTATGGTTGTAAGAAATTTGGCGGAATTCTACATTATTTGGCTATTTTTCGCTTGCGCCCGGCTGACGGAAAAGTACCGAATATTATCTAGGAGTATTATTTCGGAAGATATCCATAAAAGGCTGGGAAACTGATTTAACATAGGAGCGCCAAACTTTCTGTATTCATGAATGACATGAAACTTAGTATCTGAAGTTAAATTATGATATAGTTTCGAAATTTTGTGTCAAAATAGGGGGTTGCAATTGGAAATTATGAAGTTTGTGCTCAATTTAATATGTAGACGGCCCCTTATATAAAATATTATGCATATGAATTTATAGAAGACTTTATTCCCTGTCAAATGCATCGTTGAATTTGCTCTACTGTTAAAATTGTTTAAATGAAGAGGGATGGTTCCTTTTTTCCGCCACTGTGCATCTATCAAATTTGTGAAGAGTAGATTAACATTTTTACGCTTCAAAATTGAAACTAGTAGTATTACTAGTTTTTTCCGGGGTTTTTGTGTTAATTCTTTATTTTTCCGCTTCATGAAGTTTCATCACACTCTTCTGCAATTTCATTTTTATCCCACTGTTTGAGATACTTCTTTTTGTTGGCTACAGCAAATTTATAAGCTCAGTGCTGATTTCTTGCTCAAACGTAAAAGCGTCGTAAAAGTTTTTATTTGTATCACATTACACGCAAATTCATACTTCACGCCTGATTACACATAATTTTTCACATGTTTATGAACAGCGCCCAATTTTACGTTCTAAGCTCTTCATGCTTCAAGGAGAGATATCCGTTCACTAGAATCAGCTACAGCTGCTACAACAGTACTGAAAGCAGCTGCATGAATCTTGCTTTTTTTTGCCTGTTTTACTTTTAGAACACATATATGTCGATAAAACGAAAAACTGTTTTGATTTGATCGAAGAATTATTTGCTAATGAAAGCATTTTTTATATGTCTCTGTAACACCTCTTGTACCTATGAATTCAAGGTCATGTACATTCGCGGAAAAAATGAACCACCCTCTTCATTCAAACAATTTTAGCAGGTGAGCAAATTCAAATATGGTATTTGACAGTGAATAACGTCTTCTATAAATTCATATGCATAAAATTTGCACAAGGGGCCATCTTCACATTAAATTGAGCGCTAACTTCATAATTTCCAATAGCAATCCCTATTTTGACACAGAATTTCGAATATATACCATAATTTAACTTCAGATACTAAGTTTCATGTCATTCATGAATACAAAAAGTTTGGAGCTGCTAATGTTAAATCAGTTTCCCAGACTTTTATGGATATCTTCTTCAATAAATTCAAAGAGGACTCGTTTAATATAATCTCTCGCCACTAGGTTAAGGCATTTTTGACAATCCAATATATTTGTTTATTATTGTGAGAAAGCATTTGAGAGAGAAGTGATGAAGGATGATATAGCTTTAAAGCTCCCAAAACCTTTTAAATACGGCACGCCAAAGAGACAAGGAACACACATAAACCTCCAAGTAGTTTCAACGAGATATCTCATCCATCACGATCTGACTAATTTTGCTATTGACAAGATATCTCATCAAGATATTGTCAATTTTTTCTGATGACGAGATCAAGATCTCGTCAGTTTTTTTTCTAATGTCGATACATCTCGTCCGTCAACATCTGATGAGTTTTGTTAATGACGAGACAACTCATTATGACAACCACCAGATGGGTTAACTTGAATATTGAAGCATATTTTAGAAACAGCAAAAGCAATGGTAAATGATAAATCTGAAAGCCTCATTTTGTTCAAGTGTTATAACTTGATTACTGTCTTTATCTATATTAAAATATCATTACACATTATTTCAAGTAAAAAATATTTATGTATACCTTTTTCTGGTGTTATTTATTAAAAATACCCTTTTAAAATTGAAATCGTAGTATGTTTGAAGGTGCAAGATGGTTCGTTCAAAGATACCTGACCTTTGAAACATTGCCCTGAGCTTAAATTTTTGTTAATGAAATTTTTATGGTATGAATAAAATTAAATTTTGAATGTGTAGATAAATCGAAAGTGTTTCATCGATGTAAGCGTCCTAGAAATTGGTGAAAGCGAGAAATTGGTTGAAATTAAAAGAAAAATATATAATGTGTTTAAAGGTACGGCGGTCTCCTCTACTCTGCACTGAGTATGTGGGATCTGGATACAGTTTGGTAGGTAGTTAATTAACGTCACACTGGAACACCACAACGGGCTATTGAAGACGGTCCGGGATCAATCCCTAAGGGAAAGATCCAAGGACGACGCCTCGTAATTTGAACCACGGTCAGATGACGAGGATGAACACTTGAACTGGATCCCCACTCTCCAATCTTCCTCACCTTTCCAACGTGAGGACTTTTGAGGCCATGAGAGATTTAACGTGCACCGGCCCCCGTGTACTCGATGTTTTTTGGATGGACCGAGTTTTGAACTCGCAGCCCTCCGTTTGCTACAAATGAGGAGTACCTGGAATTCGACAACTGCATCACAAGTAATGAATTTGACATAAAACTGGCGAATTAAGTTCTTGTGTTACCCAATTTCCTTTTCCATATTACCAATTTCCTTTTCCATATTACCAAAAAATGGATTGGAAAATGGAATTTCCATATTCCGTTTTCCATATTACTTTCTAACTTGTTTCTGAGCACGGGATTTGCTTTTGTTTCACTGTCTTGATGTTAGGGCTTGCGAGCGAACTAACGAAGATTGCTGTTGTACATTTTACGTGGACAAGAAGCATATAGGTAGGTAGGTATTTTAATTAACGTAGCATTGTGAACACAATCGGGCTATTGGCGACGGTCGGGATCAAACCCGAAGGGAAAGATCCGAGGACAACACTTAATTTTGAACCAGAGTTAGATGACGAGGTCACACCTGATCTCCAAACTTCCACACCCCTCCAACGTAAGGACATTTGAGGCCACGACATAACGTGCACCTTCCTCCTTCGTACAATACAGTCTTTGGTTTGATTCGAACTCGCAACCCACCGATTCCTAGTCCGTTACTCTGCCAACCGGGCTATCGCTGCCCCGGAAACATATAGGAATTAGGTTTGTGAGAAGTAAACATTCATTAAGTAAACTACATCTGGAATCCTGATACGTCGAGTGAGAACCCTTTATACTTATATAGAAAAACATACCTCAGAAGTTTTCTTTAATCTCTTCTCGATCCCACCAAAGACCGTTGTGTACGCTGGCCACCCTAAATCTGCTGTGGCATAAAATGTTCTCATGTTGAAGGGGTGTTGAAGTTTGAAAAGTCAGGTTCCTGCTCAGGCATTGACCTCGTAATCTGACCGTAACACAAGCATACCCCCTGAAACTCAAAATAAAAGCTTTAAGTAAACAGCGATAATAGAAAACAGTACAAAACAATAACATTGAAATAATAGGAGAAAATTCCAAGTAAAAACTTTCGGAAAACAGCGAAAATGGAAAACAATACAAATCGTATTGTTTTTCATTTCCCCTGTTGGTTCTTGGTGTTGGTCTAAATGGCTCTTTAAATGAACCTCTAAAGTATTTTCAGCCTTCGAAATACAAATATACATCTGTTTAGAAAAGGATTCTCGACTGACTCTCAAAATAGATTATGGTTGCAATCTGTTTACACTGAAGTGCTTCATTCAGATTCTAGTATTTTTTATAATTACCTGCCTTTGCGGTGTTCCACATCAAGTGCACTTATCCCATTTATTGCAATTTGAAGTTTAAGTCCGTTTATGTTTAAAAGAGAATACTTGTATTAGGACCAAATCCTTCAGTTTTCTGGGAACACGAAATGACCAATCAATCTGAACTCAAATAGCAATAACAGTAATGTTGAACTTGTACCGAAAATAAATAGCAACTGCTATTTAACCACCGCCATTTTTCTAATTCAAGCATTCTTCGTTCGAGTTATGTTACATAAAAATACCATAATTACCCAGAAATATCTGGAATGATCTAGATCTCATTGTTGCCATTCTTCAATAGACTAATAATGACTATTTTTGTGCCACTGCATTAGAATAGATGAATATGCAGGGTATTTTTTTTATGTAAAGACACCATTTTGTTTCGGAATAACATTTAAATAAAAAAAATTTTAAATTTAACTATTTTATGTATTGTTTACTCAATGAATGACATTGTTTATGAAATATGACATCGGCTAAATGACTTCCTCTGACTGTTGAAAATATAGGCGACTAGATTTTCCCATTAGGTTCGAGCACATTTCTGGAGTGATTTACTTCGTGAATGTTTTGCTTAAGCTGTGCAATCTTGTGGGCTTGAAAGCTTAGACTCGTTCCTTCAAGTAATACAAAAGAAAAAAAATCTGGCGGGGAAAGATCAAAGGCGTCAATCGGCATCACCAGATTTTTATAGTATTTTATCAAGAGGTAAGTAGTTGAATTAACTTCGCACTGGAGCAACACACGGGCTAATGGTGACGGTTCGGAATCTATCCCGAAGGAAAAGAACCTTGTAATTTTGAACTAGGTTCAGATGAAGAGGTCAACACCTGATCTGGCACCATTTTCTCTTAATTTCCACACCACGCCAACGTGAGGGCATTTGAGGCTGCGACAGATTGAACGTTCACCAGCCCCAGCGAACACGATTTTGGTTGGATCGAGTTTCGAACTCGCAACCCTCGTATTGCTACTCGGTTGCTCTTCCAACTGGGCTACTCCGGCCTGGAGCTACGAAGAGATGCCCAAAAGTTGTACAGTTGTCCAAATGCTGCTTCTGGATTCAGAGGTTCCTGGTAAGGCATGGATGTTTGTTCGTCCCGAATAAATGTGTGTTCCCTCTATAAATGTTTATTTTGGGTCTCTGTACCACCCTTTACAATTTGACCAGATATTTTCGAAACACTATGTGTACATTACTTTACGCTGTCGTGTTTGGTATTCACCAAACATGACCCTTTGGTCATAAAACCCAACCCGCCAAACCTACTATTTCATCCTGTCCAAACTTATTTTGGGACAGCGGGAGCTCGGTTGGAAGAGTAACGGACTAGCAACCGGAGGGTTGCGAGTTCGAATCCAACCCAAGACCGTCGTGTACATGGGGATAGATGCACGTTGAATCTGTCGTGACCTCGGATGTCCTCACGTTGGCGTGGTGTGGAAGTTTGGAGAGTCGTGGTGTGCCAGTTCAGGTGCGACCTCGTCATCTTACCGTGGTTCAGAATGACGTGGTGCTGTCCTCGGATCTTTCCCTTCGGGATTCATCCCGGATCGTCGCCAATAGCCCGTTGTGTTACTTCAGTGTGACGTTAATTAAATACCTACCTACCAAGTCTATTTGGGCCGTGTTCCTGATATTGCGTAATATTAGTACACTCTTTTAAATTAATTTTATTGAATCCTATTTTTATGTTACTTTTTCTACCTTGATCGATCATTGATCAATTGAAAGATAATCGCACACTTTGACGTAATGAACTCGACAGAATGTCCGTGTTCTTGTAGGTTTACATTTTAATAACATGCTCCCGTGCAACCTGTCAGATAATTTTCCACTCAAAAGCTCATTAATAACAGGATTTACGCTCGTCACGTAACGTTTGCTTAGTAACATTTGCAACAGCAATAGATTTATCACTCGTCGCTAAAAAGTTTCGTTTTAATCTATTTTGAGATGTTGAATACTGATGTTGAATTTCGTTCATACTAGGAAAACGAAGGAGACTAAGCAGTTTAAACTATGCTTATAGGAAACGACGTTTTGCTCCTTTGAGGATGCTTTATTAAATAATTATGTTTTTAAGGAATACTAGATTTTGTATTACTTTTTATGATAAATAATTATGTTTGATGGGTTTAAACGAAATTTTACTTTGATGGGAAATATGCTTTGGTAGTTATATTACAGAAATATGCAGTGATATCGCAGAAATATGTTTTGGTAGTTATATTACAGGAATATGCTTTGATAGTTATATTATAGAAATATATTTATTTTTAAAGTATGTATTTCAAAATTATTTCTGATGACACAATTTTACAAACTTGGGACAATTTGAACTCCAAGATATTTTAAAATTTAAACTCTACAAAAGAATTTTATTCCTATTTGAAAAAATGTATAGTATTGACGAAAAAATTTATAGAACATAAGTGCCTTTTGGTAGTTATATTATTTGAGATTAATATTACGTTTCTTTTTCAAAGAATAAGGACTTGAACATTTGAGTCTCTGAGGGGTTCATACCCATACAGGGTGATTCTACGGTCATGGGACAAACTTCAGGGGGTGATAGAACACAACGAAACAAATACTTTTCCCCATAGAATGTAGGGTCGCAAGTGCAGCTGTTGACCGCTAGGGAGCGCAGTCAAACGCTTATATAAAAGCCCATAGAATGTCTATTGAGTGAGTCTAAACTAATACGACACACTTCAGGGGGTGATAGAACACAACGAACCAAACACTTTTCCCCATAGAATGTACGGTCGCTAGAGGGCGCTTTCCATTTCGGCACAAACACACGGTCCGACGCAAGTTGGAAAGAAGAGGCATGAAATATGGAAACAACGCTTTAATCTCAAATAAACATCAATAACTGCTTGACAAAACGAAATAATACAATTAGATTTGCATCAATTAAAGCTAAGTACAAGGAACAACGGGTAAGAAAGAAATGACAAAACATGAGAAACTTTCACATGGAAATGAAACGACATGTACCAACATCAGTCGGTAAGTACAACGCAAATGCACCATTACAGAAGCTGTTCAAAATGTCGACACCTGATGCAGGCCTCGCATCGCCGACATAACGCTTTTATACAAGCGTTTGACTGCGCTCTCGAACGGACCAACCGTTGTTCTTGCGACCCTACATTCTATGGCGAAAAGTGTTTGTTTCGTTGTGTTCTATCACCCCCTGAAGTTTGTCCCATTTCAGAATTAAATCACCCTGTATATCCGGTCTACAACCTGCAGTCTTCCCTGCATGCTTTCTAGCCAGTTTTGATCTTCTTGACCAATAAAATATCTCCTAGGATTCTTTCAACCAACAGATGTGGTTATTTAGTCATTATTTGTGTGTTATTCGGAAAAAGCTACTGCTAGGAAATCTCGTAAAGCTCAGGACGTTAAAAAATGTAATTTAAAAACAATTTTTGAAGTCTATCTTCTACAAATCTTATCGTATTTGCAAACTATTTTTTAATGTGCTGTGATATGGTTCTTGTATAATCGTACTTTGGATAATTTTATTACTTTTTTTCGTATAAAATAAGTGACACGTGCATACATAATCTGAAATTAAAACCAAAAATACTTACACGCGCACATTTATTTGTTTCATTTCATTCCATTCAAAAAGTGATTTAATTCTGAACTATGAATAACTGCACAATCTACTAAAAAATCTCATAATTTCCTGAATACACAAAAATGCCTTTTCAATTACAATTTCGTTCACACTAGAAGAATGTAGACAAATCCGTAAAAAGTTTGTTTAAAAAATAAAGTACTTTAACCCTCTGACGGGCTCACACACATAATTCCACCTTACAACCTATAGTCTTCCCTGCATGACTTCTAAGCCCGTTGTGATCTTTTTGACCAATAGAACCTTTCCAAAGGATTCTATTCAAAGGAAGTCAGAAATGTAATATCTCCAAGGGATTCTATTCTAAGGAAAGGACTAATAGAATCTTTTCAAGGTATTCTATTCTTAGGAAAAGATCAATATAATCTTTCCAAAATATCCTTTATAAGGTAAGAATCAGAATTGTTCCTAATGATTCTATTCCAAGCAAAGGAGCAACAGAATCGTTTTATTCTAATGAAAAGATCAATACAATCTATCTAAAGGTTGATTAAACTAATAATGACTAAATAACCTCATCTTCCAACAGAATATATGGATGCTTTGGAAAGCAGGGGTTATTTAGTCATTAAATGTGTGTTGTGAGGTAAAAACAATACTACACTACTCCAAAATCTTGAGACTCAGAAAGTTGATAATCGTCCACCACGCCCTAACAATTTCAATACGAAATTTTTATGTTAGTAACTAGGAAAATTTCTTTTGACTTTTTGCTAAACTACAACATTTTACTCTCTTTTTAACCTCCTTTCACTTTGCACGAGTCATTAATCGCCGTTCTACCATTTTCTGACTTTGAATAAGCATTTTGAAAAAACAGCTCTAAAGTGAATAAAGAATACTCCAATCACCTAGAAATTTCATAACACTGTTTTAAGTAATTAATATTACTATTAATGAATTAAACGTTTCAATATTTTGGGCAATTTTTGGTCTCTATAACTAAATATAAGTATTCAATTTGTCCTTTAAACGCATACTAACACTTACTATAGATGAATTGATGTATTTCAAATAAATATCACCAATCGGAAATACTTTTCGGTCTTCATTTTATACTTGAGGATTGTAAGTATTATAAAAATTTAAATTTCATTACGAATAAATGTAGTAAAGTTTTAGTTTATAACAACACGTGAAAATACATAGCATGAGGTTTTAAAATGTGATTTAAGGCTTAATAATTGAAAATTTATTAAAAGGATTTTATGACGTCTGCAATTTTCTGCATTAACTTGGACAAAACTTGGATTTTTTTGTTCCTCGAGAAATTTTAAATATAATAGTAGCTGCAAAACAAAAATAGATCCATGAAATAATGGTGGTGGATTGTTTAAGATTCATAGTATAACATGACTCATAATGTATTACAAATAGCTAGATCTATTATAATATATTGAATAGAATTCTGTAAAACAATTATACCAAAAACTCAATCTAAAAAAATATTTTATATTATTCATTCAGATGTGCTGCTGTCCAAACTAATCAAACTGCTTAAAGAATAAAAAATTGAAACTCCAAACTAATATTAAATCTAACTTTAAGTTGAATTATCGAGATTAAAGATCTAACTTTAAGTTAAATTAACGAGATTGTTCAAGAAAAGTTTAAGATTCAATGTAAAACTAAACTATGATCAATAGCAATAAATAATGTTTAAAAAGTATGTGATACCCCTTATAAATAAACAGCCATGACAAAATATGTTTTGTATTTGTATAAAAAATTTATTTGACAGAATATATGAACATTATACATATAAAAACTACCTATACAAGCAGGATTGTCGAAAATATGAGCATTTTACAAATGTATGAGTGGTCGTTGAACAAGAAAAGTTTGACGCACACATATTTCTGCTTATACCATCACTCAAGATGTTTAACTTTCCAGAAACCAATTATGATGGTACATTTCGCAACGTTCTGATGTTAAGGAACACATTTTTCTAAGAATATTTACAAACCCATGCGTTGCTATATGCTGCTACAAAAAATAGATATAAAAGGTTTCGAACATGTGCGTAAGTGCAACTTAAACGGAAGAGATATATTTGCTTACAAAAACATTTTCAAACGATCTTTAATTATTAATTTATTTCATTTTTACCATTTATAACATTTTAATAATTGAAAACTGAGGTAAACATTTAACTTTTGACAGCAAATTTAAAATTAATTTAAATTAAAAATTAAATTTAAATTATTGATAATTTAAGGGATTGTAAATAATTGCGAAACAATTTCATGAAGCATTTTTCAGTTTTAGTTTCAATTCGTTTTTTTTTAATTTTATGAAAATTATCCAAATTACAAATATGCATTTTAATTTATCAAACACGAAAATCACTTTGAAAGTTAAGAACTATATTGATTGAATAAAATATCCCAATTTTATTGATTACTCTATCTTTGCATTAGAATAATTTCCCAAATTATTTATAAAATAGTGTGCTAATTAAAAAAACTATAATTTTAATAATTTGGCTCTCCCTAATTGATAGATCGTGATTGAAGTGCTGAAGAATGAATGAACTTGTTTATGTTTGCTCCAAAAAAACCACCTTAACACTCTTCTGGTCTAACAATTTGGCCTAACCAATTTACTCGTAACATTAACACTTTCCTTGCTCACCACGATGATGTTTGGCACCTTCCAAATAATCCTTTTCACGCTTTCATTATCACTAAACACATTCGTAATTTCTTTCAAAAGTCTCCCGTATAATTTCGTCGGTTTACAAGTGAAACGCGCAAAGTTGAAACTTTCCAAGGTATGATATTTTTAGCTTATTCTAGACCAGAATGACCTTTAGCCTAGTAAAGTCCACTAAGTCATTTTTTATTTGCATAAAGTTTATATTTTTTCTGAAACAAACGCACTTAGTGTGTTTATCTTAGTAAATATTTTCTTTGTTTTCTCAGAACTATTTTTTATTTTGACTTTGAGTGTTTCACTTGAAAGTCGATGATTTCAGCATTTTATGAAGTTACCTAAACGACCTTAACAATGTATGTACAAAATTATCCTGAGTAGAACCCTAATGGATGAAATGATGAATGGCATGAATAGTGTATTAAAAAAGAGTCCTAAGTTATTTGTTACAGGTTTTCACCAGTATCCACCACCACCTCCGATGGCTCCGAGTCCTCCACCATATCCACCTCCAAATTCGCCTCCATATCCACCACCATGACCGCCTCCAAATCCGCCTCCATATCCACCACCATGGCCGCCTCCATATCCACCACCATGTCCTCCAAGCTGTTCGTAACCGTATCCGATGTCAGCGTGAGTGTGGTGGTGCACTCTGCAAAAACAAAATAACATGAAAGTTTTGTTGGAAAAATTATATTGTTGTCGGTAAAATTCTTTAATATGGATCAGAAATCATAAGCATAAATTCAATTCTAACTTAATAATGATAAAATAATCTTACAGATATGTTTTATGATTAGTTACAGTGGATAGATTCGTGAAACCCAAAGACCATTAGCAAGAAAAGTTAATTATTAATTCTCAGTTTTCGCTATCATTATTTGCTTTTCATTGTTGACTATGATTACAACCCTGAGTAAATCTAAGGTCTATAATGATTTATGTTCTAAAATTTAAATGAAATGAAAAACGTAAATATAAGAATTCAATTTATGACAATTATAAACACTAAATAGGTTATTAATACAAACTCCACTGCATACATTCACATAAGCTTACATTAAGCATATATGTTAAGCTTGGACATAAGCTCTTACATCAATAGCACATGAGCTCTCTCACACTTTTGAATGACACAAGTAAAACTTGTAAGCGCAGTCCAAGTAAGTAGGTATTATAATTAACGTCGCACTGGAGCAACACAAGGGTCTATTCGTGACGGTCCTGGATCAAACCCGAAGATAAATCCGAGTACAACACCACGTAATTTTGAACTACGGTCAGATGACGAGGTCCATTTGAGCTGGCACCCCACTCTCCAAACTTCCAGACCACGCCAACGTGAGGACATTTGGTCACGACAGATTTAACGTGCACCAGACCCCTTTGTACACGACGGTCTTTGGTTGGATTCGAAAATTGAGCTATATTTATTTATGGCACAAGGGTTTTATGGCACAAGGTTCATAAATGCTACGCCAGGCACAAGACATACAATATATATCATCAGATATCAGGCAGTAGACACATACAATGAAAGTTGTTACTGACACAGAAGAGATAAATGCATCCAGGGATGAAGGAATGCACCTGACAGGAATTGAGCCGCCTACAGTTCGAAAGTTGCTAGCGCAGTGGGCATACACACTGAGCCCCAATCTCAATGGAGAACAGAGAATAACAGAAATATTCTCATTGAGCACAGCCTAGCCCTTATTTCGACACGATAGCAAAAAGAACCACCTTTCATTAATGTTATTAACCTTGATGATTGAGATGTTATTGGTCTAAAGCAATGGTTCCCAACTGGTGGTACGCGTACCACTGGTGCTACGCGAGAGCATTTGGAGTGGTACGTAGAAGGGTTCAATAATAATACAAACTAAAAGTACTGGATTAAAACTTACAACTCCCGCGCTGCTCTTTTTAGTCAAGCACTAAATTTTTAACTCTATTTGTAACAGCATATTTATGTGAACGTGGGTTTTCAGAGCTAGTGTATGTAGGAATAGACTGTGCTTGGAAAACGACTTAAGATTAAAGATAAGCACTATTGAACCTGACATAGCTCTAATAAGAACTAAGCATAAGCAACAGCAAGTTTCTCATTATGCCTCCTGATAAAGACCTTTTAGTGTTGGGAAATTGTATTTGCCATTTGTAAATAAAAATTACATATAAACGGCTTTTTCTAGTTTTTTGTTTTATTTATACATAAATACATTTTGCAAAGTTATTGTATAGAATTTATTTGACCCCTCAAAAAGTTATAAGATAACCAGTGGTACGCCACGACCCTACAAAATTATCAGGTGGTACTCAAGTATAAAAAGGTCGCTGGTCTACAGCATGTTCATTGCCATAGATGCCACGGGTACCCACATGAAAAAGAAATTCCTACCTGTAATCTCCTTCAACATTAATCTACATTCCAAAATGCGGATGGGTTGCGGTAGCCGGGTTGGAAGAGTAACGGATTAGCAATCGGAGGGTTCGAAACTAGGTCCAGACAAAGACCGTCGTGAACATGGGGGTTGGTGCGCGTTAAATCTGTCATGGCCTCAAATGTCTTCACGTTGGCATGGTGTGGAAGTCTGGAGAGTGGGTTTCTAGCTCAGGTATTGACCTCGTCATCTGGCCGTGGTTCAAAATTGGTGTTGTCCTCGGATCTTTCCCTTCCGGATTGATCACGGACTATCGTCAATGGCCCGTTGTGGTACTCCCAGTGCGACGTAAATTCAACTACCTACCTTCCTACCTGAATATCTTATAGCAGTTTGTCTTCATGGAATCACAATTTAGAAATTTAGAAAAAAAGAAGTAGTTTACATTTATTAAATACTGTTTTATTAACCTACTCTTTTATTTCTGCATTGAACAGCACTTTCTGATCCTACTAAAACTTATTTATCAACCTTTGTCATTATTTATCAATTTCAGGGAGTAATTTATAGTTTATATGTCACAGAGAAATGTCGAAATAATTCTAACAGTCGTACCTTATCCCTAAATCTTGTCGTATCAGTGTATCTTACATGTAAATTACTGACACTATAAATTTTCACTAATCAATTTTTTTCATGTCTAAAAACAATTTATCTTTATAGAAGCACAAAACAATTTCCTATATAAAGTTAAAAACTAGAAACTTAAATATGCATTGAAATAACACATCTTGCTATGTTATTTTTAAAACTGAAATGGTAGTACTTCTAATGAAATCCGATAGCTACAATTCGCAGTTTAAAACTTAATTGGTGTAAATTCATGTATAACGTTTATCAGTAATTTATTTGAAATTTAAATTTGTTATGACACTAGAAATTTAATTCTCACTCAGATACATCATATTTAATTTTACACTACTAATAAACAAATTGTTGAAACACTAATGGTACTAATGGAACTAATACTACCGTTCCAAATCGGCATCCATTTCTGTGAAAGGGGCTATTTGTTTTTCCTACTTGGATTTTCATTCCCCTTGGAATAATATAGGGCAGTTTTGCTTCAACGAGATATTCGCCTTTAGCAAAATTGACCAGATCGTGTGCGAGACATCTCTGCGAATTACTTGGAGAGTTAAACCATTCTCAAACTGTCTATCAAAACTAGATCTAGTCTAAACTGCCCATAATACCTGTGATTACTCTACTGCAGAAGATAATGGCAGTTGATCGTTACTTACGGGTAGGGAGTGTGATGAATGTTTTCCTGGAACACGGGGATCGGCAGAGGAAGTGGAAGCGGGAACAAGATCTTCTTCCCAGTCAGAGCGTTGGCAATTAGCCCATATTTGACCAGTTTCTTCAGCCGCAGGTGGCCGGCTTCCGTTTGTTGCAGCACGAGAGCTGCCATCACGAAACAAAGAGCGAAAACGACGAAACTCCTCATTCTGCTGAGTTTTGACCACTAGAGATGAAAGAAGAAAGTTTAGAGCACTAGAAAGAAAAGAGCATTTGAATGAATCATTTCTTCGTGTGATGAAAGGGAATTTCAAGAATTAAGAAGAAAATGAAACAATTGAGGATTGTTTAACCCTCCTGTTGGTTGTCTCGTCATTATCAAAATTGGTCAGATCTTGAAGGACGAGATATCTCGTCGAAACCACTTGAAGGGTTAAGCATGTACATGTACAAATGTTTCACAATTTATTCAGTACATTTCTTTTAGTTCAGTGGGATTTGAAAACGACTTGAAATAATATCTTAGTGTTAATTTATTCTGACAATTCACTGTAAAAATGTATTATAATAATAGCAATAAAGTATTAACAAAGTGTAAGTTAGCATTTTCAAAAACAAAACAATAAGTACAAATGTTTTTTAATTTCACTAGCACTTGTTCCATAATTTTAAAAATGCGATTAAAAATTTGTTAGTGAATATACTAGCACATTTCACTATTATTTCAAATTCTATACAGAAAAATTGCTTTCAAGTTACAAAGAAGTACACATTTTTTAATGAAAAATAGTCAATATTACTATTAAGATGATACAGATTGCTTAGTGGGTAAAAACAATAAGCAGGAATATCAAATTTTTGTATCGATTCACATGTAACGAATAATATCCGCTGTTAAACAATCGCGTAACTACATTACGGCCTTAAAGTAGCATTAAGGTATTAAGTAATTCGAAATACTATCTAAAACTAACTGCTCCCATTCAGAACAAAATTTATAATAAATTCACGAAATCTCATTGTAAATTTAACACTCTTATTGAACTTAAGTCTCAAACCCTAATTAACAAATGCCTAATTTTTATCTTTGATTTTATTTAAGTATACAAAGCAATATAAAACTAATTATTGTTCTAATTTTAGAATTTAAGGAGTGATTATTTCCTACTAGGGACTTCACATTTAAATTTTATAATAGAAAGATAAAATTTGCGATGCGTTTCGAACGCAAATTTTGAGATATCATATTTTTAATAATCAAGTCTTATTAATAAAGTCATAATTAATTTCAGAAATAATGAATCGTAAACATAACCATAAAAGTTTCGTCTAGTTACTTAACTCTCCTAATCTCTAATCTTCAGATTACTCTTTCCATTATCAGTAGTTAGTTTTATGACGTGATTGTAACATTTAAAGGTGATTAGAAAAAATTATCTTTTCTAATAGAGCACTGACCAAAAAAAAATTTTTAACTTTCAGATGATATCTTCCGATACCTAAGCGGAAAAATTATTAGATGGTTCGAAACGTTCAAACGTTCCAAAGCAATTGTTCGAAAAGTAATCCCGAAACTCAATTTTGCGATGAATCTACGATTTTAGCACGGACCAAAATGCCTCTAGAAACCTAACTGCTAAAAGCAGTCGCCCAACATAACCAATCACTCACCCAAATCAATCCTGCGAGCGAGCACAAATCCAAATCAACCGTTCACAGTTAGGAGCCGAGAACCAATCTGACCAGCAATCGGTGACAGTCCTCCTTTAAATACCACGGGTGTTGTCAAGAAAAAAAGAACATAAAAAAAAGAAAACCAGTCCACTCGAAAGTGAAATTATCAATGAAAACAGGAGGGGCTCCGAAAGAGGAACAAAAGTGGCGACCACCCGCCCTACTTCAGGTGGAAACAGAATCGTCTTTTGTAATGACGCAATAAGTTCTAAGAATTTCACCCATTGGAGCAGGCGGTAGCCTAGATTTTCACCAGGGGAAAATCCCTATTATTTCCCCCTCCTTGATCTAGAGCGATGAGCTAGTCGAATTCCATAACTGTATTTCTACTACGAAAGGAAAGTGAAATATAATACCCCTTAAGATATATAAGAAATCAGTTTAACCCTAACCGGTATTCCGCTTTACTGGAGCGATCATTTCACTTTTCTTCGTTCTTTTCCTTATTAAAGAAACATGGATAATTGGCAGACGATCACTTTTTGCTTTTGTTATGAGGTTTCGGTTTCCTTCAATTAACGGGAGAAAACTTACGGAATGTTTCGTGTTTTAGTCTTAGAAAAACATCAAACAGGTTGTTTTTATTGGGTGATTATTTCAATCAAGCTTTCGTAATGGTTTCGGCGTGTTTAATTATAGTTCAGAAAGTGACTAATTATATGAATAAATCATTATGAGTGAGGTTTCTATTTATATTCCTAATTTTGAAAATGCGTTCATTACTTGATGCCTTTACAAAGACGCATTGGAATAGGAAACGGTGTCTGTTCAAATTAATTCCAGTATATTTATTTTATTTTATAATATTTAGAAGATTCTTTATATAACACCTTTAATATTTTGAAAAGAAAGATCAAAACTTAGATATAGCTTTGTAGCTATTAGGGAAATACGATTATCCATTAACGATACTGATTAAGAATAATAAATTCTACTTTTAAAGAATAGATTAAAAAATGCTCATACATCCACAAAAATTGCTCCCCTTATCCGCAAAATTGCTCATTCACTTTCAGTGGGCGAAATAATCATAGAGCTAGAAAACAATAAGCAAAATTTATAAACTGAGACAAAATTGTTTTAATATAATTGTTTTAAGATATAAGAGGAGCAGATATTTTAATAGTAATACAAATGAAGATTGAACAAGGTAAAAATTAAGGTTAAACGAATACTTACACAGGTAATATAGTTAAGTTTCATATGATTTCAGTTTGAGAGTAAAACCTTATGCAGTTATTCATTTTGATTCCGGTGCAAAATCTAAAATACATTATAATTTTCTTTGTACCACATAACTTTACATCCACTTTTCCCCCAAAAATTGGGATCAATAACTATATTAAGTTGTAAGCTTTTAATGACATTTAGAACCTGTAAAACCTTTTGGAAGTAAAGTATTCATATCATAGCAATAAAAGAATTTTATAACCATATAGTTGAGAACCATTGGTTTTTGTAAAGCTAGAATTGCTTAAAACTCTCGTTCAGATAATTGATTGAATCATTCAAAAATCGAACTACCTACTATATATTAAACTATACAACAATCTACACTTTTAATTATGAACAATTATTTCTTCGCAGAATAAAATAAGTACAAACGCTACCATATTTAATAAATGTTTTGTAACCCTTAAATACATATTTTTTTCATTCTAAACTTAAAGGTAAAATAAATTTTATAAATACAATAATGACAATGGGATAATTTGTAGAAAATTCCATAAGAAAGTTCCTCAAGTTTCAAATAGAAAAATAATGATACTAAGAAGTAAATTAGCATTTTTATACTTTTTAACTATCTAATAAATAACTAAATCAAGTAAAAGTCACAACTTTATAGTTTATTACACTTAAAGTTTGTAAATACTTAATTCTCTATTTTTTTTTTATTTTCAATACATGAAAATAATGTATTCATGTTCAGTAAAACACTTATTACGTATGGACTACATGAAAGTAATCTGTATAACTAATAAAGATTAAAGTTTAAACTAATATTCACTTCTCTGATAGAAACATACGTTACATTTTATTATAATAAATGAAACAAAATATGAAAATCATTTTGACATTCAGACATAATTTTAACGGATAAAAATAAAACAATTTTCCAAAAGTGGAAAAAGTTAATTGTTTCTGTTTAATAGGTACATTAATACATTAACTTTGACGTATTTATGAGATGCACTATCTCAATCGAGTCTGAAAAGCAAAAATGAAGAGATAAGTTTTATTAATTTTAGGATTATTCAAATTAGGTACTTAGAAATATTCAAATTAACCTTCTACATGTATAACAGGCAATAGTTAAATTATTATCCAATCAGATCTAGAAACGTAGTGTTTTATGATTCAGGTAATACATTAAAACTTGCTAATCTGTCGGTAACAATTATTTAATGCCTGATTCTATGTATATACTATTAACTAAGTACCATTGCAATTGTAAAATGCATGCATTGAACATAAGGAATTGGCAGTTTACATAACAGTTTTATATGCTAGTACGTACGTTTTCAAAACTGTTTGTTTTAATTTATAAAGTTTGACCTAACCAAAATAAATATCTGTGTTCTTGAAAAGGAAAATGAGGAATAAGTTTAATAGAAAAAATAACATAAAAGAAGCTTTTGCATTATCAATCCTGTCAGAAAAGTGTTCGTATTTGTATGTCGCTGTTGATTTTCTTTAAGAATACCAGTTTTCACAACAAAATACAGAATTGAGATCGCAATAGAGAGAGAGAGAGAGAGAGAGAGAGAGAGAATTTTTTCAATAACTAAAATTTATGATAGGAAGTTTAAAAATATCCATAGCCTGTTTGTTAAGTGTCTGTTCAAAAAAGCACAACAAAAATAATTTGTCTGCAAACTGGTTAAAATGGGAAATAAACTGGCACATCACTCTATTACAGTTAACAGGACAATTAATGTTGGTGTAGAAACTAAAACCGAATTTATGTCAATGTTTTTCATTGATGTAACCCATTTCTTCTTACGTGGTCTATTTATAAAAATTCATTTTTATAAATACTCTTAGTTTTGTTACTCATTTTGAACTGGGTATGCTTTTCCTAATAATTCTATAATTGGACTTCTTAGTTTATTATTTGGTTTAAATGTTTTACTTGTCGTATATATTTATTGTCGGGGTATATATATCCCGACTTCTATGATCCTAGATTTAAAATGAGCTTATAAATACTTTCTAAATTAATGGTATGAATATTATAGTGCTTCGACTACTATTAAATTCTTTTTTAACTAATTATATTATAACTAGTTACATTCATGGTTCCATCTACACATATTAAGCACATAACTGAATTATTTTATGATTATTGCTTATTTTATATTTTTTGTATGTTTTCTCAAACTGTTATTTATATTTCTTGAATGATTTCGCATTTGAAACTAGCTTTATATTACTATTTACGTGAAATTGTTAATTCAGTTCCATAATTCAAAAATATATAATATTTGATGGTAGTTACATTAGGACATGAGGAAATGCTTTGGTATAATTTTTAATAAACATTTGATTATTATATTATTGAAACTTTATGTTACTACTTACGCGAAATTGTTTCAAAAATTAATTAAGTCCAACAATTCTAAAATATATGGGATTTTATGATAGTTACACCAAGAAATGAGGAAATGTCTTCGTATAATTTTTGATAAACATTTGATTATTGTATTTTTGAAACTTTATATAATGCGAAATTTAAAAAAAAATTAATTCAGTCCCATAATTCAAAAATATATGGTATTTGATGGTAGTGGCATCAAGAAATGAGGAAATGTTTTCGTCTTATTTTTCATAAACATTTGATTATTTTATTTTTAAATATATTTATTATGTTTTTATTGCTACATTTAATTTTCTGATGATAATTTAATAAAAATCATAATTTAAATACATAATGATCAGTTAAATTTCAAAGTTTCTTAATGACATAAAATAATTTTCCTACTTTTATTTCTTTGGTAATATTATAAAACTAAATATTTGCTGTAAAACATAAGCTAGTTGAATTAATTAAAGTTTCCCATTAGACTTTTAATTCAGTAAATTTCGTTTAAGATGAAAAACACGTAAACTTAGTTTCTTTCCGACACTTCAACTTTACCTAATTTTAAAAACTATTTGAATTAATAAAAAAAAGAATCACTGTCCAAAAAGAAACAAAGCAAACTAAAGCAAGAAGGAAAGGAAGCCAATTATGAAAAACGATATTTATTTATACAACATTCTACAGATGAGTAAAATTACAGATGAAATGGCGAAGTCGAGGTTGTACAACCTAAATTGACAATGAGGTAAAGTAATACAGCATATAGTGAAGAGACTAATACAGAATTTGTTTGATATATATACATCCTATCATTGTACACTTTTGGCCTTTGTACAGTGAGTGTACTTGACTACACTAAAGTGGATTGGCTAAATTGTTAGTACCATCCCTGGTGGCCTCCGTGGTGAGGCTGTTCGAGTCCGTAACCGATAACTGCCTTCGTGTGATGGTGGACACTGAAAGAAAAGAAAAGGATGGAAATTTGAAAAGTCTCACACATACTTCTTAACCCTCCAAATGGTTTCGACAAGTTATCCTGACCATCAAGATCAGATTAATCTTGCTAATGATGAGATACCTCATCGAGATATTGTTCTTTTTTCTGATCAAGATCTAGTCAGTTTTCTTCTAATGACGAGATATCTCGTCCATCAAGATTTGACCATTTTGCTAGTGACGAAAACCTCATCATAAAGATATTGCTACTTTTTTTAAGATGACGAGATCAAGATCTGGTCAGTGTCCTTCTAATGACGATATATCTCGCCCATCAAGATCTGGTCAGTTTTGCTTATGGCGAGATACTTAGTCGAGGCAACCACCAGGAGGGCTAAAGATTAAAAGTCTCAAAGAAAAAGTACATTGAATGGGGAAAACAATATCCAGATCGTTGAAGTCTCACAACTTAAAGTGAAAGTGTCACAAGAGTCTCAAAGCCAGACAGATGTCTAAACGCAAAATAAAAGCAGAACGTGTTAAGATTCAAAAGGCATGAGACAAAAAAGATTGTCGTTTTTGGCAAGCAAAATAAGCATAAAGTAAGACTTTTTATGAATGAGCCTTTCTTTATCAACTTTAAATAAAAAATTTTTAATTATGTTCCACTTCTATAAATAGAGGTCCACTTATTACATATTTTAATAATTATTAATTTTTTTCAACAACTATAAATATTAAAATTTATTAATATGGTAACATATTTTTGAGCATCGGTGTATGAGTTATTTAAAGTGTAAAATATGTATTTTAGCTTAACAAATCATTCCCTACTAACCAATTTAAGCTTATCGATGAGTTGGAGTTCAATTTGAATTATAAAAACATATTTTTATTACTAGTATTACTCAAAGTTTAATACTAGAGGTATTGGATTCAATTACTGTGTCCGAATAATTAAGGTATGGTTTTATTTTTTACTACGTACTAAAACTTTTTAAACTAATACAAACGTGTCATTTGGTTATACATTTGAGTTTTGCTATTGTGTGTTCATCACATCCCACTAAAATTATGTCCCCTTAATTTTATAGTCAAAATAAACCATTTCGTCTTTAGAAGTAATCAAAAACTTAAAAATCTATTAAAATGCTCATAAAATAAAAATCTTTAAATTCCTCTAAAAGTTATGTACTCGCTGTGAGCAGTGATGTTTATAGAGAAAAGTGATTGCCAATGTATAAACTATAAACTCCTTAAACATCCATAGTCATTATAGGACATATAGGTACTTCTCTGAAATAATATACACAATTATATCTGATATGATTAAGTCATAAATAAAACATATCATTTAAAGCAGCATAAACTATTCTCCTCTTGAATAATTTTGAACAAAAGCTGTCCCTATGTCCTTGGATTTTGTTTGAAATTTTAATTTTGCAAGGAATGCAGGAACTGCAATATAGTGGTAATATAATGTTTACTCAAGTACGGGATATACTTACGGTACGGGCTCATGGTGTACGTTCTCCTTGAAGAGTGGGATGGGCAGGGGGAGAGGAAGGGGCAGGAAGATTTTCTTGCCTTTCAGTGCCCGGGCAATCAGGGCAATCTTGGCAAGTCGGGCAAATCGGAGTCCACCTCCAGCTTCCGTCTGTTCAACGACGAGGGCACACAGCACCAGACCAACCAAAAGACCGACCATCATTTGACGATTCATGGCGAAAGCTGAAACCGAAAAATAACATCTTTATACATGTTTCATGCATTTCATAACTATACATTCATCAAACGTTACTATTTTCCGAGATCGATGAAGTTGCTAATTGTTCAGTTATTCATAAGTACCACGTATGGTGGTAATAGATGGTTGTTAACTAAGATTTCGTTTTATTTTATTTTTAAAGATTTAAACGAAGTCAATTATGAATGTATTTGGAAGTAGAATTGAGAAAAACCAAAACCACAAACCGTCGATTCCAGATTGGTGGGAACTAAGTCAGAAATATCCCACGACTGTATTGATGAAAAAGATTTAGTTTAAATAAATATACTGTAAGAATATCTCCATCCCTTTTACTAAATAGTTCTTTATATCCCCTTATTTAAGGAAAGTGCCGTGTAAAATTCTGCGCTCAATGAAATTTCGTACATCATAGTATGGTTAAAGGTTTGTAATCTAATACTTTAGAATTAATTCAATGCATCTTTTAGAAGTTAATTCAAGATAATTTATGAACTCCAATTCAAGTCGAAATATAATACTGCATCTAATAATTTGATTTATACTTTTGGAGGAAAGACTAAAAATTTAATAACTATTCTTTTCAGTAAAAATCAAGACGAGTTTAAAAAATCTTGGATATTTAATCGTTGTAACTAAAATTAACAAACCAAACTTAATTAATATAGAGAAAATTTTAAATTTCAGCTTCTCGCATAAAATCTATGGATTTTAAAAGGTATTCGTCCTCGTAACAGTTATATCATTTTGTATAACGCTATTAGTAAACGGTGGCTATTTTATTTATACTTCATCCATGATTGCTCATGCGGGAAACCTGTCTACCGTGCTGTTCAGTTCATTATTATAGAACCGTTGTTACTGAGAGAAACGGAATAGAATCAGCAAGACATCTATTTGTTGAGAATAGAAAATAGCTCTATTCTAATGAATATGTTTAGTAAGAAAATAAGTAGCTCAAAGAAGATGAAGAATGATTCTTCCTCATTCTTTACAAGTGGATTTTATTTGTGAGGTATTGTTCTAAATAATAGCTGCATTTAGGCAATTCTTCCTAAGGTTGTAAACAATTATAATATGCATTTTTGATTCATTAAAAGTTGAATACCTTCATCTACACGGAACTAACTATCATTTATTGAAGTCTATAGACAAATACAGATCCCGACTGATTTCATTAATTTAGTTTTCAATTCAACTTTAATAGAATCGTTTTTAATTTCATACCATCAAATCATTTCTATATAGAATTTTATTTATTTCTATATAGAATAGTTATATTTCTGGGAAACCTATGTAAGATAACACTGCGTAGGGTTTAATATCAAATGATCGGTAACAGTTACCCAATAATTAAGTGGGACGATATCGAACAGTTCAACTGAACCTTCCAATGTCGAAAGCTTAAAATATAATATTAATGATTCAATAAATAAAAATTGATTGATAAAAATATTGAATGATTATTTTATAAAAAATAAATCTAATATTTATATTAACTACGAAAGCAAAAGAAGAAAAATAGAATAAAAATGATAACATTAAATAAAAACTTTGAACGTTTAATTCATATTAATTTCTTACAAAATGGTAGAAAATTGTTCACAATAAAATCAAAATAATGTTAATACTAAGGTAAAAGTAAAAAATAATAAAAATACTTCAATATAAAGAAAATAATGGAATTAAGTAATGCAGTATATTTGTAATTTATAAATAATACATTTTAAAACTTTTTTATAGGTTTTTATAAAATTGTATAAGCACATTTATAAGCCCTTATTTATCTTTGTAGTTGTTTAATTCAGTTGGAACAATATAAGAAATAGATTTTAAAAATCAATTCTGACTATCAAGTACTAATTTATATATTTTATACCTATCTTCTTTTTAATTTGATTAAATAAATTTGAAGTAGATATTATCTTTTAAGATTATTATCATGCAAAAAACACCAAGTAATTTCAAAAACCAAAGTTTAAGGTATCACCATTCATTAACATATTAACTCATCCTAAAAACTTCTGAATCCCCTCATTACAGTTTCCTTGCACTGAAACATTTTTTACGCGTTCTATAAAAAAGAAAGAAAAATATAAATGCAGGAAGCGTAGCTGCAAGTTTCTCCTTTGAGTTAAACGGTCAAATCCTGCGCATGCGCAAAGGCTAAGCCATAAAATTGTATCATACCAACATTCTTTTACTCATCCAGGACTTTTACAATTTCTTCCTCAACTTTATAGGAAATTGAAATTAGGAATTCGTTTGTAAGGCTACGAAGCATAGTCATTTGAAATAAATTCAATTGTTGACATTTATACGTCGGTTATTCTCTTAGGAATTTTCAATATGGGCCGTTTGCGGAATGCTTGCTAGAATTAATACCTTGAGGCATAATTATTTTCGGTTATTAAATGGATTGAGAATCAGTTTTTCAAACTCAAGCATTTTGACCAAAGAGCCGATTTCTTTGAGAATCAAACTGGAGCTGTATTCGAAGGAATTTTTAATTTTAATTCACTGAGGAATTTCGGGTCTAAGAATGGAATGAATTTTGAAATCAGAATTAAATTTCCGATAGATAATTTTTTTTGTTTGAATATCTCGCACTAAGAACCACGAATCGAATTTAGCCGAATATATAAACGCGCACTGGTAACATCCTTCCACATTGGACCCGTAACCAGTCCATTCGCGGTTACAGCGACAAGTAATAATTCCAAGAGCAAGATATTTCGTAATGTAATCCAACGCATAGAATGGAAACGATCCGGTATAATCCAAAGAATTGTCATCCTTACCGAGAGTTGTGGTGTTGCAACAGAGGCAAATGTACTTGACTTAACTGGAGTAAATCCAAAGGAGCACTGTGACTTGGAAAGCACCAACAAGTGCTTTAAATACTCCATTTTGCAAAGGAAAACAAATGTTGTCAAACGCCCGTAGCCTTGCCCTCCCGTTTGGGATAAATTCGGACATGCATTCTAGAACGTGGTGTGACTAGTTGATTATGGATTTAGAAGGGTTGCTGAACCTTGAATAATATCCAAAAAAGCCTACCTATTCCTCGCCCAGAACAAAGATGTGTTATCTAAGTGGATCAAATTCGTCCACTCCGCTTTATTCCTTGATTAGTGTATCCCTTCTTAGCCATACCCAACGGCTATTCAGGATGTCTTTCGAACCTATTTACAGATCATGCGTGGATAACTAGAAAGATCGAGTGTTGGAAGTATCTTTTTTTCTTCTCTCCCCGTACGTGATTAGCCCGTTATAGTGTTTCCAGATGCTTTATTTTTGGGTTTCGAGTTGTGTGATCCCTTTTTGTTTTTTGTTGCCCCGTCTGGGGCAATTATACTCCAGGTGACCTGCTTGGAAAGGGAGAGTTTCTGCTCTCTCGATGCCCCCTACGGTCAATTGCTTTGTGTTTTGCCCGTATCACCGCCCAAAGTGAAAGTCGAGTTTTCAACGACCCGAAGGGGGAAGTGCCTGGTCACGAATAGAGCTTAACCGTCGCTCAATATAGATAACGGTTTTTTATTTTCCATTAATGTCTTCTGAAAGACACACTTTCACTGGAATCGGGTGGAGAATGAAAAGGGCTTGAAATAACAAGTCAATTAGCCGTGTTTAATGGAATTCGTTTTCGTTGATTCATTAGTATGCTTATCACATTGGGTCGGAAGATTCGACATAAACGGACTCTTGCTTCTATATACTGTAGTTACAGCATCTGTGCTGCAAAGACACTAGATAGGGTGCGGATGAACTTTACAAGGAGTAGCGGCTGGTTGGGTCCTCTATGCGCCATATTTGACCATACAACGTCTAGTAAAAGAACACAAAACTAAAGCTTTACTCACATAGAGGTAGTCTGGTCGAAAAAGTTTTTGTTTTTCACTACTTTGCTTTTCACTTACGAATATTACCATTTGAAAATAAATAAATAATAATTTTAAAATTTCATTTAAATTAAATAAATGAAAATAACTATATCAATTCTATTCCAAATTATATTTTAATATATTTAGTTGTAGAAGGAGATATTTCTACTATTTGCAAGCAATATGGGTACAAAATTCAAAATTTTGAAAAGAGCTTTGCATATTGTATCGTCCCAAAAAATTTGAAAATTTTCAGAAGGTTGCCCTTATAACTTAGTAATTTAAGCACGAAGGTTGTAATAGCAAATTTCTTTTTGTATTTTAAGTGAATCAAAATGAAAACGTTTGTCGTAAAATAAAAATCTTGCAGTGGACGATTCAGTTTAACCGAAACCAAGCTTCTTGCATCAATCCACAGCTCTAGAACTGTAACATTGCTAGTGTCATTCAAGTAACAATATTACGTGAATGACACCTATATCATCCTTACAAACACCAGCCTTCATTTACCATCCGGTAGCACAGATGGAAGAGTAACGGATTTGCAAACCGGAGGGATGAAAGTTCAAATCCAACCAAAGACCTAAGGGGGCTCGTGCACGTTAAATCTATCGGGGCCTCAAATGTCCTCACGTTGGCATGGTGTGGAAGTTTGGAGAGGGCCAGCTCAGGTGTTATCTCGTCATCTGACCGTGGCTCAAAATTACTTGATGGTGTCCTTCCCTTGGGGGATTGATCTCGGACCGTCACCAATATCCCGTTGTGTTGCTCTAGTGCGACGTTAATTAAAATACCTACATACTTACCATCCTATTTTAATCCTATTTAAGTGATATGAGAGGGATTTTCATTGTAAATAAACAGACGTAATGCGAATATTTTATTTCCGATACCTAAATACCCCCGCATGATACCTTGAAATGTAACTGGTCGTGGTAGACCAATCGACTTACATCAAATCGGAAGTCTTTTTTGGAATTTGTACTGGGGAAGTCCTGAAATCGTATTCGAAAAGCAAATCAAGTGAGACGTCACGTTCGGTATATGTAAAGTAAAAACATTCGTCCACAGAAACGCCACCGTCACCTACATTTAGCACGACAGAAAATTCATCTCTTAGACAATGAGGAAAGAAGGTAGTTAATTAACGTCGCACTGGAGCAACACAACGGGCGACGGTCCGGGATTAACCCCTAATGGTAAGGTCCGAAGACAACACCAAGTAATTTTGAACCACGGTCAGATGACGAGGTGAAAACCTGAGCTGGCACCCCACTCTCCAAACTTCCACATCAAGCCAACGTGAGAGTAAATTTGAGGCCACGACAGATTTCACGTGCACCAGCCCCAACGGTCTGTGATTGAACCAAGTTGCGAACACCCGACCCTCCGATTGCTAATCCATCACTCTTCCAACCGGGCTACCGTGGTCACTCATAGACAATGAATTAGCGTAATCAGATTAACACATAATAAATACCAGATATTATGGTAGGTAGGTATTTTAATGAACGTCGCAATGAAGCAACACAACGGGCTATTGGCGACGGTCCGGGATCAAACCCAAAGGGAAAGAATCGAGCACAACATGTAATTTTGAACCACGGTCACCAGATATTATGGATATTACGTAAGACAAATTCTTATTGCAACCTAAATGAAAATAATCTGAAGCAAATTCGTTAAGTTTATTTAATGAGCAACAATTCACTAAATAAAACCAGGCTCGCTCTCAAACGAAAAGTTCCTATCTCCCTTCAGTTCTCGATGCAAAGTGGTCGGTTTGAAATCGTCCTTTTCATTTATAGAATCCATCAAAAGCAGTAAAAGAAACCCAAGTGCTAGGCTTATTGTGTTGCTCAATTCGGAAAGAGGGCCTTTCCTGTTTCCTCCAATCAACTGAACGAGGGCGAATTGAGGCAGAAAAACCCATCGTCCCGTGCCTTCTTTGGAAATGGGAGTAATAAAAACTTCGAATTAGTTTATCTGTATCATGAAACACCTTTCGCAATATCCCGTTCTATTAAGACGGATAAGATTAGAATCCAGACCTAAAACGAGGGCTTCTCTTCTGTAAGGGGATGATGGACAGGACTAGGATGACGGAACATTAACCTTTACGCTGGGCTAGGATTCAAGTTTCGCAAGATGGTCCACTATAATTAAGGTGTGTGATCTTAATAAGATTAGTTTTGGAGAAAAAATAAAGTGTGTATCTACTTCTGACACTTTGATACACTTTTTTCGCCAAACCTGGAAGAGATTTCTCGCCCACTAAAACCAGTTACCTTTTTATTCCCATTTGATTATAAGTAAATTTTCAATTTTTAGCTTTATAGGGAGTGTGATTATAAAGTAATTTGTTTTTTTTGATAGAATGTTTCTTTTTTTTTCACCAAACCAAGGATGCCACGGTAGCCCAATTGGTAGGTAGGTAGGTATTTTAATTAACGAGCAACAGCGGCCTATTGGCGACAGTCTGCGGTCAAACCAGAGGGGAAAGTGCGAGGACTACGCCTCGTTATTTTGAACCACAGTCGGATTACGACAACACCTGAGCTGGCACCCCACTTCTCCATATATCCACACCATACCAACGCTAATCCATACCACGCCACTCTCCATACATCCACACCATACCAACGCATGTTGCTAATCAGTTTCTTTTCCAACTGGGATACCTGCAAGTTCGAATCCAACCAAAGAGTGTCGTGAACACGGGGGCTGGTGCAGTTAAATTGTGGTGGCCTCAACTGTCCTCACGTTGGAGTAGTGTGGATTTATGGAAAGTGAGATGCCAGCTCAGGTGTTGTTCTCGTAATCCGACCGTGATTCAAAATGGCAAGGCGTTGTCCTTGGATCTTTCCCTTCGGGATGGATCCCGGATCGTCGACAATAGCCCGTTGTTGTGCTCCAATGTGACGTTAATTAAATACCTACCTACAAAACCCCAAACGGGGGGGGGTATTTCAATTAACGTCACACTGGAGCAACACAATGGGCTATTGGTGACGGTCCGGGATCAATCCCAAAGGGAAAGATCCGAGGACAACACCACGTAATTTTGAACCACGGTCAGATGACGAGGCAACACCTGAGCTGGCACCCCACTCTCCAAACTTCCACACCACGCCAACGTGAGGACATTTGAGGCCACGACAGATTTAACGTGCACCAGCCCCCTTTGTACACGACGGTGTTTGGCTGGATTCGAACTCGCAACCCTTCGGTTGCTAGTCCGTTACACTTCCAACCGGGCCACCGCGGCCCGCCCAAACGGATTTCTGGTGTCTAAAAACCAGTTAGCGTTTAGTTCCAACTTGAATATAAAACATATTTTTCAATTTTAACCCTTCTGGTGGTTGTCTCGATGCGGTATCTGATCACAAACGCAATGATTAGCGAAACTAACCAGATTTTGATGGACGAGATATCTCGTCATTAGAAGAAAACTAACCAGATCTTGATCTCAGCATCATAAACAAATCGGACAATATCTTGATAACGAGATATTTCGTCATTGGTAAAATTGGTCAGATCTTGACGGACGAGATATCATCAAAACCACTTTGAGGGTTAAGTTTCAGGAGTTTTCAATTAAAACAGCCACGGAAAAAGTTAATGAAACAAATTTTATTCTGTTATTTCACGATATTTGTACATCTTAATCGATTTTGCATCGAACGCATGGGAATACATTGGCTTTTGTTTTAAAAATTTAAACTAAAAGTTAACTATTAAAAAGTCTAGTGAATGCGAAAACGTATTTAAAGATGCAATATATTTATCACAAAATCCAGATTGATGTTATTACGATACTCTGTAAGAAAAACTAATAACGTGTACTCTACATAATCGCTCTGATCCATTTCCTGATCATATCAAGAAATGAAAACGAAGTTGTTTCCTTAGCAATTACACTGGTGTATTTCGTTTCCCATCAAAGTACTTCGTGACCTATTATTTTCTTGAGAATTCAAAATAAGGTTTTCTTTTAAATATTTTCGTGAAGCAATTAAAAATACACTTGTCACTCAAAGTAGAACCCCGTGCCATAATTCCCAGATGTTGTTATGGATGGCATTTGAAAATGTAATCTATTTCGATTCTGTGCGAATGACCTAATGGTGGAACTTTTCTAATCAATTTTTTGCATAAAATGATATTTTGTTTAATGGCTTATCGAGTCTGGTTAACAAAATAACAAACCGTATTAATTCATATGAAAAGGTAGGTAGGTATTTAATAAACGTCGCACTGAAGCAACACAACAGGCCACTGGCTACGGTCCGAGAGGAAATGTCCCAGGACAACACCACGTAATTTTGAACCACGGTCATATGACGAGGTCAGACCTAAGCTGGCACCCCACTCTCCAAACTTCCACATCACGCCAACGTGAGGACATTTGAGACCAAGACAAATTTAACGTGCACCAACCCCCTTTGTCCTAGGATCGTTCCCTGGGGGATTGATCCCAGACTGTCGACAATAGCCCGTTGCGTTGCTCTATAGTGCGACGTTAATTAACTACCTACATATTAAATAAATTCTTGTTTGTTCACATAAGTGATACCAATTGGTATTATTGGTGTGGTATATATATTATAAAGACACCAAAAATCAGGAGACGTCTCATGCAGTGCTAATCAGGTCTACTAACCTAGCTTTTCGCAGTAAATTAAATAATGTTTTCTCTAGATTGAACAAAATCAAATTGCGAGCATTGTATAACTTATATTGGTAAATATTTGCGCGTTTTGACCCTCATTTCATAAAAATAATACTTCCAGTCATCTTTACCTCTGAACAAGGCACAGTTGCGGAAAATGAACGAATCAAGCCATTTTATTAGCGCATGCCTTACAGTAAAACAAATTCAATGATACCATTCGATTGGCAATAACATCTATAAATTCAGACATAATTGGATCTTTCCCTTCAGGATTGATCCCGGACCGTCGGCAATAGCCCGTTTTGTAGCTCCAGTGCGACGTTAATTAAAAATACCAATCACAGACGTAAAATTTGCGTATATAGATGCCTTCACTGTAATTTGGGAATAAGCATGATCATCTTCTATAGCGACACTCAAGTTCAAAGTCAATATTTTAAAATTTCGGATACGAAATATCCAGTTTAACCGTTTCTTTGATGAATTGGGCGCGTTCTAAAATTAATTATATAAACTTATTTTTATCGACCAAAATAATATTCCTTTCACACTGATATTTTTATAATGATACTATTAAAGAACAGTCAAAATATACTCAATGTTCCTTACTTTTAAATAATTTTTGGTATGTAATATGAATTCTGGAATTAATATTTGGAAACTTAGCAATGGCAAATATGATATATTTTGTTATAAATCTATTCAGAAGGATCTTGTATATGATATGCAAAATTGAAGCTGATTCCTTTCGGTTTTGAGGTTATAATATATTTAACCCTCCTGGTGGTTGTCTCGACGAGGTATCTGAATTCGAAGAGAGTTTGCCATTTGCAAAACTGACCAGACCTTGATAGACAAGATATCTCGCCATTAACTGGACAGATCTTGATCTCGTCATCATACAAAATTCAACAATGTCTTGACGACAAGATATCTCGTCATTAACAAAATTGGACATATCTTGATGGACGAGATATATCGCCATCAGTAGAAAGCTGGTCAGATCTTGATCTCGTCAGACAAAATTCAGCATGACGACGAGATAATAGCGAGTCAATAGCAAAACTGGTCAGATTTTGATGGACGAGATACCTCGTCGAAACCACATGGTGGGTTTATAACCTCTTTTTGCCATTTTTGCACAAATAAGTGACGAACTTCCAGTAGAAGGGCTTAAAGTTCCTTACCCATTTGATTTTCAAATGGAAAATGTTTACGGAAAATTCTGTTCAAGACTTCACACTTGTATGCCTCAATGCACCGTGGGATGAACTCAGTGCTGGCGTGATAAATCGAGTCATAAAGAAATAAGAGATAGGAAGAGGTTTCTCTCACCCATTTCAAAAACAATAACTCACAAGGCAAACCGAAACTGAGATAAAGAAACAATAAATAATCTCTCTCGACCATGGTTAATTGACCGAGCAACACTTCTGTGTCAACGGCTAATAAAAAAGGACAGCAAAATTCTCCTTTGTCCGAGTAAAGGGAAAAGCGAAGCACTTAGAACGGAACAGACCTAAAAATAAATCGCGATTCCTATATGGAACAATTCCCACATCAAGTACTTTAGGTTATTTGGAGTGTTAAAAGTACACCAGAGATGTGTTTCGGTCAAAACAAGTCGTAAAATTGTCGTTTGCTTTCAAGTGATTGAACGGTTTACAAGGATGATTATATGAATTATATATGTATGGTTGCAAACAAGGGAACAATGGATTTCTTGTGTTTTATGTTGAGCCATGATATCAAAGGAAATTTATGTGAAATGAGTTAGTTAATTTATCATTGGGTAAAAATAAACACAGCGGTTGTCTTCATTGACTCAGGAGTTTGTTTCTCACGAACATTTTTCTAATACCTTTTAAACTTCACAATCATATCAGGAATTCTTTGCCTCAGTTTTAATTCTACAGCATGGATTACATTTTTATGCAGAGTAAAACTCTAAATTAATGTCGCATAATTCTACATCATAATAGAAAAAGAGAGATTTTGCATGTTTCTGATAACACCGGATTTTGCAATTTTTTGACACGCGAATACGTCTTTAAAATGGGAACAGTACAGCATTCTTGAAAAGTCTTATTGTTACAAAAAAGCGTTGCACGGTTGGAAGGGTAACGCATCAGCAACAGGAGGGTTGCGAGTTAGAATCCAACCAAAGACGGTCGTTTACATGGGGGCTGGTGCACGTTAAATCTGTAGTGGCCTCAAATGTCCTCACTTTGGCGTGGTGTGGAAGTTTGGAAAGTGGGGTGCCAAATCAGGTATGACCTCGTCATTTGACCATGATTCAAAATTACGGTGTTATCCTTCGATCTTTCTCTTAGGGTTTGATCCCGGACCGTACCAATAGCCCGTTGTGTTGCTCCAGTGCGACGTTAATGAAAATACCTACCTACCCTAGATTTTGAGATAGTAAAACTAATAGTAACGTGACCTTAAGACTATAATTTCGTCCGCCGGGAGAAAACGACCATTCATCATCTGATTGGTTCCTAGGACGGAAGGAGACGATCATCAAGTGATTGGTCCATCCGATATAATAGTAGACTTTGGCGATTTCACCATTTTTGTCGACACTCTGAAGAAATGCGCGTCCACACAGCGTACCTGTCAGATATATTATCGCCAAACGAAGCGATAAAATGCCAAATCGGTCGATCAAGTTTTCACAGAGCAGTCACGTATCTGGTCATTAGCAAAAACCATTAGCAGATCTTGGTGGACGAGATTTCTCGTCACTAGAAGAAAACTGACCCCGCGTGGTCGCGGTAGCCCAGTTGGTAGAGTAGCGGATTAGCAACCGGAGGGTTGTGAGTTTGAAACTCGAGCCCATCAAATACCGTCGTATACATACCTAGGCGACCCCTCTTAAAATAGTTCGTTAACCCTCCTAGTGGTTGTTTCGACGAGGCGTCCCGTCATTACAAAAAGTGACCTGGTATTGATGGACGATATACCTCTTCATTCGAAGAAAACTAAGCAGATATTGATCTATCTCTTCATCATAAAAAATCGCCAGTATCTTGAAGACGACATATCTCGTCATTAACAAAATTGGTCAGATCGCGATGGACGAGATATCTCGTCCAAACCACTTGGAGGGTTAAATTATACTTAAAATGATAAAAAAAATTTCACGAAATAACTTGAAATCTTTGGAGCAAGGATGTATTGAACCCCACCTTTCAAGGAGCGAGGCGAACATGGCTCGCTGAGCAAGCTAATATCGAGAGTTGGAAGGTAGGAGCGAAGAGGTTTACACCTTCCTGGGGATCATTCATTGTTCACTTTCATTGATACTGTACAACGTGGTTAAATTCCCACGATCAAGAACAATTCATCACAACTCGCCGATTTCCTATCAAAATCATTTCTGCTTCAAACTTTTCCAGTAGCACGTCCAAACTATTGAAACAGTTTCATCTAAAAATTACTACAAGATTTATGTAATATAATAACCTCGTCGTATAAAATTACATCCAGATTTCATAACTTACGATGTCCATGTCCAAATTTTGCACCAATTTCCTCTCTGAGTACCGGCTACATTTCCTAGTAGTGTATTTTCTCCCACAACTCACATAATTATTAAATAGCTACATCAATTGGTTGAAGGAATCCATGGATTCCATCAACTTTTAGAAAGATTCTATCGGTCTTTCCCTTAGAATAGAATTCTTTAGAAAGATTCTATTGGCCCATTCTGTAGAATGCGATCCCTTGGAAATATTCTATTGGTCTTTTCCTTCAATTAGAATCCTTTGGAAAGATCCCATTGCTTATTTCATTAAAATAGGATCTCTTGGAAAGATTATATCGCTCACTTCTTTAAATTCTTTGGAAAGATTCTATACGGTCCTTTCTATAGAATAAAATTCTTTGGAAAGATTCTTTTGATCATTTCCTTATAATAGAATTATTTGGAAGGATTCTTTTGTTGATTTCCTTATAACAGAATCCTTTCGAAGGATTCTACTGCGCATTTCTTTAAAATTGAATCCTTTGAAAAGATTTTATTACTCTTTTCAATAGAATTGAATCTTTTGGAAAAATTCTATTGGTCAGAAAGGGCAAAAGTGGTCAGAAAGGACGACTGCAGGTTGCAAGGGGTAATTTTGAATGAGAACTCCTTAGAGGGGTTTAATAACCACTATTTTCATTCATTTTTCTCCAAGAGAAAATGAATGAAAATAGTGGTTATTAAACCCCTCTAAAGAGTTCTCATTCATTTTTCTCCAAGAGAAAATGAATGAATTCTATTAGGTTCATGTACACAGCCATACTTTAGGATTTAGAAAGAATGAGTCAGCTGTAAAATATGTTGGTATCATCAAAAGGAATGATGTTGTTTTCTGAGTTGATGTTTCATACAACCCAAAATAACTCAGAATTAAAATCATTGCTGACATCTTTTTTCAAAAATACATGAGCAGTTATCCAGAATCTATGACTTGAATCATGATATTAAATAGATCAAATCCCGATATCACGAAGAATACGAACAAAATTGCTATCTTCAAGATTCACGTTTCCTACTCGCTGCTGGATATCATTCAGCCATAAATGAATTCCGTATTTGCTATCCGTAATTCCAACTCATGGATTACATCAGAAATGCCATGTTTTGCGGGATTGTTACGCTGCTGCAACAGCACTTTTCCCTCACGAATTCATCCGTCAGAAGGCTCGCCTCTTTGTGTGATGCATTTTCAGTTAAGTTGCGGATTATATGTGATGGTCGGATAACGATCTTGATGCGTCCGAAAAAGAAAGTGAAAATGGCTACTATTGTTCCGAAGTATGCTGTCACGACAAGCTTTGATAGCAATCACATCATCTCTACCATGAATGATTGGAAGTCGTCTTCCTGTTCCATTTTGTATTTATACACGCGCGTTTTATTGCCAGATACACGGGATTGGGATGGGAGATTATATAGAAGTATGTATCTGAGGGAATTCGTAGGAGATATTTATTGGACAATTAACTCAACAACGGTTAAAACCAACGATTTAATAAACAACAACGGTTTTATATGTTATATTATATGACCAAATAAAATAACGGTTTAAACAACTTAAAGGCTTCAAACAATAACGGTTTTGTATGGAATTATATATTATATATTATATTATATATTATATATTATATATTATATATTATATATTATATTATATATTATATTATATATTATATTATATATTATATTATATATTATATTATATATTATATTATATATTATATTATATTATATATAGTATGTTATGTGTGTTATTATATATTATGTATGAACAAATAAAATGCCAAAATATGTATTTGAACAGTTTTAATGTGATGTTATAGGAGAGAAGGGAGAAATATAAAAACTTCAATTCATTTTAGTTTTTATCATATTTTAAGTTAAGCTTAAAAATTTATTGCATTTTATTTTGAAATTAACCCTCCGAGTGGTTTCGAAGAGATATCTTGTCCATCAAGATCTGACCAATTTTTCTAGTGACGAGATATCTCGTTGTTAAGAAGCTGTGGATTTTTTTATGACAAGATTCAGATCAGTTTTCTTCTAATGGAGAGCTATCTCGTCCAAAAAAGACTTGATGAGTTTTCTTTAAATGACGAAATACCTCGTTCATAAATATCTGATCATTTTTCTTTTAATGACGAGATATCTCGTCCATCAAGATCCGATCAGTTTCGTTAATGACGAGATACTTCGTCGAGACAACCACCAGGAGGATTGACGTGCACTAAATTGGCTAGTTTTCCTTCTTTTCTAAAATCGAAGTAAAGAGCAATGCATGCTTTTAGGTTGGTCTTTTGAGGTTTTAGAATAACTTACATTTAATAACATGTTAAAAGCTCTTTTTCATTGATCATTTTATTATATAAACAGTTCTTAATACAGTAATAAAATGACGTCATCGTTTCATAGAGCCTTCACAGCCTTGATAGATTTTTCTTATATTGTCCAATATGTTCCCAAATTAAATAAACGAAATGGACACGCTTTGATTTTTTAAGATAATATATGAGATATAAAGGAACTTCAACATAAAATACAAGGTGTTTCAAAACTTCCTATAGGAACAATAGGTAGAGGTAGGGAACACAAATTTAAACCACATTCTCATAGGGATGTATGCCGTTAGATTCGTAAGGGTATTTTTGGATCGCGATGGATTGCGACAGGGATGGAACCATTTCTTGGTCACCACGATTAACCACGCAAGGAACGATTTATTCTTCTGGAGATAGATCAAAGGTATGTACGTGATCGGCATTGAATTGAAGTTGACCTCATCACAGGAGTGTCTGTTGTGGCTGCAAATGTCCGCGAAAGGTAATAATTTTTTAATATATAGCCCAATCCGTGCATCTTCGCTGTCAGACATGCATTACTATTTATCGCAACTTTCAGCATTTACTAAGAAACTGTAGGTGTATAACTACTGTAAAACTGTAATATTTGAGTTAATAGAAATCACATATTTGTTGTCTTCCTTTTCTGCAGCTTATTGTACCCTCTAGCCCATTTGGGTTACTCTTTCTGACGTATATCCCAGTACAAATATGTTTTATAGTCTAGATAAAAACTATCTTACATTAAAATGCATTGTCATACCACATCTAATAAGAAATGTTAGTAACAAATAAGATATTTTCCGAAGTTGCATTTTAGCTCTTAACCTTCCAAGTGGTTTAGAAGAGTTTTATCGTGCAACGAGATCTGAACAATTTTCTTATACACCTCGACATCAAGATATTGCCGATCTTTTTATGATGTCGAGATCAAGAACTGACTAGATCTCGATGGACTAGATATCTCGTCATGAGAAGAAAACTGACCAGGTGTTGATATCGCCATCACTAAAAGTTCGGCAATATCTTGATGACGAGATATTTCGTCAATAAGAAAATTGATCAGATCTTGATGGACGAGATATCTTGTCGAAACCCTTTGAGGGTTAAGCTTGTTAGAAATTTCAGAAAAATATAAGATTTGTAATGAAAAACGTTATAGACATTTACCTCCATATTCATTTTTAAAAGACTACTTAGATTAAATGCCTTAAAGTTTTTAAAAATTTAAATCGAAACGATACAAATATATTTTGATCAGTCTATAAATAACTCTTTTATTTATGTTAATCTGTAAATCTGTAGTTAAATATATTATCTAAAATACATTTTACTTATTCGCTATCCTGTTCAATTTTCCATTACAATTTTTAAACAGAGTGTATTAATTGCCTATTAAAGTGATTTGGTAGGTAGGCATTTAATTAACGTCGCACTGAAGCAACACAATGGGCGTTTGAAAACGGTCCGGAATCAAACCCAAAGGGAAAGATCGGAGGACAACACCACGTAATTTCGAACCACGGTCGGATGATGAGGTCACACCTGAGCTGGCACTCCACTCTCCGAACTTCCACACCGCGCCAACGTGAGGACATTTGAGGCCACACCAGATTTAACATGCACCAGCCCCCTCGTACACGACGGTCTTTGGTTGGATTCAAACTCGCAACCCTCCTGTTGCTAGTCCTTTACGGACTACCGCGGTTCACTAAAGTGATTTGATCTGTGATAAAAATAGTAGCTATTGATTAATTGAAGCTTGAGTACTGAAATTAATAACTCGACATTCCTCAACTTTTCCTACCTAGTGACATAGATTTTCAAGTGATAAGTACACAAGCGCTAGATTAAAAAACAGAACGTGTAAAATGAAACGAAATCGCAACTAATAGCTCCAGGAAGCCAGTGGCCAAATGATAAAAAAAACCGTGGTGGGGCTTTGACTTTTAGCACTTATCGTTTGGCTTCTACATCCTTATGGTGACCCGATTCCACTAACGGAATCTGGTAGTATCATGGAAGCTACCAGCCAGACCCCCAGGCATTCGATGGCTTTCTCCGCTGTTACAACACTTCACTGCGATTGCATTTGGATGCGTTTCACTTCGAGTTGATACTGTTCTGCGTTCTGAAGCTATGATCTAAGAATTTTCAAGCCCTTTTGGGTTATTTATTGGTGATTGTTTTTTTGTCAAAGTTCAGGTTAAAAACAAACATGAAACTATTGAGTTCGACCATTAAATGAGTTGACTTTTAGGGTAGGTAGGAAGTTTGAATTATCTTGTGTACTAAAGCTAAATATTAAGTACGGACAAAATCGATATGCTTGTTTCAATCCTATAAATTTATACCTCAAATTTTAAAGATTGTAATAGTAATATTCGAATCTAACAGTAACAATTTTCCAATATTTTATGTCACAGAAACTTACACATATTCATTATATCGAAGAATTAACTAAAATGGAAATGAATGAGTCTGAATAAATTCTACTCTAATAATAATAGTTTTTATATGAAGCATCATTTTTTAGTAGTTAGTAGATAGTTAATTAATGTCGCACTGAAGCAACTCAACGGGCTATTGGCGGCAGTCCGGGATCCTATCCCGAAGAGAAATACCCGAGGACAAGTCATCAATAAAATAGTTCTTAATCTATCCACAGCATTAATGTCTTTATGATATTCTGAAAGCTATTTAACATTAGCACAAGGTAAGGAAATATTTCATTTCAAACAAAGGCAAAAATAATAAAGTTTAGGGGATCAAATAACTATTTGATAGGTGGGTAATTAATTAACGTCGCACTGGAGCTACATAACGGCCTATAGGTGGTGGCTCGGGATCAATCCTGAAGGGAAAATCCGATGACAACTCGTTATTTTGAACCACGTTCAGATGACTGGTTAACATCTGAGTTGGCACCCCATTCTCCAAACTTCACACCACTCTAACGGGAGGACATTTGAGGCCACGACAGACTTAACATGCACCATGACATTGTTTGGTTGGATCGTGTTTCGAACTCAAAATCCTCCATTTACAATCCACTACACTTCCAACCAGGCTACCGCGGCCCCTTTGACATTTATGACAAATATATTTTAGTTTTTATAAGTTTTGCCGAGCTTCTACATACAGGGATTCCAATGACGAATCAAATTTGCTGAACGAAAGTAAACTTTTCATTGGATTTTAATGCGAATAAAACTCAAGAACACCGGCCAATCGCCACATTTTCCTCGCCAAACTGCTCTTTAGGTCGGTCGCCATATTGGATGCCTTCCACTTGCGTGCAACTGCAAGAGCACGTAGCAAACCTGTGATGGGTTACCCTATTCCAAACTTATCGCCAATTGTCAATAGCAATTATTGCCGATTGGCGAAGCTACTTCATTCTGGAGTCTAACCCAAATACGTTGAGTGGTTTCATATGTGTATTTTAAAAATGAATTTAAGTTGGGCTACTAAATATTATTTAAATTACGTTAGTAGGCTAATTCAATGAACTAATGAGTTATTACAGAAAAGCTCTTGCTGATTGGTTGGGTTGGGTTCTATGGCTAGCTGCGCCAAAGAACGGTAAAAAGCCGTGAAAGAATAAAGGAGAACAGAAAGAAAGCAAAAGTTGGTACAAAAGTTTGTAGGTTGTCTTTCGTGAGATATACTTTGCTGCTGTGAGAGGAAGTTTCTATATATCCTGATATTTAATACCTTTTTGTCTTGACGATTTAGTCCATTCATAAATATTATCAAGAACACTAGCAGAATGACTCAGTGTTACACGGGTTGAAGTGGTTAACTAATTTCCGCTTTCGTGTTAATAAATTCCTATTTATCACATATAACAATAACCACTCTAATAAAGATTGTTAAATACACAATTTCACAAATGTAAATAAATGTCATATTTAACATTTAACATTTTTGTAGAATTTAAATTTTTAGTAAGAAGTCTTTACAATGCCAATGTTACCCAGAATGCATAGAATAGTTCAGAGTACCCATATAAATGCCTTGTATGTCATTTAAAAACACAAAAGCGTTTCCCAAAGTTATCATACAATGATTAAAAATTATTTTAAACATTATTTACCTTCATTACAGTTATTGAACAAAAAACATCAAATTCAAAATCCAGAAATGCATCTTCAAACAGATTTAATAAAACTTCGAACGAAAAGCAATGAATGTATCTGTTTTTTCTCTACAAAATAGATTCAATTAGTCAAAAATATAAAACTAAGTTTCATATCCTTGCTTTAATAAGTATTTCCAATACATGCTTGGCAAAAAGTGCACATCACAGGTCATGTTACCCCAATTAACTTCTGAATTTAGCCCAATTAACCCCAATCAGCTCAGTTGCATACTATTCACCTGTTAAAAACGATTCGGTGTTTTCGACGTCTACATCTATTTTCATGTTCGCTCGCATTCTCCTTTCTGCTCAGGTTTCTATCTTACAGGTTGCCTTCTCTCGTCATACTTCTGATGAATTTTGTTAGAGCGGCGAATTTATTTGTAGTTTCGAACATCTTTTATAGCTCCATAAATTGAAAGCAACGAAATTTAACCCTCCTGGTGGTTGTCTTTACAAGGTATCTCGTCATGAGCAAAACTGACCTGATCTTGATCTCGTCATAATAAAAAAATTAATAATAGTAATGACGCGATATATCGTCATTAGCTAAATTGGTCAAATCTTGATGGACGAGATATCTCGTCGAAACCACTTGTGTGGTTGTCTCGACGAGATATCTCGTCATTAGCAAAACTGACCAGATCTTGATGGACGAGATATCTCGTCATTAGGAAAAACTGATCATATCTTGATCGTGTCATCTTAAAAAAATTAACAATATATTTATGACGAGGTTCTCGTCACTAGCAAAGTGGTCAAATCTTGATGGACGAGATATATCGTCATTAGAAGAAAACTGACTAGATCTTGATCAGTAAAATCTACATCGATGATGAGGTATCCCGTCATTAGCAAAATTAATCTGATCTTGATGGTCAATATATCTCGTCGAAACCACTTGGAGGGTTAAGATGTATGTGTGAGACTTCAAATTTCCATCCTTTTCTTTTCTTCCAGTGTCCACCATCACACGAAGGCAGTTATCGGTTACGGACTCGAACAGCCTCACCACGGAGGCCACCAGGGATGGTTCTAACAATTTAGCCAATCCACTTTAGTGTAGTCAAGTACACTCATTGTACAAAGGCCAAAAGTGTACAATGATAGGATGTGTATATATCAAACAAATTCTGTATTAGTCTCTTCACTATATGCTGTATTACTTTTACAGAATTAAAAGTCAAATGGGAAACTATAATTCCTTTAACGCGCTTTTGTTTGACAGCAAATATTTAGTTTCATAATATCACTAAAAAATTAAAGTAGGGAAATTATTTTTTTGTAATTAAGAAACTTTGAAATTTAACTGACCCATTATGTATTTAAATTATCATTTTCATTAAATTATCGCAGAAAATTAAATGTAACAATAAAAATGTAATAAATACATTTTATATAAATATAATGAACAAAACTAACCAGATCTTGATGGGCCAGATATCTCGTCATTAGAAAACTGACCTGATCTTGATCTCGTCATTAGCAAAATCGGTCTGATCTTCATGGACGAAATACCTCATCAAAACCACTTAGAGGGGTAAACAAAGAGGCAAAATTGGCTAACGAATCCAGTAGCGATTGATCTTATTTTGTTCATATCCGTTTGTTGCCATTCACCAATATACAAATAACGTCCATTCTGTGCCACGTACTAGTAAAGCATATATAGATATGTAAAAGTATGGTATTTTAATTAACGTCGCATTGGAGCAGCATAACGAGCTACAGGCGACGGTCAGGGATCAACCCCCGAAGGGAAAGATCCGAGGAGAACACCACGTAGTTTTGAACCACTGTCAGATGACGAGGTCACACCTGAGCTGGAACCCCACTCTCCAAACTTCAACATCACGCCAACGTGAGGACATTTGAGGCCACGACAGATTTATCGTGCAACAGCCCTCTTTGTTCACGTCGGTCTTTGGTTGGATTCGAACTCGCAACGCTCCGATTGCTAATCTGTTACTCTTCCAACCGGGCTACCACTGCCCCGATCTGTAAAGGAAGTATAGGTTAAATTATTTGAGTTCTGTGAAAAACTAACGACTTAAGTAACTGCTGAGCTTAAGCTTCAAAGCAAATCATTGTCTTGAATTGATTAACGTCCGTTTCCAAATACTATAAAGTTACATCAAGATGTCCACAAAGGAGCTCGTCGACTCCTTTGTGGCAAGTGTCGTGGAATATTTTAATTGTCTGTCCTATTTTAAATCAACGCCTCAAATTTTTTTAAAAGTGCAATTTTAAATCTGCGAGATTTGGTTGGGGAAAATCTTTCAAATCTTTTCGCATTTTTACGCTCAGTTGGTTTTTTAAGTCTCTTCTGATTTGTTTCCATCTCTAAAATTCTCCCTTTCAAAATTTTATACATATGTAAATTAAATTCAGTTTCATTAGTTAGGCTGCAGACGATGATCTTGGTTTATCATCTGACTATTGATTGAATATTTTTATTCTCATCTATACATTTTACATGTTTTAAATCCGACTTTTATCTTTGTCTTATACTATTGCTTTTTAATATTTTATACTTTTATTGGATCATATTCTGTCGTGTGTTTGGCTCAGTGTCCGCTTTTGGACCTTGCGCCATAAAACCCCAACATCCAATCCAAATAATATAAATTAGAAAACTGCACTGCATGAGAATTAAATCAATTACTAATGGTGAACATAGGACTCGCGCACGCTTGGAACTCCATATTATGCAGTTCATTTGAGATGTGGTGAGAAAAAAGCTTTTATATCAAAAACTAATTAAACGAAACCTTCTCAGGCAACGAGTAACCTCAATTTCCCAGCGATATCTAACGCACCTAGAATAGGAAAATACAATCCGGTATACAAGATTCTATTTTAGTTTCCTCCAAAACTAGAATGTCCCACTTTTTGTGACAGACTTTCGATTTCCACAGGTGGTAGTTTCATGCCTTATGCGTTAAGGAGTTTGCGGCGTTAATCTATTTTGCTCATTTTATTTACTTATCTTTTTGCTTTTCGGAGGGCAGCTTTTCGGTTATTTACTTATTCATTGAGATGCTATTCTTTCCGCGATATTTCTTTACTCGATTTCATTGTGTAATTTCGCGTCGTGCCGTTTTTAATGGATGAGTTTTCTGAGACGCGAATTAGTCACGCTTGATTGATTGAGGGGAGTAAGGCCATGATTTAAAAGACTGTGATTAGGGATGGAAATCAGAGTTAGCTTCTGCAAATTCAATTTAAAGGTTGCAATTGACGAGCAAGAAAAACTCTATGAATCATCATACAGCACAATTAAATGTCGACAACCTATTGGTGCATGAGGATTCTTGACATTTATATGCACTGCTACAGAATATTTCTTTCTCAGCAATCGAAATTGATTTTAAGGAGTGATATGAAATTCTCTTTTTGATATCTTCTTTGTTTCCTAGTTTTTCATATGAAGATTACTTAAGTAAGCTTTAAAGATAGAAAATTAATACCTTATAAACGGGCCAATGATAACATCTAAACCTTCAATATGGTTGTCTCGTCATTAGCAAAACTGACCACATCTTGATGGACGCGATATCCCCTTAATTGAAAACTGACCAGATCTCGATGGACGAGATCTCGTCAATAGAAGACTGACCACATCTTGATGGACGAGATATCTTGTCAGTAGAAGAAAACTGACCACATCTTGATGGACGAGATATCTTGTCAGTAGAAGAAAACTGACCAGATCTTGATGGACGAGATATCTCGTCCATCAAAAAATAGCTGACCAGATCTTGATCTCGTTATCATAAAAAAATCTGCAATAACTTGATGACGAGATGTCGTTAGCAAAATTGTTCATATCTTGATGGACAAGATATCTCGTCAAAACACTTAGGTACAAAATTCACAAACTAATGTCTCTCTACGATTAGAACTGCTCTAGACATAAAATCTGCTCTTGCCCCCCGTTGCCTAAGAAACTTATCTTATCCTATTTTCTATATTTAATGCTTGAAGAAATAAATTGTATGGCTTTCTCGATTTGAACAGTTTCACCACTCGCATTTATAATTTTTTCCCTTTCTGGATTATTCAGTAGGCATATCAAAATGTGAGTAAAAATCTTACGATACACCTTTAACTGAATTCGGGGAGGGGGAGTTTTATTTGAGTATTTCGCTTAATTAATATGTAAGGAAAGTTTAAAAATAATAAATTCCAGAGATATTTAACATCCATACACACTCTTGTGTTTTAAACCTCATTTGTCTCTAAAACAAGAGATTTTTGCAGTACTAGCATTGCTACTTATGTTGTTATTTAATGTTTATGTTAGATCGGGAGTGGAATATGGATCTGTAATTTAAAATCCTTATGCTATATCATGGATATTGAAAGAATAGAGAACAAATTTTAAAAATGTAACAGGTGGGTGAGTGAAATTTAGTGGAGTAAGCATTTCGGGGTTAAAATTAACACAATTTATTTTTGCAATTGTACAAAATACGAGAAAATATTTGTTGGTAATAAGACAAGGACCACAGAGCAGTCGCGCTCCGGGAATGTACCGACAAAACTCCTCTTATTTTCAAAGAAATGGGTTATCAGTTCGATGACGCAATTGGCAACGTGCCAAGAAAGAGTTGAAAGTTTATGGTGTAGTTGTCTATCAACACGCCAATAGTTCAATTCCCTTTCAACGCGCTAATAGTTCGATTTGCTACAAAAAAATTTTATTTTAAAAATTATGAATCTTCATGTGTACATTTTCTTCTGATTTGCAATATCATTTCAGTTTCCTTACTTTAACTCCATAGAGAAATTTTGCTTTACAAATCTTTTACAACCTCCTACATAGCAAAATTGATTCGCCCTTTTTAGTTTCTTTTATTCATTTTGACGACCCCAGGTATATCACCTGGCTACTCTTGTCTTTAAGGCGCCTTATATAAGCCTTTTATTCGTAAAATTGTCTCCTAATATAAGCCAATTAGAGGCTAACTTGCTTTCTTTTCCTTAGCAACTAAATTTATAAGGCTTTAGAATAGTGTTTAATTTGAGTATAGATTGGACAATAAGAACCAGTAGTGGAGTAATAATACAGAATAAAATTTCTTATTGAGTTCTGAGGTAAATTTAATAACAGTGGAAGTTATTTTTATAATAGGGGTCCCTCTTAAATTATATAAAGATTTCTCGGATTGGTATATCTCTTACTGATTTTTTTATGGGATCTATATATTAATACGTGAAGAAAAAACTTTGTACCCCTTTTTAAGCACATTGCGCGCACGGAGGAGTATGAGATTTGGCATAATTAAAGTTCATATGGAGAAGGAGTGCAGAAAGATAAAATTAATGTATAATATGCGTTACAAATATATTAAATTAAACAAAATAAAACATTCATTGTTTACGTCCATATACTGTAATCTATATATTAATACGTGAAGAAAAAACTTTGTACCCCTTTTTAAGCACATTGCGCGCACGGAGGAGTATGAGATTTGGCATTATTTGCCACCACATAAGTTAGTATTGAAAGTTAATTGCATCGTTTTGCTGATCAGAAACTTAAATACAAAGGAAGCATTAGTCAATGGAACAAGAATGCGCATCAAATTTATGCATCTTAATACTATTGATTGCGAAGTTTTAACTGGAACCGCACGCAATAAGAGAATTTTGATTCCACGGATAAATTTAACATATTCCGGAACTATTTTACCATTTAACTTTCAAAGAACTCAATTTCTAATTATACCTGCATTTGCGATGACAATAAATAAGTCTCAAGGACAAACATTCGAAAAAATTGGAATTTTATTGAAGCAGCCAGTTTTTACACATGGTCAATTGTACGTCGCAGCAAGTAGAGTTCGATCATTCGATGGTTTCAGATTTTATATTTCAGAATATAACGGTCAAGGGCATTTAGCAAACGATGAAAGAGTTTTTACAAAAAACATCGTCTACACAGAAGTTTTGAATCATTAAATTCATTGTCGAACTATTTCAAGTTCAATGGACAACATTTATTTTTTTAACCACCCGGTTTTTTTTGTTTCAATAAAAAATATACAAAAAAAAGTACGAAGCACGTATTCCTTATTTCATTTTTCATTTTTCGGATTTATTTTTCATTTTTCGGATTTATTTTTTATTTAAATTTTATATAATTTGAAAAAGATAGGCAAATTAACTGTGTAGCCTTGGCGAAACCTGTGGCCAGTATAGCAATAAAAAAAACCCAAGAAAATGTCAAACAACGCGTTATTGTTTTTTTAGATATGGCTTAACCAAGCTATACCGCATTTTTCCTATGACGCATTTGTACATGCTCGCAGCTTACGTAATAGAACAAAATTCAAAAAAATTATATGCAATGAATATAGACGTATGCTCTTTGACAAAAGAACCTTATTAACGTTCAAACTTAAAAATTAAATGAATTATGGTCGAATTTCGACCACTGGGCGACCACTAGTTATAATTAATGAACTATTGTGTAACTATAAGTTGACTGTCTTTGCTTATAGTAGTATAGGATGTTTGGACCCAGTTATGGACATTGTTTGAAAATAATTATTGGTAGTGAAATTGTGACTATTTGTAAAACTGTGCGCTGTTGCCAGAACATGTAAAAGGACCTGTAAACTTTTGATTTGGAAATAAATGCGTGTTCGCTGGTGCTGGGCGGGTTGCTGTGGCAACCAAAATAATACCGAATGGCCGAGGCCGGGTCGGCGTATAAATCTAGAAATATCACCAGAAACTGTAAATTGTTTTCGTTTCTGGTAGAAAAGGAACCTATGCAACAATTTTGCAACAAATAGATTTTTTAAACTGCATAATTCTTCCTCGGAGGTTGGTATATTTTTTAATGATTTTAATACAAAAAGTAATTTGCTACAATGAAGTGTTGTTTTATCTCTTATCTAACTGCATCTGTGTCTTTTTCTTGCAATTTTTGTATCAAAATTTTTCAGGGGGGTTAAATCAATAGACGAAAACTCAAGTCCAAAAAGGGGAGTGTGAAATGTTTAAAAATACCTTGAGCTAGCGTTAACGGCTCTGTTTAGATGCTTACAATCTTAAGCTAACATAAACAATTTGAATATAGATTGATTTTCTAATTAACCTCCATAACAACACACATCAACTCCTGTAGCGTCTATCCATTCAATTAACCTTTTCCCACGAGGAAAAATATCACCCCAAGACCCACCCACGCAAAACTTCCGTCTTACCAAACAGGATCACACTCTGGAACTCCACGACTGATAACGGCTTGAAGCTCAAAACACACACGTAATTACGGCCTCGCTCTCATTGACGCTTTCGATGAATAAACAGTGAAGACCCACATACCGGCAGCGGTCATTACACTTCGTATCTCTGACCATTCATAAGAAGGTATTTACCTGCAGGCCTATTTTTAGAACAGTTGTTGTTTGCGTAAGCGAGGAATTGGTTGTGAGACTATTTTACATACATCAATATTTTCACTAATGAATATATCGATGTATCATTAATAGATGCAAAGGACAGATAGAAAAGACAAAGGGATTTTTCGAATGCGTTTATAGAGTTGTTGAATGCTTTATTTTCGTTGGCTTCGATGATTTATCGTTATAAAGCTTTGAATAATAGTGATGGTCATTATTCAATCATGATAGCATTCTCTGGGGTATTCCTATAGATGATCAGATATATTTTTAGGGTAGTCTGGTTCACGAAACAATAAATCTCTTGATTTTGCAGCTGAATTTCAAACAAATGAATTGTCTAAGTCTCGCACTCAAAAAGGGGTCGCCGACTTACCAGTGAAACACACTAAGTTAAAATTTTAAGGTAGGGAATTTTAATTAACGTCGCACTGGAAAAGCACGGTAGCTCGGTTGGAAGAGTAACGGATTAGCAACCGGAGGGTAGTGAGTTCGAATCCAACCAAAGACAGTCGTGTACCTGGGGCTGGTGCACGTTAAATCTGTCGTGGGCTCAAATGTCCTCACGTTGGTATGGTGTGGAAGTTTGGAGAGTGGGCAGATGACGAGGCAACACCTGAGCTGGCACCCCACCCTCCCACACCATGGCAACGTGGGGACATTAGAAGCCACGATAGATTTTACGTGCACCAGCCCCCTTTGTACACGATTGGATAATCCGTTGTTCTTACAACAGGACTACTGCGGCCCTAATATATTAAGGATATGAGTGTTTTAGTTTTCCCTAGACCAAAACGTGATATTAACATTAGATGTAAGAATAATTTTTAGTGTAGTCTGGGACGGGTCTAAATTACAAGCAAATGAATTACAAACATAAATTGATGTACTAAATCATCGGCTTGAAAATGACACACATTAAGTAAATATTGAAAAGATGAGTGTTTTAGACTTTACTATTTCAGAAACTGAAAAAATTTTCTTTAGAATTTTTTTGTTATGCAAGTTTGTTTTCCTTTCAGAACCTGCTATGCCGTTCCATACGTAATCTTTTGCAGTTTGCATTTTTCTAGTTTCTGGTCTGATCCTTTTATTTTTAATTTTCAACTTTTTAATATAACATAATTCATATGTTGTGATTCACATGTTTTTATACACTGCTATAGCCTGGTACTCTGAACTTGTGAAAAGGCAAATAAAATTATTTGGACAGATTGACTGCAGCATTTTTGAATTGGTTAAACTTTTGAAGTCATGAATGACTAGCGAATAATTGTAAATTTGTAGCAGAACACCAGTGTTTTTCTTCTCTCCTCCCCGTTCGGAAGTGTTTATCAGCTATTTCCATGGTAGCCCGTTTGAAAGTGCTAGCGTCTGTTTCTGTTAAGAAGCGAGAGGGCAATTATTATGTTGTCCGTTTGGAGATGTGTACCGTTTTCGTTTCTTGTCTGTAAACAAATGTTGTATCTCGTCCTGAGATTTGATTTTTATATAACTTACCTGATAAGTTGCTATAAGTTCCTTTTAATTCATTCAAAAAAGGAGGTAGCAATCTTCGCACAGCACCTGTTGAAATTTCTGAATCTATTCAATATATTTTTTTAATATAAGCATCGAGATGCCATTTCACACCTCAAAATGAAAGGAAATTCCTCTCAAATATAAAGCTGCATTTCATGTATTTCCTGGTGTTTATTTTTATTTCTAATGCAGTGTATGGCAAAAAGTTCAGGCATGGTACCATACAATTACCTCCTGAACGTTCCCTTCAAATGCATTCCTTTCACTTGTGAGTCGGTATTTTTTGACTCTAAACCTATTTCCTTATTCCCCCGTATTCTCTTTTGTCTGCTGATTTTCTGTCAACCAGAATTCTCCTTGCCTTCTGTTATCAGACAGCTGAAGAATTTGATTGAAACAGAGAGCTCTTACGTAGAATTTCAGTAAAATTAAACAGCTCAATATAAGCATATTTAAATTAAGCGGCAAAATTGACGAATGAATCCGGTTGATATTTTTTCCTTTGTCTCCGCGTGTTGCCATTCGCCAATATACAAATAATGGCAGGTACGTTGCGAACATGCCTTTTAACTCTCCTGGTGGTTGTCTCGATGAAGTATTCAGGAGAGTGGGGTGCTAGCTCAGTTGTTGTCTCGTCATCTGACCGTGGTTCAAATTTTCGTGGTGTTTGTCCTCAGTTCTTTCCCTTTGGATCCCGGACCGTCACCAATAGCACGTTGTGTTGCTCCAGTGCGACGTTAATTAAAACACCTACCTACCTCGACGATGTATCTCATTAGCAGAAAACTGAGCAGAACTTGATCTCGTCATCATCATAAAATCATCGACCCTCTAATGAAATAGACGGAGCAGGATCTAAAGGTAAATCACATGGGCTTTCGAATTGACAAAGCCGATTGGCTGTCGAATTGCTGACTAGTGTTTTTGCTCTCGGTGGATAATCGCTGTATTTAATCAATAATTCAGGATTCATGCTTTTACCCACAACCACGTGACAGGTATTCAAACCGAGCAGCTGGAAGAAATAACGTAAAGCTTCGGGCACATGCTACGTCTATTTCATTAGAAGGTCGATGCATAAAATCGGTAATATCTACATGACGAGTTATCTCATCATTAGCAAAATTGGTCAGATCTTGATGAACTAGGTATATCGTCAAAACCACTTGGTAGGTAGTTAATTAATTAACGTCGCTCTGTAGCAGCACAATGGGCTATTGGTGACGGTTCGGGATCAAACCCGAAGGAAAAAATCCGAGGACAACAACACGTAATTTTGAACCACTGTGAGACGGAACCACTTAGATAGTTAAGACCTCGTGCATAAGGAACGAACTAAATATCCTTCCTTATTGGGGTATTTTACTTATTTCTATCGCGTCTTTTTGATTCAGTTAGTTACACGAACCAAACCATCCATATTTTAAGCTACCAGAACCTGCTAGCTGACTTACATCACCAAAATATAGATCAGAACACCACAGTAAACAATCTGATTGCTTTCCATGGCTGATTAATCAGAAGTATAGCACACTATCGTGACTACCTGCTACCAATTTTTCTTTTCTGTATCTAAACACGTTTCTTTGGGATATGAAGGAAGTGAACACAAATCGAATGAAACCTCGCTTAAGTAATAATAATAATTTAGGAACCGATATAACAATAAATATGTTAAGAAGCATGAGCCACGAAAAAGGAAATAAAGTTTAGCTCATCATCCTTTGCGGCATGAATGGAAGCGTGAATATCAAGAGGTCATCGGTGTCCATCTTGGTTTCCTGCTGCTGCATCGGTGAAAAATGGCATTCTTGGACGACCTGGAAATGAAAATCGTGGTCCGCCCGGTAGAGTGCGGCAAGTATAGAATTCTGATTTGAGGAAGATCATCTTCATGTGTTTTATAAATATCCGGGATCAGCGCTGGGGTCATCAGTGAAAGGAAGCGGCAGCTCTTTCAGTCCTGAATTCATTAGTTTGCGAATCGCTTATTTCGCAGTTTGGGTTGCAGGTAAAAAATACCTTTTGTTCTCAAAAATGTCTGACATCTGAAATGTTTCAGACTTTCTAAATTCGTTGTGCGTTCCTGTTACGTTTTGATTGAGTTCGACTGCTTTCCTTATCCATAGCCTTCCATAAACAAGCAAATATGGTTGGTTGTTTCGAGTTTTATGGCGCAAGGGCCATATTTGCCCAAACTACGTCAAGCACAAGTTAAGAAGTTCAATTGCTTGAATGAGATGCAGGAGCTTACTTGAACTTTTTCAGACGTTCCTAGCTTGCATGGGAGTCGAAGATGCGTGGCTTAACAGTAGAGAGACGGAAGGGGCCTTTTTTGACCCCTCGCGTTATTTTCCGCCCTGTAACTCTTTACCCATGGATTAAATAAGTTGATAATTCATAACCTTTAATTATTTAGCTCATATTTAATGTGTATTTAATCACTTTGGCCTAGCTGTCACAGAAGTGGAGATAATAATCGTATACCTAGAAAGAGACGGGAAGGATCCAAAATGGCCCCTATCGCATTTCGCAGTGGTAGCGCGAAATTTTTCCTGATTGATGGCTATAATTACCTTTTAATGACATTGAAAATAGTTTTATTTCGTCTTCCCTCTCTATATCCTCTTTATAAACATTAAAATCCCACCTCAGCTGTGAGCAAAGATTAGTAACACAATGAATGTGATTTAGTGATTGGCGACACACTTTGGGAAAAGGAAGAAACATAATCACACAAATAACTATTTTACATCCTTAAAATTGTGTGAACAATTGAAATGAAAATGCACAAGCCTCGTAGGATTAGTGAGAACCCACAGAGAGGTACCACCAACAGCAAAGTTTTGGGAAAACAACCTCTTAATTCCAAGATATTCAGAGAAGGCTCAGATATAACGCCTACTGCTTATCATGGATTGATGAACAACAATTTTCTGTTATTGAGTTCTCTTCACCCAACGATAAACAACGATAATAATGAAATGACACCAGAAACTACATTTTTATAACCAGACTAAGTACGGCATCAATATTGTAGACCAAATGGTATGCTTGTACACTACAAAATCGGGATCTGGTCTCTGGCCTATGCTAATATTTTTTGACATTTTAGACATGTCTGCGGTAAATGCTTGGGTTTTGTATAAAGAAGCGACGGGAGAGCAGAAACTTAGCAGGAGTAATTTCATCCTGCAGCTTTGTAAAGAGCTTCGTACTCCATATGTGGCATCTAAAATTAATGCAGCAAATACTCAAATTTTGTCGCAGGTAGTTATAAAAGAAGACATCACCAATAAAAGATTGAAGTGCAGAGTGCGGATATTTTGCAAGGGAAACCACACAGAAAATAGCTGCGCGAATTGCAGAAAGGCAGTATGCGGGAAATGCTCATCGAGAGAAGTAAAATGGGCTGATTCCTTCAACGAATGAACAAAATAAAATGATATAAAAAGCAGAATCAGTGTGATAAATTTTCAACTTGAATATACTGGTATATATTCTATTACTTATCTATCATTTGAAGCCTAAAATAAAACTATATAATATAATCTAACCCTCAATAAGAGCCAGGGGCCAAATTGGCCCCCTCTGTCTTTCTAGGTATAAGGCAACTTCCCATCTCTCTAGTATTAAAATATCCCGTGGAATGATGAAGCACACTTTCTTCTAAATGAAGTTGTAATTTGGTTGAGTTTGGCCTAATAGATATCAAACGATCGAGCTATGAAAGCAACATCTTTAATTGCGAACGCTCTGTACTTTTCAATTGTACGTTGGTATAGCTCGATTCGTCAATAAAATTGTAATTTTACTTTAATAATAATGGTGAAATAAATTTAAGAATAACAAGGTAATAAAGGTAACGATTTCGTGTGTATGGTGTTATATCTTGACCACCTGGGGGAAGAAATAATCTATACAAAAATAGTGACCTGATACGATGTCTGATGGTTTAATTTTACGTGAATTACTGTGTGTACGTGGCGAAAAATATGTGCGTTTCGTCATAAAAAATTAAAGTTTATCAGTTTATACAAAAAGCAGAAACCAAAGCACCATAATGCGGAATACTTTCAGGATACTTTTAATCGTGTTTGTAAATCATATTTGTAATCAAATTAATTATTAATTTAAATATTTTGTTTTCGACGATTAACTTACTGACCACTTCATAGAAAAATAAATCAATTTTGAGTTATCTCCTTCCTTTCGAGTTTAACATCTAAACAAATGTCGCCAATTTATTTTATCCGATTTCTGGCATCCTTGGATGGTTTTCATACAAATAAGAGAAATTAAATATGTGAAAGAAATAAAGAGTGCAGTTAACTTAGTTTCAGTTGTTTAACTAAACATGTTAATGGAATTTATTTTTAGGAGAGTAATTTTTTTGCTTTCCAAATCTACAACTCAAAGTTTTTTCTTTTAAAAACTAAAATGCTATAGTTCTCTCAATGCACTTTAAAAAGTTTCTTATAAAAAGGGAAGTGCAATTACTAATTTAATTCCCCTAAACTTTATTTTACTAACGCAATTTGAAATAAGACACCTTTCTAACTTGTGTCGATGATAAATAGCTTTCAGAACATCATAAAGACGTATTAATGCTGTTAATAAATGTTTCTTTTATTTTTAAGAATTATTTTTCTTGTGAACGAATTTGAACTCTGCACTAACTGTGGTTAAGGCAATCCAAACCTAAAATAAAACATGAATAATAAATTGCTTGCGCAAATTTTAACTTAGCTGTTTTCGAAATAACACTAGGCTCCGTTCTTCGACTTTTTAAAATATTCATTTTTTATGAATGAGGATCTTCTACGTATCCGAACCTGGGCTGTAGGCCAGATAAATCTATTTGGATGGCCGTATCTATCCCGTGGATTCGTTAAACATATTGCAAGTGCCGTGTCATGATCGCGAATCGGTTAAACCTATCCGGAGGGCCGTTAACCAGTTAATATCGGTAGGACGATATCTGGACAGCGAGCCGATTAAGCTTATCGGAAGTTTAATCGGCCCGTGTCCTAGGTACACCCTGTGTTTTACGGGGTGGGGTGAATTAACGTCGCACTGAAGCAACTCAACGGGCTATTGAGGACAGTCCGTGACCAAACCCGAAGGGAATGATTCGGTGACATACGCCATAATTTTGGACCACGGTTAGATGACAACTCCTGAACTGACACCTCCAAACTTGCACACCACGCAAAACTGGAACCCCACACTCCCAATTTCCACACCACAAAAAGGATAGATTTGTGCCACGACACCAGCCCCCACATACACGACGGTTTTTGGTTGGATCGAGTTTCGAACTCGCAACCCTCCTGCTTAATAGTCCTCCACGCACCCCAGTGTTGGGGTCAGGTACAGTCCGTACCTGACCCCAACGAGAGGAACACCTATTTCTCAAATAGGTAAAAACCGTCAGTCACCACGAAATACAGGACACTTTTTAAATAAATTAACGTAGTCGACACACTGGAATACTTTCTGATTTCTAGTACAACAGGATCCGCGAAAACCCTCGAAAGAGGTAATGTAAACGGCATGCCCATGAATGAATACCCCCTCTGTGACTAGGATTTTCAGAATTCAGTTCAAATTTTGCATCCACGGTGTTTATTTTGTTTCCTCTTTGCTTTCATCTGAAGCACACTCGGGTCTATTGAAGCCACCTGTTCCTCCAGAGGGAAGAGAGAGAGAAAGCCGTTTGAGGAAAAGGTCAAGAAATGGAAGAGGAAGCTATTTCCAGAAAGCAAGCATCCTGACGTAACCGTTTGGCCAACCACGCGGGACCTACTCAGAAGGGGCTATTTATCGCCGCCTAATGAGGACAGATGGCCGCCAGACACGTTCCCAAATGCCAGCGAAAGTACATCCGTTTGTTGCTTTGTCGGCCTCGGGGGAATCCCACTGCTTCAGGTTGCTGGGTTGGTTCTTTCTGGCGTTTTATGGCCATGTTTGGCCAAGCTGCGCCAAACGCGAGACAACGTTAAGGTAGGTAGGTAACGTGGAGCAACACGATGGGTATTATCGACGGTCCTGGGATCAATCCCCAAGGAAAAGATCCAAGGAAAACATGATCCCGGACCGTCACCAATAGCCCATTGTGTAGCTCCAGTGTGACGTTAATTGAAATACCCTACCCAAGGAAAACGCTTCGTAATTTTGAATCACGGTCAGATGACGAGATCAACACCTGGACTGGGACACCCCTCGCCAATCTTCCACAACACGTTAACGTGAGACAACAGAGATTTAACGTGCACCAGCCCCCGTGAACACGACGATCTTTGATAGGATCGAGTTTCAAACTCGCAACCCTCCGACGAGTGTGACTTTTCTTGGTAATCCTCTCTAAGCCCCGATTGCAAGAGCAACGGATTAGCAACCGGAAGGTTGCGAGTTCGAATCCAACCAAAGACCGTTGCGTACAAAGGGGACTGGGGAACGTTAAATCTGTCGTTGAGTCTAATGTTCTCATGTTGGCGTGGTGTGGAAGTTTGGAGAGTGGGGTTCTCAGGTATGACCTCGTCATCTGAACGTGGTTCAAAATTACGTGGTGCTGTCCTCGGATCTTTCCCAGATCGTCGCCAATAGCCCCTTGTGTCGCTCTATAGCGCGACGTTAATTAAATACCTACTTTTCTAAGCGTTTCTCGATAGTAGTAATTGTTTCATAGCTTTGAATTAGTGTATACCCAAGGTATCATTGCTGTGCAATTAGGTTCAAAATGGGGATGTGGGTTGGTAGTTAATTAGCGTCCCACTGGAGCAACACACCGGGCTATTGGCGACGGTTCGGGAACAAACCCGAAGGGAAAGATCCAAGGGCAAAGCCTCGTCCTTTTGAAGCACGGTCAGATGACGAGAACAGCACCTGAGCTGGTACCCTACTCTCCGAACTTCTACGCCAGCGTGAGGACATTGGAGGACAGATTTAACGTGCACCAGCCCCGTGTACACGACGGCCTTTGGCTGGACCGAGACTTGAACTCGCAACCCCCTGATTGCTAATCCGTTGCTCTGCCAATAGGGAGGCCCTATTTTAAGAACAGTGGCAGCAGCTTAAAGCTTGAGAAAAGAAATTTAGGATTTACTTTTTTAAATTATGGCTCATAATAAGTAAAAAAATCCAAAAAGTGAGTTACGCAAAATCAGGTTTTCATAAAATTATCGAAAAGTTTTCTTTTTTATATAATTAATTAATTAAAAGAACTGATCTAGGAAACGTATCAATATTACACAGATAAAATAGTTAATATCTTTTTCGGCGCATTACAGCAATGAAACAATACTAGTTTGTGATTAATTCCAAATAAAATTTTATAAAATGGACTAGAAGTACGAAGGTTCAAATTCATGATATCGAGTTTTTATTTTAAAGCCTTTTAAACGAAATTTATTCACTCAATCAACTTACTAAGAATATACATAGTTAGTTTCGTGAGTTTATGAGATGTCTTGTTTTGCGACTCCAGCAAGAAACTAGAAGTATGCATTTTGAGAAAAATTGGAAAAGGTAAAGCTTTCATGATAGAAAAACGTGTCAAACTCGTGTATTCTTAACTTTAACGAGGCCCTGGTAGCCCGGTTGGAAGAGTAACTGATTAGCAACCGGAGGGTTGCGAGTTCGAATCCTACCAAACACCGTCGTGTACCAAGGGGGCTGGTGCACGTTATTTCGTCGTGACCTCAAATGTCTTCAAGTTGTCGTGGTGCTGACGTTTGGAGAGTGGGGTGCCAGTTCAGGTGTGACCGTCATCTGGCCGTGGTTCAATATTAAGTGGTGTCTTCCTCGGATCTTTCCCTTTGGGTTTGATCCCGAACCGTAAACAATAGCCCGTTGTGTTGTTCCAGTGCGACGTTAATTAAAATACTTAGCTTTAATAGGAAGAAATTTTTAACACTGCAGTGTACTCTAAAAAATAAAGAACTACTACTGAATAGAAATTTCCTCACACATTCCAAATTCTTCTAAATTTTTATTCACAGCAAATGCATTTATTTATTTAATGCACTTTTGTTTCATAGTTAATGCAATTCCATACTTTCATTTCTTTATATAAGAAAAGATATATTGATCTTTACACAATAAACTTTACTTGTATGAAGTTATTTAAAATGAAAGAAAGAATAAAATAAAGATTTCAGTTAGAATTGCCAGTATCGTTAGCAACAACCTATAATATTTCATAAAACTGGTTTAGAACTTTCCTTAGGAATACATTTATGAAAAATATGTCTATTAACTTCTAAAATAAAGAATGGAATAATTTTAAAAAATGAAGTAAACAAAATATAATCAAAGTTATTGGATTCAATTCCTTAATATAATGGAACTCATCTCTAATTCTTAGTATAGCATTCGGCAAAATGGGATATATGATATGGTATGCATCCATTTATCAATTAAGTTATTTATCAAAAATATTTAATTCCATATCTATAAAATTATTTCATAAATATTACGAAACGTTGTATCAAGAAGTATAGAGCTATCATTATAAGAGAACACTGGAAAATTTTCTACCTATTTTCACTCAAAAAGTCGAAAAGAACTAAGGTATTTTAAGAAAAATTATAGTTCATTACTAACAATATTTTGGAAGTTCCATCTTTGAAAACATCAACTTCATAAATGGAAACAAATTTGGTAGGTATTTTAATTAACGTCACACTGGAGCAACACATCGGGCTATTGGCGACGGTCCGGGATCAAACCCAAAGGAAATATCCACGGACCACGTAATTTTGAACCACGGTCAGATGACGAGGTCACACCTGAGCTGGCACCCCACTCTCCAAACTTCCACACCACGCCAACGTGAGGACATTTGAGGCCACGACAGATTTAACATGCACCCCCACCCCCCTTTGTACACGACAGTCTTTGGTTGGTTTCGAACTCCCAATCCTCCGGTTGATAATCCGCTACTTTTCCAACCGGACTACCCTGGCCATCCTCTGACTAGGACATAACTAAATTACAATTCTCAGTTTTCTTCAACTTTTCGCAGAATTTCAAATCTATTGCCCGGGCCATCCTACGATAACATCCCAAATATCAAACAAATAAAGCGAACTTCCGTCATTTCTGCCAATCCTATTGAAGGCTTGAGTTGGGAACTCAACGGTATGCCTCATATCAGTTCTAAAGTAATTAGTTGGGATCAAAAAATAAAGTTTATAAATCCCGCCTAATATACCCGTTACGTCCTTTAGAGGAAACTTCGGTTGCAGCTCTTTATGATGTACACAATTTCCAGACACCAAAATAAATCCTTTTACGGCTCTTAAAAGAGCGTTTTGGGTCAACGCATATGGACACTAGATTCAATGAAGCATGGCAAATAGCGCAGGCTTTATTGCTCACAGGAAAAGGTGTTGTTCAGTAGTGGAATAACGATGTTCTTTAACTGAGCTGAGCTTGCAATGAAAAGGACAACTATACAGGAATCCGAAGTAATTCATTGTTGATAGGTCATTAAAAAGGTAAAGGGAATAAAGTAGAAAGTCGCAATTCTACGTTTCAACATCACTTTAAGAGCAATTACATATTAAACGCATTCATTATACTGCCGACGTTCGTTTTAACGAACTATTTTCAGAGAGGTCGCCTTGACTCAGTGAGTTTGCCAACTGTGCTAGGAATCTGCGAGTTGTAGGCGTCGCAGTTTCGATTCCTGCAACTTACCCTAGGTGTATTTCCCTATTCTGTGTCAGGTTGGTAGGTATTTTAATTAACGTCGCACTGGAGCAACACAACGTGCTATTGGTTCCGGATCAAAACCGAGGACAACACGTCATTTTGAATCACGGTCGGATGACGAGGTCACACCTGAGCAGGCACCCCACTCTCCAAACTTCCAAACTCCTCCAACGTGAAGACTTTTGAGGCCACGACAGATTCAACGTGCAACAACCCCCATTCGTACACGACGGTCTTTGGTTGGGTCCGAACTCGTAACCTTCCGGTTGCTAATCCGTTTCTCTTCCAACCGAGAATCTCGGATCTCTCTCTTCGGGGGTTGATCCCGAACAGTCGCCATAGACCTTTGTGTTGCTCCAGTGAGACGTTAATATACAGGGTGAGTCTAAATTGTTTTTACAAAATAAGAGGGGTGATAGTACCCATCCAGACGAGCAATAATTACCATGGAACATAGGGTCGCATTCCATTCTGAGAGGCAGAAAAGAGTAAAGTCGAAACGCGTCGAGCATGAACAAGTCATCGCCTCTGACGTCGTTTTGTACCTGCCTACGTAGCATATCTGCTAAGCAAGATGGATCGGACGTGGCGGACCTGTGGCTTGGCCTCACCGGACCTCAACCCACTGGACTTTTTCTTATGGGGGCACATGAAATCTTTAGTGTATCAGACGCCTGTGGCTGAAGATCTCGTAGCGAGAATCGGTGTTGCCGAAGACAAAATGAACACATCACCAGGAATCTTCGAGAGCCAGTCATTCCTTCGCCGGTGTGAACTGTGCAACGACACTTTGAGCACTTGCTGTGAGTTTTTCTCTGATCAATCAGATTGTGCAACTTTTGGTATCGTTCATTCGCTTTCCCAACACTGTTGTAAGTTCATGTTGAAATTCTAATTTGACTCTTTTCTGCCTCTTAGAGTGAAATGCGACCCTATGTTCCATGGTAATTATGGCTCGTCCTCTTATCACTCCTCTTATTTTGTAAAAACCATTTAGACTCACCCTGTATACCTACCATCCAACCGGGAACCCTCGAGCACAATGGAAGAGAATTCGAGCTGTTTCCCAAGCAATCATTGCACCAATCAGCGATGGGCGTAAGATTAACCAACACTTGTTTCGTGGGAAAGAACACCCCATCGCAGAGAAGGCGAAAGTTTCCTTTAGATTACGTGAGGCCCTCTGCGCTGATGCAATTATTTCCCCAAAGGCCCCCTCCGTAGAGCCCAGAAGAGACTTATCAAATGACCTAGTAACCCACGGCAACGACAGAAAAATCGCGCCAATGACCTTCCCAAGGCCCTAGGCCTAAGAAAATTACTCTGGAGGATATTTCAGAATGATTCCTCCTCTCATGTCCTACAGATGTCTGAAATTCTTGGCTCTTAATTGCAGAAAAAGGTCAGTGTGTTGTGTACTTACCGAAATCTCATTAAAGATTTGTGTCTGCAGAGGAATTCGGGAATTCTTGAGTGATCGGTCATTTGTCATGGAAAATCCGCGTGCTATTTTAGAGATACTGCATTGTTATTTGGTAGAAATCTTTTAATTTATGCGATGTCCTTTCTTTGAGACGGAACCAATTGGAAGAGCGACGAATTATCAACCGGAAAGTTGCGAGTTCAAATCCAACCAAAGACCGTAGTGAACGAAGGGGCTAGTGTGCTTTAAATCTGTCGAGGCCTCAAATGTTCTGACGCTGGCGTGGAGTGGAAGTTCGGAGAGTCGGGTGGCAGCTCAGGTGTTGTTCGTCATCTGACAGTGGTTCAAAATTACGTGATGTCGACTTGGATCTTTCCCTTCGGGATTGGTCCCGGCTGGCCCTCTCCAAATTTCCACACCATGACATTTGAGGCAACATCATATTTAACGTCCACAATCTCCTTTATTCGTCATCTGACCGTGGTTCAAAATTACGTGGTGTTGTCCTCGGATCTTTCCCCTTGGGATTGATCCCGGACTGTCACCAATAGCCCGTTGTGTTGCTCCAGTGTGACGTTAATTGAAATACCCCCCCCCGTTATACACTACGGTCTTTGGTTGGATTTGAACTCACAACCATCCGGTTGATAATCCGTTACTCTTCCAACCGGGAAATCGCGGTCCGTCTTTTTCCCAGAAGTAGGTAGATATTTAATTAACGTCACACTGGAGCAATACATCGGGCTATTGGCGCCGGTCTTGGTAGGTAGGTATTTCAATTAACGTCGCACTGGAGCAGAACACAATGGGCTATTGATGATGATCCGGGATCAAACCCGAAGGAGAAGTTCCTAGGACAAAACCACGTAATTTTGTACCACGGTCGTCCTTTGCCCATAACGGGTGACAATTTCGAACAGGTGTTTTATTAGAGGCTTGCCACTGCAGGGCAATTTTCGATGCGTATTTAAACCAACTGGGGTGGTAAATTGACTTGTTTTATTACATATCAAGAATTATTATCATAAGCTGAACACATTTAATCGATATAAGTCGATCAATCTTTAATAATCGATAAAGTTGATATTTACTACCCCAGGTGTTTGTTACTTAATTCATAGAGGAAACGAGCCAGCCGCCTAAGACTCGCAGTTTTCTAGATCTGGGTAAACCCACTGAGACAAGTGGAAGACGTAGGTATTTTAATTAAAGTCGCACTGGAGCACAAGCAGGGCTATTGACGGCGGTCCTGAATCAATCCCAAAGGACAATGGGGACCCAATCCCAATCAACGGATCCGACGACAACGCCACGAAGCTTTGAACCAAGGTGAGATGAAGAGGTGACACCTGAGCTACTATGGAAGAGCTGTTTTGTTATGATCTTCGATAGCCTTCTCTTCATCTTATGTATGAGCAGACCTTGTGGATTGCCGCTGCATTGGCGAGAATGGAGGCGAAAGGGGGTCCTTGTACTAACGAAAAGGGGTGCCTTGTCCCTTCTCTGCCTTTCCCTAAGGAAGGTAGAAGAGGAGCGACAGAGAGTGGAGGAGGACCGAACGGGGCTGTTGTCAAGAGGCACGAGTGACCCGAACGTCAACGGACGCTAGTCATGCCGAGACCCATCCTCTGGTGAGAGTACAATAGGTTCCGGGAGACTCTTGAGCAATAGAGTTCCATCCACTCTTCATCTGATGGAAAGCCCCGGCCTCTTGCCATAGTTTAGCGGATCCCCAGGTAAAACTGATTTACCTATAAACTGGACACCATCAATAAATAGAGACCCATCCTCTGGTGAGAGTACAACAGGTTCCGGGAGACTCTTGAGCAATAGTTCCATCCACTCTTCGTCTGATGGAAAGCCCCGGCCTCTTGCCATAGTTTAGCGGATCCCCAGGTAAAACTGATTTACCTATAAACTGGACACCATCAATAAATGGAGACCCATCCTCTGGTGAGAGTACAACAGGTTCCGGGAGACTCTTGAGCAATAGAGTTCCATCCACTCTTCATCTGATGGAAAGCCCCGGCCTCTTGCCATAGTTTAGCGGATCCCCAGGTAAAACTGATTTACCTATAAACTGGACACCATCAATAAATGGAGACCCATCCTCTGGTGAGAGTACAACAGGTTCCGGGAGACTCTTGAGCAATAGAGTTCCATCCACTCTTCATCTGATGGAAAGCCCCGGCCTCTTGCCATAGTTTAGCGGATCCCCAGGTAAAACTGATTTACCTATAAACTGGACACCATCAATAAATGACGAGTGTTTTGAAATAACTAATAATTAATGAAAATCAATCACACCGCTACAGAGGGGACTTATGGAACTCGAGATTATCTCATGGGGAAATGTTTGCAGATTGTAGTTAACGACCCAGAATGTCTTCAGTAGCAAAGTATTCTATATGATGTCACATCACACCGGTGTCGAAATCAAAGAAATATGAGACTGGTGCGAAAGGATGACTACAAATAAACCGAACTCAACACCTAAGGAAAAATCTGTGTTGTGCTAAATAATTCCCTCATTAAATGCGATTTTCTGTCCATTTTGTATAAGGAACAATTCTTTTGTGGTGGGAGAGCAGGAAAACTATCCCGGAAACAAGAAACTATTTCCTGGAAGTAAAGAATCAGTTGTGGCCATTTTGGAAGACAAAGTACGTGTAGGAGTTTGTGTGCTACTCTAAAAGAAGACACTCCCAACGAAATGCACGTCAACACAATTAGTTTACACTGCACTAAATCAAATTGAAAATCGCATAGATTTTCATTTTAATCCCTAGGGAACAATGGGAATCGGGCGTGGCGAAATTTTTGGCTCTAGCGTTGGATTTTACTTGATCATTAATTGTGCGGTTGCAATTGGCATACTGACTGTATAAAGACTCATAATGAATGAGGTACCTCCGTGATTCAGTGGTTTTGTCCACTGCTCTAGCCACCTGTGAGTTGTAGGCGTTTCGATTCCTACCTGATTAAGGCTGCTGTAGCTCAGTTGGAAGAGCAACGGATTAGCAATCGGGGGTTGTCAGTTCAAAATTCGGTCCAGCCAAATTCCGTCGTGTACGCGAGGACTGGTGCACGTTGAATTTGTCGTTGCCTCAAATACCCTCACGTTGGCATGGTGTGGAAATTTGGAGAGTGCGGTGCCAGATCAGGTGTTGACCTCGTCATCTGACCAGTGGTTCGAAATGACAAGGAGTTGTACTTGGATCTTTCCCTTCGAGATTGGTCGTCGCCAATAGCCTGTTGTGTTGCTCCAGTGCGACGATAATTACCTATCCTCCTACCTTCGAAGGAGGCATGGTAGATAGAGCGATAGGGCAGCGGTAGTCTGGTTAGAACGGTAGCATATACAACCGGAGGGTTGCGAGTTCGAAACTCGATCGTCGTGTACTTGGGGATAGTACACGTTCCAAATTACGTGGTGTTGTCCTAATATCTGTCCCTTGGGGATTGATCCCGAAGCGTCGCCAATAGCCCGTTGTGTTTCTCCAGTGCAACGTTAATTAACAACCTCCTCCTCTCTGAGTATATTTCCCTTCTGTGTAGTAAAACTCATTATGAGTGTTTATCCATTACTTGAGTGTAGCTTTGCCAAATGTGGTCTTTGCGCCATAAAACCCCGTGCAACCTACAAACCATAATTGGAACTGGTATTTTTATGGTTCTACTGTTGCAAAAACATCATTATAAATCGATGTTTTTCACATTCTGTGCATATTTTGTATAATAATTTTGAAAAGTTAGAAGTTATTTTATTAGCAACTAGCTGAATTACCCAGCGTTGCTCGGTTTGAATTGCTTGTACTTCATCGTAATATTACTCATTGTTATTCCTATGGAGTTTTAGAATTGTTTTTAGCCCCTCTAAAGGCCCAGGACAAATGGAACGGGGGTTAATATCTAGCATATGATTCCCGAAGGATTCTCAAAAATGAATACCACATTTGATGTGAATTGGTCAAACTGTGATAGTAAGGATATTCAAATGCTATTCCTATGGAGATTTTGAATCGTTTTTAGCTCCCTCTGCAGACCTAGGTCAAATCGAACGGGGTTAATATATAACCTATGTTTCCCGCAGGATTCTAAACAATGAGTGTACCAAATTTGATGCAAATTGTGATCGTAAAAATACTCAATATTATTCCTAGAGGGATTTCGAATTGTTTTTAGCCCCCTCTGTACACCCAAGACAAATAGAACGGGGGTTACTAGGTAGCCTGTGTTACCCACAGGGTTCTAAAGTGTACCAAATTTGGTGTGGATTGGTCAAACGGTGTAGATTTGTATAGAGAACAGACAGACGCCAACTCTGCTTTATATAGGGTGAGTCTAAATTGTTTTTACAAAATAAAAGGGGTGATAGTACCCATCCAGACGAGCCATAATTACCATGGAACATACCACTCTGAGAGGCAGAAAAGAGTCAAATTAGAATTTCAACATGAACTTACAACAGTGTTGGGAAAGCGAATGAACAAAACAATCTGATTGATTGATCAGAGAAAAACTCATAGCAAGTGCTCAAAGTGTCGTTGCACAGTTCACACAGGCGAAGGAACGACTGGCTCTCGAAGATTCCTGGTGGTGTGTTCATTTTGTCAACACCGATTCTCGCTACGAGATCTTCAGCCGAGTCCACAGGTACACTAAAGATTTCATGTGCCCCCAGAAGAAAAAGTCCAGTGGGTTGAGGTCCGGTGAGGCCAAGCCACAGGTCCGCCACGTCCGATCCATCGTGCTTAGGAGATATGCTACGTAGGCAGGTACAAAACGACGTCAGAGGCGATGACTTGTTCATGCTCGACGCGTTTCGACTTTACTCTTTTCTGCCTCTCAGAGTGTAATGCGACCCTATGTTCCATGGTCATTATGGCTCGTCTGGATGGGTACTATCACCCCTCTTATTTTATAAAAACAATTTAGACTCACCCTGTATATAGAGATATCAGGTGATCCAAGTTCGGTAACGAGTGGACTGAGTGGTGTGCCAATAAACACGGCCCAGACCAAATTACAATTACACTATTTATTTAAACACGTAGTACCTACACTATATACAATCAGGGATCTACTCAAACAACCGGCTCGAATGAGCACCACCCAAACACACCTGCTCAGCTCGAGCTCTCCAAGTTATCGTTTCTGTGTCGCCAGATTTCAGTGGGAGCGCCCCTAAAAACCATTTGGACGACCATGGAAGACCGCTCCGATGGATGTTTCGGGATTTACGGCCGCAGGTCACTTCTGATCTGTTGCTATGGACGTTACAGCTCCCAAGATACATAATTCTTTAACGTTTTAGTAGTGCACACTTCAACGTTAATTGAAAGTTACGTTTAATACATTCAGCTGTCTGTCTACCTCGAGAATCGCTCCAGACAAAATCTGCCCTAGTCTGTTGTCACAGAAACGGACCTTGTCCTATTTTCCACAGCGTATGCTTGGAGAAATCTATTCACGTTTATAGGCGCACTTATTGTCAATTCGGATAAAATGTTTATTTGTCGCTCAGAATATCTAGACTAGTAAACTTCCGCTTTCCACCGCCAATATTCGCGTCAAACAAAGCATGACGTCATTCCCGAGAGTCCCCTACTCAAAATGAGTGAGCCCTGTTTCTATAGCGACCGCTACCACACACACTACTTGATGTGAGCAGTTTGCGGGATAAACAATGAGTAACGGTTATAGGTTGTACATCGGTTGTCTACTACGAATTCTCGTATTGTAACAAGGGGCTGCGATAGCCCTGTTGGTAGAGTAGCGTATTAGCAATAGGAGGGCTGCGAGTTCGAAACTTAAAAAACCAAAGACTGTCGTGTACGAAATGAAATCTGTCGTGGTTTCAAATGTCCCCACGTTGGCTGGTGTGGAAGTTTGTAGAGTGGGGTGCCAGCTCAGGTGTGACCTCGTCATCTGACCGTGGTTTTCAAAATTACGCGGTATTGTCGGATCTTTCCCTTCGGATTTTATCTCGGACCGTCGCCAATAGCCCGTTGTGTGTCTCCTAGTACGACGTTTATTAAAATACTTATCTACCTACCTCTCATAAATGGTTTTACATCGGTAAATATTACTTCTAAAACACGAGATTCCTTTCATGAGTACCTTTAAATAGCATAAGGAACTACCATTGAATGCATTCTTATTTACATGACAATATATACATTCCACATACGATCCACCAACAAAGACTCAAATGCTTCATTACCGATACCGTCGGCTCATTGATCACACTGCACACGCCGTGTGCACATAGTGTGGTGTGTGCTACGACAACCCCACCTTCCCTCATTAATACATCGAAAACAAAGACAATCGAAAGGCAAAAGCGTTTTCTAAGGGAAGAAAAAAGAATCATTTCATCGTAATTGTAATCCATCCGCAAAAAGAAAACCCAGGGGTCAGCGACCAGCGAACTGTGAGAGGGGAAGAAGTGGGGTTCCGACCCAGATTCGAACCGGGTTTACTTTTTCCTGGTTGGGTTCTAAAATAGAATTTTCACTTTCCTCTTCGACCCGGTCACTCTCACCCGCTTTTACCGCGGCCATTAAACAGCCTTGTTTTAGTTTCTTCTTTTCTTTTTTCGGAGATGCGGCGGAGATTCTGTTGTGTAACTGCCACTGTGACTGATAAGGAGTTCGTTTTCTCGTCGGTGTTGCGCTGTCGCTTTGTCTTGCGGTTGTGGAATGCTGCGTAAATGTTTTGGCGGGGTGATGTTTATCGATTGCGGGGTGATCGACAATCTCTGCGACATCTCCGATTGGTAGATCTATACAAAAGACCAATAACCTTACTTTTGTGATGTTGAAATTATCGAGTTCAATGCACAATTCAAGCGTGACGACATAATTCATAACAAACACAGTCCACGATGTGGGAAATGTACAAAATATTTCGAAGTGAAATTATGCGAACGGGCTTAAAAAATACAATTATCGTGTTGGTAATAAAAAGGATTGCCCGAAGTAAACCTTCTCTTCCCTCTCCTTGTAGCAGGTAGGTATTTTAATTAACGTCGCTCTGGAGCAACGCAACGGGCTATTGGCGACGATCCGGGATCAAACTCGAAGGGAAATATCCGAATGCGACATCACGTAATTTTGAACCACGGTCCGATACACTTGAGCTAACCCCACTCTCTAAACTTCCACACGTCAGGACATTTGAGAACACGACAGATTTAATGTGCATCATTCCCCATCTACACGACAGTCTTTGGTTGGATTCGAACTCTCAACTTTCCGGTCGCTAATCCGTTACTCTTCCAACCGGGCTACCGTGGCTCAAAAAAAAGTAGATGACTTTATTTTGATGAATGAATACATCGAATGATTGCTGCATACTGCTGCGATAGCTAAGGCGGTATGTCCAAATTGTATAGTCGGGTCAGAGATTGTCTAATGACTACATACAGGGTGATTCTACGGTCATGGGACAAACTTCAGGGGGTGATAGAACACAACGAAACAAACACTTTTCTCCATAGAATGTACGGTCGAAAGTGCAGCGGTTGGCCGCTAGAGAGCGCAGTCAAACGCTTGTATAAAAGCGTTACGTCGACGATGCGAGGCCTGCATCAGGTGTGGTGGTCGACATTTTGAACAGCTTCTGTAATTGTGTATTTGCGTTGTACTTACCGACTGATGTTTGTACATGTCGTTTCATTTCCATGTGAAAGTTTCTCATGTTTTGTCATTTCTTTCTTACCCGTTGTTCCTTGTACTTATCTTTAATTGATGCAAATCCAATTGTATTATTTCGTTTTGTCAAGCAGTTATTGATGTTTATTTGACATTAAAGCGTTGTTTCCATATTTCATGCCTCTTCTCCTTTCCAACTTGCGTCGGTCCGTGTGTTTGTGCCGAAATGGAAAGCGCCCTCTTGTGATCCTACATTCTATGGGGAAAAGTGTTTGTTTCGTTGTGTTCTATCACCACTTGAAGTTTGTCCCATGACCGTAGAATCACCCTGTATAAAAGTTTATGACGCTTGAAAACGCTAGGAAATAGTTTTAACACGCTCAATCAACAATTGTTTAAGAATACAGGTTATCTACTACTGTTAACTTATTTATGCAATATCTCATCAACTGTCAACTCGTAAAATGAGACTGCATTTTCGACAAGCACGGCTTGTATATGGTCTTTCCTCAACCCAGTAAGGGGTTCGGACGAAATAGATCCATTCTGCTCCATGTATACTTCCCTCTATAGCGTCTAGCCATTCTTGACCAATAGAATCTTCTCTAGGATTCTTTCAACCCATAGATGGGGTTATTTAGTCACAGTGTGGTTAGTGGGGTAAAAACAACATTACAGTACTCTGGGTTAGGTTAGCTGAATTTACGTCGCTCTAAAGAAACTGAACGGGCTATTAGCAAAGGTCCGAAGTGAAGGATCCGAGGACACCTCGTAATTTGAAAACGCAGTCAGAAGACGAGGTCAAAACCTGAACTGGCATCCCACTCTTCGTACTTCCACACCACGCCAACATTTGAGGCCACGGTAGAATTAACGTTCACCAACCTCCCCCGTACACGACGGTCTTTGGTTGCATCGAGACTCTAACTCAAAACCCTCTGGAATCACTTGTCGCTCAAAGGGTTCAATACTTCACCGATGTTCATTAAAAATACAACATCAACAAAAACTTGACTTATAGCAATGAAACATCTTTCATCGATGACATGCGGTACAATGTATAAATGATTAAAATTACAAGAATGCAAGTCAAAGAGACATTAAAATAATTCGTGTTTCCAACCTTTAGCAGTTTTAAATACCGACACACAGCGCGACATTGACCCATGAAGATTCCGGATGGCTGTCTGCTAAGTGTCATTCAACTCAGATTCAAGACATATCCATAATTCAGTTGGGTATGCCCACTGCGCTAGCAACTGAGTTTGAGGCGGCGGAGGTTCGATTTCTGTCAGGTCCATTCCTCCTTGAGTGAATTGCTCTCTTCTGTGTCAGGAAAGAGTAAGAGATTAGCAACCGGAGGGTTGCGAATTCGAATCCACCCAAAGATCGTCGTGTACAAAGGAGGTATTGGTATTTTTCAATTAACGTCACACTGGAGCAACACAACGGGCTATTGGTGACAGTCCGGGATCAATCCCAAAGGGAAAGATCCGAGGACAACACCATGTAATTTTGAACCACGGTCAGATGACGAAGCAACACCTGAGCTGGCACCCCACTCTCCAAAGTGTACAAAGGAGGCTGGTGCACGTTTTATCTGTCGTGGCCTCAAATGTCCTCCTGTTGGCGTGGTGTGGAAATTTGAATAGTGGGGTGCCAGCTCAGGTGTGACCTCGTCATCTGACCGTGGTTCAAAATTATGTGGTATTGTCCTCGTGCATTTCTCTTCGAGTTGGATGCTGGACCGTCGCCAATAGCCCTTTGTGTTGCTCCAGTGCGACGTTAATTAAAATACCTACCTATTCTGTGTCATTAAAACTTTCATTGTGTGTGTCCATTACTTGATATTGAATGTCTTGTGTCTGGCGCAGCATGGCCAAATATGGCCCTTTCGCCATAAGACGCCCAAAACCAACCATAATTCGATTACGGATGATGCCTTATGGATCAATTCTCGAAAACACATATCGCATTCGTGTTGATAGGGGACAATTAGGATAACTGAGCAGGTCAAAGTTCGTCACAGAAGGATCGTTGAACGATTTGGGCGACACGCGGAGAATTGTCCTGTTGAAAGTCAGTTCCAAGTAGGGAATCTATGTCAAAAGACGAGGAGTCCCAGCAACGCGAATGCAGCCCTTAGCAACACCAATCAGAGATCCTTCCGTTACCTCCAGTGACCTTCAACTGGAACGAGAATACTATTTCCAAACAAAACGAACCTCTTCGACTTGAGAGGAAAAAGGAAGGACGCACTTTTTTCGAACTATCTTAACTTTATTTGGATTTTCTCTAATTACATGTACATAAGTTCTTCCAATCTAATTAAATAATTTAGAATGTTCAGCTTTATTTTTTCTTTTCCTTATTTCCTCTCCAACAAGTCACAAGTCTATGAAGACTTAAATATATGAGGGGTAGAATTTCTGGTTCCAAGACTTCTGTTATGTACCATTAATTGTTCGAAGTGGTTGCGTTCCATTTTAGGGAGTCGTGTGCGTGGGGGCTGATGTACGGTAAATCTGTCGTGACCTTAAATGTCCTCAGGTCGGTGTGGTGAAGTTTGAGAATTGAGTGCCAGCTCAGGTGTTGACCTCGTCATCTAACTGGTTAAAATGACGAGGTATTATCTTTGGATCTTTTCCTTCGGGATTGATCTCGGACCGTTGCCAATAGCCCATTGTATTTCTCCAGTGTTACGTAAATTCAGCTACCTACCAACCTGGTCTACTTGGTTTAAATTAGCTCGAGTAAACTATCTACTACAATTCAGATAGTCTGGTTTTTTGGAAAAATCACTAAACCTTGAAGAACATTTTTCGTCCAACAGATACGCTCTGGATGGGTATTGGGTATTTAAATTAACGTCACACTGGAGCAACACAATGGGCTATTGGTGACGGTCCGGGATCAATCCCAAAGGGAAAGATCCGAGGACAACACCACGTAATTTTGAACCACGGTCAGATGACGAGGCAACACCTGAGCTGGCACCCCACTCTCCAAACTTCCACACCACGCCAACGTGAGGACATTTGAGGCCACGACAGATTTAACGTGCACCAGCCCCCTTTGTACACGACGGTGTTTGGCTGGATTCGAACTCGCAACCCTTCGGTTGCTAGTTCGTTACTCTTCCAACCGGGCCACCGCGGCCCACGCTCTGGATGAGACTCGGAAAAAAAAACATTTATCGTCTATTGTACATGACTTTTTCATTGACCATGAATTATTTTTATTTAATAGTCACATGAAATGAAACGGAACAGATATTACAACTGGATGAGGAATTTGACATAGAAATCTTGAATGTCACTAAGTATCACTACAATTTAGCTTTTGTTAAGTTCGTTGAAGGATTTATCCTATTTCCTTTGGACATAAAACCTCTTCTCGTTTCTGCTTGAGTGCGAAATAGCAAAAGCAGCGTGTGAGATAGCAAAACGTTGCTATCTCATGCGCAAATTTAGTGCGTTAACTTCGTTCACAAAGTTACGAGGGTCGGTTTAAAAACATTACACCTCCTACTTTTCTTAATGTGCTTCAAAAAGTGTAGTTTTTGCACGAGGAGACATGTCTTTAATTGCACTGTTATCGTGATTTCATCTCAGAAATGTTCCGAGTTCGAGAAAAAAAACATTGATTTGGTTGGCGTTAAAGGCTGTTTATTATTCACATATTTGCACCATCACATAAGTTTGTCAATTTATGTGATTGTTAACTTTGATTTCGTCTTTCAATCCAACAGTTTTTTGTGCAATTCCTCAGTGAAAACGGGCCTAGATAGCCCGGTTGGAAGAGCAACTGGAGAGTTAGGAGTTCGAAACTCGGTTCAAAGACCGTCGTGTACACGTGGCTTGTGCACGTTAAATCTATCGGAGCCTCGAATGTCCTCACGATGGCTTGGTGTGTGTGAGGATGTGCAAACGGCTGATGATCGACTTAACCACACGTGCAGATGTCCGCTGAAATCCGGTGACTGGTAGAAACTATTTTCCTGACTCAGCGAGAGTGAGTTAGTTTTGAACTAGTAACTGAAGGCTTCCACGCGCAGGTGGAGCGAGCGCAGTTTTTTAGAGAATTAATGCAAGTGGCAGCGTGTAGGCTGTTCCATCAATTTGAGATAACGGTTGCTGTACATAGTTTTTTAGGTAGAGAAATAAAATGTGTTAGTCCTAATCTCCGTATCACTTCGTAACACCCTAGCGATCGGTCCAAGGTGTAAGTTCAGGTGATCAGCTCGGATCTCCACACTACCTATCCCGACAATAAGATGGTGGCAGCGGTGGGATGATGTACCCGGAGCAGTAAAGATTGGCCAGAGACGAGAAATTCCGAGGAACCCTGTTGAAGCAGACGAACCGGGAACAGTAAAGATTGGACCAGAGACGAGAAATCCTGAGGAAACGGACGGCGAGGCTACGCGAAATCCTGGTGAAGCAGACGAACCGGGTGAGTGTTGTTTACCCTTTCTTTTAAGAGAAATAATCAGGGATCCATTGCTAAATAAATGTTAGGTGAAGCATATTTGTTTGTTAAATGATGAGGTGTAGTTGAAGCACGGCAGTGCGGGAAATACATCCGTATTTCAAATTTTAGAATTGCGCGACAGCGCAGGTGACACGTCAGTGTTCTTAGCCAAAAGTGCTGATTATAGTTTCTCTTGAAGAATTGTGATACACCAGGAGTGGCAGAAGGTATTTTTAAAGCACGACAGTGCTGGAATTTCAGAGTTACGAATTGAGCGTTAACTCATGTGACACGTCAGTGTTATTGTTCACATGTCATCGTTATCAGTTTAGGGTGAACCATTATTTTTCTCTTTAAACAATTGTGATATATGCTAGGGGTAGTCAATCAGTAGCTGAAAAGGGTTTTTATTTTAATGGTCTTTTAGTTAATACCAGTTAGAAAGGAAAATATATTGGTGAATATGGCTTTTTTGGGAAAATATAAAAAATGCGATCTATTTACTTTAGCATTGGAGTTAGGGGAAACTCCTGATCCAAATATTAAAGTTATAGGACTGAAAGATCTCATAACAGGAAGTAAGTCATACGAAGTCGAATTCGTGATGGAGATGCTTGAAACGATAGTGAGTTCACGAAAGGAGATGGAAGAGAAGAAGGAGAGGGAAGAGAAAAAGGAGAGAGAAGAGAAGGAGAGAGAAGAGAAGAAGGAGAGAGAAGAGAAGGAGAGAGAAGAGAAGAAGGAGAGAGAAGAGAAGGAGAGAGAAGAGAAGAAGGAGAGAGAAGAGAAGGAGAGAGAAGAGGAAAAGGAGAGAAAGAAACAACAAAGAGAATTTGAGCTAGAAAAGTTAAGGATAGAAGCAGGAATAAGGATAAGCAATGATTCCATAGAAGGAAGAAGTAGTCCTACCGATATACATGTCGACATGACGAAATACATGCCCAAATTCCAAATGAAAGAGGGTGATATCCTTTTATACCTCTCCCTGTTCGAAAGTCAAGCTAGGCGGAGGAAAATTGATGAAAGAAATTGGGTATCATGTCTTTTGACCCTAATGCCTTTGGAGATAATAGAATTGATTGCGAGGGTTTCGGAAGAGGGATTAGAAGATTATGAACACATTAAAGACCTCTTGTTAAAGAAGTTTAAGATGAATCCAGAGGGATTTCGCCAGAAGTTCATTCAACATCAAAAAAGTCCTGATAAAACTTGGCAAGATTTTACTTATGAAGTAACCAATTATTTTCAAGGATGGATCGAAGGACTTGGTATCTCCGATTTTGAGAGTCTGAAGGAATTGATGATAGCCGATCAAGTCAAGAAAAGAGTGCCACAGGAAGCCAGGGACCATTTTATCGATGAATGGGGGAAAATATCAAAACCTTCATTGCTGGCTGAAAAGATAGACGAATACGAATGTGTTCGTAGAACATACAAGAGACAGCCAAGTACCACCATGAAGACAAATTCGGGATACAAGACCCAGTATGATGCAAGAGGTTACGGTGGATACCACATATCTCAGCAGGACACCAAACGAACCTATCACAGAACTCAACCAGAACCGGCGAAACATAATTCCAGGCTTGTTTGTTTCTCATGCGGAATGGAGGGACACATGAAGAGGTTCTGTCCAAAGTCGGATAAAGGAAGATCAGATCACGATAATAGAAGGAAAGCGAACGTGAATAGGATCATAACTGAAGAAAGCGGTGTGGGGGATGAGAAAAGGACACTGAATACTGGCGGAACGGCGGTGGTAGCTAAAGTTGTATCCTTTAAGGAAAGATCCTGGCGAGACAATCTTTGCCCCTTGGAAAGAATCTTAATTAGTGTAGACGGGAGGGAGGAAAAAGCCCTAATTGATTCTGGGACTGAAATTACCGTCATACGGAAAGATATTGTACAAAATCTGTCGCTGGAAGAGAAATCGTCCATCTTTATTAAAGGAATCTTCGGTCCAGCGGAGAAATGCCCGTTAATGAACGTTCCCATAGGACTGATCATAGGAGGTAGGGGTGATGTGCTTCACCAAGAAGTCCTCTGCGCAGTTGCTCCCTCATTGGTGGAAGATGTGCTGTTGCCACCAGATATCCGAGACATGCTTAGAGGAAAGCAGGAATTAATTTCCACCGATATTGGTAGTGGAAACATCTTGGAACCACCTACAAAAGAGGGGAACACAGAAGGGAATTCCGTTGAAGTGAATAAGGACACAGAAGTGTTAGTGGTAGAAAGCACCGACGGAGACCAGGAAGAAGGGATATCGAAGACGGAAAGCTTCCGTAAAGAGCAAGAGGAGTGTAGAGAGCTGGAAGAGACCAGAAAACAGGCTAAGCAAGGTAGTGGAGGATTTTTCTTTAACGATGGTTTGGTCTTTCATAAAGACAAGATTCTTGGAGAGAATGTATGTCAATTGGTTCTTCCTAAACGTAGAAGAAAAGAGGTTCTTAGATTAGCCCACTGCTCAGTGTTTGGGGGACACATGGGAGCGAGGAAGACAATAGAAAGAATTAGATATTCGTTCTATTGGAACGGGCTATCAAGAGACGTGAGACAGTTTTGTTTAGCATGTGAAGGTTGTCAGTTGACGAGAAGGGTCAAACACAAAGATAGGGCCCCAATAACTCCCGTTGCGCGGCCAGAATTGCCCTTCCAAGTGGTCAATGTGGACATCATAGGACCGATAGATCCTCCAAGTTCTAAAGGACACAAATTTATCTTGTGTATGGTAGACCAACATACAAGGTGGGCTGAGGCGATCCCTTTGACGAGTCTTACAGCCAAAGCAACGTGTGAAGCTTTATTATCTATTTTTATGAGGACTGGAGTGCCAAACGTAATTGCCTCGGACAATGGTACAAATTTCAACGCTGAATTGACTCAGGAATTTGAAAAAAGAATGGGTTCAACTCCACGGTTCTCCACACCATTATATCCACAATCAAACGGGTTAGTGGAAAGATTTAACCAAACTTTAAAGAGTATGTTACATCACACCATTAAGGAAGAACCACGGACCTGGCACACCAAAATACCGTTCATTTTATGGGCATACAGAGAGGTCCCGAACAGTACAACGGGTGTAGCACCTTTTCAATTGCTCTTTGGTCGGAAGCCAGAAGGTCCTTTGTCGATTCTAAAGAATACCTGGACGGGAAGACACGATGGTTTGCAGCTGGATACAACCCCAATACATGTCTATCTGGAGAAGTTGAAAACCCGACTGGAGGAGGCCGCAGAGAAAGCCAAGATAACATCTAATATACAACAAGGGAAAATGGCCCATTATTATAATTTAAGGTCTACAAGAAAGACTTTCAAGCCGGGAGATAAAGTCATCGTGCTCTTGCCAGATTCTACAAACAAATTATTGGCCAGATGGCAAGGTCCCGGAATCATTGAAGAGAAAAAGAATGAACATTCTTTCATTATAAAGATGCCAGACAATAGGATGAGGCACGTTCACCAGAACAAGATAAGGGAATTTGTGGTCGGTTCCAACGCGGTAAATGTCATTTTTGAAGGTGAGGAAGAATTTGGTAACATAGAAAACGCTCCAATTGTCGAAGCAAGAGACGAGTTCACCCAAGAAGTGAAAATGATCACGACACCGTACTTAAATCCTAAACAGGAGGAAGAATTGAAAAGACTTGTGTAAGTTCGAAACACTTTTTTGCCGACCAATACAACCCGTGGGAGTAAGTCAGCACAAGATTGAATTGCTGCCTGACTCCATCCGGAGAAAACCACATAGTTATTGCATACCAATAGCATACCGTTCAGAAGTGGATAGGCAAGTCCAAGAACTTTTAGAATTGGGTCTTTTGGAGCCGTCCAATGCAGACATTACGTACCCCATTGTATGTGTCGCGAAGAAGGATGCCTCGATTAGAATGTGCATTGACTATAGGGCGCTTAATCTGATAACAAAAGTGCCCAGTTATCCTATGAAGGACATGCAGGAGTTGATCTTCACTGCGGGGATGGCCGAATGGTTAACTTGCTTGGATTTGGAAAGGGGATATTATCAAATAAAAATGGAGGACGAGAGCAAAGTTTTGACAGCATTTTCCACCCACAACGGGGTGTATCAATGGAAAGTGATGCCATTTGGATTGTCAGGAGCTTCGGGAACTTTCCAACGCATTATGAATCAAGTGTTGCACAAACATTCCGCTTATGCGCAAGCTTATATAGACGACATTGTTATATTCTCTAAAACGTGGGAAGAACATTTAGAACACTTGAAAAAAATCTTATCTGATCTGGAATATCTCGGATTTTCGGTGAAACTTAAGAAATGCATATTTGCATCCAAAGAGATAAAATACTTAGGACATAAGATAGGAGAGGGAAAGCACTCTCCTGACAATGACAAAATATTAGCCATCAAACAGTTGAGAAGACCCGTATCAAAAAAGGAAGTCAGATCCATTCTAGGACTGATGGGATTTTATAGAACTTACATTCCTGGTTATGCAGAGATAGCATCCCCTTTAACGGAGTTGACAAAAGGGAAAAAATCGGGAAAGGTATTTTGGGGGAAACGCGAGGAAGAATCATTCCTCCGGTTGAAAAATGCGTTATGTGAGGTCACTGCGTTAAGCACCCCCAATGCCGTCGAACCCTTCCAGGTCCACACAGACGCGTCCCACTACGCTATTGGATGTTGTTTGACCCAGAAGGACGAGCATAGAAACTATAGGCCAATTGCTTTTGTTAGTCAAAAATTGAATAACACCCAAAAGAATTGGTCTACCATTGAGAAAGAGGCCTATGCCGTGTTATTTGGACTGAAAAAATTTGATAAGTGGTTGCAGGGTAACACTGTGGAGATCATAACTGATCACAATCCGCTAAAATATCTGGTCGAGACAACTCCTAAGAGCCCCAAGTTAACTAGGTGGGCACTTGCCCTTCAAAGGTGGAATTACAAGTTGACCCATCGCCCTGGGATTTATCATCAGGGAGCTGATGCTCTCTCCCGCTTGGAAAGAGAGGTCGATCAATAAAGGCTTGGTAGCATATTTGGATGAGATTGTTATTTTTTTATAACTAAATATGGAGAGTTAAGATGTATATTAAATATAGTGTAAATAATGGTTAATTTTATATGTATGGTGTTAGTCGAATGTTATTTTTGCAATACTTTAGGTTAGGTTTTGTAGATTGGATCAATTTAGAATGAAAAGGTATTGGAGTTCGGGAGTATCAATATTTGATTGTTTGTGGTGTAAATAGATATAGCATTTGGATGTTAAGATCTAATATTAGCTTGAAAAGTGGTTGCAAAGTATAAATGTTCTTATGCATAATTTTTTTTTGGATCCCTTGATTTCTCTTGGGTTGAGAGGGTAACCACTCCTGATCTGACCGGTTGCCACAAATGTTCGGACTATATTATTAGTAAAACGGATTTTTTTGGAAAAAAAAAATCTGTTTTCCTCTTGGCGGCGGCGTGTGAGGATGTGCAAACGGCTGATGATCGACTTAACCACACGTGCAGATGTCCGCTGAAATCCGGTGACTGGTAGAAACTATTTTCCTGACTCAGCGAGAGTGAGTTAGTTTTGAACTAGTAACTGAAGGCTTCCACGCGCAGGTGGAGCGAGCGCAGTTTTTTAGAGAATTAATGCAAGTGGCAGCGTGTAGGCTGTTCCATCAATTTGAGATAACGGTTGCTGTACATAGTTTTTTAGGTAGAGAAATAAAATGTGTTAGTCCTAATCTCCGTATCACTTCGTAACACCCTAGCGATCGGTCCAAGGTGTAAGTTCAGGCGATCAGCTCGGATCTCCACACTACCTATCCCGACAGTGTGGAAGTTTGGAGAGTTAGGTGCGAGCTCAGGTGTGACCCCGTCATCTGATCGTTTGCTACACCAGCAAACTTCAAAGTTCTTTCTATCAGTAAACTGGTCATTCCCAATGACTCGAGATCGTGATTCTATTCTGAGGTCTAAATCGATCGGTTAGCAAACATTAAGAGGGGCACGTAAAAATTCCCCCTGCCTTCACGGTCACCATTCGTGCAGAACAAGAGTTTATCGATATCGAAATCTGAGGTTTTGCAATGGACGATACGAACGACCTGTTAGCCTTTGACTTCGATGCAACCTTGAAGGGTATTGTTGATTGTTACAAATGGAAAATAAACGCTGTGAACGCAGTACGTTGCCGTGTGAACGATTTGTGCGGTGTTTAACTATCACTTTATGACTGTTTTGTCTGTAAACATGGCAGTAAAAACTAATTGTTTCCGATAAGCTTATTTTATCCCCAAGCTTACTTTAAACAAAGTTGTTTTTATTGACGATAAGGTAATGTGAGATAAGCTCTATTTCTCTAAATAAGGATTTGAGTTGAGGTTTCAGGTCTTTGTTTCATTGTGTTTCTATCTCAAGCTATTCAGGCATGAAAGGACTATTTTAGTCCAACACAAAACGGACATTATTTTGGTCCGACTATCACCGTCTAAGCGACACTAAATAAGATATGTTAGGTGTATCTCGATGACAACTTTCACTCAATATAAACAGGGCCGGATTTAGACTTGATAAGGCCCTAAGCTATTTGAGATATGGAGCCCTTTATAAGTCCAGATATTATATGTCAGTGCCAAATATGATTTTCGGATGCCTAGAGGTTTAAACTGAAATACAATTAAGAAGTATATAGATAGTGAAATAATAAATCTTTAACTTAAAATCATTTTTATTCATAACAAACTTAAAAATGCAAACTCTGGAAAAAAGAAACAAAAGTTCTTTTAAAAGGCACAATTTACAAAGGCTTATTATCTAATCTCTTGAAACATGTTATAAGGATTAAGGAATTACACTGCTGGCCACCGTAAATGCAACACCCTGAAGGAAGCATGCAAATAATATGAAATTTACAACATGCATTAGCGGAGGTGAGATATGCAAATGATTAGAATTTCAGCGCAGACGCACATCACGCGCGCCTGTGGCGCCACTTCAAAGCGCTATTTAAGGCTTGGAGATTTCGACGATTTCAAGTACGGCAATTGTGTTTTTCTTGTGGTTTTTTCAAAAAAACGATCAATTATGCCTCGTAGAAAACAGCGATCATCTTTTGATCAAGTATCCGAGTTCGACAGAGGAAGGATAGTGGCCTATCGAGATTGTGGATTATCTTTCAGGGAAATCGGTAGTCGTATTGGACGAAACCAAACAACTGTAATACGGATATGTGATCGTTGGATGCAGGAGGGTACGACGGACCGACGTGTTCGATCGCATCCACCTCAGTGCACCACTTCACGTGATGACAGGCATATTGTGCGTATGGCAGTGACGGATCGCTCAGCCACATCACGAACCATAGCACAGCACATTCAGTCTGTACCGCATCATCCAGTGTCTGCGCGTACCATTCGACGCCGTTTACAGCAGAGTGGTCTGTCCGCAAGACGTCCATTGCTTCGTCTACCCTTGACGCAGAACCACAGACGTTTCCGCCGCCAATGGTGCGATGAAAGAAGGATGTGGACGGCAGAATGGAATGAAATTGTCTTTACTGACGAGTCACGCTTCTGTCTGCAACACCACGATGGTCGGATTCGAGTCTGGAGACACCGTGGAGAGAGGATGCTGAACAGCTGCGTTATGCACCGCCACACTGGTCCTGCACCGGGTATTATGGTATGGGGCGGTATTGGATATCACTCTCGCACTCCTCTAGTACGCATTGCCGGTACTTTAAACAGCCAGCGCTACATCTCCGAGGTGTTGGAGCCAGTTGTCCTTCCTTACCTTCAGGGCTTGCCCACAGCCATATTTCAACAGGATAATGCGCGACCACACGTGGCACGCATTGTCCAAGGGTTCTTCGTCAATCGCCAGATTGAATTGCTTCCCTGGCCAGCTCGCTCTCCGGATCTTTCGCCGATAGAAAACATGTGGTCCATGGTTGCTCAACGATTGACCCAGAATACATCCCCAGCTGCCACACCAGATCAACTTTGGCAACGTGTGGAAGCTGCTTGGTCTGCTGTACCCCAAGAACACATCCAAAGTCTCTTTGAATCAATGCCGAGGCGTGTGGCAGCGGTGATCTCCAACAATGGCGGCTACTCTGGCTACTGATTTTGGCAGGAACCACACTTCACAGAAGTCTAAATTTAATCATTTGATACTTGGTCAACATGTTATCTACAAAATAAATTTTGTTGTGATATCTCTTGTCTTTCTTGGTGTTGCAATTTGGGTGGCCAGCAGTGTATATTAAACTAAAATATTTTCTTTCTTGCCTTTGCCAGAGCAAAGTCACTGATGACATCATCAAATGATAAACTGCGTAGTTTGTCACTTTCTATGCACATGAGACTGAGGGAACATAATTTATCTTGAGTCATTGTTCTAAATTCATTTTTTATCCTCTTCAGCTGAGAAAAAGATCTTTCTCCAGAGCAATTTGCAACCATCATACTAAGAAACAATCTCAAAATTGCTTCTACATTAGGGAATGCTGATTGGACACACGATCGTTACATATTACCCTATACAGATCCTGATGTGTTAGACTATCATGTTCCGCTGAACCATAGGCTTGACTATGTCTAACATATTTTGATGAAAATGCTTGACTTCTACAAGATTCATGTCCACATCTTCAGGATATGTTTGGCATAAAGCACTAACTCCTTCACGAATCTCTTCTTCTGTAGCTTCTAATTTTGTTAAGAATGAAAACTTTTTCTGCAGCGTCATTGTATATTGAGGCCCTCTGTGCCAGACTTGACTCTAATGCATCCATCACAGGTATAAATGTTTTGATTCTGAACTTGACTCTTGGCTCAGCGTTCTCTAAAGCATCATTTTCATCATCATTGATATGCCTTCTTCTATATCTGCTTTTCTTGTAATCAACAGGCAATTTTTCCTTTGCTTTTTCTTCAAAATGATCGAACATATCCCTGGAACCTTTAACAAAATCCGAAAGTGGGGCATCGGGACAAATAATGCTGCAGTATATTTAAGTATATATGACAATTGCTCACTCGGACAATTTTTTGGGGGGCCCCAAGAAAGTGGGGGCCCTAAACTATAGCTTGTGTAGCTTATACGTAAATCCTGCATTGAATATAAAAATAGTTTGACTTCGAATACGTTTACGATACATTCTTGTTAATGAGAGCGCATTGATACTAGGACACTTTGGATCGATTAAAGGGCCGTAGATAGTGGATTGGCCACCGCACTAGCAGCCTGTGAGCTGTAGGCAGGGGTTCGATCCTCAAAACTACCCTTGGTGTACTTTTGGTAGACCAGTTGGGAGAGTAGCGGATATCAACCGGAGTGTTTTGAGTTGAAAACTCAATCCAACCAGACGGTCGTGTACAAAGGTGGCTTGTGCACGTTAAATCCATCATGGCCTCAAATGTCCTAACGTTGGGGTGGTGTTTAAGTTTGGAGAGTGGGGTGCCAGCTCAGGTGTTGCCTCGTCATCTGACCGTGGCTCAAAATTACGTGATGTCCTCTGATCTTTCCCTTTGGGTTTGATCCCGGACCGTCGCCAATAGCCCTTTGTGTCGCCGCAGTGTGGCGACGTTAATTAAAATACCTACCTACCTGATGTGTACATGTTAGTTTTTTTTTTTTTTATTTTTTTTTTATTTCAATTAACGTCACACTGGAGCAACACAATGGGCTATTGGTGACGGTCCGGGATCAATCCCAAAGGGAAAGATCCGAGGACAACACCACGTAATTTTGAACCATGGTCAGATGACGAGGCAACACCTGAGCTGGCACCCCACTCTCCAAACTTCCACACCACGCCAACATGAGGACATTTGAGGCCACGACAGATTTAACGTGCACCAGCCCCCTTTGTACACGACGGTGTTTGGCTGGATTCGTATCGAACTAGCAACCGAAGGGTTGCTAGTTCGTTACTCTTCCAACCGGGCCACCGCGGCCCGTGTACATGTTAGATCTCATTTTGTTTATATACATTTACAAGTACCATTTTAAGTGTCTAACTGAAGGTGACTTCGCCATTTTAAGATTAAAAAATATGAAACGTTTTGGCTTGGTATCCTTAAAGTTCAAATATGAATATCTTCATTCTGAAAAGTAAAAATTACGCAATGAATGACCCAGAAGTGCTCTTATGGGATGCCACACACACAGCTCAGATATTCTCGTCATCTGGCCGTGGTTCGAAATCATGAGTCGTTGTCCTCGGATCTTTTCCTTTGGGATTGATCCCAGACCGTCACCTATAGCCCGTTGTTTTCCTCCAGTGTGACGCTAATTAAAATATCTATCTACCAATCAAAGACCTCTGCGTAAGTGGGGCTGGTACACATTAAATATGTCGTGGCCTCAAATGTCGTGGTGGAAGTTTGGAGAGTGGGGTGCCAGCTCAGGTGTGGAACTTGTCATCTGACCGTGGTTCAAAATGACGAGTTGTCCTCGGAGCTTTCCCTTCGCGATTGATCCCGAACCGTTAGCAATTACCCGTTGTGTTGCTCCAGTGCTACTTCATACATAACTACCAAGAAAGAAAAACTTTTGGTTAAAAACTTATTTTATTTATTGCAGTTTTGTTTCGGTTTGGCGTTAATTTTTAACACAAGCGACTTGCTAGAATTGCATTCGAGCAACATGTCAAATTACGCCAGTAGTTACGTAGTGCTTTCCAAAACATCAATTTCCTCTCTATTTTTAGCTTTGCAGAAAGCCTTCTCATAAACTTGAGCAGATCCAAACCCCCTTGGTCTAGTGGGTTTGCCCCCTGAGCTCAGACTCGATTCCTCCCAGGGTACATCTTTCTATTTCTGTGTCAGTAAAATCTTTCCTTGTGTGTTCATTTACTTAATGTTGTTTTGTACGTGACGGTAATTGGCCAAAATATGGCCTTTTCTCCACAAAATCCAATCAATTAACTAATCAAAACCCCTTGTTGTAACCATAGACGTAACATATAAGTAGACTGAGTGATGTTGTGGGGAGCTCCAATGTGACCAACATGTCGAGTAGCAGTCACGTGACTTCTTGGTAAAAAATTAGGCTGGTCGATTTGGCATTTCATCGCCTCGTTTGGCGATGTTTTGACAGGTTAGGTGTGTGAATGCGAGTTTCTATTGAGTGGCGACAAAAATGCCGAAATCGCCGAAACTAAGATGGAGCGCGAACCAATCAGATGATGAATCAATCGTCTTCTCCCGTCACATGGATCAATCAGGCGATGAAAGTTCATTTTCACACGGCAGACGAGAGTAGTCTAAGGGTCACGTTACTAGTTTTGGTCACATGATCTGGGCATATATATATAAAGCATTACTCCGCACTCTCTTTAAAATATCCTTTATTCTAACCACTTGCGAGTTGTAGGCGACACAGGTTGGATTCTTCCCTCCTCAGAGTCGAGAGGTACATTTCTCTTTGTGTCAGTAAAACTGCTTCTTGAGTTTGACGCACGTTGGCCAAATATGACCCCCTTGCGCCATAAAACCCAACCCCACTAATCGACCATGGTTAGCCCAAAAATGTTCATAAGAATGTAATTTAGAGTGCAACAATGATTGAGTTTTCCGGACATGATATTCCTGATGAATATCATGTCCGGAAGACTCAATCATTGAAGTCAAGAAGCGAATAGGCATGAAAACTGAAATTATTTATATTTCTTTGTGTATATTTATATTGTGTATATTTGAACTTTTACAGCCACGAGCTTAAAATTATAAATGTGGTTTATTACTGGAGTTTCACGATTTATGGATGCATTCAAGTTGGAGGAAAGATCTATCCATAATTTTTTCCAACTTAAAAATTTCAAAATACGATACTAATACTCAATTTCTATGACGTAATCGAGAACAAAACTGATAAAATTGACGTAAAATCAAATTCTTACTACATTAAGACATTTATTGATAAACAGCATCAAAAGAAAAATAAATTTTCCTAGATAAAAGAAAATATCGATTTTGTTTCTAAAGATGCTGCAACTAAATCATACACGCGTTGTGAAATGAGATCTTTGTGGCTATGTTTTGTCGAAACAATATAGCTTCTGTATACAAATTTTAAGCAAAAAATTAATACTATATTTCCCAGCCATTAAGGTTTATAAAATTTCAAATTGCATCGCCTGTTTAGTATGTCGTATAACGGTATCAATCTGTAAAGGAAAATAGCTTTAAATTAGTGTAAATTCACCTAAATCAATACTTAGGAAGTAGTCTATGACCTGGTGCTATTTTCAATTTTCGTAGATGAAAAGATCGTGGTCGAAAGATGTACTCAAAATTGGCAGGAAAACATTTTTGAATTGACCACTTTTCCAGAAGAGGGAATATGAGTGGAAGTTTTCGAAAAAATTTCAAAAATATTGCCAGCGCGAAACTTGTCTCTTCTAGTCTTAAACGTCCCTCCTAAAATGGTTTAGAAAAGCTACCGTCTTAAAATTTTAAAAGCATTTTCAAGGGAAATGTCGTAACTTTTCGTGCTGCCATCTAGTGGCATTAAAATACATGTTCTCCGACTATATTTAGATCTGAAAATGTGCAACCACCCTAGATGTATTTCTCTTCTGTATCAGTGGAAATTGAGTGTTGGCGGAAGAAGCATTGGTTGGCCAGATCTGGCCCTTTCGTCTTAAAAAAACTTAAAACGCATCGTTAGACAGCCACTTCTACCATTTGCTTATGAATTTTCTTGGCTTCAATTTTAATATGGCATCAGCATCAAATGAAAAGAAATATTAAAAATGTGCACATGATTCGACTTTTTAAGGACTTGTTTGTTTGATTTAAATCGCAGAAGTGGGCAAAGGAATCTATATTACTAAATTTTGATTGCAAAGATCCTTTATTATGGAACGTTAAGTACTAGTAAGGAATTGCCATGAATTTAAAGGGTTTTTTTTATAAAACTCAGAGTTGGTAAAATTATTGAATCTTAATAAATTTTCCGCTACCAACTCAGAAAAACGACCTCATTAAACAATAAATTTGTCCACTGAAAGTAAAGTATCTACCCAATGACAACACTTAACCCCACTAAGTCCTCCCATGGAATATCATACAGTAAAAAGGATTATATAAATACAAAAATCAAATATCCTCGATTTAATACTTACAAAGGCTAATAGCTAAAGAGAAAGATTGGAACACCTTTGCTATGGTCTGAGTTGACACACGATATACCGAGAACTGTAGGCTGGTATTTGGGGTGCTATGGCGCAAGGGCCATATTTGGCCATGTTGCGTCAGACACAAGACATACAATATCAAATAATAGACACACACAATAAAAGTTTTACTGACACAAGAGATATATATCCAGGGAGGAATGCACCTGACAGAAATCGAACCTGCGCCGCCTACAACTCGAAGGTTGCTAGCGCAGTGGACACACCCACTGAGCCTCGACTAATTCGTACGAGAATCGTTATTCATAGGGTGAACCGAAACTTTAGACATCGCTTGCAGGTTTCTCACATGTGTTCATGTAAAGGGAAGTAATGATCTTCAGGTCAACATTACATAGACCCTAATCAGTCTTTAAAGCGGAGGACGAATAGAGCCTTATCGCTATTTATTCGTCCTACCATTGATACTTTAAATGATAAATAAAATCAATACTATATAAATTTTATATCCTGGCTCGGGTTTAAGATTGTAGGGCTTAGGATTGGATGTTGGGGTTTTAAGGCTGAAAGTGGACAAGCTGCTCCAAACACAATACAGAATGTGACCCAATAAAAGTAAATATTTAAAAATTAATAGACAAAGATTAAAGGTAGATATAAAACGTATAGATGAGAATAAAATTATTCAAATAATTGTCAGATGATAAAACAAGATCATCGTCTGCAGCATAACTAATGAAACTGAAGAATTTAATTTACATCTGTAAAATTTTGAATGTGAAATTTAAAAGATGGAAAAATTAGATGATGTTAAAAAACAAACTGAACGCAAAAACGCGGAAAGGTTTGAATGGGGATTGTCCCAAAGCAAATCTAGCAGATTGAAAATTATACTTTTGATTTAAAACAGGGCAGACAATTAAAATGTGATAAACATAAAACGGAGTAGAGCATGAGTTGCAATTGGGTGCGCTCTCCTAGTAAAAGGTGACGATGGGTGATTCGTGTGTCCAATGCGAAGGCGAGTCAGTTTGAAATCAGTCCTCCGCATTGGAGACACTGATGAATGATGGGTTTTACAGAATGCAATTTGTTAGTAAACCTGCAGATTTCACGACTCTTGCCATAAGGATTCGATGAATTGACATCTTGATGTCACTAAGAGGAACGAACGGCTTGCTGCAATGGAACGGAAGCTGCCTTCGCAGCACTGTCAGCAACCTTGTTACCCTTTACGGCCCTGTGACTAGGGACCCATCAAACCAAAACCCTTGATTTGCAAGGTACGCCAAAATGCTAAAAATACCTGACACAACAGGATGGCAAGTGATGATATATGTAGGAGAAATTTCCACACAAGGTCCTATTTCTATTCTATCCTATTTCAGTAACCGTCATAAATCCGACTCACGTAAACCTACAAGACGATTACCAGCAAAATGATATCTACCGAATTGCCTTATCAACTTGCCCTCTGTGTGGCCTTTCAGACAAATAGGTAGGTATTTTAATTAACGACGCACTGGAGCAACCCAACGGGCTATTGGCGAATGTTCAGGATCAAACCCAAAGGGGAAAATCCGACAGAACAATACCATGTAATTTTGAATCACGGTCATATGACGAAGTCACACTTGAGCTGGCACCGTACTCTCCAAACTTCCATACTACGCCACTCTGGTTGGATTCGAACGGATTAGCAACCGAAGTCGCAACTTCGATTGCTAATCCGTTACTCTACCAACTAGTGAGTTCCAGAGAATAATACTGCAGAAAAAGTTACACATTTTATTTCCGTTTCTAGACTATATTGGGCTGCCAGACAGACTTACGGTGAAAAGGTTAAAGTTTCGCGTGAAATAAAACACAATTGACAACACATAATAGAAACATGTTCATAAATACAAAATTTGATGCAATTGAATAAACTACACATGATATAATTTTATGTATTAGGCATACTGGTATTTAAGATATCTATTCAGATTATCAGAAGGCTAATATAATATTAGTCTTGTGGTAATAGAAGACTATAATCAGAGTAATTAATTAAAAATTGAAAAACAATGTAGCAAAAACATTTTTCTAAGCTTAGGCGTCATAGAAAAATTATGTCAAACGGAAAAATATTGTGAAATCGCTTATCGAAACCAAAAAAAGTGGAAATCAAAGTATAGTTTATATTATTTTTATTTTATTTTTATCAAACAAAAAATATTTCTAGCAATTTATTTACTTTCGTATAAAGAAACTGAAAAGGCCAATTTTAATGCATACATTTCATCACAGTACTATACATTTTCAAGTATATGCAGAATGTATACTAGGCAACAATGCTAATTATAATTATCCAAATAAAGATAAATGACCAATTAAGTGACTGAAAAAAATATAAAAGTTTTAGTCTTTTTTGTAAGTGACAAAAAGAACAAAATACACTGTTTGTAAAACTGTACATCTTTACAGGAGTAAAAAAAATATTTTACAACAGTGCAGTTTTAAATGGATTTTACTTGATTTAAGATGCAAGGTAAATAAGCCGAATTTACGAACCCATAAGAGAATGCAATTTTTATTAATGCATTCATTATACAATTCAATAAAATCATTAAAATATATTCATTACACAGAATCCTCAATTTGATGTGAACAAATTGAAAATACATTCGAATATCAGAAACTTGACTATAGGTATTATGCTTTGAAAGCCTTTCCAAAAGAACAAATGTTGTATATACATGTGATTAATACTTTTACAATGACATCAAAACATTCAAAGGCACTTCAAAACATCACTTTTCTCAGAATATATGAGAAATATCTGGATATTTTACAGTAGTTTGTTAAGAACTTATGCTCATCTTGGCAAGCTACAAAAATGCATGACTACCAACTATCTCAAGTATCAATTCAGACCCAGTTTCAGGTCATAGGTTTTTGAAAATCATACCCAAACATGAGCCACCTTATGTTTATCTAAAGGTTTTGTCATCGAAGCTTGGCCATCTATATACAAGTTGCTTTCTTTGTTAAAACCTTTTACAAGCTCCCACTGATTATCAGCTGATAATATTCTGAAGCTCCTGCTCAAAATTTGCTATTACGAACATTATACTGACACCACAGCATATGCCGAGCACTTGGACAGCTAGTTGGTAAGTTGAGGAAGCATCTGGGTCAGTAGAGGGTACTGATAACTCTGGTAACTAAAAGATTTTGAAAGTGAATTAGTTGAGGAAAATTTAACATTATAAAAAGTAAACAAAAGCATTCTTAGACTAGAACTAGACCAGAGACAGTCAACTTCAAGCACAAAAATGTCGTGAAAGGAAAAAGAGTGGAATCGCGGAATGGTAGTTGAATTAACATCGCACTGGACCAACATGACTGGCTATTGGTGACGGTCCGGGCTCCATCCCGAATGGAAAGATCCGAGGACACCTCGTTATTTTGAACCACTGTTATTTGCCAAAGGCAAAATTTAATGTATGCAATAAAAACAGATAAAAATCAGATAGTAATAAGACGAAAGTCATGTATACAAACACCATAAAAAGCATTCAAAATGTTGTTAAAAGTAAGTAAAGGAACGGAATATTTTCACGCAAAGAATGGTAAGAGCTATTAATAAACCGTTAAAAATTGATTAGGGGTGAAGTGTGATAGTTAATTAACGTCGCACTGGAGCAACACAACGGCTATCGACGACGGTCTGGGATCCATCCCGAAAGGAAAGATCCGAGGACAACACCTCTTAATTTTGAACCACTGTCATTACTAGTTCGACACCTAAGTTGATACCCCACTCTCTAAACTTCCACATCAATCCAACGTGAGGATATTTGAGGACACGACAGATATAACGTTCATCAACCTCCATGTACACGACGGAGCAATAAAGTTTGTTAAAAACCAGATGACCAATCTCCCTATTCAAAGTTCCGGACAAAAAAATCACGTGCTGACATTTCAGCCGTCATGAGACAAGAGCTTTTATTTGGATGCACAACTGCGGGGGAACACCTACTTTTATTCGCACATCATTCATAGTAGAGCAAATACAATCTCGGAAGAGGTAAATACTACGCTACTGATTTGAGCACACAATTTTTAAAATTCTACATCGTATAAGTATTGAATTAAATGCTTGAGTCAAAAGAGAAACTTTCTTCATGTAACATACCATGTCTACAAGGGCTATGTAGAGAAACATTCCAGCGGTTGCAGCAAATACCCAACTCGTTGCAGAGTGAACATTTCCCAAGGAAACGCCAATTATCATGCCAATGAAACAAAGCACAGATGAAAGTCCATTGTAAAGCATTGCCTCTTTCACCTTCATTCCAGTCTTAAGAAGCATTGCAAAATCACCTGAAACGTAAAAGTACAGCTTCAATTCACCATAAAGCAAACATACATAGAAGCTAAATAGAAATCTCTTGATAAACCTTTCATGTGATCCGTTTGTTGTGAGCAGTCAACTCAAACTTCACAAAACTTCTCTACATTTACTGCATACCTAGCTATGGCGGGACACTGGAATAAATCGCCATCTTTTTCAATACCAGATTTAGCCTAATGGCCTCCATTACTTCAAAAAAAAATCCTCCAACTATCTATTAAGAGCAGGGAGGTCCTCTCCAAGCTGCTTGAAAAAGAATAGCAGCTACGATTGCAATGGGTGCTAAGTCATGTAAACATTGCAGGCAATGAAAGGGCCGACTCACTTGCATAGATGGGTAGTAGTACTTTAAAGTAGAGGCCCAGACCGCCATTGCCTCAGCCGGTCTGGGCCTCTACTTTAAATTCCAGCAAGGCCCAAATTAACTCTGCTGTTAGCCACTGGTTGAGGCAACAGAGACTGACGGCTTCAAAAGGAAAAAATGGACAATACTCGTCACCAGTGGTCCGATCTGCCATGGCCACTCTCGGGCATTCATCGTGGTGTTGTTCCGGATGACAACTGGGCACGACTACCTTGCTGCCCCCCTGCACAGGATCCACGTGTTGTCCTCCCCACAATGTGTGGTCAGGGCCTCATGGATGCTGCCCACTTGCATCAGTTCCCGGCCTTTGACCAAGAACCAAACACCGAGGAGGGAGATTCGAGGAAGTTCTCTCGTCTCTACTGATCGGAGCGCCACCTAATGGCCCAACAGCCAAGGGTGGGCGTGGGCTTGCCAAGCAAGCACTTCCAAAAAATCCCTACAGCTGTTGCCACTTTTTCTGCTAAAGCCAGAATAGGCCACATTGTAACTCAGGCCTACTTAATCGTTTTCACTTGGCCGACTCCAACAAGTGCCTTATTTGCCTTGATGAGGAAGAGAATTTGGAGCATATATTGTTCGACTGCACCCGAGAGAGCATTCTTAGAACTATCCTAAAGAAAATTTGTGATTCATCTCCTATTCCTACTGTTTTTTTCTAATGTTCATTTTATGCATGTTGCCTCGCTGGTTTATAGAAGACGTCGTGAAATCGGTGTCAGTAACGCCTCAAAACTCAAGATGTAATGTAATACTACGTACCTAACTCATGAGGGAGTTCGTTATTGCTCGTCTGGATGGGTACTATCACCTCTCTTATTTTGTAAAAACAATTTAGACTCACCCTGTATTGTTCGACTGCACCCGAGAGAGCATTTTTTGAACTATCCTAAAGAAAATTTGTGATTCATCTCTCATTCCTACTGTTTTTTCTAATGTTCATTTTATGCATGCTGGTTTATAGAAGACGGCGTGAAATAGGTGTCAGTACGCCTGACTCAAAACTCAAGATGTAATGTAATACTACGTACCTAATTCATGAGGGAGTTCGTGACAAAACACTGCAACAGTTGTGCTGATACCGCCTTCAATTCCCGATGCGAAAGCAGCGCCTAAAATAATTCAACAAATTAGTCTATTTGGGGCAGTTCGATACCAAAATATTTTTAATATCCGACATATCTTGTAAACTCATCCACCACCACAAAAAGCAATTTACGATACACTGGCATGTACAGCAATGCAACGAAACTCAACTATGGAGTATAGTATGGTGCACAGTTGTTTTGTCTCAACTCCTTGCTATATTGGTGACTGGTGATTATAAACGAACACGATGTCGCTTGTCTCAATCGCCGTGCATTTCGATGGATGACCTACGATGAATGGCCAATGATATGCATATCACTTATAACAGCTGTCTGAAGTTCTGTAACAGCAAACACTGCTTCTACTCCCTATCAAACCTTCACTCTTTGTCACCGCTCAGCCTTATTTCAAAACTGCCGGCCTGCACTGTCACCGAGTAGCGAAAAGGTCCATTGCACGACCACGCATACTAAACTAGGCCCAGTGATCTTACATGGATCCGGCCAAGCTGCGCTAAACATAAGACAGCGTCAAGCAATGTTGCGAAAGGGGAAAGAATTGGGATGATTGGGTTTTTAAGGCGCAAGGGCCATATTTGGCCATGTTGCACCAGACACAAGACAGACAATATCAAGAAATGGACACACAAGGAAAGTTTTACTGGCACAGGAGAGAAATACACCCAGGCAAGAATCAAACCTGCGCCGACTATAATTAAGGTTGCTAGCGCAGTGGGCATACCCACTGAGCAACGACGAACCGGGAAAAGAGAGGGATCGGGAAACAGAGTAGTGAAATGAAAGCAGTAAAAAGATCGCTTAGGCATCCCGGGAGCACAACCCCGTGTGGAGATCACTCTGGTACCTCGGGGTCGGGATGCACACCTAAAGGAGGATGTAGGAGTACTGTAGCGATCAACATGTGGTATAATTTATAAACCCTATCTCTAGAGTAAAACAACTCTTGCTTTTTCAATATAAATCTCATATTGAGATATTTCAAGTTTTCTGTGAGGTTCTCCGGCCAACAGAGGAATTTTGGCCAGAAAGGACCCCTGGATCCCCGAGGGAGGTAGGCGGGGGCGTCCTTGGATAATCATCCGGTTGATAATGAGAACTGTAGGGGTGAAAAAGAGAACTCGAGTATTCTTTCGCTGACAGTCCAAAATATTTGGAACCGTAAATATACAGGGTGACCTGTAAAGTCACTTTAAGACCTTTAAATTTAAAACAGCGTCTAATATAGTCAAGGAAGTAACGTGTACTAATAGTAAAGTGACCATGCTGAATTTACTGAGACAGCTTACAGCACTCCTAGCGGCGAAATAAGGAAGTTAAAAAAATAACTCGAAAACTAAAGGAGATCGGCCAAAAAGTTCAATTAGACAAATGTGCGCAATACCATAAAAAAAGGACAGGAAAAGTTTCATGGAGTTATCTGTAAAATTCGCGGAGATATTCGTGATTTAAATTTTAACTATTCCATGCCCTGAAAAAGGGGTCGCCCAGAAATTCAAAAACGTGTTCTCCGGTGTTATACAGTTTTTCTTACCACTTTCCAGATTTTACCCCTCTCGATTTCTTCCTCTGGGGTTACATCAAAGATCGGGTGTATGAAGCTCCGTCGACAATTTTGCTGGATCTGCGGCAGCGTATCATCGATAGCTGCGCTACTGTCACACCGCAGATAAGGAATGTGCATGACGGCGTGCTTGAGCGAATATAAATGTGTATTGTAGCCGATGGTGACCTTTTTGAACACACTCGCCTTGTTTTTGTTTAGCAATAAATTTCTTGCTTTTGCTCATCTGTCTTTTACTTTTCCAATGTGCCACACTGAATAAAGCGCATTTGTTTCTGACATTTTCGCATCTGCTCAAGTTTATCAGGATAAAATTATTAAATAGTAAATCTGCGTTTGTGGCTGTATAACCGAGAGTTGTTGCGCGAAATTTGTGATTTCGGATCGTCAGTTTTTTTTTTTTCCGGAGTGCGTTTCAGATATTTTTTATTTATCTTCTTTTACTTTCTTTGTTTGAATTTAAATTCGTCGTTGCTTAACTCATAAAAACTGTATAACACGTTTTTGAATTTCTGGACGATCCCCTTTTCAAGGCATGGAATAGTTCAAATTTCAATCACGGATATCTCCGCGAATTTTACAGATAACTCCATGGAACTTTTTCTGTATTTTTATTATAGTATTGCGCACATTTTTATAATTGAACTTTTTGGCCGATCTCCTTTAGTTTCCTATTTATTTTTTTAACTTCCTTATTTTGCCGCTAGGAGCGCTGTAAGCTGTCTCAGTAAATTCAGCATGATCACTTTACTATAGGTACACGTTACTTTCTTGACTATACGAGACGCTGTTTCAAATTTAAAGGGCTTAAATTGACTTTACAGGTCACCCTGTATACTCATATAAATAGCAATATATGAGTTTACAGAGTCTATATCTAAAGCAGAGTTGGCATCTGCCTGTTCTCTATACGAATCTACACCATTTGACCAATCCACATCAAATTTGGTACTCTTATATATACTTTAGAACGGGTAACATCTATCAACTCCCGTTTTATTTGTCCTCGGTGTGCATAGGACGTTAAAAACAATTCGAAATCCCCATAGGAATAACATTCAGTATAAAACGATTGCGGTACGCAACTCAGTTTGTCTTACCAGTATTGATGGAAAAACAACTTTTCCTATAAAATTGTTTTGCCAGTACTACCCGAAAACAATTTTTTCCGAAACAAATTAAATTCTAATATTTATGCTTGAACTGATTTTTTATTCCTTTTCATAGCATAAATAATTTATGGATATTTGATTAATGAGAAAAGGATATTTAAAATATTTAATTTTACACCACTTACATTTTGTAATGGAACACGAAAAGCCCCAAAACATCATTGGTCATAAAAACGTAATTTTGCTATTCGGTGTCTGGCAACGCCAGAATTAACGTTTTATTTTATAAATTTGATTTAGAATTCCGAGTTTGTATTTGAGTTAAGACAGCGGTATTTTGCAGTCATATTTGATCACATTTATAAGTTTTATAGATTTGCTCTTTTTTGGAAAATAAATCATTATTGCCTTTATCAGTATTTTTCAAACGTTTTTTGTGTGCTGATGCTCTAAATGCTGGTTGCCTCTTTCTATGCAAGAAAAATGATTAGTCTAATCACTTTTCGATCAACGTTTAACCAATTCAACCCGAGCAACGCCGAGTAATTCTGCTAGCAAATATGTATAATAAAGAACCCCTAAAGAGGCGTCACTCTGTTAACCTATGTATGAATGGTTAAGACAAGAACACTCAACACGCGTTGGGATATTTTCGTTTGAACTGAATGCTAGTAGGGCACAGTTGTACTAAACGCCTCGTTTGGTGGAAACGCTCGTTTTTTGGCGCAATTTTTATGTCACCACGGAAAGAATTCTTAGAAAAAATCGTTTTTTAAACGGAAAATAAACTTTAGGGGAAAGTAATTAATGAGAAAAAATACGCCTAAAACGAAAAAAAAAGGGAATAATCCTAATAAAGATGGGTTGCCTTCACCTGCCATAACTCGCAACTGAAAGTGCGCCAAAAAACACGCCAAGATAGTTGCCGCCACCAAACGAGGCGTATAATACAGCTGCATAGCTAGTAGTAAATTCAATGTTATAGTCTACTTCCAAAGAGAAATCAACAGTACCTATGGCTAATCCATCGCAGAAGTTGTGCAAGCCATCTCCCATGATGACCATCCACGCGACGGCGGACACGGAGTCCGGAACTTCGTGCGAATGTCCATGGCCATGCCCATGGCCATCAGGGTGTTCAGGCACTGAGAGGGAGCAGTCTGAAGCGGGTGAGAGCCCCGGCTGGACGCTGAAGCTGGGCCGTTTCTGGAAGTTGACGTCCAGTGCAGATAAACTCTCGACTGACGCCTTCCTCGAAGAGAACGAGTCCGCACTTAGCACTGTGTGAAGAGAAAGAATTGTTACTAAATATGAAGCGGTTCAAGGAACGCAGAAACGCATCGATGTGCAACCTTAAAATACTACTTTGGTAGGTTAATTAACGTCACACTGGAGCAACGAAATGACATTTTGAATTAGGGTCATATAACGAGGTCAAAATTTGACCTGGCACCCCACTCTCCTAACTTCCACACCACGCCAATGTGAGGACAGTTGAGACCTCGACGTGTAACAGCCGCCTATGGCCACGATCTGTGGTTAAGGCTACACAGGACAGTCCCATGATCTTAATACAGCTCTCACTGTTTCAAGCAATAGGTAGTTAGTCAATTAATGCCGCACTGAAGAAACACAACGGGCCATTGGCGACGGTCTGGGATATATCCCGAATGGAAAGATCCGAGGACAACGCCTCGTCATTTTGAACCACGGTCAGATCACGAGAACATATGAGCTGGCATCCCACTCTTCAAACTTCCACGCCAATGTGAGAACATTTGAGGCCACGACTGATTTAACGTGTACAGTCTTTGGCTGGAATCCTCCGGTTTCTAATCTGTTGCTCTTCAAACTGAACTACCGCGGTTCTATTGTGTGATGATTGTAAATGATAATACAGTAACTGTAAACAACTAAAAAGCTGTAAATGATTGTACGCAGTAACAAGATCTGATAAAATGTGAAAATCAAATATTTTTAGCGTTAACGATGCATTAAGGGACTAAACAAACCACTTAAAAATAGATCCGTCATAGGAAAACTGTCTGCAACAAAGAAGTTTACGTTACCCAGAAACGTTCAGATTTTCTCAGACGCGATCTGTCTCTTATGACTCAAGTTTCTGCGTGTAACAAAGAAACCCCAAATCCATAAACAAATCCGTACAAATGATTCTCGTAAAATTCTTTGTCTAGACTTGAATAATGGCTCTGATAAAGGTGCAACTCGTTTTATTAACCCTACACTGGCACACGAACAACGGTCAAATTCACGAAAACAGCCCTTAAATCACTCTCAGAAATACAATAGCCGAGCAGAGGTACTCGCGGCGATGAATTTTTCATTTGCAGAGTCCCGAATAAAGCTCAGAGTAAGACGAAAATCCCTATGTAACGGACTCTATTGTATCAGCTTGTTTGGATTTTAAGAAAACTACCGAAACCAGAAACTGCATTAGAAGATAAACGTTGCTTGAAAGTAGTTGCAGTCACGTCACACTGGAGCAACACAACGATCTATAGGCGACGGTTCAGTAAGACGAAAATCCCTCTGCAACGGACTCTCTTGTATCAGCTTGTTTGGATCTTAAGACAACTACCAAAACCAGAAACTGCATTAGAAGATATAAACTTTGCTTAAAGGTAGTTGAATTCAGATCGCACTGAAGCAACGCAAAGGGATATTGGAGACGGTCCGGATCCATCCCAAAGAAAAAGATGACCGAGGACAACACCTCTTAATTTTGAACTAGATGTCGAAGTCAACTCCTGAGCCGGCACTCCATTCTCCAAACTTCCACTCCACTCCAGTGTGAGGATCTTTGAGGCCACGACACATTTAATGAGCACCTTCCCCCACGTACACGACGGTTTTTTATTGATAAATCAAGCTTACTTAAAAGAAATCCATGACTCAGAACAATATTTTGGGCCCAGAGAGCGACAAGGAGCTGAAATTTCTTTCGGAAATCGTCACAGACCACAGATCCGTCATTTGGACCATCCAGAACTTCTCCCTGTGTCCCACAGACGTGGACGAGTACCTGCAGAGCCCAGAGTTTACGACCAGGTCGCCATCGGTCGCCACTTGGACGCTGAGGGTCTACCCCAAGGGCCACACGGAGTGCAACAGCGTCGGCAAGGTAGGACTGTTCCTCCACAAGGCCCTGTCTGAGACTGAGGTCCACGACGTGCAGTACAAGCTGTGCCTCAAGGATGTCTACGGAAGAGATCGGTACGTCGTGCAGTCGGAGCAGTTGTTCAAGGGGAACGGGACCAGTTGGGGACGCGGCTCGGTGGTGGATCGAGAGGTACTGCTTGGAATTAAACGAGAAGAGCTCCTGTTCGAGGATACTTTGAGAGTCTACTGCGAGATTACTGTCGGGTGCCTTGACAGCAGTGTGTCTACCAGCGAACAACTGCCACTTAAAAGTAGGTGTGCTTGAGTTTAAATTCCTTTGGTATACCATTTAGATTTCTCTTTTCGGTTTAACCCCCCAAGTGGTTTTGATAAAATATCTCGTACATCGCGATTTGACCAATTTTGCTAATGCCGCGATACATCGTCATCGAGATATTGGCTGATTTTTCGATGAGATCAAGATCTAACCAATTTTCTTTTATTGCCCAGATGTCGGGTTCCATCAAGATATCCTAATGGTTTTGCTGATGACAAGAAAGCTCATTACCAGGAGGGTTAACCTTGACTTAAATGACGGTTAACCCTCCTAATCATCATTGTTAATTGTCCTTATAAGTAATTCTGTGATCGTTTGTTTCTGTCTGTAAACTATGAGAGGAATTTTCAGTGTGAACAAACCAGGACGGAAAGAGATGTCGCTTTCGCAATCCAAATGCTCGCACATGTTGCATATCGGGGTTGGCTTAAAATTTAGTTTATCACCGTTTTGGGCGATATTTGGCGTTTAATCCAATTGGTATTGACCCCAAATAGCTATTATTGTTCAATTCGGAATTCATTCTTTGAAATTTTTATTGGCGAAGTGCTGGAATCATATCCTTTTAAAGGCTTGGTTAGTAGTTGAATTTTGCATCGCACTGAAGCACCATAACGGTCTATTGTCTGCGGTCCGGTATCAATCCCGAAGGGAAAGATCAGAGGTTGGTTGGTTTATGGCGCAAGGGACATATTTGACCAAGCTGCGCCAAACACTAAACAACGAGGGAGGAAAAACACAAAAAGCAGGAGGGTAGTCGAGGGCAAAACAGAAGGGATCAATCAGATACATGGGGGTTGTGATGCCCGTACACATCTAAAGGTGTCTCTGAGGACGGAAAGATCCGAGGACAACACCTCATAAATTTGAATCACAGTCAGGTGACGAAGACAACACCCCTTTTAAAGGGATAATTAAACCTTGAAATTATAGCTTAAAATTCGTTCCTTTTGAAAGAAACACCTGTTGGAAACTGATATATTTTCAAATCGCACAAAATCTTTTTAATAAATAAAATACTTTTAATAAAATCGCCTTTAAACAAGGGAATGGGATAATATCGAAGTAGATGTTCAGTATCTACTTGCTGTAACGTGACTTAGGTAGGCATTTAAGTATCTTTTTACTTCGCACTGAAGCAACATAACAGGCTATTGGCTACGGTTCGGGATCAAACCCGAAGGGAAAGATCCAAGGACAACACCACGTAATTTTGAATCAGTCAGACGACGAGGTCACACCTGAGCTGGCACCCCACTCTCCAAACTTCCACACTGCGCCAATGTGATGACATTAGAGGCCACGGCAGATTTAACGGGCACCAGCCCCCGTGTACAAGACGGTCTTTGGTTGGATTCGAACTCGCAACCTCCGTACAGCAGAGAACCTCATTTGTTACGTCTGGGATTGCCGGCCGCAAGACATTAGAATGGACATACACAAGGAAAGGTTTACTGACACACAACAGAGAAATGCATCAAGGGTAAGTTATTGAATCCGGGCCGCCTACAACTGGCAGGTTGCTAACCTATTGGACAAACACTGAGCCACCACAACCCCGTTAAAAAAGGAGTAACTAAATGGTAACTAAACATTTTTCCTCAGCTTCCAAACTGTTCTACTTGAGTCCAATTTTAAATTTCAAAAAGACAGAGCGTAATAACCAGGGACTGGAAATTGGACTCTGATGGGCCTATTTAAAAGTAGATTTTTTATAAGGAAATATAAACGGTCAGAATTTGCGTCAACCAAGCGAAAAAGATTCAGAAAAGGTAGACGTAAGAATGACAACTGGATCTCAAAACCACTGACCTTCTAATTAAATAGACTGAGCATGTTCGCGCAGTGTAACGGCCATAGCAACAGCTCAGGATCAGAGGTACACCATTGACCTATGGCCGAAAATCCCGAAACATCTATCGGGGGTGCTCTATCATGGTCTTCTTACCCTCTAGATGATCTTTAGGGGTGCACGACGCCTCCCTGTGATTGAACTGTCTCACAGTGAGCTGACGCAGAGCTCAAGAGAACTGTTGCAGAGCTCAAGAGAACTGTTGCAGAGCTCAAGAGAACTGTTGCAGAGCTCAAGAGAACTGTTGCAGAGCTCAAGAGAACTGTTGCAGAGCTCAAGAGAACTGTTGCAGAGCTCAAGAGAACTGTTACAGAGCTCAAGAGAACTGTTACAGAGCTCAAGCTGAGCAGGTGTTTTATTTGGTGCTCGTTCGAGCCGGCCGTTTGAGTAGAACCTATTTTTCCCTTTTTGTAGCGCCCACAACCTTTGGATACAAATCCTGATTGTAAATACTGTAAAATACCGTATTGTGGAATAAACGTTAGTCTATTTGTAATTTTGGCTGTGTCGTCGAGTTTATTGGCACGCCACTCATCCCTCTAGGTTATAGCAACTTTATGTCATTTCTCCCGATAGCTCAATTGAAGATCTCCGGGTAGAGGTCACGTGATATAAAAAGAAAGCACAAAGGCTAATGTAGGCCTCAGTGACGTGGGTGATGGTTGGTTGTGAGGTTTTAAGACGCAAGGTCCATGTTTGAATCGACCTTCTAATAAAATACAGAGCATGTGGACGCAGTCGCTGTCGTAAGATCTCATAGGAGTAAATCCCGTGGGCTTACAAATCGGCTTAGCTGATTGGCTATCGAAGCGCAGACTAGTGTTTTCGATCGCTTTAACCAATCAGTAATTCAGTATCCAAGCATTTTCCAACAACCACGTGACAGATCTTCAAATCTAGCGACCGGAAGAAATAATAAAGCCGAGGGCACATGTTCCGTCTATTTCATTAGAATGTCGATGCTTATTTGGCCACGCTGCGACAAACAGAAGACAATGTCGAGTAAAAAACGTCATGAAAGGAAAAAGGTATCGGGGAAGAGTAGTGGGACGAGAGCAGAAAAAGATCGCCAGTGTGTATATCCCTGGAGAGCGATCCCCATATTTACTAAAGACAGTAAACCCCATGGGAAAAGAAAAGAGTACCTCGGGTCCGTAAAGCCCGTACACACCTAAAGATTTGCCCATGAGGGTGATGAGAAACACTACTCTGCTTCGATAGCCAATCGGTCCTGATAGATTTTTCCAAGCCCATGCGAACAGCCCTTCCCAGATCTTACACTGCTGGCCACCCGAATTGCAACACCAAGAAAGACAAGAGATATCACAACAAAATTTATTTTATAGATAACATGTTGACCAAGTATCAAATGATTAAATTTATAGACTTCTGTGAAGTGTGGTTCCTGCCAAAATCAGTAGCCAGAGTAGCCGCCATTGTTGGAGATCACCGCTGCCACACGCCTCGGCATTGATTCAAAGAGACTTTGGATGTGTTCTTGGGGTACAGCAGACCAAGCAGCTTCCACACGTTGCCAAAGTTGATCTGGTATGGCAGCTGGGGATGTATTCTGGGTCAATCGTTGAGCAACCATGGACCACATGTTTTCTATTGGCGAAAGATCCGGAGAGCGAGCTGGCCAGGGAAGCAATTCAATCTGGCGATTGACGAAGAACCATTGGACCATGCGTGCCACGTGTGGTCGTGCATTAACCTGTTGAAATATGGCTGTGGGCAAGCCCTGAAGGTAAGGAAGGACAACTGGCTCCAACACCTCGGAGATGTAGCGCTGGCTGTTTAAAGTACCGGCAATGCGTACTAGAGGAGTGCGAGAGTGATATCCAATACCGCCCCATACCATAATACCCGGTGCAGGACCAGTGTGGCGGTGCATAACGCAGCTGTTCAGCATCCTCTCTCCACGGTATCTCCAGACTCGAATCCGACCATCGTGGTGTTGCAGACAGAAGCGTGACTCGTCAGTAAAGATAATTGCATTCCATTCTGCCGTCCACATCCTTCTTTCATCGCACCATTGGCGGCGGAAACGTCTGTGGTTCTGCGTCAAGGGTAGACGAAGCAATGGACGTCTTGCGGACAGACCACTCTGCTGTAAACGGCGTCGAATGGTACGCGCAGACACTGGATGATGCGGTACAGACTGAATGTGCTGTGCTATGGTTCGTGATGTGGCTGAGCGATCCGTCACTGCCATACGCACAATATGCTTGTCATCACATGAAGTGGTGCACTGAGGTGGATGCGATCGAACACGTCGGTCCGTCGTACCCTCCTGCATCCAACGATCACATATCCGCATTACAGTTGTTTGGTTTCGTCCAACACGACTACCGATTTCCCTGAAAGATAATCCACAATATCGGTAGGCCACTTTCCTTCCTTTGTCGAACTCGGATACTTGATCAAAAGATGATCGCTGTTTTCTACGAGGCATAATTGATCGTTTTTTTTTTAAAAACCACAAGAAAAACACAATTGCCGTACTTGAAATCGTCGAAATCTCCAAGCCTTAAATAGAGCTTTGAAGTGGCGCCACAGGCGCGCGTGATGTGCGTCTGCGCTGAAATTCTAATCATTTGCATATCTCACCTCCGCTAATGCATGTTGTAGATTTCATATTATTTGCATGCTTCCTTCAGGGTGTTGCATTTACGGTGGCCAGCAGTGTACAAAAACAACTCCTCCTACATGCTGTCTATTTTAGTGGTTCCCAACCTGTGTCATGTATGGTGGTTGTTGAGAATAAATTGGGATATTATAATGAATTTCAAAGTTTTTTAAATATAATTTCATTGCATTGACGTTGCGTAATTGTTTAAATACCTCTTCACTGTATATCCCCTCTTCCTCCCCCTGTAACACTACTCCTAAACACCATTTTGTGAAACATAGGGAAACCTAATGGGCTCCGCCATAGAAATGTATTCTAAAAAGAGGTCTGCCGTAGAAATGTATTCTAAAAAGGGCTTCGCCATAATGTATTTAAAAAAGGGCTCCGCCGTAGAAATATATTCTAAAAAGGGCTCTGCCATAGAAATGTATTCTAAAAAGGGCTTCGCCATAATGTATTTAAAAAAGGGCTCCGCCGTAGAAATATATTCTAAAAAGGACTCCGCCGTAGAAATGTATTCTAAAAAGGGCTCCGCGAGTCAAAAAGATTAGGAACCTCTGGTCTATTTCATTAGAAGGTCGATGTTCTAAATTTAGTCACAAAATACAAGCAATCCCTCATTTCAAATCCTAGTAGGCCTAAACCAAATTGAATATTTATGAATTCTTTCGAAGCTCCTTTGAGGTTGCCGTGGCTCAGTGTGTATGACCACACTGCACTAGCAACCTTCGAGATGTAGGTGGCGCAGGTTCGATTCCTGTCAGGTGCATTCCTTCCTGGTTGTATTTCTCTCTTCTGTGTCAGTAAAACTTTCATTGAGTGTGTATTACTTGAAATTGCACGTCGTGTCTGGCGTAACGCGGGCCTTGTGAGAAAAAAAAACATCTCTCGAAGCTTCTCTAATGCTTTTCCATCAATTCCTTGCAGGAACGAATTCCCTGTCGTCCCCAGCAGTCGCGTGCTTCGACACCCTGTCCAGCAACCTGGAGCGACTGCACGAGACCGAGAAGTGGTCCGATTTCACCCTCCAGTCCGGCGACCGCCTGTTCCCAGTCCACAAAGCCATCCTCGCCGCCCGGTCGACGGTCTTCGCCGCTATGCTGGAACACGACATGCAGGAATCGCGCAACAACCTCGCCTGCATCCCGGACATGGACGACGCCACGCTGGAAGACATGCTGGGGTACATCTACGCCGGAACGGTGCGGGTGCTGACTGTCGACAAGGCCCTCAAACTGTTCGCCGCGGCCGACAAGTACAACCTCGACGAACTGAAGACGACGTGCAAGAAGTTCCTGTTGGACCACGTATCGGTGGACAGCGTCTGTGACGTGGCAGTGATGGCGCATTTGTATGACGAGGTTGACATGAAGGCGGCCACCAAGGAATTCGTGTGCAAAAATACATCCAAAGTACTGTCCTCTAACGGATGGGAGGTTTTGTTGAAGGACAATCCTCAAATGGCTTCACAGCTTCTAGAAGCCGTAACCTCCGGTTATGCGAACAAAACTTGACAGGGTTCGAGTTGAGGTTTTATAGTTTTGATACTTGAATAGGATAGAAGTTTTTTATAGTCGCAATGAAGTTAGCAAAATATTGATTCCGTATTTTTGTGTGAAATTTAAAAGAATAAAAATTATAATGTTCTATTAAATCGTGGACTACTTAAAAATAAAATTTTTAACAGCAAAAGATACTCTTATTGAGGAATATTTCGGGCATCTTATTCCCTTGTATGATTATAAGAAACGGCAAAAGAAAAAATAGATAAAAATTAAAAAACTGTTTTGATACTTGAATACGATCCAAATTGTTTTTTATCTACTCACAATGTAGTTAGCAAAATATTAATTCCGTATTTTTGAAATGTATCATTATAAAAATTTTAGTGTTCTATTAAAAATGACGTACTTAAAAACAAAATTTTAAGCAGCGAAAGAAAGATATTCCAACTATAGCATATTTTGAAGATGTCTTATTCTCTTTATGATTATAAGAAACCACGAAAGAAAAATAAATTAAATTAAAAACGAACCTATAAAAACGAAAAATTAATCAGCTTAATCTTCCTGGTGGTTATCTCGACGAGGTATCTCGTCATTAGCAAAACTTATCTGATCTGGGTGGACAAGATATCTCGTCGAAACCGCTTAAGGTTTTACGGTTTTGATACTTGAATGGAATAGTTTTTTATCGTCTCAAAACAGGGCACACAAGATATTCATTCCTTGTTTTCGAAATTTATGAAAATAAAAATTTTAATGTTCTATTGTACCTGTAAACTTAACTTGTATTGAACCTGTGATGAAACACTTCTCAGAAACGAAATTTTAAACTGCAAAAGAAAGAGATTCCAATTGTAGCATAATTTGAACAGACCCTATTATTTATTCCCTTGCATGTTAAGAAACTATGAAAGAAAAAACATAAAAAATTATTAAAGCGTTAATAAAAATTTGGGAATTGAAACTAATCTATAATTAGGTTAAACATGAACTTTTATAATCCAGTAATAAAATTATATATAGAATATTATTCATACTTTCTTATAAATATTAATTATAAGTCATTAAACCAATCGACTCTTTCCTACTAAGCATACTTAAATAACTGATGGCTTTTGACAAAATTATAATAAAATATTAATTCGAGGCTGAACAAATTTAGTAAATTACAAAATGGCAATATAATGAAGCTTTGGATACAGAAAAAGAAACGGTAGGAATTGTGTATTCGTTCTCTTTCACACAATACATTTAAATATTGTTATAACCTACTCTTAATAAACTCAATTATAGATATATTTCACTCCGCTAGATGGTAGCACCATATTTTTTTGTGAAGTCGCGTTTAGACCATCCATAGTTGGGGGCGCAGCCCCCTCTACCCCGACCTAGGCCATTATAGATTAGCGGAGGCGGTAAAAATTTACTGTACGGTCACCCTTGGCGACTTTTTCAAAATCTCGCCAAAATGGCGACTTCTTGCACGAGCGAGATCTAAAGAAAACAGCGTAGTGAAAAATGGGTAAAGATGTAGAATCCGAGACATGTTTGTAGCCAAGCAATTTTTGTCGCCATCAAGATGGCGTCCAAAGCCAGGATGTTCTTAAAAAAAAACCGCGGACTTTCCTACGCGAACAACCTTTTGTATAGGGCAATAATAAATGAGGAATGCACAAATAAGCAATAATAAGTAAAAAATTTTAAAATAACGGTCTAATTAATCCTGTGGATGTTCTTAAAAAAACGCGGACTTTCCTACGCGAACCTTTTGTATAGGGCAATAATAAATGAGGAATGCACAAATAAGCAATAATAAGTAAAAACAATAAAACTTACGGTCTAATTAATCCTGTGGATGTTCTTAAAAAAAACGCGGACTTTCCTACGCGAACAACCTTTTGAATAGGGCAATAATAAATCAATCACCTTCAAGCTCTCCGGTTTTGCTAATATATTCCGTTGCGACCCGGTGATATATTCCGTTCCGACCCGGTTAAGCGGTAACCAATTACAATCCTTCTAAAAAGCTAAGACATCAACTAACACAAAAAGAATTCAAATTTTAAAACGGTAACCAATCATAGAACGCAAAACATCGATATTTTGTTAAAAAAATGCGTTCGTTAAAAAAAAAAAGAAGCGCTCTTTCCTTCCGAAAAACCAACATTTTCCAAGGTCCAATAGGGTTGCTGCAATTCCTTGTCGGGTCGGATGGGGGTTGCCATATAAAAAATGTATCGCCAATGTGGAAAAAATCGCGCCAAGGGTGACCGTACAGTAAATCTGATCCCCAGAGTCGCGTTTAGACCAAGGATATTAACACTGAATGGAAAATAAAGGAAAAAGCTTTTCATACAAGCAAAACAATTTCAGTCTCACAACTTAACGTTTTTATGGTCGAATAAAAGTCGCACTGGAGCAAACACAACGGACTCTCCGTAATTTATGAAAAAATAAATATGGATAAACATTTTTATTCTAAGTTAATGATATTTTTGGATGTTTAGAAAAGATGTTTTCTAAACCTTCCCTTTGACACACAAAAAAAAACAAATACAAATGTTTGCATTTTTCGACATCACGACAGTGATGAGCCATAGCTTTTGATTTTCAACTAAATTGCGGATACACATGTGCCTTTAAAATTTCAATTAAATCGTATAGTTCGAAAAAGGAAAACTTAAAATATTTCGAGTTTCGCTTTCTGGACGTTTTACGTTCTGTAAGCCAATACTGGTGATCCCTTAGTAAAAAGGGATACAAAATGAGTAATGGTATGGGAGAAATGAACCTCGCAATCGATCAGGACTTGAGTATGGGCCTGTGGAATGCGGGAACCATCGAAAAACGAAACTATAAATTTTGTACTAATTCCCGTTTTAAACTGGACGATTGTATTATTTTATTCAAGATACATTATGTATCTGTTCAAATTTTCACCTAAAACTTAATGTTTTTCAAATATTTTTTTTATAAAGAATTTACTCTTTGGAAAGGTTTGAACGACCTCCACTTCAACCCTTCTTGAATATTTGATGGTTGGTTTGGGGGGTTTTATGGCTCAAGGGCCATATCTGGCCATGATGCGCCAAACACGAGACACAATATCAAGTAATCAAGTAACAGACACGCACAATGAACGTTTTACTGACGCAGAAGATAAAAATACACCCAGGGAGGAATGCACCTGACAGGAATCGAATCTGCACCGCCTACAACTCAAAGGTTGCTAGCACAGTGAGCATAACTACTGAGCCACGACGTCCCTCTTGAATATTTCAATTACGTGCAAATAAATCGATTAAATCGTTGGACATTCCGAAATTTCATCTAACCACAAGTAGCTTTTCTTGGACTATTGTGGTTGTTGGAATTTTATTTTCGAGTTTGTCTTATTAGCACACAGCGACAATTGATTGCGTCTCCGAACGTTTGTAAGATAAGAGGGTAGACGATTGTAAAGGGCTACATTCAAAACACCGACAAACCACCTCTAATCCAAAACCTCATCCCCACTCAAAGTGGACGAGACTTGTTTCTATAGCGACTTCCAGAACTGACTTTGTGTACTCCAGTTAGGCGGCAGTCCTAGGTAGGATTAAAGCTCATGCGGGTCATGATAGAAACGAACAGATAGGTAGCAAAAGAAGCAACCTCAACGGAATGTATATATCAGTGATCGATATCAACCCCCAGGGGTCGATATAACATTGTTAGGGGTCGATTCTGTTTCAGGGGTCGATAGAAAATGTAAGACATCGTTGTACGGATAATATTTAATTCGGTTAACTTGGATTACCTCCATCCCGAGTGACAATATAATTAAGAGTGAATTGTGGGAACAGTGATATGAATAGGATCTGTAAGATGGAGCATAGTCATGAAAATAGTTACTCAGGTCAATCAAGTATTGCTAATCCAACAATGCTGATCTTGTCAATCAAGTATTGCTAATCCAACAATGCTAATCTTGTCAATCAAGTATTGCTAATCCAACAATGCTAATCTTGTCAAGCAAGTATTGCTAATCCAACAATGCTAATCATGTCAATCAAGTATTGCTAATGCAACAATGCTAATCTTGTCAATCAAGTATTGCTAATCCAACATTGCTAATCTTGTCAATCAAGTATTTCTAATCCAACAATGCTAATCTTGTCAATCAAGTATTGCTAATGCAACAATGCTAATCTTGTCAATCAAGTATTGCTAATCCAGCAATGCTAATCTTGTCAATCAAGTATTGCTAATCCAACAATGCTAATCTTGTCAATCATGTATTGCTAATCTTGTCAAGAGTCACGAAGCACACCCTTCACATTGACAGCGTTAGTAAATTGTATACCAAGTTAATAAAAGGCTTATTTCACATACATAAGGAAGATTGTATTGTTGTTATTTTGTTATCTAAATTATATCTTATACATTATTTGAACCTCCTATCCAATATGTAATGTTAAGAAGGACGTCAAAAACAAAGACGTATTCCTTTGACCACTAAGCCAATATAATCTATACTATATTACATATACAATAAGCACTATAACTATAAAATAAACAATCTAAAAACTTACATAAGAGTCATTTTTGCTTGTCTTATAAGTATAATTACGTAATATTAAAATAGAGGGGGTCGATAAAAAGTCAAGAAACTCTTGAAGGGGTCGTCGGTCAAAGAAGTTTGGCGACCCCTGGTATAGATTCAGGGGTGAATTAGTCCAGAAGTCATTGCAAGAGGGAAACTACTCGAAGGCTACTTGATGTGTGGCAGAATGAATGGGATGGGCAGTTCATGTGTTGCCAAGAGTGTCACTGAAACCAGCAGCTTGGACCAGGGAAGACTTCACAGAACATGACCCATTTCCATCTTACCTAATAAGATTTGAAAAAATCAGTTCAGAAAATTGCTGCTCTCGTGAATTCGGTACACCTCTGCATTACATCAATCTGTCTCCTTACAGCATCATGGCATATGGGGACACCTACCGACGACCTTAAACGGCCCGAGAACATTGCTCATAACAACAGCTCGAGGGTCAATATTATTGATATGGTGAGATTCATACTCATCAGGACTTGATTATCCTAAGAGATTAACTTTTTCATGTTGTATATCTGTCTTTCTATTCACCTTTCTTTGTTCGTCCTTTAAATGACTAGGCGTCTTATATAAGCCATTTTGTGTTCTTTTGTATATTTCTTTGGTGTATCTTTCACGGGGTATGTGGAATTATGAGATTTAGAATACTTTGTCATGTCTATGCATTTGATATATTCATTTTATGCACCTTGTGTGAAGCCAATCAAGACGCGCTGTTGCGCAGGAAAAAATTATTGTAATAAGAGCTGTAAATTTATTTTTGATGAAATAAACGCGGTTTCGCTTGCGCTGGGCGGGGTTGAACCCTAAATTATCACCGAATGGCCAAGGCCGGGTCGGTGGATCAATCTAGAAGTTTTCATGTTGTATATATACTGCAATATACGAGGATAAGTCAAAAATTATCCGCACTATAACGCATCTTTAGGTTTGTCACACTGCCTTCTGCGCATGCATACTTAAGAGTTGATACTACTGTGCTCACGCTACCGAAGTTTGACCTTGATAGCATCATTTTTCTTGCTTCTGCTTCAGTGTAAACATGGCCGTTCCGCTAGCAGTGTGCACCATAAAGAGCAGGGTAGGAAGGTGTGCCGGGGGCTGAAATTCATCGGAGGCTTAGAATACAATACGGGGACAGTACTTTACCATGCAGAAGTGTGTATTAGTGGATCGAGAAGCTTAAAAGAGGCCCGACAAGCGTCATGCACGAAGGAGCAGGACGCCCGTCAACCTCCACCACTGACCAGAAGATTCACAAGCTCGAGAAATGGTACTGGCAGACCGGCGAGTTACCATCGACACTGTAGCTTGTTCTCTGCAGATTAGACGGACGAAGAAGTGGAGGAAGCTAATGGTTGGGCGACCCATCGAAAACCTTCTTGGAGGGAATACGCAAGCTTGTGGACCGCTGGCCCAAGTACATGGCAAAGGAAGGAGACTAGAAAAATGACGAATTTGTTCAACCTCTACATTTGTGTAAATAAATTGAAAAATAAAGTGGGATAATTTTTTTTTACTTTCCCTCGTAGTATGATAGTATAGATGTAATTACTGTATAGATGTAACAATGTACATATGTAATAATGTGTAGATATAATATGCTAACATTCTGAATAAACACGCCACCTCGGTGGCAGGTCAGTCCAGAATGTTAGAGCAGAATGTTCTATTTATTTCAACCACAATAATTTAAAGCGGTAGTGTCTCATGACACTATGCACGAAAATCTGACGGTTGGTTGGTAGTTGAATTAACGTCACACTGGGGAGTACAGCGGGCTACTGGCGACGATCCGGGATCGATCTCAAATTGAAAGATCAGGAGTACGGAAATTTAAAATATCTGTTTACTGAGTGCAATGATGTGGGAAATAACATTCGCATTTTCAAGGTGATACCACAAGTTTTGGATAAACACTGCGCATTTTAATTCGATCCACTTGCCCTGCAGGTTAAAAGCGAAAACTTACTTTTGATCATCTCTTTCTCGCTCATCTCGAACTGGTAGGAACGCTTCCTGTATTGGGAAAGCTTCTCTCCGACGTTCCCATTGTGCGACAGTTCGCTGAGGTGCGACAGGCTGACACCCTTGGCCGTCTTGACCTTGGCGTCCTTCTTATGCTTCCTGTAAGTCGTGTAGGTTCCCAGCAGCCGCTCGGCGACGAAAAAGAAGAAAATGCCGCCAAGGGCTGCCAAGCCGTGCCACACTGCACGCTTCTCGGCGTCTGCTGAAGAGTCCAGGCCCTTGTGGTCGTGAGGTCCATCTCCACCCAACATGGCCTTCGGAGAGAACGAACAGAAATAAAATCACCAAGATCTGATTTTTGGAAATAAATCAAATAGGACTTCTCTACACATACATGAAATTTTCCGAGGGGGACACGTTACACCTCACATACAAATCACACGTTCTAGGCACAATCCTTTTAACCCTCCTGGTGGTTTATCTTCGCGACGAAACCTTTCCTGTAGTGGCCAGCCTCCGATGCCTATTCCAAATTATCAGCACTTCTGGTCAAGGGGATAGTTTGTTTTTCAAACTAGGATCTTCATTCCTTTGAGGTATCAGGGGCCACGGTATCCTGGTTCGAAGAGTAACGGAGTAGCGACCGGAAGATTGCAAGTTTGAATCCAACTAAAGACCGTCGTCAAATATCCTAACTATTGCGAGGTGTGGAAGTTTGGAGAGTGGGATGCCAGCTCCGGTGTTGCCTCGTCATCTAACCGTGGTTAAAAATTACGTGTTATTGTCCTCGAATCTTTTGATTTGATGGCAGGCCGTAGCCAATAGTTTCAGTGCGACGTTGATTAAAATACGTACCTACCTTTGAGGTATCCAGTCAGTAGCAAAACTGGTCAGATCTTATGGACGATACATCATCAAAACCATTTGGAGGGATATTAGAGAGGCCACAGTCGTTTAGGTACGTAGGTAGTTCAATTAGCGTTGCGCTGGAGCAACGCAACGAACTATTGGAAACGATCCGGGATCAATCCTGGAGGAAAGATCAGATGATAACACCATGTAATTTTGAGCCAGATGACGAAATCAACATCTGAACTGGCAGCACTTTCTCCAAACCTCCACGCCAACGTGAGGATATTAGAGGAGACGGGGATTCATCAGGCCCCACATATATGACGGTCTTTGGTTGGACCAAGTTTCGAATTCGCAATCTTCCGGTTGCTAAACTGATACTCTACCAACTGGGCTATCACGGCCCTCCAACGAGTTCCTGTTACACCTCACATACATCCACACATTGTAGGCTCAATCCGTTCATATAGAGGCCTCACACATTCATTCTGGACAATCATTCCTTACCACATATTCAAACCAGGAACTTCTCGATCCAGAAACCAACACCCTGACCCCTGTAACGATCGGTCGGCTATCCATACACGATGAACAGTGGAAATTATTACGAATCTGGGTACTTACATGTGGCATTAGATGCAATAGTCCATCACCGGAGAGGGTTCCAACAGCCAGTCCAACTAAAAATTGCAGAAATGTGTGGTAAAATCGCTTCTGCATCAAAGGAATGATGGCTACGCTTAGAAGACCACAAAGACTGATGATCAGGATGGCTACACATGAATAGATCCATTCTAAAAAAAGCAAGAAAATAAAAGTGCATCAAATTTTTGCGGGTACAAAGGATCTTTTTAGACACTTTTATAAGATTTCGAGAGTGAAACACTGCTAAATTCGTAAAAATATCATGTCAAAACTTGGAACGATTTACTGAAGAAATTTTATGTCAAAGCTGCACTGATCCAAAAGAATTCAATTATATATGTATGTAAAATCCATCCCCCATACCGCCACCAGAGGTCGCGCGGAGCAGTACTGTTAACTTTTATTTTTAATAACTCATTTAGAGTTGGACTTGTGATAGCGACTGTTCGCTTCCACGCGCAAGTGGAGCGCCATCCATACAACTCATACATGTGCCAGCGTGTAGGCTGTGCCATGATCCACCTAACCTCTTCTGTACAGTGTGTAGAATAATTTAATTTTGTGTTAGTCCTCATCTCCGTATCATCCAGCTTCACATCTTCATCACACCCTAGACACCATACTACATATACAGGGTGATTCAAAATTCAACGTACAAACTCAAAACTCAACGTACAAACTTTTAGGGGGGTTGAAAACACAAAAACGAAACAGAAACACATAGGAATGTATGACCGGAAACCCCAACCTGATCAGCTGGAGGATAAACGAAGATGCAGAAATGACAAGCCAATAATGGGTGGAAAACTCTTTATTTAGCGATACTTTACACTAGGACAGTACGTGTACACGTTAAGTTTCACAACAAGTGCTCAAAGTTCTTACCATCCACAGTTATGCAAATTCCGAAACATTTGGTGATGCGGTACACGTCCGTTTGGGTACCGTTCGGCATATAACCGTGCCGCAGCCCTTCCGTTCCGTTCCCGTCAACTGCACCATACACAAGGTGCATGTCCGCCATTTCAGCGTTCGTAAATTGTTGCATGTTCTCCGTACGCAATAGAACTTTAAATGACTATCGCTGCATTCCAACTACAGCGCTGGCGAACAGCGCCCTCCAGCGGATAACAGCGCCCTCAAGCGGATAACAGCGCCCTCAAGCGTGCATAACTGCGGATGGTAAGAACTTTGAGCACTTGTTGTGAAACTTAACGTGTACACGTACTATCCTAGTGTAAAGTATCGCTAAATAAAGAATTTTCCACCCATTATTGGCTAGTCATTTCTGCATCTTCGTTTATCCTCCAGCTGATCAGGTTGAGGTTTCCGATCACACATTCCTATGTTATTCAGTTTCGTTTTTGTGTTTTCTACCTCCCCTAAAAGTTCGTACGTTGAGTTTTGAATCACCCTGTATGTATTTAAAAGGTACTTAAAATTTTCTGAAATATTTATTCTGAGATATCAGCCGAAATTTGAGGAAGTGTAAGAAACTTATACTAAACCCTCGTTCAATCTCACCTCTACATTTGGGGACGTCATGGTTCAATTAGTTGGCCCACTGCGCTAAAAACCTGTGTTGTTGGTGGCGCAATTTCAATGTATTCCTAGGTGTATTACTATCGTCTGTTTAAATAAAACTTCCCTTGTGTGTACATATGTCTAACTTCTCTTTGTGTTGTGTTTGGCAAAGTTTAACTAAATAAACACCATAAAACCCCAACCAACTAATGCACCACCTCGATATATGTCGTTCTTTATTCGGTTTAACATCAGAGGAAATCTCAATCTGTTTCTTAAGAATTGCAGGGCTGCCACAGAGCGATAAAAGGGCAACCTTTGGCTATTTTTCAACATTGGCGACTAAAGGACGAACTTAGGCTATTTTTAAATCTTGGCGACTAGGTGTATCTTTTTAAATAAAATCGTCTCGAAACCTATTTTCAAAATTTGTGCGCCTTTTACGAAGTCACCAAATGTCAACGAAAATTTAGTCGCCCTTTTTTAAACAATAGCGGAAGAAAAAATATTTTTTGAATTTTTCTTTAGGGAAGAAAATTTTCCAAGGGACTCCAATTTCGAAGTTTTGTCACCAAGCAGAGGCAACCATGAAAATGAAACATAGGTAGGTAGGTATTTAATTAACGACGCACTGGAGCAGTATAACGGGCTATGGGCGACGGTCGGGAATCAAACCCGAGGGAAAGATCCGAGGACAACACCACGTAATTTTGAACCACGGTCAGATGACAAGGTCATACCTGAGTTGGCATCCCTCTCTCCAAACTTCCCCACCACGCCAACGTGAGGACATTTGAGAGAACAGACGAATACAAGAGAAATACAACCTGGGTAAGCTACAAGAACTGAACCTGCGCTGCCTACAACTCGCAGGTTCTTAGCGCAATGATCAAACCCACTGAGCCACGTCGGCTCCTATATAAGTAAAATTTTTATATAAGGAGAATTTTTAAGAATTTTAAAATATAAGGAGAATTAATAAGTATATAAGGAGAATTTTTTTATGAGGGTTTGCTCCCAGAGTTGAGTTGGTAGCATATGAGCACATGATATACTATAACTTTCCTTTTTTTTCAATTTACAATGATCATAGTTTGTAAGCATACTAGTTTTAACTACAGGTTGTCTTTCAGATGCTAAAAGAGAAATTTTCAAGTATTTTTGAAATTTTCCCTGAGATTATCAGTCTTCTTTAAGAGTAATTTATCATTGCAGGTTTTTCAGAAGATGGGATAGAACGGCTTGCAGGTGGGCGTCCAATTCCTCAGGAACGGCCCTGACTGCTGTGCTCAGCATTTTAGTAGAGAATTCAGAAAAAATTAGTCAACTTACGATCGAGAGTGGCGATGCTTCTGCTTTTCCTGTGCGAGTGATCCCGAAACATGCAGTGGCCTTGATCCAGCTCATAGATGATGGCCGGACACAGATGCAAGAAGCTGACGGGATTCAAACTACTTGTTTGGTTGATACCAAAGGTGTCGAGAATTTCCTTCGGGCTCAAACACTGCGAAACGAATCAAAGACATCAGCTTAATGGACGCACCACTTCAAAGGTAATACACAAAACCTTACTACATTTAGCACATATGATCAAAATAAACGTATCCATATTGTGATCCGCGGCAACATTTAATTTTGAATCACGGTCAGATGACAACTAAACATCCGAGTTGGTATCTCACTCTCCAAACTTCCGGATCATGCCAACATGAGGACATTCGAGGCCACGGCAGATTTAACGTGCACCAGCCCCCTTGTACACGACTGTCTTTGGCTGGACCTAGTTTCGAACACGAAACTCATCCGGTTGCTCTTCCAACTGGGATACCGCGGCCCACAGAACTGTAAAAACCCTCAGCTCCGCTACAGTGCATAGCTTCATTGTTCAAATTTCAACTAGTTTCTGATCATCCTTCAGAACGACGAAAGTGTGAGTTGAGACCATAGAGGAAGAATAAAAGTAGAGTGAGCAATGATAACCTTTAAATGTGCCCAAGATCATGTGACCAAAAGCAGTAGTAACGTGATCTTAGACTGCTTTCGTCTGCTGGGTGGAGCCTAACATTCATCATCTGATTGGTCCAAGGGACAAGAGTAGACGCCCATCCATTTGATTGGTTCGCTGATTGACTATCGGATTGTTGTAGACTTTGGCGATTTCATCCTTCTTGCCTCCACTCTAGAAATGCCGATTTGTATAGAGAACATACAGACAAACGTCAACTCTGCTATATATATACAGGGTGATTCTACGGTCATGGGACAAACTTGGAGGGGTGGTACAGCTTAATAAAACATACATTTTTCGTATAGGAATGTATGTCGGAAGTTACGCGTAGAGCCACGAACACAAAAAATGAGACATGAACGGAAAAACATTGCTTATTTACAAAATCCTCGACACACCTACCATGTCATAGGACGTCATATCGCCAAAAGAGGCGATAAGATGCCAAATCGGCAAACCAAGTCAATTTTCAACTGAGAAGTAACGCGACTGCTACTCATGGTCACACATTTTGAAGCTCCTCTCAATAGCAAAGCTCAATCTACTTGTATTTCCGTGTATGGTTGGGACAGATTCTGATGCAGGAGGTTACATCTGCGGTTCAACAACGACTCCAGTGTTGTTTAGAGCGATTGCAAAAGAATTAAGTGTGGGAATTTGACTGGAACAACGACGTTAGTGTATATTGTGTCATTGTCAATTCAAACCCTGTCAGATTCATGGTGTAAATAACTGAATAAATGAAAATATCAAAAAATATGTTGCACAAATAATATAAATAAATTAAAATACTTTTTAGTGACTTTGTTGAATATTGTATTCCAAATTTGTCCGTCAAAGTAGAGGTAGGTACTTTAATTTACGTCGCACTGGAGCAACACAATGGGCACACAACACAACAACCGAAGGAAAAAGATCCGAGGACACCCCGTCTTTTTGAACCACGGTCGCGTGACGAGGTCAACATCTGAGCTGGCACACCACTTTCCAAACTTCCACTCCACGCCAACGTGACGATATTTGAGGACACAACAGATTTAACGTGCACCAGAACCCACGTACACGGCGGTCTTTCCTGGGATCGAGTTGCAGTTGGTTGGTTCGTTATGGGGTTTTATGGCGCAAGGGTCATATTTAGCCATGCTTCGCCAGACACAAGACATACAAAGTCAAGTAATAGACATACAATGAAAGTTTTACTGATACAGAAGAGAGAAATACACCAAGGGAGGAATGCACCTGACAGGGATCGAATCTGCGCCACCTACAACTCGCAAGTTGCGCCCCTTAGCTATACTCAATGTTATTCCTATGGGGATTTCTAATTGTTTTTAGCCCTCTACGAGATATAGAATTAGGTTAATATGTAGCCTACGTTACCCAGGGTTCTTATGTATATTGGTCAAACGGTGTAGATTTGTAGAGAACATGCAGACAAACGTCAACTCTGCTTTATATAGACAGGGTGAGTCTAAATTGTTTTTACAAAATAAGAGGGGTGATAGTACCCATCCAGACGAGCCATAATTACCATGGAACATAGGGTAGCATTCCACTCTGAGAGGCAGACAAGAGTCAAATTAGAATTTCAACATGAACTTATAACAGTGTTGGGAAAGCGAATGAACGATACCAAAAGTTGCACAATCTGATTGATTGATCAGAGAAAAACGCACAGCAAGTGCTCAAAGTGGAATTGCACAGTTCACACCGGCGAAGGAATGACTGGCTCTCGAAGATTCCTGGTGTTGCGTTCATTTTGTCTGCGGCAACACCGATTCTCGCTACGCGATCTTCAGCCGAGTCCACAGGCGTCTGGTACACTAAAGATTTCATGTGCCCCCAGAAGAAAAAATTCAGTGGGTTGAAGTGAGTGAGGAGGCCAAGCCACTGGTCCGTCACGTCCGATCCATCTTGCTTAGCTACGTAGGCAGGTACAAAACGACGTCAGAGGCGATGACTTGTTCATGCGTTTCGACTTTACTCTTTTCTGCCTCTCAGAGTGGAATGCGACCCTATGTTCCATGGTAATTATTGCTCTTCTGGATGGGTACTATCACCCCTGTTATTTTGTAAAAACAATTTAGACTCACCCTGTACGCTTACGATAGATTACGCCTTACCTGCTCAATGACAATTCCCGGTGCCCGATCCACCAACTCTTCATGTTGGTCGACCAAAGTGGAAATGTTCACCAGAAGCTCCGGTATTTTCACCTCCCTCAAGTGGTAATGGTAAATGTTCTCTGACGGTGCCGCGGTGTTTTTCCGCGTTTCGTTGTCGTGTGTCGTCGTGTCCAATTCGTGGACATGTGCGTGATCGACGCCCGAATGGGATTGACTAGATTGATCGCCTTTATCGGCCACACTTGGCAAGGCGTTGTGGTAGTGTCGGTGGCGAGACATCGAATTCGAAGCTGTCGGGGTAGTTCCTCCAGGGGATTGACTAGAAACACTTTCTGAAAGTTGAAATGAAAAATTACACAACGTTTTATTCTTATATCGTGAAATTTCTAAACTTTATCAAAAATAATGTATTTATCTATAGATAGAAATGTCTTCAAAGAATCTCTAGGTAGGTAGGTATTTAATTAACATCGCACTGGAGCAACACAACGAGCTATTGGCGACGATCCGGGATCAAACCCGTCGGGAAAGATCCGAGGACAACACCACATCATTTTGAATCACGGTCAGATGACGAAATGAACACCAGAGCTGTCACCCCACTCTCCAAACTTCCACGCAAACATGAGGACATTTGAGGTCACGATAGTTTTAAAGTACACCAGCCTCCTTGTACACGATGGTCTTTGGCTGGTTTTTTATTGGATTTAATGGCACAAGGGCAACATTTGGCCATGCTGCGCCAGACACGAGACATGCAGTATCAAGTAGTAGACAAACATAATGAAAGTTTTACTGACACATAAAAGAGAAATACACCCAAGGAGAAATACAACCTGCGCCTCCCACAACTCGAAAGTTGCTAGAGCAGTAGACGGCCCTGGTCTTTGGCTGGACGGTGAAGAAACAGAAAGTGTATAAAACTCAAGAACTCTTCAGTTCAAATGGTATTTGTAACAGCGGTAGGGTATTCGGGTTGGCACTTAAAAGACCTACAAATTACGCAACTCTGATAAAAAAAAAAACCTGTGCAGTATAAATCAATCAATAGATGCCGTTAAGTAATTTCCAAACAGGTGATTAGGATGAGATATCGTCAGAGTGTATGAAAGGTAGCTTTAATCAGTCAGCTACCTCCTTCGAGCTTTTCAAGGTTAAACTGAAAGTGTGGTGGGCACTGTGATAACTTCCTCACAGTAATCTTCCGTTTTTAAGCAGAAATAATAGCGCTGAACAACGCTAAATGTAAGGCGTTACGAGACAAATAAAAGACCTCGCAACGATGGCAAAGTGCAAATATTATTAATGGCGCTTGACCCGAAATCAAATAGTTGGGCTGTTGATTGCGGGCGCACCTATTAAATGAATCTGTAGGCGTCGTATTTCCTACAACTGCCTCGTCAGATGAAAAGGTTGGTTGTTTTTAGGTATTATGGCCATATTTGGCCGAACTGCGCCAAACCCAAAACCATGTCAAGTAAAAAATGCCGTGAAAGGGAAAAAAGGGATCGCGGGATGAAAGCAGAAAAAGATCGCTTAGGTATCCCGGGAATACGACTCCCGTGTTCACTAAAGACACTAAACTCCATGGGAATAGAAAAGACCACTAGAGTATCTCGGTTAGTGAAGCCCGTACACACAGTACAAAGACGGTTTTGTCTTTTGATCTTGATCTTTTGATTGGATCGAGTTTCGAACTCAACCCTCCGGTTGCTAATCCGCTTCTCTTCCAACCAGGCTACCTCGGCCCAGCCGCTCTTAAGGACTGCCACGTTCTCACAAACTAATGCTTGAACCATTATTCGTTCACAATCTGGGATTGGAGAAAAAATTGTGATTGAGGGTAGGTAGGTATTTCAATTAAAGTCGAACTGGATCAACACAACGGGCTACTGGAGACAGTCCCGGATCGATCCCAAAGGGAACGATTCTAGGACACCTCATAACTTTGAACCACGGTCTTGTGATTGAGGAGAAATGGACTGCACATTGCAGCACGAAAAATTTCACATCTCCCTTGAGCCCTAGAACAGGCGACCCCCTATGGCGAGTCCCTGTTTACTGGTCCTGAATGATTTGCGAAACTATCCGCAACAATCATGTTGAAAGAAAAATTACAATCATTTTAAGTTCAGACTTATGTTCCTCACTTTACTACTAGAAATGTTTCGCAATGGAAGATGACAAAGCTCATAACTCGTGAGATGTAGCGATAGAGATGACTGAATGGTAGTAAAAATATAGAAAATCGCATTGTGTGTGTGTGCAAAGGAAATTAATAAAATGGTTGGATTTTAAATCAACCTCTTCTCTGATGTATTAAAACCTTCACGAAATGAATATTTAATGATAATAAAAGTCCTTAATTACTAAATGCTGGATGAAAGCTCATTCCAAGAAAATGGGAGTTGTAATTCAAGTGAAGGATGAAGAATTTTAATATTAATTGTCAGGCTTTATTTCTTAAATTTTTATGATAAAGAATTTTTGCCATATAGTTATTTTTTCTGTATTCGAGAATATATCCTAAGGATCAGTAAGATACCTTGATTTGTTTGGTTGTTTTATAGTTTTATGTCGCAACGGCCATATTTAGCCAAGCTGCGCCAAACACAAGACATCAAATAAAAAATGTGAAAGGGGTGTGGGATTGTGGAACAGAGTAAGGGATGAAAGCAGAAAAATATCGCTTGGGTGTAAGATACCTTGAATAGAGAACAATGCAAAATGATCATTCAGAGTGATTTTTAAATAAGCATGCCGAATTATAGTTCTTGAAGAAATCTATTTTATATTCCGCAAAAATATTTTAAATCAGTTCATTCAGTAAAACCTTTAACGGTGAATTGATTAAAATTCATGGTTTTAACATGTCCAAGTGGAATATATATAATGAATAATTTGTATAAAATTTTATTTTTTGAATCCCATTTTATAAAATTTAATAACGATTTATCCTATACAATACCATCTATACTAATTTGTACTTTTACTGCTATTTTTTGTGCAGATCATTTAAAATCAGCTCGAAATTAAATTTATTTTTATCTGAATTTTTTTTAATTCGTTTTTGTATAAGGATTTTAAACTTTCAATTCCAAGAATAAATTTTAGTCTCTTTAGTGACTGAAAAGATCGAAAACTTAGTTTAAAAATGTAGTTGCGAGGTAAGTTCAGAAACACTGTCACAACGCGTGGTTCTTTTCTTACCATCAATATATAGGTTAACAGAGAGTAACACTTCTTCAGGGTTGCTCTACTGTACGTTTACTACAAGAGATGGGTACTATACATTAATATGTTCGAGGGTAAATAAAAAATTATTCCCACTTTCGTTATAACACATCTTTAGGTTTGTCACACTGCCTTCTGCGCATGCATGCTTAAGAGTTGATACTACTGTGGTCTCGTTACCGAAGTTTGACCTTGATAGCGTCATTTTTCTTGCTTCTGCTTCAGTATAAACATGGCCGCAGTGTGCACCAAGGAGGAATAAAGAGCAGTGATCCGATATCTAGGGTCGGAAGGTGTGCCAGGGACTGAAATTCATCGGAGGCTTACAACACAATACGAGGACAATGCTCTACCATGCAGAAGTGTGTATGAGTGGATCGAGAAGCTTAAAAGAGGCCGGACAAGTGTGATGCACGAAGAAGGAGCAGGACGCCCCTCAACCTCCACCACTGACGAGAAGATTCAGCAATCTCGAAAAATGGTACTGGCAGACCGGCGAGTTACCATCGGCAATGTAGCGTGTTCTCTGCAGATTAGAAGGACACAGAAGTGGAGGAAGCGAATGATTGGGAGACCCACCGAAAACCTTCTTGGAGGGAGGGAATACGCAAGCTTGTGGACCGCTGAACCAAGTGCATCGAAAAGGAAGGAGACTAGAAAAATGACGAACTTGTCCAATCCCTGCATTTTGTAAATAGATTGAAAAATAAAGTGCAGATAATTTTTGACTTTCCCTCGTACATATTTATATAGTAGTCGCGTTTACATGACTGCCAAGGACCCTCACCACGTCCGTTCTCCCCGTGTCCACCCCTCTCGAGTTCTCTTTTTCACCCCTCGTAGTTCTTTTTTTCCTCACCAGGATGATTGCCGAAGGACACCCCGCCAACGTCTCTCGGAGATCCAAATGTTCTTTCCGGCCAACATTCCTCAGTGTGTTGGTTGGAGGACCTCATTCATGCGAACTAATTATCTGAGCAATTAAGAACAAATTTATACAATAATCGCGTAATTTATTATTTTTGTTGTACTTAATTCAGACCCGTGCAGCCCTTTAGTTTAAGAAAAAAAGTCATTTCTCAGCTTACTTTGACTCGACAAGTGCGAATCTGTCACACTCTTCCCAGTTGTGGCATCGGAATGGTCGTCTTTCTTGGCGTGGTCGTGCGTCTCGTGGGTATTTCGAAATTCCTTGTCTTTGTGTGCCCCGACATCGTGGTCGTTGATGATAATGTTGCCGAGACCCAAGCTCTCCAACAAATGTTCGAAACCTACGATAAAATATGACCAAATAAACCTATGGTACCTAACTATTCTACATGGTAAAAACAATTAAACAAACCGATTTGAAAATATAAGCAATGCAGAATTAAGGTGAAGAATTCTTTGTAAAGTAGGTGTACATACGATGCAGGGATGGTTGGGTTCTTAAATCGCATTGGTTGGTAGATTGTATTCGGGCTTTTATGGCGTATTCGTCCATTCTTCGCCGGATACAAGACATACAATATCAAGTAAGACATACACACATGATGAAAGTTTTACTAACACAGAAGAGAGAAATACACCTAGGGCGGAATGCATCTGACCTGCGCCGACTACAACGCGAAGGTTGCTAGAATAGTGGGCATACCCACTGAGCCACGACGGACCCCTTAAAGAGCAAGGGCCAAACTGCCAAAGCGCAAGACAACGTCAGGTAATGAATACCCATACAGGAAAGTTACTGGCACAGAACAGAGAAATACGCATATGGTAAGTTACATGAATCGAACCTGCGCCGCCCACAACTCGCAGATTCCTAGCACAGTGGAAAGAGCCCACTGAACCACGGCGGCCCCCATGGGCAGCAGGAGAAAGATAAACTTCAACAATCAATACGAAGGATACTTTAGAGCATATGAAAACAGTTTATGCAAGTACCTACCATACGAGTGAACCCTCCTGGTGGTTGTCTTGACGAGAAATCTCGTCATTAGCAAGTGACCAGATCTTGATGAACGAGATATCTCGTTATTGGAAGAAAACTGACCAGATCTTGATCTCGTCATCGTCAAACATTCGACAATATATATTTTAATGACGAGATATCTCGTCATTAGAAAAATTGGTCAGATTACGATGAACGATATTTCTTGTCGAAACCATTTGGTAGGTAGTTAACGTCGCTCTGAAGCAACACAACGGGCCATTAGCGAGGGTCCGGGATCAATCCCAAGGGAAAGATCCAAGAACAACTCCTCGACATTTTGAACCACGGTCAGGTGACGAAAACACCTGAGCTGGCATCCCACCCTCCAAACTTCCACACCAAGCCAACTAAACCATTTCGAGAGTTAAAAAGTAACCCATCTATAAGAGAGTAATTAGTTTTTGACTTTCTCCCCACTATGTATAGAATCGACAAAAGATGAGTTACAATACCCTAAATTCTATTGATTGAAATAAAATCACATGCATTAAAGAATAATTTGACGTTTCCGAAACGAATTTCAAAGAGAGGTAGGTGGGTATTTTAATTAACGTCGCACTGGAGCAATACAACGGGCTATTAACGATAGTCCTGAAACAAACCCGAAGAATTTCAGAGAGAGAAAGCACATATTATCTTAATTAATCTTCGTCTCCAACGATGTTTCTGCTGATACCTTGAAGCCGAAAATTGCCCTGTAGTGTATAGGATCTGATGCAAAAATCTTCCCAAATTGTCAACAGTTCTGGTCAAGAGACAATTTGTTTTTCTTGCTTGGATCTTCATTCTCTTTGGATTAATTGAACAGTTTTGTTTCGACGAAATATCTCGTCATTAGCAAAACTGGTAAGGTCTTGATGAACGAAATACCCCGTTCAGACTACTTGGGTTAAAATACTGGGAATATGGAAACATTTTAGCTCGATAGATTGGAACTGGAAAAATCTTTGAAATGCATCGCATTTAGACATTTGTAAAACAGAATATTAAAAATACAAATGCATGTCCATTTCCCGAAATATTTTCACCATTTCTAAAATTTCCAATGTATTTTAAAATAGGTCACACTGACAAAATATAGACCATGGAATAAAATATAAAATGCCATTGGTGATTATGAGCCCGAAGCTTATGAGATGATAAAAGATTATGAGAGAGCTTAGGAACTAAAGAGAAGTTTCTAGAATTAAAAATGAATTTAAAATCATTCTTTATTCACGAAAACTCTCGCCACAATTTGCAATGACCAAAATTGAGTACTTACCCTCAAAAGTCATTTGACCGTCATGGCCGTATTTGGTGAAAATCTCATGTAGAAAGAAGCGATGGTCGGATATGGGAGGCGTAGGCGAAGCTGTGGGGTGTTTTATATCTCCATGAGTATGATCTGTAGCAGAAAAGTGGCACGTAATGAGTATCGCTTGAGAGCTGATGATGTACCCCAGAAGGTACAGTTGTGCACGAAACATGATGCGATGAAACTCCGACCGGCCACTCAGTTCTAGAAACAGAAAGAAACATTTAAATTACAATTGAATGGTTTCCACAGTACTTGTGTAATAGTAGTAGTTACAGTGGTGCTTCGCTGCCTGAACGATGAACTCCCATTCAGTTGGATTGGGATATGGGGTGGGAATGACAGCGCTGTTAAGTTGGCCACCCAGATCTCCCGACCTTAATCCCTAATTTGTTTCTTTATGTTAAAGTCACTGCTTACACGCTCCCATTGAAAGATAGGTTTGGATGAGCTCCGGGACAGCATTACCATTTCTTTAATGGCAATCAACGGGGAAGTGCTACAACGAATGTGGGCCGAACTTGAACTACCGCATGGACATGTGTTGCGTAGCGAGAGAAGCACACATCGAATATGTGTAGCGCTATGTGACTAAAACTTGGACAATTATTTATTTTCATGTAGTACATACACACAGGGCTGCGCCATACCCAAACACTTGTGAAATAGTAGCTGTAGTAGCATGAATTTTTAAAAATAGCGGCAAAAAAGTCTACTTAAACTCTAATTTATTAGCAATTTTAGTTGCTCACGTACAAGATGAATCTTTAAAAATAGTGGCAAAAAAGTCTCTACTTAAACTCTAATTTAGTAGCAATTTTAGTTGCTCACGTACGAGATGAATCTTTAAAAATAGTGGCAAAAAAGTCTCTACTTAAACTCTAATTTAGTAGCAATTTTAGTTGCTCACGTACAAGAAGAATCTTTAAAAATAGTGGCAAAAAAGTCTCTACTTAAACTCTAATTTAGTAGCAATTTTAGTTGCTCACGTACAAGATGAATCTTTAAAAATAGTGGCAAAAAAGTCTCTACTTAAACTCTAATTTAGTAGCAATTTTAGTTGCTCACGTACAAGATGAATCTTTAAAAATAGTGGAAAAAAAGTCTCTACTTAAACTCTAATTTAGTAGCAATTTTAGTTGTTCACGTACAAGATGAGTCTTTAAAAATAGTGGCAAAAAAGTCTCTACTTAAACTCTAATTTAGTAGCAATTTTAGTTGCTCACGTACAAGATGAATCTTTAAAAATAGTGGCAAAGAAGTCTCTACTTAAACTCTAATTTAGTAGCAATTTTAGTTGCTCACGTACAAGATGAATCTTTAAAAATAGTGGCAAAGAAGTCTCTACTTAAACTCTAATTTAGTAGCAATTTTAGTTGCTCACGTACAAGATGAATCTTTAAAAATAGTGGCAAAGAAGTCTCTATTTAAACTCTAATTTAGTAGCAATTTTAGTTGTTCACGTACAAGATGAATCTTTAAAAATAGTGACAAAAAAGTCTCTACTTAAACTCTAATTTAGTAGCAATTTTAGTTGCTCACGTACAAGATGAATCTTTAAAAATAGTGACAAAAAAGTCTCTACTTAAACTCTAATTTAGTAGCAATTTTAGTTGCTCACGTACAAGATGAATCTTTAAAAATAGTGACAAAAAAGTCTCTACTTAAACTCTAATTTAGTAGCAATTTTAGTTGCTCACGTACAAGATGAATCTTTAAAAATAGTGGCAAAGAAGTCTCTACTTAAACTCTAATTTAGTAGCAATTTTAGTTGCTCACGTACAAGATGAATCTTTAAAAATAGTGGCAAAGAAGTCTCTACTTAAACTCTAATTTAGTAGCAATTTTAGTTGCTCACGTACAAGATGAATCTTTAAAAATAGTGGCAAAGAAGTCTCTACTTAAACTCTAATTTAGTAGCAATTTTAGTTGCTCACGTACAAGATGAATCTTTAAAAATAGTGGCAAAGAAGTCTCTATTTAAACTCTAATTTAGTAGCAATTTTAGTTGTTCACGTACAAGATGAATCTTTAAAAATAGTGACAAAAAAGTCTCTACTTAAACTCTAATTTAGTAGCAATTTTAGTTGCTCACGTACAAGATGAATCTTTAAAAATAGTGACAAAAAAGTCTCTACTTAAACTCTAATTTAGTAGCAATTTTAGTTGCTCACGTACAAGATGAATCTTTAAAAATAGTGACAAAAAAGTCTCTACTTAAACTCTAATTTAGTAGCAATTTTAGTTGTTCACGTACAAGATGAATCTTTAAAAATAGTGACAAAAAAGTCTCTACTTAAACTCTAATTTAGTAGCAATTTTAGTTGCTCACGTACAAGATGAATCTTTAAAAATAGTGGCAAAGAAGTCTCTACTTAAACTCTAATTTAGTAGCAATTTTAGTTGCTCACGTACAAGATGAATCTTTAAAAATAGTGGCAAAGAAGTCTCTACTTAAACTCTAATTTAGTAGCAATTTTAGTTGCTCACGTACAAGATGAATCTTTAAAAATAGTGGCAAAGAAGTCTCTACTTAAACTCTAATTTAGTAGCAATTTTAGTTGCTCACGTACAAGATGAATCTTTAAAAATAGTGGCAAAGAAGTCTCTACTTAAACTCTAATTTAGTAGCAATTTTAGTTGCTCACGTACAAGATGAATCTTTAAAAATAGTGGCAAAGAAGTCTCTACTTAAACTCTAATTTAGTAGCAATTTTAGTTGCTCACGTACAAGATGAATCGGCTAAAACTATTTGAATTTTGTTTTCATGAAAACATGTCTATGAAAGTTGTATTCAAAAATAATATTTTGGTAATACCTGCGCGCCTTTGCAATAAATCTGCATCCCAGTTTTAAAAACACTTGCCTCAACTATTTCTTTGGAACAGCTGCAGCTGTATTGCATTAGGACGCGATGGTAATCCTAATCGCGTCCTAATGCAATAGCTCCTGGTGAACGAAATTAAAATGGTTATGGTCCGCGGTCTATATTTACATAGCGTAGGGACGCTGTAGGGTTGCTAGAATGGAGGGGAAAAAAGTGGGGGTTGCCAAAAACAACATAAATCGCAATTGAGGGTTGGCGACGTATAAAGTCGCCAAATGGATTGGGGGTCTATACTGCATCTGTTCCATTTCTCTTAAGATAAGAGAAAAGATGGTTGGTTATTTAGATTTTCCGGCACAAGGTCCAATATTAGGACAAGCTGCTTCCAACTCAAGACCAAATAAAAACAATAGAAATTGAATAAGAGTTGAAAATTTGTATGAATTTAATTCAATGTCTTATTAAAATTTTAAAACAAGTAGTTGAAATAATAATGAAAATTCAAACGTTTTAGTTAATGGTAAAAAAATTCAGTAAACGTATTAAAACATATTGATCAAAAACATACAAAGGAATAGATATTTTTAATGCCGATCGGAGTATGTTCATGGAAAAAAGATGGATTTGAATGATAAAAATGATTATATAGAATTCAAAACTTGATATTACGTAGAAATTTAAAAAGGATTGAGTGGGTTTTCTCCAATCAAATTTCGCAAAGACAAGAGTTATCACCACTATACCAGTTAAGCGGCTACGACAAATATTAGATATGAAATGTCAATATAGTTAGGCTGTTAATGTATACTGTTGTGTTAAAAATTTAGTTTCGATCGTATAGTGAATAATTTACTTTGAACAATGAATTGCCTCCGTAGGAACAATAAAGTACCTGAACGCAGTTCTCTTAAATTTAAATAAGAAAATGTATTAAGTAAAAATTTAAGGATAAATAAAATGCAGATTAACAATTAAAGAAAAAGGGAGTCCCGACCGGACACAAAAAAAAATCAATTTTTTACAAATAATATTGCGACACAATACAAAAAGTTCAGGAGAAAAAGGTTCAAGTCAAAAGTTCAGGAGGAGGAGACGGGGACCAATGGCACAACCCGAGGAACAGATGGACTCACCCTCCAGAAAGAGATCTTGGAAAAATGGTGCGGGGCTTCGGAACGCCGGGTGTTAGGCATCGGATTTCTGCACCATCTCAAATCTTGCAGCAAGCCCCACACATGGGAGAGCACGGTTATTCAGTGGATTCTAATCTACGGGAACCATGAGATCGCTGGGAAACTCCCTAGGTCAATCCGCTCTTCATCGTTTCCGATCTCCGCAGAAAAAGTCCGTGATTGTACGACTATTTATCCACTTCGACTTCTGACACGCCGCCAAATCAGTCAACCCTGATCGAAAGTAAATACCGTAAAAAATAATCCCACCTGCTCAAGAGGTCCACCATCAAAATCCCCCTCTCACCTCACTAGTGGACAATGGTACCGCCAATGGGTCAGACATCAAAGACTTCTTAGTTGGGGGCTCAGCCCCTCCGCTCCTACCCAAGGCTACTTAAGGGGTCTCCTTTACTAGCCTTGCTCCTACCTGCCAAGTACGCCGGAACTAATGAGCGCTTTCCCCTCAACGGGGACTCGCATTCCTTCTATGCATTTCTTCTCACGGCGAACCCGTGAGAAAAACTAGCTAGCGCACAAAAGTTGTCGCAAAGGCAGTATACAACACAATACATACAACTCAAAAAACCATTACACACAACAAACAATTAATATTTAAAAATTAACCCAACAATAGTAGCTAGTTCATATGCACTCATTACGCTGTTAACTCTAATTAAATGCTTTGTTTACCAACGCAAAGAACACACAAATAAAAGGTTGCAAGATATTTGGTACTTCATCCATTATTGGAATCCAGAACAAACCAAAACTAAACCTATATTTTCAGTTAAGCTTCGAATAAAAATTAGGAGATAAATAGGGATTACCTTCACCTCACAAAGCATCACACAACTTCAACTTTTGCATCATCGCAATATCCCTTAGACCATCTTCAAATAGTGAAAGCCTTTGAACATTTATTTGGAAGCAATTAGAAGTCGTAAGAGTTCAAAGTCAAGGCCCAGAAGTATTCTTAAGCAAAGGCAAATGATAACGAAATGTTATCTTGACGAAACAAATCTGAGCAATTTCTTCACCGACTCGCTCTAACCTTTGAATTCTTTTAGATAACAGACCAAAACTTTGTATTGAGACTTGCCATTCTAAAATCAAAACAATCGGCATAGAGTATGAAGCAATCTATTTCTGGTGCACTGGTATGGAATTGAATTAACGTCGCACTGGAGCAATGCAACGGGCTATTCGCGATGGTCCGGGATCAATCCCCAAGGGAAAGATCCGAGGATAACACCACGTAATTTCGAACCACTGTAAGATGAAGACTTAAGACTTGAGCTGGCACCTTACTCTCCAAACTTCCACACCACGCCAACGTGAGAACACTTGAGGCCATGACAGATTTAACATTTAAAAAAAATCATATTTTGCAAATTTTGACTTTGTGTAAAAACTTGTAAGTTGACACTTGTAAGTTGGCAAGCTATATATTTTCGGTAGTCATACCTATTGATGTTAAATCGCCAATTCGCCCACGGGCTGCAACAGTATAACTCGAGAAATCATATTTTGAGATAAAAACGGGCTTAAAGTTTCCATTACAATGAAAATACATAGCACATGGTTTAAACATTTCTGCCTTCTAACTGTCCAATATTGAAAAAAGAATTTTGCCAATTTCGCTGGGGGTTAGAATGGATTTCCATATTCAAACATGTACTTACACCAAAAATCATGTTTTTAATTTTTAAGTAGTGCCACTATTGCAACACATGGGAGAATTATATGAGGAAGTTAATAATTAGCAATTAAAAAGTACTAGAATAGATGCTAGAAGATTTTTTTAATTTTTACTTTAAAAGCCCAATTTTTTTACAATAGGTCATTGGTTTGTGTTTAAACTCATTCCGCTGTGAGATTAAGCCAATCATTATTTTTCTAACTTAGAAATAATTCGTAAAAAAGCATGTTTTTGAACAGTGATATCTCAAATTATATGTTCAGGAAGACTATTCCAGTTGGAAATTATTCCTAATATTATTCATCATGTTTTGACCCTTCAAGTTGCTAGAGATAAAAGGTTTTTTGACAAATTTTTCCACCAAGGAAGTAAAAAATCAAGATTTCAGGAATTTCAACATTTAAAAATCAACTAAAAATTCATTTCTGTACTAATAACTTTGAGGGTCAAAACATCCACTGGGTTATAGATTGCAAAAGCAGAAAAATAATTATAATAGATCAATTCATTGTTGAGTTATCACTGTTTGAACAAAGCATCGTTGTGCAAAAACACAGTTCTACAGAAATTGAATTTGAAGTTTCGGAACCATGTTTGTGTATGGTGACAGTACCTAACAAAAACTCTCGTATCCAGAAAACTATTTCGAATATTTACAAGTTCTTGGTATCGTTGGAAAATATTTTGAATCAATAAAAAATATTGATATTCTGTCGATTTTCGTGATTTCTACTGTATACCTTAAGGACTTTTAATTTGCTAGAATTCATCATTGTATTGATAAAGAATTGTCTTACCTCAAGATTCTAGCTTTTCCTGGAAAATAGTGATTGGCTTAGCTTCTCTTGTCTGGTCGATCTGTACTGTCTCAACACTATACTACTAAAGTTATCATATTTATAATTGAAGTCTTAAATTTCGCACGTTACGCCAAGGTAAGTACAAGGCCATTTTGTAAGGATTGCGCGCACAATTAAACGTTTCACACCTCACAACTAAGATACGGTTACAAAACCAACTTAGAAGCGAGACGGTAATGGTGATGATTTCGTGATACGGCAATTCACATTTGGAGCGATTTCGACTCTGCCAAATCATGTTTAGCTGCGCGAAAAAGAACACCCAGGCTGTTTTTACTTTAATATATATTTTCTAGAAAGAAATCCAGTCTGCTGTTTTAAAATAGTACTTGTAGCAAATACGTATTGCGTCAAACATGCATGTCGACTTTTCGTCAAGGAATCGATTATAACCGTGTTCAATAGTTACCTGTTTGAAGTTGTGATAATTCTGTGAATGGATTGAATGTTGGGGTTTTATGGCGCAAGGTCAAAAGGTGCGCCAATTCTGAGAGTGGAAAATAAACTCCAAAGCAGGGGCCCAAATATTCTGTCAATTATCGACATCCTGTTTCTTGAATTTATTTAATGATGTATTTTTTACTAAAATTGTGGTGGGTAGGTACTTGAATTCACGTCGCTTTGGAGCAACATAGCGGGCTATTGGCGACGGGGTTCGGGATCAGTCCCGAAGGGAAATATACGAGGACAAAACCTCGTCATTTTGATCCACGGTCAGATGACGATAAATAAGCTTGGAAATATTGTATTAGGCTTTAATGGTAGTGTTCCGCAATCTAAAACACCTAATACACCACCTGACACCATGGAACATTTTTTAGACAGAAAATAAATTGAAAAGCAATTACACATGCCAACATCTTTGTCAAGTAGAATACTTACAAAAGGTGTGTTAGGTGTTTGAACGGCACTTCTGGTATGTAGTTAATTAGCGCCTCACTTGAGCAACACAACGGGCTTTTGTCGACGGTCAGGGATCCATCCCGAAGGGAAGGACCCGAGGACCACACCTCGTAATTTTGAACCACTGTCAGATGACGAGAACATCTGTGAGCTGGCACACCACTCTCCAAACTTTCACACCACGCCAACGTGAGATTTGAGGCCACGACAGATCCAACTTGCACCAGCCCCCTGTGCACGACGGTCTATGGCTGAACCGAGCCTCGAACTGGCAACCCTCCGGTTGCTAATACGCGATTCTACCAACTGAGCTGCCACGGCCCCCAAAGATAAGAAGATAAATAAGCTTGGCAATATTGTATTAGGCTCAATTCTAGTGTTTCGCAATCTAAAACACATACACCATCTGCCATCGCGAAACTTTTTATACACACAAAATAAACTGAAAAGCAATACACATTTCTTTAGGTGGGAACTTACAAGAGGTTAGATTTTTGAAGAGCATTTCTGGTATTTAGTTAATTAACGTCTCACTGGAGCAATTCAACGGCGATGGTCAGGGATCCATCCCGAAGGGAAAGACCCGAGGACAACGCCTCGTAATTTTGAACCACGGTCAGATGACGAGAACATCTGAGCTGGCATCCCATAAGAGCACTTCTGGTCATTCATTGCGTAATTTTTACTTTTCAGAATGAAGATATTCATATTTGAACTTTAAGGATACCAAGCCAAAACGTTTCATATTTTGTAATCTTAAAATGGCGAAGTCACCTTCAGTTAGACACTTAAAATGGCACTTGTAAATGTCTAACTGAAGTACCAGTAAGTACTTAGGCATGAACAAAAAAGATGCTACACCATACCACCAAAATTGTTATTCAATGGTAAACTCCTCACCTAAATGTCAGATTAGAAACAAACGTATTGCTTACATTAGTGCATTTTAATTTCAAATCCGGACACTTGGTCTGCGTAAAGCGGACAAGCAGTTTCTCATCCCTGACCCCATCCCATCAGCGGAGTATGAAGTAATCTGGAGGAGTTGTAACAATTCAATCTTCCCGTTAGCTATGTTACGGGGCCATTTGCACTTACCTTGTGGGAAGATTACTTTCCTTTGTCTGTGGTGGTGATAAATCAACCTCCGCGTACGCAAACCACGAGCTCAGCGTTTGAAAGACAACATTTTGCTTAATGGGAGCGTTTTTCTTTGAAAGTTGAGTGGATTGCAAGGATATGTCTTATTTCAATTGCCCCTAGCTGCTCTTTTATCAAAATAATTGCTTCTTTTAAATCTCATTTAAGATAACAAGATACATTTGTTCATATAACGTCGCCATTGTACGTTTTCAAAGCTTCGATAAATTGAAACAGCATGCAAATTATTCATTTACAAGTATGGTTTGTCGATCTACGGTCATTGTTTGCTACACAAGGACCAATTAGGTAGGTAGGTATTTTAATTAACGTCGCACTGGAGCGACATAACGGGCTATTGGAGACGGTCAGGGATCAAACCTGAAGGGAAAGATCGAGGACAACACCTCGTAATTTTGAACCACGGTCAGATGACGAGGCCATAACCTGAGCTGGCAGGCACCACTCTCCAAGTTTCCACAACACGCCAACATGAGGACATTTAAGGCCACGATAGATTTAACGTGCACCATCCCCTTTGCACACGAGTCTTTGGTTGGATTTGAACTCGCAACCCGTTGCTAGTCCGTTACTCTTCCAACCGGGCTACCGTGGCCCTCCAAGGACCAATTAGATCGGGGCCTACAAGGTAGATGGTTTTCTTGTTCTTATGGCTCAAGTGCCATTTTTGGCCACGCTGCGCCAGATAATATCAAGGAATTGACATACACACAAGGAAAGCTTTACTGACACAGAAGAGAAATACACCCAGGGAGGAATCAAATCTGTGCAGCCTACAACTCGCAACGACTCGTGGCTGGAGGAACGACGGTCCACCTCCCTACAAGCTAGAAGTAGGAAATCAAACATTCTGCTACATTTGTTTGTACTAAGGAGTGTTTGTTTATTAGACTTACGTTCGCAATGTGTTATAGCAATACGTTTAGAATGACAGATTTTCATATAAACTCAATAAATGTATAAACTAGTTTTGAAAAAACATTTCGGGTTACTTTTAAGGGGCGATTTTCTATTTTTCACACAATTTGATTTATTTGAGTCTTTAGAACATGCATGCTAAATTTCAAGCCGAAATTCGAAAAATCGACCCAGTTATGAGCCATTAAGACACTCACAGATGTAGAATTTGAAGCGTGCGGCACTTCATATAAAGACATCTTTTATCGTTTAATTAATTAGTCGAGAAATATGCTGTGTTTTCGTATTTTAATAGCAAAAAAATCGGTCCATTTTTTGAGCTAAATCGACTATTTTTGAATTGGCCAGTCACCATTTCCTCAAATATTTCTTTAAACTATTTATGGTTTGTCAAAGGATATTACATGTGTATGAAGTAAAACGCCATATTATTTTTTTGTTTAAGATCACTTGGAAGTTGAGAAATACGTCGATCACGGAGCTTCGAGTGGCTTCATGGTCGAGGAAGATTAGCAGACGCGACTTTCCATGAATGTGATTTTTAAAAATTTTGTGAATATCTGAAATTATAAATAAACGTACAAAGTTTGGAATCATTTAATTGGATAGCTTCGTCAATAAATAATCCCCAAATCAGTAATTTTAGTGAAAAAAGAGGAGAATATTCCCCAGCAAAATTTTCTTTAGAATAATTTCCGATATTATAAAGAGAATGCGGGTCTAAAAATTATTAAAGTCTAATCGTTATCCAAAAGAATTAAAAAGTTATTGTAATCTACAAAAACATTTTTAGCAATCAATCAAACCTATTTTTAGATGTCATTCGTTGGACGCATAACATTTATTCACGCGAGCTTAGAAAAACTGATTTACTCCCACGCATGTTTTGATTTCTTCATACAGTCGCAAAAATAAACTAGTATTGCAAAGATTTGGTAGAGATTGGATCAATAACATTTCAGTAGAACCTGACTAGATTTGAATTCAGCATTTCATTGAGCAGTATTCTATCCTGTCAGCGAAGTCTGGAGAGTGGGGTTCCACAGCTCAGGAGTGATCTCGTCATCTGACCGTGGTTCAAAATTACGTGGTGTTGTTTCCCGATCTTTCCCTTCGGGTTTGATCCCGGACCGTCGCGAATACCCCGTTGTGTTGCTTCAGTGCGACGTTAATTAAAATACCTACCTACATTTTCATAATCGCAAAATTAAATTAATTTACAAATGGAGAATCAACAAAACGAAATTTAACTCTCCGAAGTGGTTTCGAAGAGATATCTCGTCCATCAAGATCTGGTCGATTTCGCTAATGACGAGATATTTCGTCATCAATATAATGCCGATATTATGATAAGATCAAGATGCGGTTAATTTCTTTTAATGACGAGATATCACGTCCATAGAGATCATGTCAGTTTTGCTAATGACGAGACACCTCATCGAGGCAACCACCTGGAGGATTAATATCAAGTTTGAAATTTTCTAACGCAATATACAGTAGACTCGTTATAATGACCATGCAACTTTCGCTCCAAGGACGTATATCAAAAGATCGTTATATCGAACATTCCTCTGCCGTTTTCTTTTCTATTTGGAAGGGGAAGAATGTTGATTTTCATACCTCAAAAAATATTTGCAATTCCAGAACTTGCCTCTTCCTTATAAGCGTTTCCAACTGGAATGTTTTTCGAACGCATATACTTGAGCTATTCTAAAAGCCTTTTCTAGAGTAGAGGCGGGAATTTTGCACCGCATTCTGTTTGGAGGCCATCTTCAGCTTGCAATATGGTGTCCCTCCTTACTATATCATAAGAAAGAATCATCATAAAGTTATTATGGTGAAGATAATGGTAGGTAGGTATTTTAATTAACGTCGCACTGGAGCAACACAATGGACTATTAGCGACGGTCCGGGATCAAACCCGAAGGGAAAGACCCGAGAACGCGTAATTTTGAACCACTGTCAGATGAGAAGATCATACCTGATCTAGGTAAAGAATTTGATTTGGGAAAAGATGAACGGTTTCGAAATTTGCATTTTCAAAGGACCTGTTATCAGGTTTTCCGTTTCAGAAGGCGGGCTCCGGTACAATGCTATAGGAGACAGGCCTCGATACAAGATTACAGGTAGGTAGTTAATTTTAACCTGAAGGGAAAGATACGAGGACAATACCTCGTAATTTTGAACCATAGTCAAATGACGAAAACATCTGAGCTGGCAGGCACCACTCTCCAAACTTCCACACCACGCCAACGTGAGGACATTTAAGGCCACGACAGATTTAACGTGCATCAGCCCTCTTTGTACCCGTCGGTCTTTGCTTGGATTCGAACGCGCAATCCTCTGGTTTCTAATCCGTTACTCTTCCAACAGGGCTACCACCGCCTCCATAAGGTTTCAGGAGGCTGGCCCAGGTACAAGATTGCAGGAGGTGCGTCTTGGTACAAGGCTTCAGGAAGCGCGCTCCGGTACAAAGTTTCAAGATGTGGGCTGTGGGAGGCTGCTTCAGGAGGCGAGTTCCTGAACAAGATGTCAAGAGGCGGGCTCTGGTACAAGATGTCAGAAAGCGGTACAAAATTTCAGGAGACGGTCACTGGTACAAGGGTTAAGGAGACGTTTCTAAGATTTTCGTGTAGGTGGACAACACCGAGTCTTGGATAGAGGAGACATCGCTAGCTCAGTGTCAAACAGTCATCTGGTCTACTGAAATGACACGTGATTTATAGCTAAAGAAAAACCCGAGCAAAAACGAGGCACTTGGCTACACGGCAAGACACGAAAACCGCCAAATCGCGCCTAAATGAATCAACGAAACCGAAATCGCCTCAACAAATCGAGAGGCACCGCCAACTTGAAGGTCGCCGTAACGAGATTTTTACCTTTCCGGGTGATCGTTATCGCGATCACAAAATAGCATTACAGCCCTTGGAACTGCCAGGGCCCACTCAATTGGTCGTTATATCGAGTCGTTAAATCGAGGGTCGCTATAAAACGAGTCTGATGTACAGAAAGTTACTGGAACAAAAGCGTGCTTATCGGTACATTAATCTAAACCTTATGTTTCTAATAGCTGGCTTACCAAAAACAAACGTGGAAACAGTTCATTCACATTTGATACGGACACTTTGGAACAAATTCAGAACATGCCTAGGTAGTTTAATTTTGACTGAATCCTTCTGCACACTTCTTCACATGTTTCCACACGGATTCTGCACACGGCACAACGATCACTCTTATTTCTTGCTCCGTCCGATACGAAGGGTGGAATGGCCGGTCTCTAGAAGTCGACGATTATCGTATTGACTTAAGCTGATATCGGGCCAATCGAGAGCACGGGTGAGTGTGATACCCCTCTTCAACTGATTATCGGTAGTGTCGGATTGTGTTTATCGACTGAAGTGTTATTTATTAATCTGCCTCCACCGATCTTTTTGTTTATCGATTCTTGAAGTCGGGAGACCATCTTCAAAAGAGTTCGCATTTGGATGCTTGTAAATGTATGTCATATTTCTCAGACGCAGCATGGTTCGCATATCGGGTTAAAGTATCAAGATAGTACCGGGTAAAAGTATCAAGATAGTACCGGGTAAAAGTATCAAGATAGTACCGGGTAAAAGTATCAAGATGGCCCGATTATCAAGTGGGAAGACGGTACCCGTTGCCAGTTTTCAAAAGAGGGGTTCCAGATCAGAAGTCGGGCCCAGTTGTCAGACGCGCATGGCACAATGTTTAAGACGGTCCCCAGGGCCAAGTTACAGGAGACGGAACCCGGTGCAAGGTTCCAAAAGATGGGACCCGGTACAAGACTTCAATGGACGGGTCCCGGTACCAGTTTTCAGGAAACCTTTTTCGGTACAAGGCATCAGAAAACGAACCTGGTGCAAGGTTCCAGAAGATGGGACCCGGTACAAGACTTTAATGGACGGCCCCGGTACCAGTTTTCAGGAAACATGTTTCGGTACAAGGCATCAGAAAACGAACCTGGTGCAAGGTTCCAGAAGATGGGACCCGGTACAAGACTTCAATGGACGGGTCCCGGTACCAGTTTTCAGGAAACATGTTTCGGTACAAGGCATCAGAAAACGAACCTGGTGCAAGGTTCCAGAAGATGGGACCCGGTACAAGACTTCAATGGACGGGCCCCGGTACCAGTTTTCAGGAAACATGTTTCGGTACAAGGCATCAGAAAACGAACCTGGTGCAAGGTTCCAGAAGATGGGACCCGGTACAAGACTTCAATGGACGGGCCCCGGTACTAGTTTTCGGGAGAGAGGCTTCGGTATATGGAACCAGAAGACGGGTCCTGGTAAAGTTTCAGAAAACGGGACATGGAGACAGGTTTTAGAAAATGGGGGCCGGTATCAAGTCAGAAGACTGGACCCGAGTCAAATTTCAGGCACCAAAATGGATTGGGGTTTTATGGCGCTGCACCAAACACAAGACAATATCACGTAATTGTGAAAATAAAGGATGGAGGGGAAAGTAGAGTAAGATCGCTTGGGTGTCCTGGGGTCACGACCCACATATTCCCCAGAGGCAGTGAGGGAAAAGAACAGATCACTAGGGTACCTCGGGTTCGTGAAGCCCGTACACCTAGCAATGCGTCCCCAAGCGAGGCACCAAGCTGAAGACTGGCCCAGTGCCAGATTTCAAAAGCTGGACCCAAGTACAAGTTGGAAGACGTGTGCCCCTCGTAAAATACAAATATCTATTTGAATAACTTAATGCTGAACCGTTTCCGGTGAAACATGCATCCCACCTCTTTGAAATGGCTGAAGCCAAGTAGTATTAGTATACATTCCAATTCTAGGTGTATTAAGTACATTTTCTAAATGTAAACGTTCCCAAATCGTTTCACTTCACAGTAACAGGATTACAATAAGTATTCAAAAGGTTGATTGGGTTTGGGTTTTATGGGTAAGCTGCGCCAAACATAAGGCAGGTAACGTCGCACTGGAGCAACACAATGGGGTACTGGCGACGATCCGGGATCAATCCCCAAGGAAAAGATTCGAGGACAACACCACGTAATTTTGAATCACTGTCAGATGACGAGGTCAACACCTGAGCTAGCACTTCCACACCACGCCAACGTGAGTACATTCGAGACTACGACAGATTTAACGTGCATCAGCCCCCTGCACACGACGTCTTTGGTTGGATTCGAACTCGCAACTCTCCGGTTGCGAATCCGTTACTCTTCCAACAGGGCTACCGCGGCCCGTCAAACATAAAGACAATGGTGTCGTCAGGTCAACAGACATCTCGTATACAAGGCAGAGGCGGCTCGTGGTTGGAAAAATAGGGGAAGGGCCTCCTCGGAATCAACCCCGAAATTAAATCCTGCTATGCCAGTGATATGAAAAGATAGCGAAAATCAGTTAATGCGGATTTACCTATTTTCTGTAAATTAAATCAATTCTTCTGTCCTTTAATGCTGCAAATCTGTCTGATATGTTATCGTAAAATGTCTGTTTCCTCATAAGCGTCACTAATACGTCATTTTGAATAGAAATATTTGCTAAAGAAAAAAGTCTCTTGCGAAATAGTATTTCTTGAGCGATTTTCAAAGTGTTTTAAAAACATCATCGTCCCTTTTAAGGCTCAATACCTCACGAGTGTATTTTGAGATACACAGTAGTTTAAACCTAGTGATTTTTTCAGGAGAATTTCGAATGTATATCAGTAAGACCAAAAATTTCGCTGAATACTACTGCCAAAAATGTAAATTAAAAATTCGTTCATATCATTTAAAAATCCCTTTGCATGTTGAATTGTTGTTTTGTCTGAATGTTCGCTGTTTGTCATAAATTCGAATATTTCTTTTAATTTATCCCAATCTTCAACAATCACATTCACTAATTTCGAATTGGAGGACCATCGAGTTTGTGTTATGGTTTGTACGCCTTTTGTGGAATTTGATGTAAGAGCATAAGGTCGCTTCGTCGAGTGATGAGAAAACGAAGGAATGCCGCTGAGACTTGCAAAAGAAAATTCGACCCTCAGAAATTTTAGAAAAATTTTGCTGCAATACAAGATTGAAACGATGTGCTAGACGATGGACAAAAACGGCTTGACTTTTTCTGGAGTCCATTTAAGTGTCCAGACATTATACTGGCCCCATAGTAACATTGTCCTATTAATTTGTGTTGATAATCAAACAGATCCAAAATTTTGCCCAACATTTCTGACGTTCTGTCTTACTCACATCATGAAAACCCACAAATCACTCACATAATACGCCTTCACAAATCTTAGGAGGAGCACTGGGAAGTTTCATTTATGTCAGTCGTGTCGTCCACTTGAATAGAAAAGAATTTAGCCCCGTTTATTTCATCTTTGACGTGATCGTTTATATAATCGGAAATACATTCAATCATTTCATTTTGAATAGTTTTGGAGTCGCCAGTGAAGACGTTTTTAATCTTTTTGTAATGATTTTGAATTTCTAAAGGACTTTTTGATATCAACAATCCTAGTAATTTCTTGAAATTTCCGCGTTTTATGGAGTCACTGCTTTCATCATGGCCCCGGAATGCCATTTCTTGTTTGCACAAATATATTACTGCATCAATCACTGTAGAAACAATCTATTAAAAAAAACGTTTTCATTGAAATGCACTTTAAAAAGCCTAGCATTCTCCCTCAGGGCATCGGCCCAATCGTGTTCTGATTTTAAAAAATTCATAGCATTAATTCACATTTCAGATGTTCAGCAGAATCGTGCCTATGGAGTGCTCGTGTTATGTTTAATAAGTCTGCGAATCCGGCTTTATTCCAAACAGAATGTTTATTACTAAAAAGCAAGCACGGCCAACAAAATAATCTTTTTAAGGTTACACTACTGCATAGCCATTTATACTGAGTAAACCAACACTCTTGAAAACTAATATTGTACGACTTACCGCTCTTTTTAATTTCTTTTTTGGCCATAGTCGTCAATAAATTCGTTGGACGTGCATGAAGTAATACGTCCCTTTTGTCTTCGTCTTTCCACCGGCTAAACGGTGTTTCCAGTAAATTACACAATATTATTAATTGGATTCATTCCTCTGAAAAATCTAAAACGAAATGGTCAACAAATCATTGCTCTATTTCATGTAATAATATTTGGCAGTTTCGGCGCGATTGGCTAGATATTTTGGCGCTAAAGGTCCCTCTAATAATTTTCTGTATTCGCTACTCGCAACGGGAAACGAGGGACATCTATTTTTAGATTTCAATCGGCAACCCTATAGAGGAAGGGGAATCGCTTTTCTTGCTTTTGCCATCCTTCGGTGCCGACAGTTTAAATGCCCTCGGCTGCTAAAGGCGATGTTGTTATAGCAACCATCTAGCTTACGGAATATGCGCAGCTATTTTTCAGCAAAAACTTCCGTGCTAAGCTTTCGCTGCCAACCGTCGTAAGCATTGTAAGATATTTTCCGTGTATTGAATAACGCGCTCTGGGAAATTGAATTCGTTCCTATTTGTAAGAACTTTAGTAATTTAAAAATCGTAAAAGAAAAAAAGGAGAAATTTAGCGTAGAAATACTGAAAATGTATATATATGAAATACTGAAAAAAAGACTAATTTGAGAAATGTAATTTGAAAAATGAATTTGATGAAAAATGTTGAGGAAGTGGCACTTCCCTTCCTTCCCCTGAAAAGCCGCGACTGATACAAAGAAAGTTTTACTGACACAGAAGAACCCCAGGAAGGAATCGGACGTGACAGCAATCGAACTTGCGCCGTCTACAGTTGACAGGAAGTGTGCAAAAAGAAACTATTCCATTTATACAAGTAATATTGAATATTTGGAATGCATATACACACATAATTCATCTAATCCAGTACCATCTGACCTGGTACTGGGGATGCGAAAGTGCAGATGTTGGATTCTGTCCTAGATCGTATCACATGAAATCACTGCCTAGCGCTACACAATTCAAATCAATGTTTTATCCACGTTTCTGTCATCCAAAGTACGGAAAATGTATAACATAGAATTTCTGCTACTCCCTCTACCTCCGTTTTGTCTAAAGGATGTTACTATTGATGCTTAATTTGAGTCTTACTCATATTTTTCTGAGTCATAAATAATCATTTTGTTCTTGAATACATTACGCGTAGAAGATTTTTCATCTCTATGCAGATGTGTGTAGGATGTGGCACCAACGCTTTTCGCCCCCGTAACTTTATTTTAAACCGTGTTCATCTATTTCGTCCATAGGTAAATTTCTTTAACCCAGCTCTTTCTCAACTACCAAATGAGTCTTTTTTTATTTTCAAGCTAAATGTAGGTGGCGGTAGTGTTTCTGCTGCGAAACGCGTTTCCTGTATAGTATTTCGAACATGTCACTTGAATTGTTTTTCGTATGTAATATACATCTACCTTCTCACGAAATGGACAGATCATGTGGGCGGAGTCTCTCAGAAGGGTGTCACGTGGGCTTAGGAATCGACTTTGGCGATTGGCTATCGAAGCGGACTAGTGTTTTTAATCGCGATGGATACATCTTCTAATGAAGTAGATGGTGCATGTGATTGCAACTTTATTTCTTTTTGATCGCTCGGTTAGAGGATGTGTCCCGTGGTTGTGGGGAAAAGTACGAATCTTAAATTATTGATTGGTTAGTGATTATCCATAATGATCAAAAACACTAGTCTGCGCTTCGATAGTCAATCGGCTAAGGCGATTCATAAACCCACGTGATTTACCCTTCAGAGATTTTACGAGACTCCGCCCACATGCTCTGTCTATTTCATTAGAAGGTCGGTGGATGGATATAATTTATCCCACATTAGGATTCATGCTTTTTCCCACAACCACGTGACAGATCTTCATACGATCGATCGAAGAAATAGCATGAAGCTGTGTACACGTGCTGTCTATTTCATTAAAAAGTCGACGATGATATAAGCACATCGTCGATAAAAATTCCAAAGTATACATTTCAAATTGATATATATTGATAGGTCAAAGCCAATTGGATTAAATGCCAAACATTGCCAAAATGGCGATCAACTACATTTTAAGGTAATCCGGATGTATCCTGCGAAGTCCAATTGGACAGCAGAAATAAAATCTTCACAGACCGTCTGTTTGTTTGTTTCACATTGAAAACCCCTCTCGGTCTGCAGATAACAGTTCATATCTGAAAGTATATTTATATCGAAATAAAAGACCGACTTGGGGGAACCATTCATTTTTTTTAAACTGGAGTTTATCTATATCGGTCAAGTATGCCCAGATTGCCCAATACCATTAATCTCGTATTTATTAGTTTGATTTTAAAGGTTTGTGTTGCTAGTTACTTGCTAGTTCACGAATATATTTTAATAGAAAAATATACGTGAACAGATTTACGAAAATTGCGTGTGCGAAGCCTTTTAAGTATTAAAAGAGTTAATTTTTATCATACCATAATCCATATGCAATCAATTAAGTTATTGATTTAATTATAATGTCTAATTTCAAAGCTTTTATTTTTGCTTTGATTGCAAAATGAATTAACCTCGTAGTAAAAGAGAAATAAAGCATATGCTTATTTGTTACCATTGCTCATTTAGTGTATGCATTTCATAATTACAATTCAGACTTGTAGTTTTAAAGTTCTAAACTTTGATATCTTTCAGAGAGAAAAAATGTTTTCTAATTTCACCTAAAAGTTTTTCTACGTCTCAAATAAGCATTTAATGTTTTATAAGTTATATCATTACCTTATAAAATTATAATGGTAATTTTTATCAAATTGGTAACTGCTTTTTTATAGAAACTATTGATTCGAGTCTAGCAATTACACTTCAGAGAATTATTCAGTTCAATTTTGTACCTTAAGACTTAAGATTTCATTAAGGAACTAATCAAAGTTCTAAATTTTTTATGCAATGTATAAGAAAGCGCCATAAATTATCAAAAAGTTAAATACCCGTTAACACCTATGAAGACACCATACTTGTATCAACCATCACTATAAACTTTTTACCGCTTTTACTAACACAAGAGTATATGAAGGTAATCATCAAAATTCACTTCGTTAGTTTTTGATTGCTTTTTTAGTCGCTCTAAGGTTATTTATCGTAACACGAGGCTAATTAAGCAGTAGGCCGGGACCTACTGCTTAAAACCGATTCCGAACCAATAATATTAGCCATGCCAAGAACGGGATTCGAACTCAGACTGTTAAACCGAGGGTCAGGGCGTACTACCTTGATTAGTTTTTGAAAAAAAAAGTTTTTTAACAATCAACAAACAATTAAATAACCTGGAATTTTTTGGAACGTAGGTATTTTAATTAACGTCGCACTGGAGCAACACAACTGGCTATTGGAGACAGTCCAGAATCAATCCAGAAGGGAAAGAACCGAGGACAACGCCAAGTAATTTTGTACCACGGTTAGACGACGAGGTCACACTTGAGCTGTCACCCCACTCTCCAAGCTTCCACACTACGTCAACGTGAGGACATATGAGGGCACGACAGATTTAACGTGCACCAGGCCCCCTTTGTACACAACGGTCTTTGGTTAGATTCGAACTCGCAACCCTCCGCTTGCTAATCCGTTACTCTTCCAACTGGATTACCGCGGCACTTTGAATATTTTTGGACATAAACTAGTACAATTTTCGAGTACCTTTTGTTAAAACATTGATTTAATTTTTATGGCACAAGGGCCAGGTTTGGGCAAGCGCACTTTCGTTAAAATATTGTTTTGCAATATTTTATGGCCAGTAGAAACCGTCTTATAAAATCGACCAATAAACCAAAAAAGCGCGTGAGAACATGAGCAATACCAAAGCATTGATCGCCAATTTAGAATACTTCACAGAAATTCCAGTTATTTAGGCATCGATGAAGTTTCTCGTCCTAAGTGAAACTGATCAGATCTTGATAGGCGAGATATCTCGTCACTGAGCCAAAATTGACTGGGTCTCGTCATAATAAAAGAACGGGGGTACAGCTTTGATCATAAGACTAGTGGCACAACTTTTGGCGCATTTTTTGGTGTGCTTTTTATATCGCCAAGAAAGAATCTTAGAAAAACATCGTTTTAGGCTTAGTGGAAAATAATTAAAAAATTAAAGAAAATAATTTTTTAAATAGAAAAAAATCTATACAACTGATTATTTTTACTACTACTAGGTAAGTATTTGCTTCAATGAAAAAAATCTTTATTTTTCCTGCAATATTGTTGAAGTTTATCCAAGTAAAATAATTTTTTAGTTTTAATTCTAATGGAACCAGGCATATACTAATATGAATGTTACAAACGGTCACATTAATTCTAGCTAACTAGAGTGTTTTAGGCATTGTAAAATGAAAAGGATAAAGATTTGCAAAATTCAATAAGATATTCAAATAATCTCGAGGGCGTCTTAAAATTAATAAAGCGGATTTGCCTTTGATTGACAGAACTCGCTACAACAAGCACACCAAAAAAAACGAGCTAAAAGCGTTGACAAAAAAAGTCTATATTAAATCTACCAAATCGACAATATTTTAATGATGAGGTATCTCATCATTAGCAAAATTGGTCAGATCTTGATGGATCATATTTCGTTGAAACCACTTGAAAGGTTAATTCTCCAAGCATCGGTTGTCTTTCAATCAGGTACTTGTGTTAAAAGTTAGTTCATAAAATGTAATTGGAAGTTCGTGCAAAAACAAGTATCCTGCGTCAATTTGTACTCTAAAATTATAATAATCCAAATTTTGGTAGGTATTTAATTAACGTCGCACTGGAGCAACACAACGGGCTATTGGTTATCGGGATCAAACCCGAAGGGGAAGAGAGGACAACACCACGTAATTTTGAATCACGGTTCAAATTTTGAAAGAATAGAATATACTGAGGTTGTTCAGACATTTTTTTTAAATAATTTTAATGGACTGAAGATCAATTTTTTTACATGAAATTTTGTGTTTTAAATGTTCTATTGGATAACCCTTATTGTTAACTATCTTTCTACACCTTAATTTCCATGATAATAATGACTTTTGTAGTATCGACAGTGGTATTTTGTCCCATTCTTGTTCCAGTTTTCCAAATTCCTTGAATGGTTTTCGGTCGACGTTTCGATAATGCTCTTTTTAAAAGTTCAAAAGCACAAAAGTCCATGGGTGAGACATCTGGAGATTATGGGGAATATCAGTAGTTTGATGTGCGGCTGCTTGCTTTATCCTGACGCAGCTCTACTGATTGTTGGCACTGTGGGTAAAGATATGGTATTTCTTTTTTGAATATTGGGGATAAAATAGGGTTTTGATAGTATGTGGGAGTTGAATTTTACATTTTTCCTCTCTCTTTACTTTTAATATTCCATTATATACAAAACCGGCAACAATCATAAATCCCTTAGAGAAAGTTTCTTTAGATTCTTTGAACCACGTTTTAAGATTTTTTTCGATTCTTATAATAAATTATTATGTTTTTATTGAAATCATTTAAATACACCCACGCCTCGTCTATTGTCATAACATTTTTCCATCTTTCTCCAGCTAAATGCTTCTCATACAGAATTCTGCAGTGAGTTCTGCGTTCTGCAATGTCATGGAGATAGACTATGAATATTGTATTTTTGGCCTTTTTAAGATTCAAATCACTGTTAATTATTTTACTTATAGTTGAAACTGAATACTTAATGACTTTGCAATAGTCCTTTGACTTGGCGGATTCTCTTTTAAAAAATTAAAGATCTCACCTTACAAATATTCTCAGAAATTCGTTTCTTTTTCGGATACGTACTTTGGTTTTTGGTACGTATTTAGGAGCATTTTTTCATTTTTATGTTTTTTCTTTCTCATTAATATTACTTATCGTACCTTTAGATATAAAAAAATGACTTTTACAGCGTTTTTGAATAATTGAATAAGCATAATCGTTCAAAAAATGTCGAACAGCCTCTGTAGTTCAACGCGTGTATTTCTTTTTAGTTTTAATAACTATTAATTCGGGGTTAGATGCCTAATAACTAGAGAATCTAGTTGAATAGGTCAAAAAAATACAGTACTCACAGAGAGCTATGGGGATTGGGTAGATGAAGTCCAACTCGGATCCAAAAGTTTCCCTTGATTTAGAGGTGCAAGGGCAGAAGGTCGAGCGGATTTTAGCATAGAGGAAAAGAACAAACATTTCGGAACTTGGTTCGTGAAACTGATACCACCAGCGGCGAAGTATGTAGTAATAACTCGAGCAGGATGCCACTCTAATCGACTAAATGTCGTGACGTCACAAAATCAGTCTGACTCGCCATCGACGGAGTAGGAAAGTATCCAGCTAATGCATTGTGATTCAGCGAAATCGAAAGAAAGACATTCTGCAGATAAAAGAATCATGGCGGTTGTCTCGAACAGGTATCTCGTCAATAGCAAAACGAACCAGATCGTGTTGGATGAGGTATCTTGTCGTCATAGAAAATTGACGGTATCTTGATGACCAGATACTTCGTCACCCTCACATAATCATCGACCTTCTAATGAAATAGACGGATCATGTGGGCGGAGTCTATGTCGTAAGATATAAAAGGGTAAATCACAAATCGAGTTAGCCGATTGGCTATGGAAGCGCAGACTAGTGTTTTGGATCATGGAGGGTAATGCACTTTGACCAATCAATAATTTAGGATTCATGCTTTTACCCACAACCACGTGACAGATCTTCAAACTGAGCAACTGGATGGTTGGTTGGTTTTGGGGATTTATGGCGCAAGGGTCATATTTGGCCCCGAACTGGAAGAAATACCATGAAGCTGCTGGCATATGCTCCGTCTATTTCATTTGAGGTCCATGGACATAATTGTTGGTATATCAACAAAATTGATCAGATCTTGATGGACGAGATATCTCGTCGAAACCACTTGGAGATTTAAGATCATAGAGGAAATAAAAAAAGTAGCGAGCAGTGGTAACCTTTTTATGTGCCTTCCAATGGGTAGGTAGTTTATTAATGTCGCACTGAAGCAACACAACGGTGATGGTCCGGGATCAATCCCCTAGGGAAGATCCGAGGAGGGCAACATGTAATTTTAAACACGGTCAGATGACGAGGTCAACAAATGAGCTGGCACCCCACTCTCCAAACTTCCACGCCACGACAACGTGAGGACATTTCCGGCCTCGACAGATTTAACGTGCACCAGTTCCGTGTACACGACGGTGTTTTTCTGGACCGAGTTTCGAACTCTGGTTGATAATCCGTTGCTCTTCCAACTGCGCTACTGCGGCCCCATATTTTAATGAGCAAAGCACAGAAATGTAAAAACACTCAGCTCCGATACAGTGCATAGCGTCATTGACAAATTTCAGCTTGTTACTCATCATCCATCAGAAAACCGACAGAAGTGTTAGTTCAGACCATAGAGGAAATATGGAAACAGAGTGAGCAATAGTAACCTTTCTATCTTTACGTTTTCCACGTTAAATCTGTCGTGGCCTGAAATGTCCTCACGTTGGCGTGGTGTGGAAGTTTGGAGAGTGGGGTGCCAGCTCTATGTGCCCCAGATCATGTTACCAAAAGTAGTAGTAACGTGATATTAGACTGCTTTCTTCTGCTGGGTGGAACCTAACATCCATCATCTGATTGATCCAAGGGACAAGAGAATACGCCATTTCATTGATTCATCATTTGATTGGTCCGCTGATTGACCATCGGATAGTTGTAGACTTGCCTATTTCATCACTTTTGTCGCCACTCTAGAAATGCCGATTCACATACTTACCATGTTATAGGACGTCATATCGCCAAATGAGGCGATAAGATGCCAAATTGGCCAACCAAGTCAATTTTTCAGAGCAGTCACGTGACTACTAGTCGGAATGTTGGTCACACGTTTTGAAGCTCCTTTCAATAGCAATGCTCAGTCTAGTTATATTTCGCGTCGATGGTTGAGACCAGGATTTCTAAAATTAGACTTGGATTAGCAAGTTGATAGGTTTTTATGGCACAAGGGCCATATTTGGCCATGCTGCACTGAACACAAGACAGACAACATCAAGTAATGGATATGCACACACAAAGGAAAGTTTCACTAACACAGAAGGAGAGAAATACACTGCTGGACACCCAAATTGCAACACCAAGAAAGACAAGAGATATCACAACAAAATTTATTTTGTAGATAACATGTTGACCAAGTATCAAATAATTAATTTTATAGACTTCTGTGAAGTGTGGTTCCTGCCAAAATCAGTAGCCAGAGTAGCCGCCATTGTTGGAGATCACCGCTGCCACACGCCTCGGCATTGATTCAAAGAGACTTTGGATGTGTTCTTGGGGTACAGCAGACCAATCAGCTTCCACACGTTGCCAAAGTTGATCTGGTGTGGCAGCTGGGGATGTATTCTGGGTCAATCGTTGAGCAACCATGAACCACATGTTTTCTATCGGCGAAAGATCCGGAGAGCGAGCTGGCCAGGGAAGCAATTCAATCTGGCGATTGACGAAGAACCCTTGGACAATGCGTGCCACGTGTGGTCGAGCATTATCCTGTTGAAATATGGCTGTGGGCAAGCCCTGAAGGTAAGGAAGGAAAACTGGATCCAACACCTCGGAGATGTAGCGCTGGCTGTTTAAAGTACCGGTAATGCGTACTAGAGGAGTGCGAGAGTGATATCCAATACCGCCCCATACCATAATACCCGGTGCAGGACCAGTGTGGCGGTGCATAACGCAACTCTTCAGCATCCTCTCTCCACGGTGTCTCCAGACTCGAATCCGACCATCGTGGTGTTGCAGACAGAAGCGTGACTCGTCAGTAAAGACAATTTCATTCCATTCTGCCGTCCACATCCTTCTTTCATCGCACCATTGGCGGCGGAAACGTCTGTGGTTCTGCGTCAAGGGTAGACGAAGCAATGGACGTCTTGCGGACAGACCACTCTGCTGTAAACGGCGTCGAATGGTACGCGCAGACACTGGATGATGCGGTACAGACTGAATGTGCTGTGCTATGGTTCGTGATGTGGCTGAGCGATCCGTCACTGCCATACGCACAATATGCCTGTCATCACGTGAAGTGGTGCACTGAGGTGGATGCGATCGAACACGTCGGTCCGTCGTACCCTCCTGCATCCAACGATCACATATCCGCATTACAGTTGTTTGGTTTCGTCCAACACGACTACCGATTTCCCTGAAAGATAATCCACAATCTCGGTAGGCCACTATCCTTCCTCTGTCGAACTCGGATACTTGATCAAAAGATGATCGCTGTTTTCTACGAGGCATAATTGATCGTTTTTTTGAAAAAACCACAAGAAAAACACAATTGCCGTACTTGAAATCGTCGAAATCTCCAAGCCTTAAATAGCGCTTTGAAGTGGCGCCACACAGGCGCGCGTGATGTGCGTCTGCGCTGAAATTCTAATCATTTGCATATCTCACCTCCGCTAATGCATGTTGTAAATTTCATATTATTTGCATGCTTCCTTCAGGGTGTTGCATTTACGGTGGCCAGCAGTGTATATACCTTGAGAGGAATAGAACCTGCGCCTCCTACAACTCGCGGGTTGCTAGCGCAGTGGGCATGCTCACTGAGACACGTCGGCTCTTTGGATTAGCAGGAATTTTCCTTTGGTTATAGCAGCACTAGATTGTTGTCAGAGATTGTCTCCATTGAATGTGAGCATGATGAAAGTAACTGAAGATCTGATTAAAAGAATTCCACATAGAGCTTTAAAACGTGCTGTCTTTTGACAATACTAAACTTTTAAGAAGACCTCCACATTCCTGTGGAGTCACGTGTTGTAATGGCGAATAAGAATTACAATTTATTAAAAGATATTTATTAAATTTATAACCACAGAAAAACAGCGAAATGAAAACTAAAGTCGGCGGGGAAAGAAAAGTTGTTCTAAAATATCAATTCGTGATTCGTTTTTATCTCCTGTGATCTCGCATAAGTTTAAACAAACTTGCGAATTAAAATAAGACAAAGTTTAAAAATGCGAAATTAATTCTAAGGAAAAAGATCTGAAAAGATTATTACTGCACGTGGTCAATAAACACAAGTTTTCGTTTAGTTGGGCACGCGCGACAGTAATAACGTCATATCCTGTTCTTACCTCAAAACTCGTTTTATTTTCAACACATAAGAAAGAAATTGTCTTAGTCAAATACTTTTTATTAAACACGCTTTAAGCTACGCCTTACTATTAAAATGATAAAAGTGGAACGAACAAGTATTCAAATCAATTTTGATTAACTGCTTATATGGGTTCGGTTTTTGTCTTCCAGATTCATGCATTTGTCTCCAGATTCATTAATGGGCAAGTTGTCTTGCCCATTAACTTGGGTTAATGGAAAGACAACTTGCCTAATTAACTACGGGTTAGTCTGAATATTAATAACTACGTGAAAGCGAAATGGTATGTATAACTCGGTATTTGTCTTTTGGACAAGAAAGACGTCTAGCCAAACTACATGCGGGTTATTTTCTGAAAGTTGTAAAAATAAACGAAATTCCCTCGCAACAGAGATAAGGTTTAGATACGAAATATTAAAACAATCCTGTTTGGCTGTGTAGTTAAGGCAAAGGATAGTTACTTTCTTATTTCCAATACATAATCTCATACAACAAATTGTTAAATCACCGATCAATCGATCTAGTGGTCAAGAATGTACTATAACTGGAATATTTATATATTTTCAATATACAATTTTTCGTTTACTTCGAAAAATCAATTGTTTCTTATGGGTAAACTAGTAATTCACCTAGCCCTAATAAAAATTTCAACTTGTTAGTGATTCATTTGTAAATTTTCAACTCTTTCTATGGGATAGGAGCTTGGTCTCAGATAATCGATACTTGGGAGCTATAGGCTTAATAGTAATGGCAGATGACTATAAAAAATTCTAGTTTAATTACCCTATAATTTTAAAATAAAATTAATGCAAATTAAGAATTTTTAAGCTATTTACTACTCTTCTTTTTAGGTAGTATATCAATGAGCTACTATAGAGGGAAACAAAGATGCACCATGACATTTAAGTTACTATATAAATCAGAATAAACGTGAACACTACTCAAGCTTTGAAATAAAATACTATGAAAAACTGATTAACGGAAATCGACTGAGAAAGGTTTATCGGGTTTTATGGAGCAAAGGCAAACCTCAAGCTACGACAAACAAGATTGGAAAAGGACAACAAAAAATGTTTTTGAACATAACCACTCAATTACAAAGACATAAATGTATTGAAGTGTTCTTTATGTGGAACAAGCCTGATGTGTTAATATTTTGAACAAATGCATCACACCTAACTATTAATTACGTATGCACAGAAAATATTGCTCTAATTTACAAGCACCAACATCCACCAACTCAGGAAAAGAAAGATTTTGGCTTGTCCTTTTTTCGAAATTTGATATGAAAGGTGATGAATATTAAAAAATGGTGACTACGATGACAGAATTTTTTTTAACGCACTGAACTCAAATCGGTTAATTTTCACTCATTAATATGTGCTTCACACAACGGAAAAGGTCTTCAACTAGCAGATGAATCAAAATGTGACATTATTGTGTCTATCTCATTCTTAGAAAAACACTCGAGACAGGTTATGCGACTATTTTTCGTGTATTTTTCTTGTCTCTTGTCATTCTTTTTACACGACCACACATCTTGCCAAAGTTACGTGCTTCACATTCTGCGGATTACCAAAACCATTTGTTAAGATACTACGTATTTTCTCATGCCATGTCTTTGAAATTTATGCACATGATTTGAAAAATCTCAATGAAAGAAATTTAAGATTTGTATTTTTATTACGTCAAACCATGCGCTGTCAGACGAAACACATCTACCATTACATAACTTCGAAATTGACAGCAGGAAAGTGTCGTAATTGAGCTGTAGGCAATTTTGGAAATAGTTTCAGAAAAAATTTTTTGTTATTGTAATCGAATGTAAAAACTTATTTTATTTCCATTGGCATTAGAATTTTTTCCACACCTGAACGCTTAACATTCGAACGTGTCCTTCGTTTCAGCATTAGTCTTATAAAAGAACAATTTAAACACCAGTTTTCACAACACATTTCTATGTAATAAATGAGTTCTTGTATGTCTGAAACCTGAAACCCGAGATCTGAAACAAGTATCATATTTTTTCAAACTTTAACTGGGAATTGCTGTAAGCTAATTTTGAAATTTAAAAGTTCGAATATTCCTGTGTATGCAATATATTCGTTCAAAATTTCAGAAATAATTTTGAACATTGTTGCCAATTTGAAAATGTATAGTTCAAATAAATAATTGACGAATTGTTTCATCATTACAGCATGAATCAACTTCTCTTGGAAGGGTACAAGTGATGCACTTTTTGTAAACATTTATTCGTAAGTATTTAAGTTTAATCATTTTCATTTTAATTCTGGAATTTCGATGCACATTTGTAACATGTTATGAAGGTACAAGATTAAAATAATAGTTAAAATATGTTTAATTTATCTACGCCTTTTACCTTAATGTTGGAACCTACTTTAAGGACAGTACACAAACCAATTTCCTGTTCGATTCTACAAAATCTATTAAAATGTACTTTCCAGTTCTTGGTGCTGTATTTCCTTAACCCTCTGAGGGGTTCACATACATAATACCACCTAGCAACCTGCAAGTCTTCCCTGCATGGCTTCGAACCAGTTTTAATCTTCTTGACCAATAAAATCTTTCCTAACGATACTATTCTAAGGAAAGAACCAATGGAATCTTTCTAAATGATTCTATCCGAGGAAAGGTTGGTTGGGTTTTATGGCGCAAGGGTCATATTTGGCCATGCTGTCTAAGGAAAGAACCAATGGAATCTTTCTAAATGATTGCATTAGGCAGAATGGACCAATAGAATCGTTCCAAAGGATTAAATTCTAAAGGAACAATGGAATCCTTAACAAAGGATTCCATTATGAAAAAAGACCGAGAGAATCCTTCGAAAGGATTATATTTTAAGAAACGAACCAAGAATGCTTTCAAAGGATTCCATTCTAAGGAATGAACAAAAAGAATCGTTCCAAACGATTCTATTCGAAGAAAAAAAAGGATCAATAGAATCTTTCTAAAAGTTGAAAGAATTTATGTATTCTTTAGAACAGGGATGCAGACTTGTTAAGAGCAAGGGCCACATAGATTCACTGTGACTTATGGAAGGGTCGCCCAGAAAACCTTGAAAGTTATCTATCATATATTATTTATTTTATTTATGTTTATTGATATTTATTATTTACATTTTACATTGTTACAAAAAAGAAAGATAAATTAAACTATTTACTTTTTATTGATGCGTGATATAGCATTGATTTAACAATTGTTTAATACTTGGTTCGATTTTTGTAGTAGCCAAGCGCAGTCAAGCGGTTCCAATTTTTCGCTTTGTTTCATGACTGAAAAAGTTTGTTCATAAAATGTTGACCCAAAGGGACTTGCGCATTTTAATGCATTATCTAGCAACGAAGTTTTAACCTAAATTACCTATCGCGTGATTTAAAGTTAAAATAGCATATGCTGAGGCTGGCCGTCAGAAAATCAAAGGAGGGCTGCATGTGGCCGCGGTCTGTGCATCTGTTTTTAGAAAGATGTGATTATTTCGTCATTATGTATTGTGTGGCAAAAGCGATATTACACTATTCGGAAGGTAGGTAGGTATTTAATTAACGTCGCACTGGAGCAACTCAACAGGCTATTGGCGACGGTCCGGGATCAGTAACGAAGGGAAAGATCCAAGGACAATTGTGAACCACGGTCAGATGAGGTCACACCCGAGCTGGCACCCCACTCTCCAAACTTCCACCCCATGCAAACGTGATGACCTTTGAAGCCACGACATATTTAATGCTTCCGCTCTTTCCGAAGAGAATTATGCTTATTCAATTATTCAAAAACGCTGTAAAAGTCATGTTTTTTCTATATCGAAAGGTACTATAAGTAATATTATTAATGCGAAAGGAAATAAACGTAAAAGTGGAAAAATACTTCCAAAAAAGTATCCAAAAAAGAAAAAATTTCTGAGAATATTTGTAAGGTAAGATCTTTAATTTTAAAAGAGAATCCGCCAAGTCAAAGGACTATAGCAAAGTGAACGTGAGAACTTTCTCTAAGACATTTATGATTGTTGCCGGTTTTGCATATAATGGAAAAGTAAAAGTAAAAAGAGGGGGAAAATTCAAAAATCAACTCCCACATTATCAAGACCCTATTTTATCCCCAATATTCAAAAAAGAAATACCATATCTTTACCCACAGTGCCAACAATCAGTAGAACTGCATCAGGGTAAAGCAAGCAGATTTAAATCGATATTAAATTCTTGGAAAAAATGGAACAAGAAACTGATATCGAGTCAATACCCTTTACTGATATTCCTGCTAAATCTCCAGATGTTTCACCCATGGACTTTTGTGCTTTTGGACTATTAAAAAGGGCATTATCGAAACGTCGACCGAAAACCATTCAAGGACTGGAAAACTGGAACAAGATTGCGACAAAATACCGCTGTCGATACTACAAAAGTCATTATTATCATGGAAATTAAGGTGTAGAAAGATAGTTAATAATAAGGGCTATCAAATGGAACATTTAAAATTTCATGTAAAAATTGAACTTCAGTCCATTAAAATCGTTCAAAAAATGTCCGAACAGCCTCTGTAATATTGTATTCAAATCCATGCAAAAATATCTTTAATAACAATGAGCAGGATTCGTTACTGTAGCCTATACTGTACACATTGTTGAGTGCATTGGCCTGCTTTTATACTGAAAGAACCGCTTCATAACACAAAAGAATTTTCGAGGATTCCTTGTGCAGCAATTCGTGTTAGCAGACTAAGAAAATGTAAACCATGCTCATGCAATTATAATACGAAGCCTGCGTGTGGTTTTCATAATCCAGAGAGTAGGTCGGTTTTTAATTAACTGGAGTAACACAACGGGCTATTGACGACGATCCGGGATCAAACCCGAAGGTTAATATCCGAATACACTACGTAATTTTGAATCATTGGGTGAGGGAGAACCATCCAGAGGAATCAATGGTACATTCAAATTAAATTCACAAGTATAAAGCTAGAGATTAGGTAGGTATTTTAATTAACGTCGCACTGAAGAAACACATCGGGCTATTGGCGACGTCCGGGATCGATCCCGAAGGAAAAGATTCTACGGCAACACCTCATTTTGAACCACGGTCAGATGACGAGATAACACCTGATCTGGCACCCCACTCTCCAAACTTCCACTGGTTGGATTTGTACTCGCAAGCCTCCAGTTGCTAATTCATTACTCTTCTTACCGCGGCCCGCTAGATTAGGATCATTTTAAATTTTTAATATTATTTGGTGCATTGTTTTCAATTTCCATTTTCCCAAAGCCACTTACATAACGATAAAGTTAGCGTTCATCGCAACGTGAAATATGCACAAAACGTTAAAATATGTGGTAGCATCGGTTTATTTTAAAGTGGCTGCAAAAACAAACCTTTGGAATTTCAAATTCAACTTTTTCTAACGAATTTTAATTTAAATGTTCTATGAAGACCATGTTTACTAAATTCGATCATTCTAGTTTAAATACATCGCATAATAAACATGTTCAATACCTTAAGCATTTACTCGAATTTCAGCCATATTTCAAAATCAGTTTAATCTGAATGCTATACGCAATCGAACAGATTAATCAGAAACATAGTTACTAGTTTAGTACAATTAATTACAATTGCTTAGAAACAAATGAAAGATCCAATACAGGAAGTAAATCAAAATCGAATTAAAAATAAATTAGATTTTACAATTAAATTTCGGAACAATAAAAAAACAATATCATGAATTTTTTTAATGATTTTCTACTCCTAATTTCAGCTCATTTTGGTTTGTCACTCTAAGGTCAATGCGTATTTCTCGTAGACTAATTAGTACTGATTTTAATTGTAACGAGTTATAAAAATCTAAGTCAAATTACGTATGAAATTACCTATAAAATTCTATATTGAATTGAGTTTCCCAAAAATTTAATACTGGTCTTTTTCTCGTCTTAAAATTCAGTTGTACCTCTTTCATAATTTTAATCACTTTTACATAAACTCTAGAGAAGACCATCTTTTTACACATACATTTACAAATCTCGCATGTGTTCTTTGAGAAATCAAAACTCGAAATGATTGGATATCGACAAAGCTCAATGATCAAATATTGTATTTATTCTACTATTCCCTAAAATACATTTCAACGCTAAACTATATAGTCGGGAAAATGAAATATATTTCAGGAATAAAGTAAAAAGGAATATATTTTCATGTTTTAAACCTTTCTTGGAAAGTTATAGGATGCTTTTCAAACTCAAATAAAAAAATTAGTAAGAAAGGCCATTTTAATACTGTTCGGAGTGTGTTCAAGTGTAGTCAAATTCAAAATCATTTTTATAGAACATTCATTCAGTTAACTTCAGTAATTTTCAGTCATTCAATTTCTGGATGTCATGAATTATTGGTTTTCACAGTAAATTAATACATATTTTACCAGAATAATTTTAACAAAATATTTGAATGTATTGTAGATATCCAGTAGTAAAACGACAAAATGCAGTTATTTTTGAAAAAATTAGACTACAGTAATGCGAGTAAACAAAGCGTTAACTTCTAATCCGGCAGAAATACTTATTGATATTTATTTTTAACAGTGTAGAAGACAAGTACGTGGTTTATGCTGATGGTAATCGGCAATATAGAATGCCCAAAAGAACAAATTATCGATATGCATAATTGGTTCAATCAGAAAATTAGGAAAATATTCAATGTTTTAGTAAGATATCTTAAAAAATTAAAATTCAGTATGCATGTTTTCTATGAGGAAAAAGAAATGGATGAAAACCATCGTAAAATTAATTTTAAATCATGAAAATTAGAACTTACCAATTCTGAAGTTCTCGATCTTTCCAACGTCTTTGGGTAACCAGTCGAATGATCACTAAATTTTTTGAAACAAGAGTAGACTAAAGCTACGTAAGAACATATAACGTACGCTACAAACTCAAATTATGGAACGCGCTCCACTAACTTAAAAATTTAAGTTATTCCTAGATGTCATAAAGTTCTAATATTGCTCAAAGCACCAGGATTCATTTTTTGAAGATCGATACACATTCTTCTAAAAGACAAGACGTTCTAGCATTAATAATATTTTTTAAAATAATTATTCGCTGACTTAAAATCTAAGCGGTTTCAATTTCAAGATTCGTAAGGCTATTCTCCAGCAGTGTGGAATATTCAATGTGGGAAAGCTCAATTGTTTATTTTAACCCAATGAAATTTTACTATCAATAACATTCGGTAATGGCTGTTGATTGCCACTCGCCTTACACGTGCATTGTCAGCTGGATAAGAAAAAAGTCGCTATGAAAACAAGAACCCGTTAAAAAAATGACCCGATGCTTCAGCAACGACCATGCGTGACGCTAGCTTAACTGTAACTGCATAATTCTGCATCAAGAACCATGTCGTCAGAGTGAGGAAGCTATTTGGTATGGAAGTTGCAGTTTTCGCCACCAAGGTTAGGGTTCCAAGGCGTGGTTCGCTTTTCTGCCGTATTTTCCAAAAGGTTTCGTTTTTTGTTGCTTCATTTTGTCTGAGCCATTGTGATGATAAGATCACCTTGTAATTATTTCGGATGGAGAGGTTCGGGGCGATTTGTCGTTGACAAGTTTTTTTTTCCACTCAACTTCAATTCTTTGCATTCCTTCAACGACGCACTTCTCTATTTCTTTTGTTTTGTTTCTGTGCTCTATTTCGTGTATCGATTCTTTTGCATTGTCTGGCGTTTCTTTTAGAATCGGCGATTGTGTGGCAAAATTTTCGGATCAGATTGGGGAAACAATGATACAGTTACACAAAAATCGTTTTTCGTTCGATTTTCTTCCGGAAACCAAATGCGTTGTGTTGCTCCAGTGCGACGTCCATTAAAATACCTACCTACCAACCAACTGGTCTACCAAAGCCCATGATTTGAACAAGACATACGTGTTGATAAATTGATAGATTATTTTGATTGGTGTAACCCATTACTATACGCGTTGCAACGATAAAGTGGTAGGTAGTGGAATTAACGTTGGTTACTGGTGACGGTGTCTGGGATCCATCTCGAAGGGAAAGATCAGAGGACACCTCCTAATTTTGAACCGCGGCCAGATGACGAGGTCAACATCTGAGCTTCAATGATAATGTGATAGAAGTCCTTCAAAGACCGCAAGGATCTCAAAACTGAGGTAAGGTCATCGCCGGAATGATCAATTATGTTTGTCTCAGCACACGTTTGTGGTTGCCCTTGACGACCGTTTGGATTGCCCTCCAATGATCTGCATCTTCCTTTCTTCAATGAAATCAACATTTTCATTAAGGATATTCGTTGCTCCCTTTCAGGGTCCAAATTGAGTCCTGTAGAAGCAAATCTTGTAGAAAGTGGAAGAGAAATAATTATGTGGAGTAAAAGAAAATTGGTGGAATTTTCAGTGACACCAGACGGAAGACAGAGAATTTACTTCCTATTACCCAAATGCTCTCGCATTACCACACACTACTGTGCAAAATAATAAGTGCGTCGCGGAAAAAAAACCACCCCTCTTCATTCGAGCAATTTTAACAGTGGAGAAAATTCAAAGATGGCGTTCGACAGGAACTAACTTGTATAAATTCAAATGCATGAAATCTGCATAAGGGGCCATCTTCATATTAAATTGAGCACCATCTTCATAATTTCCAACAGAAAACTCCTATTTCGACACACAATTTCGAAACTACGTATATCAAAATTTAACTTCCGATACCAAATTCTGTGGAAGTTTGGAGAGTGGGGTGCCAGCTCAGGTGTTGCCTCGTCATCTGACCGTGGTTCAAAATTATGTGGTGTTGTCCTCGGATCTTTCCCTCTTGGATTGATCCCGGACAGTCACCAATAGCCCATTGTGTTGCTCCAGTGTGACGTTAATTAAAATACCTACCTACCTACCGATACCAAATTCCATGTCATTAGTTCTTACTGAATCATTTGTTTCGAAGTTATGAGTACAGAAAGATTGCAGCTCCTAATGTTTCTCATTTTTATCAATCAGTTTCTCAGACTTTTATGGATATCTTCCTAAATATTTCTATAGAGATGATACTTCGTACCATGTTACTTTTAAACAACCCAAACAAAATTCACCTAATATTTCATTTTATAAATAGTTTTTGGTATGCAATAATAATTATTAAATTAATGTTTGAAAATATTATGAATTGGAACATTACTATATTTTGATCGGAATAGATTCAGAACTTCTAATATGACCATGGCAAAATTTCAGCTCATTTCAATCGTTGGTTTTTGCGTTGTATTAAATTTTCCTCATTGTGGCGATTTTAGGGGCAACCAAAAGTTTAAGAAACGTCTGAGAAACCTCGGATAAAGAGTTTCATGCTTCATTGCATCCTAACTCTAACAGAACATCTCAACTTCGAATTTTTTCTTCTGAACGGAAATAAAGGTATCAATTCGAGATAACGGCGCAGATGAGGTGTTCCATTCAAAACATTTTGCGCACATACACCTGTGCCTATTATACTGCACAGCAGTGTATAGATGTCAACACCATCAGTTAACGGTCTCAATTCTATAAATAATTTTAGTATTCCCGGTATCTATTTTTTTCGGGTATTTGGTTGAATATCATATTTCAACTGAAGCAGTTTACTGCAGATCATCGCAGTGATGTGATTACTTCGAAGTGAGTTTAATTATAATTATGCTGATTAATTCGAATGTTGAAAGAGCCAATTTAAGAAGTAGCGAAAGTAGTTAATTTCCTAAAAAGTAGTTAACGAAAAATAGCTTTTCGACATTTTTATAATTTCTACATCTTTCTTTGGACAAAAATCCTATACACGTATGGGCCGCGGTTGGAAGAGTAACGGACTAGTTATCGGAGGGTTGCGACTTCGAATTCAACCAAAGACCGTCGTGTACAAAGGGGGCTGGTGCACGTTCAATCTGTCGTGGCCTCACGTTGACATGATGTGGAAGTTTTGAGAGTGGGGTGCCAGCTCAGGTGTGACTTTGTCATCTGAACGTGGTTCAAAACTACGTGATGTTGTCCTCGATCTTTCCCTTCGTGGGTTGATCCCAGACCGTCTCCAATAGCCCGTTGTGTTGCTCAAGTGCGACGTAAATTAAAAATTCCATTTCCTATACACGTATATCCATAAATGCAATACATTTTACATACATCGAACCCTTGCTGTATGACAAAATGAGGAAGGTTACGCAAGGCAACTACTACAAAAGACGACTGGTTTTGAGGGGCATTAGGAATGCCCTTTCTTAAATTCTTTTCCTTAAAATTGCTCTCCTCAATTCGTAAAAATGACAAATCTATGGCGAACACTCTCGCAGTTTTACTAACCAATATTTTTTTACTTGTGGCACCCTTGTACCAGGCATGCGATATTTTCCAATTTCACCATCTTTAAAGGAAGGAAGGGTATTGGGTATTGGGTATTTCAATTAACGTCACACTGGAGCAACACAATGGGCTATTGGTGACGGTCCGGGATCAATCCCAAAGGGAAAGATCCGAGGACAACACCACGTAATTTTGAACCACGGTCAGATGACGAGGCAACACCTGAGCTGGCACCCCACTCTCCAAACTTCCACACCACGCCAACGTGAGGACATTTGAGGCCACGACAGATTTAACGTGCACCAGCCCCCTTTGTACACGACGGTGTTTGGCTGGATTCGAACTCGCAACCCTTCGGTTGCTAGTTCGTTACTCTTCCAACCGGGCCACCGCGGCCCAAAGGAAGGAAGGATGGTCGTCAGTAGCCCAATGTGTTACTCCAGTGAGACGTTAATTAAAAATACCTACATACCTACCTTAAAGGAAGGATGACAAATTAATTTGATAAGATATTCATCACTAAGTTTTGAAAAGCGAATATATTTTTTTTTTGAAAATTCCATTTTGTGGCACGTGCAATAATAAAAGTAGGTAGGTATTTTAATTAACGTCGCACTGAAGCAGCACAACGGGAAATTGGCGACGGTCCGGGATCAATCCCGAAAGGGAAGATCGGGCCGTCGTCAATAGCCAGTTATGTTGCTCCTGTGCAACGTTAATTCATCCGCCTACTTACCATGTATATGGATCAGGACAAAGTAAGAAAAAGCACCAACTGTGTTAATTTGTGCTCACAGACCTCCGTTTGTGAGGAGACAATTAATGTCTCTTCTCTTTTCCTGAACAGCAATGATTGTAGAGGGTAGATTAAAAAGAGAAGTGATATTAAGCATTTTATTCAGACAAGAAATCACATTAACTTCACACGAATGGCACTGGAAAATATTTCTATGACAAGTTCAAGGTAGGTATTTCAATTAACGTCTCACTGGAGTAACACTAAGGGCTATTGGCAACGGTCTGGGATCAAAGCCGAAGGGGAAAGATCCGAGGACAACACTACGTAAGTTTGAATCACGGTCAGATGACGAGGTAACACTTGAGCTGGAACCCCACTGTAAATGTAAATGTTCCCAAATCGTTTCACTTCACAGTAACAATAAAACTTACAATAAGTATGCAAAAGGTTGATTGGGTTTGGGTTTATGGGTAAGATGTGCCAAACATAAGGTAGGTAACGTCGCACTGGAGTAACACAATGGAATACTGGCGACGGTCCGGGATCAATCCCGGAAAAGATTCGAGGACAACACCACGCAATTTTGAATCACGGTCAGATGACGAGGTCAACACCTGAGCTAGCACTTCCACACCACGCCAACGTGTGGACATTTGGGACCACGACAGATTTAACGTGCACCAGCGCTCCCTGCACACGACGGTCTTTGGTTGGATTCGAACTCTCAACACTCCGGTTGCTAATCCGTTACTCTTCCAACAGGGCTACCGCTGTCCATGACAAGGTCAAATTGTTAAAAATTTTTCCATGAAAAAAACACTTTTTAATTTGTGAAATGCCGTCCCTTCCGCTTTCCCTTGGCTACGCCACTGCCAATGGGAATCTTTGAGTGTGAGAGCAAACAAATTTGAAGAGACAAAGAAACTTTCGCTGAAGCAATTCCTCTTGACAGCCGTGACTCAAAAGTAGAGTGAAAAAACAAGCGCACCTATTAATTCCAATCACGTTTGCACTCTTCATTGACAAAACCTTTCGGAAGAACAACGTAATCACGCTGATGAACCAGATCCTCTTCAGTGACGACGCACTCAAACATCCCGCCTCTTTTAAATAAAAACGGAAAATGATTTGACGCCTTCGGAAGAACGTGCGCACAATATAAAGGATGAGCGCAGAAATTAGACTATTTGCAGGGATTTTCAACATATTTACATGATCTAGCCCTTTTCTCTTCGAGTTCAAAGTTTCGCAAGAATGTTTGTGAGGTAGGTAAGTATTTTAATTAACATCGCACTGGAGCAACATGACGGGCTATTGGGAGGGTCCGGAATCAAACCAGAAGGGAAAGATCCGAAATTTTTATTGATACTAGCGCAATTGTAAAAGTTATTCAAATATCTATTAAGCTCGTGCAAATATGTGGTCATAATAACAGGTGCCGCGGTAGCCCAGTTGGAAGAGTAATCGGAGGGTTGCGAGCAAGGCTAGTAAAGGAGACAGGTTAGTCCACCAGCCTTTGTCCCTTTCTCCGCGCGACGAGGGGTGATGTTATGACGTCACGTGGAGAAAAGTTTTTTTTCCAGCGAGTAAGTGTCTCGTCATTGTTACTCAGTGGAAAGCATCGCTATTAGAGTACTGGAAGTTCCCTTACTGTTTTCCAGTCTTAAGAACCTTTCATAGTTTTACATCTATTTGAAAAGTAGATCTATATAACATAAGTCTTCAGAGTTAAATATGTTTCGAGGTAAATAGACCGTTTAGACTCCCTTTCTTTTTATCTTTGTTTTAAGAGCCGTGATAGAGAGAGTTCTACATCTATTTCAACGGTAAACGGGATATTTTTACATCTATTTGAGCTCTATATAACAAGTCTCATAAAGTATGTCGAGCTGTGCAGTTGCAACTTGCAAAAATTACAGGAAGAGAACACCGGATGTGCTGTTTCATAGATTTCCTGCTGATGAGTATTACAAAAATAAATGGATCGCAAAGTGCAAAAGAAAAGATTCTTTCAAGCCTCATTACTCGAGAATTTGTTCTGTTCATTTTACGGAAAACGACTATAAACGTGATCTGAGGAATGAACTTTTGGGACTTCATAGCAGGAAAATATTGAGTAAAACTGCCATACCTTCTAAAAATCTTCCATTTGAAGCTGATTTCAAACAGAGAGCTTCATTATACAGATTAGAAAACCGAAATATTCACAAACGAGCATTAGAAAATATCCTTCAACTATCTCCGAAAAAACTGAAAACATTAAATAATCAAGAAATTCCGAATGAGAAACAGGAAAGATTTGAAACTGAAGTTGTAAGCCAGAAAAGAATCAAAGAACTGCAAGTTGAGAATCAAAAGTAAAGGGACTGCATCTTACAATTAGAAAAGAAACTGGAAAAATCAAACACTCAAATCTGTAAAGAGAAAAGATTATGTTTATTAAAAATAAATAATCTTAAGAGAAATTTAGAAAGAAATTTTAAAGACAAATTAAAAAGAGAAGTAAAAAGAATAGTAGGAAAGTTTTTCACAGATTCGCAACTTCAGGTTTTGATGGACAAGCGCATTAAGAAATGGAACGAAGAAGATGTTACCAATGCCATTGCTTTGAGAGCAATGTCTCGGAAAACATATCTATCTTCGAAATCATTTGGAAATGCTACTACCATCCATTACAACTTTCAAAAGATGGTGTAAGAGATTAGACTTTTCTGAAGGAGTTTTAGCCCCAATTCTAAGTTTCATGAAGACTAAAGGCTGCAACATGACCGAAGCTGAAAAAATTACAATTATTTGTTTCGATGAAATGAATATTGATTCTCGTGTTTGCTACGATTCAGCAAAGGATAAAATATTAGGGCCTTACAGCAATGTTCAAATTGTCATGGCGAAAGGTCTCATTAAGTATTGGAAGCAGCCAATTTATTATAACTTTGACCAGCAAATGACAAAACTATTATTGTTTAAATTAATAGAAAAACTAGAAGAAATTGGATTTAAGGTGTTATGTATCGTGTCAGATTTAGGTGGGAAAAACATCCGCATTTGGAAGGAATTATCAATAACACCAACAAACAGTTCATTTTCAAATCCAATGGATACAAGAAACATCTGGGTTTTTGCCGATTTCCCTCATCTTTTAAAGTTATTAAGAAACCATATATTAGATAGCGGAATAAAATTACCCTGTGATAAAGTGATTCAAAAATTCGTATTTGAAAAGTTACTGGAAGTCGATTCTGGCGAATTGAAAGTATGCCCAAAATTATCTTGGGGGCATATTCAAGTTAGGAAAAATGAAAGAAAAAATGTGAGAATGGCCGCACAACTTTTGTCGGATCATGTTGCAAAGGCATTAGATTATTTTCCGAGTGAGAAAGAAACCAAGAATTTCATTTCTACCATTGATGGTTGCTTTGATATTTTCAATTCCAGGACTCCGATAAGTGACAAAAATTTACTGTGAAGGGTTTGGTAAAACTCCATCTGGGACTCAAACCAGAGTTCCAGATGGATGTTTTACACAAAGCAAAATATTATATTGAAGAGATGAGAGTTGTCAGTAAATCAAACATTCTACCTTTCCAAAAAGGATGGTTAGTCTCCATTGCATCTTTAATTGGACTTCTGAAGTTTATTCAACAGGCTGAACTGAAATACATTTTAACCTGTAGAGTAAACCAAGATTCTTTGGAAAATCTTTTCAGTCAAATAAGAGGCTTAGGAAAATTTTACGACCATCCTCTACCCATCGACTTCAAATACAGACTGCGACAAATTCTTTTGTGCAATAAACTCCCACTACCTTCATCTAGTGCCATAACTAACAATACAAGTGATGATGACCAGTTTTTAAGCGTCCAGTTATTTAACTCTCTTGTTAAACTTGATGAATTAACCGAGATTGAAGAAAAAGAAAGGGACACATCATTTGAAGTCGATACAGTGCAGTCATTGAAGTCAATAATTGAAAATAATGTTCGAATTCAATCATCAGAAAATACTGGAGCTTCAACAGTTGAATCATCTTTAAACATAAGAGAAGACTGCTCAAACGAAGCATTAAGATTTATTGCCGGCTGCATTGCTTTTAAAGTGCATGATAAAAGTCTGGGAAATAATACTGTACGTATTTCGAAGGAAAATAATCAAACGTGGATTGGTGCTTTATCTCGGGGTGGTTTAGTTTTACCAACTGAGTGTTGGTTTGAGACAGTGAAAGAACTTGAGAAGTGTTTCATATGGACCTGTGCAATTAAATAAAAGTGAAGGTGTAATAAATAAATTCACACAAATATTACAGGAAAAATTTCCCACGCAAAATGCCTCAGCTTTCAAACTTTTTGCAAGAACAAGAACTTTTTTCCGAATTAAATTTTTGAACTGTACCGCTATAAAACGAAGAAGTGATAAAAAGTGCAAAAATTTAAGAAATCTCAAAAACCAACACGAAAGGATAATTGTCGCCTTATTGGAAGATGTTTCATCTCATGGAGTAAGTTGTTTTTAAAACTTATTTTCTTTTTAATTTATGACTAATGCATTTACAAGAGGTTCAATCCAGAAAAAAACACTTCGCCGACAACACAAGAAACCCAATATTAATCAGAATCGTTTAAGACATTACAACGAAAGCTAATAGCAAAAGAATCTGCTTGACGTTCATAGGTTTCACATGGAGGAACCGTATCTGTCTACCAGCCGATTCCTCCGAGTGACGTCACGTTTCCTCCCCTTTCAAAACCACTCTGATGGACCCTACCTTTCCCCTTAAGTAGCCTTGGGTTGCGAGTTCGAATTCAACCAAAAACCGCAACGTACAAAGGAGACTGGTGCATGTTAAATCTGTCGTGGCCTCAAATGTCCTCACGTTGGCGTGGAAGAGCGGGATGCCAGCTCAGGTGACCTCGTCATCCGGCTGTGGTTCAAAATTACGTGGTGTTGTGCTCTGATCTTTCCCTTTTGGGGATTGATCCCGGACGGTCACCAATAGCCCATTACGTTCCTCCAGTGCGATGTTAATTAAACTACCTACCTACCATATTAACAGAAATTATAAACCTGTAGTCGTGACTAGAGTGGTATAAGGCAACAGGAGAGAATGAGACTGAATGTAATGTTGGTTCCATAAATGGAGAGGCAGAAAGTTCTATGACAATATTTTATTACAACAGACAAGTAGTAACATCATAATGCGTGGTGTTCGGTGTTTGGGGAGGCTCTGAGAGCTCCTTAACCCAGCGATTCTCAACCTGTGGGGCGCGCCCCCCTAGGGGGGCGCGAGCACACTAGAGGGGAGGCGCGAGAATATCCAAGAGAAAATATTATTTAAAAAAATTGATTAACTGACTGAAAGGAAAGCACACATACACACAGAAAACAATATACATTTCGACATATTTAACAAATAAAGTAAAACAACTTACTAAATCAAAACTTACTTAATCAAAACATACTTAATTAAAAACAAATTTAATAATTATTAGTGACTTCCTTGGGCCTGTCTTGCAGAGCAAAGTTTTTCGAAGGAAGGCTTAATATTAGAAATATCCACTCTCAGTTCTGTTTCTATATTTCGCCGAGATCTATATTTTGTCTTCAAAGAAGCCACAGCAGAAAATCCAGTTTCACAAAGGTAGGATGTTGAAAATGGTAATAGAATGCGAAATGCCCTTGTTTTTAGTGCAGAAAAATCATCCTCTACTCCTGCCCAAAATTCAAATAGTGATTTATTACTAAATTGTCTTTTGGTTTCGCCACTTGTCGTGAAATCTATGAATTTTTCTTCCTCGTCAATTGAGAGTCCTTCGGGAGTCTTATGAAGTGGATCCCTAACCCACTCGTAACTTGCTATCAGTTTGTCGTCAGCAAGAAAATACTTTTTAAAATTCTTTGCCAGCATGGCTAAATGATTTTCACAATGGTTACAAAAACAACTTTTACATGTTCTTCTTCAGCCTTGTAAGTTTTAGTACAATCATCCACATTTGCAAACATTGTTAGGTTTTTTTTGCTTTAAATTTCTGCTCCACAATTCCAATTTTCTACAAAAAGCATTAACTTTATCACTCGTATCCAACATATGTGTATTTGCTCCTTGGAGTTGAAGATTCAAGTTATTTAATTTCTCGAATATGTCGACCAAGTAGCTCACTTTCATCACAAATAAACCATCGCGAAAATTCTCGGCTTCCGGTCTGTTTTCTTCTTCTAGGAAAATGGCGATTTCCTCTCTTAATTCATAAACACGTTGCAAAAATTTCCCACGGGATAACCATCTTGCCTCGCAATAAAATAGTAACGCTGAATGTACTGAACCCATGTCTTTACAAAGTGCGGAAAAGATTCTCGATTTCAGGGGTCTCATTTTTATATAATTTACTACGGTTACAACCGTAGTTAACACAATATTCAGACCAGGACTCATTTCTTTCGAAGCCAAAGCTTCTCTGTGGATCATGCAATGTGTCCAGACGCACTGAGGCGATTTTTGTTTTACAAGTGCTTGTATACTTTGTAATCTTCCGGACATTGAACGAGCATCATCGGTGCATATTCCGACGCAATTTTTCCATTCTATGTTTGCCTCGTTCATAAAATCATTTAAAATAGCAAATAATGCGAGCGCTGTTGTTTTGAGTTCTATTGGTTTGCAGAAAAGTAGTTCTACTACTGACATATTATCACAAAATCGAACATAGGCAATTAAATGAGAATCTTTATTACTATCTGTTGCTTCATCAAGCTGTATTGAAAACAATTTGTCACGCAACTTCGAGAAAAGCTGACACTGTACATCTTCAGCTATATCACCAATTCGACGAGCAACAGTATCATTTGAAAGAGGTATGGACTGCAATTGTTTTGAAAAATTATCTCCAAACATAGTTTCTATAATCTCAATTGCTGCTGGCAAAATAAGCTCTTCACCAATGGTGTGAGGTTTTTTACATCTGGCTATTTTATATGAAACTTTGTAAGATGCAATTAAAGCTTTTTTATTCACAGACAAAGTTTCTTTAAAAATGATTTTTGCTTTTTATATGATTTTAATTTTAATCCGAAGAATTCTCTGGGTTTGTTGACGTACTCACTATGAAGCGTTTCCAAATGTCGTTTAAGTTTATTAGGTTTCATGCTGTCCGCGGCCAATATTTTTGAGCTAATGATACACAGGGGCCTTTCTTCTTCATTTACTTCAGTACTGGTAAACCCAAAATTTAAGTATTCTTGACAATATTTTTTTTATTTTATTTTCGGAACCACGCTCGTCAGTGTACTTGTTGATGTTTGACTATCGTCTAATGCTCGCTTACTTCCGCTTAAAAATTTATCCATGAGTCTGCATAAATCTGCTGCCGTGAATATTTAATATGGTGAATTGCAATTAACACGAAAACATATATAACATACACATTCACGATAGATTCGATAGCGATAGAAGGATCGACTCGAATGAGACTGGCTGGAATTGAAACTTGTGTTATCGAACATTTTCCTTCTTATGAGAAAACATTTGCTCTGCGCATGCTCGAGACGGCATCGGTCGTGTGGATTCAATTTCACACACATTACTTATTTTTTCTCTTTTGTTCAGTCACGCTTCTGTTTTATTTCTATTATTATTCGAAAAAATGTATTCCCAGTTTCTAAATTTAGCTCACCCCGTCTAGGTTAACTTTCATTAACGAATTTTTCTACTTTCATATTCTTTTAACGTTATCTCCCTGTTTGGCTTTCATTTCAAATATAATATTTAAATTTTCCCCGTTTTCATTCGCTTCATCTGTTCACCGCCCGCTTGGCAAAATGCCAGATGTGGTTTCTCGCCAACGTTGGCTCGCTTTTACTCTTGTTTTTTTTGGCAGTTAGTTAAAAATAATTTAAAAACAGAATCCAAAATACTCAATATACATTATTGTTGTATACATTTTATTGTAAGCGGGGGGCGCGATGAAAATTATGATTGAAAACTGGGCCGCGAATACTGAAAGGTTGAGAAACGCTGCCTTAACCCATGGGGCTTATGAAAAGAATGAATCGTCTTCAATGAACTGACTAGGGGGATAAGGATTAAGAGAAAGATTATTGCACCAGGGGATTTATCAAGAAAGTTCATTGGTAGAAGTCGGTGGTTTTACGAAGTAATTTGAGATCTTACACAGGCGATTTGAAAGGAAGAGGGTCCGTTGAAAGTCAAGGCTAGTGAGATGGCTTGAGTTGAAAAGGGGTGGCAAGATATATTGACCACATGGCCGAAAAGAGAAACGTTTAGGGACTTATTTGTGGTGAGAATTTAATTAGGGAGTTAGTTTTAGGTATTGTTTCATATACAGGGTGAGTCTAAATTGTTTTTACAAAATAAGAGGGGTGATAGTACCCATCCAGACGAGCCATAATTACCATGGAACATAGGGTCGCATTCCGCTCTGAGAGGCAGAAAAGAGTAAAGTCGAAACGCGTCGAGCATCAACAAGACATCGCCTCTGACGTCGTTTTGTACCTGCCTACGTAGCTAAGCAAGATGGATCGGACGTGGCGGACCAGTGGCTTCGCCTCCTCGCTCACCTCAACCCACTGGACTTTTTCTTCTGGGGGCACATGAAATCTTTAGTGTACCTGTGAACTCGGCTGAAGATCCCGTAGCGAGAATCGGTGTTGCCGCAGACAAAATTAACACACCACCAGGAATCTTCGAGAGCCAGTCATTCTTTCGTCGGTGTGAACTGTGCAACGACACGCGCCACTGTGATCACTTGCTGTGAGTTTTTCTCTGATCAATCAATCAGATTGTGCAACTTTTGGTATCGTTCATTCGCTTTCCCAACACTGTTATAAGTTCATGTTGAAATTCTAATTTGACTCTTTTCTGCCTCTCAGAGTGGAATGCGACCCTATGTTCCATGGTAATTATTGCTCGTCTGGATGGGTACTATCACCCCTCTTATTTTGTAAAAACAATTTATACTCACCCTGTACATATATATTAATTGATATTTTTCAGAATGCATGCGCAAACAATATTGTGAATGTACTTTTAACTATGCACGGGCAAACTAATCATGGTATGGAATGTGATAAAAAAGTATTTCGAATTTGAAAGAATTCGAGATGCAATGAAAGAGGGTTGATGTTTGTTCTCTGTAATTTTTCTTATCGCGATTACTTTTCTTTATGAATTTTCTTGTAACTTTTTAGTCTCCATGCTTACAACCAAACAGCTTATCTACAACTATTTAATACAATCGAACTGATATTCTGATCATCTAAAAAGTGAATATTGAGTTTCCATCTGCAGTCTTGATTGCGAAATGCGATGAAAAACTTTGCAAAATATAGTGTTATATGTTTGAAAGCCAGTGAATATATGGTTTTCACGACTTTGAGAGTTGTTAGCAAGTCGAAACATTTGAATCGCGGTTGGTTGGGTTACAGGGTCCATATCTGACCAAGCTGCGCCAAACACAAAAGACATACAACGTCGACTTGAATTACGGATTGCGAACATGGCCCCTAATAAAGCTATTCATTTAGCTTTTACATTAGTTGTTTTTCGTGAATATAGATGCAAATTGATATGGTTGGTTTTGGGGTTTTTATGCCGCATTTGGCCATGCTGCTCCAGACACAAGACCGCGGTAGCCCGGTTGGAACAGTAACGGACAGCAACCGGAGGGTTGCGAGTTCGAATCCTCCCAAAGACTGTCGTTTAGAAAGGCGGCTGGTGCACGTTAAATATATCGTGGCCTCAAATGTCTTCACGTTGGAAGTGGAAGTTTGGAGAGCCAGCTCAGATGTGACCTCATCTGACCGAGGTTCAAAATGACGTGGTGTCCTCGGTCCTGCACTTCGGAGGTTGATGCCAGACCGTCGGTAATAGTCCGTTGTGCTGCTCCAGTGCGACGCTAATTAAACACCTACCTACATACCAGACACAAGTCGGGCAATATCAAGAAATAGACAAACGCAGTGAATTTTACCGCCGCAGAAGAGATAAATACACCTAGGTAGTATATACACCTGTCAGGAATCAAATTTACACCGCCTACAACTGCAAATTTGATGTGAAAATGATTCAAAATGTCGGTTGTTTTCAGATAGGGTCGGCGAAAAGTCCATGACAAAATTTAATATAAAATCACCCAATTGTCATATGAGTGTGCGGTTTTCACTAAATAACTTTACATGACATCAAGTTTTTTTTGGCATAAAAAACAGTTCAATTGTTTGCACATAGATGGCGCTATTAGCACTAGCTTAGCTTGCAATCCGCCATTCTAGCTATTACGACCCCAACGGAAAGAGCAAAATCTATTAAAACCTCGTTAGATGTCGCTCAAGCCACAAAGGGCGCCCACATTGAAATATGGTAGTATGTAGTGCAAAAATGCTCTAATAAATTCTAATCTGTATTGTTTTAATGTAATGTAATTTTATTAGAACAATATGTATTGTTCTAAAATGTAATTTTTTTATGGCCAAAATAAAAAACTTGATGCCATGTAAAGCAATTTTTGAAAACCGCATTCTCATGACAATTGGTTGATTTTATATAAATTTTGAAATGTGTCATGGACTTTTCGACCACCCTGTATATCTTAATTAACATCGCATTGGAGCAACACAATGGGCTATTGGCGACGGTCCGGAATCAATCAAGGGAAAAATCCATCTCGTCATTTTGAACCACAGTCAGATGACGAGGTCACACCTGAGCTGGCACCCCACTCTCCAAACCTCCACAGCACGCCAACGAGAGGACATGTGAGGCCCCAACCGATTTAACATGCACCAGCCCTCTACACGACGGCCCGTTATTAATTAATAAATTAAGTTAATTTAAAATCCGAGGACACCTTATCATTTTGAATCATGGTCAGATGAGGAGGCAACACATGAGCTGGCACCCCACCCTCCAAACTTCCACACCATGCCAATGTGAGTACATTCGAGGTCACAAGATTTAATGTTCACCAGCCCCTACATACAAGATGGTCTTTGGTTAGATTGAGGTACGTTAAACTCTCTGGTTGCTAATATGCCACTCTTCCAGAAACAAGCTACCGCATCCCAGCATTAGAAATGAATACATGAATTGTCAGAAGCCAATTAAGTGAAATGGTTGTACTTGTTCTGGTAACATGCATGGAACAATTCTTCGTTTCCTCACAATTGTTAGTCATATATATATATATATATATATATATATACTTCCAATTACAATATTTACAAGATTACTCAAATAATTATAGAGTCGTACAGGTCAATGAAGAAATTTTTATAAATTAGGACCGTATTAAATGTTAGATTTCAGTTTTCACTAGCACGTTTCTCAATTTAAAACTGCTTTCAAATAAATTGTTACAATAGTTGAAACATTTTTGAAATTGGAAATATACTTATTCCTCCTCTATTTCCTAGATAGCTTTTCTATTTATATTAAAATTATAAAAACTTAAACTGAGAGGAAAGTGCCGAAATTTTGCATAAAGGAAAGTCATGAATTGATTTCCATTGAAATATATCAAGGTTATTTATATTCGTAAAAAAAATTATTCAGTCAATCATTGATAGTAGAATTTAGCATAGTACTAAAATTATTTAAGATATGAATAAGACTATAATTTAACATTAAAAGCACTTTAAACTTTCCAATATCATAAACCAGACACAGCTGGGTAATATAACTGATTTCAAAATAGGTATCCCAAATTAAATTTTGATGTCAAAATTGGGTGTTGCCATTAGAAATTATGAAGTTTGCACAAATTTAAATAAGAGGATGGTCCCTGATTCAAATTTTATGCCAAATGAATTTAGAGATATCATTCTCCATCAAATGGTATCTTTGAAATTGCTCTACTATGAGCAATGCATGAAAAAGAGTGTTATTTTTCATGCAGCAGTACATATTTCAACACTTAAGACCCTTCAGGATATTGGAATATGGATTACTTCATACTGAAATGCCTAGGAAATTTGGTAAAATGTAGGACAAAACTCAAGAATAGTGGTCTATAACCTATTAACATTTTTACATGAATTATTAGAAAGAATGAAAAATAAAGACTAGAATCAAAAGTCATTTGATTTATTTACAGTGAGCTTTATAACAATGGAATACAAAACAACCATTTATCAACAGTCAACAAGATGGTATGTCAGTTATCCTGCATAGGACAAATAATGCACTTTCATCCATAACTATAGTTCGCTGAAACAAACGATCACACAAAGAACACTTTTAATACTGCATAGTAGTTTCGTATAAGTACCTTAAGACCCCAAACCAGCATCCATGAGAACCAGGCATAAAATTATCGCAGTTGTAAAACACGTTTTTGATGTGAAAAATGGCTTCATTTTAAAAGGCAGTGAGTGTTTCCGCAGCCTAAATCAAATGACGTGGTGAAGAACGAGTGAGATTCTCTGAAAGCAAACAAATGATTCCTAAGCGTCGTTGTCTCCGGCTACTGACTAAAAACAAAAACCAGGGAGAAATAAGAGAACAGTGAGATGCGTCTGACTAAGGAAGCCAAGGATTCAAAATACCAAAGATAACTCTTTGGCTGTTATCAGCTGACGATCGAATGAAGCTCGTGCTCGTACAGAGCAATGAGAAGCATGATGATAATCCCAATAGAAATGCCCAACACTTGCACAATCAGTGTCGTTATTGCAGAAATGCCTGGAGTATTAGCAGGAGCGGACAACTCGGGTAACTGGTGAAAATAAAAAAGAAAATAAGATTTCATTAAAATATTCATATACATATAATTATATATATTTCTTCAATAGAGTAAAAGAGTATATAGTAAGGTGTATAATAAGAAGTATAAAGTAAAATGCATACCAAATACTATATGGTAGAGTATAGTAAATAGTAGAGTATATAGTTTATAGTAAAGTAAATTAAATGATATATAGCAGAGTGTATAGTATACCGTAAAATGTATAATATATAGTAGAGTGTATAGTACACAGTAAAGTGTATAATATGTAGAAAAGTGCATAGATGTAGTATACAGTAAAGTAGAGTGTATAGTATACAGTAAAGTGTATAGTATACAGTAGAGTATATAATATACAGTAAAGTATATAATAAATAAAGTTTAGAGTGTATAATATAAAAGTTTAGAGTGTATAATATATAGTAAAGTGTAGAGTATACAGTAAAGTATAGAGTATACAGTAAAGTGTAAAGTATATATAGTAGAGTGTATAGTATACAGTAAAGTATAGAGTATATAGTATACAGTAAAGTGTATAATATATAGTATAAAGTGTATAGTATATATAGTAGAATGTATAATATATAGTAAAGTGTAGAGTGTATAATAAAAAGTAAAGTGTAGAGAGTGTATAGTAAAGTGTAGAGAGTGTATAGTAAAGTGTAGAGAGTGTATAGTAAAGTGTAGACAGTGTATAGTAAAGTGTAGACAGTGTATAGTAAAGTGTAGAGAGTGTATAGTAAAGTGTAGAGAGTGCATAGCATACAGTAAAGTATATAGTATACAGTAAAGAGAGAGTACAATATATAGTATATAAGTAAAGTGTATAGTATTCAGAAAAGTATTGTAGTATATACATTCACAAGATCAAAGAAAGCAAATCTGGCAGTTAAAAGATGAAAAAACAAGATGATGAATATAAAAATGTTAAATATATAGCCATGTTGGAAAACAAAATAGCCACCAGAACGAATATAAACAAGAGAAAAAAGGGGTTTAATTGTTATCCTCGAAGATTTTGATCTTGATGGTGAGTTTTTACCCCCACCAAAATAGCCATAGACCATTTTTATCATCTTGTTTTCATCGTTATTAGTCATTTTTGGAAGTTCTCTTAGATTTTTTACTAGTCATTCAAGGCTCCTACTGAATACTGGTCTGAACAAAAAATTATGATCACCTGAACCCTGCTAACCTGAAACCATGAATACTTGTTATTTTAAGACACCAACTTTGGTGTCTTAAAATAACAGGAGGGTCATTTCATGCCAAACCACACAAAAATGTGGCATTTACAACCTAATCCCCTCCAATTTTACTTAAAACCAGGCGATTAAACCTTAAAATCAAAAAGGTTATTCAGTGTCATGTAATATATCATCACGATTAAACTCTTATCTATAAAATAAGCCACATGAGTCCGATTAGACATTTAGATTGAGTGATACATAGGTGTTTCTTGGTACCGATTACATGATTCTATTAATTTCTAATATTTTTTCACATCGAACTCATGTGTCCCAACTTTAAACTTTCTGAAAGTAAGGACAAAAATGTACCTTTAACAAATATTTTAAAGAAAAAAATGAATTATACTTTTCTATGTAATTCAAGGTCAAGGATCGAATTGAATGACCTTGAAACTAAAAGACTACTCACAAGGTCATCTTATACATTATTAGAAAGTTTGTACATTTATCTACAAAATAAACCCTTATTTAGCCTGATCTTACAATTACAAAGGAAAATGGGGATTTAGTGAGGAAAATCATGAAATATTGTCTAATTTCTCAAATTTAAAATAAATTATAAGTAATAAGGTTCTTAACATAGAACCATATCATCTAAAAGGCTCCATAACAGTAATGGTTGAAAGTGTTCACATAATGTTGGTAATAAAAAAGATTGCCCCAAGTAAACCTTCTCTTCACTCTCCTTGTAACAGGTAGGTAGTTAATTAACATTGCACTGGAGCAATGCAATGGGCTATTGGTGATGGTCTGGGATCAATCCCAAAGGAAAAGACCGAGGACAACACCAATTAATTTTGAACCACGGTCAGATGACGAGACAACACCCCTGAGCTCACACCCCACTTTCCAAACTTCCACACCACGCCAACTTGTCCACGCTTGAGGATATTTGAGGCCATGACAGATTTAACATGCACCAGCCCCCTTGTATATGTCGGTCTTTGGCTGAACCGAGTTTCGAACTCGCAACCCTGCGATTGCTAATCTGTAGCTCTTCCAATTGAGCTACTGCGGCCCATTCCTTTTAACATGAAACTTCAGTAGAGAGAGATGGAACTCGCAAAAACAGAAAAACCTTTTAAAAACTTACTGGAATAAAGCTGTATCTTGAAGGGGTCACCTATTTCAACAAAATGATCCAAACATCCAAAGATTTAGTGCTAAGGGTAACGAAAAGGAACTTACCATGTCAACAAGCGCAATATAAAGAAACATTCCTGCAGTCCCAGCAAACACCCAATTGGTAGCCGAATGTACATTTCCCAAAGAAACTCCAATGACCATTCCAATGAAGCAAAGAACTGAAGATAGACCATTATAAAAAAGTGCTTGCTTAACCTTCATTCCTGTCTTAAGTAACATAGCAAAGTCCCCTGCAAAATGAACATGGAAGCATCTTTTAAGATATCGTATTTAAATGAAACAACTTTAATTAAAAATATTTCTGAGATGAATATGTGTATGATTACTGATGCTAGCATATCCATAAATAACATTTCTCAATATTTGTCATTCTTTTTTGGTCAGTTTCTGAAAATCTGTGCTAAATTTCGATACAGCTTTCATATACAGGCCTTTGTGGCAACGCATTTGGCGTGCTTTTTGTAGCGAGTTTTAGCAGGCAAAGGCAACCCTGCTTCATTAGGATTACGGCAAGGATTCTGTTCTAAGGAAAGGACCAATAGAATCTTTCCAAAGGATTCTATTCAACAGAAGGATCAAAAGGGGTAAATTCTAAAGCAAGGACCAATAGAATCCTTAATAATAAATTATTCTACTATGAAAAGATCAACAAAATCCTTTCAAAGGATTTTATTCCAAGAAATGAACCAATAAAATAGTTCCAAAGGATCCCATTCTAAGAAATGAGGCTAATAGGATCTTTCTAAAGGTTGAAACAATCTATGGATTCTTTAGAAAAATGTGGTTATTTAATCATTAAGCATGTTGTGGGGTAAGCAGCATTACACTACTCGGTAATCTTGCATTGCTCAGACGGTTCAAGTTTTCATTTCTTACCCAATTCATGAGGAAGTTCATGACAAAAGACTGCAACAGTAGTGCTAAGGCCATCTGCATCGCCAGATGCAAATGCTGCACCTGAAAGAAAAACAATATTTAAAATACGGAAAAATTTAAATTTATAAGCAGTGTATGAATCCCTATGTATTGGGTCGGTGCGAATGAAATGTCCGGAAAATGACCATCACACTTCGATGGCGATAACTAAAAAATACAGTACTTGACCTACTCGAAATAATCTCCCTCTGAATTGACACACTGTTGCCACTTGTCTGACAAGGCCATGATCCCGGAAATAAAAAAGTCTTATGGCTGGGATACGAAGAAGTCATCAACTGCACGGTGAACCTCCGTATCTTGGGTGAACCGAAAGAAAGCGATCCAGGTGACGAAACAGATGAAAATCTGTAGGTGACAAGTCAGGGGAATAGGGGCATGAGGAATCTCTTCATAGCCCAACTCACGAAGTGTCAACATCGTCCGTTGTGCGACGTGAGGACGGGCGTTATCTTGCAAGGGAACGCCATGCCTGTTTACCAAAACCGGTTGTTTCACCATCAATTTCCGGTGCATCTGTCGTAATTCATCCCAATATCGTTCTGAAGTGATGGTTTGGCCACTTGGCAGGAAACTGCGATGAATTATTCCAGCTGTAGACCACCATACAAGAAGCATAACCTTCCTGGGATGTAAGAGTGGCTTGGGATGGCGTCCAGGAGGCTGTGCTTTGCTGAACCATTGTACAGAGTTTCCGATTGTCATAAAGGATCCATTTCTCGTCGCAGGTAACGATACGCTGCGGTAGAGGTTCTCCTTTATTCCTGGAAAGGAGCGATGCACAGACTTCCAAACTTGTTGGCAATTGTCAATTCATGAGGCACCCAAGAATCCATCTTTTTAACCGAACCCAGTGCAGCCAGACGGCGAACAATTGTAGTATGTAGCTAGGCTGCTATCTCACTTGTTCTCCGCGGTTCAGCTTCAACCACACTTAGCAGAACATCGTCAGAAATTGCAACTTCTCGGTGACCATGTGGGTCATTTTCAGGTGGTCCATCTCCACTTCGCAAACCATCGCCGAATGGTTCGTTCATTGGCTGTATTCTCCCCGAATGCTGTGTTAATGTTTCGAAAGGAAACTGCAGTAGAATGTCAGTTTAAATTCCTAAAGGATGACTCTCAAATCTGAGTTTTCCATGTCGAATTTAAAAGCACCTTACGCCCAAACAAATAAAATCTGGAACTTGTACTTCACACGCGTGATAGCTATTTATTGTAGCTCTGGGAGACGTAAGATGCCCGAAGCGTATAGGTAATTACTTTTCGCTGTATGGGAGTCATTTCCAAAGCTATTTTTCATCAGACATTTCATTCGCACCGACCCAATACTTAGATTTCAAGTCTATGGTTTGTCTAGTGCGACGTAAATTCAACTACCTACCTACGTTTTCACCCAAACTAAATATTTTTCATTTCTAGCATCTTAGTACGCTGTTAAATCGACAACAAAGCGTAAGATTACTCAGAAAAAATCAGAATTAAAGTCGCAATTCGCGTCTTGGGCGGAATGAAACTGCAGAAACATTCGCCTTGAAATCCTTTATCCAATCTTTCTGTGAAGATAATGTGCAAATCTGACGTCTCCTGGTGGTTGTTTTAACGAGGTATCTCGTCATTAGCAAAACTGACCAGATCTTGATGGACGATTAAAAAACGGCAATATCTTCATTCGGAATTGAATCGGCATTCTTGATGAGATATTGATTGTGATAAACAATATCTGGTCGAAACCACTTAGATGGCTAAGAACGCTTCAGAGTGCGATTAAAACAATTATAATTATTGTTGTGGTGAGGCCCTTCTCATAGCCTTAACAGCTAAGAAAAAGGTAGGATTACTGGACAAGTGTACTTACAGACGGATATACAACCATGTTTACTGGGCGTATTAAGTGTAGAGCTTTTAAGGGTAGCCATTTGGCAAGAAACTGCGATGAATTATTCCAGCTGTAGAAAAGAAGCATAACCTTCCTGGGATGTATGGGTGGTTTGGGATGGCGTCCAGAAGGCTGTGCTTTGCTCAACCATTGTGCAGATCGTTTCCGATTGTCATAAAGGACCCATTTCTCGTCGCAGGTAACTATTCGTTGCAGTAGAGGTTCTCTTTCATTCCTGGAAAGGAGCGATGGAGACTTCCAAACATCTCATCTTGTTGTCAATTGTCAATTCATGAGGCACCCAAGAATTCATCTTTTGACCTTACCCAGTGCAGCCAGACTGCGAACAATTGTAGTGTGGCGGACACCTAGCTCGGCCGTTACCTCACGACATGTTTTCCGCGGTTCAGCTTCAACCACACTTAGCAGAACATCGTCAGAAACTGCAACTTCTCGGTGACCACGTGGTTCGTTTTTCAAGTCCATATCTCCGCTTCGAAACTTCACAAACCATTGCCGAATGGTTCGTTCATTGGTTGTATTCTCCCCGAATGCTGTGTTAATGTTTCGAGCAGCAACTGCAGCAGAATGTCCCAGTTTAAATTCGTAAACGAAGATGACTCTCAAATCTGAGTTTTCCCTGTTGAATTTGGAAGCACCTTACGCCCAAACAAATTAAATTTGGAACTTGTCCTTCACACGCGTGATATCTATTTATAGTAGCAATGTGACGTAAGATGCCGGAAGCTTGTAGGTAATTACTTTTAGCTGTATGGAGGTCATTTCTCAAAGCTATTTCTCATTACTTTCATTCGTACTGACCCAATAGAAAACACATACATCCTTTTTTGCTGGTAAACTCATAATAAGTGGTACGAAATTAATCAATGTCGCACTGGAGCAACAAAACGGGCTAATGGCGATGGTCCGGGATCCATCTTGAAGGGAAAGATTCAAGTACAATGCCTCGTAAATTTGAATCACTGTCAGATGAGAACACCTGTGAACTGGCACCCCACTCTACTAACTTCCACACCACGGCTGACCGCAGTAGCCCAGTTGGAAGAGTAATATATTAACCGGAGGGTTGTGAGTTTGAATCCAACCCAAGACCATTGTGCACAAAGGTGGCTGGTGCGTGTTAAATCTGTCGTGGCCTCAAATGTCTTCACATTGGCGTGGTGTTGAAGTTTGGAGAGTGGGGTGCCAGTGCAGGGTGCCCTGTCATCTGACTGTGGTTCAAAATTAGGTGGTGTGTCCTCAGATCCTTCCCTTCGGGTTTGATCCGGGACCCTCGTCAATAGCCTGTTTTGTTGCTTCAGTGCAACGTTAATTAAAAATACCTACCACACCTAACTACACCACAACAACATTTAAGGCCACAACAGAATTTAAAGTGCGCCAGCCTCCGTGTACATGGTCTTTGGCTGGGTCGAGTTTTGAACTCGCAACCCTCCAATTGCTAAGCCATTGTTCTTCGAACTGGGCTACCACTGTCTCCCTCATAATTAGCGAAATAGTTAAAATAAATTGTGGAGCCGTTTCAATTTTAATTTTACTGTATAGGTGTTTCAAGTACATAATCAATTGAATTAGAATATAAATTATTTTGCTTACCAATTGCCAATCCATCACAGAAATTGTGCAAACCGTCTCCCATGATAACCATCCAAGCTACAGCAGATACCGATTGAGGTATCTCATGGCTGTGAGCGTGACCATGACCGTGGTGCTCGGAGACAATGACTGAACTGTCAGAATCCGGTCGATACGCTACGATTACTTCTGGTTCAACGCTGAAGCTAGATCTGCCATGGAATCCAATTTCATGAATTGACTGGTTTGAACCCTTTTTAGATGGTGATGGCTCAGTTTGAAGCACTGTAGAAATCACAATAGAAATAGATATTGATAAGTATTATTTTTTGAGAAAGCACATTGAAAATTAACATATTTTTCAACAAAAATCTATTTAAGGAAAAACACAGAAAGTCTTTTAGAGATACGTTAAAAAATTAAAATTCCATTTTAACTTCATACTCCAGGACTATCATAAAAATAAAAACTTATATCAACCCCAAAGAATTTTATATTGCACATATATCAGAGTTAAAACTAATCTTCATATTCCAGAGCTGAATATATTATATAGAGGAACGAAATGAGAAGGTGTTGGTACTAATAATATTCTTTCACAAATTACAATATTCGCCTATTTGTTTTGTAGAAAGGACTATTTTCATAGAAAAATTTATATTTTATTCAGATCAAACAGAACAGTTTATAGATAGCATGGCAGTGTAAGCAATATCAGAGTGTGCTTAGAAACACAAAGTTTACACAATTTTATACTTAGGATATGATTAAAAACTTGTGAAAAACAAAAATTTCTAACAAGAACTAGCAGACCAGGGCATAGCATCAGCTCTAGTTTCTTATTTGCTTGTACTTGTGAGACAGCTGGGCTGCAGCTCACATTTTATATCTTATTTAAAACCATTTATAATGAATCTAAGCATCGATATGCCTGTTCATACCTTTCAAAGGAAATAAAATTAAACAAAAATATAAAACAGCATTTTATTTTTCAAATGTACTTTTAATAGCGTAAATTCTTATTTTCAATAAAGTACATGGTATAAATTCATACCTCCGTCATGTTACCACAATTAGCTTCAAACTGTTCCCTTCAATTGCATCTCATTCCCTTGTTTATATAAGTGGGATTTGCTGTCCTGAACCTATTTTTTGGTTAGCTCAAATTTTCTTTCCTGTCCTAATTTCTATCTACCTGATTTCTCATTGCCGTCTGCAATCAAGACTGCTGAAGAATTTCACCACAGCGGATAAAGCTCTTCTGTAAGCAGTTCTAGTAAGTATTATCCTAGCTCAAATTAAGTATATTTAAACTTTGTGATAAAACTGACAAATTAATCTTGCAACAGTTGATTTTATGTTGCTTATATCCATTTGTTGCCATTTGCCAATATACAAATAACGCCAATTTCTGAGGCTTATGCTATTGAAATAGAGATAAATGTCTTGTTTCCCCATTAATTGCATCTAAACAAGTGCTTTGAAATGTTTTCTTGATTTGTAATGCTCCATTATATTGAGGTTTAACAAAAATGAGCTATTTTAAGTAAACATACTCTGAATGGTTTCTTTCTCGTCTTTCTCCCTTATATGGTCATATGAATTCTTTTTGGGCTGGGCGAGTTTCTCCCCAACACTTCCATTGTTGGTACCTTCCTCTCTTGGCATGGGGATCATACTTTTTGGGTGTCTTGATATCTAAAACATGTAAAATTAAACATCCATGTAGACGATAAATTCAGGACTTCTATGAAATACATCATACGAATGAATGGGGAATTAAAGCAAAACAGGTTACAGATTCTATGAATATTATTCTGTTACCTAGTCAGCATGCGCCTACAGATTTTTTACCAAGTTGCTTGTCATTTCGAGTTGTTCAGCACTCAAGCTCTATTCGACATTAGAATAGTTTGAATAATGCTTTAGTAAAAGTAAAAAAAATATATAAATAAAACAACAAATTTGTGGAATTAACACCGATAGAAAACCTCCACCACAGTATCCAGACTGAGAACAGGACATTTTAAAGGCATGAAAATTAACAGTGATGGAACCAGGACATACAAACATTATAACTGTCTGGGCATCGAACTCAAACCTAATCTTATATTCAACTGTCCTATAATAGTAGCTGTTCTTCAAACCATTGATTACATCCTGAAGAACAGTTTTACAGCGAGAAAATAATCGACATCGCCAAACAACATTTGACTCAGAAATGGACACGATGACAACATTTAGTTGGAATTTTAAACTATATATGTAGTTTGTTAATTAGGCTATATATAACGTTTTGCTTGCAGTTAGATTATAATTTAATACTAATTAGATTTATTAAAATATATTAAGCATTTAATGAGACAACAAAAATGTTACCACATGCAACTTTTTAAACATTAGAATGCTATCAGAGTTTGTAGTCTTTTTAACATTTAACCACATTTGAACTCTTTTAGGGACAGCACTGCTTCCCACGACCCTGAAAAGGTTAAATAATATCCATTAAAATGTTTCGACCCTCAAAACTAAGAAATGCTATAAAAATAAAGCATTTATTCCTTGGCAAAAAAAGAAATGCATGAACCCTGGCTATGAGATCACAAACCTAAATATCTTGTTTATTAATGCAACATTTAAGGACTAAATATTAGAAGTATACGAGTCATTTATTAGAAATATACAAATCATCAGTTATGATGAGAGCATAATGTACTCAGGATTGTCACTCCACTTATAAAAAATAAATATTCAAACATTTTTTCCAAAATTATTTAATTTGCTTAAAAGAGTTTTTGAATCCATAATCAAAAATAAACAAATGGTTTCTTTGACAAAACGCTTTTACAGGTCTTGTGAAAATGTAGCAGTAAATTAAAAAGTTAAATATATTTATTTGTAATTATAATTTAACCTTCTGGTTAAAATTAATAATTATCTTTACTAATTTTATGAGTTTTGAATTAGTTTCTAAAGCATGTTTTAAGAAAACGAAAACTGTCAGGTAAAAATATACAAAACAGGAAAAGATTTGTTGGTTTGTTGAATTGGGTTTTGTGGCACAACAAGGAGAATTTTACTGACACAGAAGAAAGAAACGCACCCAAGTAAAACAGGGAAAGGATTAGAAGTTATACAAGTGAATGGTTATGAAGCAAAACACAATTAACAGGATGGTCCACTAGTTTCTGCCAGTATTGAACCAGCAAAGCATTTTGATCCCCAGAAATATTCATCACATCAGTCCTAACTGATTAAAAAATTGATTTCAAAATAAAAACAACTATATCGAAATACATTAGGTTCATTTCAGCTAGTCCATAGATTTTACATTAAATAGTTTTATACCAAAGTTTTTCAGATACGATTTCCCATTTATACAGATTACACATCTTCATAACATATTCCGAACCCAAAGGTCGTTTGGATTTTGTCCAACAGTCACAGCTTCATCCAACATCTATCTAATTGCCGCACTGATAGAACTGGCATAGCGATCCTTAAGAAACTCAAGCATGTCTTCTGTGAGGTGCACCTACAGTGAATCCCTTCACACATGGATCTCAGGGGAAATGTAGTGGATGATTTCGCGAAGGATGAACCATTGCCCGATACCCACTCATTGAGGTTTCATGAGCTTTATTGGAAAAAATCTTGATAAGAAGGCTTGGATCGTTCCCCGGTACACTCTTGGTAGCGTGTGGATCGCCCAGGAAGATCTCTTGCTCTCAATTGCGACAGACATATTCAGACAGTGCTCTCCACTTTTTCAATGGCCATCTGAGGGGTCTTGCATTTTGCTGTGGTAGCAAGATTCAATGCCTCAAATGAAAGTCTGACCAGGCCTCCCCAGCACATATTCCCGAGTATCTGGGTTGTCCCGAGGTGACCTGTTTCCTGAATCTCTTTTGGTTAAGACTTAGTGCTGGTGAATGGATTTGTGGATTTGGTCTAGCTGGAGCTAGACGTGGAGATTAGCAACACCATGTTCATAAAATTATCTAAAACATCTTTTTAAATAGAGATAGCCTGATCCATAAATTACTCACAGTAGTTTCTTTCTTCTGCCTTCTATGCGCAGTCAGAGCACCGAGCAGTCGTTCTGCAATAAAAAAGAGAAAAATGCCACAAAGAGCAGCAAGGCCTCGCCAAATGGCTTTCATTTCCGTTTCGAATGGATTTCCATCTGCATGATTGTGGCCTTCTTCCTTAGAATGACCATGCTTGTCTTCCCCATCTAGTATAGCCTAAAATACAAAGACAAATTATTTTTAGGCTAGATATTCACACAAATGCATATCAAATACACTCCTTGTATTGGAGGATAATGCGATATTTAAAAAAATTCTTGTTTTCTTAGAAATAGGTAAAAATAAAATTGTTGCCAATTGCAAAGAGTTGGTGGGTTGTTTTCGGGGTTTTATGGTGCAAGGGTCATATTTGTCCATTCTGCGCCAGACACAAGATATATAATATCAAGTAATAGACATACACACAGTGAAAATTTTACTGACACAGAAGAAATACACCCAGAGAGGAATGCACCCGACAGGTATCGAACATGAGGAATCAAACATGACAGGAATTGAATCTGCTCCAACCACAATTCACAGGTTGCTAGCTCAGTGGACAAACCCACTAAGCCACGGTGGCCCAAGTCAAGTGAAAAATCAATGGAGATCATGTTGAATATTTTAAGCTAATAATAAATTGGCATTAAAAATATTTTTTACAATCAACAATAAAATATCTCTAAAATGTATGATCAGTGTGAAATTTTGTAACCTGGGTAACATACCAGTGTAGCAAAATTAAAATGAGATAAATATTTGTGTGGTGCAAGAATGAGATTCTCTCATTCTTGTTGATACCTTGATGTATTTTACATACATTGAATCTCAATAAAACTGTCACAGTAATTGTTGGACAACTTATTTTTTCAGCATGTACAATCAGATTTAAATTAGGCAAGTTGAAACTTAACAAAGTAATCTTCCAGTATATCATAATTAAGAGTTGTTCTTTGTACAGACAAGTACTATTACATACAAAGAAAGAATTTTTGTGTGTCATAATAAACGGTATGAAAATAAGTCTTCAGATCTCTTCCTAGTGCTTTAAAGCTGTCAGGAAATTCATTTCTAATTATGAAGAGGTTGCAAGTACCAATAGTCTCATGCTTTCCCAAATTAAAACTTCTCCAAATAGAGCCTGGTTTTGTACAGAAATATTTTGAATTCCTAATTCCAGATAAGAAATAATTGATAATTCAATTCTTTGCTGAACTAACTCATCTGTGAAAAAAACAAATCACATTTTTCCACAAAATAGTTTTTATGTCCCATAGCAATTTTCAACCTTTTATCATTTCAAGGCACACATAAATTCATTTTCTAAAATTCGGCTGCACACCAAAAAATGTTATATTTTTTGGCAATCTGACAAGTAAAATAGGTATAATTTTGTTTGGTTTAAAAAAAGGATAGCTGCCTACCCCCTTTCTGCTACAAAGTAGCTTTTAAAAAATATTTATTGAAACATCTTATTAAACTCTGTAATATTAAAACAAAACTCAATGCTATTGATATGGATATTACTTGATATTTTATATGGGAAAACACTTGTCAAAAGTTCAAAACTAAACCACTGAATTGAAATACGTCTAACACAATTTAAACTACTTAACCATCTGCAAGGTGCACCAATGTCCTTTTTGTGGTATACCGGTTAAAAAAAATCACTGGTTTACAATATTCTTTCCATTTTGCATAAATTGCATCTAAACAGTAAAAATAAAGGTATAAATTAACAGAAAACTGACGAATTGTTTTAGATATTTCAACTTATAACTTAAATTATTTTAATTTAAAACGCAAATGTATGGACTATACAAAGCAGTGAATTTGGTAGGTAGCTGAATTAAAGTCACACTGGAGGAACACAATGGGCCATTGGGGACAGTCTGGAATCACTCCCAAAGGGAAAGATCCAAGCACAACGGCTCATTATTTTGAAGTCACATCTGAACTCACACCCCACCCTCCAAACTTCCACACCATGCCAATGTCAGGACATTTGAGGCCCCAACAGATTTAACAGGCCCCATGTACACAAACTTCTTTGGTTGTATCGAATTTCGAACTTGCAACCCGCTGGTTGATAATCCGCTACTCTTACAACCAGGCTACTGCAGCTCCTACAATGAATTTGGTACTGCATTTGATCAGATTAATATGAATGGAAAAAAGAAAGTAACAAAGGTTAAAAAAAAGGAAAATTTAAATCAACTAAAAAGTACTCACATGAGGCATGAGATGGAGGAGGCCATCACCCGAGAGACTTCCTACTGCAAGTCCAACTAGGAACTGTAGCAATGTGTGATAAAACCATTTCTGCATGATGGGAATCACAGCAACACTTAACAATCCACACAAGCTGATAAGTACAACAGCCAGAGATGCATACAGCCACACTACAATAGGATGCAACACATTTATTACATTCAGAAAAAATATGGGAGAAAAATAATCATAACGATTTCAGTTCCAAAATATACAAAATACAATAAAGATTTTTGAGATATTAATCATTGCAATACATGTAGAATCCATCCCCCTTACTGCCACCAGAGGTTACGCCGAGCAGAAATGTAATTTTATTTAAAAAAAAAACTCAGTTGGAGTTGTGACAGTGGCCGATCGACACACTTCCATGCACAGGTGGAGGTCTTTCCATGCAAATCATACACATGCCAGCATGTAGGCTGTGCCATGATCCATGTAACCACTTCTGTACCTAATTTCAGAATAATTAAATGATGTGTTAGTCCTCTCATCTCCGTATAATCCAGCTTCACATCTTCATCACTCTAGACACCGTACTACATACATAAAAAAGAAGCTATCTATTGGGTTGATGCAAAAGTTCGTCCCGTTTTTGGCACCAGATGGCATTGCATCGCAAAACTGAAGTGTTATCTATTTCACACATGTAAAGTTTTGATGTAGATTGAAAGAGGGAATTTTAGCGATTACTTGGGGAAAAAATTGTGATATTTGGTTGTTTTTTAAATTTTGTTATGCATTCAAAACGGCAGAAAATAAGGAGCATTTTTGACATATTATGTTTTTTATTTCCCGAAAGCAAGAATGCTTCGCAGACCCATAAGATATGCGTTGTGTAGGGTGAGGGTGTAGTTGACGATTCCACGTGTCGTAAGAGGTCCAGAAAGTTTCGTCACCTGGATCAGTTCTTCAGCCAGAAACCTCAGAACTTCTATGAGTGCTGGATTAAGCAGCTACCAGAGATGGAGAAAGGTCATCAAACAGAACGACACATACTATATTAATAAACAGTAATTTTCAGTAAAAAAATTTCTTCAATTTGTCAAAAAAATGGGACATACTTTTGCATCAACCTAATACAATTTTAAAAACTGATGAACAAATCAGTCTGCAAATTTGATTTAGATGAATTAGGAGCATGTCACATGCAAGACCGACCCATCTCTCATTTCACCAAAAACCCACTGAACACGCATCACCCTTCAATAAAATATTCCAACAACCAACCTTTTCCTGATATGTTTTGTGTAGAGGAAGCATGATGTTGATGTTCATGCGCTGATAATTGATCATCCTCCTCATCATCTTCAATGCATGAAACCCCATGCTGATCATGTTTATCAGCTGGTGGAGACATATTTGCATTCAAGTATGAAGCACCATTCCCTTCATGATGGTTCTCTGACGGTGGATATCCTCCTTCAATTAGACTATTGTGAGGTTGGGCTTCTGCATGAGGAGGTTCTGGGAGTGCAAAGAACTGCTGTGCACTGTTATTGTGCTGATGCTTCTCGTGTTCGAGACGACTGCCTGTAAAACCAGAATCAACATTTAGTGTAATTAATAAAATCACTCAGATTATATTAGATATGTTGCATTTTAGAAAGATACAATTCTGTTATGTGAAAAAATAGTTTTAGAGGAACAAAACATATTAAAATATCAAATTACAACTCTCTCGAAGTCCTATCCTATGGCCTCATCGTGGCGAGAGGGTGAAAAGGTAGCACAGGTGAAGTACGTCGGGAGTCTATACTCCTGGTAGGGTCACCAAAGGAGTGAAGGCTGTGCTGCTTTACCCTGCGGAAGGTGAACAGGTGGTTAAGTCAGACTGCTACAGAGATAGCTACCAGATCTTGTGTTCAATAGCAGACGCGTTCTACTCGTGTCATGGACTTGTGCAAAAATACTCTAAGAGGACGACCACTTGCATACTTGAAAAGCAATTGAGTAGATTATGATCAGTACCTTTTCATCACTGGTACCTCAGTAAAAAGCCAGGAGAGCTGCTTTCCTTAAATTTGCCCTGGAAAACTTTATGCTTGCCAGGTTCCGATCTGGCCATTTGATGCGGAATTGCATTGGAGTCGTACATCAAGACATTTTTAAGGACCCATCCAAAACCGAGTGATTTTGAGTGCCCAAAAACGTTTTTTGCACACTCAATGACTAAGTGTAATTTTTTTACACTGGGATAAGAACACCTTTAATAATCGGTTAAGTAAACAAGTAATATTAAAAGAATTTAATCCTTCTTACAAAATATCCAAAAGTACTCGAGACGCAAATCAAAAGTTCTGATGTGTTCAGATCCCACCAAAGCACTGGTGCATTGTTCCTAAACAAAGCAAAAGCCTCGGATAGGGTCTGGATTAACGGACTAATCAACAAACTCATTTCATAAGAAATGCCTTCTTCACTCACATACTCAATGCTTTCCTACCTAACAGTTATAGGCACTTTGTTGTTCAAACCAACAAAACACTCTACGAAACATGCCATTCAGGGCCACATACCACAAGGCTCAATTTTAGGGCCCAGACCCTTCAACTTATACATGAATGACATCCCTCAAGACAACGCCTCAATGTTCTGCATGTTTGCAGATGACAGAGATGCTAGCCAGAAACCAATGACTTCAAAACTGTTATGTTCACACTCATCAACTACCTCCAAGAACTTGAGTCTGGGCTTACTGCATGAAAAATTAAACAAATGTTGCATAATTTACTAAAAAAAAGGAATCCGCCCCTTAAATGCCCATATCGTGGGGTCGGGTAGGTAAGTATTTTAATCAACGTCGCACTGGAGAAACACAACGGGTTATTGGCGACGGTCCGGGATCAAACCCGAGGGGAAAGACCCAAGGACACCTCGACATTTTCAACCACGGTCAGATGACGAGGTCAAACCTGAGCTGGCCACCCACTCTCCAAACTTCCACACCACGCCAAAGTGAGGACATTTGAGGCCACGACAAATTTAACATGTACCAGCCCCCTTTGTACAAGGTCTTTGGTTGGATTCGAACTCGTAACCCTCCGGTTGCTAATTCGTTACTCTTCCAACCGGGCTACCGCGGCCCCATATCATGGTGTCATGATGGACTTTCGATAAACTTGGAACAACCTCAACAGTTCCCTAAGAAACAAGTTCCGAGATCTAGAAACATCCTATTTCCCTGAATTGCTAGGAACTCCGAACTTTCTATTGATAACAAGATGTTCATTTATAAAAACCTTGCTCAGACCAATAATCAGCTATGCCAGTCATGGTTTGACAGGCATAGCTGATGGAGCACAAACCCATATTAATATAAATTGAAAGCTATTCAAAATTCCACTCAGGATAATTTGTAACAGCCCCTGGTTCTATAGGAACATTAAAATAAGAGAAGACTTGAATGTGAAAGAACTCAAACGATTTTAAGAAATTCGCAATTTCCTTCTAGTTTAGAAAAGGAAAATATAAAACAAAAAGCCATTTAAAAATATTTTAACTTAATCCTCACGTTCTGCTCTCCTCGGTCTTCGCTTGATTTTTGTAGAATTCTGTTTCGTGACTTCTGTGGATTTTGAAGAGACATGAGACACTTCCTCCTGATCCACCTCAATGAAATTTTCATTTGTTTGCTGTTGGTGAGCAACGCTTACTTGAAGTTCTGGAAGAGAAAACATTTCCAGAAAAAAATTATGTACAAAATGAATCGCATCAAGTACCCACAAAAATTACATATCTAAATGGAATCGGTGCTATACCTATTTCAGTTTTATTCGGTTTGAATACATTGCTACTTGATATGTGGGATGTGTCATGGAACCTGGATCGATCATTATTGTCTTCATAACTGAGATCTGAAGGGTACGCATTGACAATGGAGCCATGACATGTGACAACCAGCAAACAGATAATGGAGTTTGAAAAACACATAATGTAGTTCAAGTGCATAATTTAAACAAATGCTATGTAGATACTTGAATACCGTAAACACCCTGAAAAAGTAAAAATTATAGAATTATATATAGTGTGAACAGTAAAAACAGGAAATACAATTGAAAACGTCCTAAATTATCGAATTTTTTGCATTAACAATAAAGTCATGAATGTTACAAAATTTAAGGTTAATGTCATTCTACTGGTTTCGAAAAATTCGTTTTTAAAAGGCCAACAGTGTATGTGCTTTAAAATAAAAAGGAATGTCCAAGAAAGTTGGTAGAAGTTAGAAAATCTGATATATACTTTTGTATAAGCAACTGTACATTTCAAAGTATAAAGAATTAAACATTGGAGAAATATTTCCGAGTGATATAAGTATAATGTAAAAAGTTCTAAACACAAATATGGGCTTTCCCAAAAACTTGCAAGTTAAACATCGTCCCCTTTTCGAAAAGGAATAGAATTTATTGGATACTTAAATCCCCAACGAGACTAATGGAAAGCTGCAAATCTAGAGCTGCATATTAAAATACAATGGACAATCTAAAGAACAAGGTAAATATTAAAAGCTAAGCCTTCGACCAAATGTTATTGTGCATCTTTAACCCTCTGAGGGATTCACATACGTAATTCCAACTTGTAACCTGCATTCTTCCCTTCATGACTACTAGCCAGTTTTAATCTTCTTGACAAATAGAATCTTTCCAAACGATTCTATTCTAAGAAAAGGACCAATGGAATGATTCTATTCTACAGAAAGGATTAATAGAACCTTTCCAAATGATTCTATTCTAAAGGAAAATAAAATCATTAACAAATGATTATATTATGAAGAAAAGACCAATAGAATACTTCCAAAGGATTCTATTCTAACCATTGATCAATAGAATCCTTCCTCGGATTCTTTCAACCAATCGATGTGGTTATTTAGTCATGTGCGTTGTGGGGTAAAACCAATGCCACAGTATTCGGAAATCTCGAGAGAAAGTAAAGTACAAGGCTGAATAGGCTGAGTAAGCTGCAACCTTGAGTGGCAAATGTAAAGGTCAGTGATAGAGTTTGCGGGTGAGGGACCATCCACGGCGATCGCCATTCATACTTTTGCCATTGCAGCCCTTCTCCGAACGGGCTTTCATGCCTATTCAAAAATCGATCGTCTCGTCGAAGAGCCAGGGTGGCTCTTGACCTTACACGTGAGGTCGTATTGTCTGGAATGCCAAATTGTAGGAGCCTGAACCCTTTGGGTCCCTCAATTCTTTCAGTCATATCCCTCCCAAACATGGGGATAGATCTTATAAATGAACCGTTAATATTGGTTATGATCTTAATTGAAATAAATCGCTCCCAAACATATTTTCGAAGAGACGACCTAATTTTTGCCCCTCTCTCAATAATCTCCCCAAGTTGATGCCACTGGACGGAGCTGGAAACAGCTACTTCAAGGCATTTTTGCCCATACAAATAATGAAGTCTCATGGGTTGGTTGAGTTTTTTATGGCGAAGGGTCATATTTGGCCATGCTGCGGCCAAACACAAGGACGACGTCAAGTGATGAGACACATGAAAGTTTTACTGACACAAAAGAGAGAAATGTGCCAATCCCTGCGCCGACTACAACTCGTGCAGGTTGCTAGCGAAGTGGGCATGCCCACTGAGACACGAAGGTCCCTAGTCTCATGCAATAAAAGTCGAAAAGTGGTTGCCCCTAGAGATAGGTATATTTTAATAAATGTTTTCCCGCCGCTTTTTGCATGAAAAACAACCACAATTTCGGCCTTTTTTTAAATGCACAATTTCTAAATTATTTTTCCATTCATAACATTATTACACGGATATATCAGGTTTCGTGCTATTCCGACTTTTGGCTCCTGTAATAATTCTGGACCATAAACTATACTTTGAGACACTAGAGAAATGTTATAGAAGGGATGGTCCTTTCCACTAGTTATCCTATAGGCAACGTGTGTGTGAGTATGTATTTCATTTTATATTTACACGCCTCTTAACCTAACCCCATCCATCTTTTTTGAAAAATGGTACAAGGACACATTTGAAAGTTACGACAGGTGTTCAAAGTGGGCTGACATACGAGTTTATTATGCACGACAGCATGGTACGATTCCTGTTAAATTTACACACAGAAAACTTCATTTAAAAAAGTGACGTGATAAACATTTTTAATATCCAAATACCAATTTTTAAACCAATTAATTTTTTCTAGAGTGTTGATTTCAAATGAAGTGGCCGTGGTCTTTCTTTTACACAAGGCGAAAATTAACGTTTTAAAAACTCCGATGCCTTTGGCCGTATGAATAAGACATTACAGGTCTGTCTCAACTTAAGTACTTGTGAAATAGCATACTTTTTTAAAAAATAGTAGCGAGTCTTTTTAAGCCTTATTTTAGTAGCAAATGTAGTTGCTCAGATACAAAAGGTAGATAGGTATATATTTTAATTAAAGTCGCACTGGAGCAACACAACGGGCTACTGGCGACGGTCGGGGATGAAACTCGAAGGAAAAGATTCAGCGGACACCACCACGTAATTTTGAAACACGGTGAGATGACGAGATCGAACCTGAGCTGGCACCCCACTCTCCCAACTTCCACACCATGCCAACGTGAGAACATTTGAGGCCACGACAGATTGAACGTGCACCAGCTCCTTTGTACACGACGGTCTTTGGTTGGATTCGAACTCGCAAAGTCCAATTGCTAATCCGTTACTCTTCCAACCAGACTAACGCGGCCCCTCAGTTACAAAAGGAATCAGCTAACACAAACTGTGCCAATTAAGTATGAAAAAGAATTGAAGATCCTCAAGAAATTTAAATTTCAAAATTAAACAAACAGCATTTTCTTAATACGGTTTTCATGGCAATCTAACTACAGATTCCGGTGTTTTTCTTTTATGGTTGCCACGGCTTGGCGCCAAAACTTCGAAATTGGCGTCCTTGAAAAAATTTTCCCCTGAAGAAAAATTTGAAAATATTTTTCCATCCGCTGTTAATTAAAAAGGGACTGAATTTTCGTCAACCTATGGTGAAGTTTCGAAAAAGTCGCTAACTTCCAAAATAGGAGCTTTTTAGACAATTTGCTTAAAAAGATACGCGTAGTCGCCAATGTTGAAAAATAGTAGCAAAAGGTTGCCTGTGGCAACCCTGACATTAACTTCTTATATTAACACGACCCCTGGTAATAGTTTCGTATGCTACCAAGAAAACTCACGAAAACATTTGAATAACCTTCCAACGTGGCATTTTAAATAAGAATGAACGGTCCATTATTATATTCCAGAACCTAACTCAAAATTCAGATATTCAACCCTCTTGAAAACTGGCCTATTTTTAATTGCTTACCTCCATCAGGCCAAAATTGCGCAAAGCATTCACATCCAGGTAAGAATTCGAATGCAGAGTACATATCGAACATTTTAACGAACACTACATAATTTTGAAGATATCGCAAGAATCATTAGCCAGAGGTAATGAAAACGATACAAACTTAGAATAAATGTAAGTGAATGTATACGTATAAATTAGAAAACAATGCATGTACGAAGGTGAACCTTCAAAAAGAAAAAAAAATGCTTCGCTAATGAAGTTGAGTGACAAAACATACTTTCACACACATGATGTGCGTATTTAATGATGAATATTGGTTAAGGGGACAGTCGACTTTCAAAACTACCAAAATTGATTGAAAAATCGATTTTTCTAATTTTAGCGTTAAAAATTAATTGATGTCAAACTGTGCAGATAACACGAATTTTTAAGATACCAATTAGGATTAAAGATACCAATTAGATAATTAAAGATACCAATTCGTTTTAGACGGAGTTACATACATAACAACATAAAACATATGGTAGATGAGTATTGTAATTAACTACAAAAACGCATTACTCTCCGATTCAGAAATTGGGGTCGTCGTGGCTCAGTGGGTATGCCCACTGCGCTAGCAATCTTCGAGTTGAAAGCCCGCGCAGGTTCGATTCCTTTCAGGTGCATTATTCCTTGGGGTATTTCTCTCTTTGGTGTCAGTAAAAACTTCCATTGCGTGTGTCTTTCTTGATATCGTGTCTTGTATTTGGCGCAGCATAGTCAAATTGTGCCATAAAACCCCAACAAACCAACCGATTCAGAAACTCGGACCAATCATAGACCTTTGTGTACACTGGACTGGTGCACGTTAAATCTGTCCTGGCCTCAAATGTCTTCCCGTTCGCGTGGAAGTTTGGAGAGTGGGGTGCAAGCTCAGGTATTCGTCATCTGATCGTGGCTCAAAATGAGGTGCTGTCCTTGGATCTTTCTCTCCGGGATTGATCCCGGACCGTCGCCAATAGCCCATTGTGTTGCTCCAGTGCTAAGTCAATTCAACTACCGACCAATTGTAGCACGTTTTGTGGTAATTTCTTCCTACAAACTGATTCAGATTTTCTGACATTTTTCCGATTTCGAAATGTTCAATTGTACATCTGATTTTTAATTAATTTACTTGTAAATGTTTTTTAGATAATTCTTGTAATCTGTTCTATATATCTCAATGACAATGAGAAATGTATCATGTTTCAAATTTTCAATTTAAAATGCTGCCTAACCTATGCTTTTCTTTTTTGCAAAAATTTTTAGGCGTTTTAGTACTTTTTTGCTTTACAATTGAGTGGCATACTTACTAACCACGGAAGGTACCAGGAATACCCGACGTCGAACACCTGCTCATGTGGTGAAGCAAACAATTGTCTTGACTAATGCTAGACAGCGGGCTTATGACGCATCTCCGAGACTGACTAGAATTCATGAGATAGACCCAATGACATTAAGCATCGACCCGAGTGTCGCCGAGTGATAAGCCGCTTGGGTGAATTTGTGTGGCAAACAACTCCTATGTTGTTTGGTTGGTAGGTATTTTAATTAACGTCGCACTGGAGCAACACAACGGGCCATTGGCGACGGTCCGGGATCAAACCCGAGGACAACACTCCGTAAATTTGAATCACGGTCAGATGACGAGGTCACACCTGAGCTGGAACTCCACTCTCCGAACTTCCAAACCACGCCAACGTGAGGACATTTAAGGCCACAACAGATTTAACTTGCATCAGCCCCCCTTGTACACGACGGTCTGGCTGGATTGGAACTCGCAACCCTCCGGTTGCTAATCCGTTACTCTTCCAACCGGGCTACCGCGGCCCTCCAAGGGTTCGGAAGATAATTAAGCATCGGAACCATGACGAGGCGTTCACGTTAGTCGAATTTTATGATGGTCAATGAAATAAAACAGATGCATATGTAAAAATTTCATACAAGCTTAAAAATTTGGCCAGGCTATAAAAGGTAGGACGATTAGGCGACGTCGGCTCCAGCCGTCCCCCGCATTCAAGACACCGATTAGGGTTAATGTAAGGTTGACCTGAAGGGCACCTACCTCAGGTCACATGACCAATCTGCGGTAGGCGAGCTAAATTTTGGGTCCACACCCTGGAAATAGCGATTCTAGTAAGAATTTGTCGAGACTTCTGCCATATTTTCCACGGGGCTGCACCCCAACTAAGAGACACTTTGTGTTCATCCCGAAACCGAGAAAAAGTTGGATCGCTTCGAGCGTTACAAGGCATTCGCTCTAGCGAATTTGACTACATTACACGTTATAGTTTGCCAACGTGTACACGGTTAAGCACTTTGCACTATGGCTACCAATTTTCGGCCACGTGTTTAAGGGAGATTTAGTCGCGACATTTTGCGCATTTTTAGAGATCCGATGTCACTCCAGTAAATGTTCATGGAATGGATAATATTGAACAAAGCAATTGATTTACATTGTATGTAGTGTACCAAGTAACAATATAGAATAAAAATTTACGAATTTGCATGTTTTAGTCCTAGCCTTTTATCCACCGATGCTGCAGGACTGTGAGCATTTTTTTATGTTGTACAAATTTCAAAAACTTGCTTGCTTGCTAGTAAACGGCCACCCTCGGCCTCGCGCCGATCAGTAGACGGGAAAGCTTCCTCGGTGTCTGATTCAAAAATTCTCTACAATTGTAGTCAATTAATTGCTACCATTAGTTCGACTTAATTAGTTCTAAGCTACTTTTGGTCAGTTTATTGCCCATCTATGAAAAAAAACTCTCACAATAAGGGCATTTGAGTCTGAGATGCTTAAAGCAAAGTTTAAGATCTTATTAAAGTTTGTCACATCAATTTGTTTCTTAATCAATGAAAATATGGAACCAGCTTTGTTCTATACTTCTTGTTTGCAACCCGAAAACGGATTTGCCGCTATCGATTAGTATATGTTAAACTTTCTATCGATTAATTATAGGTACTATTTCGATATTTATGGATGGGTAACTGCAAGTCCAACTGTCGATAATACTGGCAGCTAACATTGGAATATATTTGGAGAATATGTGAGTGCGTGCAAGCGATTCGAGAATTTTATTTTTATTGCGGGCGTGCAACTGCTTTCGTATTAGAAAGCGTTATTATATTTATTACGAACGTACAAACTATAATATTTGCAAACATATTTTTTTTGCATTGCAAGCGAAAACTATGATATTGTGAATGGTTTTTTTTAAATTATGCAATCGCAAATTGTAACCATGATATGGAATGTGATACAAAAATTAATTTGGAATTTAGAAGGGGGGGGGTATTTCAATTAACGTCACACTGGAGCAACACAATGGGCTATTGGTGACGGTCCGGGATCAATCCCAAAGGGAAAGATCCGAGGACAACACCACGTAATTTTGAACCACGGTCAGATGACGAGGCAACACCTGAGCTGGCACCCCACTCTCCAAACTTCCACACCACGCCAACGAATTTAGAAGGGGAGACGGAGTGAAAAAAGAATTGATAGTTGTTCTTTGTAATTTTGTATCGTCTTTAGTTTCCTTTTTAAATGTTTAATTTTTTCTAACAAGAGTTCGTTTCCATGTATGCATGCAACCGGAAATCTTATCTACAACTATTTAATGCAATCAAACTGATATTCCGATAATCCAAAAAGTGAATAGAATGAGTCTTCGTCTCCAAGGTAAATTATAATCGTATCACCATGCAAAGTTCCGACATAATATATAATTTATATTTAAATTAAGAATTAGGTCCATTTGGGAGCATCCCCCCCCCAAAATTAGATCTAGTTACTGGAGTTCCCGGGTAATAATAATACGGTACAGTTGGTCACTCTATTTTGCTAAGAGGGAAAAAAGAGTGCTATAAAAATGAAATATTGTATAAAATATAACGGTCACTAAAACTGATTAAGATAACTCATAACGGTACCGAATATATATATATTTGAAATCTAAAAAGAAACTCAAAACTACTTACTACAAAAACAAATGCAGCGGGTATTTTAATTAACGTCGCACTGGAGCAACACAACGGGCTAATTGGTCCGGAATCAAATGAAGCAGGATCTGTAAACATGGAAATTTAAAAGGAGCGGCACTCATAGAATTTCGCACGGAACGTTTTACCAGAAAAATGATACCTCAATTCTTATACTCTGTACCAGAAGGACGAAAGGAATTCCCACAGCTTGTTAAAGAATATTAATTGCAATCTCACTCAGCGGGGAACCATTTTTTTGTCGTGCCATCAGGTGTCTTCCACAGTGGGACAACCAACAAAAACACATCAGACACACCTGCTCTAAAGCTCTATTTGTAGAAGGAAATTGCCTTAATGAAGAGAAATTCAATGTTTTGTTCCCGATTTCGTCAGAAAACATATAATAGGCAAAATAAAAGGCCATTAATTGCATAACTTTACTGTCAGATTTAACTTTTGTTCTCTGACAAAAGTCGTCGAAATTCAATATTTTGACTTTTCTTTTCAATTATATCAAAATCTTATTCAGATGGAGATCTCAAAGCGAGAATGAATCTTTCTTCCTTTTGAACATGCTTATTGACGATGGGTTGTTTGTTTTGAGGTTTTATGGCGTTGGCCCTTGCGCCATAAAACATTTGCAATACAAAACATTTGGCACAACGTGGCCACATTTGGCCATGCTGCGCCAAACACGAGACAGACAACATCAAGTAATGGACATACACAGAAGGAAAAGTTTACAGACACAGAAGAGAGAAATACACCCGGGGACATGAATCGAGCCTCCTCTTTTGAGGGTTGGTTGTCTTGGAGTTTTATGGCACAAAAGTCATATTTGGCCAAGCTGCGCCAAACACAAGACACACAATCTCAAGCAAAAACTGTCGCGAAAGGGGGAAAGAGAGGGATTGGGGAATAGAATAATGGCTGGTTTTTTGTAGGATTTTGTTGTGCAAAGGCCATATTTGGCTATGCTGAGCCAGGCACAAGACATACAATATCAAGTAATATACATACATACACAATGGAAGTTTTACTAATATGGAAGAGAGAAATACACTCAGGGAGGAATGCACCTGACAGGAATCGAACCTGAGCCGCTCACATCTCGGAGGTTGCTAGCACAGTGAGCATACCCATTGAGCCACGAAGGCCCAAGGAATAGAATAATGGAGTGAAAGCAGAAAAAAATCGCTTGGTATCCCCCGGGAGCACGACACCCGTGATTGATAAACCTTTTTATTTCGGATTTTATGGCGCAAGTTATTCGGATGTCTACTTTTGCCGCTTTTACCAACTGGAGCAATGAATAGAATTCAATGAATAAGTGAATATCAATAAAACATTATCATCTATTTAGATTTATTGAGCTGTTTGGGTTCGTATCTGTTTCTTTAATGCATATCAGGAACATAGAAACGGTGGCATTCATTTCTAAGTTTTGCAATTCACGCAAAATGACTCACGAAATGGCTTAACAAAGGAAGACGGTATTTCAAAAGCTGAGTGAATAACCAAGAATTGCATTTAACACTGAAATATACAATAGAAAATGATTGAAAAACAAATCAGATATCGCTGTTGTTGAAATTCAGAAAAAAATGTATTTTCTGTATTAAAGTATTATTATCTGAATTCGTAAAAAATGAGGTTTCCATATTTGGAGGAAACATTAACTGATACATTAGTTTTAAAATAAGAGAAATTTAAACTTTTTTCGGGAACCACCAATACGTAGCGACTAAATCTGGGTATGAAATTTCCATTTCCAACAGCAATCGAAACTTTTGATACGTAATGTTTAGGAGGAAGGATTAGAATTGTTCCCGCCTTTTAAGGTTTTCCTCTGAATTAGATTTTACGTAATTTAAAATGTAGAAATTGAATTTGAACATCTGTTAGACACACACACAAAAGTACAGCCTAACAAAGTAAGTTTATACAATAAATGGCTTTATTTTGTTCCACGTTAATCTTCAGACGAAATCTAGAACAAAACATTGAATTCCTCTTCATTAATGCCCTTCTCTGTTCTAACCATAAACCATACCATTTTAAAATTCTGTTCTCAATTTTTGGAACTCGTGGGGAACAATGAAGGAAAGTATCCAAAGTCAAGATTAAGTAATGAAAAAATGAATATTACTTCCCGAGTGCCGTAACCAAGGAGATCAGAACTAAAAGGAATGTCTCTAAAATGGAACTGACCGAAACATAAAATATTATAGATATAATCAAATCGTATAATTGATATAATATATGGGTGCTCAACAATGAAATGTTACGCTTCAAGTATACTATGCAAGCTCAACTATACTACAATGCAAGCTCAACCCCCACTATCAACTATTTATGACTGGATTAATTGAACGCTATATTGAAACACACCAATGTTAATCTCCATATATTTCTTTGCATGGCGAACTCGGATATAGATACTCGAATTTTTAGGCAGATTTTCGAACCCATTTCAATATTTCCTGCAGACTGGTACTGGAAAGCGAATCAGAAAGAGTTGGGAAATATTGGGTTACACTATAAACCGTTTTTAAAGGAAAAGATCAATGCGACAACATAAATTTTAAAAAGGCAATCTTTTTAACAAAACAATTTGGGAAACTGAAAGGTTTTTAATATTCTGGTTTTAAACGTTTTCCCCAGGATATGCCTAACCAATTTTAGTGCTAAGTAGACAGTAAAAGTTAACATCATTGAACTACAGAATTAACAATTGATAACACCAGTTTTGGTTACACGGTACCATCAGCCAATTCACAATACTTTTCCATCGCCAAATGGCAATAATTTTGGAATATAGTAACCCGTCGGAAGTCTATCCAAATAGCCGTTTGGTGACGAAAATTTTAGTCGCCAATTAGGGGATGGGCTTATTCCGTGTTCTTGAGCTTTACCGGAGTTTTTTCGAAACTTTTTTTCACAACACTAAATAGAAATATTCACGTAATACACCACTTCTGCAAATTATAAAAATACTAAGCGTGCCCGTGCGAGAATTCTCGCATGAACAATTCCATCCCCCCCCCCATCCGTCGTAAGAGTGAAAGATGTAAGCGAATTTTTTTATGTCCAAAAATCAAAAAAGTTTATTCAATCACTATTTACAACTTCCTCCTTGAGATCACTTAACGTTGTTCCAACCATTTGTGTAAAGTACGTAATTCTTCCGCCAAAAGGCCTAATAAGGTTATCTTAACTCTCTAAAATTCACAAAAATTGTTAAGTTGTATATTTAAAAATTTTTTTTTTTTTTCAAATATCAACCTCGGGAGGAACATGCGTCGTTTATATCCTTATATCATCAAATTACATATTCATAAATTATTGATATTATGGAAAGAAATAAAAAATCAGTGCAACACATAAATAATTCGTCACCCGTAAGAGGCGTAAAAGGGATCTATACTATATAAATAATATAGATGAAAAAATTGTTTTCCGAATAATACTGGTAAACAATTTTATTGGAAAGTTGTTTTTACATCAATACTGGTAAAACAAACTGAGTTGCGTACCGCAATCGTTTTACACTCTGTTATTCCTATGGGTATTTCGAATGTTTCTTAACCCCCCTCTGCACACCTTGGAGAAATAGAACGGATTCGTCAGTGCTCCGGGAAATTCTTTGGATACCTCACTTGTTAAGATTCGTCACGTGTAAGAGACGTAAAGCGGATCTATATTATAGAAATAATATAGATGATGAAATGATATTCCGTTAGACTCAAGAACACGGTACCATTGCTAATTGGCGATAATTTTCCATCCCCAATTATGGGCAATTTTTATTATAATTATGATAACCTGTAGTAAGCGTGTCCAAATAGCCGTTTGACGACAAAAATTTCAGTCGCCAATTTGGCGATGGGTCGGTACCTTCGAGTTTTACCAAAATTCCTTTTAATGTATTTATTTTACCAAAATTTACTTCCTCATTGCTGAAGTTTTTCTCGGGTAGAAAATAAATGAGGGTTGGAATTTTCAGTGGTAACCGCGCTTGAAACCATGTATCAGTCATTCATAAAGCAAGCAATGCACACATTTAAGTTTACAAAATTTGAACAATTGTAAAATGGTGATCATAGTATTACATCGAAAAATAAATAAAAAAGTCTACATGAAGAAATAATCTCATGTATCACAAGTTCAGTTCTTATACTTACCAAATAATTACCCCCATCAATTCCTTCTATATTTTTTACCATTAACAGTACTTAACTACTTGTATAATAGTCCTTAGCTATTTAGTTATTTGGATAATAGTCCTGCACAAAGTCGTGTGTGTTCGAGGTTAATGAGTCATCTGGTTTATAGTTATGCCTTGGTCTCTCATGGAATGAATTACGTTGTGTTCTCATTTTCGTTTTAAATAACGTTGCAATCATGCATATGCAATACGTATCATTTCCATTGGTATGATTGTGATGTATATGATTCTTATCGATTTCGTTATCGGAATAAGCCCTGACGTATCGGTTAACTTTTAAAAAGTTCAAAGCACGTGAATGGGATCATTTTGTAAGCGACACCAGGTAGGTAGAGATTTCAATTTATGTCACACTGAAGCAACACAACAAACGACAACAGATCTATCGGTCTTTCGCCAGTCAGCTATTGGCTAAGCGTATCGCTCTCTTGGTGTGAACGTCATCACTGTACCGCCCATTATTAAACCTTCTAGTATTTCGACGAGATATCTCATCCATCAAGATCTGACCAATTTTGTTAATAACGAGATATATCGTCATCAAAATACTGCCAATTTTTGGGTGATCGATTATTAATTAGATGAAGAAAACTGAACAGATCAAGATCGGGTCAGTTTTCTTATAATGGCAAGATATCTCGTTCATCAAGATCTGTTAATGGTTTTGCTAATGACGAGATTGGTGGTGTCGGCACAACCACCACGAGGGTTAAGATGAGTTCTTAATCACTTATATTCAAGGTAGGTATTTAATTAACGTCGCACTGGAGCAACACAACAGGCTATTGGTGACGGTCCGGGATCAAACCCGAAGGAAATTATTCGAGTAAAGGAATTATTCGAAGGAATTATTCCCCACGTAATTTTGGATCACGGTCAGATGACGAAGTCATACCTGAGCTGGCAGCCCACTTAGCACTTATATCCAAGAGTTTATTATAGAAAGGTTATTGCTCTAATTAAACAGCCATATTCTGATTTACGATATCACTTGGAAGGTGCTTTGTCATATCTGCATCTGTTCTTTGTGTTTTGATGAGAATTGAATTTCCCTCCAGGTCATTAATAAAGTGGTATTTCCTATTGTGTCGTTTGCGATAACTTATTTTTTGATTAATCCAGTCCATTGAGCTTTTAAGGTACAGACAGAATCCAAATGCCATTCTGCAAACTCTTCAATATTCACTTTTTCGCTGATTGTCGAGGCCTATTTCTTTTTCAGTGCAGATTCATTTCTACAGTTGTTACCGGTTTTTGCATGTTTATTTAATTTCCAAAGTTTCTTTTCTTAAAACTCCAGTTAATTTTTACCAAATCAATTTTTACCAATCAATTTTTGTAAGTGTCCAGGTTTTTAGATTTAGTAACTAGTTTAATTTGCTTCTGCTTATCATAGGTTTAGTAAGCTTTACAAAACTTTTATTCACTCTTTTCAAAATTCCGAGTTTGTTTCAAGTCTGAATTTGATGTCTATTAGTAATTAATGTCATCGCAATAGTTTCTCAACTTTCTAGTAAACCTTCCACAATGTATAGAATTCTCTTTAAATAACTTGTTTACCCACAGTTCATTTTTTTGCTGTGTAAGTCCTTGTGATTTCTTTTCTGAAATTTTGTTAATCTTAGAAATCCAGCAAAAAATCTATTGGCAAAACCCTCTCAACGCGGTAGCGGCCCCTCGCCAAATTGGCGGCAGAAATGTTCGTAGCCAAACGATTTAGAAACGCCTACGACAGATCCCATATTCGATAATTATCGCCAAGAGGTGGTAATTAATTGCAGATTGCTTTACATGATTCACATGTCTTTCAATGTGTACAGCACCAGTGTTGTGTAACTTCAGTTGCCAACGATGTGAAATTCGCAGGATACCTTTGGCATGTAGGTAGGTTAATTAACGTCATACTGGAACACAACGGGCTATTGACAACGGTCCGGGATCAATCCAAAAGGGAAAGACCCGAGAACACGTAATTTTGAACCACGGTCAGATGACGAGGCAACACCCGAGCTGGCATCCCTCTCCAAACTTCCACACCACGCCAACGTGAGGACATTTGAGGCCACGACAGATTTAACGCCTTTGGCAGGACTATGGTTGATTGTGTACAGCGGTGATTGTGAGTAGATAGAAAATGAGGGTTCTAAATCAGTGGTGGAGAAGGTGGAGAAATCGAGTGGAGTTGAGGTGTACCGGAAGTGACGTCACGACCGGAAGTGGAGTTGTACCGGAAGTGACGTCATACCTAGTGGAGTTGAGTTGTTAGTTTCGTTTTCAATTTTGAGTTGAGTTTAGTCGTTTTCTTCCTGCTTCGAGTGGAGTTGAGTTGTTAGTTTCGGTTTCTCGGATTTCGTCGAATAACACGTGTTTACGTTTTGGACTTGCGAATTTCAGAGGGATTGGATTTAAGGCGAATTTCAGAGCGGTTGGATTTAAGAGCTGATTTTTCTGTAACTCGTAGCGCCATCTATTAGTACTTTTTGAGTAAAAAAATAATAAAATCTTTAAAACATATTTTTAAAACTAAAAGATGTGATATTTTTTGCTGGGATCGAACTGACTACCAAAAAGTACTCGTAGTCGAGTGTTAGTTGGATGAGAATATAACCATTCGGCCACGAATACCTGGTTACTTACCGAAATATAATCAATTTAAATCTGAATACATTAAGTGCGTAATTGGCTGTTAAAATAGTATAGATTGCTCCACCACATCAATAAGTTCGATCAGTTTTTATCTGCGTTTCTGACATAGAAAGGTGAATGTGGTGGAGAATGACGTCATTCCAACGTGTTCAAACGTGGAATCAAACACGTGGTGGAGAATGACGTCAATCTAACGTGTTCAAACGTGGAATCAAACATGTGGTGGAGAATGACGTCAATCTAACGTGTTCAAACGTGGAATCAAACATGTGGTGGAGAATGTGGTGGAGAATGACGTCAATCTAACGTGTTCAAACGTGGAATCAAACATGTGGTGGAGAATGTGGTGGAGAATGACGTCATTCCAACGTGTTCAAACGTGGAATCAAACATGTGGTGGAGAATGTGGTGGAGAATGACGTCAATCTAACGTGTTCAAACGTGGAATCAAACATGTGGTGGAGAATGACGTCAATCTAACGTGTTCAAACGTGAAATCAAACACATGTGGTAGGCAATGAAGTCACTCGAGAGTAGAGTAGAGTTGAGTAGTAAGTTTACCTCCGCGTTTCTGACATGAAAACGTGAATGTGGAGAAGAAAAGTTTTAGTACCGAATCTGGCAATGGTATGTAATAAGGTTATTTGTGGACTCGCAGAATGGCAACACCTGGACCCATTCTAACAGGTCTGACCAGTAAGATTCTTTTGACTGCAAAATATCCCAGAGGAGGACGTGTCGCTGCCCTGAAATCTTGGAAGTGATATCACTTGTATCTTCAAACGTGTTCATTCCTGTTCCTTAGTGCTTTTAGTGGAAAAACATGAAGCGATCATTTCCTTTTGGATATACTTTACCCTTTACAGATCAAAAAGTGGATATGCTTTCTGAGGCCGATTCGTCCTGAAACCAGTCCTTTTGTCATCTACCCTTCTGAACTCCAAGGCATTGAGTACACCCCTCTTTCATGTCAGAAACTAGCCTTTTGTTATCTACCCTCCTGCATTCCAAAGCATTGTACGTACTTGTCCTGCATTCCAAGGGCCAGCCCCTACCTGTATTTCAAGATAGTACGTGTAGTCGTTTCGCATTCTCATTCTATCCTGTGAGCGTGTGTAGCGCTTTCTCATTTTCCTGCCTCTTATACTTAACCTGTGTGTGAGAGAGGGACGCATTCTCATTTTTCTCATAGAACTTTGCAAGCCAGTATACCATATGTAATGAATACACACGTTTGTGGACTTTGCAGCAACACCTACAGCTCCAAGTTTAATTTGGAACGTCATGTTTCTTCCGTGCATAACGAGGAGTCATTTCCGTGCATATTATGTGAGCGAAACTTTAATAGAAAATCAACCCTTCAGCGACACGTAGCCAGTGTACACGAAAACAATGATTTCCGTTGTGATGTGTGCAATAAGGCATTTTCAAGACTTGACGCACTTACGCGACATAAAAAAAGCCTCCATCAACAACCTCCAAAAAGAAAAAAACCCGGCGAGGCTAACCCTGAGAAAAGCAAGCGGCCCAGACGCAGTGAAAACTTTCAAGGGGGTAATAATGTGAATCCTGGACCATCAACGGGTGGAGTGAATCCTGGACCATCAACATCAGCGGGTGGAGTGAATCCTGAAGCATCGACATCAACGAGTGGAGCTTCTTCTCGAACTGTGCGACGGAAAGAGAGTGCGTTTGGAAATCGTCTCTCTACTTGGACTCTTTCGAACCCGCAAGGCATACTAGATGTCTCCGAGTTTATGGAGGCAAAGAGGAGCGCAGCTGTGGAACTAATTACAGAAATTGTTCATCAGCAGAATGCAGTAAAGGTAAATTTTCTACTTATATGTATCTATGAACGTTTCTCGGAAGGCTCACTTTTCAAAGAGTGTTCTTTTAAAACTAAAAATGTTGCATTATTACCTATAAATGAAATTGACTACGCTTTCAGTATTGCTTCAGAAAAAATTTTAAAAGAAAGCGAAGAATTTGAAATGAAGGATTCAGGTTGGGCCCTTAAATCTATTGTTAAATTGGAAATACGATGTAATAAATATTTACCTTTACGAGGAACTAGTTTTATAGAGTTACCAAATGAAATAAAATTAAAACGTGCGGTTGTAAATGTTAGAAATTCAGACAATGAATGTTTTCGTTGGGCCATTTTAGCTGCATTATTTCCAGCAGATCAAAATACATCCAGAGTTTCAAACTATGTCAACTTTAAGGATGCTTTTAACTTTTCTGGGATAAGTTTCCCCCCCTACAAAACCAGAAGAAATAAAAAAATTTGAAAAAAACAATAATGATATTTCTATTAACGTTTACTCTTTTTGTAAAGATATGATGATTTTTCCATTAGTAGTCACACCCAAAATTAAAAATAAACACGTTGATCTTTTATTTATTAAAGAGAAAGAAAAATCTCATTATTGTACAATTACTAGTCTTTCACGTCTTGTTTCAAGTCAATTAACCAAAGGAAAGCGAAGACATTTCATTTGTAGACGATGTTTAAGCTTTTTTAGTTCAAACGATAGTTTAACTTTACACTCTGAGCTTTGCAAAATGAATGTTCCTTGCAAAATAGAGATGCCTTCTGAAGAGAAGAAGTGGGTTTTTTTTAATAATTTCAAGCATTCTCAATACGTGCCTTACGTTATTTATGCTGATTTTGAAACATTGACTGAAAAAGTATCCACCTGTGCTCCTTTTGATGATGATTGCTCATACACTAACGTGTACGAAAAGCACAAGCCTGTAAGCTTCTGCTATTACGTAGTCGGTCGAGGAGAAACCAAACCTCCGGTAGTTTATAGAGGAGAAGATGCTTCGCGGAAATTCATAGAATGCCTTCAGATGGAGGCGCAGATCATCGAGTCAAAGTACACAAACTTTGTGCCGATGAAGGAATTGAATGAGTCGCAGAAAAAACTCCATGAATCAAATGTGTGCTTCATCTGTCAGAAGCCAATCTCAGCTGGAGACATAAAAGTGAGGGATCATGACCATGTGACTGGGAATTACCGAGGACCGGCACATGCGTCATGTAATTTCAACTACAAACTGCCAAATTTTATCCCGGTTTTTCTCCATAACCTCGCAGGTTATGACTCGCATCTTTTTATTCGGGAATTAGCGGAGGACTCTAAAAACATAACCGTGATTCCGAATACAGAAGAAAGATACATCTCGATTAGCAAAAAAACCGGGAATAAATTTAATTTGAGGCTTTTGGACACAATGAAATTCATGGCCAGTAGTTTAGATACCCTCGCGAATAATCTCCTACAACATGAATTTCACCATACGAAGAATCATTTTCCTTCAAATTGGAAACTTATGATAAGAAAGGGTGTGTACCCGTATGATTACATGGATTCCATGGATAAATTTTCCGAAACACAACTTCCATCTCAAGAAAAATTTTATAATGTGTTAAATAAAACAGCAACTACGGATAGTGATTACGCTCATGCAAAAAATGTGTGGAAATCTTTCAACATTAAAACCCTCGGAGAATATTCGGACTTATATGTTAAAACTGATGTTTTACTGCTCTGCGACGTTTTCGAAAATTTTCGAAAACTATGCATGGCATCCTACAAGCTAGATCCTGCATGGTATTATACCGCTCCAGGACTATCTTGGGATGCCATGTTGAAGAGTACCGGAGTGAAAATAGAACTTTTAACAGATTATGACATGCTTATGTTTGTCGAACAAGGAATCAGGGGAGGAGTTTCTCAATGTTCTCATCGACATGCTAAAGCAAATAATAAATATATGTCTAATTATGATGATTCTCAGCCCTCCAGCTACCTTCTCTACCTAGACGCCAATAATTTGTATGGTTGGGCGATGTCCCAGAAACTACCTCTCAAAGGATTTGAGTGGTGCAACATTATTGATATAGATACACTGCGTAATGATGACCAAAATGGATACATTTTAGATGTGGACTTGGAGTATCCACAGGAACTCCATGATCTACATAGTGATTATCCATTAGCTGCCCTAAATGCCGTTCCTCCTGGGTATAAGGAAAATCGCTTACTACTAACGCTCACTCACAAGGAGAGGTATGTTATTCATCATAAATCTCTTTTGCATTATTTGGATTTAGGTCTAAAATTAAAAAAAATTAACAGAGCTATAAAATTTATAGAAACAGATTGGTTAAAAACTTATATAGAACTGAATACAAATATGAGAGCAATAGCTAAAAACTCTTTTGAAAAAGATTTTTTTAAACTCATGAACAACTCTATATTTGGAAAAACCATCGAAAATATTCGACGAAGAGTTGACATTCGGTTATGCTCAAACGAAAAGTCCGCTTCAAAATTGATAGCTAAACCTAATTTTAATCGCAGGACAATTTTTTCAGAAAATTTAGTAGCCATTCATATGCAAAAAACTAAACTAATTTTTAACAAACCCATCTGTATTGGTATGTCAATACTGGACATATCCAAAACTTTAATGACTGATTTTCACTATAATGTGATAAAAAATGAATATGACGTAAAAGCAAAACTATTATATACTGATACGGACTCTTTTATTTATCATATTCGCACAAATGATTTTTTCGAAGATATTAAAAAAAATTTGGACCTTTATGACACTTCAGATTTCCCAGAAAACAATAAATATGATATTCCCAAATTAAATAAGAAAATAGTAGGTAAAATGAAGGACGAGAATAGTGGTAGTATTATGACCGAATTCGTAGGGTTAAGGTCAAAAATGTACTCGTACAAAGTCGAAGGTAGGAAGGTAGTTAAGAAACTGAAAGGCATCAAAAAACAGTCAATTGAACAAAGCATTAACTTTGATGACTATCTAAAATGCCTATTACATAAACGAAATAAGCATGCAAAGATGAATCTAATCAAATCCAAGCATCATACTTTGTATTCAATAACCCAAAATAAACTTGCCCTCTCCTCCACTGATTCCAAACGATACGTTCTCGATGATGGTATTCATACGCTACCTTGGGGGCATTACTCGCTTGTCTGATGTAATGTATATATGTATATTTGCTCTAAATTCTTTCGTATTGTGCTATACTGAACGCTTTCGTATTTTGCTGTACTGAATGCTTTCGTATTTTGCTGTACTGATTGCTTTTGTATTTGATTTAAAAAAATTAATATGAGATGTATTATATATATATATATATATATATAAATTCTATGTGTTACTATACTAGATGTTAAAAATATTTTCCCTAACTTTACCCCAGAAATTCATTGTGTTTTGTCAAGGAACATGGAATTATGCTTATAAAAAAAAAGAAAAAAGAAGTATTAATGACTTGGCCATATGGGTCAGTTTACTATTGAGGGGTACATTATTGTTTACATACATGCTCTGATTATGATTATTTAATAAACGATTTTTTTTCTTTAAAAAAAATGTTTCTCTCTTTATTTAAACTTACAAACAAGTATTTTTCTCATGTTATGGTTACAATCTGCAATTTGTTATGAAAAAGTTATTGCATTAGAAAACTGATTTCTCTACCACTATTTTGAAAGCATGTATATATATAATCTACCATTGAACAAGATTTATATATATTTTTTGATAGAAAGTAGATGAAATTAAGGAAGTATAGTTTGAGTTTTTTTACTATTTCTAGTAGAAATATCAGTAAAGTAACAGAAGTTGCATCTCTGTAACTGGACTGAATGGGTAAAGACGAGTTAGCTCAGTATTATGAAGACCCTAGCTTACCAGGGAGCTTTGGTGGAATAAATGCCTTGTATCAAGCAATGAAAGGGAAAGTTCCAAAAAAGACTATCAAAGAATGGTTGGAGAGTCAGAATGCATACACCCTACATAAAAGCGTTCGTCGCAACTTTCTGCGAAACAGAGTTATTGTTGGGGGAATCGATTTTCAATGGCAATTGGATTTAGTAGACATGTTAAGTGTTGTAAAATACAACGATGGTTATCGATATCTGTTAACATGTATAGATATTTTTTCTAAATATGCATGGGTCATACCTTTGAAACGGAAAAATGGATCTAGCATTGTAAATGCATTTAAGTCAATTTTCAAGGAAAGAAAACCGAAAAAATTACAAACAGATCAAGGAACTGAATTTACAAATAAATCATTTCAATCTTATTTAAAATCTGTCCAAGTAAAGTTTTTCACGACAAATAATGAAACCAAAGCTAGTGTTGTTGAAAGATTCAATCGTACTTTGAAAACGAAAATGTGGAAATACTTTACCAATAAAAACACCTATCGATTTATAGATGTCTTAGACCAACTCGTACACAGTTATAATCATACACTCCATCGCAGCATAAAAAAAGAACCTATTAATGTAACAGTTGAAAATCAAAAACAAGCGTGGAATACCTTATATGGAGATGTAAATAAAACTAATGTTAAGGAGATTCCATTCAAATTTCAGGTTGGAGACTTCGTTAGGGTTGCAAAGACTAAATTAACATTTGAGAAAGGATATGAAAATAATTGGTCCGAGGAAATATTTACGATTCAGCGTTGTATACGTAGAAAGCTACCAGTATATAAGATAAAAGATTTAATGGGAGAAATAATCACTGGTACATTTTACTCAGAAGAACTGCAGAAAGTTAAAAAATCGCATTCTTTTCATGTTGAGAAAATTTTAAAGAAGAGAGTAGTTAAGAAACGTTTGGAATACTTTGTCAAGTTTAGAGGTTATCCTCGCAAATTTAACGCCTGGATTCATTCCAAAGACTTATTTTCGATAAATTGAGTCTGCTCATTAAATTTGTTTCGCTTCCATAACCCACAATGAGTTTCTACGTCACACTGCCCAGCGACAGCTCTATCGAGTTTTATCCTGGCAACACAATGTCTCACTTCTACACGAAACTCCCCAAACGTCTAGAACTCTCAGGTGAATGGGAAGTTGGATTAGTTGAAATAATTTATCCCAGAATGTGGAATAACATTATTGATGGTGAAAATTCTTTCGAATATGATTTAGGAAACGGAGTAAAAACGAATGGAAAAATAGCGTGCGGATTTTATGATTCTCCGATTGACATTTTAAATGCATTTCCGAAGCACATAAAAATTCAAATGAAATATAACAAACACACAAAAAAGGTGGTGTTGCAGCTCACTAACGGAGCAAAGCTGCGATTATCCAAGGGATTAGCTGAAAACTTAGGTTTTGAACCTAATAAAGTGATTGGAGAAAATATTATTCCAGGAAATGGAGGCATAGATACAGTAATCACTGAGAGTCCTTTTGTTGCGGATCCTAATGTTGATTTACATTTGCTGTACGTTTACACCGATATCATTCAGCCTGAATTTGTTGGTGGGGTCTTAGCTCCTCTTTTACGAACTCTGACAGTGAAGGGAAGAGATGGTGACATGATTCAAGAACAATTTGAGAGACCTCATTATTTATCAGTTTCCAGAAAAATTTTTGACTCGATTGAAATCGTTATAAGGACACACACTGGTCGTTACGTCTCATTTGAACGCGGGAAGTTGATAGTGAAACTACATTTTCGCTTGAGACATTTGTAATCTCTAGAACAAAATGTATCAACCTTATCGTTGTTGCACCAAAACATTTGAAGACTAATATACTCAGCAAGCAGGTAATGGCTTGTCATATTACAAAGGCATCTCTCTGCAGAAAGGAAGTGGCTTGGGTGGAATTTTTCGAAGCATGTTTAGGATGGTTTTTCCTTTATTTAAATCAGGTGCGAAAGCATTGGGAAAGCAAGCACTTCGATCTGGGGTGGATATTGCAAATGATTACTTGCAAGGTAAAGATGTAAAGTCAGCTATCAAAGACCGAGCTAAAGAAGCAACGAAAACTTCAACCGATAAAGTATCCACTCGAGTGAAATCAATGGTTGGAGGAAATAAAAGGAAACGCACAAATAAGAAACGCATCATTCGAAAGAAGTATCGCAAGCTGTGTGCACCTGACATATTCTCATAATCTTTAGCATGGCCTTAATACGAAATGATTCCCTACCCTCTGTGAAATCTGAACTGGACTTATTTCTTATGCCACCGACTCAAACAGCTATTGAAAAAGGGCAGTGGTCTGAATTTTATCCCATAGCTAATATTCGTGATGGTGGACCTATCGAATTCAACATATCTGGTAGTGGTGAGGAATACATCGATTTATCAGCAACCCAACTCTATGTAAAAGTTAAAGTTGTAAAGGACAATGCAGTTTTACCAGAAAATGAAAAAGTTGCTCCATGTAACTTATTTCTTCACTCGTTATTTTCCCAAGTCGATGTGAGTTTGAATGAGCGTCTAATTTCATCATCCAGTAACACTTACCCTTACCGAGCTTACATTGAGACTTTGCTCAATTACGGCTCTGATTATAAGAAAAGCTTCCTAACTTCAGAATGCTTCTACAAAGATACAGCAGGACACTTTGATGAAACCGATCCTTCAAGTGAAAATGCAGGGTTGAAGAAACGGGCTTCTATGATTGAAAAGAGTAAAGTTTTAGATATGATTGGAAATTTACATTGCGACTTGTTTTATCAAGATCGTCTATTACTCAACTTGGTAGACTTAAAGTTAAAGTTAATACGCAGCAAACCGGAGTTTTGTCTCATTGCTCCTCAAAAAGCAAATTATGACGTTGTTATTGAACATGCATCCCTTTTCATCCGGAAAGTGAAAGTCAGTCCAGGTGTTTTAATTGGACATGCCAAAGCCTTAGAAAAATCATCTGCAAAATATCCAATGGATCGAGTTTTGTGTAAGCTATATTCAGTATCGAAAGGTTCTTTCTCATTTTCACAGGATAACATATTTTCTGGGCAACTCCCGAAACGGATAGTTGTAACATGTGTCGATCATGATTCATTTAGTGGCACTTACCCAACAAACCCACTTTACCTCAAGCATAACCATGTAAATTTCATAGGCGTTTACGTAGATGGAAATCCTATCAGCTACAAACCCTTGGATCCTAATTATGCCGACGGCCAATTTATTCGTGCTTACAATAGTTTGCTCCTAGGAAGTGAAAAACTCTCATCCAATAAAGGTATCTATATTAACAGAGATGAGTTTTCCGAAGGGTACACGCTATATGCCTTTGACTTAACACCAGACTTGGGTGATGGCAACCATTTAAATTTAATTCATCAAGGAAATCTTCGCATTGAAATAAAGTTTGCAAACGCTTTACCGAAAACTGTTTCAGTGCTGGTATATGCAGAATTTCAAAACGTGATCGAAATTACGAAGTCTAGAAATATTTTGTGTGATTTTTCGATATGAATGTGGTACAATTGAATAACATTTTACGAAGTGATGCATACACACGTTTATATTTTGTTGGAGTTTTCCCAAGTGATCGAATTCCCAAGAATTTTAAGAGTTTTCCGGCTGCATTTATTTTAAACACCGATCCTCATCACAAACCAGGGACTCATTGGTTAGCTGTTTATATGAAATCACCAACAAGTGTAGAGTTTTTCGATTCGTTCGGTCAACCACCTTCGTATTTTTTGGGCTACATACATGACTACTTCAAAAAAGTTCCGCATGTGGTCTACAACGACATACCTCTTCAAAGTGTTAAAACTGCTGTTTGTGGACAATATTGTGTATACTTTTTGTATCAAAGATCTAGAAGTAGATCTATGGAATTTACTGTTAAATTATTTGATAGACAGTCTACAAATAATGATATACGTGTGTATAACTTTGTGAAAAAAATTTCGAATATACATGCACCTTTATTTCAATAAAAAAAGTATAAGTAATCGCCCTAGTCTTTACTTCTGTCATTTGTAACCATGAATTCATTCGCTTTAAAGCATCCTTTCACTGCTCTTGTCTGTGGACCTACATCATCAGGCAAGTCGCATTTTTTGAAAAAATTGATAAACAGCCACACAGATATAATTCATCCTACCCTTGATAAAATAGTGTGGTTTTATGGAATCTATCAAAAGTTATACGATGAGATGCCGAATATCATCTTTGTAGAAGGAATACCCGAAAACTTTAAGCAATATTTAGGATATAATACACTTTTTATATATGACGATTTAATTTCTGAATGTGGCAGTGATAAAAGAATAACAAACTTGTATACAAAAGGATCTCATCATATGAATTTATCTGTGATGACTGTAACGCAAAATTTGTTTCATAAAGGAAAAGAATTCAGAGAAATTTCATTAAACTGTCATTACATGTTTTTATTTAAATCGCGACGTGATGTAAGTCAAATTATACACCTCGGTCGACAACTCTACCCTCGAAATTTACATTTTTTTCTTGAAGTGTTTGAGGACGCCACGAAAAAGCCTTTCAGCTATTTACTTGTAGATTTGAAATCTGAAACAGAAGAGAGTATGCGACTGCGTACAAAAATCCTTCCAGGAGAAGAAACTTGTGTTTATCAGTTAAAATAAATAAACTCCCAACTTGCAAATAATTCATTGTTCATCATGCCTTTAACAGAAGGAGACGTGCAACGGATGAGACTTTTAACTGTATGCCCCACAAAATGTCGGAAAGCCTTTTTAAAAAATCTTCCGAAATCTAGCATCCATTGCATAGCTGAATGTTGTTTGAACACTTTAAAAGGGAATGTTCCTTTAACAGATGAACAGAAGAAAAAACTTTCTCGTCATAAGCATACGCTTAGAGACCTAGCAGATAAAAAAGTAACCCTCACTAAAAAGCGAAAAATTATTATTCAAAAAGGAGGGTTTTTAAATATCTTAATACCCGCAGCACTCACTGTCTTGACTACTCTACTTAACAAGTAAAAACATGCAATATGCAAGGAAAATTATTTTAGTTCCAGAGGAGAGATTATCAAGACATATACCTTCAGACGAACAGCTGAGTGAATTAGATTGTGAGATGAAAAGTATTTTAGTTAATAAAATGGATGATGATGAAAAAATTAAGTTATACAATCAAGTATTGCAGAGGAGGATTAACGTGAATGTATTGAATCCACCATCTGTATCAATTAATTCAGAACTGTCAGATAATCCAGAGAAGGAAACAGATATTGCGAATGAGAAAGAAAGAACGTTAAATGTGGAGGAGATGGTGCTCAAGACCGTTCCCAAAAACTTAATTGGATTAACTACAAATATTACTCTTTATTTAAAACGCAATAAAGAGGTTGTTTCTTGGATGCCTAATGGAGAATTTGTGTATAAAGGTAAAATAAGTGAAAAGTTCTAATATTGTTGACCTGATAGACCGTTTAGTGCGAAAAAGAAAGATGGATAAGTACGTGAATGGACAAGAACAGTTTAAAGATGCACTTAAGGAAATTAACTTCCCCAGTTCCTTTGTAAAAAATAAATTTGCTATACCTCAACAACTCGGTAAGGCAGTGAGGGTAATGAAAGAAGTGATGCCTACCCCAACCCCAAAACGAGTCTGTAATTGGCTTCCTCTGTAAATCATCAGTTATTTCCCCGCTATAAAAATCCATAAGTAGATGAGGCTTTCAAGTTTCAAGCAGTATATATTGATTATAATCAAGGTCTATGTCTCATTTCAAGCAATGGAACTCATCCAGAGAAGAGCATTTTCTATTCTTATTTTCATGGGAATCTCAGCATTCATATTTGGCCTTACAATGATACTCGATAAAGGTTATGTAACAATTTGTGATAGTGATGGAATCATAGATGATTACTCTTTAAATATGTGTAATGATACAATGGAATTACATCTACCTGGAGAAAGAAAAATTACAATTCATTCTCCAAAACAGAAACAGCCGCGTCAAAGATCTCTAGAAAGTTTTTCAGAAAATCTTTGAAAGAGAAAAAAATGTCAATGTTACAAATCTATTCAATTTGTGAACTTGCAATCTATTAAATGTTAAATACACGGAAGCTTGTAAGGGAATGTTTATTTTGTGTACATGTCTGTGTTTGAATAAACTTGTCTTTTACAGAAATATGTTACTTGTTTGTCATTTTTTTAGTTCTAATAACAGACGGTATAATATACAATTCTAAATGTGTCAAATGACACTGCAGTAAGTAAAAGTATGTATACAAATACAAAAAAACAAAAAGTACTAATAGATGGCGCTACGAGTTACAGAAAAATCAGCTCTTAAATCCAACCGCTCTGAAATTCGCCTTAAATCCAATCCCTCTGAAATTCGCAAGTCCAAAACGTAAACACGTGTTATTCGACGAAATCCGAGAAACCGAAACTAACAACTCAACTCCACTCGAAGCAGGAAGAAAACAACTAAACTCAACTCAAAATTGAAAACGCAACTAACAACTCAACTCCACTAGGGATGACATCACGTTCGGTACAACTCAACTCCACTTCCGGTTGTGACGTCACTTCCGGTACAACTCAACTCCACTTCCGGTTACGACGTCACTTCCGGTACAACTCAACTCCACTCGATTTCTCCACCACTGATTTAGAACCCGCATTTTCTATCTACTATTGTGTATGGAAAAGACCACTATAGGGCGGCTGTGGTCAGAAGGTAAGGAAGCGTAATTTTTTTTTACACTGGGATAAGAAAGATGAAACAAGTCGACGTCACAGGGGCTGTCAGAAGAGTGCGGCGGAGGTTGGAACCTTTCCAACCCCCATTGAGTGAACAATTGATTCAGTTTGCAACATGCCCTCAAGTGCTGATGATGGATGGGCGGGCAAAGTATATCACCTTTCTCAAAAGTGGACGCATACTGGGAACTAGAAATATTGTGGAAAACAATGGTCGTCTGGTGTAGGTGAGTCAGGACACTTGTAATTTCGAAATTATCGAGCTGTGCTCTTCTCATAACTGCTATATATGTTAGTGGGAAAGGCAATTATTTCAATGAAGATGCCAATCAACGTGTAGCATGAGCGGCATAACTTGTTGGGTTTCGCTGCGGGGGATTCCATAGGATGTCCACTATTAAAATTCCAACTATGGTTTCCGAAACGATTTTTTGGTCAAAATTCACGAACATAATCCTGCATCTCGGTAATATCTTTTCGAAAATATTTTTTAAGAGAATAATCGAGGATTTTCTTCTAAAGGTATAAAGAAAAATTTTAAATACCACGCAATATTATATTCTTTTAATCGATGAATGAATATATGCAAATTAAAAAAATCATAAATTTAAAAATGCAGTACTTTTGAGGCTAACATTGGAAATAAAGAAAAAGTAACAATTCAGTTATTTTGTGCTGCTTTTTTCAACAATTTTGCTTGAAGTATGAATTAATTACTTTTTTGACAACATGTAGTTATTTTCGAGTTCACAAAGATTTCATTTTTAATATATCCCAACCAATAAATTCAATGTGTGCTGCATAAATATGGGGATATGCGTTGCTTATCTATCTCAACCAGTGCAGCATCATTATCTATAATACATGAAAAATGTATTATGGTTTTCAGTAATACGTACGTATCATTCACAATATAATCTTCAGATTCATTTCTGCAATCAATAAATTACAATTTTCTGAAAAGTGAGGTTTTGAATAGAAAATTTCATTCTCCAAATTTTAATGTTAGAATATTCTCTGCTAACTCTATATGCACCAATATAAAAAAGAAACAAAATATATGTTCAAGATCTTGATTTTTTGTTTACGTGTCCTACGTTAAGAGTAGCGCTGTTGTGTAATTTAGAAATTTTAAATCAGAAAGCGCGTTGTTCATACTTTGACAGGACTTTTCCTGTGGTAGTCGTTTTTTCTGGAAAATCCTCAAACTTTCCCTTTTTCAAACATTCAACAGGCATGGAAGATTAAAATCTATTTTACTTTTTTCACAAAATCTAATAATTTTCCGAATCTTTCTACAAGTTACTAGTGAACTTTTTTCATAATCCTACCTCAACTTGGCAATAAGAACTTCAAAAGATTTTTAGGTGATAGAAAAATGAAAAAAACTGAGTTGTGAAATTCCGATTTTTGTGAACAAGACATTAAAGTTACAGGTTTTTCAGTCTTTTCAAATCATTTCCAGTTACTTTCGAGTAAATAGCAGTAATACTGATGAAAAAACAATCCTTTTAATTTGTACAGATTTGAATGTAGTGAACATTTGTTTAAGTTAAAATATTTTTTTTATTGATAAAAACCATTGATTAAAATTTACCATTGATTAAAATTACATTTACATACTTTCAGAGAAAGTTGTATGTGTGCAATATAAATTATGACAAAGATGCATGGAAAAGAGCAATGTTAGTGAACAATATAATAAAAAAAATATAGTAGAAACTCAAGCAATATTTAAACAGAAACTTGATGAAGATATGCATGCGATAGTGTAATTAAATTACTAATAAGAAACTCTTCAAAAATTGGCAATGACAGTAATGTTCAATTCCTTAATTCCATTTAGAATTATTAATTGAAATGAGTTAAAATACTTAGTTATTTCTGTATAACTGAGTATTTGAGAGATTACTACCAAGACTAAGTATTTTCAAGTTGTGTGATTTATTAATCGACTTACTATTCTGAATGCTTTGAGTTGTAAATATTCAGTGATTGTGAACCACCACACAATGAAACGAGACAAGTTATAAATCTAATTTAAAGAAAACGTAGTTAGAAATACTGAGTATTTGAAGCCTAAAATTAAACAATTTATCAGGATATGCAATATTATACATCATTACAACATTGAATATCCATACACATTGTTCAATATTATACATTTTAAAATCAAGAAAATGTATGAAGATTAGTTTTGATATACAAAATTAACTTTAAATTACTCTTTAAATACAAAAAATTATAAAATTTAAGTACAAAGGAAATTAAAAACAACTGTAAAACCTTAACAAGTTAAAATTACCTTAAAATCCCAAATTCTACAAAATTTAAGTGCTTAATCAAATTGTATTGAAAATTCAAAATTAAAGCCATAAATTACACAAAATTTTTAATTATTTTAAATCTAAAATGGAAGCAAATCCAAACAAATAACTCTAATACATATAACAATTATCATTTGATAAATATGCAGTTACAAATTTAACAAGTTCATCGAGTTAAATTTGTTTATATTTGCAGGTATTACAATTTCAAAATCAAGAATATACACAAAAGTGCATATAAACTTCATTTTTCATGAATTTCTTTCAGAAATATAATTTTTCTTTGGTACCACAAAACAGAAACATTTTATTTTTTGAAGTGTGAGATGCAAGTGCAAACGATAGAAGGAATGAAAATGCAGAGTATAAAACAGAATATTTTATTATAAAAGACTATAAAAACCAACACCTCTCGTCAATAAATATACCAAAACCTCAACAATTACAAAAATAAATAGTTATAAAAACGAGCAGACGGTATAGAATTTAATAATAATCTGGAACTGGAGCACAGACCACCCTAACAAAGTCATCATAGTTGATGTATCCATTTGGAGAAACATTGGCTTCTCTGAATATACGGTCCACTGTAATAAAACATCTCTATTAAATTCGTGGAAAAAATAGGCATCTAAAGCACGACCTTACAAGAAAATGTTCATTCAAGTTTTGGCTTAATGACTATTCTCTAAACTGTCACAAAAAATTGTTAGTTTTGTGAATGAAATATAAATTAATGCAATGCAATAAAATATAATTTATATTCCCATTCAATTAGTATGAAGTAAATCAACTGAAAATTTAATATGGAAAAGGAAATTAGTAGATCCCAAATTATGATTATAAAAGAAAATATGGATGGGTTTGGTTTGTCACTGATCATTTTTTGCTACATGGAGCTCATCAGACTAGGTGTGATATGAATGCAAATATGGAAAACAGACTAGGTAGGTAGTCAACTAACGTCACACTGGAGAAACCCAACGGGCTATTGGCGACTGTCCAGGACCCAACCCGAAGGGAAAGATCGAGGACAACAGCTCAGCAATTTAAACCACGGTCAGATGAAGAGGTCAACATCTAAGCTGGCACCCCACTCTCCACACCACTTCAACGTAGAATTTGAGGCCACCACGACTAATTTAACACACCAGCCCCCATGTATATAAGTCTTTAGTTGGAGCGAGTTTCAAACTTGCAACCCCAGTTGCTAATCCGTTACTGTTTCAACTGGGCTACTGCGGCCAAGAAAACAAACTAGATTTCAATAAAATGAAACACCTAATACATTTAAATTTAAGCCAAACTAACATCCCATAAAACTGAAAACATATGCTAAATGTTCAAATAAGCATATGTAAATACTTATTTTTTAACTGCTGCTATACAGCAAAAGGTACTTCAATAGCACTTTGGATAAAGAAATTGTGAATGTTAAGTATTTTCTCAGGGTTAGTTTAATGCTTCCTATCTTTCTTCTTTTAATGTACGCCTAGAGTGTAAAAACAAAATATTGAAGTAATCTTTTTTTAATACAAAGGGGAACAGTACAATTTGTACATTCATTTCGAAGCTATTCAAATCAAGACAATGATACTCTAAGCAATAAACTTATAAGAAATACAAAGGAGTTTGGTTTTATACCAAGATGGAGTGACGACTCAAAGTTTTTGAAGCAATAGAATATTAGATCTGCAAATCAATGCTAAGATTAAAGTTTAGAAAACTTTCTCAGCCCACATGCATTTCAACTAACTTCCCATTAATACTGACAATAGTACCAACATTTTTAACAATCAATGTGATACATTTATTCTCGAAGATAGTCTACTACTACAGCCTACGAAGATAATCCTATTCCACCAGAGTAAATATACAAATTTTATCTTAGCTATAAAATTACATTTTTGATATCCTCTTTCAAAAAGTAAAAAATATCTTCCTGCTAAAAATATAGCAATATATCTTCCATTTCTTTTTCTAACTTAAATTACAAAAGGAACTGTTTTTACAGAATTAGTGATTCGGACTGACAGTGAATTTTATTTAGTTTCACTTGATAGTTAAATTAAGATGAATTAGAATTTATTCTTCCATCAAAATAAAATGCAACAGCCCTTAACAATCGCATAAGACAATTTCAATTTCGTGAGCGTTAAATTGACCATCCAGCAACGTAAAAACTAAACCCATTAGACCAGTTACTGTAAACACATTGCTAACTTGGAGACTACCACCAGCTATTGTAAGATACACTAGTTGAGAATAAAAATGTGCATTACCCTCTTTGGGGCTGAGCTTTTCTCCCCACAACAGAAGAATGTGACGCAACTCCCGTGCAGGAATACGCCCGGAATTGCTTTTGTCACTAGCTCGGAAAGCACGCAGGATTTCTTGAGGAATGTTTTCCCTCTGGCTATGATTATGCATTATTTCAAGCATATCAGCAAATGATATCTTTCCATCTGCAATTAAGTTTACAAAAGTCAATGCTGAAATACAACAGCTTGGAACTACAGATAGAGTGCAGTACGTGGAATAAGGAAAATTCAGTTAATTTTAAACAAGTTTTACGAAGACTTAAAATTTGTTAATGTGTTGAAATAAAATAGATCTGATTTAAAAAGGTTTCAATGTAAGAAAAAAATTCTTCACAATAAAATATGTAAATAATCAATGTTTTATGCTTAGATGTGAAACTTATGTAAATATATTTTTAACTGTTTTAACATTTTTTTACGAGATCAGTCCATGAAAGAATTAAGTCAAAATTTTACAACTCCCAAAATTCAATTCCAATTTGGTCACAAAAATTTTACTTTTAACTGTAATCTTAATTTATCTAACCAGACTTCTTTATTTTATTTTGAAAATAAATTTCAATGTCCCATAAAATTGAAAGTGTTTAAAACCTCTGCTAAGTACAATAGCTTACAACTCAAAATATTTCACTTCATATTTCAATGACAGCCAAACTTAAATGGCCAATTTTCATCTTTTTTTGAATAAACAGTGTCTGAAACGTACACATTGTTTTAAACAAATTTACCTACTCTTAGCAACTACATAAGTTATTTTATTATCAATTGTAGGATTTTATATTAACTAAAATGGTATATTATTTGAATCGCGATCAGATAACCTTAAAAATTCGTTTTCTTAAAATTAGATTATTTATTCGAGAATCACACTTCATTCTATTTCTCATTAACCTAAGAAACGTAAGTGGAAACCTATTAACATACGAGAAAAACATGTTTTTCAAATTACAACTTGTATTAAGATATATTGATATTCCTTTGTTTTAAAAATCATTATAAAAAAGTTTTTAGCAGATGAAAAATGTTGAGATTTTGAATAAAATATTGAGTCTTGGTCAGTACATTTCACAAAAATAAAATGTTCAGAGAATAAGCATTTGTACATGAACAAAAAATGTTGAGAGGGGTATTGAAGATTCATTGTTGGTACAATTTTAACTACACTACTATACATTTTTCCGATTTTTGTTCAACTTTTTATTTTCCATCAAATGTTCTCAAAATATTGCTTTAGAATGAAAATCATAAAATTTTGATCAACAATTCGAAACAGTGATTCAGGGACCTCCAAACTAGAAGAAAATCTGAATCAAAGAATTGAAATTTGAATTGCAGGGAATAAAGACATTTCAAAGTTTTGTTGTATTTAATTCCTGACACTCAATTAAATTGAAATGCTACAAAATTAAAACGATGCCAATTTGCAAGGTCATTTGAAACCCAGCACACGTGAATCTTACACCATAAAAAAGTATATCAAATAAAAAGTCCTAACTCACTTTTTTCTTTGAAATATTTTTTCAACTCTGTTATTGTGGGGCTCATTCCTAAAGAACGCATGATGATAGTTAACTCGTCCAAACTTCGTATTTGGCCACTTCTGGCATTCAAGTAAAAGCAATCACGAAACTCTGAAAAGATTTGAAGACAGAATTAACTTGTTACCAGGCGGAACCTGCAATCTCTTCCTCAATCCAAATCCCAACAAGCTAGAAATGACACCCATTTTTTCATAGAATTTATTACTACACCCTGAGGACCGCCGTTTTGGAAAACACGAAAGCCACTTCAGTAAACTGTATCCACCAATACTGGAACAAATTTATCCTCAATGAACCAAAAATTCTCCCTATTTTACAGCCAATTCAATAGGTAAATAATAAATAAATCAAATCATAATTTCCACGAGTAGAAAACAATTTGAGAGTTTCAATGAAAATTGTGAAGAGATGGAATAAAAAATATTTTTGTTTTGTGATACCAAAGATAATTATAATCCACTATAGAAGGAAAATGACTTTTCACTTCTTAAAATTAGAGTATGTTTTACCAACACATTGATGAAATAATATCTTAATCCTGGTAGTTGTCTTAACTAGTATCGTCATTAGCAAAAACTGACCAGATCTTGATGGATGATATATCTTGTCATTAGGAAAACACTGATCAGACCTTGATGTTCTCATCATCAAAAATTGGAAATATCTTGATGAGATATCTCGTTATTCACAAGATTGCTCAGATATTGATGAATTTGATATCTCATAGAAACCATTGGAGAGTTAAAAATGGAGATAATACCAAATAAAACTTAATTTTTTAACAAATAAGGTAGGGTGATACACACATTTTCTAACCTTTAAAACATTTTAAAAATGACTCCATTAATTATTAAAAAATATATAAAAATACTTAGTTATAAGTGTTGTAAATATCCACTGTACATTTATTAATTATAAATTTTTATAATTGCTACACAAAATATAACAGAATACAAAATTCATGACCAGCACAAAATTGTTATGTACTTGTTGCCAATCATCAGTGATGCTTGATAACGTTAATTAGATAGAACTTTAAAGTTTTAGTAACATAATTGATTTCTAATTCAAAGTTTCAGTAAACTTTTTTATTTCTAATTTCAAATAAAATCTTTCTTGACAAGAGGCCAAAATTATGTGATAAATTGATGTTAATAAATATAAATAACAAAAGAAATCAGATGAAAGTGGAAACAATTGTCTCAAACTGGAATGTTACGTTCAATGCAAACTGAACATTCATTCTTGTACCTTAAAAGTTATTTTCAAAATAAAATTTAAATGCAGAAAATACTTCTTTTCATTTCAAACCCTGCTGATGTGAATATAATACTTAGTAACATGAAGGGTTTTTCTTATCTGATTGGTTTGGTGAGCCACTCAATGGTCATTTTTTAGCTAATCAGGACTTGACTTAAAGTGGATTCTGAACCATTACAATTATCTAGGCCCAGTCAGGGATACATATAATCCCAGAGGTTATTGAAACACATGCCAGAGAAATAATCACTTGGAAAACCAGCCTTTTGTATTTCTGAAATACACTTATAATTTGCTTGGCTTGCGTAAATATATTCTGAAAAACTATTTGAAACATTTCTACATGAAACCAAATGTTCCAAGATGACTTGGAAAGATTCCAGAGACTGTATAATACCATGCGTTCACGCAGTGACAGTTGTTGGCGCCACTCCTTAATTGGTGTAACTTTTTATGCACTTGGCAAGTGCCAAGAATGTTGCCAACTTCTCAGTACCTGATCATTGACACGATAAGATGACATCACCAGCGTTCCATTCCAGGAGCCATTCTTTGTATACTTAGGATAGTACATCTCTTTCTTTCTACTTAGGATACAACAATCAATGTAAATAAACATAATTTCAGTCCACTAAAGTTTGTATTTTTGCATAATTCCCTACACTATACATAACCTAATATTCCAGGTGGTATATATGCATGCACTGGGTCATAAAATTAATTTCGGTGAGATGACCAAATTCATACCATAAAATACGACAAATATTTTGTATATGATATGAAAGAACATCATGACAAGATATTTCCAGATATCCGTAATTTTAAACGATAAATATTCTTTGCTAATCAAAACACTGAATTTGTCATGCCCTACAAAATTTTATAATTCAACAAAAAAATACAGAATTTATGAGAAGTAATACTCTTGTTAATTAATAAAGCACATCACGATACTGAAATATTACAGCTAAAATGTCATTAAGAATAAGTTTTCTCATGAAATAGGGCCAACTTCGTCTTCCATAGCAAATAAGCAACAAGTAAAACATTAGCAATGCTTATCAAACGATGTGTTCTGCACAATTGTGCAACTTTTTTCAATTGTAAACTCATGATTTCTTAGCATGCTTGTTTGGCAATTTGCGACTACTCCATTGCAGCAGTCTTTCTTGTTGGTAAACAAAGATGAGAAAAAGGGTTTTGATATCATAATGCAGAAATGCCACGATCCAATTGCAGATGCCTATTACAATACATAAAATGCTACACAAGAAAAGCATATCTAACTGGAAATCATGAAAACCAATAACTCAGTTTTCTATTCACTCAAAATTATAATGCTGCTAAAATAATTCGTTAAAATTAAGTTACCTAGAGCAAAACCAGAAAAATTTCTAAATAGAGACATCGTTATTTCGTATGGTCGAGTGGTTAGTAAAGATGTTGGAAGCATGTTTGTAATTCAAACAAATACTGATTAATAAGTATTTATAACATTTAATACAAATAAATTACAAAAAAGTAATTAATTTAATGAAAAGGAAAAAACTTCACTCACCATCAATATCTTGTTCTCTGAAGTATCTAGCCTGAAATATAAAACTGGGTTACACATGTGGTTTTGTTGAGCGAAATGGGGTGCGTTAAGAAATAAAAAACTGATTATTCTGCACTTTTTACCACTAATTTTCAACAAAAAGTCTATGGCAAATCATTTTAAAAGCATAAAAGGAAATATATAAAATAAAACGTATGTAGGCAAATGTAAGGAAGTATAATTAGGGCGTCCGGATCGACGCAATCATGAAATACACAAAATAAACGTTATTGAATTTTCGAAAGAAAAATTTTACTAAAATATCCCGCAACAGTGTTGTGTTTACTTACCATTTTTGGATATTAAAGTTCTCCACAAAAAAAGAAACACCGCCGTGAGCTGACTCCTAAAACGAAAATTATTCCATATATCAGTTACAGTTAATATAGAGTTCTAAATTAGAGCAAAGTTTGTTTACGTATTGAAATCTTTATAAAACAATATTTGATTGGTGCTCACTTAAAAAATCGTATTTGTAGGCAATTTGTAATTTTCGTGTTTTAAATGCTTGAAATCAATGTTAAGAATCATGTGTGTCATGTCAATACATAGTAAAAATACATTGTAACAAGAGAGCAAAATCCGCAATTCTGCGAGCAATAATAAAAATTGAAAAGTTATTCGCGGGAAATTTTTAAAGAATCAATATGAAGCAAATCTTAAGTTTTTATGGAAATTGGTCATAGTTTTCTGTCTTCCAAACAAGACAACACGCCATCGGAAATTTGGAATGGATTCCTCTTCCAGCTTAAAAAAGAAAATTAAACTTTCAGTACCAATTGATGATCTTGCACTTCATCCCAACCTTATCCATCGGTTGAAAGAAGGTATGAATTTTTCATAGGGACCTGTAGAAAATATAATGTGTTCGATGTAATGACTTTTTCTTTTCTTTTCCTTCCAAAGATTTGCTTAACATGTAACCATTTAAATGATAACGTTAGATTCTAAAATTTTGAAAATGATTCAAGCACTTCCTGTATTTGTTGTCTCGGAACAGCTGCAGTATAGACCCCCCTCCATTTGGCGACTTTTTTTGTCGCCAACCCTGACGTTACTTGGCGACATTTTTTAACAGACGTATTACATAAAAATGTACATAAGTTGAATATAAGTTATTCTAATCTTTTAACAGATTTCATAGTAAATGAGTGTTTCCTGTTTGAACTGAGCTTCCAGTTGTGAACTGAACCCTCAGTCGCACCCCATTCGATTTTTTTGTAAAATGGAAAACGAAATTTCAAAGCAACCATTATAGAAACCCTGGCGTTTTTTTTATGTGCAAAGCAATTGCACATTCGCCATAATAAATAATGTTAATCTTGATTATATATAAAAATACAGTTATCACAGTCAATATATAAGTCTGGGTTAAATATGTCTATATATACATAGCGTAGGGACACTGTAGGGTTGCTAGAATGGAGTGGGAAAAAGTGGGGGTTACCAAAAACAACAAATCGCAATTGAAGGTTGGCGACAAAAAAAGTCGCCAAATGGATTGGGGGGGTCTATACTGCAGCTGTTCCGTCTAATAATTTAAATAAATAGCATAAGTCTTTCGAAGCAGTAGTGTGATCAATGGTTTCAAGTTTCGGATCTAAAGACATTTTATGACAGGTGTCTAATGTAAAGAACACTTTAAACACTATTCAATCTTCTCACTAAATTCCCAACATTAGTTAATAGCTCTGCTTATCCCATTCATTTCACATCACTTATCAAAGAACTCTTACAATTTTAACATCAAACATTTTTTTAAAATGGACACACACTATTTATTTTACACATTTTTCTGCTGCCAATCACTTGATCTTTTCGTCTCTTCAGAATGTATCTTATCTCTGTATACCCAAATTGCCTAGTGACCTTTTCTCAAAGGTTTCAGGGCCACGGTAGCCCAGTTGAAGAACAATGGATTAGCAACAGGAGTGTTGCGAGTTTGAATCAAACCAACAGCTGTCGTGTACAAAGAGTGCTAGTGCATGTTCAATTTGGGTCTCAAATGTCCTCACGTTGGTGTGGTGAGGAAGTTTGGAGAGTGGGGTGCCAGCTCAGGTGTTCTCGTCATCTGCCATGGTTCAAAATTATGAGGCATTGTTCTTGAATCTCTCCCTTTGAGATTGATCCTGGACTGTCGCCAATATCCCATTGTGTTGCTCCAGTGTGACATTAATTAACTACCTACCTCAAAGGTTTCAACTTAGATCAAATGTATCAGATACCAAGAATGATAAGTAAATTTGAAGCATGCAATGGCATGTTCCTTAGATATTTTGACAGATAATTGAGTAACATGCATATTGAACAAGGTGTGGATCTACCTGTAAATATGATTTGCTCCATGTATACATATTATGTAATTGATATACTTATTTTACTTTAATTTCGCGACAGTTATTTTTTCAAGAAAGTTTTTTTTATTTAAAAGTAAAATCAAATTATAAACCAAATTCTTTAATACTTCTAAATAATTTATTTCACCAAAAATATTTATTTTGTGAAATTCTAATATATATTTTTCAATTTTAGCTAAGTTAATTTCCCTGAGGTCAATTCTGCATCTTTCTGAGACAGAACTTCAAAAAATAGTCAAAATTTCAGATTCCGAAGCTAAAAACATTCTTGCTGTAACTTCTCAGGCTCTACTTAAAAACAACTGTGTTTCAGGTAAATTTGATTTTGTTTACAGTGATAGAATAAGAATAATTTTTAATGTCTAATAACCAGTTCTATTCAGAAAATAATACATATTTGCCATGTGTATCATTTTCTATTAGACCTGGTCATTGAAGTTATGTAATGGTGATCTGCTTTTACTCTTGATGTTTTATTCCCATCAATATCAACTTTAGAATCACACCTTTTCTTAGAAAGCAATTAAAAACTGTAATATGTGGTATTACCATATAAGGTATGGAATTCAATATTTTGTACCATTTAACTTTTAACAGAAATGAGATTAGATAAAATTCATAGTACAATTATATTATTCTCGTTATGTAGAATTTAGTATTTATAAAAAGTTTGATAAAATGAAAAGCATTTGCTCTCCTTATATTTGCCTTCTCTGTATTTTTATTTCTAACTTGCACATTATAGCTTGCATATTGGCAAATTTTTCTGTATCAGTAAAACTTTCCTAGTGTGTGTCCATTACTTGATATTGTCTGCCTTGTGTCTGGCACAGCATGGCCCTTGTGCCATAAAACCCAATAAACCAATCAAATATGTTCCAAACCATGAACCAAAATGTTCTAAATAGTATCAAGTTTTTATTTCACTATTAAACAAAGCATTTGAGCCTGTATAAAAGACATGCAATTAAAGTGTCGCATCTCTATGAAGGATTATAAAAGTTAAGTAAATATGTGCTAAGCAAATATTAAGCACATTTTTCAATTTGATATTTTGTGTTCCATGAGATTTCTAAGTAGAGTACTAAATTCCATTCACTCAATATGTGTGAAAAATTTCTTAACCATTTATCCTATTAAAATTCTTTATGGTCAGTTTACACCTAATTTTCAACCTCATCCCCTCTCATATGCTATTCAAAACTTTTTAACTATAACTATTAAACTATTCTGTTAAATGCTTTGACCTTTCCTCTGCATTTTATACTTTTGTGACATATTACTTTCACTCCTTGACCATAGATGGCAGCACTAGCAATTTATCCTTGACACTGACTTTTGGAAACAAGAACGAACACTAAAGTCGTGGTCAAATAGGAGGCACAAAGTGGCATGCGCAGACCTGTCAGAGGTACAGGTGTGAATGGTGAAAACACTCTAATCTCGCACTTCCTCTTTAACCACAGCTTAACAAAGGTCGCTAGCATACTGATGTGTGTGGCTACGCACTGCCCGGGATTCAGGAATTGAAATGATTCGGTTAATGTGTAAATTGTGTGTTGTGTCCACTTTGTTTTTGTAAAATCATCCAATAAAGAGTTAGAGTCTGTCGTTTGTTCATCAGCTACCATTAATTTCCTACATCTCACACCACTACATTACTAATGCTACATTTGAAAAATTGTGCTTATGAATCACAAGGATTTTTAAGATTCAAGAGACAACAAATTTTTGAAGTCTAATAGAGGCAGTTGATATCTTTTTTGTCTTAATTACATATTCACTTGTAAATATATTTAGTCCTTGCATTCTATCCTTAGCTCTAACTCTGCTTCAAGAAAAAAGTGCACCTTCTCAAGTGAATTTTATACCAGATATACTCAAGAGCAACTGTAATTGTGATGGTATATACACTGGAACCATAACTGAAATATGTGGTGAAAGTGGTAGTGGAAAGACACAAGTTTGCATGCATCTAAGCATACATGCTCAGAAGCCCTTTGTAGCTGGTGGATTGAATTGCAGTAAGATTGCTTTCATATACTTCCATATCCCACTATGTTTTTAGTATTGAAAATGTATTATACTACTTTTAGATTTTAATTTTGAGTTCCTTTTTCGTATAGAAGTGATATACATCCATTCGGAAGGAGACTTTCCCATTAAAAGATTTCACCAAATGGCTGATGCTTTTAAAAAAGAAAACCCGAGCCTTCAACATTTAAAACTTTCGGATAATCTGATACTCAAGAAAGTGTACAATTTAGTAAGTTCCTTGCAATGGTAAGATTATTTTGCTGGAAATAGATAAGTTAGAAATCTGTGAAGTTTTGAAACCAAGTAGCAAAAAGAAATTGAATTATGATGATATGTCAACAGGGTATCTTTTGAGTGCATAGCGGAGCATTATATATTAACCTTTTAACTAAAGATGTGCATTTATTAAGTGTGCAAGTCATTGAAACATTAAATTGGTATTGAAATTTCCACTCAAACACATTTTCAATTATTTTTTAATAATTATGCTTGTTGGTTTTAAATGTATGGGAAAAGCAATCGTGTGTTTTTCTAATGAGCATGAATGGAAATTAATTATGTTGCCAACATTCTGATAAACATCTTCAAACCTCCTTTCAAAACTTTTTTGATAATGCTTGGCCAATTGATCTTAATCATTATGGCACTACAAGGGTGTATTTGTAAACCACTTAAGGTTACCTTGGTGTACCATAAGTGGTGGATTCGCATTACACCTCACATACATCCACACATTCTAGGCACAGCCTGTTTATAGAGGTCACTCATTCATTCAATACTGACGACAAACATCCATGCTTTTGCCATGGATTCTTGATCTGGAAGCCAGAACCCTGATCATTAGACCCATTGCTTGGCTTCTTTTACTCCAGGAATTTGTAATAAAGAAATTTTTATTTCTCCATACTTCTTCTCAAGGTCATGTAAAATGTCTTTCATTTTTGGAGTGTTTGAATTTCTCAGCTGACTCGCATCATTCCATGAAATGTTCTGGTTTCACTCAATTGCAATGCAAATGTTTGACAATTTAGCACTTGCCTCTTGGGAAGGCATTTACGGTAGAATCTTTGAGCAGCTTTTCCATTTCCATTGGCAGACCCATATTTTAGATGCATATCAGTCATCTTGGAATTTGTTTAATCCTCCATCATGTGGGAAATCTGCTACATGAATGATAAAGTTTGAAAAAGAAAAATTTAAACATGAAACAGTACCCACATGCAAGAGTTGTGGATATATCATTACTACCACGCCAAAGGCACAAATCTGCATTTTCGGCAATTTTCACCAAACTGCATTTTTCAAGTCACCATTTCATGTTTTATATTATGACAAAGCCGCGAATTGATTCTTAGTGGAAATGCCAATTTTCATGAGAAAACAACCTTTGAGTCGTAACTCGATTTTTCCCGAAGCATCAAAACTTTGAATGTGTTTTTGTAGAAACGTCAATTTTGTAGATTCATGCCTTTGGCGTGGTGGTAATGATATATTCTTTGACAAAAATTTTTCATTTTGTTGTACCCTACCACCCTTTGAAGTTTGGTGGAAATATGTATATTTTTGCATCCATAACATTTTAACCACCACCACTCTATATTACATCCATAATATTTGAAAGTCTGAACGTCTATCATACAAAAGGATTTTGCTCCATGTGTATACACATTGACCCTGAATTTGAGTAACTTCAATCATCTTGTACCCCTGTTGTGAGACACAGACTTTATATTCTTGGAGGTTCTCAATGCTGTAGGCACATGGACTTGTAGCAGAATTGCTAGCGCACAGCCATGTAACTACAAAACTTTTCCATTGCTAAGCAAATGCACTTGCTTTCCAATTGCTTTAAGAAAGAGTTTAGTTGTTATGTGGATGCACGTTAGCAATTCTGCTACAAGTCTGCACCCACAGCATTGGAAGAACTTTTCAATAATATAAAATCTATCACAACCCCCATTGGTGCTTAACTTTTTTATTCTTTCCAGCTATGTAATTAAACTTAAGTTGCAGAATTCTTAAAGTCTATCTTCATCATTACTGTTTATTTTTAAAATAAAACATTCTATTCTAATCTAGATTGAAATATTGCATGTGCTACAGAAAGGGATACCTGACTTGTTGCAGAAAACCAAAAATGCTAAAGTGATTATTATTGATTCTGTCGCTGCTCTCTTGCGTTGTGAGTATGAGTCTGTAAGTTCAAGGACACCAATGTTACAGCAGTTTGCTTATGAAATTTGGAAGTTAGCTAATATACATGGATTGGCTGTGATTTGTGTGAATCAAGTAAGTTTTTCTTTCCTGTGTACTCCTAAACAAATGATTTTTCATTACAAATATAACATTTACTATTGGATTGTGCATTTTTTTTTACCATAAAAGTATGAATTCATTTTTACAGGACATTAAATTTTTTATTAGTTGTGTTTCATATACCATTTAAAATCCTAAAAAGTTCCTAAAACAATGGTTTGCTGACATCTCCATTTATGATACAATAACAAAAGTTTTCAAATTTAAATAATAAATAGAGTAAAACCAACTATTATTTTGAATTACTATGTGTTTTCAAACTGTCACTGATCCCTCATTAACCACAGCTCTTTTAAGTATTCTTGTAATATAAAATCTAGAAAATAAACATAATTTTCTTCTGAGATTTGATTTAAAAGTTTTTTGGTTATATAAACTAATAATAAATACTACTGTGATTAAGATCATTGTCAGGATAATATGAGGAGCTTAACTGCTGAAGCTGAATTTAAATAGGAAGCATAAAGAGCCAACCTCAAACCAATCAAGTTGAAATTATTTCAACTTGAAGAATGGCATGCGCCATCACCTCTGATTGGTTGTTGCTTTACGCTTTCTATTTGAATTCAGCTTGAGATAGCAGTCGTGAAAAACTTAATGATTAAATTGACAGCAGGGTGATACATTTCAATTTTAGTAACCAATAACTTTTGTTTTGTATCTCCTTTCAATCTCATGTTCCCTTTCTACTAATTTGGAGGGGATTTCATCATTAAATCTAAGTTCTTTTCATCTCATTGAAAAGGTTATATTTTTTATTAGTGGTGGTGTCTTAAGAAATCAAAATACAATCATTATAATTCGATAAAATTGATACAATTAATTTAAATACTTTCAATAAAATTCTATTCATTTAAATATTTTAGTTTAAACTCAATTGAATCAAATGCATGGCATCCACTAGGGAGGTGAATTGTATCGATCAGTCTTAAAACAGGACCATTACAGAATTTTGTGAAGATTCTCTTTAAAGCTTATTACCCAGTAGAATACTGTGTCTATCACAAAACCTGCTCCAGACAGAAAGTCTGAACCAATCTGTTAATGTAAAAATGAGACAGCCCATTTTCTATAGGGATTATTTAAGTATTTGAGCTTGTCACATTGGACACTTAAGGACAATTGTCTCCATACATTGATGTTAAATAAGAGAATATCACCCACTGCCAAAACCTCGTTCCTACTCAAAATGTATAAGACTTATTTCTATAGTTACCACAAATACAGACTTTCTGTCTGGAGCAGTTCTGCTAGACAGACGATACTTTTGTAGTATTTTCTCTAATGATGCCTAGACAGAATTGGGCAATAAGTGCATGAAATGTAATTTTTCAAATTATTTTTCTAGATTTAAATAAGTTTTTACTGAAAGGTATAAAATAAGGGGAAGGGAAAAGAGGTGAGCATGCTCTTTCTACTCCAAGGGAATGAAGATCCAAGCAGGAAAACAAATTGTTCCTTCCCAGAACTGGTTAGTTTGGAACAGAATTTTGCACCAGAGGCTGACCACTACAGGGCAGATTTTGACGTCAAGATAAACCACCAAGGTTAATATTACCTGAAACCCTTGCCACTATTTCCTTGATGCTGTTACTTCCCCATTGAAAATACTTGATAAAGCACAAGAGCCCTCCCCAGACCCCGACATTGGTAATCTAACAGCTTGGGCACTGTAGAGCAGTTTTATCAAGGTATGGCCTGTGAGCATCGTTATTCAAGTTTCTTATAACGCTTTTTGCATGTTTACAGCACTAGAGGAAAAAATTTGTGAAGCATTTTTCAATCCTTTAGAAATAAAGCTTACTCTAATTGCAGTTTTTCTTCAAATGATTTTATAGGTATCAGGATTGAATAAAAGCAAGCAAGCTGCTGGCAGCACCAGTTCAAACGTTCCATCCTTGGGACTCTTGTGGTCTAACATTTTAACCACCCGGATCAAAGTATCACGAAAAGTTTCTCAGGCAGAAACAGTTGTTCGAATGCTGCAGATTATCTTCTCGTCCTATCATCCTCATATAGCAAATGACTACATAATTGGTGACTCCGGTGTTAAAATTCTGTAATTATAAGAACTTTCGGTACAGCTTTGATATACACATACTTTGGTGGCAATGCTTTTGGTGCACTTTTTATATCACCAAGGGAGAAATGCTTAGAAAAGCGTGTTTTTCTTAATGGAAAATAATTAGCCTTATTATCACGAACACTTCTACAAATCCAAGCGTAACAATCTGAAAGTGAATTTTTTGCAGCAAACTTCATTGGAACTGCATTTATCAAACAAAAAATCTGATTTAATTCATCCCGATTCCATAAGGAAATTCAAATAAAGCTGCTTATCCTGACATAAATGTATACAAAATAAACAATTATCCACTCCCTCACTTCCTAAAGTCCCTACCACCAGAAAAATTAAACTTTAAATTTCACGAGAACACCCTGAAACTTATCTACAATACTAAATAAAGGCATGTTAAAATAGAAAATAGCAAGAAACGATACAACCTGATGCGACTGCACTGGGCCATGACTAAAATCAAACTAAACATTTTAATTCTTCAAATTTACATGAAACAGAAAGAATTGAAAAAAAAATTTTTAAGAACCAATGAAATCAAAGGACAATTTAATGGAAATGAAAAGAACATTCTAGAATATTGATATTGGAAATAAATTCAATTCTAAATGAAAATTTAAACTTTCCGCTTGCCGAGGTTGTCATAAAAAAGAGGAAATAATTCTAATAAAGATGGGTTATCATTATCTGCCATAACACGCTACAAAAGGTGCACTATAAAACGAACCAAAAGCGTTGCCACAAAAGTATGCATATATCCAAGCTGAACCGAACTTTCATCAGTCCTTTCGAAACCAAAATTAGAAACTGGTAGTTTCGTATCAAAACTAGCCCGTCCCTTATTTACAAAATGAATACCCAGTCAGGTACTCTGAATTTATTATATTAAGTGTATTTTCTGTGAAGAATAAACTTTCATAAATGACTTTTCTCTAATGAATTTTAATTGAAAATGGATTCAACAAAACAATAAACATCTTAATAAATATAAACATAACAAACAAAATGTGTAAGTTCATAGCTACATCATTGCACAGATGTTTACAAATTTAAAAATATTTAGTTTTTCAGTATTCTATATTTAACATTGATAAGTTAGGATCACACATAGAAAGTACAATTATTTACGTAAGTATATATATACTTTAATTTATACAACAGATATTGAATGCATTAAGGTATTTCGTGGTGACATAGATCTTTGTACTTTCGAATGCAAATTAAAGGTAGACATTGAATACTTTTTAACTGCATCAACTGTAGCTGCTAAGAATATAAGCTTCATATATGAAATTATAAAAATTGCATTGGTAGTTTTAGGTTTATTTACAATAACAAAACAATCCTGTGCTTACTATCTATTTACAGTAAACATGGGACTTCCATCTTTACAAGTCACTGCTGATGAGAAAAAACATTGCACGTTTTTCAAAAATTAGTATTTGCTTGTGATCTTTTTTTATATATTAAATACAAAATTTCCTCAAGTACTGTTACAGTATTTTAAATTAGCATGTCTAATGCAGGATATCTGATTTCAAACGTCTTCAATAGAATTTGGGCAGTTTCCCGGCAGAACTTCAGAGGCCTTGTAAGAGTAGTGAATTAGCAACCGGAGGGTTGCGAGTTCAAAACTCAATCCAACCAAAGACCATTGTGTATATGGGGGGTGCATGTTAAATCTGTCATGGCCTCCAATGTACTCATGTTGCCATGGCGTGGAAGTTTGGGGAGTGGAATGCAGGCTCAGGTGTTGATCTCATCTTACCATGGTCCAAAATGATGAGGTATCGTCATTGGACTATGGTAAGGATCCTGGACTGTCGCCAATAGCCTGTTGTACTGTTTCAGCATGACATTAATTCAACTACCTATCCTACAGAACTCCACTAAATTACATGTTTAGAATGTCTTCAATACAAGTTAAGAGGTTTTTCTTGCAATACTTCACAAAAATAAATGTCACATTTTCATAAAAAAAAATAAGTGTATAAGCTAGTCTTGATATTTAGTATGCTTGCTGATATTTTTTTGTAGGATTTTACATTTTGTAGCCTTTTAAAATACTTGGTTTAGAAAAAAAAAATTTTTAAAGGCACATAATTGCATATAAGTTGTCTGCAGTGTTAAATTTGTGAAAAGTAAAAGCCATCTATACATAGCAAAAAAGTAATACTGATAAATGTCATTGATATTGGAAATAAGTTCAATTTTTCTATGATCATTGATATTTAAAATCGTTAGAAGGATTGTGAAAACTTCATATCATTTTATGACAGGTATTTTTTAAAATTATGTTTATACATAAAAAAGAACAATACATTCTATATTGAAACAAAGAATTGATTACAATGGAATATAAATTAGGAATTTCATCATAAACAAGTTACAATTTTAGTTATCAATTCCTCATATCCCCAATAAAGAAAAACAAATATTGCTCATTCAAAAATTTAATTTTCATGCTCCTAAATATGATTGACCTTAAAACAGCTTTCTGGACTTTGTCATCTGACTGATTCAAAATTATGAGGTGTCCTCAGATCTTTCTCTTCGTTACTGATCCTGGACAGTTGCTAATAGCCCATGTGTTGCTCTCATGCGATGCGAATTCAACTACCAACCTTACTCTGAACCAAAGGGAAACAGGCAATGTTTATTCTCACTGAAATCAAGGTTATCTGTTCTCATAAAATTCTAGAGCTTTATAAGTTAGTAAGTATTAAAGTAGGTAGTTGAATTAATGCCACACTGGAGCAACAGAATGGGCTATTGGCAAATGTCAGAGATCAATCCCAAATGGAAAGATCCAAGGAACGTCATTTTGAACCAAGGTCAGATGAGGTCAAAGCAGATCTGGCACCCCACTCTCCAATATATACTTTTTAAAACGACCTAGTTGAATTTAGAACTTAAATTCCTACTCCTAATATAATTGGATATTTTGATATGAATTACAACTGAATTATTGTTGCAGCACTTATCACATTCAAAATGCTTACTGCATTGCCAGTGTTTCTAATTTTTTTATACCTGTAGTACCTTATTTAGTGTTAATGATATCCAATTTTCAAGTAAATCATTCTTTGCTACTTATGAAATTAAAGTTATACTAGACAGATAGATATGTGGCACATTAATTTCACATGAAATTAGCCATGCCAGATTCGAGCTTGTTCATTATAATTTATTAGCCTAATTTTTGAATAATCCTAAAATGTAATGATCGACCAATATGCTACTTCAGTTCAAAGGATGTGCAAACCTTGTCTGGACCTCTATCCCTAGACACCTTATCAATTTTAGGCCCACCCCTAAAATACCCTACTTTCACTGCAGTCAAAAATGTTGAGGTTATAGTACATGGCCATATTTGGACAAGCAAGACAGACGATGTCATGTAATAGACACTGACACAGGAGAAATACAACCAGGAAGGAATTGAACCTGCACTACCTACAACTTGCATGCTGTTAACACAGTAGGCGAATCCACTGAGACCCTGAATAGTCAAAAAGATAGGTATGTATTTTAACGTCGCACTGGAGCAACACAATGGACTATTTAGTCAAGAAATAGACATGCTTTCACCTTGATTCTCTTAATCACCATGTTACTAGAGGTAGTTGAATTTATGTCGCACTGGAACAATTGGCGATGTGTAGTCAGGATCAATTTTGAAGGGAAAGATTCAAAAACACCTCGCAATTTTAAATCATGCCATGTGACTAGAATTTGTCATTGAAATTTTAATTTTTTTTGTAAGCAGCAATGTTGAATTTATTAATAAGGAATTGTAATATATTCTACCAATTCAATTTTTTCCGGGAATTTGATTAAGTGGCTGATTTTATGCATTTTGTAGATTTGGCTTAATTGAACTTTCTAGAAAGTAACCTAAATTTTTCAGAAGCATGTACAAGGCTCTATAAATTCAAGAGCAGTCACGTTTAACTAGAACTTTCTCCAAGGTTAACAAAATAGGGCACTTGAGGAATTCAATTTTCTTTTCACATGAACCTTATTTCATAAAGCATTCTTTGAATGTTATATGTAACATGTATTACATCCAGAAAATATGTATTTTCTTGCCAATAAAAGTTTTAGCGCAACATTCTTTAAATGTATAGTTTTATTTGTAAAACATCAGGATAAATATTCGTAAAAACAAAAATTGCAAGTCAATAGTCATTTTTTAGAGTTGAGCATATTAATTTACCTGTTTTTAATTAAAAATTCCAATGAATTAAAATGATTAAGAATGTTGCTCATTTAAATCCCTAGGTCATTTGATGTTTTGAAAACATTCATGATATAATAGACGTTTTATAATTAACTTGGTAAAATATTACTAGGATTACCACCTTAGTCACAAAATAAATTAGACAAAAAATCCATAAAAACATACAAATTTCAGATTTTTGTTTACATTTTCATGAAGATAAAAAATTGACTATCGTAGCTTTTCCTAAGGACTTGAAAATAACAAAATGTAAAATAGACAAAACATTAACATCTCATGCGACTTCCATTTCCGTACACATGTTCAGTATAATTTTCAATAATGCAAAAATGTTCAACAGAATACTCTACTTATAGCAAGTCTTAAAAACTGTTAACATGTCAGGAGCTAAATCTTCCATTGTTGAAAAAAGTTTGTTTCAAGAGATGATGCGATGCATTGATTATACCCCACGATAAGAACGCTCTAGTGTAATTCACATGTACACCAGCGTAGAGTTTTCGGATGCTCCTACCCCTTTCGTTGTACGTCAGCTTAAAAGCTTGATATAGTGACAGCATAGGGGTACCGCAGCAAACTTGCATCTTTGTCTTTACCACGTTCACTGGATAGAAAATTGTGCTCGATAACGCACCTACGAAAGCCCCACTTATAAAATAATTCACCAAGTCGTGGAATTTAGAGTTTGACCTAGGAAACAAGTTTTTAACTTCGTCCTTGAGACTGAAGAAAAAGATATTGCCGAGAGAATTGCGAAGCAGTATGGGAGTCATTCCTCTGTAGTATTCCTTATATCCATGCTGCTTTAAATATATGAAAGCATGGTAAGTATTTCTGTATTTAGCATTGTAATTACCATCTTGAAGAAGTGTCTGTACCCTCTCAAAAGGAGTGAGAAGAGCTTCTGTGCTACCAGCTAGTGTTGCGGCAGCACACAGGACTGGAAATGGGGGAATCGAGGGAAAGCTTGTGCTTATTGCTTCACCATACATTGAATATGTGCCAAACATTAAAGACACAGATGCCGTTTTCTGGAGTAAAGGAGGAAGGCAGCCTCTGTATAGAAACTGCATGCCTTCCTTCTTTATTTGCTGAAAGGCATGCTGGGAGTTAACACCATGAAGCATTTGGCGGAACATGACTTTATTTATTGGGAAAGTTATCAAGATGTTGATGAAGGCTGATCCCCAGCCACAAACATACTCTTCGGCTTTATTTTTTGGAGGAATCATGAGGTTTTCGGGAGCCAGGTTCCTATTGGAATCTGGTATGGCTGCAATAGCCATCTTGTTTATACAGCACATTAGGATCTCCTGAAATTAAAAACAGAAATTAACAATACACATTCAAGTTTACTTAGTTTAAGAGACTACTTTGGGAACAGCTGCAGTATAGACCCCCCCCCTCCATTTGGCGACTTCATACGTCGCCAACCCTCGATTGCAATTGATGTTTTTTCCACTCCATTCTAGCAACCCTACAGGTTGTACCGTTTCAATCTTATTGGAATTTCATCTTATTTTTTAGTTAGTATTTTTATTTGTTAGTCATGTCCGTTCAAACTACTGTTTCAAGAGTTAGTTGGGAGTAAATTTAATTTTAAATTTACTAATATGAGACATACTTTTGGTAGGCCTGGCTAATCGAATTTTTCTTATACATTTGTGCCAGGAAAAAAAATGGTGTTGGATTTTTGGATGGAGGCGCGCTTGATTACTAATAAGATGATTTGTTCCAAGTGCAATTCTGAAATGAAGCTTAAACCGATATTCAACTTATGTACATTTTTTTTGTAATACGTCTGTTAAAAAATGTCGCCAAGTAACGTCAAGGTTGGCGGCAAAAAAAGTCGCCAAATGGAGGGGGGGTCTATACTGCAGCTGTTCCCTACTTTGCTTCACCAACTATACATACATGCCCCAGAGGTAAACAGTTGTAAATCAATTTTTGTCAATCACTATATAGAAAAATAGCAAGAGGATCCTATCTTTCAAAACAAATATATATATTGGATTTACAGCTGTTTACCTCTAGGGAACATGTTTAATTTACAATCTGGTAGTCTTCTAGACTAATCAAGTAGTACCATACTCTCCAATTGAACAAGTGATTTATGTAACAAATCACAGTGCAAAATTAAAAGCTTAACCTATTTAGATACACGTTTCGAGATAGGATAAATTAGCATACAAGGTACAATTGCCAAAATTGAACATTTCATTTTAATATTTTACAGTGCATACTTTTTAATCCAGTTTTATTAATCTGGACACAATTTAAAAACAGTTCTTCACTCCTAGATTTTTGGAATATTTTATTTTACAACAAAGGTTCACTAAAACTGCAATATGGCTAGCTTTAATATTTAAAATGAGCAAGAACACTTAGGTTCTTTGATAAGGCCTATGTTAGAAAACAAATTCAGAAAGTCTTCACGGGCTGCATCTACCCGATGCCGGGTGCATTTGGAAATAAGCCAAAAAGCCTTTTAACACAACATTCATAATTTTATTTACAAGATTAACAGACGACAAAAACATACATACCGCCGAGAACAAACTTAATCTGACTTACAAAATTCAGCTCGGAAGCTGACGTCACTTTTTACAGCGCCGCTCATTGGACAGTTACATTCACGCTTACTTCACTTCACAACATCCTCCCCCCTTGAGACTCAGATAGAGTCTCAAGCTCATAACTAATGTTATTCAAAAGATCAAGTCTCTTTGGAGCTTTCACACACCTTCCAGAGGAGGTGTATCTTTTCATTATCTGGTGTTAATGTATTTTCAAGACAGGAGATGCCATCAGAATTAGATTCCTCTTCACCCTGTTTCTTATCAGCAGTTACATTAGTTTCATTTGCCTGTATCTCCAAAGGGAATATACGCTGTATCGGACGTAAAACTGTTCCATGCTGCGTTTTAAGTTTAACTGTGCGAATCTTTCCATCACGTCCTGGAATCAACTCAATAATCTTTGCTAAAGGCCAAAACAAACGTTTTTTGTTATCATCTCCCACTAAAACTATTTATCCAACCCTTGGCTCACGTGATCGCTTTTCATTATGCTTTTGAACCAACTGACTCAAATACTCTTTTCTAAAACGTTGTCTTAGATCATTTAACAGTTTACTTCTATATTTAATTCTCGTCCTAAGATTTCGCGAATCTAATTCGTCAATATCCTCAACACTGGAACTCATTGTCTCGATAAGAAACATAGCAGGTGTCAGAGGAACCAATTCCTCCGGATTTTCAGAGACATATGTTAACGGTCTACAATTAATTATAGATTCACAGTCACAAATCACAGTATTTAGTTCTTCATAAGTTAACACAGATTTACCCAAAGTACGTTTCAACAGTTCTTTTACAGTACGGACCAACCTTTCCCACCAGCCTCCCCACCAAGCTGAGGTGGGTGGAATAAATTTCCAAAGTATTTTAGGAGTTCTGGTTTCTTTTAATATTTCATCCCAATTCAATTTCGAAAGATCATTAGAGGCGCCCCGAAAGTTAGTTCCGCTATAAATTGTTCTAGGCCGCCCACGTCTAGCGATAAACCGCCTAAGTGCTAATAGAAAAGCGTCAGAAGAAAGAGAATTCACAAGTTCAAGGTGAATGGCACGGTACACGGCACAAGTGAACAGTGCTATCCACACTTTTTCTTTATCTTTCAGAAAGAGAGGCCCAGCTAAATCAATTCTCACAATTTCGAAAGGCGCACAATCCGTAACTCGGTCTGGTGGTAAAGGTGTCGGTTCGCTTGACATAGATTTAACCTTAAAGCGTTTACAAGCAATACAGTTATATACAACATTTTTAATAGCTTTCCTAGCCCTGATAATCCAAAATCTTTCTCTTATCAGACATTGCATCATTTGGACACCCGCATGACAGTTTTTTATATGTACAAATCTGATTAACAATTTAGTAAATTCACATTTATCTGGTAACAATATTGGATACAGAAAAGATTTATCATCATCTCGATAAAGTATTCTGGTTTTCACTCTCAAAATACCTTCATCATCTATGAAAGTTTCAATAAAATTTGACGACTTTGCATCAGACAGATAATGTCTTTGAACTAAACGAATTAAATTCTTTTCAGCATTTTCAATTTCAGACTGTGAAAGTTCATAGTTTTTACATTTCTCATGTGCCTCTTTACATTTATTCACAAATCTCAATATCCATGCAAATACTCTAATCATTTTATCATAACTGGATACACTGTTTAGATGCCAAGGGGGTGCGTCTTTCGATAGATCAATATTTACTACTTTTATTTTTTTTCTCTCTACGTCTACTTCTTCAGACTGACAGTGTATTTCACCAATAGGCCAGTACTCAGGGCTTTCTCGTAACCAAGAAGGACCGTCCCACCATCTAGAAAGGAGCATTTGTCGCGAAGAACAACCACGCGATAATAAGTCGGCAATATTCATATTTCCTGGAACATGTCTCCATAACTGACCTTTCGACAACTCACGAATTTCTCTGACCCTATTGCTCACAAAAACAGACCAATTGCCTTGTTCTCTTATCCACCAAAGCGCTGTGGTGGAATCGGACCAAAATGTGATTTTTATGTCTGGCAAATTGAGGGCTTTGATAATAGAATTCGCAAGTCTAGAACCTATACAACAAGCCATCAGTTCTAAACGAGGTATGCTTAAAGGTTTCATGGGGGCTACCCTGGATTTCGCTCTAACGAAAATTACTTTTACTTCAGAATCAAGTATTGATCGAACAAAGACGCACGCCGCATACGCCCCCTTGCTAGCATCCACAAAGACATGTAGTTCAGATGAAGAATTAATTACCATGTAACGAGGTAAAGTAACATCTTTTAAAACATAGACATCTTTAAACCACTTTAAAAAAGTATTTACATCATTAGGGGACAATTCATCGTCCCAAGCAATTTTCAACTTCCACAAGTCTTGCAATAACAGTTTCGGAAGCAATGTAGTTGGTGTTAACAAGCCAATAGGATCAAAAAATTTCTGCACAATTCCTAAAATTAGTCTTTTTGTGATTTTCGTATCACATGTCAATGCTTCCATATCTGTGCAACACTTCAAGGTATCATTATCTAAATTCCAAATTACCCCTAAAACGCAAGTATCTCCTGAATGTTTATCAACATTTATACCTGCTACATTGCTTTCAAAACCACGCAAGTTAAAACATTGATTTGACATAATTAATTTCTTGTTCATCAGTATTAAATACTCCTGATATACAATTGTCTACATAGAATGAACGTTTCAGTTTCTGAGCAACATCTTTATACTGAGGTGGACAATTGTCTAAAATGTGCATTATAGAAGCATTCAACAAAAAAGGGCTAGAAGAGACTCCAAATACAACTCTACAGTGCCTATAAATGAGCTGCCCTTCATAACATGGGAAAAAAAAAAAAAAATCTAAGAAAATTTCTGTCCTTAGGTGCAACAGACAACATTAAAAAAGCTTTCTCTATATCTGCACTTATACCGATTGGATACATTCTAAACCGATCAAGAATATCAGGTATCAATTCAATAAGATTAATTCCCTTAAATAAACATTCGTTCAAAGAGGGTTCCCTCTCTCCGCTGCAGAAGCGTCAAAAACCGGACGGATTTTAGTAGTTTCACTATCTAGTTTAATCACTGGCCTGTGTGATAAATAGTGACATTCTTTATTCAATTCGAAATCTGGCACGCGTTCGATTATGTTCAATTTTTCCCATTCCTGAAACACCTTCTGATAATCGGTGAAAAAATTCACCACATCTAAATTTATTGATCATTTTTTCATGTCTCTTCCAGACTAATTCTTTATTATTAGGTAAATTCGCAGAACTGCACTTCCATGGAAGTTCTACTTCATATCTTCCAGCGGGAAGAATTTTCATTCTATCATTAAAATCACTTAAATTAAGATCACTTTTCTCCATTTCAATTTGGGTTGGATCAGATATTCCTAAAATTTCAAGTTCCCATAATTTGTTTATAGGTACTTTCATTGCATGCATTGATAATGTCGTCAAAATATTATCTTTCTCACATGAATTTTGTTTTCCAATTACAGTCCATCCAAGTTTCGTTTCAACGGCCGTTAAGCCAGACTGTAATTCAATAGAATTTCCTGTCAACAATTTTCCTACAACATCTGCACCAATCAAAAGATTAATTTCGGTTTCTTTTCGGAAAGAATCAGTAAAATCTATCTTCTTTTCTTTTAATTCAGGGCCGCGGTGGCCCGGTTGGAAGAGTAACGAACTAGCAACCGAAGGGTTGCGAGTTCGAATCCAGCCAAACACCGTCGTGTACAAAGGGGGCTGGTGCACGTTAAATCTGTCGTGGCCTCAAATGTCCTCACGTTGGCGTGGTGTGGAAGTTTGGAGAGTGGGGTGCCAGCTCAGGTGTTGCCTCGTCATCTGACCGTGGTTCAAAATTACGTGGTGTTGTCCTCGGATCTTTCCCTTTGGGATTGATCCCGGACCGTCACCAATAGCCCATTGTGTTGCTCCAGTGTGACGTTAATTGAAATAATAAAAATAATAAAAATAAATATCTTTTAATTCATTCAAAATCCCGTTAGTTTTAATCTTAGGAATAAAACCACAAATCCTTTTTTCAGAAAGAGCTTCAAAACTACAAGCAAAAGTTCTTTTTAAATTTCTGACCTCGACAGAAAACACATCATGTCGTTTTGGTTTCGTTTCAGCCCCCCCAAACAGCGCATGTATAACAGTTTCGTCTCTCAGTGGAGATGCTTTAAGCTGAGTCATAACATTTTCGCTTACGTAACTACTCTGACTTCCTGTATCAATCACCGCGCGAATAATTTTCTCATGACCTAGATATCGAATAAGTACGCAAATAGTTTGCAAAAATACAATTTCGCTTCTGCCACAATTAGAGAGAGAACTCTCAGATTTTGGAACACTCTTTTGCTCAACATTTTTTTCTTGTTTGGAACACATAATTTCAAAATGAGGATTATTACAAATAGAACAATTCAATTGCTTTTTTACACTACAAAATTTACTTAAGTGACCAGCTCTTTTTAAACAAGAAAAACATGCACCTTTTTCCATCAATATTTGTTGTTTAGCAGCCAAAGTCATTTTCCTCGCGGTAAAACATTTTTCACTAGGATGAGACTTATCACAAAAAAATACAGTTATTAATTCTCTTACCTGAATTATCAACAAGGCTTACCAAAGCTGATGCTGTTGTCAGGTCAGCTTGTTTTACCTGTTCAATAAAGTCCTTCCTTCGATGACTTTGGTGCGGCGCGAAACCAGTCCGGGCAAGTAAAACCATTTCTTCACCCTTTACTTCCTGTCGAAGAAAATTCATCAAATGTTCTAAAGTTCGAGATCCTTTGGTTTCTGTCGAGTCGTGATTTCTACTTCTTTCCCAAGCCACTAACACTTCTTCTGGAAGGCAACTCTCCACTAACGGCGTTAGAAAGTCCCCGTACTTTTCTTGTGTTCTTCCCAAGCTATCCAATGCTCGCAGCTTTCCTTCCAGTTCATCATATAGAGAGGGAAGATCCGTCTTCGCTCTTCCGGTAGCAGCGTTCTTCATAACTAAGCTTAACAAATCTCTAACATAGATCTGCACAAGCAAATCTTCTCGTCCGAAACGCTCTTTCAATTGTTCAATTGCCTTAGGGTAATTAGCCGCCGTAGCTGGGAAACTCAGAACTAAACGTTCTGCTTTCGATTTGGGTTCCATAGATTGCAATAAATATTGCATCTTATCCTCATCGGCAATACTTTTGTCGTCGTGTATTTTCTGAAACTGACTCCAAAAGGTCAGGTATTCTTTCGCTTCGCCATTGAACTTTTTCAGCTCTATCTTTGGCAATTTAAATTTTCTCGTTTCCTTATTGTCATTCGGCAGAGCGACTTCTTGCAATTTCAAATCTACCTGAGCATATAGCTCTAAGTACCTGTCTCTGTAAGTTTCAGATTCTTCTAAATCTTCATTAAATAAATGTTCGTCATCTTCACTCTGTAAAAACTGTTCTGAAATAGCAGTTTGACAGACATCAAGTCTCTGAAACTTATCACTAAGTTGAATTCTCAAAATCGAAAGCGATTTCAAATCACATACTTCTTTCGATAATGCCGTTTCTATTTTCTTTAAACTCAGAGAAAAAGCAGTTCTCAGCCCTTTTCGTTGTGTTTTTAAAGCATTGAAATTCATTTTCAAAAGTTCTAGGTTCAAAAGTTCTTAAATGGCCAAAGCACCCAGTCCCGCCGAGGGTAGGGCCACGGTGGCCCGGTTGGAAGAGTAACGGACTTGCAACCGAAGGGTTGCGAGTTCGAATCCAGCCAAACACCGTCGTGTACAAAGGGGGCTGGTGCACGTTAAATCTGTCGTGGCCTCAAATGTCCTCACGTTGGCGTGGTGTGGAAGTTTGGAGAGTGGGGTGCCAGCTCAGGTGTTGCCTCGTCATCTGACCGCGGTTCAAAATTACGTGGTGTTGTCCTCGGACTTTCCCTCTGGGATTGATCCCGGACCGTCACCAATAGCCCGTTGTGTTGCTCCAGTGTGACGTTAATTGAAAATACCAAAATACCAAATACCCGCCGAGGGTACCACTATGTTAGAAAACAAATTCAGAAAGTCTTCACGGGCTGCATCTACCCGATGCCGGGACTAGCTCCTGCGGGTCAGGTCTGTGCAAATCGTCAGCCATTTGTGATTGGTTGAGAAATTTTCTACAGTTAAAGCTGAGAAAGCTCCTAAGCAATAACTTCTCGCCAACGGCTACCTTGCCAACTTCAATCGCCAAAGCGTGGAGCTATTTTTTCTTTTCATTTTACACCCCCAGAACGTGAATAGATGTGAGCTTTAGGGAGAAATATGAAGCTGCGAGCATGTTCCATGTATTTCATCAGAATGTCGGTATAGCACAGAAAAGCGATGCATCTGTCATGTTTTGCTTTGGAATCCGTTAACAGTGAAGTATTTATTTATTTCAATATAAATGTAAGGATGTTTTGCCAACTATGCTGCACAACAAAATGGAAGCCATTTGTATCACGTATGGTATTCTGCATTAAAATGCAATAAATATTGGTGCTATAATTGAATAATTCTTCCCTTTTTTGTGTGCGAGAAGAGAGTAATGCTAATTTAGACTCCGGAAGAAGGAATGTATAACTGAAAACTAAATTTTGTTCAGTCAGCTTGCCATTTATAGCTACTCATTCTGGTTTACTCTTGAGTTTCTTCCTTCCCTTAATGTTAATTAGAAACTAAAATTGTATATATAATGTTTGCGTGATTCGTGAAGCCTGCTGAAACAAACTACCTGGATTGTAAGGCTTAAGCCTAAAGGAAATGGGTTTTAACAAAGCCTTGTCTTCCCTAAACACATTAAAATTGCCCTTTTCTCTAAAAATATGTGGTTTTGAATTATGCATCATTTTCTTGCTATGTTTTCGCTTCCTATGAGCCTTACTGAATTCTATTTTGAAATGATTTTAACAATTTTTCTTCAAAATGCAATTCAGTAACTCTTGTCATTTGTATCACGTATCGTGTCCAGCTTTAAAATAACATTTCTAAATGTTCTTTTTTCTGAGCAATAAATATTGGTGCTATATTTGGATAATTTTTCTTTTTTCGCTTGCGAGAAGAGAGTAATGCTAATTTTAAATTCCGAGTGAAGGAATGTAACTGAAAACTAAATTTTGTTGAGGGGGTTAGCTTGTCATTTAGCAATACTCAATCTGGTTTACTTTTGGGTTGATTCCTTCCCTTAATGTTAGTCACGAACTAAAATGTTTATATGATGTGTGTGTGTGTGGTTAAAGTCATGCCTGGTGAAACAAACTAGCTGGATTGTAAGGCTTAGGCCTAAAGGAAATGGTTTTAACAAAGTATGTGTTGTCTTCCCTAAACACATTAAACTGCTCTTTACTCTTAAAAATATGTGTGTTTTTGAATTATGCATTGCTATGTTGTCTCTTCCTAGGCTCTATGTATTTCATCAGAATGTCGATATAGCACAGTAAATCTATCCACCTGTAATTTTTTGCATTGGAATCCGTTCCAAAAGTAAAGTAGTATTTGTTTCAACATGAATTTAAGCATGTTGTTTTTTGCAAACTGCTGCACAACTAAATGGAAGATTTTGTCGAGTCAGCTTTTTAATTTATGGCGATTCAATAAAATCGACTTTTTGGTATGCAGCTAATTATCCTCTAATGTAAGTTTTGAAATGATTTTAGCAATTTATATTTAATATGCAATTCAGTAACTCTTAACATTGGTATAACTTATTCTTCTGCATTAAAATGACATTTCTAAATGTTCTTTTTTGTGGGCAATAAATATTGGTGCTATAGTTGAATAATTCTTCCCTTTTTGTATGCGAGAAGAGAGTATTGCTATTTTTAAACTCCCGAAGAGGAATGTATAACTGAAAACTAAATTTTGTTGAGGGGTTAGCTTGTCACTTATCAATAATCAATCTGGTTTACTTTTGGGTTTATTCCTTCCCTTAATGTTAGTTACGAACTAAAATAGTTTATATAATGTGTGTGCATGGTTTAAGTGAAGCCTGGTGAATCAAATTAGCTGGATTGTAAGGCTTGGGCCTAAAGGAATTGGTTTCCAGCGAACTAAGCTTCGTCTTCCCTAAACACATTAAAACTACTTTACTCTAAAAAATGTGTTTTTTATTTATACATCATTCTCTTGCTATGTTTTCACTTCCTATGAGCCTTACTGAATTCTATTTTCTCATTTTATACCCAATTTTCAATATTTTTATGAGCATTCTAATTGAAAAATATTAAAGGCAAAAATATATATACACTATAGGTCAATTGTCCTGATTATTCTCAGATTTGTACCAAAATATATTCAGAGATGTACCTAAAGAAAGGACAATGGTCAGTGGCGCTGAGGACCCTTACTCACTTTTGGTGAAATACTTTTCATCTTATCCTTATTAAAGTTTCAGCTGCAAAGAGGTTATGAAAATTGAAAATAGTATTTAAGTCTTTCTGTGTATTACATAATTACTATTTTTAACACCTGATATTTTTTATTACATGCACTTCTCCCAAGACATTTCTAAATGCTGAACTTTGTTGTGTCATCTTGCCATTTGATAGCAAAACTTTTTTGCAAGATTTTGTTGGGATTCATTCCCTATTAAGTATTCTATAGTTATGAAGTCAAATTTTGTTTATGAAATGTGTTTTGTGATTTGCTTAATGTGAAGTATGGTGGAAAAAACCTAGATTGTGTAAGGCATAGGCTTAATGGAATTTTTTTATGAAAGTAACATTTTCTTTCCCTCGACATGCATTAAAATTGCTCTGTATTTGAATATTTTGTATTTAACTTGTTCATCATTCTTCTAATTATAATTGTATTGTAAATGTATATATAGGCTACTGTAAGATTTTCTTTCTGAACTTTATCAATTGTGAAATATTGACTTGCTTTTCCTTGTATTTTGATTATTTGTTTCGATTTCAGAGATGAAAGAGAATGATCTTTGGGAAGAATGTGTGAGTCCTTAATCGTACTGCTCTGTTTGAAGTGCATATTCTGCTGTGCTATTTAATAATTTAATTAAAGGGGGGCATTTGAATCTGTTTTTGTGGTTTAAAAGTAAATAAATATGAAATATTCTTTTGGATATAGTATATTAACTAATCCCTTGTATTAAATTAAGTTAGATTGAAAAAGTGTAAATTTTTTAAACACTTACCTTCCCTGTCATCTTAAATATGGTAGAAAATCCAACTCACTAGTTATGCAACATGCTTGCATTATTAACTGCTACACAACTTGTGATAAATCAAATAAGGAAATAAAAAAACTGTTCACTAGATATCAATGAGTATAAGTATTGACATGATTATTTTTTGGAACAAGCACTTGTTTCAAAGAGTCTTAAATGGTGAACTTTGTTGTGTCAGCTTGTCATTTGATAGCCACTCAATAAAGTTTACTTTTTAGATTTTGTTGTGGATTCATTCTTTGTAAAGTATTTTAGTTATGTAGTCAAATTGTGTATATGTTTGTAAAATTGTATTTTGTAATTTGTTTAACTAGTGAGCTAGATTGTAAGGCATAGGCCCATTGAAATTTTTTTCTGAAATGAAATTTTTCCTCTCTTCAGACACATTAGAATTGATCTTTGGTTATTTCAGAGTAACTGATGCACCATTCTCCCAGTTTTAAATCTAGTCAATTTATTTATAGGCTACTGAGATTATTTCTTTCTGAATTTACAATTTTGAATTTTAAGTATTTTAATTACCGAGTGGCATGAAAGTGAAATTTAGAAATTGTATAAAGTGTATTTAATTTTACTTTTTATTACTGCAGGGGAGGTATTTATATAAATCAGATTTTTATGATTTTAATTTGTTTTCCCTATGGGTTTAAGCATGTTAGAGAGACATGCAAATCACAGTGCAGTTTCTAGATAAGTGATTTATGTTTATGAATGTACGAATATTATACATGGGGATTAGAAAATGTAGCAAAACAAATGTTGGGAAGATTTCAACTAAAATTATTCTTTGGGCCTTGTTGCTTTCATTCTATCGCTTGTATTCTATTTCGTAATAGAAATCCATAATACTTAAAATTCTAAATTAAAAATAAACATTGTAATAAGGAGAAAATTGAATTTCAAACTTTTATAAATCATAATTAAATTAATTTTTATTTCCATCTTTCATTACCTAACTTGTTTGAAGTGTAAAAACATAAGTTGAAAATATTCTTTCTAAAAGCACAGAAGTACTTGTGGGTTAAGACAGCTTTATGAATGGCTTTTCTTGTCTTTTTACACAATTACTAAAATATAAATGAATTTACCCTATTGCAAAAGATATCTGGGATGCAATGTTTTCACAAAGAGAAAATATAAAAACTCTACTTTCCCTTGAATTTTCGTAATTGCAGGAATGATACTAGATGAATATTTTGCCTTTGCAAATATTAAGAAGTTCTTTATGTTAAAACTCAGTTGATTTTCGTCTGAAAGGCTTTTTAAATAAGCTAGTGAGGGACATCCAAGTACTCATTTGTAATTTACTGAAAACATGTTAATCAGTTCTGATTCCTTAATCAGAAACACTAAATTCCCTCATGAAAGGGCATTAATTCAAGTCTATCACACCCTACCATGGGTAAGAGTAGATCGGAATTAACCGAAAGCACTGGAATGTGTTGACTGGTCCCATATGTATGAAACTCAGCCTCTATTGAACAGATAGATTTATGATACACTTTCAGTGAGCAAAAAGAAACATTTGCGATCAGTTGTCATTGTCCCTAACAGACACCAACTCTTAGAGGCCATTACTCTTGGTCTCCAAATGGGAGGGAAATATTTTTAATGAGAAACTAAATTTGTTAAAAAAACAAATATCTATACCAACCATGCCAGTCCCCTTTGAATCATTTTTATGGTAGAGCCCTCAAACGTAAGGGATAAATAGTATGAATAACCAAATTTGCAGTGATTCGATCTCGTTTATCAGAAGGGGTACATAGTTGTGGTAATCCAAACTCTTTGGGTCTGAATCTGAAAGCTGACAAAATACCCTACTTGTGTGTGTGTGGATAGTCATTCCCCTTGGAGTTAAAGCACAGGCGACAGTAATTCACAAACTCATTTGTTCCTTCCCCAGCTGCCATGAAGTTCCTCTCCCCTGGATACCTCAGGCATGTAGTGAACAGCCGACCCTTAACCCTTAGGAACATTTGAGGTTTTCTTTATCAAGTTGTGAATTTACAATTGTTGATTTTTATTTCAAGAAAGTCACTTGACAGATCCTCCCTGATCTGTTCAATCGGTTGAATTTTCCTGTAGAGCGGTTTTTGGAAATCTAAGAGATACAACGTTCTTTGTATGCCTTATTTTGAGAGTTTAAGGGGAAATGGTTATTGTTACAACACATGAGAACCACAAGCAAAAATGCTCAGAAGCGTGAGGGCCCAGCAAAGCTGTTTTTAAAAGCCTTTTCAAACAACTTCCATGCCTGCTCAATCAAACGAAAATCACCTCTCAATCAGGTCATTAGGAAAGAGGCACTCGCGAAACTCATTAGCGGCTCACCTTTGATATTTTTCGAAAGGGATCAAACGACAAGCCTCGCAGTGAAACCCCTGCAGGTTATCTCTCCGTAGCCTCGTCATTAGCAAAATAGGGCAGTTTTCATCTCCAGCGTGTTGGAGGAAACCGTTGTTAAGAACTTGCCATTTTTTCACACCAGATCAAACTTTAAAACTGCGGTACTGCAAATTAAGACAATGTATACACCACGTTGTACCTTCTGAATAATCTGAAAAATAATATGTGCTTAATATAATATTTATAATAATAATATAATTATAATTGTTTACTTTCCTGTCTCGTTCTATTCTATTCTATTTTAGTTATATTTATCTTCGCTTTGGGATAAGCATTTTAAGATATTTTCAGGAACAGTTAATCATTACGAGTATATGACTGAATGTCCTGGGTTTATTGTTTCAGGACAAAGTTTTGATTGGAGAACTTTTAGAATACGTAAAATCTTAAACTGATCCGAAATTCCAGGAAGACGATCTTGGATTGGTTAAAAGTTGATGAGAAAGTTCCAGTCGTAAATCATTTGAAAGATTCAGATACCACATGCATTTTTTATCAAGAGAAGCAGATGGAACTAACGATCGGAATGAAGGAAAATAGAAAGGGTTTCATTAGACTCATGTATAGCATTCAGTAAACAATTAATTTTCTCACTTAAAAAGTTGTATATCGACGCAGGAAATTTAACAACTTTTCTGATGAAAGACAAATTGATAAGAGCACTTAAAGCAATTGAAATTAACAGATGTTTAGTAAATCATAAAGCGAACACGTACTTTACATTAAATATGTACTACTTAAACTGTTTTAAATTTATGTCAAGAGCATTTTGATTGTGTCATCGCATTATATTTTGTAATTCGTAAAATGTTAATAAATATTTAGTTTCTTACAGAGGGCTTTTATTTATTTGTATTTATAAGACTAGACTCGGAGTTTTTTTGTAAATTTGACCTGTTACTTGTATCTTTACGTAACGTCTCTTAGGCAATTTTTGGGTAGCTTCAGATATCCGGAACTGCTCTGGTCCCGGATTTTTGAGGTTTTACTGCATTTCGGTTATAAGTAAAAGACATTATATACATATGTAATGACTTTTCCTTTCCCACTCCATTAAACTTGGCAATTAACTTTTTATTTCGTGTTGGAACTCCTCTACTTGATGCCTCATTAATTATCTAGACTAATTGGAGTCTTAATTTTTTAGACTGCAGTCTAAAAAATTCAATGTTTTTCGAGATGACGGACGATGATGGGCTTATCAGATTCCTAAAAGTGAATCTCTTCCGCAACACTATATACTCACTCTCATCTCTCAATGGATGTGTTTGGGGACTTGTATGACATTGCATCCTAGCTGGAGAGGTTGGAAATTTAGTTTTTATTGGATGAAATCATGCAAAAGAAAAATATTAAACTTTATTGAACTACTATTCAAAAGAAATTCCTCAAAATTTGGATTTAGAGTCAAATTTGTATGTCTAGAAAACGTCTCCATAATGAGACGAGGTACAGAGCAAAAATAGGAAATCAATGTTGCTGACCACCAACAAAATTTCAGGAGCTTGAAAATTTGTAATCCCTATTAGGAAAAGTGGTTAAAAATCAGATATTCACAGCACAGAACAAAAACGTTTAGAGAATTGAGCAAAAAACACAAATTATTAATTCATATCTGGCCTGTCTTAAGAATAGCGGAGCCTGATTCTATCAATCCCTAAGAGACCCTAAAATTTCAATTAGTTGAAAATCTTTTCACAATTATGGAAAGATTTTGTTTTTTACATTAGGTAGTTTATATATATATATATATATATATATATATATATATATATATATATATATATATATATATATATATATATATATATATATATATATATATATATATATATATATATATATATATATATATATATATATATTTGAGTTTTTATTGGTCAGCTATTTGTGAAAAATTGCCAGTAATGCACCAATTACATATCTAATGCGCAAACTAGCTTTTGAAATTCTTGCTTTAAGAAGACTTGGCACCCAAAGAGCTAATTTCTCAAATATGAGTTATTTGTTAATATTGTAAGTTACAATTTATCTCCTTGAATTAAATAAAGGTTTTCCAGAAGAATTTTTTTTTAATTATCTCCCACTTAAAAATAATTTCGTGAATTTTTTAACACATTTTAAAATGCTACTCTTTCAATGTGCGATATTTTGGTTTGATATTTTTTAAACATACTCGGATTGGATTGAATGTTGGGGTTTTATGGCGCAAGGTTTAAACATACCCATAAAACCGTTCTCATGACTTTTAAGGATGGGATTTTGGATACCTCAAATAGTTATTGAATTAAAGTTTCGAGGTAAAATATTCCCGAAAAAACATGACAATTTAACCTCTTCAAAAGTTTAATTTTAATAAAAAATTTCTGTTCATTTTATTAAAAATCCCATTCTTAGTTTCATTACTCTGATCCTTGTATACGTCTCTTAAAAATTTTCAGGTTATTTGAAGCGTTACTAAAAAAGCCTTAGCATTTTAATCATGGCAGCACGTGAAAAATCGAAACAGAAAAATCAATTTAAAGATTTTATATTCGTACAAAACGTTTGAAAATGTAATAAAACAATTGATTATTTTTCTCGAATTACTATAACCCATGTGTGTTTGTCTATCATCTTTTTAAGGAAACAACGAACATTTTACTTTTATATAATCGAAGTTAAAGGTGGCTATTACATCGCAAAATATGGAGAAAATGAATTTTTGGTACAAACATTCATTAGAATGAATGATTATTCACATCAGTAAACTAATAAAAATCATTTTAAATCTTTAAACAATGATTTACTATGTTCAAAATTAATGTTTAAATCACTTCAGACAAAAATATTAATTTCTATCATGAGCAAAAGTCGAAATTCTAATTGACAATTAAGAGCAGAAATTTCTCAGAATACTCTGCCTTTGTAAATCATGATTTTACCCTTTTATCGGCCAGTATTTGTTTTTTACTAGCAATTTAAGTAGCTGTTTAACATTCCGAAATGTCGATGGTCATGTGATTTGTAAAAACACTTTTCTTCTAACCAAAATGCTCACAGTTTGTGGTTTACATTTTCATTGTTCTTTCCTAAAGTGCTTATGGTTTACATTTTCATTGTTCTTTCCTAAAGTGCTTTGCTATTCTGAATGTTTTGGGCATTCCAAAACTAAGCCTAAACTTAAAGAATAAAGCATAAATACTTGGAAATACAAATATTTCTTTTGGAAACTTTTAACTATTAGGAGGAGACTCGTTACCTATGTGGATTTCACATTGAAGACATTTATTCAAAATATCATCTCATGCCAATCTTTGATATCCATCCAGAATATATGGAAAAATAACCTCATTAATTGATTTTTCACACACTATGGGACCATGGCATTTAAAAAACATGACCCTAAAAGGTTTCGTTGATAAATTTTGGTATGTAACAGCATTTTAGTGAGTAGCGAGCGGTGAGAGAGAAAAACCTCAGATTTCTGAGTCAGTAAAATTAAAAAATATCCTAGAATTGTTACAGGGACATAAAACTTTGCAGAAACATTCTTCAGTGTATCAAGTGTAATTTGGGACAAAAAACAAAAATCGATGTTGATGTTTTTTGGGGTGCCGAGTCCTCTTAAAAACTAAAATTTCCGAGAGGGTCCAACACAGTGGTGGATCATCCATTAGGCGTAAACCTAAGGATGTTTTTTATAGAAGGTATAATAGGAAAATGTAGCAAAATAAGTTCTCAGCAAATAGAGAAGGTTAAAGAAAATAGAGCTTTGACAGGAGTTAGGTTACTTTTACTTTTGCGTTAAATCTAGACTATGACGTCATTGGGCCTTGTTTGGGATGTAGGGAACAACAAGAATGAAAGGTTTAGAAGTTATAGGATTAATAATTAAAATTGAATTATAAATTCTTTCAACTATAATTGATTATAAATTATTGTACTTGAATTATTTAATAACTTATAATGACCCTTTTCTTTTAAAATAGTTATAACCAATCACTTTGAATTAAAATTAATGTAATTCCTTCTATATCATCAAATATAGTGGTTATTTGTTGAACATTTTCAGACACCGTATATAAGATAATTTCATTGCATTCGAAATATTTCTGGCGGTACTACAATATTCAGTGTATGTTTGTTAAAAACATTTAGTAATTTTTCCTAATATCTGATAACCTTTGAGTTCATTTGTGTTTATAACACACAAAATCTATAGTTAATTATTTTCTATTTATCAGAGTTACTACTGAAAATGTGTGTACAAATAACATTAAAACAGGTTAATTCTTTAAACTCAAAAGGAACAATTGTGTAAACGTTTTTTTTGGTAATTTCTATAAATGCACAAATCCTTGCAGCATTGTTCTGAAGTATAATTTAGAAAATCAGCAGTTATTCCTCATAACAGACAAACATGTTCTTAAAACAAAAATTTACAGAATATAATGGTAGTAGGTGGTTAATTAACGTCGCACTGGAGCAGTGATTCTTAACCTTTTTAGTCATCGGCATCCCCCTTGAATCTAAAATTAAGTTCTCGCACCCCCCTTGAAAAATGTGTTTTTATTTCTTTATTTAAGAAATTACTTCTATTGCAAAATAATTCATGAATTGAAAAATAAACACAAACATTTACAATATACATACAAAACAATACCTCAATTTTTAATGGCTACGATTTATTCATAATAATTCATGAAGCGTGGCTCTTTTTGAAAGAGCCACGCGTAAGTCATCACTTGCATTTAAGCAATTTCTGGCTTTTGTTTCTATGGGCAAAAGTGATGAAAATCCCATTTCCCACAGGTAGGTGGTGGCAAATGGTAAAAGTGTTTGCAATACTGCTCTTGCCAGCTGTGGATAAAGTTCTTTGTTCCAAGTCCAATTTTTCGAATTCCATTTGAATACGTGTATCGGCTCGTATTTCAACACGATCGTGTTTTATTAAATCGCTCTCGTCCATCAAAACTTCTCTCGCACCCCTGGAAATGCTTTCTCGTACTCCTAGGGGTGCACACACCACAGTTTAAAAACCACTTCACTGAAGCAACACAAAGGGCTATTGGCAACGGTCCGGAATCAATCACTATGGGAAATATCCTAGGACAATGCCTCGTAATTTCAAACCACGATCAGATGACGAAGTCACACCTGAGCTGGCACCCCACTCTCCAAACTTCCATACCACGCCAACGTGAGGACATTTGCAACCATGACAAATTTAACGTGCACCAGCCCCCGTGTACATGACAGTCTGTGGCTGGACCGAGTTTCGAACTCGCAATCCTCTGGTTGCTAATCCGTTGCTCTTCCAACTGGGTTACCGCAACCCCAAAATTTAATTGGAAAATAAGAGTGTCGGCTAAGTGTTACTCAAACCTATAAAATTGATTTTAGGTAAGAATAAAATTACTGTAATATGCCATTAATCATTTGAATTTTTAAGGTATTCTCATAATTAGGGCTAAAATGAAATTCTTAACTAATTATTGTTAATATATTTAAAACACAAGCAATGAAAAAGGTGTCTTCGAAATTATTTGTAATGCGTTCTTCGAATAAAATAGTAAAATATTTGTGTATAAAATCATGTAAGGTAACATTTTCACACACATTCTCAGCTCCTTCCCCTGAGAAATTCTGGAGCAGTAATCCTTACTATTTCTTGTTGGTTCGTATTTTCCTTTAAGGACCACATTTTTACTAATGAATATCAACTAAGTGATAAGTTAAGTGACCTGTCACTTAAATTACAGTGATCAACACAATAAGAATCTGGATTACTGAAAAAACAGAATGACTATCCATCCATCTCACTGATTGAGGTGATTTAGCTGCGAGAATCAGCACACCAAGAATCTTTCGTTCATTGGAACCTTTCCTATTGATATGGGGGTAGAGAATTCCCAGAAAGTTTCTTACAGGGAGTCCTTTTATCTAGGTTGCCGTCTTTGGACACCCCCTTTGGCGATTTCTGGTTTTTCTTGTATGTGAAAAACACATTCTCTCACGCGTCGTTTGTACCAACTGTTCGAATCGAAGGGGACCATACAAAAATAATAACCTTTAAAATATAAAGGACGGAAACTTTAAAATTGTGAAAATCCTTTTTGTATATTTTGGGGTTGATATAATTTGAGCTATAGAAACTCAGAATGTTGCATGGGCTCTTCTTAATGAATAATTTTTCAATGAACTTAAGTTTGCATAATACATTTGCACCTGATATTACTGTAAATACGAACGCAATAAGAATCATGTAAATATATTAGGCATGGGATATTAGAGCGTATTTTTTTTGATTATTTGACATTTTGATTATTAAACCACCATAATTTCCCATAGCATAGTTTCAGGGTATTTAAGAATCCTTCCCTCGCTAAAGATCACGCAGTAGCACGGAAATGTCTCCCTCGTGTATAAACAGAAACCCTGCAGAGCTCAAACCTTAAAGTTTCTCTCTCGTTACGAGCCCGCTCGTTCCCAGGTGCAAGACAGAATTTTAATACGTATCTATTCCACGTATTGAATTCTGAAGATGAAAAGAAGGGCTGTAAAAGCATTCTCACGGCTATCGGAGAGGATTTGTAAGGATACTTATCTGATATCTTGGAAGTCTGGATAACATCTAGGAATGGTTCAAATTATTTTCAAACATTGGAATTAAAATAAAGAAGTAGTAAAATTCAAATACTTCCCAGTGGTCAATTCAAGTACTTTTAGAAAGAAAAAAAATAATGTTAAGAACTTTCAACTCGTGGTACATTGTAGAAGTAATGAATACTAATTTGAGTAGTTTTGTTATCTTTCATTCAGGATACTGAAAATGAAATTACCTTGAGAGAAACATTTTAATGAACAAGGCATGATGATCATTTTAAACCAAGAATGAAGCCGCTGAAGAAACAATTAAAAACATTTGCTATTCGTAAATTATTCGTAATATAGAGAAATGAATAAGGATGGGAAATCTGTAATATAGACATGATTCTGGATCTGCTGGAAAAAGAGAAAGAATCATATTAACATTAAAGTTCTACCAAAGGATGCATAATCTCTGACGCATTTGGTACTTTACGCTCAAATTAAGCAGTTCAATCCAGTTTTATATTCGATAAACTGGAGAACAATATATTTAATCCGAAATGATTTAAGGCGTCGTGTACGAGAGACAGCATTTTTAACTTGTCTTGCAAATATCAATTATTAAGTAACTGATGTATCTTTTAAATTACTTTTATTGCTTTGAAAACTATTACGATCTATTAGATTTTAAGTTGGTTTCTCAGTTTTCATAAAACAAAATATGGAACTCTCATTAAAACTTGAGATATTGGATGAGGTCCCCACTTTCTTTTATGAACTAACCATATGAAATCCTTTAATTCTTCAACACCTTACATTTTTTATTCATTCCAGAATCACTTTTAGACATTCAAATAACAGTTTTACAAACACCCAGAAATAATAAACGAAAATTAGGTTCTTTGGTCTTAACGTTTGACTTGAATTGAACTTTATAAAGTATTCAGAGATTTTTTACGAGCGAAAAGCATTCTTTTAGGTCATTTTAAAATTGCTTGTGTGAAAAACCGCTTGGCTGGAGCGATTGAAAACAGTGTGATGTGAAAAGGCCAAAAAGTCAGAATTTGAAACTTGAGCCTTCAGTCTCTTCACCAAAATATTAAATTTGAAAAACAAATTTAATCTGTTCTTCTGAGGTAGACTAACTTTTTGCACTATTACAACCTACCGACTTGGAATCAATGTTACAGCTGAAAGCAGTTGAGAAACTAACGCCAACCCCACCCCTGTACTAAAAGTTCCAATACCTTTTACAAGTTAATTCTGAGAGTACTACAATTGGACATAAGTGGCTAGCAGGGACTTAAGTTTTGCGAACTAGTAAAATAATAATGATTTATTTCAAAACTAACAAAGCATCAAAAGAAATGCCCATTTTTGGAACTACACACAAATTTCTACCTTCAATTTTACTAACAATCGAGGACGTTTTACAGTATCATTTGTTTGTTATACACGAACTAAAATACCAACATTCAAACAAAGAATCCAGTATTTGTGAGGCATTAGAAGTAGCAGCTGAAAATATGGAGAAAAGCTTCCATGCCAATGGTTTACTGAAAGTGTTACAAATGATACATACGATCATTAGCAAATAATTATTTTAAGATATCCTAAAGTAAAACGTAATACTAACTATGATTTGAAAGCAAAAGCTCGTTAAGACTTGTTTGACATTGAGTCACGTAAAGGTGTACTATTTTCTACATGTTCTTGTAAGGGGGTTCAAAAGGTACTACTTAAAGACTACTTCAGTCTTGTATAAATTTCTCAGCTGCACAAACTTTTCAGTTTCTTCGATACCCTTGTCACACAACTGGTCGAAAGATGCGTCATGATGCATATGAGAGAGTCAATCTATCATTGTACCAGAAAAACGAAATGGCTTCTTCCGATTTAAGATAAAATCACTGTAAATTGTGATGATAAGAAACGGTATGAACTAGCTTCATTAAAAAATCATATTTATATCCAGTATTCTATATTTATAGATGTAAAAATGACGCCCTGGCGTACATGTGTGGTTGCTCATACATTCAAATAATGAAACAACTTTGATACTTTAATAAAGGTTACATATCAAGATATTTGACCTGAGAAATCTCGCTTTCAGATACTTTTAGTGCAAGATTTTCGTGATTACATGCAAATTTAAAATGCATAACGTTGCTTTAAATAGTTTTGATCTTTCCACAAAACAATAAAAGAGAGCTGCATACTTATGTCGGACATTTTAACTTTTTGTAGGTAGAACCAGTCTTGGATGTGGTGCATGAATCATCGCAGTCTAAAGAAATAGGCAAATGTCCGAAAAATGCATGTACATTGTGCAAGAAGATATTTTCAAATGCCTTCAGTTGCAGAAGGCATATGAAAATATGCGTTCCTAATCTGAGCAAAAACAAAAAATGTTCAGAATGTTTGCTATCATTTAGAAAGAGACCTGAATTCATAGATCATATCAGTACTGATCATATTGATATTGTTTTACAAGAAGAAACATTTTTTTCCAATCAGATGCAGACTTTAAAATATGGAAAGCAAGTAAAGAAAAAGCCACAGCATCATTCTTTAGGAAACAGAATGAACAAACCACTTCTGTGTCAAAATCGGAATATTACACCTGCCATAGGAGTGGGAAGTTTGTAAGTAGGGGTAATGGAAAACGCCACTTAAAGTTACTAGGCTCAAATAAATGTGGGTATTACTGCCCAGCTAAAATTGCGAAGAAAACAGTAAACAATATAATTACTGTGAAATTTATGTCCACACACATGGGGCATTCTTGTGAGGTGGGTAGATTAAATTTTTTTTTTTTTTTTAGACCCACCTCCTCCCTACTCACCTATATGGTTTAGAGTATTTAATGAGAGGAAGAGGAAAAGGCGACCCCCAGCACACAACGAGGATCACCAGGAACCACCCTGTCAGGCAGGGAAAGCACACACGCCCCCCCCCCAATCTGGGCACCTAAACAGCCTTGGACACCACCATTTATTATTTTCTAAAATTTTGAGTTTACACAAGGTTTGGTCAACACGACCCTAACAATGTTCTTCTTTCCTAAAAATTTAACATTGAAGCCATCCATAGTGGCTTAGTTCAACATTTTCTTCTTCAATATTTTAATTTTAATGTATACATAAAACTGGCCTACAAGGCCTGTAGACCTACTTATCCTACAAATCATTTTTATAACAATAATTTGAAACACAATATATATTTATCAATTTACAACCTTGGTTGAATGTAGTACAATAGCATTCAACTATTTTACAACTATTTTTTATAATCACTTTATATTTCAAGTACTCATGCCTGAAATATATTTATTCATACTTTCACATTCATAACCATTTTAGTTACATATAACATAAGCTTTCTGCAATATTTCAACTAATTTGTATATTTCTTGTAATTTCCCTCAAACCTAACATTTAATAAAGAACTCTTAAATCTCAAATAATCTCATTCTGAAAAATCCCAAAACATCAATTCTTCATAAATTTTCATCATTTCACTGAACTAAATCCTTATTCAAAAGAAAAATATTTCAAATCCATAGTTTTAACAATTCAATCACTCGTTATCCACAAAATAGACTAGTAGCTAAAAAATAACAGTATTGGAAAATTTCCAATTCATATTATTAAGTACATCAATCACTCATCATTTGCAAAACAGACTAGTAGCAGAAAAATAACAGTATTAAATACAATGTATAAAAACCCTTTTTTACCAGATTTCTTAATATCAAGGTTATTTAAAAACAAATTCCAAACATATTAAATTCTTAATAATTCTCTATTTATAGTATTTTATTTGTCCATACGATTTATCACAAAATCACATTTTCCTAAAGTAGCAACATGTTTCTTTATTTCGTACTTTTCTATCCCATCTCATCTTTACCCTCCTATCACAATTCCAATGGTTAAGACCAGATTTAAAAATCCATTATCCCATCATACTCCTTACTCCAATCTCAATCTTCCAATCATTCTAATAGTATCAAGGGGGTCAACCATTTAAGAAATAATAACATATTTCTTTAGGGCATATTCTCAACTACCTAACAATATCACTCTCATAGTAAATTCTTCAAAAACTTAAAGGATTACAACGGATTTAACCATCCATCTTTTCCTTTTCTTCAAAGTTATTTTTCTCCCTCCATTGCCAAATCATTTATAAATTACACCAAACGATAAATAAAAGTGTATTTTTGTATTTTAAACACTCCATCTTCATTTCATATTAGATTTTTTAGATATATTTTAAAACCTTTTAAGATGGCATCAGATTTAACTTTTCTCGATTTCCAATCAATATTTAGTTGCTCGTAGTCACTCAAAAACCGCTACATATCGATATAAAATATCTATTTATTTCATCGATTCAAACCTTCAAGTGTCAAAACACCTTGATTTTTCTTTCTGTGGTTCATGTTTTCCGTGGATGGCAACAGATTTAACATTCCACTGTTTCCTTCATTTCTCAATTGAAATATATTAAATCCTGAAAACACTCATAAATTCATCCATATTTAAGAAGTTGCTCATTCTTTTGAATCAAAATTGGCCAAGTCTTTAATGTATTACAACAGATTTAACATTTCATGATCCGTCTTTTTTATAATTATTTTGTCTAATTTCTTAACCAATCCCGGAACAGTGAGGCATTAGGCTCATTGGGTTAACCATTATTAAATTGATTCAATTTACTTTTCTTCCGTTACCCAGCTCTTCCCTTTTAAAAGTATTTCAACAATAACTACCCCTGAGCATCCCTCAACATTATAATCTTTAATTAACTAATAAAAGCCAAGTGGATCAATCAGGATTTAGAAATCCAAAATTCTTTGTCAGTCAAGTCAGATTTTAAATAAAAGCATTGTAAAACAAGTCAATTCAAGAAACCATAATTCTTATCTCAAAAATAACAGTAAATTTTACTGACCTCATTCTTTAAGATCCACATCTCATCCCCTTTATCAAAAGAAAATCAGCACATAATCAGATTGAAACAGATTTAAGGTTATACTATTCCCTTTCCTTCCTTCCTCTTCAATCAGAACAACCTATTCCTTAGTAATCTTATCACCGTCCAATCCTCCTTTTGTTCCTCACATCACCCCATAAACCCAAAAATATCAAAGAATTTTAACATTTAAAATCAAAGAGAGTTCAAAATTACTATTTTTAAATATTTCATTCCAAATTCCTACTGGATTGAACCAGATTCAAAAGTTAAGGAAAACCCTCCTTTAGAACTCCATTAATTGTAGGACCATGAATTACTCTTAAAGAAAAGTAAAGCTAATCCTTTTTTATAATTCACAACTCCTCACAACCCCAAAAATATTTATTTATTTCAAAATGTTCAATTTTCAACTATTATATATAACTATTTTCATTAGTCAGGTTCTAGACCCTCGTTGGATTATTCCAGATTTAATTTTCATCATTACTCCCTCAAATACTTTTTCCCATGATACTGTATTTCCTATACAATTTATTCTTTAAGCACATCCGTAATCAATATTTGTTTTTAAAAGATCAATCTGTCTCCTATAGTTTGGGCATAATTTTGAACGATTACTGTGACCATCCTCATACTTGGTGTTATATCTTGCATTTGATATTTTGCAATTAATACATTGTATTCTTTCTTTACATGTTTTAATTTCATGGTCACCCCCACATTTAAGGCATACTGGTTTGACAGTGCACCGCGTTCTACTATGTCCGAATTGTCCACATCCGGTGCACTGCCTAACGCTACAAAATTCATCTATCCGTATTCTTTGAAACCCAATATATAGGTACCCTTCTTTCATTACTGTATGGTATATCTCCGGAGTAACTGTAGCTACCCAATGATACCCCTTATCGCATTTAATTTTAAACTCAATCCTAAAATCTTCTTTTTTGCATTTTTCAAAAACTTCGTTCTTTTCTCTAATAAGATTCATAAGTTCTTCTTCCCTGATCCTGTCATTAATTCCCAACATTATTATCCTTGGACGCAATTTTCTTGGTTTTTCAACCACAAATTTATTTTCAATATCAACCTTTTCTTTGAGTAATTTCATAAGAGAGTCGCATTCTTCCTGCGTTGGTAACTCTATAGCTACTCCCCCATCCTTAATTCTCTTCATCTGTGTTATTCTTTGTTTGATGTTGCCTACCACGCTCTTCAGTAGGTCTTTATTTCTGGTGTAATCTCCTGGTTTTCTGGGTTTCGCTAATATGGTAAACTTCGAAACTCTTCTATCCTTAATTCCAGTATTTTGAGAATAAAAAACATGTTGTTTATCCATCACTTTTTGGGCATATGTGGTTTCGCTTCTATTCTTCATCTCATGAATTTCATTTACCACTTCATCAAGTTTTTTATTATAAGTTTCATCCTCATTTAACGTTTTCAATTTGATTTCTTGAATAGTCTTTAGCGAGCTCTTATGACACTCTTCAAAAGTTTTCATCAGTGTAACATTCAATTTTTCCTTTTCTTCCAATATTCCCTGTAATTTTGATATTTCGCAATTTTTAACTCCAATTTTCTCAATAAATTGCATACGTTCATTATTAAATTCTTCATAATCCTTACTTCTCATTTCCATTAATTCCACCATCTTCCTTTTTTCCTCTTCCTGGTTATATCTATCATTCATTCTTTCTAATATTTTGACTTTTTCTCCTTCCCTTTCCAATAATTCATTGCATGTTATTAGTTCTTCATTACAGTTGTCTAATCGGGTTTCAAGCTCATCAATTCTTTCTTTAAATTCTTCAGTCTTATCTTTTGGTTTAACTTCATAGTCTCTAATAATTTCACATAACTCATTATTTTTACTCACCATCGATTCCAATTTATTCTTTTGCAAGTTAATCTCCTTAGCAATACTAATACCAATTTTAGTGATATCTCTCAAGTACATAGTTAGGTTCTCCTGGAAAGGAGCAGACTTAACTTGGGATTTCCCCTTATTTTTACATAATGAGACAATATTTTTAATAATTTTCTTAAGATTTAATAAGTCAATGTTTTTCATTTCGAAATCTGGAAAATTATTCAAAAGACCGTCTAGTTCTTCATTGTAATTCTCCTTAGGAGAATCACTTATATTACTCATGTTATAATAATTTTTAGAATCAATACTTGATTCAAATTCCAAAATTCATGCCTTCAAAGCTCAAAAATAAACAATCTCAAATGTCAACAAAAGAATCAAAATAAAACAAATGTTGCCACTAGCAATAATCACATAAATATCCTTTCCAAATATTAAAAAATCTACAATTCAAATAGTTATAAAGGTAAGTCTTTAAATAATCAATACAGGTAAAACAAACAAAGAAATCCAAAATAACTAATTAATTAAAATTAAAGTGTCAACAAAAAATTCGAAGTAAATTTAAATATTTCAAACAAGAGACTAGTAGACCTCAATATTAAAATCTCAATATAGGTAAAGCCAACTCAAAAATGAACTTTTCCAATTCTGAAATTATCCAAAGTCAAAAATACTGACAAGAATTATCTTAAAAAATTTATAAAATAACTCACATAATTTGTAGAGGTTCCCCAGAGGTACCAAAGTAGAGGTCTAATTTTTCTCTTTAAAATACAGGTGGTTCCAGTTCTCTATCATAAATCCATGAGTTTCCATGAAATTTCAAAAGTTAAGTACCTAGTGATCTCATGAGTTTCTTGTCAATGCTGGTAGAAACAAGTTCTTTATTGTTTATCTCAAAAAGCTGCTGGTCCTCGAAATATCTTCAATCTTTAAATCCAATGGCGATTTCGATGTTGAAGTTTCTCTGGATTTTCTTCTTTGTAGATGTTGAATCTGTTGTTTTCTTATATGGTCATGGAGCCCAACTTTTTCTCTTCCTTTATACGTTGATTCGATGATTCTAGTTGATTCCGTTGTCTCTCTGTGAATTTTTTAAATTGCTGGGACTGGTTTTCTTTCGCTTCAGATGACAATGCTGGCAAAGCAACCTCCTCGTGACGATAGCGAAAAATCCAACAGGATCATTAATTAAAATAGTCTTGTTCTAATCTTGAATAGCAAATATTCTAAGATAATTACCAATTTTCCAATCATCTAATGGGCCAATTTTCAAATGGTTGGTGTCATCTTGCATCTTTTTTCCAGGCGCATATTTTGTCAATTTTCCAGGATCGTAGTTACATTTTTTTGCATCAATTTTTCCCAAAATTCGGGAGCTATAAAATTATACGTCATTCGTCTCTAAGTTAGTGCTGGAAGTGGTAGATTAAATTTGTCGCGAAAAGAAAAGGATAAAATAGCTGGTCAACTTCTAAGTGGCGTTCCTATACCTGATGTATTGCACAATATTTCAGAAACCGCCAGTCCCACAGAAAGATTGGCTTTAACAACAAGCAAGGACATAAAAAATATAGCTGTCAGCTACAGGGCGACTGAAGAAGCGGTTCGACATAAAGAAGATATCTTATCAGTTGATTCTTGGGTCAAAAGCATGATGGCCGAAAATAACCCAATACTGATGTATAAATGTTGTGGAGTAATCGATGGCAATTTACCATACTTGAGTTCTGAAGATTTTGTCTTGGGTTTCATGAATCATGCCCAAGAAGAAATACTAAGATTATATGGAAACGAGGTGATTTCCATCGATTCCACGCACGGTACCAATAAATATGGTATTCAATTAATCAGTTTGATGGTCAAGGACAACAACTGGCAAGGGTTTCCAGTGGCCTTTTTGTGGACTAAAAGACAGTCGGAGGATGTGGTAGCAACTTTTTTTAAGGCAATAAAGGAACGCCTGTGTGATATTAAAAGTAGGACTTTTATGTCCGATGACTATCCTGCTTATTACAATGCATGGTGTAAAGTATTTGGACCTGTACAATTTCATTTGCTTTGTGACTGGCACGTGAAGAGAGCATGGGCCAAAAATGCTTCATCAGGTCCTAACTCTATAAAAAATATAGCCAGGAGAACTGAAATCATAAAAATTTTATATTCAATGTCAAATGAATTAGATATCGAAATATTTCAATGCTCCATGGCAATAAATGTCTCCTCTTGACTTGACGATTCGGATACTGTTTCATTTGCGACATACTTCAAGTCCAATTATGCAAACAGGGCAAATCTTTGGGCAGCATGTCATCGAATTGGTGCGAATATAAATACAAATATGACAGTTGAAAGATGGCATAAAGACCTGAAGTACAACAGCGACTTAAAAGGAAAATGTGGTGGCCGACTTGATCGTGCTATTCATAGCCTTATGAAGTCGCTGCGCAAGAAACTAATGGATCGACTCACATCTTTAACAAGGGGAAAGCTAACCAAAAAGTTAACTGAAATCAGGAAGCGCCACAGATTGGCAAAAGATGCTTGTGCAGAAATTAACATCTCTCTTGATAAATTTGACGAGAATGTGTGGATTGTGCCATCATTAACGCAGGAGGGAGTGAAATACAAAGTCAAGCGATTAGATGTCAGCCTTCACAAATGTAACTTGCACTGCACGGAATGCTCAAAATGTTTGCATCAGTATTGCTGCAATTGTCCTGACTCAGCAATAAGATTCAACTTTTGCAAGCATATGCATATTGTTTGCATGAATCAAACCTCACAAGAACATTCAAATATTATCAATGATGGAAGTATGCGTGAAGATAAAGAAAAACATGCCATAGGTCAAATGTTGAAAACAAACGGCACAAATTATCAGCAAGAGGCACGTACTGCCTTTCTTGGATTTGTGCCTTATCTGGACAAATTCAACACCAATGATTGTTGTAAAGAAATCGTTCGAACAGTAACAATTTTGAAAAGCAAATGTGAAGCTTTGCTAGAGCAAAGTAAACACCTTCCTCCTGTGGTGGAACATAATATTCAAAGGAGAATTAAGCCCCAACGACGACAGTTTTCCTAGGAAGAGTTAAAACTGAAATTTACTAAATGGTCTCAGAAAGAGTCAAATAATATAAATGAGACGGTGCTGTGCACGTGTAATTAAAAGCGAAAATGATTTTCGATGTCAATTAACTGCCTCTTCCATCATTAAATAAAGTCTAATGTATTCATAGATATTTGTTATTGCAATTATCTTGCACCACACTACTATGGAAACTTTACATTAATCAGTTTATTAACTCCTGAGAAAACAAAACACAAGCTTCGATAAAATTTAAAAGAATACATAAGGGTATGTGAGAAATTTTGTAATTTTTTTAAAGTGTAAAAGTGGTGTCTAACTTAATTTTGTTACAATCAAAAATATTGTAATAAAATACAACCAGTCTATAAAAAGAAAGATAAATTGTCATGATATATTACATATAGTTGAAAGTAAAAATATAAATGTATTTTATATAATTAAATAATTTTCAGTCAAAAAGTAGTAAATTAGGATTCCCATGTTTTTAGATAGATGGCTTATTTTGTGCAAGATTTTGAGTTCAAGAAATATTTTAGATACAAAATTTATAAAATTGCTTATTCATAGAACTTTCCAGTTACAGAATAGTGAACTATGATAATTTTATCACTATAAATAATCACATAACACTGCTAAATTTATTTAAAGTAAATATAAATGTCTTAAAAATATTTTTAGAGTATAAAAATCTTATAAAATTCTGAAAAATTATATAAAATTCTGAACATTAGGTAAATTTAAGATATTGGGGCTTTTATATATGAAATTTAATACATCCTTTCCTTATAATATATCCTTATTTAATTTATGAACAATGTTTATTCAAATATCGGGATACAAAGCACTGTTAAAACAAAATTACAGCTACAATTCTCTTAGTTTTTCAATTTACTTCGTTCTTTAAAAGTGTCCTATGTAAATTGTTTAAAACTAAATTTTATACTTTATCTAACTTACGATTAATACCAATTGGACTAAGTCATCTATCACCAACGACTGTATAACTGTAAATGTGCAATAAAGTTGAAAAACAAAACAATTATAAATAGTCGATTTCTTAAATGAACTGAGTAAAATAGAGGAATATATAATTCTAACATATAATCTAAGGATTATTATGGTACCTTCTTACTGGGAATTCACAATGGATGTGTATTTTCAAAGAATTTATTCAACGAGAAGCTTGTTGAATTGTATGTAAAGACGTATGTGAACATGTTGACATGTATGTAAAGACGAGTATATGGAACACTTGGTTTTAAAAAATTGCCAAAAGCGAAGGAACGGCCGATCTTAATCAGCAGTGTCAATCATACTTCGCTACATGATTTTTACAAGTACAGCTTGATTTATGTGCAAGAAATATAATAACACAGTATACCTAAACTACATAATATATTATTCAATAATGTACAGTAGAATCTATATTACTAAAAGGCAATGCATGTGTGCGTGTGAAATCCACAGAAGAAACTACTGGACAGTCTTAACACCTTGGATATATTTCAGAGAGGAAGATCACCCACTAGGCTTGCTAGGATGTATTTTCGAGATCTCACTATGGAAAAGTATTGTTAATAAGCATGTCTTATATTTCCAGCAAAATAGAAAATGTTTCTTTGGAAATTTTACTATTCCTCGAAATTACTACTTTCCTAGGATTATAGCAGTCGCGTCGTCTTTTTTTTGCCCCCTCTCTAATGATCGGGACCTATTGACGCGACAAAAAGGTGTTTTCCTTTGACCCTCCACTGAGAAAAACTCATTAATCTGAATAAAAAAACCAGACATCTTAAATGGGTTGTCCACTGCTATGCAGATAAGAGAAGGTTGTGAGTTGAGAGAAGGTTGAGTGAAAGATGTCCCTCCGGGGACCGAGTATCATTGATACAATCACCAACCATTTCTTTCACCTCCTTTTACGATCTATTTTACACATCATCGGGGGACCCCACTCCCCTTTTGTCTTGATAGGGGGGGGGGGGGTCGTACATAAAGTGCTCTTTTCAACTTGTAAGTCGAATTTGGAAATTTTCGTGTTTGCTGATGTTTGGCATCAAAAGCATAGCATTTTTTAAACTCGCAAAGAAAACATTAATCAAAAGAAATGGTTAGAAAACAATTTTATCTCTACTAAGATGAACGACTAAGTAAGAGAACTTTCCTTTGATGAAGTATAGCGTAAAATTAAAACAATAGAAATAGAAATAATAGAACTAGGAAAACATTTTTCAATTTTGAATCAAACACATTACAAATTGAGTTTTAAATTAATTTGTTTTCAATAAATGTTTTAAAAGAGCAATTTCTTTTATTTATTTCTCCAATGTATTTAAGTAGCCCGGTTGGAAGAGTAACGGATTAGCAACCGGAGGTTTGCGAGTTCGAATCCAACCAAAGACCGTCGTGTACAAAAGGGGCTGGTGCACGTTAAATCTGTCGTTGCCTCAAATGTCCTCATGTTGGCGTGGTGTGGAAGTTTGGAGGGTGGGGTGCCATCTCAGGTGTTAACTCGTCATCTGACCGTGGTTCAATATTACGCGGTGTTGTCCTTGGTCTTTCCCTTCGGGATTGTTCCCGGACCGTCGCCAATCTCAAAACTGTGAATTTTTTGATAATGGTTTTCTTTTCCAATTGTAGACCCAAAACATCAATGAGCTTGCACAAGAATAACGGTCCAATTATATCCCTAAAATAGAGACTGACTGTTTGGTTGCACTTTTCAATATCTCTTCCTAAAGACACTAAGATAGGCACACTTTTAAGTACGAAAATGACAGAGCAATACTTCACTGTATTGCACTTTAAGGTGGGAGGTATAAAGCCGACATGCGAAAACCAATTGCTTATTAGAAGTCTTACATTATTACTACCACCCTAATTAATTTCGCGATTAATAGCTGTCGCTAATTAATCGCGAAATTAATATTTCTAGACCGCTAATCTTTAGACAATATATCATTTTCAGCAACTGTTATAAATACGTAGGCACAAAAAATATAGAATTAAATGTGAAAAAAAGAAAAGCGAAACATGCTTCAGTCAAATTCTGTGTTGAAAGCGATGATCATGTGTACGTTAAAGTAGTTCATTCAAATTCAATGATAAAAATTTCTTCCAACAGGAATTAAAATACTGACGTATGAATCGAAATAGGATTAAATTCATTTTATAGTTTTTCATTAAAACTTTGTTTTTAGTCCTCTTTCTTATGAACATCTTATTTTAATTCTAAGGCTCTCACCAAAAGTGAGTAAGTATCCTCAGCGCCGCTGACCATTGTCCTCTCTTTAGGTACATCTCGGAATATATTTTGGTATAAATCTGAGAATAATCAGGACAATTGACTTTAGTGTATATATATAGTACACAAAGCACAGTAAAAATATATATATGTGAGTGACTCCAGTGTTTACTAAAAATATAAATCCCATAGGAGAACAGATCACTAAAGCACCTTGGGTCCTTGAAGCCCGTATACACCTCAAGGAGATGAGCCCCTGAGGGGGTGCAAACACACGAGTACAAATAAGTACTCAAACAATTAATGCTCTTCCCAAATATTCTTTTACGATCCCTTTTAAATTTATACAGTTAAACAAATTAAAGGAAAGCAAAAATCATTATTTTGTAATTGAAAATTCAGAAAGAAAAAAGTTATAACTGGGAGAATGTTGAACAAGTTAAATACAAAATATCCAAATAAAGGACATTTTAATACATGTCTTGAGGGAAAGAAAACGGTACTTTCATAAAAAATTCCATTAAACATTTGCCTTACAATCTAGATTTATTTCCACCATACTTTACATTAAGCAAATCACTAAATACACACAAAGTTTTACTTCATAACTAGGAAATACTTAACAGGGAATGAATCCACAATAAAATCTAAAAAGTTAACTTTTTTGAGTGGCTATAAAATGGCAAGCTGACACAATAAAGTTTAGCATTTACAACTGTCTTTGGGAGAAGTGCATGTAACAAAAACATTTCAATACTTTTTTACATTCAAGTTCTTTAAATTGTTTTACGAATGTACCAGTTCTGTATTAATCAATAGTGTAGAGCATGCTTGCAAACCAAGGTTAATTGGCTTCTTTATCCTTCATCAAAATGACAACTAGGTGTTAAAAATAGTAATTATGTAATACACAGAAAGACTTAAATACTATTTTCATAACCTCTTTGCAGCTGAAACTTTAATTGGGATAAGATGAAAAGTATTTCACCAAAAGTTGAGGAAGGGTCCTCTCAGTGCCACTGACCATTGTCCTCTCTTTAGGTACATCTCTGAATATATTTTGGTACAAATCTGAGACCTATAGTGTATATATATTTTTGCCTTTAATATTTTTCAATTAGAATGCTCATAAAAATATTGAAAATTGGGTATAAAATGAGAAAATAGAATTCAGTAAGGCTCATAGGAAGTGAAAACATAGCAAGAGAATGATGTATAAATAAAAAACACATTTTTTAGAGTAAAGTGTAGTTTTAATGTGTTTAGGGAAGACGAAGCTTAGTTCGCTGAAAACCAATTCCTTTAGGCCCAAGCCTTACAATCCAGCTAATTTGATTCACCAGGCTTCACTTAAACCATGCACACACATTATATAAACTATTCTAGTTCGTAACTAACATTAAGAGAAGGAATAAACCCAAAAGTAAACCAGATTGATTATTGATAAATGACAAGCTAACTCAACAAAATTTAGTTTTCAGTTATACATTCCTCTTTGGGAGTTTAAAAATAGCAATACTCTCTTCTCGCATACAAAAAGGGAAGAATTATTCAACTATAGCACCAATATTTATTGCCCACAAAAAAGAACATTTAGAAATGTCATTTTAATGCAGAAGAATAAGTGATACAAATGTTAAGAGTTACTGAATTGCATATTAAATATAAATTGTTAAAATCATCTCAAAACTTACATTAGAGGATAATTAGCTGCATACCAAAAAGTCGATTTTATTGAATCGCCATAAATTAAAAAGCTGACTCGACAAAATCTTCCATTTAGTTGTGCAGCAGTTTGCAAAAAACAACATGCTTAAATTCATGTTGAAACAAATTCAAAGCAATGCATAATTCAAAAACACACATATTTTTAAGAGTAAAGAGCAGTTTAATGTGTTTAGGGAAGACAACGCATACTTTGTTAAAACAATTTCCTTTAGGCCTAAACCTTACAATCCAGCTAGTTTGTTTCACCAGGCATCATTTAAACAATTTTAGTTCGTGACTAACATTAAGAGAAGGAATCAACCCACAAAGTAAACCAGATTGAGTATTGCTAAATGACAAGCTAACTCAACAAAATTTAGTTTTCAGTTACATTCCTTCACTCGGAATTTAAAATTAGCATTACTCTCTTCTCGCAAGCGAAAAAAGAAAAATTATCCAAATATAGCACCAATATTTATTGCTCAGAAAAAAGAACATTTAGAAATGTTATTTTAAAGCAGGACACGATACGTGATACAAATGACAAGAGTTACTGAATTGCATTTTGAAGAAAAATTGTTAAAATCATTTCAAAATTTACATTCGAGGATAAATTAGCTGCATACCAAAGAGACGATCTCATTGAATAGCTATTAAATAAAAAGCTGATTCAACAAAATGTTCCATTTTATTGTGCAGCGCTGTTGGCAAGAACAACATACTTAAATTTAAATTGAAACGAATATTTTACTTTTGGAACGGATTCCAATGCAGAAACAGGACAGGTACATAGCTTTACAGTGCTACCGACATTCCTCACATCCATTCACATTCTACGGGTGTGAAATGAAAGTGAAAAAAATAGCCCTATGCGTTAGCGATTCGAGGTTGGTAAGGTAGCAGTTGGCGAGAAATTATTGCTTGGGGATTTTTAGTCGTTACGATAAGGAAATTTCTCAACTAATCACAAAAGGCTGACGATTTGCACAGACCTGACCCGCAGGAGCTAGTGATGCCGGGTGCATTTGGAAATAAGCCAAAAAGCCTTTTAACAGCCTACATGAAAACTTTTCAAATATAAAATTTGCAAGTTGTTCTAAGGAATGGATAAGAGTGACAAATAAAAATGGTAATATATTTTTATCTTTTTTGTATGTGTACTCAGCAATCCCAAAAGCTCATTGCCTAGGCCACATACGAGTTTACTAATTTTACATTTAGGTGTATATATACACCAGATATCACGAAAATTGACCAAAATATCGATATATTTTTAATAATTCAAACTATTGTCCAACTCCTTAGCTATCAAACGAGACCAAGATCTCGTAAATATACAAAATAGTTTTCAAGTTACAATGGTTTGGGTTAGGTACTGTCACCTTAGACAAACACGTTTTCAAAACTTTAAATTTGATTTCTGAAGAACTATGTTTTTGCAATAGGATGCTTCTTTTGAACAGTGATAAGTCAACAAGGAATTAATCTATTATAATTACTTTTGCGTCATTATAATCTATAAAATAGTGGATGTTTTGACCCTCAGTCGTAGTTATTGGTTAGGAAATGAATTTTTAGTTGATTTTTAAATGTTGAAATTCCTGAAAAAAAAAATCTTGATTTTTTTAGACTTCCTTCGTGAAAAAAATTGTAAAAAATAACCTATTCCTCCAGCAACTTGATGGAGGGTCAAAACATGAAGAATAATATTACGAATAATTTCCAACAGGAATTGTCTTTCTGAACACATTAGAACTTGAGATAGCACTGTTAAAAAAACACACTAATTAGCTAATTAATGAGTAGCTTAATCAGAATTTTTCACACTAAAATGAGTTTAAGTACAAACCAATGACCTATTGTGAAAAAACTGGATTTTTAAAGTTTTAATTTAAAAAATGTTCTTGTGTTCATATACCTTAAAGAAATAAAATAACTTTATACAGAGGAAGTCCAATGGAAATATTTGATGCATTAAACTTTAAAGCATTTCAGGAAAACAGATGAATAGAATTGCAAGAAAAATTTCCTTAATACGGGAGAAGAAACAAGGGGAGTAATTGTTCTGCGTTTACTAACATTCAAGAAAAACAAGTAATTTAAGGAACGATAAAAATAATTCACCGAAATCGAATTTTCTGCTTCCGAAGCCGATTTAAGAATTAAGTTTCTCCAATAATAATTAAAACTCCGACACTATTTTTTATCTTTATACAGACTCCTTAGCAGAAACACGATAAACGTGTCAGGCAGACAATTTATTTCCTTTCATGTTTGCTTTAATTTTGATCAACACTTTTATGCGAAAACAAAGCTTCATAACAACGAGCCGGACCCTGTTTAGAATCTGCTCACCTCAATAATATGTTGACGAGCAAATTTATGATATGGGAAAAAGAAAACTGAATTTTTTTATAAACAAAAAATTAAAAGGAAACAAAAGGTAGTGAGGTCTGCACAGCGCCCATAAAGCATTTAATGCCTTTTATTATATTTTAGGCCGAAAAAATTAAAAGACGTGACGTATGACACATAAAAATAACTTAGCGACCGACAAGATTGGAGAGAAGAAGAAAGTTGAACTTAAAAAATCTGTATACAATGCTTGAAATTTATTTGTCCTTATTCAGATGGAATTAAAATAAATTCATAAGTAATAACTTCACTGCAACCACGTTTACAAAACAAAAACAGAAAGTTTCACCCTCTAGCGGAGTTTTAAATAACGATTTGATATTTAATTTTTGTTGATTTCATGGCTTTTTATGTATTTATTTTAAACGAAATGAAAGATTGATTGGATTACCACATCTTCACAATGCAGTCGATTTTGTCTCTCTTTGTTTGAAGGTTTTTTTATTCAAGTAGCATGAAATTTTAAAATACTCTACGATTCAATTTTTATTCTATTAGATTTCCAGAAAAAGTTATTCTGGGATTATAAGTTTTTTTCACACTATGCACCGCCGCCAAACCACTAGGAATGACACATCGGTTCGTATAGATATGGCTCATATATTCTATTTAAAAACTTGACGATTTTATATTGATTTTATTCCCTTTCAGGACAAGACCGGTGTAAAAACTGAATCTTCAATCAACGAAAAAAGACCCAGTGAAAGTGATATTCATGTAAGAAAATCGGCATACAACCGGTTTTGCGAACGTATCTCTTTCATGAAGTATGTTTTCATAGTTTTGATCATTCCTCCTATTCTAAACTATGCATCTTTAAAGAGGGAAAGTGCTGTGCTTATTCCTTCGGAAGGTTGGTTCTTTAAGTGTGCTTTGCATAGATATTTTAAAGTTTATGCTGGTGTTAATAAAATAGAAATTGTTCTAATCTTCATTTCATTATGCAGGTGAGCAAGTGGATATGGGATGGGGACAGAAAATGTTTATGAGCTGTGCTGGTGAAGGGGTACCTACGAGTAAGCAATTGCATTAATTGATCCACTTGTATCTACTGTTTATTTATGCAGTTAAAATAAAAATGTGGGGCTGTGGTAGCCCGGTTCGTGGAGTAACGGATTAGCAACTGGAGGGTTGTGTATTCGAATCCAACCAAAGACCTCGTGTAAAAGGGGGACTGGTGCACGTTACATCTGTTGTGGCCTCGAATGTCCTCACATTAGTGTGATTTGGAGAGCTGTGCCAGCTCAGGTGTGACCTCATCTGACCGTGGTTCAAAATTACGTGGTGGTGTTCTCGATCTTTCCCTTAGGTTTGATCCCAGACCACTGCCAATAACCCATTGTGTTGCTCCAGTGCTCCATTAATTAAATACCTACCTACCAATAAAATTGTGTAGCATTAAATATGTTTTCCCTTCTATTGTTATTCATTAGGTCTCAGTCTAATCATCTCTTGTATTGCAAAAAATGACCATTGACTGAGTAATTATGAATTATAGTGCCTTGGCGATATAGTTGAGGGATTTTGTATATTGTATTATGCATGAATGGGAGGTTCTCCACTCAGACTTGGAGGAATGTTGTATGGAAGGAACCATTTGATCCACGATTAACCATTGCGGGGTTGACCTTGGATGGTCATCGGGGTCCTATGAAGGAAAAAGAAGGGACAAGTGGGTTGGACACGGAGAAGGAAGGACGTGTAAGTTCCTTCGATATCAGGCCCACAAGATGGAATAATTGCCCTTTTATTTATAAATATATGTATACCCAGAAATGTGGAATAAATGTTTTAATAAGTCGAAACCCTTAGTAATATGTAGAAAGAAAAGAACCATGTGAGAGACAATGTATTTACAACAAATTGCAAGAATAGATAAAATGATAGCTAATTTATTTGTTCCAATTACACTCATTTTTTGCATATGCTTTCAAGTGGCCATAATTCTGCAATCACTGTTAGTATAATCCAACCAACTCCAGTTCCCAACATGTATACCTTTCTCTTTTGCAATTATTCACATTGTATCTCAAATGCTTTCTTCACCACATAACTGCATACTGTGGCCGTTTTGCATACTCTGATGAGACTCTGACTTTTCAGGAAAGGAATTCTCTTACTTTTTCAGGAGAATTACTTTCTTCTGGAAAAAGGCCACTGCATCTCACTCATTGTTAAACTAAATATTGACAAAGTTAAATTGATATTATAAGTTTGACAAATATTGACATATTTCACAAACACGTTTTTTCATGGCAACCACGATTGGCACAACTTGTCCACTTGTGAACCTTGCCCCATAAAACCCCAAATTTCATTCAATTCCATGAAAAGGCTAATAAATGTGTACTTCCTGTTGCGAACGTAATCTTTTACAAAAACCTCAAAAGAGCTAGTTGATCTAAATTTGAGCACCAGGAGTCAATGAGGGTTGGTTTGGTGTCCAAAGTTGGCAATTAATTGACCTATTCACTCTTTAAGCAACTATATCACCAAAGGTATTGTAATAATGAAGGTGATTTTTCAATATGTGTACATTTTTAATTCTATTTATGTGTATTTCTATGTACAGTAATTCTTGATGCTCCTACGGGAGGAACGTCTGATGTTTGGTACTTGATCCAGCAGCAGCTATCCAAAGTATCAAAGGTTTGAACTAGTTTTCTTAATTTATGTTTGAAAGGAACCATTTTAGTGTACCTTATTTATGATTCTTGCTTTCTAACCAGGTTTGTGTCTATGACCGAGCTGGACTGGGATTCAGCGATCTTCCTTTCGTTGTAAGTTTAGTTTCATGGAAATTGCGTAGTTGAATATCGTAGTTTGCTTTTCCTATTCGTTTTTACTACAAGACTTGATCATCTATCCTGATTTTATTCACATGTCTAATCATTTAAGTTACAAATATTTATTTCTTAAATAATTGCTTTTCCTTTTTTGACTTTCTTGTGTCTTAGAATGAGATGAGTAGAACTCAAAAAACAGAGAACAGGAAATTTGTCTCTCAAGTTGCAACTTTGGAACAGTGGGTTCAAAATTTATATCTTTCGTTTTTTTCATGGTGTTTGTTGTGAAATTAAGTTAGGTTAAATCTGAAATATATTTCTTTTAGAATGACTTGTGACCTGCGACATCTAGTAACTAATGCCAAGCCATTGGCTCGCCCATTTGTGTTAGTGGGCTCAGAAACAGGTGGTCTTATTGCTAGGCATTATGGTTTAACATATCCAGAGTAAGTATATATTTTATGTGTTAGTTTAAGCTATATATTGTTAAATTTAGAGCTAGAAATAATTAACAGTAGCCACAGCAAAAATGGATAGAATGATGAAAAGTTAAAAAAGAGGTAGAGTATTTGTCATAGAACTTTCACTGAAAAAGTGAAAAAAATCTTTCATGTGAAATACCTTTTATTGGGATATTTTCATTCAATTTTAAAGCATTTATGTTTTGAATCACTTTGTCAACTTAATGTTTCTGGCATTGACGAGAAAATGTTTAATAAAATATTTGTATAATTTGAGTAGTTCGCTTTGTAAAAGACTTTAAACCTATTACATAGATTAGAGCAAATAGCGACTTTCACAAAACTTAGGCATCGAGGATGGCAATAATTGTCTTCAATAAATTTATACACTAAGTTGTGTATATAAGTTTGTATTTAGTTAAAAATATTTTTATTTTTAGGGATGTTTCAGATATTGTTCTTCTGAATCCTTTAGTTGAAGATTTGTTTTGGCGGCAAAAGGAAGACTGGAACAATTATTGGTGAGAAAATACTTTCATTCATAAGTAATTTTATTTCAAATTTAAGTATGTTTCCTATTATTTTCCCTGCAACATGTGTTATTTTTACACTCCATGCATGCTAGTACATATGCTGTAGCCCCAGTAAAGTAAATGGTATAAGGAAGGCAGAAATCATACATCAGCATATGTTTTGTAACATCAGCAGAGACAGATTTAAAGCATTCAATCTACATACATCTTCAGCATTATTATTATCATAATAACTTATTTCCAATCATTCAATTTTAAGTCAATTGTAGAAAAATGTCCATTTGCCAAAATATAATGCATTAAATTGGGATTGTTTCTTGTGCAATTGAGTAAGTTTTGAGGACTTGAAATCAATTGAATGAGTAAAGTTTAGGATTCACACACAGAATAAAATGTCATTACAAATCTCATTTTGTCATGAAATAGAACACATTTAGTGCTTCCTCGATTACCAAACTTTTTTAGAACTAAATACAGAATGAAAATTTTTGAAAGGAAAATGGTTATATTAGTTACCTTGATTTTTCATAGTGGGATTTGAAATGGACACATGAAAAATACCTTTGCAATTATATCTAATTTTAATGAAATCTCATGCTTCAAGGTATAACCATGCTTGTAGACAATTTTAAAATTATTCAAAGTAATTTCATAACAAATACTGTGCATTCATTTTTACAGGAATATGCATTTGCTTCCATCTTTACAGTCACTCCAATTATCTGCTTATGTTGGAATTTCTCGCATAGCAGCTCTACTAGGCTGGTTAAAACCAGATGTTTTTGGAGGTACCGTACCTAAAGAAGTGGAACTCAGGCAAGTAGGTATATTCAGTTAAATTATTAACATTAGTGCAAACTTAATTTTTCAATTGTTTGTGTCACATTTCACTTTATTTAAAAGCTTAAACTGTATAATTATAAGCCTTCAGTCGTGACAAGAGTGGTATGAGGCAACCTGAGAGAACGATCAATTGAATGTAATGTTGGTTCCACACACAAAAGGAGTCAGAAAGTTCTATGACAATACTGTATTACTTCAACGACAAGTGGTAATGTCATAATGCTTGGAGGTGTTGGGTGTTTGAGATGGCTCAGAGCTACTTAGTGGGGCTCATGAAAAGAATGAATAGTTTGCAATGAACTCGCTAGGGGATAAGGATTAAAAGATTGTTGCACCAGGGGATCTATCAAGAAAGTTCATTGATAGAAGTCGGTGGTTAAACGAAGAAGTAATTTGAGATCTTACACAGTTGATTTGAAAGCAAGAGGGTCTGTCGGAAGTCAAGTTTAGTGAGGCTTGAGTTCAAAGGTGAAAGAGGATGGCAAGATATATTGACCACATGGCCAAAAAGAGAAAAGGGGAATGTTAAGGGACATCTGCTAAGAATTGTACTTAGGGGGTTGGTTTTAGGTATTGTTTCATATATAGTCAAGATCAAAGTCTAATATATTTCTATTACTTTCATAATATTTTCTGCCTTAGGCAACTACTTATGTAATTTAATAACCAAAGATGATTTATATACATGAGGACTACAAACAGGGATCCCACTCTTCAAGCAAAAGAAAAATTAAGACCTTTTCAAGGCTATTTTTCAATTTCTACTGTTACATTTTACATAGATTGCAATAGAATAACCCATTAGTGCAATTGCAATCTTAGTCAGTAGAAATGTTTCTATAAGTTGTAATTTATCATCAGACATTTGCGAAATCTGTCATGAACTCTTGCATAAAATTCACTCATGTGATAGAGCACTGAATAATACTGTAACTTTCACAGATTTTAAAATGTTTAAAAAGTTTTTAATAAAAAATCAATTTTTTAACCCAACTATCTTGCTGATAATATATTTTTGTATTCTACGAAATTATTCAGACTTATTGGGAAGCAGGTGAGAATTTGAGAAAGTTAATTTAGTTGTGAATTGTGAAAAATGCACTAACTGATATTTCATAGAATTAAACTGGAATCTTAACAATTTTCTGATGACACATTACTAGTATATAAATCAAAAGTTTTATGATTTAGTTTACATTATTTATTTTTACATCAATTTTTCTTTAAACATCTTTATTTTAGTGCTGTATATTTATTTTATTTTTTTTATTTCAGCTTTCACACCTATGCAATCCTAGCCACATGAGTGCAGTTTTTCATGAACATCTTCTCCTCAATACAAGTTTTATTCAAATGAAGTAATTTCTATAATTGGTATCATTAATTGTAGTTAGATGTTTTATATCTCTATTTTTTGCCTAATCCTTGATTCGTGTATTGTAAATGTAATCTGTCTTTTTGCTATACAAATCTTAATTTACACCATATCTTTTCCAGTGACATTTGGCAAACTAAGCAATTTCCCAAAAATATATCTGTTACTGTGATAAATAGCAGGAAATTTGAAAAAATTCCTCCTCAGCTGCAAAAGGTAAATCGCTTTCTATTCAACATTTTTTTTATCAATTTTTAAAAAATTTCTCTTCAACTTTTGAATTTGTAAAAAATCGTTATCTGCAGATTGAGGCACGTTTTTCTATTTTACAAATATTTCATTTGTAATGCAAGTGAACAAGAATAGTTGCAGATAAATATGGATGATATACTATAATCATAATATATACTGCTAAGAAACCCTAGGGGTACTAGAATTTAGTAGATCAAAGACATTCAATATTCAACTTATACATTGAACATTTGGGTCATCTTAGCATTTCGTTTTTCCTAAAAGCATAATTTGACTTTCACCGTGCAACACACTTCAAAATTTACTAAAACTTTCTAAACATAAAATCACAGAAACAGTTCTCTTTCATAGTAAAGCAAGGAAACTGAAGATTACAACATAATATCTTTTTCATACTTAATGAGTGTTTGAGCCAATTCATTTTGTATCTGAGCCACTACAATTGCTACTAAAATAGGGTTTAAGAGGATACTTTTTCTAATTTTAAGAATTGATGCTCTGCTATTTCAAAACTGCTTTGGCTGCTTTGGAGTATTAATTCCTGTAATTAATTTTGTTGCTACTTAACATTTATTGAATTTCCTACAGGCATGGCAGCAATCTCAACTTTATCTGCGCCAAAGCCTGCATCCTACTTGCAAGCACTATGTGTTTGATGGCTCAACAGGACAGCTGTACAATGAACCAGGAACTATTGTTAGTAAGGTGCAGCAGCTCGTGTACAAATGGCGAATCAGTTACGACATCTTTCCTACTGTACATACGTTTCGAGAGCAGGAATCGCTGCTCGAATAATGACGAAAACCTGATAAATGTACAATATTGAAGCTCAGTTTTCCATTTGTTAAATGTTGTACATTTTAAACTCTTGTTCCTCCAGAATACCTCCACCATCTGCAAGCGAACTAGTTTTCGAAGCCTTAATGTTTCATAATCATGGATTTTCAAATTGCATTTAAATAAATTTCTGAAATAGCTAATCAGTGCCATGGCTGTTTTGGGACAAACAGGTGTGAATTCTTCTTTCCATTTGAATCTTTTATGACTAATAGTTATTGGTCAAAAGCAATTTACTTTGATCATGTGAAAATCTGAATTCCTTTTAAGGTTGTGTGTATTATTTTTTAAGATAATATATATCCTCTAGTCATTAATTTATTTAATCAAGGTGATGGTTTACAGCATCTTTTCGATGTGTATAATTTTTGAAGGATCTATGTTCTTTAGATCCTCCTGTTATAATAAAATGGTTGGGTACTCCTCACATAATGACCGAGTTCCATTCCTAGTACAAAGTCCAAAAGCGAGGAACTTAATCGTTTTTATTTATAACGTTGATTTTTTATGTTTACATTACGATTTACTTTTTCATTTATTAGAAGTGTTGATAATTACTTTATTTTAGGGGACTATCTTGAACTTCGGTGCCACCGAGTAATCGGGCCGCTGTAGCCCAGTTGCAAGAGTAACGGAATAGCAACCGGAGGGTTGCGGATTCGAAACTCGGTCCAACTAAAGATCGTGGGGGCTGCTGCACGTTCATTCTGTTGTGGCCTCAAACGTCCTCACGTTGGTGGTGTTCGGAGAGTGGGGTGCCAGCTCAGGTGTTGGCCTCATCATCTGACTGGTTCAAAATTACGAGGTGTTGTCCTTGGACCTTTTCCTTCGGGACGGATCCAGGACCATTGCCAATTGCCCATTGTGTTGTTCCAGTGCAGTGTTAATTAAGTACCTCCCTCACATACCTCTGCCGAGTAATCATGACAGGTGCAGGGTAAGCAAGGTGGCACTGACCATCAACTGAACATTCGGGCATCCTTTTTGCCAAGTTCAATGCCGGCTGCATTTGCCTGTGATCGGACCAAGAAATCCTCCTAACCAGGATAATATGTGAAATCCTCCATTTGATTATGTTATGTCCTGGGCCAGCGTTGTTACCGTCTCTGGTTTTGCTAATGTGAGTGTGAAGGGGATGAGAAAGGTGGTTCCCTGCACCGGAGAGTCCGAACAGTCATTCAACAGGTGGTCATTAAGTGAGGAACACCTGTATTTTAAAACATTATAAATTAATGTACCTTAGAATGTGAAACAATAACTCATAGAATGTCTAAAGAATCAATATAAAATTGAAATAAAATTTGGAATAGTTTATAAAAATATAATAATGCGTATATATAAATAGTTCCCTTAACTTTCATTCTCTGCATTTCTTATGAACCACTGACCGCAGTGAACCTTTGGATGTGACAGATTTAAATTATTCCTGTCTACTTTTGTTTTGACAAATTGATTTTATAAAACTATCAAATCCTGCACAAATTTCATTGAACAAATTGTAATTCCTGTTTAATGAACTTTCTATTTTTCGAACTCTTCCATAAAAAAGGAATGCCAACTGTAACAAACATAGTTATTAAATCTGCTTTACTTTTTACATACTTGATGCACTCTACTTTTTGCATTTATTCACAGTTCTGCTCATTTTGTCTAATTTAGTGATGACTAGAAAAGCCAAGTCGCAAAACTACTATAGTCAGGCTCCGAGAGTTTGCAATAGAATCACGTGGTATTGAATGAATCTACAAAAAAAGTTGATAACTGAAAAACATAGCTCTTCCACAACTGGTGTCTTCAGCGTGGATTCTGGTTATAAGTTTATCATTCAGTGCCAAAATCGATAGTGATAATGTGTTGGCAGGGGGAAAACCATCCACTGCCATTGCCATTCATGCTTTTGTGTATGGCAGCAACCATCCAACCACCTTTTCAAAAAAAAACCAACTGCTTTCGCATTGAGTCTGCAGTAAAGTTGTCACTAAATATCTGTAATAGATATCTGGGTTTGTTGTAACTTTCAGCGTAGGTTGGTACCATTATTAAAAGCAGTGGGCTTATTATTTAAGTTGTATTAAACTCCACATCCTTGTTTTGTCTGGTAGGTGATCTTGTTCATGCTGTGGGCGAATGGTCATTTAGTGGTTTGATGATGTTTGTTTATGGTAACAAGATGGTTTGTTTAAAAAATAATTGCAGGATAATTACAACATTCTAACTATCAATATATTTACAGATTTTAATCATCAGACTGAAGATATTACCCATCACTGTTACACCATTGAAAAGCTTGCAATAACTACATAGTTAAAGTGGCATTCTTATTTTAGTCCAAAATATTTGTAATTTGTTTGTCTCATTTGTATTTTGTATAGTAGCCAGAACAAAACATTTTCCTCCTCTTCATCAGTACCAATTTTTTTTTAATATTGCTATCATTTCATAAAGTATTAAAGAAAATTGCTGTCAAAAGAGTATCATGTGTCATTAAAAGCATACTAAAAAATTGAGTATGCTTTTAATCTGACTATATCAGGAGACAAATACAAAAATTTAACACTGAATAAATAACCTTTCACTATAGCAAAATTTTCAATATGCATTTGATTTTAAAAAATGTTATCTGGTTAATTATATGTTTAATTTTGACCAAAACAATTCACGCCTTAGGTACCTAAGGCATTTCATGATTCTTGTGTAGCTTCTTAATACAGTAGAATCTTGATTATCCAAGTTAATGCAGATCAAGGCCACCTCGTATTACCAGAAACTGGGCTAATACACATTTTGTAACGCAAAACACCCTCTACAAAATATGGAAAATATTTACTGTTTCTACTACTGCTATGTTAAATGCTGGACAAACCCCAATAACTCTTATTGATGCTGATACTTTGGTAAAATTCAAACTCATATAAAAAAATTAAAATAAAACATTTGTGAAATTAACACAGATAGAAAAACCACCACACTATCCAGACTGAGAACAGGACATTTTAAAGGCATGAAAATGAACGGTGACTGAACCACAACGTAGACATTGTAACAACTGTCTGGATGTTGAACTCGCACCTCAACCTATATTCACCTGCCCTGCAATAGTAGCTGCTCTTCAAACCATTGATTACCATCCTGAAGAACCGCTTTACACAAGAAAATAATCGACGTCGCCAAAGCTGTGCTAAATACACACGTCGACAAGACTCAGAAATGGACACAACTACTATTGCTAATAAAAATTATTAAATCATGGGTTAATAGACTCATATTTGTCTATTTGTTGTGATAATTTTACAGTGAGTCACGTGATAGTCAGCATTCTGCCTGCCACCAGACCAGTCAAGGACATGCTCGAAGCTTATTTAAAGCTTTAGAAAAACTATTTCGACTTGGATACCACAGACACGCTTAATCAGAGCTCTGATAATCAAGGTTTTACTGTATTTTCATTAAAGTTCCTACCATTACTTTGATTATGTTTTTGTGTATGAATTTTTTGTCTAACCATAAATATTCAAATGTGATTGAACTTGTGTATTTCAAGCTGAAAATTAATTTCAACTAGCCTCTTGTTTATAAAACTGAAAATGCAATTGGCTATTTATAATTGGAGAGAAGCAGCTGTAATATGAATAGGATGGAATATACTTTTCCTGTTTATAATTCGGTTTGATCGCGGACCGTCGCCAATAGCCCGTTGTGTTGCTACAGTGCTACGTTAATTAAAATACCTGTTTATAATTCCCTTTGTTATTCTGAATAAGAACCAGTTTAGTCCGGACTTACAAGTTGCATTATAGTCAGGCTCCCCGGGATTTGGCAGTCAAGTCGCAGGGTTTCGAACGAGTCTATTAGTTTAATTAGGGTAGGTAGGTATTTTAATTAACGTCGCACTTGGGCAACACAATGGGCTATTGGCGACGGTCCGGGATCGATCCCCATGGAAAAGATCAAGGACAACACGTAATTTTGAATCGTGCATTGTCGAGAGAAAACCAGCCACTGCGATCGCCATTCATGCTTTTGCGTGTGGCAACCGTCACCTTTTCAAAAATTAACTGCCTTCTCGAACCATACGAAATATGTAAATAAAACAATCTTAATTTATAACCTTAATTCATAACTAAAACTTGCATTGAGAATCGAAATTTTAAAATTTGTTGAGGTATAAAACATGTATATCATTTTTATCGAAATGTTTATTGATTAAACAATTTCTTATTTAGACTGACTTTAAAAAGTATAATTTTTCTTATACAAAAAAAAATCAATACGTTAATTTTTCTGTAAATTTTTAATTAATCTCTTAAATTGTGATACCAAATAGGAAACTTAGATGTGCATTTAAAATACTGAAGTCCATTCATCAACCCTATGTGTGAAACTGAATGTGTCTTGTGCTTATGAACCATCCTATGTACTTAATGTTTTTGGTATTTTTGATTGTTTGAAAGGTATCCCGCCTGGGGATGGAATAAATGTTTCTTCAATTTTGTACTCTTGTTTGATTGTTCTTTTCTTTTGGCTGGGCAACCCTGTTGGAAGAGAACTGAATGAATTAGCAACCGGAGTGTTGGGAGTTCCGAATCCAATCAAGGGACCGTCGTGTACAAAGGGGGCTGGTACACGTTCAATCTGTCGTGGTCTTAAATGTCCTCACGTTGGCGTGATGTGGAAGTTTGGAGAGTGGGGTGCCAGATGAGGTGTCATCTGACCGTGGTGTCCTTTCCCTTCGGGTTCGATCCCGGACCGTCTCCAATAGACCGTTGTGTTGCTCCAGTGTGAGACGTTAATTAACATACCTACCTAACTTTCTTTTGGCTTAAGATTCAAACTTGTTTACTAGGCCGGTTGGAAATCTAATATCTAAGGTGGTAATTGGAAATGGTAATTAATTAACGTCGCACTAAAGCAACACGACGGTCCGGTATTGGTATTTTCAATTAACGTCACACTGGAGCAACACAACGGGCTATTGGTGACGGTCCAGGATCAATCCCAATGGGAAAGGACACCACGTAATTTTGAACCACGGTCAGATGAAGAGGTCACACCTGAGCTCCAAACTTCCACGCCAACGAGAGGACATTTGAACCCAGCGCAGATTGGACGTGCACCAGCCCCCTTGTACACGACGGTATTTGGTTGGATTCGAACTCGCAACCCTCCGGTTGCTAATTACTCTCCCAACCGGGCTATGGCGTCCCCAATGGGGCATTTAAGTTGGCCAGTTGTGTCACGAACAGAATGCTAGAAATGGAAAGAACATTATTATGTAATGTTTTTGGTTACATTAATTGTTCATTTTTTAATAAAGCCAAGGTGTTCATTCAATTCATTTTTTTCTGACAAGCATAAACAATGTCAGAATAATAACGTAATTAATTTAAATGGACAAATAATTCAAATTCGAAGGTTTATCGGCTTCTCCCAGATTTCTATCCATGTTGTCAAATCAATATCCAGAGATTAAGAGTCTTTTCACAAGAACATGTTTCTTGGGGGGGGGGGTATTTCAATTAACGTCACACTGGAGCAACACAACGGGCTATTGGTCACGGTCCGGGATCAATCCCAAAGGGAAAGATCCGAGGACAACACCACGTAATTTTGAACCACGGTCAGATGACGAGGCAACACCTGAGCTGGCACCCCACTCTCCAAACTTCCACACCACGCCAACGTGAGGACATTTGAGGCCACGACAGATTTAACGTGCACCAGCCCCCTTTGTACACGACGGTGTTTGGCTGGATTCGAACTCGCAACCCTTCGGTTGCAAGTCCGTTACTCTTCCAACCGGGCCACCGCGGCCCCATGTTTCTTGGGAGATAGAAAGTTCTTATTTTTTTTATTTTGCGTTGATGTCTGTTAAGAGCTTTCAAATGCTGTTTAAGATAATGTAATGTTTTTATCGACCACTGCAACTTTACAGATTTTACAAGCGATTCCCCAGTCGTGGTTCATATTTTTTAGTCCCTTTATCCTTGTGTGTCACTTTGGGATTGATCCCGGACCGTCACCAATAGCCCGTTGTGGTGCTCCAGTGTGACGTTAATTAAAACACCTACCTACCTTTTGTCATCGGACCGCGGGAACCAGTTGGAAGGCAGCGGATTAGCAACCGGAGGGTTGCGAGTTCGAACCTCGATCCAGCCAAAGACCGTCGTGTACACGGGGGCTGGTGCACATTAAATCTGTCTTAGCCTCAAATGTCCTCACATTGGTGTGGTGTCGAAGTTTGGAGAATAGGGTGCCAGGTCAGGTGTCATCTGACCGTGGTTCAAAATTACGAGGCGTTGTCCTTGTATCTTTCCCTTCGTGATTGATCCCGGACCTTCACCAATAGCCCGTTCTGTTCCAGTGCGACGCTAATTGACTATCCCCCTTTTATGTCATCATGGGCGGCGGTAGTCCAATTGGTAGGGAGCGGATAATTGTCCTCGCTAAAATTGGGTTGTGCCTAGTGTGGTATTTGTGTGAAGTATAATGTAAACCACCCCCATGTTACATCATGGTTTCGCAAAGTTGTCCACTAATCCGCCCTTCAGTGTCATTGGCCGGTCATTATAAAAAAAATTTCATTTCATGATCAAAAAGTAACCATAGCATTCAAATCTGTTAAAGAAAAGCACATTTTTTTTAAAAAAAATTGTATTGATTTTATATGCATTCCCCAATGATGAAAAAAAAATTCCGATTTATCGAAGTCCGCGGTTGCCCTGTTGGCAGCGTCGCGGGTTAGCAACCGGAAGGTAGCGAGTTCGAAGCTTGATCCAACCAAAGACCGTCGTATTCGTGAGGGCTTGTGCACATTAAATATGTCGTGGCCTCAAATGTCCACGTTGGCGTGGTGTGGAATTTTGGAGTGGTGTGCCACCTCAAATGTTGACCTCGTCATCTGACCGTGGTTCAATATGACGAGGTGTTGTCCTCGGATCTATCCTTTCGGGGTTGATCCCAGACCGTTGCCAATAGCCCGTTGTGTTGTTCCAGTGCGACGTTAATTTACCTACCTACCAATTGAAAATTGAATCATTTAGAAAATAAATCATAATTCATCTAAAAAATACTGTGTTTTTTTCACTCCTGTTAAAAGAAATTCTTTTAATTTTGTTTCAATATGTATATTTGATATAAGCTTGCAAATAAAGTAGCTTATAATTATTCGTCATTTTTAAAATTGTGCTGAGTTCCTTTTTCGTGGAGTGTTCATAAAGCATGTATAATTAATTACCCCTAAAAGTGCAAAATAAAGTGAATATAATTAAATACACCTAAGTGGTATGAAAATAAATCTGCCTTAAAAGTGCTTCTTTTATCAAAATTTGTGAGCAGGAACTTCTCTTTTGTTATTAAACTTAAAAAAACAAACTGAAAATCTATTTGAATTAAACTTTTAGTAAAAGTAACGTGTTATCAGACATTTAAATAATCTCTTTCCAACAAACTTTAAAACGCAAAATTTTACATGTGAACTGTTTTTTAAATATAAATATAATCCTGTGTGAAAAATTCAGATAGATTTCAGTTTGAGAACTTGAAATGCTGCATGTTCAAAACGTCTTTAGCAAGTCTATTTTCTTATGAAATATTTATTTTTTCTTGAGAAAGTAGTTCTCAGTTAATGTATTTCCCAGAATTTTTTATATGATAGCTCAAGTTTTTGTTAAAAATTTCATTAGTTATTTAGAGTAATTGTAAAAGAAATTTCTGTTCCAAATACGGCATATTCTAATTATTATTTTCTGAACTTTTATCTGGCATCATTCAAGTTTTATTTTCTGATATAAAAATTTTTTTTGCCTTGTGTGAAAACATATTTTTACCCTTCATTATATAATTTTAAAACTTGTTTCTGCGCAAAATTGGCTCTTGAAATCCCAACCTATCTATCTAAGATTTATTTAAAGCATTATCCCCAAAACAGTAAACAACAATTTTAAAAAAAATTCAGAACATTTTTTGGTATAAGCAAGTGTTATTTTCTTAAATCTTAATTCTTTTCAAAAATGTGATTAAAAACAGGAAATTTTGATTATTTATAGTTTTATTGAAAAATAAAGCTTAAAGGATGCAAATTTATGTTTAATTCTTTTCTACTGCAGAGAAAACTACTATAAAGGATCAATAGAAGGCTTAGGTAGGTATTTTAATTAACGTCGCACTAGGAGCAGTGCAACGGGCTATTGGCGACGGTCCCGGATCAAACCCGAAGGGAAATATCCGAGGACAACACCACGTAATTTTGAACCACGGTCAAATGACGAGGTCACACCTGAGCTGGCACCTCACTCTCCAAACTTCCACGCCAAGATTTTACGTGCACCAGCCCCCCCCCTTTTCTACACGACGGTCTCTGGTTGAATTCGAACTCTCAACACTCCGGTTGCTCATCCGTTACTTTACCAATCGGGCTAGCGCGGCCCGGCGACTGTCCGGGATCAATCCCCCAAGGGAAAGATCCGGGGCAACACGTAATTTTGAACCACGGTCAGATGACGATAAAAGGCTTAGGTAAAAAACTCGGATTTCTTGGATCGATACTTATTTCTACGTTTATACTTAATACGCAAATGAATTATCCCTTTGGCGTTTCTATCCTTACTATTCCGCACTGTATGCTTTGTTTCACTAATCACAAGTTTAGAAATCCACTCTCTCGATACAATGTGTTCTAGGTATTATAATTCTATTGATTATCTTTGTGTGGTGCCATTTCCATTGTACAAGTGTGGGAGTTGCATTTTCAGTTAATTAACGTTTATCGATTTCCGAAGAAAAATAATTATTTTGACATTTTGGTTTCGATGTTCCGGAAGGTGGTACTTTCGTTTCATCACTCGGTTTAGTGAGGATGCTATCGCGATACTGGCCATACCTGCGTTTGAATTTACGCTTCTGATTTATGACGGAACGGGAGTACCATTACTGTTGTGTTATTTATATGCACGTGCAAGATGCTCCTAATATTCTAATAATCTGCTAAACTTATTTTATTTATTATTTAACTGCTCTTTCTCGTTGGTGTATGTTTTTCTACTGAGTTACTCGTTTTGTACATATTCCTCTGCGATCCATCTAGAATATTCCATGTAGAACATTCCAAGAAGAATGAAAAGGAAATGTCAAATGAACGGACTTTTGTAAGAATTCCATTAGAAAGCATGAATGCCTTGTTTGAAAATGTTGATTCTGAAGGATACTTTCTTTTTCACCGACGTGACTCAAAGAAAAACAGACGCAAGAGCCAAGCATTGGTACCTTTGAAGTGGATTGTACTAGCGTTTTACATGATATGTGTCATTTTACCTTATTCTAAACACGAATCCATGTTCCGAAGAAGGTTTTCTCGACTCCTTGACTGTTTTATAATCGCCTTCTTGTTGTACTTGTTGATCACCGATCTTTTCATCGTGTCTTTGCAATGGTCTCAATCTTCTCCATATGGATTAATTTTATCAGCACTGAGTGGAGACCTGTGCAGTTTGATGATCCGTTTGGTGTTGATGCAAAAGAGGATGAGCATAATCACCACAATTCGTAAAATTTTGATCTTTCACGAACTCCAAAACGATCGGGAATGGAAATGGCAAGCCGGAAGCCTGTTCTTCCTCTTTTCTGTAGGTTGGTTAATTCCGTCGATTTTATTCACGAAATCTATGAAGGTCGCGATGACAGCGAATGGTGTGAAAAATACTCAAAAAATCATGTTCTTCGGATATTACTTCGAAGGGAAATGGGGATTTGTGCTTGTTTTGTGTTTTAACATTTTGCTGAATCAGCAGCTGTATGCAGTTCCGATGTATTCGGTTGGACTTTGCTTCTACACTTACAAAATATTCGCCCGTTACATTCAAGTCCTGGAACTAACTCTGAGTAAGAAGACTGACTTATGGCCAGCATTCGAAATGTACTTGAGTCTTACAGAAAAAGTTCTTCGTTGCATGGCTGAGGTCGAAAACGCTCTCTCTCTGATGCTTTTGCTTCTGTACAGTTACCTGATTTCCTGCATATTCATAATTATCACTCTGCTGGTTAGAATTATCTCGATAACGAAATTTACAGAAGCTTTATGGATCAATACGGCCGTACTTTCTGAGTTTTTGATTGCATTTTATGTTTTGAGTCTTCAGTCCGTCGAGGTCCATACGTCAGCAGTGCATATAAAATCCACCATTCACAAGTTTTGTTCGACAATGTCCTTGCCGACAAATTCAAGTGAAGACAGTCTGCGTTTATTGCTGCTTGTAGCATCTGAGACATTTGTTTCGGAAATAGTTATTACGGGATGGGGTCTGATTGTTCTCAATCAAAATTTCATCCTTCAGATCACTGGAGCAATGATATCCTACGGAACTGTCATTTCTCAGCTTGGAGGGAATAATTTTCCAGGAAATAAATCGTAATACAATGTAGTTATTGTCAATCAAAGTTTCGTCCTCCAGATTACTGGAGCTATATGATATCCTGCGGAACTGTCATTTGTCAACTTGAAGGGAATAACTTTCCAGAAAATAAATCAATGCAGTACAGTCCATGAAGTAATTGTCAATCAAAATTTTGTTCTTCAGATTACTGGAGTTATATATCCTACGAAAGTGTCATTTCTCAGTTTGATGGGAACACCTTTCCAGAAAATAAATCATATTGCAATTATTATCAATCAGAATTTCGTCCTTCAGATCATTGGAGCTATAACCTAATTAACTGTCATTTGTTAGTTTGGAGGGAACATTTTTCCAGAAAATAAATCAATCCAGAAAAACTTATTTGTTTAGTTAGACTATTATAAAAAATATTCAGCGTAACTCTTACAAAAATATTTCAATTTACAAATAGGCTACATAACTGGAAAAGAGCATAATTTGCACTTTTACGATAATACATTGAAATTAATAACATTTCCCATCTGTTCGATCTAAATGATTATTATTGGTGACTGGTATATATGTCTGTTATGTCAAGCGTTTTTCATGATAACCATTGACGATTTATGGTCTTGATTTAATCATCGCGTCTATTCTCCTCGATCAGTTCTTTTTATATATATACTAATGTAAATTAAGAACAAAATAAGCAGATCCAAAAATATATTTTATTACAATCGCAAAAAGAACCGATAAACATCGAATCAGCGGCGAAATTTCGTTAACGTCTCGTAGAACGGCAAATCTCGCTTAACTTCTCCCTACAGAACTTGGGCAAGAGTCTAAAGATTTTTACGACTGACCACCTAGCGCGGTTTCTTTTCATAGGGTTGTCCCAATGCCGCTCAATGAAAATTCTCTCTTGGACCTCTTGGAAGGGTTTCCAGTTTTCGCTATAATTGCTCTTTACACCCCACATTAAAAATTGTTTAAGGAAGTTAGGACATTAGCAAATGCATACTCCATTTGTTTTACTTATATTAGTATTTCAATGACTCATTTTGATAAGCACAAGTCATTTTTCAAATTAAATACAAGATTTTATAGTTTATTTTTAAAATGGTCAGTGCGATTTTGTATAGTCGTTTATCTTCTTAATTATCGTTCATTGTTTACATTACAAAAAAATGGCAGATACTTTCTATTTAAATAATTAATAAGTAAACAAGCACATAAAGAGTACACTTATGTTTCGTTCTCCTTAGGAGTATTACTTTATAGCACATGATTAAAATTTTATTATTTTATGAGTTTGTTAAAGACGATTAAATAATGAAATGAATGTTTGCTTGACCGGTGGTATTCAAGAGGCTCAATACCTTATGAGAAAAAACTCTTACTACTGTGCTTTCAAAAAACTTTTTTTTAACTGAATGTGGAACTCCCGTCAAACCTTGTTTTGAAATTTATTGAAAATTGTGCATGTAGGGAAGTAATTGGTTGTTATTTTAATAGATGTTGTAAAGGTTTTAATTACTTTAAAATCAGTTTTAGAATTCAGTCAGAGAAGTTATATAAAATGACTAAATTTCCTTATCATGTGAGTATCATATGCACACCAGTCTCCAACATTTTGATCTAATTTTAATATTCTTATAGCGCTCAAGTTTTCATTGGATTTGAGAAAATCGCTTCATTTGGGACAAAGATTTTATGTCACAAAAAAAGATGTACAAATTTTCTTTATGAATATTGACCGACAGTTTCATTGGTTATTTTTGCTTATGGTTTTAAAGATGATCGAAAAATTATGTTTTCAAAATAAAAGAATTTGGAGATCATGGTACCACCTAAAATATTGAATGTTTAGGTACAATCAAAAAGTTGTAAAAATAAATTATTGGAACAGTTCGAATAATTTTTGGCTAATAAAAAGCATGGTCACATTCTACCATAATGTTAAAGTCATGAAAAGTGGATGCTTCTTTTACGGTAAAATAACGCCCTCGCGCCCACATCTTATTTATGTGTGTACGAGCATCATGACCCCGAGATACCCAAGTGATCTTTCCTCACTTTCATTTTTGCACTAGTCTATCCTTCTGCTTTTGCTTTTTCTTCCTCCCTCATTGTGTTGTCGTCTGTCTTGTGTTTGCCGCAGCTTGATCAAATATGGCCCTTGCGCCATAAGACCAGAAACCAACCAACATTAAAATAACAAAAATGCGGCAATTTTGATATTTAGTAAACATAGGAATTTAAAATTTTCTGATACTTCAACATACTTTTGTGCAAATCAAGTAAAAATCAACCAATTCAAAATTGACAATTTGTAAAGTAAAATATTTAAAATTAGTGGAAAATTTCCTTCTCTATGTGGCCCATGAGTTGAATCAATCCTAAAAATTTCTGCATTTCTGAAGCATTCGTGGGCTTCCAATCCGATGAGTGTTTTCACTTTGGAAAGTTTGCACGTATTTTTAAAATTTGTACTGCATACTTGTTAGTTTCTTCAACTAAAATTCGTAAAACATCCGAATTGAACATCAGTGGGAAATAATCAAGCTCTTGTATCAGTTCTAACGGTTGGACGTTTGAGGAAAGCCTAACATTTCCACTCAAGTCGTAAACAGTTACTCCATCTGATGGTTTGGGAAATTTCCAATTTATACTTGGGGATTCTGTAGACGAGCTATCAACTGCAAAAGTATCTTGTTCGGACACAAGATCCGAAGTATCAATTTCGCATTCTGAATCGCTATCTGCAAAATTTTCTTCGTCGAATTCCTTCGACCTCTTTTTTCATTAACGGATAAACGCATTTGAATATGAACAAACTACCGCTTAATATATAGTATTGAAAGCAAGTTGATTTCGGTCATGGTCATGTATTGCAATATAAGGGCTAATTAGACCGACTGAAAGAGGAAGATTGAAAATAGTGCTAACATTCGAAATGTTTCCAATCCAAGTGGCGATAAGAAAGAAGTGCTGTACAACCGTTTCGTCGTGAGTTATGCTTTGACAATACAAAGAAAAGATGCTTCGATGGACCGTGAGAACCATTCGTGCCCCCTCGAGTCAGATTGCTGTCGGTATGTTTTAAGCTATTCTACCAATGTGATAAAGGAAGGTATAACATGTTATTTCCCGCATACTCAGGTGTCATTAGTTAACAAGAAGGAATGCAACGGTCATTGTGATGGTTCAAGTAAAGGCAGGTGTGATGCTCGCAGAATACTTCTGTGTGAAGTTTTCAAAAGTTTCCCGTTTTCTATAGGAAGTAATAAATATTTTCGACAAAGCGTGAGAAAAAAATTAAACCTCTGGATATCGGTCGAACGTTCCGAGTCCCCTCGTTAAGAAAGGCTCGGGTTCTTTCAGACCTCAAACTAAGAAACGGTCGAGTCCATCCCCTCTTGTCTGTCATAGAGACTCGCGTGTGAATAGCCTCATCTCCCCGTTAAGAAAGATGCCAGGTTTATCGACGGTGAGTCTCGCAAATCGTTTGAACTCGAGCATCTAGAGTGTGTGAAAGTTTGAATTCATGAAAAGAGATAGACTTAAAAAATCAATATTAGTTTAGAACACGCAAAAAAGCATTTCTTGTTCTGCAGTCAACTTGTGAAATCTGTTGATTATTTCTTAATATACTAAAGAAACAGATAAAGAAATCTTAAAAAAAACTGCATAGAAATTCCGTTAGGAAATTAATACAAAGTCAAGAAATCAGATATCTAGAAAAAAGTCAATAGCATATTGCCAATATAGAATTGGAAATTTAAAAATCCTACAACTTGAACAATTTAAAAATTAAATTTAACAATTTATTGACTGAAAGGGCTATAATTTTAGGCTTAAATTGGCGCTTAATCCAATTGGCGTTGATCATATTTTAATTCAGAATTCATTGTTTGGAATTTTTGTGGGGAAACGCTGAAATCGTATTTGGAAAACATCGATCTTGAAGTAGACGGAGCATGTGCACGGGGTTTCATGCCATTTCTTCCGGTCGCTCGGTTTGAAGATCTGTCAAGTGGTTGGGGAAAACATGAATCCTAAATTATTGATTGGTTAAAGTGATTAACCACGTGACAGATCTTCAAACCGAGCAACTGGAGGAAATAACATGAAGCTGCGAACACATGCTCCGTCTATTTCATTTTAAGGTCGATAGTATTCTGAACATGACGTCACTTGGCTTACTTTTCAGTCTATTTGTCAATGAAAACCCATCGTGACCCACTTGTAAGTCCTATTTGGTCACGCTATGACAGCCCTGTAGCATATTGTTTTATATATATTACTTTGTGAAACATTGTTTTGAAGCCTGATTAATCATTTGTAACTAACCCTGTTTTCCCACGCACTGCTACAGCACACACTAAACTCCTTTTCCATTCATGAAGTGCACTCATCATTGGAAGCGGAGGCAGGTAATACTGGAACTCTACTTTCAGTTGAAATATATATGAAACCAATAAATAAACTACAAGGACAATAAACTACAAGGAAAACAAACACGGAAGAGTTGGTGAAAAACGTGTATTTCATGCAAACCATTCTTATAAACAACATAAATTACAAAATAGTACAGAACTTTACAACTCATAATTAATCTCAAATACAAAAAAATTATCAGGAAACTGAAAAGAATGCTGTTCGTATATACTTTTCCGTTTCCGATAAGGATAAAATGGTCGGATGATGTGAAAGACGAGATGGGAAATAATACTTCTATAAGCTCATCGTGGTTCAAGATACTAAAAGATGGAATGCCGATTTTAGTTTGTCCAAAAACTCAGTGACGGCTCCTTTCATATCTTCGACAATTTCCGCGTTGGAAGGGGATACTGTAGAGGATGCTACGTCTTTGCACTTGCCTTGAATGCAATGCTGAAGGAAAAAATCGAAATAGAAACGTTACCTCCGAGTACAGTTATAAACATTTTCAATTATGTATAAAAACTAAGATACAGCTGTATTATACGCCTCGTTTGGTGGAAACGCTCTTGGCGCACTTTTTATATCGCCAAGGAAAGAATTCTTAGAAAAAAAAAATCGTTGTTTTTTTTAACAGAAAATAATAAGCTTTAGAGCAGTGGTTCTTAACCTGGGGTGTGCACCCCTAGGGTGCGAGAGAAGTTTCGATGGACGACAGCGATTTAATAAAAGATGATCTTATTGAAATACGAGCCAATGCACGTATTCAAATGGAATTTGAAAGACTGGACTTACAATTATGGTGTACACTGTTAGAACCTTACCCACAGCTGGAAAAAAACAGTATTGCAGACACTTTTACCATTTGCCACCAGCTACCTGTGTGAAATGGGCTTTTCATCACTCTTTTGTACATAAAAACAAAAGCCAGAAATGGCTTTAATGCAATGATGCCTTACGCGTGGCTCTTTCAAAAAAGGAGCTCTTGAAAAGTATTATGAATAAACAACAACAACGTAGCCATTAAAAATTGAGATATTGCTTTGTATGTAGATGTAAATGTATTTGTTTATTTTTCAATACATAAATTATCTTGCAATAGATGTAATTTCCTTAATAAACAAATAGAAACACATTTTTCAAGGGGGTGCGAGAAGTTACTTTTAGATTCAAGGGGTGCCGGTAACTAAAAAGGTTAAGAATCATTGCTTTAGAGGGAAAGTAATTAACGGAAAAAATACAAAACTAAAAAAAAAAAAAAACGTTTTTTTTTTTTTTAACGGAAAATAATTAGCAGAAATAGTTGGAAAACTCCCTCACTTCCTAAAGTTTGCCTACCACTAGAAAATTAAACAAATTTCACGAAAGAATACTCTGAAACCTATCTACAACACTAAATACAGAAGGCATGTTCAAATAGAGAAAGGCAACCATTTTCAAAAGAAAACAGCAAGAAACAATACAGCCTGATGCGACTGACTGGACCGTGACTAAAATCAAATTGAACGTTTGAATTCTTCCATACATTAAACGGAAAAGAATTGGGAAAAAGTTTAAAAGAACAATGAAATCAAAGGAAAATTTAATGCAAATGAAAAGAACATTCTAGAATATTCGAAATAAAAATTTAAACTTTCCGCTTGCCGAGGCTGCCATGAAAACGGGAATAACCCTAATAAAGATGAGCTGCCTTCACCTGCCATAACTCGCAACTAAAAGTGCGCCAAAAATGCACCAAGAGCGTTGCCACCAAGCGAGGCGTATAATAAAACTGTACCACATATTCAATTATGAAAATGTTACGAGATTCTCCCTGAATCAAATTATTCAGTCGTATCTACAAAAAATTTACTTTATTTAATCTGACTCCATAATGCTACATACAAATATTTATACTGCCGCCTGTTCTCTCTCATCTTTTTTAGTATTCTCTTATAAAAGGAATTCTTCAATATCCCATTGTTGCCATTCTTAGGAAACCAAGTTATGTAAAAATATGACAATAACTAAAATGCAAGCGATAATTAGAACTACTTTTAATAGTAAAGTCCCTTGAGATAAGAATACAGGGCTCTAGAAATAACTTAATTTCTATTCAAGTGCTTATTACCTTTTATGGAATAATCGTAAATAATGAGAGCGCAATGAAATATATTCACTGTTTATAAACATTTACAATTCAAAATACTCAGAGCAGTAGTAAAATTACATCTCATTCTTTGTAAGAATCGCACAAACTCAATAATATAGAACTCAATTAAACTCATAGCTCAAAACTTCATCTCAAGGAAATCTGTAAATTTTAAAATACTTTGAATAATTTCGACTAACAAAAGGTTTTGTGGTGTTACTCCTTTCATAAAAACGGTATTCTACAACCGCCAAAGAAAAACCAACATGTGTTAAACCAAGGACTTTTGTGGAAAGTTGGTCGAAATACTACACACATCTCCAGAAATGAATGTCTTTAGCAATATTTGACGTAAAATAACTAATTTCTACCAAGCTGTAGTGTGTAAAATTGAATACTTTATTCTCTTTATATCATCTGTTCCAAATATTCGGAAATTATTTATATTTCAGAATAAAAAAACAAGCTCAAAATAAGAGAAGTATTTGAATTTAAATTCTGTTTTGGAAAAAGAATTGCATTTTCAGCTGTATTGGTAAAACAATCAGTAATCGCAATGCTCAATTTTCATGAGCTTCGACACTGCCAAATTGATTTAATTATGGGTATTCAGCTGTTTTAGCGTGAAACTGGCCTAGAAATGTAGACAAACAAAATTTAAATAATGCATTCACTAAATTAGAACATGTTTTATACAATAAATAACATTTGATGTAAATATATTTCATTAATTTGATGTGATACTTGCACAAACACACTAACAGACAAAATGAGAAGATAGACTGACTTCTGCTGTTAGGGGGGGGGGTATTTCAATTAACGTCACACTGGAGCAACACAACGGGCTATTGGTGACGGTCCGGGATCAATCCCAAAGGGAAAGATCCGAGGACAACACCACGTAATTTTGAACCACGGTCAGATGACGAGGCAACACCTGAGCTGGCACCCCACTCTCCTCTGCTGTCAGGTTCTGTCTCTAAGTGACTAAGTGTTCAAATTAAACAAAGTTTCATGAATATATATACAACGTTTGGGCGTACTGTGGGCACACACAGACAGACACACCAAAAAAGGACATCTGACTTTGTATTAAATTGATCCAAAAAAGATAAATAATTTTGAAATGGGTCGAAAATACACAATGTACAAACACTTCATTTTTATTTGGGTTGCCAATTTGAAACTAGGTCCAGCCAAAGACGGACCGTCGTGCATACGGGGGCTGGTACACGTCAAATATGTTGTAGCCTCCAATGTCCTCACGTTGGCGTGGTGTGGAAGTTAAGAGAGTGGGGTGCCAGCTTAGATGTTGACCTCGTCATCTGACCGTGGATCAAAATGACGAGGCGTTGTCCTCGATCTTTCCCTTGGGGATTGATCCCGGACAGTCGCCAATAGCCCCTGGTGTTGCTCCGGTGCAAAGTTAATCAATTACCACTATCATTTTTATTTATATAGATTTAATTATACTATCTCATAAAAAACATCATCTCTTCATTTCTCGTTTCGTTACATCTAAATCGTGATTTAATATTTATTTATTGTGCCCGAGCAGGTAGGTAGGGTACGTATTTAATTAACGTCGCTCTGGGAGCAACACAAAGGGCTATTGGTGACAGTCCGGGTATTGTGCCCGAGCAATTTCTCGTGAATGTATTTAAATATATTTTTAACCAATGAGAGAGCGTGAATAAATAGTGATTTAAAAGCATCATCGCAAGTTTGCCATCGACCTTCTAATGAAATAGACGGAGCATGTGGGAGGAGTCTCTGTAGTAAGATCTCTGATGGGTAAATAACTTGGACATACGAATCGCCTTAGCCGATTGGCCGTCGAATCACAGGCTATTATTTTTGATCACGGTGGATAATCACTTTAACCAATCAATAATTTAGGATTCTGCTTTTACCCACAACCACATGACAGATCTTCAAACCGAGCAACTGGAAGAAATAATATGAAGCTGCGGGCACATGCTCTCTGTCTATTTCATTAGAAGGTCGATGAAGTTTGCCATCGAGCTTCTAAGTTCGCCTTTTATGTAGCAGGATTGCACAGTTTTTAAGTTAACTGCTGAATAATTCCATACTTAAGGAATAATTTCCGAGCGTTTTTTCTATATCTTAGTCTCTATCCACACGTTGCCAATTAGGTTGTCTTATACAAGAGTCAATCTAATTCAGTTTGAGAAACAGCGATAATTTACAGCCGCCCACACGCAAACGTCTGACTTCGTAATTTCTTTCATCCAAAGATTGAGCACAGAACGCATTCCGCATGCAAATGAAAGGATATAATCGAAGGAAGCTCAGCAGGTTCACCTGGAATCATAACTGGGTGGATTATTTCTCGCTGAGTGCTTCTCTGCGCTGGCAAGGTCAGGAGGATAATTACGGTTCCCCAATCTTTGGTGGATCAAGAAAATTAAAACGCTTTAACTCTCAACTCATTCTAATCTTCAGAGACTCAAGGTCAGGGTTGACTTTTATGCAACTAAGGGAGTAGTACACTGCGTAGTTTCTCTATGTTCGAGGGACTATCGTGGCTCAGTAGATATGCCCACTGCGCTAGCAACCTTAGAGCTGTAGGCGGCGCAGAATCGATTCTTGTCTGGTGCATTCCTCCCTCGATGTATTTCTCTCTTTTGTGTCTAAAATTTTCATTGTGCGTGTCTATTATTTGATATTGTATGTCTTGTGTCTGGAGCAGAATGGCTAAATTTATCCCTTGCGTCATAAAATCCCCAAACCGATTAATTTCCATGTTCGACTTTCTAGAGAAGTGCAAAAAAGAAATTTAGAATGGGTTGAAATATTCTCTTCGTCGATTAGGAACCATAAAAATGACTAGATGTTTGTTGACATGTATGAATATTTGGACGAATATCAAGAGCACCATACAACACCTCAAGGACTGGCGAAAAATAACAGGTAGGTAGTTGAATTAACGTCGCACGGGAGCAACACAACGGACTATTGGCGACAGTCCGGGATCAATCCCGAAGTGAAAGATCTGAGAAATTTTGAACCAAGGTCTGATGATGAGGTCAACACGAGCTGGCACCCCACTCTTCGAAATTTCACACCACGCCAACGTGAGGAGATTTGAGACCATGGCAGATTTAACATGCCTCACTTACACGACGATCTTCGGTCGGATCGAGTTTCCAACTCGCATCCATCCGGTTTATTATCCGCTACTCTTCCGACAGGGCGCCGCCAAGTATAACATACAAGATAAGCAAGAACATCGTCACTTTCCTTTCTAAAATGGCGACCTCCAAATCAATAACTTTGGTTGTTTGGTGTTTCATAGCGCAAGGACCATATTTGGCCATGTTGCGTCGAACACAAGAGAACGTCGAGTAAAAAATGTCAATTAAGGGAAAAAAGAGAAGGATTGGGGAATAGTTGGATGAAAGCAGAAAAAGATCTCTTTGGTATCTCGTGCCCGCGAGTTTACCAAATCCGTTAGAGCGACCTCCCCATGTATGAATACTTGGACCACCCAAAGACAGTAAACCCCATGGGGAAAGAAAGTGTACCACGGGCTCGTGAAGCCCGTAAACACCTGAAGGAGATCTGCCCCTTAGGGCTCACTAACTTTGCAATGGATTACAGTCCCATGTTGTGTTTGGAAATGAAACTGCTGACTCGCTTGCCAATGAGTTCAGTGGACAGAGAGGGCAATGAATCAGCCGACAATGCTGCAAAAACCGCCTCTACCCCATTGTACCTGGCTGTGTACCCTTTTCAGACGTCAAGAGGTCCATGAAGGATTTTATTCACAGCTTATGGCAAGAGTCCTGCAACCTGCAAGTCGACAACAAACTTCATCTCATTAAACCTCTCATTAACCTGTGGCCAGTTGCTTCAGTGCAGTGATGTCAAATTGACTCGCCTAAGCATTGGACATACCAGATTTACTCATCGTCATTCATTACTTGGAGAAAGGGCTCCTTCGTGCCCTACTTGCTTTCTCCTTTTACCGTTCATCACATTTTAATAGTCTGCCCTGAGTTTAATCATCATCGTCGTAGATATTTTAATAGCTTTATTTTAACTATGCAGGGTTTGATAGGAGAAAACCCATACCCGAATCATCCCTTTTTTAAATTCTATTGGTTTTTAAAAGCTGTTTAAAATATATATATATATATTCAAAAATCTCATATTTTTAATTTCCTTGCGCTTGATTCTCACAAACACTATTTTTTAATATTTATATATACAATAATTTTATGATTTTATCTTGCGCTTGGCGCATCTTGTCCTTTTTTGAACCTTGCGCCATAAAACCCAACTATTAATCAATCAACCCTTGAACAATAGCGCATACTGCATCAGAGGTCCAGTTCTTGGTGAAAACTAGAAGCCCTCGATCATTCCCTACTCCTCATTGGTATATAGCTAAGCGTGCTGTATTTTCCCTCAGTTTAGTGGTCCAGATCGTTACAGATTGCTTTGGCGAGATTGAGAAGTGGATACGCATGTTTTTCTAGCGCAAAGACAAGACTCCTGTACTGCCTCGTTTGCAACTCCCTCTCATCATATCCTTCACTGCATCCGTGCCTTTTTGGATTTATTGGTTGGAGACATAGAGACGGCACCCACAGTTTCTCTCCTGCTCAGGCGTCAAGATGGGATGGACCTGGACCAGGACGATAAGCAACAACATGAAAAGATTTTGGAAATTTCAGTTTGGTGGACCCAAATTATTGCAAACATCTTTGGCAAGACTCAGCAGTGGACACACGGAGGGTATGTTTTCCAGGTAGGTAGTTAATTAACATCGCACTGGAGCAACACACCGTGCTATTGGTGACGGTCCGGGATCAATCCCGAAGGGAAAGATCCAAGGAGAACACCACGCAATTTTGAACCACGGTCAGATGAAGTAGCAACTCCTGAGCTGGCACCCCACTCTCCAAACTTCCACACCACGCCAACGTGAGGACATTTGAGGCCACGACGGAGTTAAAGTGCGCCATCCCCTTGTACACGACGATCTTTGGTTGGATTTGAACTCGCAACCCTCCGGTTGCTAATCCGTTGTTCTTCCAACTGGGCTTCCGACCAATACAAGGAGCTGCTTCTCTCCTGCTCAGGCGTGAAGATCTTATGGACCTGGTCTAGCATTTTTCGAACCATGGGATAAGCAAAAACAATGCTATGAAATACGTGCCATTAAAAATACCCACTTACCTTCGCATTCCCACAAGAACTGCCTTCAAGTGCAGGATGTGCCACCGACGCCCATAGACCAGAGACGCACCACAACTCGCGACACACATTCTGCGAGAAGAAATTTAACACACAATTACATACACACTTCTAATTCCAACTTTGTCTTCTTCAGTTTGTTTTTGTTTGGCCTTGACACCAAGATAATTTGTGGTATACTTACGTTAAATGGTGGTTTAGGTACTACGTGAGGTTTGAATTCGTCTCCCAACGAAAGTTTACACTGTTCCTCCAGATTAAATCTCTCTCCCGGAAGTTTGTCGTCCAAGTTGTGTTCCACATTTTCCAGAATGTAGTGGTTGTCATCGTCCAAGCAAGAGCCGTAGCCTTTTCTGAAAGAAATGTAATAAAAAATAACTTCATCAAAAAGCAAAAATGATGAAGTTCATTTAAACCGGAAATTTACGTGTCGCAATGCATGGAAAGACAGAACATGGTCAATCACCAGAAAGTATTTCATGATAGAGATACGTTGAACTGTTATATATCTGTATATAAAGCAGAGTTGGCGTCTGTCTGTCTGTTTGTCTTCTATACAAATCTACACCGTTTGACTAATTCACAACAAATTTGGTGCACTTATTCTTTGGAATCCTGCTAGTAGCGTAGGCTACATATTAACCCACGTACTATCTGTATTGGGTGTACAGAGGGGACTTAAAACACTATTTGAAATACCCATAGGAATAACATTGAGTTATACGATCAATGTCAGACCAATTGACACTCATTTTTGTACATTCATTCTTTAGAATCTTGCAGAAAACGTAGGCTAAATTAACGTTGTTCAATTTGTCCTGGTTATGCAGAGGGGAATAAAAACAATTCGAAATCCCCAAAGAATAAAATTGAGTATTTTTACGATCGCTATCAGACCAATTCACACCACATTTGGTAGATTCAATCGTTAGAATCCTGCGGAAAACATAGGCTATAAATTAAGCCCTTTCTATTTGTCCTAGGTCTGCAGATGGGGCTGAAAACAATTCAAAATATATATCCCCATAGGAGTAGCATTACTTTTACGATCACTGTCAGACCAATTAACACCAAATTTGGTGCATTTATTGTTTAGAATCCTGCGGAAACATAATCTAGATATTAACCCCTGTTCTATTTTTCCTGGGTCTGTACAGGGGGCTAAAAACAATTTGAAATTCCCATAGGAATAACATTGAGTAATATTACGATGAATTACAAACAATTCCACCCGAACAACACCAGGTTACTCAGGCTAGTACTAGTATGTTAAGTTAATTTTTGTAGTGGTGGCTAAGTTCACCCCAACACTCCCCTTCAACACTGCTTGACAATTTGTAAGGAACAGAGACATCTTTCGGAAGAACTAATGAGACATTGTTTCATGAAATGAACCGTTCCAAATATCTAGTAGAGGCACTGTGGTATCTTTTTAAAGCGAAATGGTACAGATTTCGCACCAGGGAAAAACAAGATCACAAAACATCAAGATCTGATCAATTTTCTTCTAGCGATCATGATCGTGTTTGCTTCTAATGATATCTCGTCTATTAAGATATGGTTGGTTTTGGGAATGACAAGATATATCATCGAAACATCTTGGAGGGTTAATACTGATCTCTGCATTAACCCTCCGATTGGGAACTGTCCAAAACTGACCCATTATTGTCAGCTGTCATGCCAACTTTTCCAACTGTCCTCCCAGAGGAATAAAGATCCAAGTAGACAAAAAACAATTGTTCCTTGCCTACTACTGGTGACAGTTTGGAACAGGTTTTTGCATCAGAGGCTGACCATTGCAGGGCAGTTTTTAACACCAAGATAAACCACCAGTAAGGTTAAGATCAATGATGTACTTCCGTGTGACTGGCCATGCAATGAATGATTGCGACTGTTTGACTGTCCTGTGTTGCCTTTTTTAAGTAAGTAAACCGGAAGTTTTGAAATGAGATTGAGCGGCAAGGAATAGTGAAGATGTGATAGGAGTAGAAGCAGTGTCTGTTATCATAGAACCTCAGATACTTGTTGAAAGTGATATGCATCGCATTGGCCATTCAACTGTTCACCATCCGTTGAAGAAATTTAAGGCCACCGTAGAATTAACGTGCATCAGCTCCCCACGTAAACTACGGTCTTTGGCTGGATCGAATTTCGAACTCGCAACCGGAGCCGCTACACTTCCAACAGGACTACTGTGGCGTTTGGTATTACAGAGCCGAAAAAACAAACTAGTTTGTATCATACTAGCTGAATTACCCGGTGTTGCTGGGGCTGATTTGTTTATAATCCATCGTAATATTATTCAATATGATTTCTATGGAAATTTCGAATTAGTTTTAGCCCTCTGGAGATCCAGGACAAATCTAACGGGGTTAATATATAGCCTATGTGTCCCGCAGAATTCTACAGGATGAATGTACCAAATTTAGAGTGAATTAGTCTGACATTGATCGTATAAATACGCAATGCTATTCCTATGAGGATTTCGAATTATCTTTAACCCCTGTACCATATCGACGATAAAAAAACCCACTTTCTATGAAAATAATCTTACATTATCATAAAAATTTATATTCCAATAATAAAGTTACAGAAAAGAATTTACAAACGGGATACATAAACGATATGATACTGAGAGTTTTCCACAGCAACCGCACCCTTCTGTAATTGCATCATACTCTAAGATTCCAAAACTCCTAGGTCATCTTGAGAGGCGACTCATGTAGACGTTCTGACGTCATCTGCACAGCCAGAACGGGAGAGAGCGCCCCCTAGCAAGTGCTCTGTCCAGGATGACGGGAGGTTACACCCCTCCGCACACCCAAGACAAATAGAACGGGGGTTAATATGCACCCTACGTTACCCGCACGATTCCAAAGAATGAGTGTACCAAATTTGGTGTAGATTGGTTAAACGGTGTAGATTTGTATAGAGAACAGACAAACAGAAAGACAGACAGATGCCAACTCTGCTTTATATATATATATATATATATATATATATATATATATATATGTATAGATTATACCTTAAAAAAAAAATCTCTAGAGAATTGAAAAATTCTATAAAATATAGGTAGGTAGTCACGTATTTTAAATAACGTCACACATGAGAAACACAACGGGCTATTGGTGACGGTCCGGGATCAATCCCAAAGGGAAAGACCCGAGGACAGCACCACGTAATTTTGAACCACAGCCAGATGACGAGGCAACAACTAAGCTGACACTCCACTCTTCAAACTTTCACACCACGCCAACGTGAGGATATTTGAGGCCACGACGGATTTAGCGCGCACCGGCCCCCTTTGTACACGCGGTCTTTGGTTGGATTCGAACTCGCAACCCTCCAATTGCTAATCCGTTACTCTTGCAACAGGGCTATCACGCCCCTATGAAATATAGTTATTGTAAAACAAAACGTCATTAACTATGTATAAAATACATACACTGAACACCCGAAACATCGTAACCAAAAAGCCTAACAGCAGTTACGATAACCGTTTTATTATTAAGAGAGTTAATGATATTTTGGGGCAAATTATCCCATTTATGCTCAAGAGCCGATGGGAACACATAAAGCTTTGAGAGGTAATGATATGCTTAAAATAATCATGAAACTTATCATCTCAATTATCTTCCTGATTATTTTTGAGAATTAAAAATCACCATCCATCACGCTTTTGAATACACCTTGAAATCACCTCGAAAAAGTTTGCAGCTAATTCTAAAATTACGAACCGCGTCGATATTCCTTTCTACGCACGAATATATCGTTTCGCCATCTCGTTTTGCATAAATTTATCGTATCATAAACAACTTGTTGCTTCGTCATGCCAGGATAAGCACATTGCACTGCAGCGTTTCTCGTCTCGGTCTGCATTACACTGACACACATTTGTTAAAGTTAATGAGATAAAAAGTGAAAGGATATCTATGCATTAGCACGGAAACGTTCACATTCATCGTGTGCTTCTCCTTTTGCGACGAACGAGATGAAACAATCACTTTTCAGGTGACAGGAAAGAAAAGAACTAGGATTTGAAAGTAGTGACGGAAGTTCATAATACCGGTGAAAACCGGTATTATGAACTTCCGTCACTACTTTCGTGAGGACATTTGTATTAATAGTCTTGAGGTAGTATTGAGAATAGATATTATTATATTGAGAATTGATATATTGAGAATTGATATATTGAGAATTGATAGTCTTTAAACAGCCGTTTCTTACATTGGATTTCTTTCCCTTTATATTATTATAACTTTGATAGCATCCTATTTTTTGGAAGGTAGATATTATTAACGTCGCACTGAAGCAACACAACGGCTATTGGAGACGGTCTGGGATCAACCCACGAAGGGAAAGATCCAAGGACAACAACACGTAATTTTGAATCAGTCAGACGAAGAGGTCACACCTGAGCTGGCACCCCACTCTCCAAACTTCCACACCACGCCAGCGTGAGGACATGTGAGGCCCCAACCGATTTAACGTGCACCAGCCCTCTGCACACGACGGCAAGTCATTTTGTAGTTTTGTCATACAGCAAGGCTGCGATGTATGTAAAATGTATTACATTTATGGATATAGGAAATGGAATTTTTAATTTCCGTCGCACTGGAGCAACACAACGGGCTATTGGAGACGGTCTGGGATCAACCCACGAAGGATCCAAGGACAACAACACGTAATTTTGAATCAGTCAGACGACGAGGTCACACCTGAGCCGGGACCCCACTCTCCAAACTTCCACTTCACGCCAATGTGAGGACATTAGAGACCACGACAGATTTCACGTGCACCAGCCCCCTTTGTACACGACGGTCTTTGGTTGGATTCGAACTCACAGCCTCCAGTTGCTAATCTGATACTCTTCCAACCGGGCTACCACGGCCTCCTATTTTTTAGGAGGGGGGCGTGGCAACCCAGTTGGAAGAGCAACGGATTAGCAACCAAAGTGTTGCGAGTTCGAAACTAGGTCCAGCCAGAGACCGTCGTGTACAGGACAGCTGGTGCACGTTAAAATCTGTCGTGGTCTCAAATGTCCTCACTTTGGCGTGAAGTGGAAGTTTGGAGAGTGGGGTCCCGGCTCAGGTGTGACCTCGTCATCTGATTGTGGTTCAAAATGACGAGGTATTATCCTCGGATCTTTTCCTCAGAGTTTGATCCCGGACCGTCGCCAATAGCCCTTTGTGTTGTTCCAGTGCGACGTTACTTAAATACCTACCCACTTTTGGGGTATCTTAAATTTTTATTAAAAACATTTTTCGAATCTCTTTGTTACGTTTTCCCTGCTAGTTCTATTTTATATCAGCCCTTTTATTTTTCTTTCGATGTTCCGAGGTTGTTTCAACACGCTTACTTAGCATATAAACGCAATTATACCCATAGGATCGTCGCGGAAAATAATTCTCCCGGAAACATGAATATTTGTTTAGATCACGAGATCTCGATGCATTTGTTGAAAGGCATAACAAACACCATTGTACTACAAACGGAAATCTAAACAGATGTACTCATTTTCTGAATCCGTTTTCAATGAGCTGTGTTTTCCTGTAACGCTATTCCTAGCACTACTCTTAAAACAACGGATCTCTTTAACAAGAGGATAAGTAGAGGAATCCTGTAGAAGAGTGCTTCAGTCATAGAGAAAATATAAAAGTAGAGTTCGTTGGTGATTATCCCATAGAGCTTGAGGAAGCCCAGTTCGAATTAGCAATCGGAGGGTTCCGAATTCGAGACTCGGCCCAGCCAAAAGACCGTCGTGTACACGAGGGCTGGTACACGTTCAATCTGTCCTGGCCTCAAATGTACTCACGTTGGCGTGATGTGGAAGTTTGGAGAGTGGGGTGCCAGTTCAGGTGTTGTCCTCGTCATCTGACCGTGGTTCAAAATTACGCGGTGTTGTCCTCGGATCTTTCCCTTGGGGTTTGTTCGCCAATAGCCCGTTGTGTCGCACCAGTGTGACTTTAATTAACTACCTTCCTTCCCATAGTGCTTGATAAGTTCTACACCAAGACATGGAGGTTGTAAATTTTTCAGTGGAGTTGGAGATTTTTCGGTTATTTACATCGATACAGTATAGGATGTGTTGTGGAGATGCCGACTCTTTTTTACATTTAGTGCACTGAGGGAAAGATGGTACCATCGACGAAGATCATATGCTTTAGATGTTCAATGCACAATCTTGTCAACATGGAAACAACCCTTCTGGACATGTTGACATTGAAAAGCTCAACTGGAGATTTGCCCGTGCCAATGACGAGAAGGTAGAATTTTTCTATGAAGGCTGAAGTTTAGCTTGACAGATGGTCTTCAGGGCAATGCCACTTTTTCTAGTTCCAGGTAGCTCTCCTTTGCCCCCTATTTTGAGATAGAGTGCGCAATGCTAACCTTTATATGTTTTCAGGATGATGCGACCAAAACTAGTAGTAACTTTATCCTTAGACTATTTTCGTCCTCTAATTCTAATTCGTCCACCGACCAATCAATTTCATCACCTGATTGATTCACAGGACGGAAGAAGACGGTCATTCAGATTCATCATCTGATTGATCCGCTAATCATAGTAATATACTGGCAATTCCATCGCTTTTGTCGCCACAATGTAGAAATGAGCATGTATCGCCAAACGAGGTGATAAAATGCCAAATCGGCTGACTCCAATTTGTTTTGAGAGAAATGCAACCTCTGATTTTAAGAACGATAGTTCATCTGGTCTTGAAACGCTATTTTCATTCTGATTTCAAGCCCAATTGGTTTTAAGAATTATCTCTGCAAGCACGATAATTTAGAAATTTCTGAATTAAACCTAGAGATGACAAAAGGGTAAACCTGACCCTGAAAAGCCACCAGTCTAAATTCATTTCCTCTAAACAGTATCAAAATAATAAAATTAAAATGAATTATTTTATGAGTCTTATTAAAGAATTAGAAAAAGACATTAAGGAAATCTTAAAGGAAAAAATTCAAGATTCTGGAAATTAATTCAGGTTTTGAATGCGGTAAAACAAAATGGTATCACTTTTCCTGCATTACATGGGCTCTATATTCTAAATGGAACAGACAGTTTTCGGGAATATTCCTTCGAAACTTTACGCAATAGCCGCCATATTTGATTTTCTTCTAATTGCCGCTTTAATCAGAATGCATTTTAAGTACCACGATTATATTCGTGGTGGCAAATCTGAACCTAGATATACTTGTGCTTAGCAGTGAATAAAGCATGAAGAACAATTTTTCTCTTCGTTTTTCATCTTTTTTCCTTCAAAACAAATTATTTTTAATTTGTATGCCAACTGCACGTCCGAGTTTTGCAGCAATCTGGATAAATATATTTCCATTAATCCAATTTTGAACTTTCCCCAATTATTTAAACAAACTGCAAGCAGGTATTGGCTATATGAAACAAGGACAGTTTTAATTTTCACACTCAGTGAAGAGAAATATTATCTGCCTCTAAACACTGAAGGTAGGTAGGTATTTAATTAACAATACACTGGACAACATAACGGGCTATTAGCGACAGTCCGGGATCATACCCCAAGGCAAAGATTCGAGGACAACACTACGTAATTTTGAACCACGGTCAGATGACGAGTCACACCTGAGCTAGCACCCCACTCTCCAAACTTCCACACCACGCTAGCATGAAGACATTTGAGGCCAAGACAGATTAAACGTGTACCATCCCCCTTTGTACACGACGGTCTTTGGTTGGATTCGAACTCGCAACCCTCCGGTTGCTAATCCGTTACTCTTCCAACCGGGCTACCACGGCCCCTCTAAATATTGAAGAATTCACTGAAAAACAGAACACACTAAAAGAATCGCGCGATCGATTTAATCGTTTTTCATCCTTTTCCTTTAAAACAAATAATTTTTATTTTGTGTGCCAACTGTATATCAGAGTTTTTTTCAGCACGCTGCATAAATATATTTCCACGTATCCCATTTTTAGCAATCCCCAATTATTTAAATAAACTGTATATTTTATGAAACAAAGGACAATCTTCATTACCATTTAAGCGAAATATTATTTTCCTCTAAACATCGGAGAACAGAACATTCTCTGAAAGAATCGATCCATGTAAAACATTGAAGAACAGAACACTTACTGAAAGAATCTATCCAAATAATCGTTACTACAAGAAGACCAAGTTATCCTTCCTGGGCCAGTCTTTTCGGACATTAGGTACGCACTTGGGTCGCAATCGTTGCCTCTACCGTCGTGCATCATTCCTAAACTGTAACAGAAAAATTAGAATCACAATAAATATTTTTACCCTCCTCTATATCCATGCTTTTCCTTCATAGTGAAATGCGAAGTTCTAGTAGATAACACCAGGATTCTGGCAGCATCAGATCTTCCCACTGAGCTACCAGAAAAAAATTATTAGTGCTTAAGAGAGAGTTTAAAATGGCTAAAAATAGCAAATTCGAATGCATGAATTTTGTCTAATGCACGCCATAAAACATGAATACCAAATAGATAGATTTTATAGTGCAATTATTCGAAACTTTGTAATGCTCTAGACTCAAATCTGGTAAATTTCTTCTTTATTTTGAAATCAATTTTTTTTACTTCCTCTCTCAACCCTCTAGTGTCACGAGATTTCCGAATTGTGTAATATTGATTTTTCCCCACAACACACATGACTATATTACATCTACTGACTGAAAGAATCCCTTAATTCTATTGGTCAAAAAGGTCAAAACTGGTTAGAAGTCTTACTGTCGCGAATGCGAGCCTGTCATCGTTTGTGCGGACCTGTCGCGCATGCTCACGAAGGAGAAAACAACTAGAACAGAATATTACTGATTGAGAACGCTCGTATTAAGCTGGAGAAAATGTTCTGTCCTTTTTCCGTTAAAAATGTAAATATATTTCAGCGCAATTAAAGATTAGCGAAATTTATAAGATGTGTCTTCATTTCGGTTGAGCTTCATTGTGTTAATGAATAGATAAGTTTCAGTAAACGAAGAATGAATAAGAAACATGGAGGCATCATCGAATTTTGATCTTTTTTGCCCAGCTCTAGAAAAGAGGGTAAGGATTCAAGAAAAAGGGCGAGTAAACATCTCATATCTTTTATTATCTTTTAAACGAATTTTATCCTTTTTGAAGCAGAAAAGACTGCCAGTTACAAAACGGTTGTATGCGTGTGTGAATCTCTCAGAGGGTTAAATTACGTTACCCCAGTATTACGTCCTGGAACCTAAATCCTTATAGGGATTTAACCTATTTGGAAAGAGGTAGTTAGAAATGCAGACCCAGACACAGTAGAACCTTGACATATAGTAGAACCTTGATTATCCGATGTAATGTGGACAGAGGCCACCTCGGATAATACAGACGTAGAAACCCAAAGCAGCCTATACGAAATACAGAAAAATTTACTGCACTACATGATACTACTGCTGCTACTGAAAGATTCATAAAACTCGGTAGTAAAATTCAGCTCGGGTAGTACGAACATTCGGTTAATCGGAACTCGGGTAATCAAGGTTCTACTGTACCTACTATACCACCCACTAGTCGGGAGTACTTACTGACCAACAGATTTAGCCCTCCAAGTCATTTCGACGAGATATCTCGTCCAAGATCGGGTCAGTTTGGTGAATGACGAGACAAAACTGTCCTTTTACTCCAAGGGAAATGACAATCCAAATTGTTCATTGCCTAGAATTGGTGACAGTTTGGAACAGGTTTTGTCATCAGAGACTTGCCACAGTAGGGCACTTTTCGAAGCGAAGATAAACCACCAGGAGGGTTAACATGCACATATGCTCCACATTTATGAAGGACAACACCACAGGTGGTTCAAAGACGGTCCCACCCATGTGCTGATCTGCCTAATGTGTCTCAACTTCGAGGATCCTATGGAAATATTTATTTTCCTCTTGGTACTACGCCCTTGGGACTCATCCTAAATTGCTACCATTTCATTACGTACTTACATATTTCCATCAAGCGACTGGAGGGACGGGATAAAATCGAAATGGGGGGCATCTTACCTGTGGCCCATTTCATGCGCAATTACAAAAGCCGCTTCGAAGCTGGATCCTTCATTCAGAGTGCAGCTGTGTTTGGGACGACACATTCCATTCACCCACGCTAGGCCTGTAAGAAGTAATCCAATGATTATTTGTTAGTTATATTTCACGCTAAATCACGCTTTTAAATGCTAAGATGTTAAATCATTCAAGTGGCTGCGGTAGCCTAGTTGGTAGAGTCTATAAACAGGCTGTGCCTTGGATGTGTGTGAGTTGTAATGTGAACCATCCCGTCGTGCACAAGGGTAACGCAAAGTGATTCATAAATACGCTATTGCAGTGCCATAATAAGCAATACTCATTTGGACGAGTATTTAAAATACAGGGCGATTCTACGGTCATGGGACAAACTTCAGGGGGTGATAGAAGACAACGAAACAAACACTTTTCCCCATAGAATGTAGGGTCGCAAGTGCAGCGGTTGGCCTCTAGAGAGCGCAGTCTAGCGCTTGTATAAAAGCGTTACATCGGCGATGCGAGGCCTGCATCAGGTGTGGTGGTCGACATTTTGAACAGCTTCTGTAATTGTGCATTTGCGTTGTACTTACCGACTGATGTTTGTACATGTCGTTTCATTTCCAAGTGAAAAGTTTCTCGTGTTTTGTACATGTCATTTCTTTTTTACCCGTTGTTCCTAGTACTTATCTTTAATTTATGCAAATCTAATTGTATTCTTTCGTTTTGTCAAGCAGTTATTGATGTTTATTTGACATTAAAGCGTTGTTTCCATATTTCATGCCTCTTCTCCTTTCCAACTTGCGTCGGACCGTGTTTGTGCCGAAATGGAAAGCGCCCTCTAGCGACCATACATTCTATGGGGAAAAGTGTTTGTTTCGTTGTCTTGTATCACTCCCTGAAGTTTGTCGTATTAATTTAGACTCACCCAATAGACATTCTATGGGCTTTTATCCAAGCGTTTGACTGCGCTCTCTAGCGGCCAACCGCTGCACTTGCGACCCTACATTCTATGGGGAAAAGTGTTTGTTTCGTTGTGTTCTTTCACCCCCTGAAGTTTGTCCCATGACCGTAGAATCACCCTGTAGATTTTTATTTGATGAATAAAGAGTAATCTTTTTGACACGAATCTGTTGAAGAATAGCGCAGTTTTTTAATAAAAATTATATTGATTTTATATGTATTCCCAAATAATGAAATAGTTTGTCAGAGGTATGAATGGGGACAGCAGTAGCCCAGTTGGAAGAGTAGCGGATTAGCAACCGGAGGGTTGCGATTTTGAAACTCGATCGAACCTAAGACCTTCGTGTGCGTGGGGGCTGATGTGCGTTAAATCTGCCATAGCCTCCAATGTCCTCACGTTGGCATGGTGTGGAAGTTTGGAAAGTGGGCTGCCAGTTCAGGTGAAGACCTCGACATCTGTTGCTCTTGTTCATATTTACTTTTCTGCACTTATTTTCATCTCCCAGATTTATCAAACTGCCGTAGATTTCATTAGAGTGACGAGCTCTTCCTGTCTTATATGCAGCTCCATATGTATCAAGCATATTTGGGCTAAACGGAGAAATTGGCGAATGAATTCCGTAACGGTTGATTTTACATTGTTGCCATTATACAAAACATAAAACGTCGATTTCTGTGCCACGTGCGTTAGTGAAATATATAGAGATTATTTTATCCAACCTTGAAATAAGAGATGGAACACTTATGAAAACAGCATAAAAATTATACATAAACATCTGATGCTTGAAACAAGAAGAATATGTTAAGGTATCTGCCTGCCTTCGAGGGTCATTTTTTGAAATTACTTAAATTTTTACTTTTAACTTAAATTTTATAATTAAACACAACATAAAACTAGAAACAGCAAATAAAATATAAGCATCTGATAATTCGTTCATTGCTTAGATAGAAAAATAAGGTCAAAATTACAGTAAAATATGCCGATACGCAGAATGATATAACTCCAAAAGTAATCATTATATCTCTGTTTTGTAAATTTGATAATGTTTATAATGAACTTCTTCAGGGAATAGACTATTATCATGGTGATCATACATATATCTCTGAAGTTATGGGAACTCGATTACAACATTTTGAAAAATTCCCTAAACTTTTGCGCAAGTAATGAATTAAAAGACTGTAAATCAGAAAATAATTAATATTTAACCATATAGCTGTAGTCTATTCCTTGTAGATATATATTTGTGCAACATGCCTACAAAATTTCAAAGCATTTGAACTTTAACTTTTTAAGTTATGCTAATTTGCGTAAAGCAAAAACATGTAAACAACAATTTTGAGAAAAATGGAAGAATAGCTTTATGTACATGAAGAACTACAGCTGTGTAGTAATATAAAAACAGCCATAACTCCAGTTCTAAATTACTTAGAAACAAAATTTTAACAGAATTTGAAAGACAAAAGTTCAGACTACCAATACTAGACCAAAATTGAAACTTCGATATTTTGACCAAAATTCATGTTTTAAAGGCAGGCAACTTAGATACCGTCATGCATAATTTTTTAAAGGGGTGAATTTATTACATAAGGATATTTTTACATTTCAAGATCTGGAAAGAGTTTAAGCCTCCATAGTTCCCTGCATTGATGTTACCCTGAATAAATATCCGAATATATATTACCGAATTTATTTAAAATATTTAAGAATGTCAAAAAGAAGTTTTAGGGTACATTCTTAATGTATTTATTTTTTAATTACAACTATATCTACCTTTCGGGATCTTCGAAATACTGTATCTGTGCAGCCAACTATCACCCGATGGTCTGCAGTAGCTATACTTAAAACGCATTTTCTCCTTTTCGGCAATTATAAATGTAAAAACAGTCAACAAGGGTCGAATTTACATTGTATCCAAATTTTATTTCGGGACAGTGGTAGCCCAGTTGGTAGAGGTGTATATTGGCAATCGGAGGTTCGCGAGTTCGAAACTAAATCCAATCAAAAACCGTTGTGTACGTAGGATCTGATGCATGTTAAGTTTGTCGTGTCCTCAAATATCCTCACGTCGGCTTGGTGTGGAAGTTTGGAGAGTGGGGTGCCAACTCAGGCGTTGACTTTGTCATCTTCAGAATGATGAGGTGTTGTCCTCGGAACTTTTCCTTTGGGATTGATCCCATACTGTCAGAATAGCCCGTTGTGTTGTTCCAGTGAGATGTAAATTCAACTACGTACTAAATTATATTTCTATCTGACCTTTTTATAACTTTTTTGATAGATTTCCATTTGGGGTCATTGGATCTTTCCCTTCTTGATTGATCCCGGACCGTCGCCATTAGCCCATTGTGTTGCTCCAGTGCGACGTTAATTAACTACCTACCTACCATTTGGGGTCAAAAAACGTATGGGAACATTACGCAGTACTAGCACTGATGCATTTATTAACGCAGTGGTTTTTATTTGTGCTACCATAGCACTTCGTACCTTATAATGGCTAAATAGTTTCAAGTTCAACAAAGTCACCAGTTTCAATCAGAACATCACATGGAAATGCTCAAGATCGCTATCACTCGTACTGACGAATAAATTTTAGCGGTAATAATAACATTAGTTTGAGTCAATAATGAATATAAATTGGATAAATATCAACTTCAAACCAACAGATGAAAAGTCTCAATGTCTATTTGAATATTAATCAGTGATGGTAATCTGGGTAAAATTAAATTTGCCATTAATTATGGTGATAAGTCAAGGTACAAAAATCTGTGGAAAAATCGTTTTCGGATACTTGATCCATAATTAATTTTGTTATGGACCTAAATTATAAGGAGTATTGCGAGCGGGATTGCTTTTATGTTTATTTATTAGATTACAGATATACAGATTTAAGCATATTAACCATTACTAATTTTTACCATTCACTATTAGTAATTACTCATAATTCAGAATTTAATTTTACGTTCACTTTTGCTGATATTCCAGAGTCTACAGTATTTTACAAGCATTTGGCAATAGTAAATACACTGCTGGCCACCGTAAATGCAACACCCTGAAGGAAGCATGCAAATAATATGAAATTTACAACATGCATTAACGGAGGTGAGATATGCAAATGATTAGAATTTCAGCGCAGACGCACATCACGCGCGCCTGTGGCGCCACTTCAAAGCGCTATTTAAGGCTTGGAGATTTCGACGATTTCAAGTACGGCAATTGTGTTTTTCTTGTGGTTTTTTCAAAAAAAACGATCAATTATGCCTCGTAGAAAACAGCGATCATCTTTTGATCAAGTATCCGAGTTCGACAGAGGAAGGATTGTGGATTATCTTTCAGGGAAATCGGTAGTCGTGTTGGACGAAACCAAACAACTGTAATGCGGATATGTGATCGTTGGATGCAGGAGGGTACGACGGACCGACGTGTTCGATCGCATCCACCTCAGTGCACCACTTCACGTGATGACAGGCATATTGTGCGTATGACAGTGACGGATCGCTCAGCCACATCACGAACCATAGCACAGCACATTCTGTCTGTACCGCATCATCCAGTGTCTGCGCGTACCATTCGACGCCGTTTACAGCAGAGTGGTCTATCCGCAAGACGTCCATTGCTTCATCTACCCTTGACGCAGAACCACAGACGTTTCCGCCGCCAATGGTGCGATGAAAGAAGGATGTGGACGGCAGAATGGAATGAAATTGTCTTTACTGACGAGTCACGCTTCTGTCTGCAACACCACGATGGTCGGATTCGAGTCTGGAGATACCGTGGAGAGAGGATGCTGAACAGCTGCGTTATGCACCGCCACACTGGTCCTGCACCGGGTATTATGGTATGGGGCGGAATTGGATATCACTCTCGCACTCCTCTAGTACGCATTGCCGGTACTTTAAACAGCCAGCGCTACATCTCCGAGGTGTTGGAGCCAGTTGTCCTTCCTTACCTTCAGGGCTTGCCCACAGCCATATTTCAACAGGATAATGCGCGACCACACGTGGCACGCATTGTCCAAGGGTTCTTCGTCAATCGCCAGATTGAATTGCTTCCCTGGCCAGCTCGCTCTCCGGATCTTTTGTCGATAGAAAACATGTGGTCCATGGTTGCTCAACGATTGACCCAGAATACATCCCCAGCTGCCACACCAGATCAACTTTGGCAACGTGTGGAAGCTGCTTGGTCTGCTGTACCCCAAGAACACATCCAAAGTCTCTTTGAATCAATGCCGAGGCGTGTGGCAGCGGTGATCTCCAACAATGGCGGCTACTCTGGCTACTGATTTTGGCAGGAACCACACTTCACAGAAGTCTAAATTTAATCATTTGATACTTAGTCAACATGTTATCTACAAAATAAATTTTGTTGTGATATCTCGTCTTTCTTGGTGTTGCAATTTGGGTGGCCAGCAGTGTATATCACCTTGAAGAATGGAGAATAACCATAAATTTTTCAAATCTACTGATTTAATGATACCGAAGTTGTGAACCTTTAGTTAAGTTTACGATCATTAAATTTACCTTTCACTATTGACACCACCTATAAATATTTTCACTACTACATTTTTGTGAACTAAAATGACTGCTCATATTAGGAGTACCTACAAAGTAGATTTTTTAACTTTTAAAATTCTACAAAGTTGAATTTTAAAGTAGACTTACACAGTAGACTTTAAAATCGGAACAGTACTGGGGGCATGCATAAAACGTCTAGCGTTACAAAAAATGTTACAACTGTTTTGTCTTATGATTTCAGAACTACAGATGCTGTTCGGACATTTTTTGAACAATTATAATGGACTGAAGCTCAATTTTTTACATGAAATTTTTGTGTTTTAAATGTTCCATTTGATAGCCCTTATTGCTAATTATCTTTCTACGCCTAAATTTCCATGTTAATGACTTTTGTAGTATCGACAGTGGTATTTTGTCCCATTCTTGTTCCACAGTTTTCCAGTACTTGAATGGTTTTCGGTCGACGTTTCGATAATGCCCTTTTTAAAAGTCCTAAAGCACAATAGTCCGTGGGTAAAACATCTGGAGATTTAGCAGGAATATCAGTAAAGGTCTTGATAAAAGACTTGATACAAGTTTCTTGTTCCATTTTTCCCAAGAATTTAATAGTCGATTTAGATGTGTGGCTGCTGGTTTTACCTTGATGCAATTCTACTGATTGTTGGCACTGTGGGTAGATATGGTACTTCTTTTTTGAAATTGGGGATAAAATAGGGTCTTGATAATATGCGGGAGTTGATTTTTTCATTTCCCCCCTCCTTTTTTCTTTTAATTTTCCATTATATGCAAAACCGGCAACAATCATAAATCTCTTAGAGAAAGTTCTCACGTTCACTTTGCTATAGTCCTTTTGACTTGGCGGATTCTCTTTTAAAATTAAAGATCTTACATTACAAATATTCTCAGAAATATTTTTCTTTTTGGGAAGTATTTTTCCACTTTTACGTTTTTTTCCTTTCTCATTAATAATAGTACTTATCGCACCTTTAGATATCGAAAAACCATGACTTTTACAGCGTTTTTGAATAATTGAATAAGCATAATTCTCTTCGGAAAGAGAGGAAACATAGCCTTCCATCCATTGCTCATTTAAAAGCGCCATTTTGAAAATAAACAAAACTCCGAGTTAGCAGACGATAAGTTATACTTTAACTATTTAACTGCTGCGAAAATAAAATTCTTTCGTAGCATACAATCTTTTCTACAGCTCATCAAAATCGCTCAAAAAATGTCCGAACAGCCTCTGTAGAAGAAACATTCAGAAGGTAAATACAGCGTCGTGAGAAGACAAAGAATGTCCGTATCTGACACGACCTTCGGATCAAGTGCGCAGGCACATTGAGCGCGAGGTCTACAATATGTCGAAATTCTACGGTGCTGGGCGAACTTTGGGCCAGTGTCACTTTGGATTGCTGGAGTGAGGACTGCGTAAGTGATGTCATTCGAAAGCTACCGAACACGCTACAATTAATATTAGACAACAACAATTAATATAAAACTGCAGTTTAATCGTTCAAACTGTAAATTAATTGTTGAATATTCACAATAAATAAGCGTACAAACTTTCTATATTCGCTTTATTCATTCCACAGTCCAGGTCAGAGTATTCACGTCAAAACTATGGTTTGTGTCCTGGACATAAAGTATTAATTTTTTGCAATCATCTTTGCAAGTATTGCTTAATCCCACAAGTGATTATCTCAAATATATTATTATATCAAAGGATTACCTAAAACCTTCTTGTTCTTTTCGTTTCCTGGTGAGACCTTATGGAGATCGTACCTATAAATAAGGAAAATACGCATAAAACTGATTGTAACTTAAAAGTTATACTAAAAATACTCTACCATTACTATAAGAAATTCCTTAGTGTGAAATATGCTTTCCAAAGTTTTAAAGTTTCGGAATTTTATTAATAACTCATTGTTTGCCTATGGCTGTTATTTTTCTCAACGCTAGATTTGTTTAGAAAATCTATTGTCTATATAGTATACGAGGGCTAATTAGACTCATTTTTCATAAGAGAGAATGTACTCATGATAGGCATTTTCTGCCAAGCTAAATGCAGATGGCGGGAATATTTCTGAGGCAATACGTATTTCCTGTACGCATTCTGAACATCAGTTGTACGAGTACGATTTCGACACGTCGGCAATAAAAATTCCAAAGAATAAATGACGAATTGATGTATGATAGTTGATTTATGTCAACACCAATTAGGTTAAACCCCAAATATTGCCAAAACAGCGATGAACTCCATTTCAAGGCAACTTCAATATTAATCGTGCGAGAACATTTGGACACCTGAAGTAAATCTTCGCAGATAGCCCTGGTTTGTATGTTTACTCTGAAATTCCCGCTCGTAGAATAACATCGTTTTAACTGCGAGTACACAAAATCAAGGGAAGAATTGTTGAAGTGTGGTGTAAAATACTGCCTTTTAAAGCTTTTACCAAATGGAATTCGAAATGAAGAGAACCTAACTTCTGAATTACAAAAGAAAAAAAATAATGGTGCACTTTTGGACTCCTCTTCCCATTCATCTAGTTTATCACTTGGTTTTCGGAGGTAGGTAGTTAATTAACGTCTCACTGGAGGAGCACAATGGGCTATTGGTGATGGTCTGGGATCCATCCCGAAGGGAAAGATCTGAGGAAACCTCGTAATTTTGAGGGCCGCCGTAGCCCGATTGGATTGGATTGAATGTTAGGGTTTTATGGCGCAAGGTCCAAAAGCGGACAAGCTGCGCTTACACAAGATAGAATACAGGGTGAGTCTAAATTGTTTTTATAAAATAAGAGGGGTGATGGTACCCATCCAGACGAGCCATAATTACCATGGAACATAGAGTCGCATTTCACTCTGAGAGGTAGAAAAGAGTAAAGTCGAAACGCGTCGAGCATGAACAAGTCATCGCCTCTGACGTCGTTTTGTACCTGCCTACGTAGCATATCTCCTAAGCAAGATGGATCGGACGTGGCGGACCTGTGGCTTGGCCTCACCAGACCTCAACCCAATGGACTTTTTCTTCTGGGGGCACATGAAATCTCTAGTGTACCAGACGCCTGTCTGCTGAAGATCTCGTAGCGAGAATCGGTGTTGCCGCAGACAAAATGAACACACCAGGAATCTTCGAGAGCCAGTCATTCCTTCGCCGGTGTGAACTGTGCAACGCCACTTTGAGCACTTGCTGTGAGTTTATCAATCAATCAGATTGTGCAACTTTTGGTATCGTTCATTCGCTTTCCCAACACTGTTGCAAGTTCATGTTGAAATTCTAATTTGACTCTGTTCTGCCTCTCAGAGTGGAATGCGACCCTATGTTCCATGGCAATTATGGCTCGTCTGGATGGGTACTATCACCCCTCTTATTTTGTAAAAACAATTTAGACTCACCCTGTATAACCCAATAAAAGTACAATATATTTAAAAATCAAGACAAAGGTAAGATAGATTTAAAACATTTAAAATGTGTACATGAGAATGGAAATATACAATAGTCAGATGATAAAAACAAGACCATTGACTGCATCATAACTAATGATTTAATTTGTATATGCATAACATTTGATGGTTGGAAATTTAAGGTTGAATTATAAAAGAATTTGATAAAATAGATTGATGAGTCATTTTGAACTTGAAAAAAATTAGTTGAGATGTAAACACCAATTGTACGTAAAAATGCAAAAAGCTTTGGATGGCGATTTTCCCCGACCAAATCCTGTAAGTTTAAAATTCTACTTTAAAAAATTTTAGCGATGAGGATTAAAAACAGGACATATAATAAGAATATGGTGAACTGTAAAATCTGAAGAGCATGATGAAGGTAGCCCGGTTGGAGGAGTTACGGATAAGCAACCGGAGGGTTGCGAGTTCGAAACTCGATGCAAACAAGACCGTCGTGCATGGGTGCATTTTAAATCGATTGTGGCAAATGTCCTCACGTTTGCGTGGTGCGGATGTTTGGAGAGTGGGGTCCCAGTTCAGGTATGACCTCGTCATCTGACCGTGGTTCAAAATGACGAGGTGTTGTACTCGGATTTTTGCCTTCGAGATGGATCCCGGACCTTCGCCAATAGCCCGTTGTGTTGCTCTTGTGAGACGTTAATTCACGGACCTTCCATAATTTTGAAAGATGAATAGTTTTTCAGATGACGAGGTCAACACCTGAGCTCTTGGTTATCGGTAGATAGTGGAATTACCGTCACACTGAAGCAACACAACGGGATATTGGTGACGGTCCGGGATCAATCCCGATGAAAACATCCGAGTCCAATACCCCGTCATTTTGAAGCACGGTCCTGGATCAATCCCGAAGAAAAGATCCGAGTCCAATACCCCGTCATTTTGAACCACGGTCCGGGATCAATCCCGAAGAAAAGATCCGAGTCCAACACCCCATCATTTTGAAGCACGGTCCTGGATCAATCCCGAAGAAAAGATCCGAGTCCAATACCCCGTCATTTTGAACCACGGTCCGGGATCAATCCCGAAGAAAAGATCCGAGTCCAACACCCGTCATTTTGAACCACGGTCCCGTGATGACGATTGTCTAGGGTAAAAGTAAATCATACTTCATATTAGGAAATAGCGTGACAAAGTAGTAGGATTGATTTGAAGACTGATCAAATAGTACCCTGTCTAACATATGAACGTATTATTTGAAATCATTTCCTGATCAGTGTCAATGTCTGCTCCAACAACATTGCGTGTGGAATAGATGTTATGTGAAAGAGAGTGGCAATATATCAAAGTAGGAATGATTTTTAACAATGGATGATCACATTCACATTAGGGTTAAAACAAGCACGAAAACGATGTGGAGGACAACCTAATCCGAAATCGATTGATCGAACAAAATGTAAGCTTCATCCCCTTATGAAAAAACATGGTTCTAACCACAAACATAAGCCTGATTTTTAAAGCAGAACAGAGCTGTTTCTCTCTCTTTTGTCCTCTAACATACATTTACTCCGCTAGGTTAAAGACAAATCGATGCAAAATTCGGATTTAATTTTTTTTTGCTTGAATACGCCTTTAAAATCGTAGTATTGGGGGTCATGCATGAAAAGTCGAGCGTCACAATTGTTTTGTCTTATGATTTCAGAACGAAAAGAAACATCCAGGAGATAAATACAGCGTCGTGTAAACAAAGGATGTCCGTTCCCGACATGACCTTCAGACTGGCGTATTGAACGCGAGGAGGGGTCCGCAATAGGTCGAAATTCTACTGTGCTGGGCAAACTTTGGGTTACTGTCACTTTGGATTGCATAGAGTGAGGACTTCGTAAATGATGTCATTCAAAAGCGGACGAACTACGCTACCAGCACAGGCCTTTAATCAGTAAAATTATCCTTCAATGTTAAAATCAAACTGCACTTTAATCGTTCAAACTGTCAATGAATTGTTGAATATTCACACAATAAACATTTGTTCAAACTTCCTATGCCTGCTTCATTCATTCCACAATCCAACATCAGGTCCTATACACGTCAAAACTACGGTTTGTGTCCTCAACACAACCTACCAATTTTTTAAGAAAGTTATCTCTTATGAGTTTTTAAAGCTTGTGTGAACATAATTGGCACACAAAGTCTATAGGCATTATATGTGTCTATGTTAATTTGTAATATAAGATATACTATAGTTTCTTCGTGTGTGTGCATGCGTATCAGTGTAAATATAAAAAGGATAACTTTATAGCTGATTGGAGAGGGGCATTATACAGGTATTTCAACACATGTTTATTCATTTTTCTTAAGGATACTTATGCTCCTCTCAGTGGCGTCGTCATTGCTCTGTGTGTTTGTCCACTGCGTTAGCAACCTACGAGTTGTAGGAAGTGCCGGATCAATTCCTCTCTCCTGTGTCGATAAAACTTTCCTTGTGTATATATCCATTACCTGACATTGTATGTCTTGTGTTTCTCACAGCTTGGCCAAATTCTTAACCCTTTCGCCATAAAATTCAACCAACCAAGCTCTTTTAGACGACTTACGACTTGGTAATATATATCTTTCGTAATACAGTAAATTACTGGGATGCAATTTCAACATATCGCTTATAAAAACCCTCTAGTCGTCACGAGGTTTGCAAGTAATGTAGTTTTGCTTTTAACTCTTAACACGCATATGTTTAAAAAAGCACATCTATTGGTTGAAAAATCCTAGGAAAGTTGCTCTTGGTCAAGAAGGTCAAAACTGTTAAGAAATCATGCGGGTTACTGCAGGACTGCGGATATATATGTGTGAATCTTTAGTTAATTAAATATTAATGCCAAAAATCGTCAAAATAGCGATATATCTAATTAATTCTTAGGTGGAAATATTTTAACTTCGGCAATTTGCTTGTAGTTGCTCTATAAACAGTCTCAAACTTACCCTGTAAGCATCAGTGCATGGTCCCAATGCAAATTGGAGTTTGTGGGAGGGTTTTTCAGAGACTGCCAAGAACAAAAGTTGTCCAGATACAGGTCAATGTCACCATCCGCTGCATCAGGTGCTTCCTGAAAAGAAACTAGACTTTAGAACACTCATCCCATAATCACCTGATGTATAGAGTCTTGCGAGTTGGCAGTCGAGTCACGTGGTTTTGAAAGAGTCTATTCTGTAAATTAGGTGAAATGTTGGGACATAAACGAATTGCTTTCAAAAGTGGCATCTTTAGCGCGGATTCTAGTTCTAAGAATATTGTTCGGTAACGAAAGCGATTGCATTGATAACGAGTTGGTGAGAGGAACCATCCACGACAATCACTATTCATGTTTTTGCGTTTGGCAGCCTTCTACTAACGAACTTTCAAACCTCTTCTGAAACCTACTGACCACGGTTGATTCCCTTCTTGTCAGAGTTGCACTATACTGAATTTTACATCTCTGCATCAGTACAGTGGTACCTTGAGATACGAGTTTAATTCATTCCATGACCGAGCTCATGAAAATGCTCATAACTCAAATCAAATTTCCCCGTTGAAATTAACTGAAATGAGATTAATTCTTACCAGCCCCCAAAAAACCACTCCAACTTTTTTATAATAATGTATTTATAATAAACAAATATTGTAACTGGAGTTATAGCCTTTATCGAGTCCTTCAGAATAGTACATATCGTAGAAGTAGTGCGATCGTACTGCGTTGCCAAGTCTATTACTCTTACGCCTTGCTCATGTTTGTCTATTATCTCACTCTTTAATTCCATGGATATTGCCTTTTTCTTTTTCTCACCACTGTTCTTTACACTCACCTTCTTTGGACTCATGGTTATACGAAAAATAATTAGCTAAATAACTATACATCATCCCGTGTTTCCATTTTCAGAATTCACGCATCTGGTCAGAGAAAAGAAAAAATTTTAAAAATAAGAAAGGGACTCGGCCTCCAGGTGGAAGTTGACAATAAATGTCAAACCAAATTAAGAAATTGATTGATTTTTTTTTGACAGACGTTAACTGTCATCAGGTGTGAGATAAACAAGTGAACTGAACGACGCACAAGACGGGAACGTGCACCAGCCGCCTTTGCACACGACTGTCTTTGGCTGGATTAGAATTCGTAACCCTCCAGTGCTAGTGGGTTACTCTTCCAGACAAAAATGGCGGAATGTGTCGTTTAATCCATAGACTGGAATACATTTCCAAGAAGTGGCCTACGAAAACAGTACTTTCACGATTATTTTTATGGCGCAAGGACCATATTTGGCCATGCTGCGCCGAACACAACACAGACAACGTCAAGTAACGGACACACACAAGGAAAGTTTTAGTGACATAGAAGAGAGAAATACATGCAGAGTTAGCTACAGAAATCTAATTTGAGCCTCCTGCAACTCGTAGGTTGCTAGCGTAGTGAGAAAACCCATAGATCCTCGACGGTCCTCCAAGATGAAAACATTGATCATTTGGAACAGTCAGCCAAATCTCCTGATCTTAATCCGATTGAGCATGTCTGAAATGCTATTGGAGGACTGTTGCTCGCGCAGTTCACCCCTCAAACGTGTGAGGCACTTCCCACTGCTTTGAAGGTAGGTCACAATCAACTTAAACAAACACATCACAACCAAGAACAAAATTCTATTTCAAATCAAGCACGGTGGCGTTTCATGAAGCAATTGTGAAGGACGTATAGTTTGGGATAGGGATGGGCGATACTGAATCGACACTTTCATCCCTCGATACCCGATATTTTGGATCGATTCACAATGAGTGGATCGATACATTTTGATGAATATCGTTGCAGATATTCCGTGAAACCCGGGTATTGGATCGGTATCCGTTCAAATCGGATAGGACCGAACGAAAACTTTTCTCAGGAGGTGCTATTCGAATACTAAGTTTTCGAGTAGTAAAATCTCTCTCTCCCTAAGAGTTTTGATCATCATCTGACAGTGGTTTCAAATGACGGGGTGTTGTTCTCGGATCTTTCCCTTAGGGTTTGATCCCGGACCGTCGCCAATAGCCCTTTGTGTTGTTCCAGTGCGACGTTTATTAAATACCTACCTACCGAGTTTTTGAAAAAAAACTTTTTATTTTCAGAATTATTTTTAAAAATGAATACCCCCATGTACCTAATGCCATGTTTTCCTATCCTGCAAATGTTATTTTATGCTTTTAATATGTTTTATTCAATAAAAGAAACAGACAGTGTAATAAGGACACAAAGGTTTATACAGGTAAATTATATTCGTTTTTATTGAATTTTGAGAGAAGAAAATAATATCGGGATTTAAAACTTAATAATTTAGAAAGTCTGTTCACACACTATTCTATAAATTGTATGATAGGCAGTAAATAAATCCATGCAAAAATGTAAATCTTCAAAAATAGTAATCTACGAAGGAAACTCTGATGGTTTTGTTTTTTAACAGTTTGCGCTTAATTCTTCGGAATAGTTTATTTCTTTTCAAGATGTTTTGTTTCCCATTCCATGATGGAGGGGTGAAATTCTCTGCATTCGGCAAGGCCATCGAGTCATTGGCGATTTCATCATGGCAAATTGCATTAGCGGTCATTGGATACATCTCTTCGTTGCTTTCGTCAATGCATCTTAAACTAGGTGTATATTGCATCTTTTTTTCATGTTGTCCCAGTTTAAACGATGCAGAATGTAAAAGTTGCTATTGTTCATGAAGAAAGCCGGACCAGGCATGGGTTCGTCTCCCTTAGCGATCCACACATGTTCAAGTCTTACGCTTCTGGGCCTTTCTTCTTGGCTACATCTAAGCACATGTTTGCCTTTTCTTTGCTTAATAACTTTCGATATATTAGTATCTGGTTTTTCAAAAGCCTTTGGTGAATCTCCATATGAAAAACTATCGATTTCTTTTGATCTTTTGCAAATGTCCACAATCTTATATTCATTCGCTGTATCTCCACAGGTCAAACTATGAACTTTATCATGTCCTTTGGAACTGCGCACAATCTCGGCACTTCCCTCTAGTTTCATTAAGGCTACAATCTTGTCATTCTCTTCAATTTTCACTAAAGCATTCGCAAGATAACCACAATCAAAGCTGTCCGCTTTTTCTTGCTCTTTCCTCATGTTAATGATCTGAGATTTCTTATCCTGTTTCTTCAAAGTATTTAGTGAATCCACACAGGTGTTATTGTTATACTTTCTTTCCTTTGTCATTACAATAACAGGGGTTACTTCTGTAATTGAAGACTTCGATTCACAATTTCCTCTCATAGCTGGGATCGACATGAGTCCCCTCTCAAAACTTTGATTTGATTGAATTGTCTTCATCATTGAATGGTTTGTCTTGATTTCACTGTTATAGTCATAAATTGTTTCATCATTCTCATCTTTTGTGGTTGAATTTACGATGCTTTCGTTGAAAATTGGAAGCGAACTGCCGTATTCCTCACCGTTATTTGCTTCTGCGACATCTTCGACTGAATCTACGATTTTTACCACTTTTTTTCTTTCACCTTCGCTTTAATATTTCCATTTTTAACCAAGTCTGTATCCAACAACTTTACCCTGTCATGGTCGAGAGCCATTATCATCAAGAAATATGCTGTCATTGGTACAATGTAGGTTGCATTGCCAATTATAACCAATCCGAATAGTCCCCACATCCAGGGGAACAAAAATAACCACGCTATAAACGCAGCTTTATCCATATTTAATGCAATTAAGAAAGTTGTCAAAAGAACTATTGTATTTGCGAACTCAAGTAAAGTAAATGATTGCTTGTGTGATCTAATTCCGAAAACACTTGTTGGAAAAGAAATTATTGTTGTAAGCGTGAATATTGTTGTATCCTCTTATAACGTCAAAAGTTATACTTTTAACATTGTTAGGCATCTACACTGCTGGCCACCCAAATTGCAACACCAAGAAAGACAAGAGATATCACAACAAAATTTATTTTGTAGATAACATGTTGACCAAGTATCAAATGATTAAATTTATAGACTTCTGTGAAGTGTGGTTCCTGCCAAAATCAGTAGCCAGAGTAGCCGCCATTGTTGGAGATCACCGCTGCCACACGCCTCGGCATTGATTCAAAGAGACTTTGGATGTGTTCTTGGGGTACAGCAGACCAAGCAGCTTCCACACGTTGCCGAAGTTGATCTGGTGTGGCAGCTGGGGATGTATTCTGGGTCAATCGTTGAGCAACCATGGACCACATGTTTTCTATCGGCGAAAGATCCGGAGAGCGAGCTGGCCAGGGAAGCAATTCAATCTGGCGATTGACGAAGAACCCTTGGACAATGCGTGCCACGTGTGGTCACGCATTATCCTGTTGAAATATGGCTGTGGGCAAGCCCTGAAGGTAAGGAAGGACAACTGGCTCCAACACCTCGGAGATGTAGCGCTGGCTGTTTAAAGTACCGGCAATGCGTACTAGAGGAGTGCGAAAGTGATATCCAATACCGCCCCATACCATAATACCCAGTGCAGGACCAGTGTGGCGGTGCATAACGCAGCTGTTCAGCATCCTCTCTCCATGATATCTCCAGACTCGAATCCGACCATCGTGGTGTTGCAGACAGAAGCGTGACTCGTCAGTAAACACAATTTCATTCCAATCTGCCGTCCACATCCTTCTTTCATCGCACCATTGGCGGCGGAAACGTCTATGGTTCTGCGTCAAGGGTAGACGAAGCAATGGACGTCTTGCGGACAGACCACTCTGCTGTAAACGGCGTCGAATGGTACGCGCAGACACTGGATGATGCGGTACAGACAGAATGTGCTGTGCTATGGTTCGTGATGTGGCTGAGCGATCCGTCACTGCCATACGCACAATATGCCTGTCATCACGTGAAGTGGTGCACTGAGGTGGATGCGATCGAACACGTCGGTCCGTCGTACCCTCCTGCATCCAACGATCACATATCCGCATTACAGTTGTTTGGTTTCGTCCAACATGACTACCGATTTCCCTGAAAGATAATCCACAATCTCGATAGGCCACTATCCTTCCTCTGTCGAACTCGGATACTTGATCAAAAGATGATCGCTGTTTTCTACGAGGCATAATTGATCGTTTTTTTGAAAAAAACCACAAGAAAAACACAATTGCCGTACTTGAAATCGTCGAAATCTCCAAGCCTTAAATAACGCTTTGAAGTGGCGCCACAGGCGCGCGTGATGTGCGTCTGCGCTGAAATTCTAATCATTTGCATATCTCACCTCCGCTAATGCATGTTGTAAATTTCATATTATTTGCATGCTTCCTTCAGGGTGTTGCATTTACGGTGGCCAGCAGTGTATTTTTAAAGATTTTCGTGGAACAATGGAAAACAACAATTGAAATTTTGATGGAGATTATTTACTTCAAAATAAAACACGTATTCAATCTAATCAAATTTTGAATTTTTAAATCAAACATTTGTCGCAGCAATGCTTTCCCCAATAAATTAACATAATACTAAAATCAAGAAACAGATTTAAATGAAATATAATTTTTAGATTTAAATAAAATGAATTCAGATGAATTGTTAACGCACTGGTTCTGGTGTGATTATGAGCAATTTACTTTTTATTATTTTATTTAAACAACAGTTTTATAAGATGACTTCCAAGTTGTTTTATTTCCAAATATTTTTAATTTTAAAATTGCACTCAGAGCTACATAAATATTTTGGTGGAATACAAAAATTATAGACACAATTTATTACTAGTTGGAATAGAGTTTTCCACAGGGGGCGCCGAAAATATTTTCCTCGGATGAGATGAGCCAAAAGAGTTTGGGAAACTATGACCTATACTACACTGCTGGCCACAGTAAATGCAACACCCTGAGGGAAGCATGCAAATAATATGAAATTTACAACATGCATTAGCGGAGGTGAGATATGCAAATGATTAGAATTTCAGCGCAGACGCACATCACGCGCGCCTGTGGCGCCACTTCAAAGCGCTATTTAAGGCTTGGAGATTTCGACGATTTCAAGTACGGCAATTGTGTTTTTCTTGTGGTTTTTCAAAAAAACGATCAATTATGCCTCGTAGAAAACAGCGATCATCTTTTGATCAAGTATCCGAGTTCGACAGAGGAAGGATAGTGGCCTACCGAGATTGTGGATTATCTTTCAGGGAAATCGGTAGTCGTGTTGGACGAAACCAAACAACTGTAATGCGGATATGTGATCGTTGGATGCAGGAGGGTACGACGGACCGACGTGTTCGATCGCATCCACCTCAGTGCACCACTTCACGTGATGACAAACATATTGTGCGTATGGCAGTGACGGATCGCTCAGCCACATCACGAACCATAGCACAGCACATTCAGTCTGTACCGCATCATCCAGTGTCTGCGCGTACCATTCGACGCCGTTTACAGCAGAGTGGTCTGTTCGCATGACGTCCATTGCTTCGTCTACCCTTGACGCAGAACCACAAACGTTTCCGCCGCCAATGGTGCGATGAAAGAAGGATGTGGACGGCAGAATGGAATGAAATTGTGTTTACTGACGAGTCACGCTTCTGTCTGCAACACCACGATGGTCGGATTCGAGTCTGGAGACACCGTGGAGAGAGGATGCTGCACAGCTGCGTTATGCACCGCCACACTGGTCCTGCACCGGGTATTATGGTATGGGGCGGTATTGGATATCACTCTCGCACTCCTCTAGTACGCATTGCCGGTACTTTAAACAGCCAGCGCTACATCTCCGAGGTGTTGGAGCCAGTTGTCCTTCCTTACCTTCAGGGCTTGCCCACAGCCATATTTCAACAGGATAATGCGCGACCACACGTGGCACGCATTGTCCAAGGGTTCTTCGTCAATCGCCAGATTGAATTGCTTCCCTGGCCAGCTAGCACTCCGGATCTTTCGCCGATAGAAAACATGTGGTCCATGGTTGCTCAACGATTGACCCAGAATACATCCCCAGCTGTCACACCAGATCAACTTTGGCAACGTGTGGAAGCTGCTTGGTCTGCTGTACCCCAAGAACACATCCAAAGTCTCTTTGAATCAATGCCGAGGCGTGTGGCAGCGGTGATCTCCAACAATGGCGGCTACTCTGGCTACTGATTTTGGCAGGAACCACACTTCACAGAAGTCTATAAATTTAATCATTTGATACTTGGTCAACATGTTATCTACAAAATAAATTTTGTTGTGATATCTCTTGTCTTTCTTGGTGTTGCAATTTGGGTGGCCAGCAGTGTATATTAACTCTCCTGGAGGTTGTCTAGACGATGTATCTCGTCATTATCGAAACTGACCGGATTTTGATGGACGAGATATCTTGTTATTAGAAGAAAATTGAACAGATCTTGATATCTTCTTTACAAAAAAATCGGCAATCACTTGATGACGAGATATCTTGTCATTAGCGAAATTGGTCAAATCTAGATGGACGATATATCTGGTCGAAACCATAGGAAGGTTAACTAGTATATTGACCCCTTCTTCAAGCTCTGTAATCTACGTTATGAAAAAGATGCGGTCTACTCTGCTCACCGCTGTCCTATCCTCCACTCTACATTTTCGTGGAAAAGATACTGGGAGACGAGGCACCGAATGGATTTATAAATTATGCATTTGATAGTTATTTTACTGTCTAAATTAATCTTTTCCTCGAAATGTCTTCAATTCTTTTATGTATTCCGCCATTGGAAATGAAAAAACATTTGAAGGAAGATTATTAATTTTTTTTAACCTACGTCCGTCTCGGCCTGTCAGCCATCAATCGATAAGCAGCTCAATAGAGTTCTAAAGCGAAAAACTATGGGTTAAAAGCATTATCTACAGAATTTGCTATTCCATTGTCAAGAATTTTAAGGAAGTCCTTGAGGTGATGTTATGTATGTAAATAGAATCAGGCAACGTGTTCGAGAAGCCTGCGCATGCGCTGTAAAATAACTTGTGTATATGTTTCCAGAATGCGCACGTGTACATATTCGACAACCAGATCGTCCTCAATAAAAGTGTTACTTCTAAGCTGCTTCTTTCCTGTCCAGTACACAACAGGTGGTCTCCAGTCATTTCGCCCAGTTCGCAAAGGGAACAGATAGCTGATATCGTTACTCCAATACGGTGTGTTTTTGTAGGTAGCCATGTCCTGCAAGAAGTCGAAAGCAAGCGACTCCTACAGCTATGGCCAAGGAACCTGGAATACGAGCTTTATTCCTCGATAAAATATTACAATTATTTCCTATAGACATCTCTTTGTAGATGAAGAGTTGAAATAATTATAGATAGTCATGTCCTGCAAGAAGTCGAAAGCAAGCGACTCCTACATCTATGGCCAAGGAACCTGGAATACGAGCTTTATTCCTCGATAAAACATTCCAATTCTTTCCTATAGACATCTCTTTGTAGATGGAGAGTCGAAATAATTATACATTACGAGAGGAAAATTATATATTCTATCTGACTAAACATATTTTTACAAATTTTATTTTTAAACGATTATGTAATGGTAGGGGGTTATGACCCCCATATCTCCCCTTCTACGCAACTATGGTAGTTTTCATCGTAATATTAGTAGTATATGTTTTTGTACTAACCTTTCCATCCGAGAGAATATCTAGCTTGACGACGACGATTTTAAACTTGGTTTTCAATGACTGATAATTATAAATAAGCTGCACCTGAAAAACAATTAAAAATCAATAAGAACGTGAAACACAACTAAATGAATATCAGAATAATTTCGATTTACGATAATGCAAATAAGAGTAATAATAGAAGAGTCTGGGGGTGATTTTGGATTTTATTTAATGTCAATTAGTTGACTTTTCAATCATTGTTACAGAATTGATAAAAATTATGTATGTATGTAGTTTAAATCATGAGAAAGTTTTTGAGAGAGGTTCAAACGTTTTTGTTGATTCTCGAAGAGGCGTCATAGAAAAACTAGATAAACTAAAAAAAAGGAAAATAATGTTTTTGAATAGAGCGGGTTTAATTTAAAGTTGTACTCGCTTGTGTATGGAAAATAGCAAAAATGCTTTACATTTATTAATAATAAATTCTTTCTCAATATTTCCTACCGCAATACATGTATGCTGGAGGATACAATAATTTTGGTAAACCGCGTACTCATTGGTGTGAGAATTTTTCAAACGTTACTGCGCTATTCAAAACTTATGGATTAATTTTAAAGCTTATGCGATTAAATTAGAACTGGCCACAAATTCAGGGCATCCTCAGGTGCAAAAAAGTTAAGTTTTTGTAGAACTTCAAATTAAAAAGATAACGTTGGCCTGAATCTGCAATTTTTAACTTCTGTATCGGAACGAGAAGAAACAGGACAACTTCAGTATACCGAAATGTATTTCATTGTTTGTAAATTTTTTTTATCAGAGAGTAGTAATGGAATGTGTTTCATTCTCACCTCATTGAGGATGGTCAGAACCGTGTTTTGCATTTCTTCGACGGACTGTTGCTTTTTGACGCCGAGCTTCTGGTAGAGGGGGTAGTCCACGTAAACGGCGGTTTCGATCACTTTTCGCTTCTCAGTGTCCGATCTTCGGACCCTTTTCGATCTACCAATGCCATTTTCGGTAGCATAACGAGCTGCATCTGTTGCGAGAAAAACCAAGGCTACATTGACTCCTCGAAATGCAGTAAATACTCTAAAAGTCATTACTGGTCAAAAATCATATAAAAAGCAAAAATCATTTTTTAAAGAAACTTTGTGAATAAAAAAGCTTTAATTGCATCTTACAAAGTTTCATATAAAATAGCCAGATGTAGAAAACCTCACACCATTGGTGAAGAGCTTATTTTGCCAGCAGCAATTGAGATTGTAGAAACTATGTTTGGAGATAATTTTTCAAAACAATTGCAGTCCATACCTCTTTCAAATGATACTGTTGCTCGTCGAATTGGTGATATAGCTGAAGATGTACAGTGTCAGCTTTTCTCGAAGTTGCGTAACAAATTGTTTTCAATACAGCTTGATGAAGCAACAGATAGTAATAAAGATGCTCATTTAATTGCCTATGTTCGATTTTGTGATAATATGTCAGTAGTAGAACTACTTTTCTGCAAACCAATAGAACTCAAAACAACAGCGCTCGCATTATTTGCTATTTTAAATGATTTTATGAACGAGGCAAACATAGAATGGAAAAATTGCGTCGGAATATGCACCGATGGTGCTCGTTCAATGTCCGAAAGATTCCTAAGTATACAAGCACTTGTAAAACAAAAATCGCCTCAGTGCGTCTGGACACATTGCATGATCCACAGAGAAGCTTTGGCTTCGAAAGAAATGAGTCCTGGTCTGAATATTGTGTTAACTACGGTTGTAACCGTAGTAAATTATATAAAAATGAGACCTCTGAAATCGAGAATCTTTTCCGCACTTTGTAAAGACATGGGTTCAGTACATTCAGCGTTACTATTTTATTGCGAGGCAAGATGGTTATCACGTGGGAAATTTTTGCAACGTGTTTATGAATTAAGAGAGGAAATCGCCATTTTCCTAGAAGAAGAAAACAGACCGGAAGCCGAGAATTTTCGCGATGGTTTATTTGTGATGAAAGTGAGCTACTTGGTCGACATATTCGAGAAATTAAATAACTTGAATCTTCAACTCCAAGGAGCAAATACACATATGTTGGATACGAGTGATAAAGTTAATGCTTTTTGTAGAAAATTGGAATTGTGGAGCAGAAATTTAAAGCAAAAAATCTAACAATGTTTGCAAATGTGGATGATTGTACTAAAACTTACAAGGCTGAAGAAGAACATGTAAAAGTTGTTTTTGTAACCATTGAAAATCATTTAGCCATGCTGGCAAAGAATTTAAAAAAGTATTTTCTTGCTGACGTCAAACTGATAGCAAGTTACGAGTGGGTTAGGGATCCATTTCATAAGACTCCCGAAGGACTCTCAATTGATGAGGAAGAAAAATTCATAGACTTCACAAGTGGCGAAACCAAAAGACAATTTAGTAATAAATCACTATTTGAATTTTGGGCAGGAGTAGAGGATGATTTTTCTGCACTAAAAACAAGGGCATTTCGCATTCTATTACCATTTTCAACATCCTACCTTTGTGAAACTGGATTTTCTGCTGTGGCTTCTTTGAAGACAAAATATAGATCTCGGCTAAATATAGAACAGAACTGAGATTGGCTTTTTCTAATATTAAGCCTTCCTTCGAAAAACTTTGCTCTTCAAGACAGGCCCAAGGAAGTCACTAATAATTATTAAATTTGTTTTTAATTTAGTATGTTCTGATTAGGTAAGTTTTGATTTAGTAAGTTGTTTTACTTTATTTGTTAAATATGTCGAAATGTATTTTGTTTTCTATGTGTATGTGTGCTTTCCTTTCAGTCAGTTAATCAATTTTTTTAAATAATATTTTCTCTTGGATATTCTCGCGCCTCCCCTCTAGTGTGCTCGCGCCCCACAGGTTGAGAATCGCTGCTCCAAGTGGTTTCGACGAGATATCTCGTCCATCAAGATTTGATTAATTTTAACGAGATATTTCGTCTCCAAGATATTGCGGATTTTAGGATGATGACGAGATCAAGATCTGGATAGTTTTTCTTCTAAAGACGAGATATCTCGTCCATCTGGTCAGTTTTGCTAAGGACGAGATATATCCTCGAGGCAACCACCAGGTAGGTTAAGACCATAGAGGCGATGCAAAAGTAGAGTGAGCAAAGGCAAAAATTTATGTTGCCCAGGATGATGTGACTGAAAGTAGTCGTAACTTGATCCTTGGATTATTTTTATCTTCTGGATGGAAATCTGATTGGTCCACTGGACGGGTCCATTGATTCATTTTCAGATTGGTCTGCGCGATATAGTAGTAGACTTTGACAATTTCGCCATTTTTGTTTCCACTATAGAAAAGCTCATTCACCCACCTTTTCTTTTATAAGATATTTTTATTGCCAAACGAGGCGATAATATGCCAAATCGGCCAACCAAGTCAATTTTTCACAGCACTTGAGTCGACATGTTGGTCACACTTTTTGAAGCTCCTTTCAAAAGCAATGCTCAGTCTACTTATGTTTCTCGTCTATGTTTAAGGCCTTATATGAATGTATTTGGCACATAAGAAAACTTACTACTTTTTAGGGGAGGTAAATCAGGTGGTCAGTTCGAACTGTATCGTCCATTCAGAGTCTTACATTACATCAGAATGAAAGAATATTTGTGTACCTTAGTTTTAGAATATTTAGATACACTAGCCTTAAGCTATTTCGGTGGGGTTCCAGTTAGCCCTAAAACTGAAATTGAAAGTAGAGTGACAAACCAAACCACATCTCACCACCCTTGCAAGGGTTAAACGTGAAATCGAAAATTTTTGTGGCACCAGGTTGAACGAATCACATATGTATAAGAACACTACATGTATTTTGAAACTTTATTTCTTTTGATAAGAATTTTAGAAGATTCTATAGGCTATTATATCTTCTATAAACTCAGAGCTGAACATTTGAAAAAAAAATCATCTTTTTAGCACAATTTGAATTTTGTATGATTTTATTTGTGGCAGAGGTATTGTGTCCTTAATTTTTATTAGGAAAATATATAATTTGCATTAACCCTCATGGTGGTTTATCGCCGTGTCGAAAACCACCCTATAGTGGCCACCCCTGGTGCAAAAACCTGTTCGAAACTCGACAGTTCTAGGAAAAGAACAATTTGTTTTTTCTACTTGGATCTTCATGCCCTTTGGAGTGATAGGACAGTTTTGTTTCGACGAGATATCTCGTTAATGGCAAAATTGACCAGATCTTGGACGACATATTTCGTCTAAACCACTGGAGGGTTAAAACATGCATTAGAACAGTTCTGTAAAGGAAATGTAAAGTTCTACCACTACGAAACTATGACATAGAATTACAGTAAATGCGCGTTGGATTTACAAGTAAAGGTAATCCAAATACAGTAGAACCTGGATTATTGAAGCTCAAATCAACCGAATGCCTGTGTTATCTCAGTCGCATTTTATACCGAGTCTTTTAAAAACTTCAAATAAAGCTTCGTGCACGCACTTTGTACTTGACTGGTCTGGTTTAGCTTCTAGATGGGTTTTATGGTGCAGGAACCAGAAAAATAACTAAACTGAACTAGACAAAATAAAATTCAATACAATATATCTGAAAATATCAGATTAACGACCAGATCAACATTAAAAGAATTATAAAACATTTATGTAAACAATATGAAAACAAATTGAACATTTCAAAAGTGTTAAAAAGGAAAATATATCGTCAGCTTAGAGTCCATTGAGGAACAGAATCTAGGAGGATGTACCTCTTCTCCAAGTCCCAGCAAGACCATATAAAGATTCCAGTAGGTAGGTATTTTAACTAACGTCGCACTGGAGCAACACAACGGGCTATTGACGTCGGTCCGGGACCAAACCAAGATCAAGGACAACACCACGTAATTTTGAACCACGGTCATATACGAGATCACACCTGAGCCGACTCTCCAAACTTCTACACCTCTCCAATTTGAAGACATTTGAGGCCCCGACAGATTAAATGAACACCAGTACCCTTAGTACACGACGGTCTTTGGTTGGATTTGAACTCGCAACCCTCTGTTTGCTAATCCGTTGCTCTTCCAACCGGGCTACCGTGGTCCTATAGAGGTTCCGGAAAACCCACTGCTGCTCAGTTCGAGTAACAACTTTCACAGGAGATGGAGGGTCCATAGGCCCAGGTTCTCCACGCACTCCCAAACTGCCATAACCTGACAGGAATCGAACCTGCGCCGCCTTCAACGTATGTACAGGATTCCAATGTAGTCTAGGGCAGCGGTAGCTTGATTGGAATTAGCAATCGGTGGGTTGCGAGTTCGAAACTCGGTCCAGTCAAAGACCGTCGTTTAAACGGGGGCTGGTGCACTTTAAATCTGTCATGGCCTCAAATATCCTCACGTTGGCGTGGTGTGGAAGTTTGGAGAGTGGGGTGCCTGCTCAGGTGTTGACCTCTTCATCTGACCGCGGTTCAAAATCATGTGGCTCGGTCAATCTTGGGGATAGGGACCGTCGTGGCTCAATGGGTATGCCCACTGTGCTAGCAACTTTCATTTCCACTTGCAGAAAGTGTTTCTAGTCAATCCCCTGGAGGAACTACCCCGACCGCTTCGAATTCGATGTCTCGCCACCGACACTACCACAACGCCTTGGCAACAAGTGTGGCCGATAAAGGCGATCCATCTAGTCAATCCCAATCGGGGGTCGCACATGTCCACGAATTGGACACGACAACGAAACGCGGAAGAACACCGCGGCACCGTCAGAGAACATTTACCATTACCACTTGAGGGAGGTGAAGATACCGGAGCTTCTGGTGAACACTTCCACTTTGGATGGGTACTATCATTCCTCCTATTTTGTAAAAACAATTTAGACTCATCCTGCACTCACGCACGCACACACACACACACACATATATGGGGGGGGCAGAAAAGAGTCCAATTAGAATTTCAACATGAACTTACAACAGTGTTGGGAAAGCGAATGAACGATACCAAAACAATCTGATTGTTTGATAAACTCACAGCAAGTGCTCAAAGTGTCGATGCACAGTTCACACCGGCGAAGAAATGACTGGCTCTCGAAGATTCCTGGTGTTGTGTTCATTTTGACTGCGGCAACACCGATTCTCGCTACGAGATCTTTTCGGCCGAGTCCACAGGCGTCTGGTACACTAAAGATTTCATGTGCCCCCAGACCAGGCCATCTTGCTTAGTAGATATGCTACGTAGGCAGGTACAAAACTACAAAACGACGTCAGAGGCGATCGATGACTTGTTCATGCTCGACGCATTTCGACTTACTCTTTTCTGCCTCTCAGAGTGGAATGCGACCCTATGTTCCATGGTAATTATGGCTCGTCTGGATGGGTACTATCAACCCTCTTATTTTGTAAAAACAATTTAGACCCATCCTGTATATAGCAGAGTTAACGTCTGTCTGCTGTCTGTATATTTTCTATACAAATCTACACCGTTTGACCAATCCACACCAAATTTGATACACTTTAGAACCCTTCGGGTAACGTAGCCTACATATTAACCCCCTTTCTATTTGTCGTAGGGGGCTAAAAACAATTCGAAATCCCCATAGGAATAACATTGAGTATAGCTAGGGGACGCAACTTGCGAGTTGTAGGTGGCGCAGGTTCGATTCCTATCAGGTGCATTCCTCCCTTGGTGTATTTCTCTCTTCTGTGTCAGTAAAACTTTCATTGTGTGTGGTTCTATTGATATTGTGTCTGACGCAGCATGGCTAAATATGGCCCTTGCGCCATAAAACCCCAAAGCCAAGCATCCTTTGGGGATAGATCCTGGACCGATACTAATAGCCCGTTATGTTGCTCCAGTGCTACCGTTAATTAATTATCATTACCACCCGTACCAATATGAAATGAATACAAAACGAAACAACCTTGAAGATTAAGCACCTTCATCCTTGATCAGTGTCTTTCCCTTCGGGTCCGACCCGGGACATTTGCCAATAGCCCATTGTGTTGCTCCAGTGCGATGTTAATTAAATACCTACCTTGATGACGTCACATTAAAAAAAACTCGAAAATTCTAAATCCCTTCGGATTGACTTTTTGTCCGTGAAAGAAACGAAAGATGCGATCCAATCTTCTTTGATTGCAGACAAAACGTTTGTTTTTCGTTTAATTAAACGCCTTCGATGATCCTTTTCATGCTGCGTGATCAAGGTTAGGCGTAAGGAGCTTGGGATAGCTCAAAAGGGAAAACGGTTTTCTCCCTTTTGGGCAATCGCAGCTGACAGTCAGAAACTCCTCACACATTTATATGTGAGATGATGAATCGCATTGTTTAATAGCACTTAAGGCATTAAAAGGAATGTGTTGCGAGAGTTGAATTGTGTGAAGTATTGAAAGGGAAGCCGCAGCTATTCAACCGTGTATTTAATATAAAAAAACGTTTTCTCCGTTTGTATTCAGACTTAGGCTTCATGTGATCATCGAAAGAGGAAAATTATAGGTTTGGATCATGAGGAGGTTGGTAGGGTAAAAAATAGGACCACCGCGGCCTTTTTGGGCTATGGAGCTGAATAATTTTTCTAAACCTACGCGTAATAGCTCAGCTCTCTATTGGAATTCTTCGGCAGTCTGACGACGGAAGGTAGGTATTTAATTAACGTCACACTGGAGCAACACAACGGGCTATTGGTGACGGTCCGGGATGAATCCCAAAAGGAAAGTGACGACGGAAGGAATCTGGAATATAGAAATCACAGCGCAGGAAAGAAATCGTCAGCGAACCCCAAAACAAATCTATAAGTCAAAAGATGTCGAATTGCCTTTGAACACGTTAATAAGATTAATTTGAAAGTTCAGAAGAGCTATTTGGAATAACACGATTAAGGTGTTAGCCATAGTTATTAGTATTATGAATTAATACCAGTAAGAAGTATCAAATGTTGCCCTTTATGTCTTTTGATTAACTCTATTTCATTTAAAGATACGAAATGGGCATATCGATGCTTAAATTCATTATAAATACATTTAAATACGTATCAGGTAGTTGAATCAACGTGGCACTGGGACAACACAACGGGCTGTTGGTGACGGTCCGGTATCCATCCCGAAGGGAAAGATCCGACGACAACATTGCGTAATTTTGAACCATATGACGAGGACGTCTGAGTTGGCGCTTCACTCTCCTTACTCTACAAACGAGCTAGGTCGATTGGATGAGATCCGAAAAGGAGCCTCGTGCTCCTTGCAACCAGAAAAGGTCACAAGATGTGAAACCCTACTCTATCTGAGAGGGCTTCACATCTTTGTCCTGTTGTCTTGGATTGTCCTTCACATCCTGTTGTCTTGGATAGATAGGTAAGTAGTTGAATTGAAGTTCCACTATAGCTACAAAACGTGATTTTAATGCTGTCTTCAAATACAAGCATTACCCGAATACTTGTTTTTATAGATAACTCAAGGGCCTAACTAGAGACAAAGTAACCATCAATATATTGTAATATATGGAATTTTACCACAAGAGCGCACCGGTGATCTAATTTTTTTTATAAAAAAATATTTTTATATTACATTTGGTGAGGTATCTTACCTCTATAATCGCCACCACAATACTGATCCTGCGAGTTGTCCACTTGCATCATCATATGGGCTCCTTGCGTTACATTTCCGTGATTCTTAAGTATCTCTGCATGAGAGAGTGGATCTAGAGGACGAAGGATGAAAGCATCTGTCCCAGTGAGTACGATTCCTGACTGAAAGAAATGCATATTTTACAAGAAATATTCGCATGGGTGGGTGTGTAGTTGAATTAACGTCGCACTGGAGCAACACAACGAGCTATTACGATACATACGGAAGTGAAAGACCCGAGGACGACGCCTCGTCATTTGGAAGCAGATGACGAGGTCAATACCAGAGCTGGTTTAGAAGAGATAAAAACATATCTCTTGAAAATGTTGACTTAGTGTGTTTCACTTGTAAGCCCGACAATATAGCTCAGCTTTTCATAACTACACCATCTCAATGACTTTCGTCACAAAAATGTTTTCAGTTTGTTATACATCCCAAGAGGTAGGTAGTTTAATTTACAATGCACTGGAGATACGCAACGAACTATTGGCTACGGTTCAGGATTAGTGCCTAAGGGAAATCTCCGTGGACCACACCTCGTCATTTTGAACCAGATCAGTTGGAGGTCAGCACCTCCACTCTCCAAACGTCCACACCACGCCAACGTGATGCCGCGATAGATTTAACGTGCACCAGGACCCACGTACGCGATGGTCTTTAATTGGGTTGACTTTCAACTCACTATCTTCCGATTGCTAATCTGCTTTAGCAAGATTAGCAACCGGATTCTACCGCGATTCTACCAACTGGGCTACCGTGGCCCACATCCCAAGGGGAAGTTATTTCATGATTTTTCCATTTATTACATTACATCTTGGTTAATGAGTTCAGTACCCAGATTAGAGTCCTCTGATCTTTCCCTTCGAAATTGATCCCTGACAGTCGCCTTTAGCCATTTTTTTCTCCACTTAGACGTTAATTCAAATACTTACCATACCACGCCAACGTGAGGACATTTGAAGCCACATCAAATTTATCGCGTACCAGCCCCACGTATAATACAGTTTTGGGTTGTATCGAGTTTCGAACTCGCAGCCCCCGGTTGCTAATCTGCTACTCTTCCAACCAGGCTACGGCGGCCCAGCTCCCTGTGGCTAATAACTCTTGAAGGGTTCGCGGAAAAGGTGAGTGAAGACTCGTCTGTGACTTCTAAAGGAGACTCGTCCTCCTTTAGAAGTCAATCCGCATTTTCATTAAATTTGTAGCCTACATGAGTTATAAAAGTAACGATAAAATATCAAAACTATAAAAATAATTGATGTTTCGGTAACGGTAATTAATCTCAAGGTAGTGAGCTGGCACCCCACTCTCCAAACTTCCACACCACGCCAACCATCGCGAAGGGAACGATCCAAGAACAACGCCTCGTAATTTTGAACCACGGTCAGATGATGGTAATTAATCTCCAAAACCGCCCTTACGAAACATTTTCTATGGAATTTGCAACTTTCACCAGAATGTGGTCTATTGTATCCTATAGAATTATGACCCGTTTTTCTATAAGCTCTATGAAGTGGGTAGGTGTTTAACGTCGCAATGGAGCATCACAACGGGCTTTTGGCGAAGTTCCGGGATCAATCCCGAATCGAGAGATTCGAGGACAACACCTCGTAATTTTGAACCGCGGTCATATGAAGAGGTCAACGCCTGAACCGACATCCCTCTCTCCAAACTGCCACACCAGGCAGACGTTTGAGGCCACGATAGATTTAACGGGAGCCAGCCCCCTTTGCACAAGACGGTCTGAGTTTCGAACTCGCCAACCCCGGGCTCTATAAACTAACCTCTATAGAAAGTATACAGAATTCTTTATAGAAGGTCTGTAAAAACCGCTATAGAATTGTATGGAAACCTATTTCTCTTGTTTCACTTTATTTTCTAAAGAAATACATTTCTATAAAATTAGAGCTCGCGTTTTCTCTATAGAAGTCTCTAGAATTCCGTAGAATTTTTTTTCTATAGAAACGAAATTTCGTTTCTCTAAAAATCTCTATAGACTTGTGTAGAGATTGATGGAATTCTATCAAATTGTTTCGTCGATCATTGTTGGTATTTCAGACTATAAGTTTTCAAACCCTCAAAATAAAAATCCAGCCACTAACTCACCATTTCTTTTTTCGTTCCGCAGACTGAAATAGCTGCACTGCCACCCTCATGAGTCAGTAGCGTCCCGTGGTAGTGGCAATTAGTTCGGCCGTTTCCCTGGGGTTGTTTGGATTCCAACAGATCGTCGCTCGGCTGCAGTTTGATGTAGAACGTGTCGTTGCTGGTTCTGAGAATCAGGAGGGCATGGTCGTCGTCCGGTTTGGTAGATCTCCGCTTCCGGAAAGAGGGCGGATGGAATTTGGGGTACACGATTTCGATTGGGGCTGAAATTGGGAAAGTACGCAATTAAAGCCATCAAATGCCCAGAGAATAACATATGAAACAAGATATATTTATATACAGGGTGAGTCTAAATTGTTTTTACAAAATAAGAGGGGTGATAGTACCCATCCAGACGAGCCATAATTACCATGGAACATAGGGTCGCATTCCACTCTGAGAGGCAGAAAAGAGTCAAATTAGAATTTCAACATGAACTTACAACAGTGTTGGGAAAGCGAATGAACGATACCAAAAGTTGCACAATCTGATTGATTGATCAGAGAAAAACTCACAGCAAGTGCTCAAAGTGGCGCGTGTCGTTGTACAGTTCACACCGGCGAAGGAATGACTGGCTCTCGAAGATTCCTGGTGGTGTGTTCATTTTGTCTGCGGCAACACCGATTCTCGCTACGAGATCTTCAGCCGAGTCCACAGGTACACTAAAGATTTCATGTGCCCCCAGAAGAAAAAGTCCAGTGGGTTGAGGTCCGGTGAGGCCAAGCCACAGGTCCGCCATGTCCGATCCATCTTGCTTAGGAGATATGCTACGTAGCCAGGTACAAAACGACGTCAGAGGCGATGACTTGTTCATGCTCGACGCGTTTCGACTTTACTCTTTTCTGCCTCTCAGAGTGGAATGCTACCCTATGTTCCATGGTAATTATTGCTCGTCTGGATGGGTACTATCACCCCTCTTATTTTGTGAATTCCAATTTAGACTCACCCTGTATATCATAATAACAGAAAAATTATTAACCTACAGTCGTGACAAGAGTGGTATAAGGCAACAGGAGAGAATGATCCGTGACAAGAGTGGTATAAGGCAACAGGAGAGAATGATCCGTGACAAGAGTGGTATAAGGCAACAGGAGAGAATGATCCGTGACAAGAGTGGTATAAGGCAACAGGAGAGAATGATCCGTGACAAGAGTGGTATAAGGCAACAGGAGAGAATGATCCGTGACAAAAGTGGTATAAGGCAACAGGAGAGAATGATCCGTGACAAGAGTGGTATAAGGCAACAGGAGAGAATGATCCGTGGTACTGAATGTAATGTTGGTTCCACAAATGGAGAGGCAGAAAGTTCTATAACAACAGTTTATTTACTTATATAACAAACAAGAATCCTGCATCATAAGGCGTGGAGATTGTTGAGGATAGGGTGTTTGGGTATGTATGTATGTATTTTAATTAACGTCACACTGGAGCAACACAACGGGCGTAGGGTGTTTGGGACAGCTCTGAGATCTCCTTAGCGTAAGGGGCTCATGGAAAGAATTAATAGTTTACAATGAACTCGCTAGGGAGAAAAGGATTAAGAGAAAGATTATTGCACCAGGGGATCTATCAAGAAAGTTCATTGGTAGAAGTCGGTGGTTTAACGAAGAATATGATCTTATACGGGCGATTTGAAAGGAAAAGGGTTCATGGGGAAGTCAAGGTTAACTGGTTGACTTGAGTTCAAAGGTGAAAGGGGGTGGCAAGATGTATTGACCACTTGGACAGGAAGACAGACTGGGAGAAAAGGGGAACGTTAAGGTACTGATCTCTGGTGAGAACTGTATTTAGGGGTTAATTTAAGGTATCGTTTCATATATGTCATAATAACAGAAATTATAAGCCTGTCGTCGTGATCTGTTTTTGTGTATGGTGGAGTTCTTTGTTGAGTGTTTGGTGTTTGAAACGGCTCTGAGCTTCTTATTCATAATTCAACGCCCCAACATTTGCCATTCAAGGTTAAGCCTACTCAGCCTATTTAGAAATACGCCACTGCACGAAATATACTCTGCTGCACTGCTATAGGCCACTGTATTGCTTTTACCCCTACAACATATATAATGACTTAATTACCGCATCTATTGGCTGAAAGAATCCAAAGAGAGATTATATTTGGTCAAGAAGGTCAAATCAGGTTAGAAGTCATACAGAGAAGACTGTAGTTTGAAAATCGGATGTATGCGTGTTAACCTCTCAGGGTTAATTGGACTTAACCCTCCAAGCGGTTTCGACTGGATATCTCATCCATCAAGATCTGGTCAGTTTTATTCTAATAAGATATCTCGTCATTTCGATTTGATTAATTTGGCTAATGACTAGATATCTCGTTCATCAAGATTTGACTAATTTGGCTAATGACGAGATATCTCGTCCATCAAGATTTGATTAATTTGAACGAGATATCTCGTCTCCAAGATATTGCTGATTTTTGGATGATAACGAGATCAAGATCTGGATAGTTTCTTCTAATGACGAGATACCTCGTCCATCTGGTCAGTTTTATTCTAATGACGAGATATCTCGTCCAGCAAGATGTGGTCAGTTTTGCTAATGATTGCGTCTTTGATGAGACATCTCGTCGATAGGGTTAATAAGTAGCCCGGTTTCCACGGTATGGTATTGAGCATATACTGCAGTCAATGTATTTTATTCGGCGTAAGTTAATGTGCAAATAATGAATGGGAAATGCAAGAGCTTCCAACAAATAAAATTTGATGGATTTACTATATATTTATGATTTTTTATTGAAGATTATGGAAGATTCTCTTTAGAGGCCACACATTAAACGCTTAGGGAAATTATTCCGTCCAAAAATATTGACAGGAAAAGCACCCTCCTTATTTGTACGTTTCTTTAAACAGTTCATAGTTTTTGCCACTAAATACTTATAATGTTTTATTTTCCATTATTATTATGGACGTAGAATATTTAGGTTTGAAAAGAACTCTTTGAAACTCAAATCTTGGAATCTGCCAATGCATAGTATAAAAATATTTGGATTAGGCAATGTGAAGAAATTTATAAACGTGATACACAATAAGTATAATACTTACATTTCCATTTTTCGGATGACTTTAAAGTTAATGGCTTCATTAAAGGATGGCTCTAAAAATGAGAATAAGATAATTAGTTTTTCAATTTTTGTTTTATTGACATCATAATAAACAACGGGACACGTACGTACACTGGATATGCAGAAAGATGACTCCATTGATAAACAATCATATGGTGATATAACAGAGGCATTTTTGTGTCAAGGTAAATATAGATGGCGGTAGTGTTTCTGCGGTGACACTTGCTTCCGTACGTATTCTGAATGTGAAATCACTTGACTTGCTTTTCAAACACATTTCAGCACTTCGTCAATAAAAATTCCAAATAATGAATTCCGAATTGATTTATGATAGTTGATCGGACAATTATATTAAACGCCAAACGTCGCCAGAACGGCGATAAACTACATTTTTAGGTAACCCCGATACATATCATACGAGAGCATTTAGGCAGTACAAGTAAATACCTATCATAGTTGAAAGCATATGCTCTTCCAGTAATCATATTAAATCTTATGGTAGATAGTTAATAAACCTCACATTGGTGAAAAACAAATGGCTATTGACGACGGTCCAGGATCCATCCCGAAGGGAAAGCTCCGAGGACAACACCTCGTCATTTTGAACCACGGTCAAATGATGATTCAACACCTGAACTGACACTCCACTCTCCAAACTTCCAAACCACGACAGCGTGAGGACATTTGAGCCTCGACAGATTTAATACGCACCAGCCCCAGCGTACAAGATGTTCTTTGGTTGGATCTAGTTTCGAACCCTCCGGTTGCTAATCCGTTACTCTTCCAACTGAGCTACCGAGGCCATAAATTTTATGGTCTTGTAATTAACATAAAAAGTCCTTTTTAAGATTGAGGGCAGCGGTAGACAGAATATCGGATTAGCAACCGGAGGGTTGCGAGTTCGAAACTCTATCAAAGCAGACTCCCGTGGGGGCTGGTGCACGTTAACCCTTTCGCCCCGACTTTTGCATGATTAAAATTTAACCCTGAAAAGTAGTTTAATTTAGTAGTTTTTGCTCTTTTTTTGACGGACGACAGTACTTTCTTTTTGTGTTTGCTTTCCCCCTTCCAACATTTATGAGTTGCTCAGCTAAGGGGACCATGAATGATAATAGTGGTTCTATTTCATGCTCCACATCACACTTCGTAATCCATGCATTCACAACAGAAATCATAACTAAAAATCTTTTTCCACCACTTGTCTGATTTTCTGCCATGACCCTAAAAAGTAGCCATTTCATCACAACTCCATTCATGTACATATTGTAGTGGGCTTCTGGGAAACTAACGTCTAATTTTGTACCATCTTTTTGTTTCCGAACCACGGTCACTCATTCATCAGAATGAATGGACGTGCTCAAAAACATAAGTCCGCCATTTGCAATCTGAAAGTATTGCCAGGTTTCTTGAGTCTTATTTTTATTCCCTAATTCCTTAAGAACATTAAAAACGTAAAAACCCATTTAAAAGTGGGATTTATTTACCCAATCTAACCTCTGGGACGTATATGCCCATTAGGCCCAAAAGAGTTAAATCTGTCGTGGCCTCAAATGTCCCCACGTTGGCATAGTGAGGAAATTTGGAGAGTGGGGTGCCATCTCAGGTGTGGACCTCGTCAACTGACCTTGGTTCAAAATTAGGAGGCCGTCTCCAATAGCCCGTTGTGTTGCTCCAGTGCAATGCTAATTCTACTACCTACCTGCCTTTTTAAAATTGTAATAAGATCTTAGCGTTGCAGAGCAAATTAACTGTGGAACCTCTCCGAAATAAAAATTATGATTATACTGTTGCTCGCTCGGGCCTTAATGTAATATGTCACGATTAGACAGGTAGGTATATTAATTAACTTCCCATTGAAGCAACACAGCGGGCTATTGGTGACGGTACGGGATGAAACTCGAAGGGAAAGATCCGAGGACAACACCACGTCATTTTGAACCACGGTCAGATGATGAGGCTACACATGAGATGGCACCTCACTCTCCAAACTTCTTCACCACGTCAACGTGAGGACATTTCAGACAGATTTAATGGGCACCAGCCTTCTTTGTACACGACGTTCTATGGTTGAATTCGAACTCGCGAACATTCGAACACCAGCCCCCGCGTACAAGGCTGTTTTCGGTTGGACCTAGTTTCGAACTCGCAACCCTACGGTTGCTATTCCGTTACTCTTCCAACCAGGCTACCCTAACAATTAAACAGAGAAAGATGACATGCTCTGAATGCCTCGTAAATATGAGTCATGATATATGAAGATATGAGTCACTGATAGACAGATCATGCGTGAGAAAACAACTGTATCACATTTCGCTGACCTTTTACAGAAGAATGAAAGTCAACATTCTGAAAAAGTCGCACACACGCAGACAGACATTAACGGGCTTCCGTCTTCTAAGGAAACAGAAAATTCCCGTACGGCAGCATCACGGACGGTGAATGGAAACCCGCCGTGTGACACCACCGCTCAATTATGTAGCATTATTGTCATATTTTCAGAAACCAGGGGTTAAGAATGAAAACAGGTTTCGGTCCCGAAACAGCAAAAAAACGCTCTCAAATAGGGGTCTTTGTCTGAATTTCATAACAAAAACCCACACTCTAACGACATAAAAGCACGGATGCTGCTAAAAGTGGTCGGATGGGTAGCATCCGTTGGTGAAAAAAGTGCTCGTTACACAGGAAATTCACTCTCCCCCACAATAACATGCAAACTCGATACCCAGAAAAGATGACGGGCCATAATACCTCACGGCTTCATCGCGATTTGCATCGATAATTCAAAAGCCATTGAACGCTTGTGTCCTCCCATTTGCATGAGTAGAATAGAATTGCTTTTCAATTCACAATACAGTTTGATCGGGATAATATACATTCATGGAGGCTTTGCGAATGATGCAATTCGCACCCCAGTTAACATACTCTACAAGTGTCAGAGCTTTTTCCGTATTTAAAATAATTTATATTACTTAACCCTCTGATTAAATCCAGCTTGCAGTCTTCCCTGCATGAATTCTTAACAATTTGGTATTCTTGGCCAATAGAATAATTCCAAATGATTCTGTTGGTTCAAATTTTTCCACAGAATTCTATTCTAAGGAAAGGGACAATAAAATATTTCCAAATGATTCTGTTGGTTCAAATGTTTCCACGGAATTCTATTCTAAGGAAAGGGAGAATAAAATATTTACAAATGATTCTGTTGGTTCAAATGTTTCCACAGAATTCTATTCTAAGGTAAGGGACAATAAAATATTTCCAAATGATTCTGTTGGTTCAAATGTTTCCACAGAATTCTATTCTAAGGAAAGGGACAATAAAATATTTCCAAATGATTCTGTTGGTTCAAATGTTTCTACAGAATTCTATTCTAAGGAAAGAGACAATAAAATATTTCCAAATGATTCTGTTGGTTCAAATGTTTCCACAGAATTCTATTCTAAGGAAAGGGACAATAAAATATTTCCAAATGATTCTGTTGGTTCAAATGTTTCCACAGAATTCTATTCTAAGGTAAGGGACAATAAAATATTTCCAAATGGATTAGTTTTTAGGGTTTTATGGCGCAAAGTCCAATTTCCAAATGATTATATTCTAAGGAAATTAGCAACAAAATTTTTCAACGGATCCTATTGTAAGGAAGGGAACATTAGAACCTTTCCAAATGATTTTTCCGCAAAAAATGAGAGATAGAATAGAATTCATTAGAAAGATTCTAATTTAAAAGAGGGTCGCGGTAGCCCGGTTGGAAGAGTAACGGATTAGCAACCGGAGGGTTGCGAGTTCGAATCCAACCTAAGACCCTCGATGTACAAAGGGTGGCTGGTGACGTTTAATCTGTCGTGGCCTCAAATATCCTCACGTCATTAATTAACGGTCACTCAAATTACGAGAAAAGGGAGAACATTTCTTAAACGGTGCGGATGGTATTTTTGTCGCACGGTCGTCGGCCATTTTGAACTGATACCCATTTTCCCTTTTTACAGAGCCCACAACATAGGGACACAAATACCGGATTAGCTGTACAAATTTAAATTCCTGAAATAAAAACTATTAATAAATAAATAACTATTTTCATTATATTTTGGCTGTGTCGTCGTTTTTAGCACGGCCTACTACTTTACAGCGCATCCACTTTGTTGTGAAGTTCAATTCCAAAATTAGAGCTGTCGAAATTGTCTGAAACGTGATCAGAATTTACCGCCGTGTGATTCTTTAACAGGAGGAGGAAGCAGTTAATTAACGTCGCACTGAAGCAACTCAACGGGCTATTGGCGATGATCCTGGAACAATCCCGAATGGTCTGAGGTCAACGCCTCATAATTTTGAACCACGGTCAGATGACAAGGTCAACACCTGAACTAGCACTCCACTCACCAAACTTCCACACCACGCCAACGAGAGGACCCGACGGATTTAACGTGCAACAGCCTCATTGTACACGGCGGTCTTTGCTCGCAACCCTCCGGTTGCTAGTCCCAACTGGGATACCGCGGCCCGATTTTTTTAACCGGAATTGGAATTCGATTTGGAAGAATGACAAAAATTATTTTTCAAATAGAACAGAGTTCAAAGGTCGGAGTCTGTAAAGAGGCAGTTTCCACTTGGCCGTCAACTCGGATGTTTATGTATGTGTAATATGTAACGCTTTACATTTTAAGTTAAGCTTTACATTTTAAGAATAAGTTCCTTTTCGAATGTGTTTTTGTTATGATTTATTCTATATTCTTTAACTGCAACTTTAATGGAACGATAAATACTTTATTGTTCTGAATGCGGAAGGAATGAAGAATCAGTTGCTACTGTGTTACTCGTTTGTATATATTTCTGTGTGATCCATCTAGAATATTTCATGTAGAGCATTCCATCTAGAATATTCCATGCAGAACATTCCATCTAGAATATTCCATGCAGAACATTCCATCTAGAATATTCCATGCAGAACATTCCATGTAGAATTAAAATGTAATTGTTAAAATAGACTACAATAACTGGGAGACGAGAATAGGATGAAAGCTTTGGCGCTTCTGGAGTACGTTTCAAATGTTTTAATTCACTGAAACTTAGCGTGATTTGTTTTGTTTTTTACACTGGGATAAGAAAGAATTCACTGAAACATAACACACTTCACAAAACCACCTTTATAATTTTCAACAGAAATTTTACGCGAGTTCCTCACACAACCACCCAGTAACTTTCCTCCCTTTCGAAGAAAACGAAAGGGTCAAATCTTCTTACACGTCTCAGAATCTCCACTCAGAAATGTTTACTGTCAACATAGCGAGATGATTTCCGGAAGAATGCCGACCTCTCGAAACAGGAAGAGAAGGGAAGCATTCTCCTAACAGAAAATATTTTTCGGAATGCGACGAGGAAGACGCGACCGTGAAATAAAAAAAGGCAAATTACGTTCCCAGAAAACGAACTGTAATGGATGCCCAAAACAATGGGAATGCCGCGAACATAATAAAAAAAAATCACAGATGCGCAGGTGGAAGAAACGGAAGAATTTGTTTTGGATTTATATTGTACTTCCTTTTATATCCACGCGTTCCTCATTCTAGGGCGGAAAAGCAATATGCAAATGGGTGTGATAATCAGAGGTGAGCATGGGGACAGGAAGATGTCCAATTTTAAATGGGGCCATAAGCTCCTATTATTTTGCACATGACATGGAAGCAGAAACTCGGAAATGTGATACGAAACTGTGAAACTGAGTGATAACATGCAAGACCAGCATATTTATAATACTGCATAAAAATACGTCGGACACAATTTCGGGACCGTGGTAGCCCGGTTGGAAGAGTAACGGATTAGCAACCGCTAGATTGCGAATTCGAAATTAGGTCCAACCAAATACCTACACAGGAGACTGGTGCACGCTAAATCTGTCGTAGCCTCAAATGTTCTCATGTTGGTGTGGTGTGGAAATTGGTGCCAGCTCAGGTGTAGACCTCGTCATCTGACCTTGATTTAAAATGACGTGTTTTCCTCGGTCTTTCCCTTCGGGGTTGATCCCGGACCGTCACTAATAGCCCCTCGTGTTGCTCCAGTGCGACGTTAATTAAAAAATACCTACGTACCGACTAATTCTTCTATAAATTCCAAATTAATTTTTTATCACATTCCATACCATGGTTACAGTTTTGCATGTGTATAAAAAATATATTAACGAAAATAATCGTTTGCACGCTCTTAATAAATATAATAATAACGTTTATTTATACGTTTATTTATACGTTATTTAATTAACGTCGTACTGCAGCAACACGCCGGGCTATTCGCTTACAAATACGAAAGTAGCGTACGCGTTCAATAAAAATTAAATTCTCGGATCGCTTGCACAAGCTCATTTTTTACTCACTAGGCGTGTTTCTCAAGAAGAAATCTCACCTTTATGTAAAGAAAAAGTGACTAGTGGCTTCACCAGTCTAAAGATGGCCACATTCTGGTTTAGAAGAGATAAAAACATCTCTTGAAAATATTGACTTAGTGTGTTTCACTTGTAAGCCCGACAATATAGTCTCAGCTTTTCATAACTACACCATCTAAATGACTTTCGTCACAAAAATGTTTTCAGTTTGTTATACATCCCAAGAGGTTAGGTAGTTGAATTCACAATTCACTGGAGCTACGCAACGGACTATTGGCTACGGTTCAGGATTAGTCACTAAGGGAAAGCTCCGTGGACTACACCTCGTCATTTTGGACCAGATCAGATGGAGGTCAACACCTCCACTCTCCAAACGTCCACACCATGCCAACGTGAGACCGCGATAGATTTAACGTGCACCAACCCCCACGTAATCGGCGGTTTTTGGTTGAGTCGACTCTCAACTCGCGACCCTCCGATTGCTAATCCGCGACTCTACCAACTGGGCTACAGCGGCCCACGTCCCAAGGTGGAGTTATTTCATTATTTTTCCAGTTTTTATTACATTACAGTGGACTCCCTCTTAACCGGCCACTTCGGGACCCAGACCGGATAACGATTTGGCCGGTTAAACCGTCGTTCCCTTAATAGCATTAAAATACACTCCCGAAATCGTTTTTATTAGAATAAAACTAAGTATATAGCCTACTTTATTGTAATATGATATGTATAATTAAGAAAACTTAACCTGGAAGAACTTCCTTTGTTGTAAAAAACTAAACACATGTTACTGCAGGCTACTGTATTTACAGTACATAATTGGTCAGTGGCGGCCGGTTAAAGCGGAGGCCGGTTAAAAGGTGGCCGGTTAAGAGGGAGTCCACTGGGTATATCTTAGTAAATGTGTCCATTACATTGGCACCGACATCACTATGCCTTCTATAAACATGAAACGGAAGCTAATTTGATTTCCATTTGTTATAAATCTCAATCAACTAGTCTCAAATAAAAAGTTTCTTTTGTTATTCAAAATTCAAACGCAAAATTAATTTCATCTTGATTATCAAATATTTTTGCGCTTACTGACAATATTTATTACTGACAATGCTATTTCATATGCAACACAGTCATTGTAGGAGACTTGTAAAAAGCTAGCAGACCCAACAAAGCATTTGCGCTATACTTTCTTAATTGCTTACATCTATTGATGGTAGGTAGGTATTTAATTAACGTCGCACTGGAGCAACAGATCGGGCTATTGGCGGCGGTCCGGGATCAAGCCCGAGGGAAAGATCCGAGGACAACACCAGCTCTTTTGAACCACGGTCAAATGACGAGGTCACACCTGAGCTGGCACCCCACTCTCCAAACGTCCACGTCACTCCAACGTGAGGACTTTTGAGGCCACTAAAGAGTGAACGTGCCACCTTTGTCCCCCACGACTGTCTGGTTGGATTCTTCTAGTTGCTAGTCTCTATTGATGGTGTCGTGTCGTTATTCGCATTTCATACCCTATTTAAATCCATTCGTAATGAATATTGTATCCTATATGCTTGAATGGATTTTATACCTTTAAATAGAATAAATTATCAAAAAATTTTGTAACATTTCGTTTACTTTTACTGGTGTTAATTGTTATTTCCAGTAAAATGCATGGAAAAAGCACGCATAAGTCATGTAACCACAGATTCTGAACTTCATTTTGTTCCCGTTCCCTAGTTCAAAGGCGATTTGGCATTTTTTGAGGCTAAACCTATTTTCGCTCTAGTTCATATTATTTTCTTTCCTGTGCTGATTTGTATCTTCCAGATATTTTCCATTGCTTTCTGTAATCAGACTGTTGATGAATATCATTAGAGTTCGTGATCTCTTCCGTGTAATTTTAGCAATATAATACAGGTAGAGGTTAAATAAAACACTTTTAAACGAAGTGGCAAAATGGGTGAAAAAATCCCGCAACGGTCGATTTTATGGTGTTTATATCCTTTGTTGCTATTCGACAATAAATAAATAACGTAGATTTCGGTGCCACGTAATTTAGCAAAATATGTAGAGAGATTATTCCTCTATCCTTAGGTCCCAGATCAGAACCTCTGATCTAGATTGAAAAAGAATTTAATTATAATGCAAAGAATTTGAGTTGAATTAATCGTTCTTTGTGGTGTACAAACCACCAGTGTTAATTCGAACGATTCTCTATTATGTGCGACTATTACGCAACTTGAATCACGAGCTTATTGCATCAAATTTAGATTTGTTCCATTCGAGAAGAAGTAAATTAATGTCATGAATACTTCCGTAAAGTTATACATAACATACAGAATATATATTAAATGGTTCAAATGGTGAAATTGTATAAGGGTGAGTCTAAATTGTTTTTACAAAATAAGAGGGTTGATAGTACCCATCCAGACGAGCAATAATTAGCATGGAACATAGGGTCGCATTCCACTCTGAGAGGCAGAAAAGAGTCAAGTCGAAACGCGTCGAGCATGAACAAGTCATCGCCTCTGACGTCGTTTTGTACCTGCCTACGTAGCATGTCTCCTAAGCAAGATGGATCGGACGTGGCGGACCTGTGGCTTGGCCTCACCGGACCTCAACCCACTGGACTTTTTCTTCTGGGGGCACATGAAATCTTTAGTGTACCAGACGCTAGTGAAGATCTCTAGCGAGAATCGGTGTTGCAGCAGACAAAATTAACACAACACCAGGAATCTTCGAGAGCCAGTCATTCCTTCGCCGGTGCAACGACACGCGTGGCCGCCACTTTGAGCACTTGCTGTGAGTTTATCAATCAATCATATTGTGCAACTTTTGGTATCGTTCATTCGCTTTCCCAACACTGTCGTAAGTTCATGTTGAAATTCTAATTTGACTCTTTTCTGCCTCTCAGAGTGGAATGCGACCCTATGTTCCATGGTAATTATTACTCGTCTGGATGGGTACTATCACCCCTCTTAGTTTGTAAAAACAATTTAGACTCACCCTGTATATCCATTGTGTATTACTAAACTATTACTAAGTTGCGTAATAGTTGCAGTAATAATAATACCAGGGTGTTTCGAAAATATCTAGCCAAATTTTAAAGGGTGTTAGAGGGGCCCAAAATAAACATTTTTGTCAAAGATGAGCGTTCGGAAATGCCACGTTCAGGTGGTAGAGGGAGCTGTTTAGGTCAGTCGATAACATCGATTCCGTGGCGTAAAGCGTCATTCCCGCTCGGATTTTCAACGGCATGCATCGCTACACGAATTGGGAGCTCACAGATATGCATCATATGTGTGGGGCTGCGAACGGAAACGGACGAGCTGCTCAAAGATTGTATTCCAGACCACACTTCCGGACATACATACAAAAAAAAGTATATTTTGGGCTCCTCTACCACCCTTGTCAATCTAGCCAGATATTTTCAAAACTCCCTGTATAGTTAATTGCAAGAAAAATATGGCATCAAATTGAGATTTGCTCTTTGGAGTAACCAAAATTACAAAGCACAAATAAGTAAAATTTATATCATGAATACTTTCGTAAAAAATTGTATGTAACATATAGCAGGGGTGTCAAACTGGCGGCCCGCGGGCTGCATGTGGCCCCCGAGGTAATTTTTATGGCCCACGATGCTCTGAAATAAAATGAAAACAGGACAATATGTTATGAAGAAAATAGCACTTAGGGGAGATCGAGGCAATACCGTACACACAATTTCGTCATGTTAAAAATGTGTGAGCAACTATTTTCGTCCATGAAATTAAATAAAACGGCCTACAGATCAAGATTAACATCTATCTGCCATAATGAATATTGTCTGTTCTCAGTCTTTGAATCCAGATATTTGAAAACTAGTAGGAGGAAAGCGCTGGCAAGTTTCCGGTAAACAAAAAAATTAATTTTAGTTTTATAAATACATTGAATTAAATAAACGTTTAAATAAAAGCAATTATATAGCAATATTATAAATTTTTACCCTAAATTCACTTAATTACATAATGTGTTTTAATTATCTTATCCATATTCCTGAATCCCCACTTCAAAATATAATTTTAAGAAAATTTGTAAATGTGATGTGGCCCGCGTGAATCTTACCAGTTGCATTAAATGGCCCGTGTCTTAATTGATTTTGATACCCCTGACATATAGATTGTATGTTAACTATAAAATAGTGATCTTTGTAAGGACGAAATTTTTCTAAATATACTTTTATATCCCTCTTCGAAGCAAAATCGAAAAAAGTATAAAGCTATTTTGAACAACTGTAGTTAAAATGCACGTCTTATAAAAATTTAAGATTCTTAAATAAAAAACTACCGAAAGAAAGAATATAAAGAGTAACAAAAGAAAATGAATAATTTAACTTTTTACAACAGTACTTAGGTTATATTTATATATTTTTTTGAAGGGCATCAGGTAATAGAAAGGTGTAAGTATTGCTTGCATTATTTATTTATTAACAGTCCTTTTGAATTGCAACTAATGATACTGCTTATGTAAATTGTAAATGCATTTAAATAAATTTAGAATGAGTCGGATTTTTTAAAATATTTTCACATATCTGCTTTTCGATACACAGGACTTTGTTATCTGAAGACAGAGGGGGGGCTTCGGCCCAGGAGCTCCATGGAAAATTCATTCTCACTGCTTTTCGAATGCGTCAGAAACTCCTTTCGAATATGTTTGCATTCCATCAAGAATTTGCATGTTTTGTTAGCAATTTCTATAACATAATTTCAATAGTGACACACATCTATAAATGCTAATTCTAAAAGAATGTTCTTGTCCTATTCTCTTTTTCGTCGTATCCACTTTACAATAAAACAATATGAGAAGGGGAAGAACTGCAAATTCTAAGTACTCTCCTAAAATATTTTGGCATGCAATTTTTCAATAGTCCAAAGTTGTTCACGATATTTGATTGTCAAAAATATTCAAATTCCATTTCTATCCAATAAATTCACATTTTTACTTTTAAAACATCCAAAAATTTACTTCACCCAAAACGAAGTGGAGTTTGGAGAGTAGGGTGCCACCTCAGGTGGTCCGCGTCATCTGACCGTGGTTCAAAATGACGAGTCGTCGTTCTCGGATCTTTCTCTTCAGGTTTGATCCTGGACCGTTACCAATAGCCCGTTCTGTTGCTCCAGTGTGTCGTTAATTAACTATCTACCTAAATAACACTTACAATCACCTCTGCGGAGTCCAAGATTTTAAGAACCTGGCACTTTTCAAAAAACAGCGCAAAAAAGTTTAGGAAGATTTCTTGTATGCTAGGAAGATCATCTATTTTTCCCCACTTGTCCAAAACTCCAATTTATAGATAGAACAGAATATATAACAATAACTTAACAAGGCAAAATTAAACTTAGCTACGACGAATGTGAAACTCTAACAGTTTGTCCTTGATTTTTCCAATGAACAATGGATAGATCGAAGTGTAAACAACATAGATCTTTTCAAGTTTTTATTTAGATTTAAAAGGTTTTAAAACTCACAAAGCACTTCTGTTTAAATATAAAACATTTTTGTATTTATAATTTTTATATTATTTTTTTTCAGCGAAAGTATTTTCCGCAGAGTGCAAGTACTTAGATTTCTAAGTAGATTTTTATCGCACTAATAATACATTCTTTAGTGAATTTAACTTTTTGACTGAGAGTCGAAACTGGATATTTTTCGTTCAGTGGAAATGCCGCTTGTTGTTTTCAATTCATTTTAAAAATTCATTTTAAGTTTTTAAAATGCCCTAAAATACTCAATCGAAACGTTAAAATTTCGTCGAATTTAGCAACGATATATCAATACATCGCACCTAAACTGCAATACCACAAACACTCAAAAAATTAATTTAAAGTTTTATGTGCAGAAAGTCTAAATGCTGCAAACCTGCCACAACTATAATAGAAGGCAGTTGTGGCAAATTTTCAATTAGCGGTAGCATGTATTTACAGTCTACATTTCTGCACATAAAACTAGAATTTTTTTCAGTGATGTTCATATTGAAGCCAAGGTACAATTTTACTTTTCTTCTACATATATACAGTAGATAAAGTTTCCAAAAGGAAATGAAAACGGATAAATTGTTATAATTTCTAAAGAAATCTCACCAAAGATTCAGAAACTGCACAAAAAACTTCTTTCATACTAGAGAATGTGTTCGCAACAAAAGTTCCTTAATTTTCACAAATAAAAAGTAATTAATTAAAACTTTGAGAAAAATGTACAAAATGAAAGGCAAAAAGTTTCCGTACGTATTACGCAAATTGATTGGAACGTACAGTATAGTTTTCCCGCATTCAATTATTATAACTATCGAATGAAAAAGAACTTCAGTATAGTGTACATAATCATTTCAAACCATTTTTATACCAGTAAATCGCCTAAAGTTGAAATTCGAAAGCTATTCACATGTTGGTGATAAAGGTGAGAAATAGGGTTTATCAATGAGGGAAAATATTGGCGAAATCGCAAACAAATCCAAATCTACGGTAAAAATCACTGAAAGAGATGTAATTAGGTAGAAATTGGAAAATAGGAACCGATCCGTAAGACCTCGGAAATTGAGCCATATAACACGAGTAATGTACTGCAATGGTTCGAGATAATTCATGAATTAGTGAACCACAACTTGCATCCTTGTTGAAAACTGATTACCATCTTGAAATATAACCTGAGACTGTGAGAAAAGTAATAAAAAAAAGATGACTACACTGGGCATATTGCATGAAAGAAGCCATTCATTACCAAACGTAACAGAAGAAAGCATCTTGAGTTTGCAAAAAAGCTTGTCAGTAAGCCTTAGCTTTCTGGAATTCTGTACTTTTCTCAGGGATGAATCAAAATTTTGTCTCTATAGTTCAGATGGACGAGTTATGGCATGGAGAAAACCAAAACATCAAATGAAAACTTATGAAGAACTGTAAAACACGTTGGAAGAAATGTAAAGGTTTGGGGCTGCACGAGTTCTTCTGGTGTGTATAACTTATGTTTTGTTGAAGGTAACATGGATAGCTTACGTACCTAGACATTTTAAAACAAAATGTCCTTGCTAGTGCTACGAAATTGTCTCTTGGAAGACCATTTATCTTCCAACAGGACAAGGATTCAAAACACACCGCAACGTTCTGTAAAGAATGTCTTTACCATGTCACAGCAACTTCACACACGACTAGTCTCTTCATTTAAACCTATGGAACACTTATGGGAAGAAATCGGTCGTGAACTAAGAAAATTATGAAACCGGCAACAAAGATAATCTGGAAACTGCCATTCTGGACGTCTGTAACAAAATTACTCTAGAAACAACAAAACAACTTGTGGGAGTCACGCCTAAATTTCTGAGAGGTCATTAAAGCAAAAGTAGGTTCAACTTACCATTAAAGGATGAAACATGTGGGGAGAAATAACGTTCAGTGAAATATTATATATGCAGGGTGAGTTTAAATTGTTTTTACAAAATAAGAGGGGTGATAATACCCATCCAGACGAGCCATAATTACCATGGAACATAGGGTCGCATTCCACTCTGAGAGGCAGAAGAGTAAAATTAGAATTTCAACATGAACTTACAACGGTGTTGGGAAAGCGAATGAACGATACCCAAAGTTGTACAATCTGATTGATTGATAAACTCACAGCAAGTGCTCAAAGTGGCGTGTCGTTGCACAGTTCACACCGGCGAAGGAATGACTGGCTCTCGAAGATTCCTGGTGGTGTGTTAATTTTGTCTGCGGCAACACCGATTCTCGATACGGGATCTTCAGTCGAGTCCACAGGCGTCTGGTACACTAAAGATTTCATGTGCCCCCATAAGAAAAAGTCCAGTGGGTTGAGGTCCGGTGAGCGAGGAGGCCAAGCCACAGGTCCGCCACATCCGATCCATCTTGCTTAGGAGATATGCTACGTAGGCAGATACAAAACGACGTCAGAGGCGATGAATTGTTCATGCGTTTCGACTTGACTCTTTTCTGCCTCTCAGAGTGGAATGCTATGTTCCATGGTCATTATTGGTCGTCTGGATGGGTACTATCACCCCTCTTATTTTGTAAAAACAATTTAGACTCACCCTGTCTATACTATCTTATTTCTATTCAGTGAATTACCTTATAGTATTTATATGCCACGTGTTGTAGAAAAAATACCTTTTACTGAAAAGAAGATTGGTTCGTTTTGGTTGTGTTTTATGGCGCAATGGCCATACATGGGCAAGCTGCGCTTTGATTAAGCACTTAAAATAAATATATAGAGGTTTGTCAAAGCATCTGAATTATTTTAAACACCTGTTGAACGATGTTTTTATACTAGAATTAACTTTTGTTACATGGGAGTAGAATTTGACGATTTGACAAATTTTTCGATTCAATTTCTTGTATTCTGGAACGCTTTTGAAATAAAAATGAATTTTCAAAATAAAATGGCTCGAGCTCAGTAATAGCAAAGGCTTCAATAAAAGTGCTTTTCGAATGTTGAAGATCACTCTGAGCGCGTGCAAGCGATCAGAGAATTTAATTTTTATCGCGCGCATGCAAGGGATCAGAGAATTATGATATCATTCTATTTATTACACACGCGCAAACGATGATATTGCGAATGTATTTTTGACTATGCATGCGCAAACTATGATATTCCATGATATGGAATGCGATAAAAAATAATTTGGAATTTAGAAGATTGGAGGAGAGAAAGTGAAAAAGAGAGCTGATCGTCGTTCTTTGTAATTTTGTGTCTTCAGCTTTCTTAATAAATGTTTATTTTTTTAGCAAGCGTTCGTGTCCATGAATCCAACCGATAAGCTTATCCACAACGATTTAAAGCAATCGAAATGATATTTTGGTCCTTCAAAAAGTGAATTTCGTATTTGTAATCGTGATTATATTTATTAAGCACGTACGAACTATAATATAAGTAAATGTATTTTTAATTATTCACAAGCAAACAGCAATATTATGAATGTATTTTTAATTATTCACAAGCAAACAACAATATTATGAATGTATTTTTAATTCGCTAACAACAATATCATGAATGAATTGTTAATTATGCACGTCAAACTGTAACCATGATAATGACTGGTAAAACATTTAGTTTGGAATTTAGAATTGGGAGACGGAGTGAAAAAGAGAGTGAGTGGATCGTTGTTCTTTGTAATTTTGTATCGTCTTTAGTTTTCTTAATAAATGTTTAATTATTTTCTAAGAAGCGTTAGTCTCCATGCAAGCAAACGAGACTAATCTACATCTATTTAATGCAATCGCACTGATAATCTAATCTTCCAAAAAAGTGAATAGAGTGAGTCTTCTTCTCCAAAGTAAATTTGATTGTGTAATTTTATATCGTCTTTAGTTTTCTTAATAAATGTTTAATTATTTACTAAGAAGCGTTCGTCTCCAGGCATGTAAACGAAAGGCTTTTCTACAGCTATTTAATGCAATCGTACTGATATTCCGATCATCCAAAACGTGAATAGAAGAGTGAGTCTCCATCCCCAATCTAAATTAGACTCGGATCAGTTTACAAATATTCAAAAACAAAATTTAAATTGCAATGTTAAAATATTTTGAACGTCAAGGAAACACAAACGAAAACTTTTTTCAAAAAGAAATAAAGACGCAATACTGGTAAAAGTGCAAGAACATACCTTTGCAAACTGTTGCAAGAACCAGAGAAAATAAGCGGCGACCATCCATTCCATCCTGTCGCACCTCATCAAGCGATCCTCAATCCATTCTGATCGAAAAGACAAATCCACTCGGAACAACAACGAAAAGGGAACGAAAAGCGCTTTTTGGAAACTTTTTCGTTACCCGCCCGAATCGTCAACCTGTTGCGAATTGCGACAGCGGCATCTAGGGACAAACACCTAAACAACAGTCACGGGCGAGCGACGGTTCGTTTCCTTCCTTCACCCTCTCCGCCACCTGTTGATTCTTTTTTCATTGAGAACGATCATCTGTTACAGATTTCCCTCTGCGCGGACGAGTTTCCTGACACGCGAGTTAGGATTCCTGTTGTGTGGGATGCTATTTTCGATTGCTCTGTTTGGGGATCATAATCCAAAGATTTTGACGTTGATCAAATGGATGAGTTCGACCAAGCCTTCAAATCAATTCATAATGCCAATACTACTTTTAAGCGCAGTAGCGGCAGGCGTTCTGAACTCTGATATTTTGCTAGATCTCACTCGAGTGATAGGCTTGCCTACTCTCATTGTAACGCCATCTCTTACCAACACCAACTGCAACTGCAGCCCCTTGATAACCAGACTCCCAAGACTTTGCTAGGCCGTTGAAAGTTTCTGATAACCTAAATGTATTTGGAACACAAGGACTTTGTGGACCAGGAGCTCCATGGAAAATTCAATTCACTCTCACTTCTTTTTTTTTATTTGTCTCTATGTGGTCTCATTTGATAGACGAGGGCTAATTTGATCGGGACTGTTAAATACGATTCCTTCAGAGGAAAGGAATGACACAGGCCATGTGGATCGCAAAAGAGAAAAAGCTAATTTATTGAAAACACAACACATATATATACAGATAGGATAGGATTGCAGCACAACCAATAAGATTAATCAAAATGGACGGACGTCCAAGAAAGCTGTGCAAGAACATTCACACATGCTGCATGCAAAGTGTGGCTCAGTTCTAGCGCCACAAAGAAATAGACTTCTATTGGCGATTACATTATATAACAGGGACCTACTACTTAAATCTCCAAATGGTTTCGATGAGATATCTCGTCCATCAAGATTTGACCAATTTCGCTTCTGTCGAGATACCTCATCATCAAGATATTGAGGACTTTTTTTATGATTTTTGAGATCACGATCTGGTCAGGTTTCTTCTATTGACGAGATATCTCGTCCATCAAGATCTGGTCGGTTTTACTCATAACGAGATACCTCGTCGAGGAAACCATCAGGAGGGTTGAAGTGTATTTCGAATCATAACGGTAGGCAGTTGAATCAACGTCGCACTGGAGCAACATAGCGGACTATTAACGATGGTCCGGGACCCATCCCGTAGACAAAGTTCCGAGGAAACCGCGCCATTTTGAACCACGGTCAGATGACGAGCGCAACATCTGAGTAGACACTCTCTAAACTTCCACATCAAGGCAACGTGAGAACATTTGGGGCCACAACGGATTAATCGTGCATCAGACTCCACGTACACGACGGTCTTTGTTTGAACCGAGTTTCAAACTCTCAACCTTCCGGCTGCTAATCCGCTAATTTTTTCGATCGGGCTACCACGCCCCCTCACGGAAAAATATGAGAGGTAGATATTTAATTAACGTCGCACTGCAGCAACTCAACGGGCTACTGGTGACGGTAAGGCATCAAACCCGAAGGGAAAGATCCGACGGCAATACCACGTAATTTTGAACCACCCCAAGGTCTTAGGCAAACATGACCATCTAACTATTGCAATTTTTCTTAAACAAAAACGGGCGCGTTTGTTTTCGAATTCATTTTTTATCACGACTGGCTTTCCAGAGACAGCAAAACAATGCATTTTACTTTCTGCCTTCACCAGAAAACCTCTGAAAGAAATTCACCGCTTAAATTTTCTGAAATCACCTCTCAGGACATTTACCTCCAACTTAAAAGGAAAACACCCTTTTATGTGTTGTCATCGGGATGATTAACGCCCCTCGTGTTGCTGTGTTAACAAAAGTTCGTTTAACTCCTGGGTTTAACACTCCAAATAAGAGTATCGCACAAAATCTGCCATTGACATTCACAAATAAATACCCTTAGTGTTAATCAAACGAACGTTAATTCTTTTGCTTAAGCTGATGCGGGTAAGAATTCGTTGAAAACAGAGAAGGTACAACACATAAGACAGTAACCGCTTTCCTATATTTAGGTGACGTTTGGGCTGCGGTAGCCCGGCTGGAAGAGTAACGGATTAACAATCGGAGGGTTGCGAGTTCGAAACTAGGTTCAACCAAAGACCGTCGTGTACACAGGGGGCTGGTGCTCGTCAAATCTGTCGTGGCCTCAAATGTCCTCACGTTGGCGTGGTGTGGAAGTTTGGAGAGTGGGGTGCCAGCTCAGGTGTTGACTTTGGTTCACAATGAAGAGGTGTCCTCGAATCTTTTCCTTGCGGATTGATCCCAGACCATCGCCAATAGCCCGTTGTGTTGCTCCAGTGCGACGTTAATTAATTACCACTACCACTATTACGTTGGTGATGTTTAGTTTTGTAGGTTACGGTTATTTGGTATTTTCAATTAACGTCACACTGGAGCAACACAACGGGCTATTGGTGACGGTCCGGGATCAATCCCAGAGGGAAAGATCCGAGGACAACACCACGTAATTTTGAACCACGGTCAGATGACGAGGCAACACCTGAGCTGGCACCCCACTCTCCAAACTTCCACACCACGCCAACGTGAGGACGTTTGGGGCCACGACAGATTTAACGTGCACCAGCCCCCTTTGTACACGACGGTGTTTGGCTGGATTCGAACTCGCAACCCTTCGGTTGCTAGTTCGTTACTCTTCCAACCGGGCCACCGCGGCCCCGTAGGTTACGGTTAGATTCGCTAGCTCTTAAGCGAATCCTGCTAGAACTGCTAGATCTAGCAGGTTTATTCTTTTCTATCTAGAGCAGGATTATTCTTTTATATTCTTTTCTAGTTATAGCAGGATTATTCTTTTATATTCTTTTCTAGTTAACATTCTTTTTATTATATTATACTAGTAGAATTACCCGGCTTTGCTCGGGTTGAATTAGTTAAATTTTGATTGAAAAGTGATCGGAACTAATCACTTCTCTTTCATAGAAAAATGCAAACATTATTAAGTGCACGGAAAATGAATTTTGAGTATCGTTTTAACTTTTTCATAGCTTCTACAATTTACTTCGGACGCAAATAGTATATATACATGATGTATCCATCCATATAATCCATTTCATATTCGCACTTCTGCTGTAAGACGCACTACAAAAGTTTTTTCTAAGGGGATTATTTCAGAAGTCATTTAGAAATATATTTGAACTACAACGTATGGCTACCCTTTTAATTTAGCGTAACCTATCTTATTTTAAAATAATTCTATTTTCACTTTACCGATCATTTTAAAATAAGAAATTACACACATTACTTAAAAAGGTTTCGCTTTTTTATTTTTATGAAACAGAATTCTACAAACCATTACGTATTCAACCAAAGACAAGGAAAGTTGGTCAAAACACACATACACCTCCAAGAAATTACCCATGTCTAGTGATATTTTACAGAAAATAAAAAATAATTCATTAAAATTTAACTCCTAAATAATATGCATATCTGAAATATGTAAAATACTGGAACACATAAATACAAAGAGAACGAAATTCCAATCATTGAAAAAAATGCAGAATTCTGGAAAACGGAAGAAATGACCAAGCTTATCACATTTCGACTTCCTGAGTATATTCTGAAATAGAGCCAATTCGAAAAAAGACTTTTGAAATATATTGATAAAGATAGAAATGCTCAAACATTACTGCAACATTTCGCTGTCTTAACTCAAATACACAAACGCTGGATTCTAAATCAAATTTATAAAATAAAACACATTAATTCTGGAGTTGCCAGATCTCAAATAGCAAAATTACGTTTCTATGATCAATGAATATTTTTCGTTTGGGCTTTTCGTGTTCCATTACACAATGTAAGTCATGTAAAATTAAATATTTTAAATATCCTTTTTCATCAATCAAATACTCATAAATTATTTATATTTTGGGAAGAATAAAAAAATCAGTTCAAACATAAATATTAGTATTTAATTTGCTTTGGAATAAATTGTTTTTCGACAATACTGACAAAACAATTCTGTTGGAAAATTTCTTTTCCATCAATACTGGTAAAATAAAATGAGTTGTGTACCGCAATCGTTTCATACTCAATGTTATTCCTATGGGGATTTCGAATTGTTTTTAGCCAAACAGAACGGGGGTTAATATGTAACCTACTTTACCGGCAGGATTCTAAAGTGTAAGTGTACCACATTTGGTGTATATTGGTCAAAGGGTGTGAATTTGTATACAGAACAGACAGACGCCAATTCTGCTTTATATATTAAAATATATTTATTTAACAATTCTATGTAAAAAAATTGACAAATAAAAAAACTATAATAAAATTATAAATATATATGAAACCGGCGATCCCCTTCTCTATGTGGGGGCTCAGTCATCCCGCAATACTAGATAGGCTGAAATACGCTTTCTTACTGTACAGAAAAGGAGTGCGCATGCGCAAGTCGGACATTCGTGTCGTATGTCCGATCAATATGTGGCTTGCCTCAATGTTACACTTTTGATGCATGACATCCTAAAACCCCCTAGTGGTTGTCTCGACCAAGTATTTCGTCATTACAAAAAGTGACTAGATCTGGATGGATGCGATTTCTCGTCATTGGAAAGAAAACTGATCACATCTTGATCTCGTCATCATAAATAAATTGGCAGTATCTTGATGACGAGATATACCGTCATTAGCAAAATGGGTCAGATCTTGATGGACGAGATAGTCTGTTGAAACCACTTGGAGGGTTAAAAATGAATTGTATTTTTCGATGGCAAACTTTTTTCTTTTCCCACCCTTGTACCATTACTATTTCCAACATAATTCATCAGGGGTGTTCATAATTTCATAAGTATTATCACGAGTCCTTGTTTATTTAGGGTCACAGTAGCCAGGTTGGAAGAGTGGCGGATTAGCAAGCTCGAATCCAACCAAAGACCGTCGTGTACAAAGGTGGTTGGTGCACGTTAAGTCTGTCGTGGACTCAAATGTCCTCACGTTGGCGTGGTGGGGAAGTTTGGAGAGTAGGGTTCCAGCTCAAATTCGACCTCATCATCTGACTGTGGTTCAAAATTACGTGGTGGTGTCCTTGGAGCTTTCCCTTCGGGTTTGATCCCCAACCGCCGCCAATAGCCCGTTGTGTTGCTCCAGTTCGACGTTAATTAAAATACCTATCCACCACCCACGCTGACGTGAGGACATTTAAGGCCACGACAGATTCAGTTTTCTTCTATTGACGAGATTTCTCGTCTATCAATATCTGGTCGGTTTTACTAACAACGAGATACCTCTTCGAGGAAACCACCAGGAGGGTTGAAGTGTATTTCGAATCATAACAGTAGGTAGTTGAATCAACGTCGCTCTGGAGCAACATAGCGGACTATTAACGATGGTCCGGGACACATCCCGGAGACAAAGCTCCGACGACACCTCGCCATTTTGAACCACGGTCAGATCATCTGAGTAGACACTCTCTAAACTTCCACACCAAGGCAACGTGAGAACATTTGAGGCCACAACGGATTCAACACCAGCCCCCCCACATAAACAACGGTAGGATCGAGTTTCGAACTCGCCACCCTCCAATCAGCGTCTCTACCAACCGGACAACCCCGATGATATCGGAGTCGGAATCAAATGGAATGCTAAAAAGCTGCCATATGGAAGTAAAGGTCGTCGCTTCGCTTGACAGAGGCCGCTGACTTCCCAGGGAATCGGGAAAATAAACGCTACAGGCGTGTTACATTACAACCCGGACGCGCATTGTTAACGCCATTTTTTTATTAGGCGGAAAACAAAACCGTTCGGTGCGGAAAGCCCCATATGGCGCAACTCCTTTTATGCCGCTCGTGGTGTTAACTAGACGCGCTCTGTCCGAGGCTGGATGGTCAAAGTTTCCTGCGAGGGTGTTTACAATAACGGTTGGCCAAGAGACTGAGTTATTCGAAACATATTGCCGTTCATGAATATACATCGCGCATGAATATAAGAGAGTTGTGAAAGCTGAACTGCTCGCTTTTGTTCAAAGGACATTGCATAAGGAAAAAAGGGGTCTTTTTTTTGTTTCCGAAATATCCTGCTGGGCAGTTCAAATGATGCATCTGAACGTGAGAATGTGGAGGTTTAGCGGTCAATGCATATAGTTGAGGTGAATGGTAAAGAGAATTCGGCTTCATATTTGTCAATTTTCATTTTTTGTCTTTTTTTCGGCAGAATATTGAGATGCATTTATATTTTTCTTCTGAAGGCGAAACTCGATTGGAGGGGGGGGGGGGTCAGATCAGGTGTTTATCTCGTCATCTGGTATATGGAAAAGTTATTAAAAAGTCGAAAGAGCAAAAGTAATAAATTTTAACAATGCTCTCAAGCTTCATACTATTTTTCCCACTGATTTATAACAGTGGCCTCTAAACTTTTTCACTTGAGGGCCAGATTGAAAAATCCTGGAAGTCAGGCGGGCCAACAACACACATATACATATATATATACATATATTACATATATATATACATATATATATACATATATATATACATATATATATACATATATATATACATATATATACATATATATATATACATATATTACATATATATATGTATATATACATATATATATGCAGCATGCAATATGTATATATATATATATATATACTAGCTGAATTACCCGGCGTTGCGCGGGTTGAAATGGTTAAATGTTGCATGAAAAGTGAATTAGAATAATCACTTTTCTTTCACAGAAAAATGCAATCATTTAAGCTGTACGGAAAATACGTTTTAACTTTTTCATAGTTTCTACACTATACTTCGGATGCAAATATATGCATTTAATTCCTGAATATATTGCAATATGTAAAAGATTAAGACATAAATACGAACAGAAACGAAATTCCGACGAAAAATGCAGAATTCTAAAAAACGAATGATGTACAGTGTCGAATTTTGACTGCCTGAGTGTATTCTGAAATAGAGCAATTCGAAAAAAGAAATTTGAAAATATTGATAAAGACGATAATGATTTATGAAATTTAGTAATGCTCAAATATGACTGCAACATTTCGCTATGTTAACTCAAACAGACAAACTCGGGATTCTAAATCAAATTTATAAAATAATAAAACATTAATTCTGGTTTGCCAAATCTAAAATAACAAAATTACGCTTTTATGATTAATGAGTTGAAGTTTTTCGCGTTCCATTACAAAATGTAAACTATGAATAATGAAATATTTTAAATATTCTTTTTTTTATCAATAAAATATTCATAATATTCATGTAAAAATATAAAACTCCTCATAGAAATAAAATAATAATTAAATCGTATACATCCAGCATCTCGGTATTCCAAATACATGGCCCTTTGTTAAAACGTCAATCAGTTTCAACTGCTTCTGTTTAAATACTCTAGCAATCAAGTCGTGGCGCTCACTGGGCAATTGACCATTGGTAAGAACCTCTTTGATCTCCGTCCAAGTCGGATTGCAGGTGAAGGTGATAAATAAGTCTGGTCTCCCGTACGTCCTCACGTACGTCATAGCATCTTGCGTGTATTCGCGCATGTGTCTGGGACTCCTGTAAATGTAGCTGGCAGGATGACCAATGCACCGAGGTTTTCAACGTTCCCGTCATTTCCTACAGCATCTCTCAGGTGAATATATTCGTTAACTCTCAGTTTACGTTGATTTGGACGAATGTAAAGGAGACGCTCACTCTCGACTTTTGTGTACATATCGACGATGAACGGATGAAACAATTGCTTGCAGTTCAATACGTGGTACTGCTCAGTATCTCGAACCATTAATCTGTACGCATATAAATCCATCACTGAAATTTTCTTGCTCGTTGTTTCACCTGTTCTTGGGTTGATCTGCCTCAGATTAAAATGATATCCATCTTCACCATGTGAGGGAATATCACTGGGTACTCCAGAGCATCATAAGATCGATGTGTTTCCGAAATGCGCTGCAATGATTCACCTCGTCGTTGAATAACGATATCCCGTTGATGGAACTCATCGCCTGATATAACCACCTCGACTTGATCTGCTTGAGGAGAGTTAAAGCGCCGTTCGTGTTCACCTGCTGGTCTTCGGTCTGCTCTTATGACTACTTTATATTCATCTGTTGGCATACGTTCCAATGCTGTTTCAAACGTTTTAATAAGATTATTCTGCTCATGAAATATCCTCTGTAAGTTTAACACAATCTGACGTCTTGTTCCCGAGATGTAGGCGCACCTCTGATCAGTTTCCATTTGTTCGTTTTGAATAAAATATAGTTGTAGAAATTTTGGTGGTTGATCTGTCAGCGGAAGCTACGATCCCGCTCTATGGTAAATATGCCCTTGCACCTTGAATGTCGACGGAAGTCTGGGCTGTCCAACAACTGATGTGGCACCGAATGATGTCATTTGGAAACATGAGTTGTATTTTCTGATGTTACTAAGAAAATGCTTCGACTCTGACGTGTCTCCTGATATGCAAGTCAAAAGTTCTTGTGGTGGTGGTTCCATTTGGCAGAGTTTAACTTTTCCATTTTTACAGCAAGTACCAGTAGACTCTGATTTAAACTTTTTGGCTTGACGGTAACTACAAACCATTTCAATTTTCCCAATGGTAACTCTTGCATGCAGCGAGTAGTATTTATGCGAATCGTGTGGAATCCTTCCAATGCTAAGCTAAAATGGTGTGCAGTCCGTGATCGTTTGACACTATCTCTCTTATCCTGTAGTCGGACTTCACGCTGCTGTGCCATGTCTGTTGCTCTAAATATAGTAGCTCTCTCTCTCGCAATCGCAAGTCTTCTATTCCTCTCCTCGGAAGTTTCTTGACTACGCTTATCTTTCATCATCTTAGCCGTTGACTGTACTTGGCCGATCGCCTTCCGCTTCCTTGGAGACATTGCTACTGCAAAGAAATCTGTAAATGAATAATACAAAAAGGTATTTCATAAATTAAGCAAAAGGCACACTCTCACTGAACAATGAAATCTATTATAGAATACAATAAAAAGCTAAAATTAACGAAGAAACAAATTCAAAATTATGAAGTACTTACATCAGTTTAGAAATATAAATCCAAAATGTACACTATCACTGTCGAATAAAGTAGGAAACACTTATACAATCAACTAAAAGAGCGAATTAAAACTGTCAAATTCACTGAAAGATGATGAACTGGAAGACTTACCGAGTTAGCTTCCTTTAAATACGACCAGCTAAGAATCGAGTGGGTGCTGGAATGTTCTCCACCATGAGTTCAATTAAGTTTCCGTTTCCCCAACTTTCTAGAAAGTTCTACAAAGTTTTATAAAAAAGTAAACATGAGTTTTTCGTTTGTGCTTTTCGGAATAACGGTGCTTGGTTTAGAAATAAATATAATCGGTGTAGACAAATTAAACTGAATAGATAAAAATTTTTCAAAAAGCAGAAGGTCGATTTTACAGAATTTTTCAGAAAGAAAATCACTGCTTTCAACGGAGGATTCACATGTATCTATTCCGGACATTTTAAAATAAGATACACGCCTTACCTAAAAAGCCTCATGAAACAGAATTCTACAAATCATTACGTATTCAATAAATTATTTAAGGAAAGTTGGTCGAAATATACACCAACTTTCCTTGAAAATAATCCTTGAACTACTGAAAACCTTTCCTTGAATTTCCTTGCAAACAAATATTTTAAAATATTCTTTCCCCCTTCATCAATAAAATATCTATAATTTATTTACATCATGGGAAGAACTAAAAAGTCAGTTCAAACGTAAATACTGTAATTTAATTTGTTTCGGAAAAAATTGTTTTTCGATCAACAGTGGTAAAGCAACCATCGCTGCCTAAAGCAATCAATCTATGCTCAATGTTATTTCTATTGCGATTTCGAATAGTTTTTAGCCCCCCCCCCCCCAGGGCCAATATACAGGGGTTAAGAGTTAGCCTATGCTGACCGCAGTGTTCTAAAGTATAAGTGTACCAAATTTGGAACACACATACACACACACACATCCTATTTTATATATATATATATATATATATATATATATATATATATATATATATAAAATAGGATGTGTGTGTGTGGGTATATTTTCTATACAAATCTACACCGTTTGACCAATCCACACCAAATTTGATACACTTATACTTTAGAACACTGCGGTCAGCATAGGCTAACTCTTAACCCCCGTTCTATTGGCCCTGGGGGGCTAAAAACTATTCGAAATCGCAATAGAAATAACATTGAGCATAGATTGATTGCTTTAGGCAGCGATGGTTGCTTTACCAGTGTTGATCGAAAAACAATTTTTTCCGAAACAAATTAAATTACAGTATTTATGTTTGAACTGACTTTTTAGTTCTTCCCATGATGTAAATAAATTATAGATATTTTATTGATGAAGGGGGAAAGAATATTTTAAAATATTTATGTTTGCAAGGAAATTCAAGGAAAGGTTTTCAGGAGTTCAAGGATTATTTTCAAGGAAAGTTGGTGTATATTTCGACCAACTTTCCTTAAATAATTTATTGAATACGTAATGATTTGTAGAATTCTGTTTCACGAGGCTTTTTAGGTAAGGCGTGTAACTTATTTTAAAATGTCCGGAATAGATGCATGTGAATCCTCCGTTGAAAGCAGTGATTTTCTTTCTGAAAAATTCTGTAAAATCGACCTTCTGCTTTTTGAAAAATTTTTATCTATTCAGTTTAATTCGTCTACACCGATTATATTTATTTCTAAACCAAGCACCGTTATTCCGAAAAGCACAAACGAAAAACTCATTGATCATAAAAGCGCAATTTTGCTACTCGGTATCTGGCAGCACCAGAATTAATGTTCACTTTTTTATAAAACTTTGTAGAACTTTCTAGAAAGTTGGGGAAACGGAAACTTAATTGGACTCATGGTGGAGAACATTCCAGCACCCACTCGATTCTTAGCTGGTCGTATTTAAAGGAAGCTAACTCGGTAAGTCTTCCAGTTTATCATCTTTCAGTGAATTTGACAGTTTTAATTCGCTCTTTTAGTTGATTGTATAAGTGTTTCCTACTTTATTCGACAGTGATAGCGTACATTTTGGATTTATATTTCTAAACTGATGTAAGTACTTCATAATTTTGAATTTGTTTCTTCGTTAATTTTAGCTTTTTATTGTATTCTATAATAGATTTCATTGTTCAGTGAGAGAGTGCCTTTTGCTTAATTTATGAAATACCTTTTTGTATTCATTTACAGATTTCTTTGCTGTAGCAATGTCTCCAAGGAAGCGGAAGGCGATCGGCCAAGTACAGTCAACGGCTAAGATGCTAAAAGATAAGCGTAGTCAAGAAACTTCCGAGGAGAGGAATAGAAGACTTGCGATTGCGAGAGAGAGAGCTACTATATTTAGAGCAACAGAGATGGCACTGCAGCGTGAAGTCCGACTACAGGATAAGAGAGATAGTGTCAAACGATCACGGACTGCACACCATTTTAGCTTAGCATTGGAAGGATTCCACACGATTCACATGAAGACTACTCGCTGCATGCAAGTGTTACCATTGGGAAAATTGAAATGGTTTGTAGTTACTGTCAAGCCAAAAAGTTTAAATAAGAGTCTACTAGTATTTGCTTCAAAAATGGAAAAATTATTCTCTGCCAACTGGAACCACCACCACAAGAACTTTTGACATACACATCAGGAGATACGTCAGAGTCGAAGCATTTTCTTAGTAACATCAGAAAATACAACTCATGTTTCCAAATGACATCATTCGGCTCCACATCAGTTTGGGGACAGCCCGGATTTCCGTCGACATTCAAGGTGCAAGGGCAGATTTACCATAGAGCGGGATCGTTGCTTCCGCTGCCAGATCAACCACCAAAATTTCTACAACTATATTTTATTCAAAACGAACAAATGGAAACTGATCAGAGGTGCACCTACATCTCGGGAACAAGACGTCAGATTGTGTTAAACTTACAGAGGATGTTTCATGAGCACAATAATCTTATTAAAACGTTTGAAACAGCATTGGAACATATACCAACAGATGAATATAAGTTGTCATAAGAGCAGACCGAAGACCAGCAGGCGAACACGAGCGGCGCTTTAACTCTCCTCAAGCAGATGAAGTCGCGGTGGTTATATCAGGAGATGAGTTTCATCAACGGGATATCGTTATTCAACGACGAGGTTAACCATTGCATCGTATTTCGGAAACACATCGATCTTATGATGTTCTGCAGTACCCAGTGATATTCCCCCATGGTGAAGATGGATATCAGTTTAATCTGAGGCAGATCAACCCAAGAACAGGTGAAACAACCAGCAAGAAAGTTTCAGCGATGGATTTCTATGCGTACAGATTAATGGTTCGAGATACTGCGCAGAACCACGTATTGAAATGCAGGCAATTGTTTCATCAGTTCATCGTCGATATTTACGAAAAGTAGAGAGTGAGCGTCTCCTTTACATTCGTCTAAATCAACGTAAACTGAAAGTTGATATATTCACCTGAGAGATGCTGTGTCAAATGATGGAACGTTGAAAACCTCGGTGCCTTAGTCGTACTACCAGCTACATTTACAGGCAGTCCCAGACACATGCACGAATACACGCAAGATGCTATGACGTACGTGAGGACGTAAGGGAGACCAGACTTATTTATCACCTTCACCTGTAATCCGACTTGGACGGAGATCAATTAGGTTCTTACCAATGGTCAATTACCCAGTGAGCGCCACGACTTGATTGCGAGAGTATTTAAACAGAAGCAGTTGAAACTGCACTTTGCGCATCTTTCGTTTTTTAGAATTCTGCATTTTTTCGTCGGAATTTCGTTTCTGTTTGACTTTATGTCTTAATCTTTTACATATTGCAATATATTCAAGAATTAAATGTATATATTTGCGTCCGAAGTATATTGTAGAAGCTATGAAAAAGTTAAAACGTATTTTCTGTACAACTTAAATGATTGCATTTTTCTGTGAAAGAAAAGTGATTATTCTAATTCACTTTTCAAGCAACATTTAACCATTTCAACCCGAGCAATGCCGGGTAATTCAGCTAGTATATAATAAAAAACAATCAAATTACAAAATATACAAAACATTAAAACGTAAAATAATAGAAATGTAGACCAGCAAAATGCCAAAAGATCAAAAAGCAGACAAGTAAAAAGCCAAAAAGCCAAGAGAGATGATTTTGAATTTCCGTTTTTTAAATTAATATATAGGGATTCTAATATTTCTAAAAAAAATTATTATAATACAATTGCTGGTCAACTGATGCGTTTCAATAAAATTTGCAACTCTAAATCTAACTTTCTTTTGCAATGTAATAATCTCATTAACACACTTCTTAATAATAAATACCCTCACTCTTTTTATAAGATTATTTTTGAAAGATTTAAGATAACTAATATTATTTAATAGCTTATTTCGGAGACTTTCCTGTTGACCATCAATTTTATCAATTTTATTAATTTATTAAAAACTGGATTTGAACACTATTTTTTCGACTTCCGATTCCGATGTTCCGGTTCGGAATTCCGAGTCGGAATTTCGAGTCGGGGTTCCGTGTCGGAATTGCGGTTCCGATTTCTCATCTGTTGATTTTTCGGCGTTGTGAATGGCATTTGTTGGCTGTCCTTATGTAGTTTGCGGCGGGTTGATGTCGAGCTTAGGTCAATCTATGTGGGTAAGTTTGTTTTCTCCTTTTTAATTTTAATTTTGTATTACTTATCTTTGGTATGTGTCCTTGGTTGTCCCTGGTTTTGTTTTTCTAATTTATTTTCTTATGGTGTTTGGAGGGGTGTGTGAGCTACTTTTGGTATACTGCCGCTCACATGCAGAAAACACCATATTGTGTTGACTGGGTGAGGCTCCTCCCTGATGACGCCCTCATCCACCAACACTTCCAGCATTTTTTTCAAAATTTTCTTAAATTTCTTGATTTTAAAATTTTTGGATTTCTCTTTGTTTTGGTTTGCAATTTTGAATTATATATATATATGTCATAATAACAGATCTTATAAGCCTGCAGTCGTGACGAGAGTGGCAAGAGTGGTGTAAGGCAACCGGAGAGAATGATCCATTGATATTGAGTGTAATGCAGATTCCATAACAATTCTTTATTATTTCAGTAGACAAGTAATTACATCATGAGGTTGTTGAGGGTTTGGAGTTTGGAACGGCTCTGAGGGCTCCTTAGCCCAAGAGACTCGTGAAAAAATAAATAGTTTACAAAGATCTCGCTAGAGGGATTAGGATTAAGAAAAATATTATTGGACCAGGGGATTTAACACGAAATTTCATTGGTAGAAGTCGGTGGTTTTACGAAGGGGGAATGTGATCTTACATATGCGATTTGAAAGCAGGAGAGTCCTTGGGAGGTCTAAGCTAACGAGGCGGCTTGAGTTCAAAGGTGAAAGGGAGTCACGAGGTCCGTGGGAGGTCCAGTTAACGAGACGGCTTGAGTTCAAAAGTGAAAGGCAAGATATTGACCACTTAGATAGGGAGACAAAGACTGGGATAAAAGGGAACCGCTAAGGGGTGATCTGTAGTGAAAATTGTACTTAGGGGGTTATTTTTAGGTATCGTTTCATATATATATATATATATTCCGCGGGCCGGAGAATGACCCTTCGCGTGCCGTAGTTTGGAGACCCCTGATTTATAACATATTTCTTTGTTTTTATGGACCGCGGTAGCCCGGTTGGAAGAGTAGCGGATTCGCAACAGAAGGGTTGCGAGTTCGAATCCAATCAAAGACCTAATGTACAAGGGGGCTGGTGCACGTTAAATCTATAGTGGCCTCAAATGTCCTCACGTTGGTGTGGTGTGGAAGTGTGGAGAGTGGGGTGCCATCTCAGGTGTGACCTCGTCATGACAGTGGTTCAAAATTACGAGGTGCTGTCCTCGGATCTTTCGCTTCGGGATGCATCCCGGACCATCTCCAATAGCCCGTTGAGTTGCTCCAGTGCGATGTTAATTCAAGTACCCCCTTCTAAAAATTAATTTCATTTTTCTATTAACAAATTTTTATTCTTTTCCCGCCCTGATGTAACGATTTCATAAGTAACTTATCTTTTATCGTGAGTCCTTGTTTATGTTCAGCATCCGTTCGATACATCAAGCGGCTAGGGGGACATAAATAAAGTATGATGTATGGAGGTAAGTAAATTTATTTTAACAGCAAATTCATTTCAAACTCATTTGTGTGTTTAAAGTAAAAGGAAGTTTTATTGAAAATGCATTAATGAATTGTTAACCAGCACTTCTGGAATTTGTAATTATACAGCTCGAAACGCAATTAATAATCAGATAATTATTTTCTGTGAAAGTTATCACAGTTCAGAATGAATAATGAACTCGTACTCTGTAAATAAGGAAAGAAAAAGTTCATAATTTCGAACAGCGATTAGAATCCAATCTCAACGTTGATAGTTCGATGATTTTTTTTGGCAATATTCCATTGAGCTGGAAATTTCTGCTGAAAGCTCGAATGGATCAAATGAGTAAAGAAAACTTTCGCCTTAGATTGTATCCTTGAACTTGAAAAATATTTTTGAGGTAGGTAAGTAGTTGAATCAACGTCACACTGGAGCGAATCAACAGGCTATTGGCGATGGTCCGTTCAGATGACGAGGTCAACACCTGAGCTTGTACCCCACTCTCCCACACCACGCCAACGTGAGGACATTTGAGGCCACGACGGATTAAACGTGCACCAACCTCCACGTACACGAAGATCTTTGGTTGGATCGAGTTTCGAACACAACCGTTGCGGAGACAACAACTGCCAACGTTGGAGAGGTTGTATATATATATTTCTTCAAGGTTTTTGAGGTATGAGCAACCAAAGAGATAATCGAGACACAACAGCCTGAGATTTCTAATAATAAAAGTACACTGCTGGCCACCGTAAATGCAACACCCTGAAGGAAGCATGCAAATAATATGAAATTTACAACATGCATTAGCGGAGGTGAGATATGCAAATGATTAGAATTTCAGCGCAGACGCACATCACGCGCGCCTGTGGCGCCACTTCAAAGCGCTATTTAAGGCTTGGAGATTTCGACGATTTCAAGTACGGCAATTGTGTTTTTCTTGTGGTTTTTTCAAAAAAACGATCAATTATGCCTCGTAGAAAACAGCGATCATCTTTTGATCAAGTATCCGAGTTCGACAGAGGAAGGATAGTGGCCTACCGAGATTGTGGATTATCTTTCAGGGAAATCGGTAGTCGTGTTGGACGAAACCAAACAACTGTAATGCGGATATATGATCGTTGGATGCAGGAGGGTACGACGGACCGACGTGTTCGATCGCATCCACCTCAGTGCACCACTTCACGTGATGACAGGCATATTGTGCGTATGGCAGTGACGGATCGCTCAGCCACATCACGAACCATAGCACAGCACATTCAGTCTGTACCGCATCATCCAGTGTCTGCGCGTACCATTCGACGCCGTTTACAGCAGAGTGGTCTGTCCGCAAGACGTCCATTGCTTCGTCTACCCTTGACGCAGAACCACAGACGTTTCCGCCGCCAATGGTGCGATGAAAGAAGGATGTGGACGGCAGAATGGAATGAAATTGTCTTTACTGACGAGTCACGCTTCTGTCTGCAACACCACGATGGTTGGATTCGAGTCTGGAGACACCGTGGAGAGAGGATGCTGAACAGCTGCGTTATGCACCGCCACACTGGTCCTGCACCGGGTATTATGGTATGGGGCGGTATTGGATATCACTCTCGCACTCCTCTAGTACGCATTGCCGGTACTTTAAACAGCCAGCGCTACATCTCCGAGGTGTTGGAGCCAGTTGTCCTTCCTTACCTTCAGGGCTTGCCCACAGCCATATTTCAACAGGATAATGCGCGACCACACGTGGCACGCATTGTCCAAGGGTTCTTCGTCAATCGCCAGATTGAATTGCTTCCCTGGCCAGCTCGCTCTCCGGATCTTTCGCCGATAGAAAACATGTGGTCCATGGTTGCTCAACGATTGACCCAGAATACATCCCCAGCTGCCACACCAGATCAACTTTGGCAACGTGTGGAAGCTGCTTGGTCTGCTGTACCCCAAGAACACATCCAAAGTCTCTTTGAATCAATGCCGAGGCGTGTGGCAGCGGTGATCTCCAACAATGGCGGCTACTCTGGCTACTGATTTTGGCAGGAACCACACTTCACAGAAGTCTATAAATTTAATCATTTGATACTTGGTCAACATATTATCTACAAAATAAATTTTGTTGTGATATCTCTTGTCTTTCTTGGTGTTGCAATTTGGGTGGCCAGCAGTGTATATTAACTATTGACATAGTTACAATATAATTAAAATATAAAAAGGCAAAGTAAACTATGGCATGATTTCCAAGCAGCTGGTTGATGCAAACTAGCATGGAATTTCTATGAATAAGGGGTACATTAACTATCATCGTAATATGAATTAAAACAATAAATGCTTTTGGAACATATTTGGAAGAATTTTGAGGTACTGACATACTGCTTTGAGATCTTTAGAAGGATTGTATGAGTTCAAACCGTTTTCATTTCCTTTTGCAAGGACTACTGAGTAGTAAGGAAGTAAATTATGGGATTATTAAGGAAAATAAACGTACACTGCACGTTAAACAGTTTTAATGGGGATTAAAATACCTAACAAAAGGTAGAATTACTTATTTAGCATCCTTTTTTGAAGAATTTAAAGTGCCGGGGACTGGCCTTACTAACAAATGATTAATTACTAGAGCAAACGAAATATATTTCAGAACTGCCTATTTCAAGTAATAAACTTATCAAGTTACGATAGATCAGATAAGTACAAGCTCTTGAATTCATTCACAAAGTAAAAAAGGAAGCCTTTTAAACCAATAAAAATTTGTCATTTTTCAGTTAATGATACAGTACAGTATACATTGATCATGTATTTTGCCATTACCATACACATAAAATTTTGTTTTTAAAATGCTATACCACAAATCTGCCATACCTGTGCCAAGAATGTTACCATACAGCCATATACCAATAACATATCGATAGCAAGTATTTTTAAAACGCAGCAGCCAAGTAATGGTTATCTTTTTGATTTGGATGTGGGTCATCACGCTCTAGGTAGCTACACCAGGATGGAGCGTTTGACAGGAAGAAAAATCAACTTTTAGGCCAAAGTTTGTCCTACATTTACTTGAATCTTTTCTTTCATTTGATTTCTAAATGCTGACTTCCAGAGGCTTTCTTGGCACAGCTTGTTCCTTATCAGTCCTTGCACCATAAAACCTCAAACCCAATCCTAGAGGCTTTGTTCATCCAAAAAATATATTGAACTTCTTTTATATAATTAGACACAACTCCCTTAATAAATTCAGCTGTACAATTATAGTAAATAAACTAATTTTTCTAATGCATCAGGTTAGGCCGATTAAAATCAGTTTGATTTAAATAAGTTATTTTTATCAAAAAAATAATCTATTTCAATCAAAAATTTTTAGACTTTCTGTATTAAGTTTAATAACGTTGAAAATAAAATACCTATGAACAAGATGCATGTTATCTTATCCGAATAAGTTAGAACTTTGCTTTTAACTCAGTTCAACCCAAAAATTTACTGAAAATCATCTCTTTGAAAGCACAAAATAACGGTATTCGTTGATTGGAATCATAATTACCAGACAAGTATGTATCTCCCTCTTGTGTGGGCCATTGATCAACGGGTATCAATCAGAAGCCTCCTTGTAATTATGCATCGCATGTGTCCAATTTTGAGCCGTCCTTCTCCATGTGATGGGTGAACATGATGCAACTGTAATCGCTCAAGTTATTAAAATTGTGACAACTTGTATTCTTAATTTAGACGTTCTAGTTATTTATTTAGCATTGTAGTCTTCATGGAAAAAATAAAGACACCTAGTCACAACGAAACGATTTTCTGCAGCAGCTAACAAAAGCATTCAAGTTTCGCACGTTAATCTTTATAATCTTGCTTTGAGCCAATATGTTAATTTATTTAAATTTTATTGGAAAATTTAAGCATTGATCCCCTTAGACTTCTTAACACTGCTAGTTTAACTATTCTGCATTTATAAAATTGGCATGTGAATGTTAATTCACCCATCTGACAATTGAATGAATATGTTAACAAAATAGATTATGGATTGAAGTGGAAAGCTATTTTTATGATTAGGATTATTGCAATGATTAATTTTTTTAATTAAATCTTAATTCCATAGAATTCCTTTTTTACTTGCATGTTGTGTATAAACCCTGTTTGTGCGCTTGGAATTTAGCTATGAAACAGTTGTTTATGCCCAGAGAAAATTTAAAAAATAGGCATTTTTATTTCAATTTGTATATTTACATGTCTTTTCTCATTTTTTACTGTTTCTTTACAGATAACATTTTTTTTGCACAAAAAGTACATTTTGCTAACTAAATATTATTAGCTGCTGTAATAATAGTAGGAATTTTATCATGAAAATTGATACAAATTTATTTTCATTTTATTCTCTATTGCGACATATTTTTTTCTCAAAAATAAGTCTTTAACTAATTAATTATTATATATGAAAATACCTAAAGAAATTCTATATATTTTTTAATATAAAATAAATATGTAATATAAAAAATTCTGAAATTTGCATGATTTTTGAATAATTTTATTCAAGAATTTGTACAATGGTGCTTGTAGGAAACTTATTTATATACGTTCAAAAATTTAATGTCACCGGCTATGGGTTAAGATCAAAATAATCTAAACCGCTCGAAAACCAGATGAAAAAAATTGCTTATACTTGGCATTTGTGGTATTTTTCTATTTGATATCATGAGATGAACTTTTCTAATTCCTATGCCGGGTTTTAATGTTTGAAAAATGATACTTTTCCTAACCATCATAAATATTAACGCTTAGCATAAATGAAAACCATCTAGAAACTACCTTTGTTTGTCTCATGTCCAACAAATTTAAACTCGAGGGGCAATGAATTAATTAAAATCATAAAAATCCGATTTAAATTTTTTTAAATCTAATTTAAAACAAATAAATCCTATTTTTTTAAACAATCGTGTTTTTTTTATACCCTGATAATAATTTGTACAAGGAAAATTGTACCGCAGAGCTATGAAGCAACTGAGATCTTTTTGAACTGAGATTTCCCTCCCCATTAATGTCCCGGACCGTCGCCAATAGCCATTGTATTGCTCCAGTGCGACATTAATTGAATACCTACCTACTCCAATAATGTCACCCAGGTAACGCTACTGCTCTTCGACTATTTTAATTGTTTTTGTCTAAAAACATTAGCTAAAGGAGGACTCGTTCTTCCTATACCCATTTCAACCTCTGTTTGCAACATAATGCTAAGTTTGACTACATTTTGCATCTACCGAAGACCCCCCCCCCCCCTTATTTCACTTTCTTGTCGTTTCAGTGCAACATCCTGGCGCGACCTTGAGTTCCAGACCCACCTCCTCCCAACTCACCAGGAGGTTTAGAGTTTTTTAGAGGAGCAGGGTCGACCTTGAGTTAAGTGATTTCTGAATAGGTGTGAAAGCGCGTTAGAACAGCCACCCTCAAAAGCACGAATGGCGATCGTTGTGGATGTTTCCCCCGCCAACTCATTATCAATACTATCGCTTTCGGCACCCAACAATAAACTTAAAACAAGAATCCAGAAAGATTTCAATCGTAGAAAGGATGTTTACGTTTACCACTAATCCCCGATTTTAACTAATAGACTCGTTCGAAAGCACGATACTAAACTACATTCTCCCGTGAGCCACACTATATTCCCATCTCACTTGCCTGATAAACAAAAGCAACTAGTTAAGAAATGGCAGCTCCGCCACAATAGATTATAATTCTAAAAGCCCATCGTTGTGGATGTTCACCCCTCCAACTCATTATCAATGCTATCGTTTTGGCACCCAGCAATAAACTTAAAACAAGAATCCAGAAAGATTTCAATTGTAGAAAGGATTTGTTTACGTTTACCACTAATCCCCGATTTTAACTAATAGACTCGTTCGAAAGCACGATACTAAACTACATTCTCCCGTGAGCCACACTATATTCCCATCTCACTTGCCTGATAAACAAAAGCAACTAGTTAAGAAATGGCAGCTCCGCCACAATAGATTATAATTCTAAAAGCCCATCGTTGTGGATGTTCACCCCTCCAACTCATTATCAATGCTATCGTTTTGGCACCCAGCAATAAACTTAAAACAAGAATCCAGAAAGATTTCAATTGTAGAAAGGATTTGTTTACGTTTACCACTAATCCCCGATTTTAACTAATAGACTCGTTCGAAAGCACGATACTAAACTACATTCTCCCGTGAGCCACACTATATTCCCATCTCACTTGCCTGATAAACAAAAGCAACTAGTTAAGAAATGGCAGCTCCGCCACAATAGATTATAATTCTAAAAGCCCATCGTTGTGGATGTTCACCCCTCCAACTCATTATCAATGCTATCGTTTTGGCACCCAGCAATAAACTTAAAACAAGAATCCAGAAAGATTTCAATTGTAGAAAGGATTTGTTTACGTTTACCACTAATCCCCGATTTTAACTAATAGACTCGTTCGAAAGCACGATACTAAACTACATTCTCCCGTGAGCCACACTATATTCCCATCTCACTTGCCTGATAAACAAAAGCAACTAGTTAAGAAATGGCAGCTCCGCCACAATAGATTATAATTCTAAAAGCCAATCAAAAATTATTACCCTCGATAAAAACAAGCTTACGGTCTTCTGGCTCAGTTTTATCTTGGAATCATGAACATTTCGGGCACGACACCACTATCGCATCAGTGTCAATGTTTTAAATCTTAATCTCTCGTTTCCCTTGTACCTTGAATTCCTAACAGGCGTTGAAATAAACATTCTTAGAAGGAATTCTTTCGTTCCTATTTGAGTTCGTTCCGGATTTCAAAGGAATAAGTTTGGATAAGAAAGGCTATTCTCGTCTTACTAGAACAACCCATGCTCTTTCGGCTTACAGATGATTCTCTGGAATTTAATCAAGATCAAAGATATTTTTAATTCCTATGAACCTTTCCACAGCAAATCGAATCGTCTCCGCGAAAGATTAATCTAACCAAAGACAGTCGTGTATGTGGGGACTGGTGCACGTCAAATCTGTCGTGGCCTCAAAAGACCTAACGTTGGCGTGGTGTGGAAGTTTGGAGAGTGGAGTGCCAGTTCAGGTGCTGACCTCGTTATCTGACCCTGTGTTGTGGCTCAACCCTTGGCATCCTTCAAAAAGTCGCCATTTGGCGTACTACGGCATCCTCGCTGTGTAACCGCCTGTCCTCAGGCAATCGCTCTTTGGAATTGACTCGTATTGCAGTCACCAGTGATATGGTTCACTAATCCTGGCAATGGCGCCAGTTATTATGGATATAAGACTGTATATATGTACATATTAGTAAACTTGTGGTTATTCAGATTAATTGCCTCATAGTATCTGTTTTCATCTTCAAAAGAATTGTTACAGTCCACTTATAGAAAAATGAACCGGTGACCACACAACATATGGTCCGTCGAGCCGGAGACTTTAGTTTCGGTTGTCGCAGAACTGGCTTTAGTTATAGATAAATAGAGCAACTATGACGGATAAGAAAAAAATAGTATGCCTCAATAGGCAAAGAAGTGCTTATAAAGGACAATTAGCAAAAATCGCAGCATTTTTGGACAATACCGAAGAAAAAGATGACTTACAATCTCAAATGAAGCTGGATAATCTAAGAAGAGTTATAGGAAAATTGGATGATTTAAAAGTGCAGTTCATCGAAAAGGTCGTCGATGAAGCAGAATTGGAAACGCACCTGCAAACCTTCCTAGAATTAGAAGACGAAGCCGAGCAAATGGAGGTAAGGCTTAGAAAACTCCTATTACTTAATGTCAATATGGAAAATCCTAGATTAAAAGACTCTAAATTAGATAGTTCTTCGATGAATGTGAAATTACCTGAGGTACCTTTACCAAAGTTTTCAGGACATTATCAAGATTGGTACACATTTAAGGATCAATTCGTAAACTTAATTGATTCAAATGATAATTTGAGTGATACTCAAAAATTATATTATCTGAAGTCTACCCTTAGCGGTAGTGCTTTAGACGTTGTTACTATGGATGACACATACACTTCGCTTTTTAAAGCATTAGAAGATCGTTTCCAAAACAAACGTTTAATTGTAAATTGCCATATGAATGAAATATTAACAATAGAAACTGCAGCTCAGGATGCAGCTAAAAGTCTAAGAGCAATAGTTGACGGCTGTCAAAAACACATTCGAGCTCTTAAAAGCTTAGGACTGGAGCTTAATCAGTTTTCAGAAGTTATGTTAATAAATATAGTTCTTAAGAAACTTGATAAAGAAACGAAAAAACAATTTGAACTATCGCTTACCACCACAGAAGTACCTAAATGGCAAGGATTCATTGACTTTTTGCAAAAACGTTGTTTGGTTTTAGAAAATTTACAGTGTAATGTAAATGTAAAACCTAAATATTCGCACATTGATAAAAATCAAAAGTTGAAAACTTTATTAGTGAAAAATAGCTATAAAGATTATAAATGTGTTTTATGTCAAGCAAATCATTCTATTTTCAAGTGTGATATGTTCTTAAAACTGAGTGAATACGAGAGATATTCAACAGCAAAAAAATTCAACCTGTGCCTCAATTGTCTTAGTTCTAAACACAAAATTGCGCAGTGTCATTCGAAAGGAGTTTGTAATATTTGTTTCCAAAGACATAACTCTTTACTTCACAGAAAGCGTTCGGCTCCAAACGAACCTGAACAGACATGTGGCGCTACGCAAGTAAACAAAAAAGAAAGTAGCCCGCCATCCAGTGATATGAACGGTGCCGCGAAAGAGGTGGGGGAAGCGAATGTTTCGAAATCTCTTTGCAATAAAATGTGTTCATCTGGAAAAAATAAAAGTAGAGTACTTTTAACTACATGCATTATTCATGTAGAAAATACGGATGGAATGAGAATTCCAGCCCGCTCGCTTCTTGATTGCGGTTCACAAGCCAATCTAATGACTAAAGAGATGGTAGACGTATTAGGATTAAAGAAAAATAAATTGAATGTTTATGTTTCTGGGATTAATGGGAATGTTACAAATATCAGATCCCAAGTACGTACGAACATTTCAAATAAAGATGGTTCTTTTTGCAGATCAATTGACTTTTTAGTAACACCTAAAATAACGGATTGCATTCCTTCTCATAATATAAATATAGATAACGTAAAATTGCCGTTGGATATAGAATTGGCGGATCCAGACTTTGGGAAACCAGCTAAAATAGATATTCTAATTGGAGTAGAACTTTTCTATAAAATTTTAGAGGCTCATAAGCATGAAATTTCACAATTAATATTTCAAAAAACAGTTTTCGGCTACATTGTTTCGGGAACAATAGAAGATGTTTCACATCAGATATTTTGTGGGTTTATCCAACCAACAGATGCTTTAGAAGAAAATATTCAAAAATTTTGGAAAATGGAAGGGGTGGAAGATGAATCACGCTTGGTCAGTTTCGAAGAACAACAATGCGAGAATCACTTTAAAACAACGTATCGTCGAGATAAATCAGGAAGATTTGTAGTAACTATGCCTCTAAAGGAAGACGCTAGTACCCTTGGAGATTCGAAGGCTATTGCAGAAAAAAGACTACACCAATTGTGGAATCGTTTAGAAAAAACTCCTTTAATGCGAGAACTTTACTGTTCTTTTATGAAAGAGTACGAGAGTCTCAATCACATGAGGAAGGTTACTGAAGATATAGATGAGTCACGTTGTTATTACCTACCACACCATGGGGTATATCGCCCGGAAAATTCTACGACAAAACTCCGTGTTGTTTTTAACGCTTCAAGTCCTACAACAAACGGAAAATCATTAAATGACATTCTTTTGAAAGGACTCGTAAACGAAGATTTATACGAAATCATGATTCGTTTTAGAAAACATAGGTTCGTATTTCTCGCCGATATAGAGAAAATGTATCGCCAAATAGTTATAAATGAGGAGCAACGAAAGCTATTAAGAATCGTATGGAAATCAGATGCTAAGTCACCAGTAGAGGTTTATGAGTTAAATACAGTCACGTACGGAACATCCTGTGCTCCGTTTTTGGCCATCCGAACTTTAAAACAGCTCGCTTTGGAAGAGGCAGAAAAATTTCCTGCTGCGTCTGAAGTTCTTTTGAATGATTGTTATATGGATGATGTTATTAGTGGGGAAGAAAGTTTGGACGGTGTTAAGGAGCTCCAATGTCAGCTTGTTAAACTTCTGGAATCTGCTGGAATGCACTTACATAAATGGAAGGCAAATCATTCTACATTACTGAACAATGTTAATGAAGAAAAGTTAGAAGGTTATTCATTTACTGAAAATGAGACTAAAGCTTTAGGAGTTACATGGAACTCTAGCTTAGATGCTTTTACGTTCAAGGTAAAAATCAACCTACACGAAAAACTGACGAAAAGGTCCATTTTATCCGATATAGCACGAATCTTTGATCCACTGGGTCTTATCGGGCCTGTCATCACGAAAGCTAAAATCTTTATGCAGGAGCTCTGGAAACTAAAGTTGGACTGGAATGAAACTGTTCCTGATTTTCTTGCTCAGTCCTGGTTTCAGTTCACAAAATCCTTAAAATCTTTGGAAAATTTTAATGTCAATCGTTACATGTTAGCTCCGAATGCCCAACAAGTAGTTTTGCATGGATTTGCTGACGCGTCCTCAGTGGCGTTTGGAGCTGCTGTATACATCCAGTCTTTCCATCACTCGGAAATTTCATGCCATTTGATTAGTAGCAAGTCGCAAGTAGCACCTTTAAAAACAGTTACCATTCCTAGACTGGAACTATCTGCTTGCCTCCTGCTATCCAAGTTAGTTGTAAAAATTTTGAAGGCATTGAAACTAGTCATACACGATGTCTACCTGTATACAGACTCAACCATAGCCTTAGCTTGGATCCACACTCCGCCATGGCAGTTAAAAACTTTTGTTGGAAACCGTGTGGTTAAGATCCAAGAAATGACCCAGAACTTTCATTGGAACCACGTCTCGTCGAACAGCAATCCCGCTGATTTAATATCTCGAGGTGTAGATGCAATAGAGCTAGCTGAAAATCAAGTGTGGTTACATGGACCAGACTTTCTTACTCAAGAAATGGGTTTTCCCAAACTTGAAGACGCTCCTGTATCTCCAGAGGATCATGAACTTATCTCGAAAGAGATGAAACTCGATCCTGTTAATGACAAATTCAAAGAGACTATGAACATTTGTGGAATTTCAAGCTTAACTATAGACTTATTTCCCAGTGACTTTTTTAATGACATTTTGGCCTTGACTAATAATTTCTTTAAATTAATTCGAATTTGTAGTTTTATTTTTAGATTTATTGCAAATTGTAGAAACTCATCCAAGAGAGAATTGGGACCTTTATCGACGTTAGAACTGAAAAAAGCCGAGACTTACCTTATCAAACAGGTACAGTATAGATATTTCGCGGAAGAAATAAAAAATCTTCAAAACCAGATGACCATTTCAGGTAATAGCAAATTGAAATATTTTAACCCTTTTTTGGATTCTGATGGAATTATTAGGGTTGGAGGTCGATTGCAAAATTCCAGTTTGTCCTATGAAAGCAAACATCCCATAGTATTGCCACATAAGCATCGATTAAGTGAACTCATTTTTGAGCACTTCCATAACAAGTTCTTCCATGTTGGGCCACAGGCACTTTTGCATCACGTCAGGCAGAGGTACTGGGTTATTAATGGAAGATCGCTTGCCCGTAAAATAGTTCATAAATGTGTCGTGTGTTTTAAAACTAAACCCGTAGAATCCAACCAAATTATGGGAATTCTACCCGCAGACAGAATCAATCCTAGTCATCCTTTTCAAAAGTGTGGTATCGATTTTTGTGGACCCTTCTTAATTAGATATAAAAACCAAAGGAAAGGAAATTATAGTAAAATTTATGTATCTTTATTTGTGTGTTTTGTCACTAAAGCAACCCACTTAGAAATCGTAACGGATCTAAAGTCCGAATCCTTTATTGCCACCCTTAAAAGATTCTTTGCCCGCAGAGGAAAGAGTTCAATTATTATAACCGATAATGGTTCTACATTTGTTGGAGCCAACAATGAGTTGAAAAGATTACATGCTCTTGTAAGTAAACCAGATGACGCCTTGGTTAATTACTTATCATCTGAGGCCATTAATTGGAAATTCATTCCTCCTCGGTCGCCTAATTTTGGTGGACTATGGGAAGCCGGGGTGAAGGCGTTTAAGTACCATCTTAAGAGAACCTTAAGTAATTCCTTAGTAACATTAGAAGAATTTTTAACGATAATTACACAAATTGAGGGAGTTCTCAATTCGCGACCTTTGGTACCTTTATCGTCGGATCCAAATGACCTCGAGGTCCTGACTCCAGCTCATTTCCTAATTGGCCGCCCAATTACTTCACTACTTGAACCTGATATAACCGCAATAAGCGAAAATAAACTATCTAGTTGGCAAAAAATCACCAGAATGACGCAAATCATATGGAAGAAGTGGCAACGCGACTACTTGAATCATCTCCAGCAGCGTAATAAATGGTTCTTTGAAAAGAAAAATCTTAAAGAAGGTTGCATGGTTGTCCTTAAAGACGAAAATTTACCCCCTTCTAAATGGATTTTGGGCAGAGTTATTAACTTAATATCTGGTTCTGATAATAAGGTTAGAGTAGTAGATGTTAAAACCGCCACAGGTGTTGTTAGAAGAGGAATTTCCAAAATCTGTATTCTTCCCATCGAAGATAATGAATGATATGTATATATTGGAACTTATTAGTATATCACAATTATAATACAGACTACTTAACTTCATTATCCTATGTAATTAATTCTATTTGTTAAAATTGTAGTATTTGCAGTATTGTTATATTTGTAGTTATAATAGTGTCCATGTGACAAGTAATTTCTAATTGTATGAACCTGCTTACTTCATGTTATGTACTATTGTCATTTATTATGTAATATTCATATAGTTGAATGTTGAAACATGTCAACGGGGGCCGGTATGTTGTGGCTCAACCCTTGGCATCCTTCAAAAAGTCGCCATTTGGCGTACTACGGCATCCTCGCTGTGTAACCGCCTGTCCTCAGGCAATCGCTCTTTGGAATTGACTCGTATTGCAGTCACCAGTGATATGGTTCACTAATCCTGGCAATGGCGCCAGTTATTATGGATATAAGACTGTATATATGTACATATTAGTAAACTTGTGGTTATTCAGATTAATTGCCTCATAGTATCTGTTTTCATCTTCAAAAGAATTGTTACAGTCCACTTATAGAAAAATGAACCGGTGACCACACAACACCCTGGTTCAAACTTACGAGATGTTATCCTCGGATCTTTCCCTTCATGATGGATTCCGAACCGTCGCTAATAACCCTTTGTGTTGCTAGTGCGGGGTTAATTACACTTCCTACCTAAGAGTGATACAAAAACACTAAATTTTCCGATATAATCATTCGATAATTTCGATTTATTTATTTTAAAGCCGGCTTGGTAATCGAGTGCTTATCCCTTAGTTTAGCAAACTCTCTCTAAGTTTGAATCCCGTCTGTGCACGAATGTTCAGAGTTGCTTGGAATTCACTTTAAACACTTTAAGCGTCAAGAAATTTTACGACGTGTATTATTGCTTTTACCTTACTACAAAATTATTGGCAGTAGACACCAGTGGCTGCTTTTCAGGGGAAGGAAGGGAATTGCCACTTCCCCAACACTTTTTCATCAAATTCATTTTTCAAATTAGAGTTCTCAAATTAGTCTTTTCTTTCAGTATTTCATATATATACATTTTCAATATTTCTACGAAAAATTTCTCTTTTTTTTCTATTACGATTTATAAATTACTAGAGTACTTACAAATAGGAACGAATTTAATTTCCAAGAGCGCGTTATTCAATACACGGAAAATATCTTACAATGCTTACGATTGTAGACAGCGGAAGTTTTTGCTGAAAAATAGCTGCGCATATTCCATAAGCCAGATGTTTACTATGACAACACCGCCATTAGCAGCCGAGAGCATTTAAATTGTCGACTCCGAAGGAAGGCAAAAGCTAGAAATGCGATTCCCCTTCCTCTATAGGGTTGCCGGTGAAAATATAAAAATAGATGTCCCTCGTTTCCCGTTGCGACCAGCGAACACAGAAAACTAATAGAGGGAGCTTTAGGGCCAAAAAGTCTAGCCAATCGCGACGAAACTGCCGAATATCATTGCATGAAGTAGAGCAATTATTTTGTTGACCATTTTGTTTTAGATTTTTCAGCTGAATGAATCCAATTAATGATAATGTGTGTAATTTACTGAAAACTCCATTTAGTCGGTGGAAAGACGAAGACAAAAGAGACGTATTAAGTCAAGCACGTCCAACGGATTTATCGACGACTATGGCCCAAAAAGAAATTAAAAAGAGTGGTAAGTCGTACAATATTAGTTTTCAAGAGTGTTGGTTTACTCAGTATAAATGGCTATGCAGTAGTGTAACCTTAAAAAGATTATTTTGTTGGCCGTGCTTGCTTTTTAGTAATAAACATTCTGTTTGGAATAAAGACGGATTCGCAGACTTGTTAAACATCACACGAGCACTCCATAGGCTGGATGATTCTGCTGAACATCTGAAATGTGAATTAATGCTATGAATTTTTTTAAAATCAGAACACGATTGCCGATGCCTTGAGGGAGAATGCTAGGCTTTTTAAAGTGCATTTTGATGAAAACGTTCGCTTGAATAGACTGTTTCTACAAACAGTGATTGATGCAGTAATATATTTGAGCAAACAAGAAATGGCGTTCCGGGGCCATGATGAAAGCAGTGACTTCATAAATCGCGGAAATTTCAAGGAATTACTAGAATTGTTAATATCAAAAGTCCTTTAGAAATTCAAAATCATTACAAAAAGACAGATGTGTCTACTAGACACATCTGTTGGTTGAAAGAATTCTAGAGAAAAATTCTAAAATATTATCTAAAAAGTATAAAACTGAGTTAGAAACCAGGCAAGGATCTACATGGTAACAGGAATAATGCGTGCTTGAATCTCTGAGAGTTAACCCTACAAGTGTTTCAACAAGATAACTAGTCCAAGATCTGGTCAATTTTGCTAAGGACGAGATAATATCTTGTCAAGACAAAACTGCTCTATTTACACCAAGTTGGAATAAATGTATGTAGTAAATTAACGTCATACTGGATCAACACAACGGGCTATTGGCAACGGTCCGGGATCAATCCCGAAAGGAAAGATCCATGGACAACGCCTCGTAATTTTGAACCACGATCAGATGACGAGAACAACGAGACCAGGGACTGGTACCTCACTCTCCAAATTTCCACACCACGCTAACGTGAGGACATTTGAGGCCTCGACAGACGTGCACCAACCCCTTTGTACACGACAGTCTTTGGCTGGATCGAAAGTTGGAATGAATATGGAAGTAGGGAAAATAAATTGTGCCCAGAACTGGTGACAGTTTGAAACAGGATTTTGCACCAGAGGTTTTGCATTACAAGGCAGTTTTGGAGCGAAGATAAACCACTAGGGGGGTTAAAAAGAGATACGATTATGTAAAAACCACATTTTTTCACAAAATGTTTCACTGAAATTTGGCTTCCGATCCGATGTCAAGGTCACCGTCATCATCGGATCGGAATCGGTCATCATCACCATCTAGGTAGGCTTCTTTAGTTATCTTGGAATAAATTTATATGGGCAATTCCATGCCACTCACGTTACAATCAGACGTCAATTTTCAATATTAAATTTAATGTAAATGAAGAGTGGATGAAGATTACTAAACAAAAATTGATTTATAAACTCATTGATAAGTTCCTAAAGCATCTATGTCAGAATTTAGAACTTTAGTGTAAATTGAGTTTCCGCAATGGGCAACATTTCGGATTGTAACTCACGTTACAAAAAAGGACATAAATTTTTTAGACTTTCAAAATTTACAGTTTTTCTTTTCTAACAGAAGTTAATCGGAAAAATAATTAAGATGCTTCACTAAGAGTAGTAGGTTATGTTAAACCTAAGAAAAATGAAATTACTGTTTCAATTAATATATATATATAAATTATTTATATATATATATATATATATATATATATATATATATATACAGGGTGCAACGCAAAGTCAGTGCCCGGCCTTTATTTTCGCAACCGTTGGTCGTAAACATATACTTCCAATTACAAAAATGTTTCAAATGAAGTAAAAATTCATGTTATGGCATTTTGAAATTTAAAAAATCAATTTTGTAAAAATTACAAAATCTAACTTTTTATACAGTCCCACGTTCCTTATAGTGATATTTAGTAAAAGTTTACACTCATCCTAACAAACGTAATACAAAAAGTTTCACTTCTGTGTGACAAAAATTGACCGAGATATTTAATTTCAAAGTTTGGGATTTTTTCAGATTTGTTTCGCCTTTATTGAGGGGTCGGTTAAAATATAACTTAGAATAATTCGAGATTGAAATCAGAGTGCAACACCTCTGGTAGTTTGCATTCCACTGCCATTTATCCGGTTCTTTTTGCGCATTTTTCATTTTAAGGGTGTCGATTCTACATAATTCGACGATGGTCTACAACTTTCGAATTAACATCTTTTGTCTATCTTGTTTAGTTTCGGAGTTAGATTTCCAAACTTTCGCCAATGGGGGCGCTGCGACCGCTTTCAGTGAATTGGGCATGTCTACTTTACTATACATGCACCCATCCGTTATGGTCGGGGAACCCCCCTTTCGCCGTAAAATGGGCGTTGCGCACTGATTTCAATCTCGAATTATTCTAAGTTATATTTTAACCGGTCCCTCAATGAAGGCAAAATAAATCTGAATAAATCCCAAACTTTGAAATTAATGTCATACCATGAATGTTTACCTCATGTGAAACATCTTTGTAATTGGAAGTATATGTCTACGACCAACGGTTCCGAAAATAAAGGCCAGGTACGGACTTTGCGTTGCACCCTGTATATATATATTTGGGAGTAATTGCTTATTAATGAAATAAATTGCAATTTTGAAAAATTAAATAATGTCCTATAAACATACTTATGTGCAGTAAAAATGTGAAGTAAATTTTGATTCAAACTTGTGTTTAGATCTGAATTTTGCTATTTCTTTTTTGTATCAAAAACATTAATCTTCACTACTTTGTAGCATCTTCTACGAATTAGTGCACATTATTTACTGAACATTTCCTTTTTCCACTTGATCGAAAATATATCCTTTCAAACTGCCTCAAATCCCGTCAACTGGACCCTTACCATGTGATGTTGCAAAACAGTTCCACGTAATGGATACTTTATACCTTTGTTTCAGTGTGTTAAGAGAGGTTGCTATGTGTGTTTTTAAAATGTCACCTCCCATATGGACTGTCAGACCATATTACAACATTTGGACACAAATTGAAACACCGTAATAAAAAATATCCATTCAATAATGACCTCTTTGAATGATCTCCATAATCTGACGCTATCACTACAGGATGGATGGAACCCAAATAATAAATAGCTGTAAACAAGCTCACTTGTTTCTGTTTCCAATGGCATCTTGGATCTCATCCTGAAAGGTACAAGTGTAGTTTTCAGAAAAGTCTACTTGCATCACGCATTGATATGCCTTAGCTGGATGGCGTCAAGTAACAATGCTCCAAAAATTGCGGAATGAGACCCGAAATAAGTCGATACAAAGAACCTTCTATCTTGTGACGATTGTTTTCTGCATCTGGTTTCCAAAAATACCATGTAAGGCCAAATTCTTTTGTTACAGGTAATGGATAAAACGTTTTAAAACTTTGTGCATCTTTGCAAATGCTACATTGACTTAGCCAACAATTTCTAGAAGGACTGTACAATATTTTTTCTGGGAATGAAGGGAAGTAAGCGGAAATACTTTGAATATATAAGTGTAATGTATTTATAGCACCTATATGAAGTTATCATGGTATAAGCAACATTATGCAGTCTTATTTCTCAGATCTCATCCAACAGAACATGCTTTGGGCGCAATTCCAAAATCTTGCTCTTACCATGCTCTGATGGATTTTTCAGTTTGAACATTTCAAACACTTCCTTCAGTGACCACATAAGATGAGCTTATTTTTTTTTTAATTTTAAGGCCATTTTCCCAAATTGTAACGCCGTCCAGGAGCCATTCGGCTAATATCACCTCGTTCATTAAATATAATAATATAAAGTTGTATATTTTATCTCTACTCAGTGCTGATGACTTTGAATGATTATTAATTGAATCAAAACATGCATTTTAAATCACATTACAAATGCTGCTAAACAATTTACTCACCACAACTTCATTACGATGTGGTGTGCTAGGTAAACCTCGTTTAGCTTGGGTCATAGCTTTGATAAAAATGTTCACATTTTTGTACAATTGAAGTACTCTTTTTCTTTGAATTCCTTTGTTCCTTAAAACACTATACTTTTTAACTCTATTTCTAACTTTTCCCTTCTGCATCAGCATTTCATAGTAAAACGGTACTTTTCTTTATTCGCATTTTTTATGTAGAGTTGTTGATCTAACACCAAACCGCCAAAAATGGACTTAGACAGTTTATCTCTGGGATACAGATATAATCCATACATATACAGGGTGTCCCAAAATGGTTGTTACGCAATTTATCTTTTTACCATTTGGAGATAGGTAGGCAATGTAAATTGCAAAAGTACACCAAATAAGGTAAGTAATTAAGATATGTGAATAAAATTATCTCGTGTTAACAGTTTAAGCGGATACAGTTTTAAATTTGTATACAACCCCTCTAGATAAAAATCCGAGATAGCAGAAATGTTCCTTACCTGCATCCCTATCGTTAGCAGAAAACTGCATTTCTGTAGGTTGAACAGTAACGGAGGCATAATGACGCAAAAAAGTTGACTTATACCGCTTGTGCACAGCTGTTCAAGCAGTCAGATTAGGGACCGTATACACAATGCTAAGAAGAATTTTTTTTCGGTGAGAAAGTGCAACATTGTGCAAAGTAATGTAGTATTGCAACTGCAGATGAAAATCGTAACGAATAATAGTAGACACTGTAATCTTTAATAAAAAATATTGTATAGAAAATGGTTTAAATAAAAATAAAAGGAAATTTACAACGCATGTTCAAAATGTTTTCCATCTGCAGCAAAGCAGAACTTAGCTCTTCATTTTTGGCCATGGGTCAGTTTCCGTTCTAAATTTAGATACGGCCCCCTTAAAATGGAACCTCTTGTATCTCCGTTACTGTTCAACCTATGGAAACGTAGTTTTTACTGACGATGGGGATACAGGTAAGGAACATTTTTGCTATCTCAGATTTTTATCTAGAGGGGTTGTATAAAAATTAAAAACTGTATCCGCTTAAATTTTTATCACGTGATAATTTTTTATTCACATATCTTAATTACTTACCTTATTTGGTGTACTTTTGCAGTTTACATTGCCTACCTATCTCCAAATGGTAAAAAGATAAATTGCGTAACAACCTTTTTGGGACACCCTGTATAGCAATATCAAAAGACATAAATTTTATTTTTTGACCTAAAAACCAGTAGTCTTGAATCAGCCAGGGCCGCGGTAGCACGGTTGGAAGAGTAATTAAAGTTAATTAACTACCTATCTTTTCTATTATACAAAATGTAGATGGCGCTAGTGTTTTGTAATATAACTTGCTTTCTTCATGTATAAGAGGCAGGTTGAATTAACGTCCCACTGGAGCCAAGACAATGAGCTATTGGCGACAGTCCAGGATTAATTCAAAAGGGAAAGATCTGAGGACGACACCGTAATTTTGAACTACAGTCAGATGACGGACGTATGAGAGGCATTTTCAGGTAGGTATTTTAATTAACGTCACTCTGGAGCAACGCAACGGGCTATAGAGACATTTTCAGGCAAGTTAAATATGGGTGGCAGTAGTGTTTGTGTGGTGATACGTGTTTCCTGTACTTATTCTTGCTTTTCGAACACTACTTCAGAACTTCGTCAATAAAAATTCCACAGTAAAAATCCCAGATTGATATTTGATAGTTGATTGGTCACCACCAATTTTATTAAATGTCAAGTATTGCCAAAACGGTGATAAATTACATTTCAAAGTAATCCCGATATGTATCATCCGATATGTTACAGTATTTGGACAACAGAAGTAATATCTTCGTAGATCATAGTTTGTTAGCTCACATTGAAAATCCCTCTCGTTCGGTTCACGTTGGCGTGATGTGAATGTTTGGAGAATGGGGTGCCAGTTTAGATGGACGTCGTCATCTGACCGTGGTTCAAAATTACATGGTATTATCCTCTGATCTTTCCCTTCGTGTTTGATCCTTGACTGTCGGTAATAGCCCGTTGTGCTGCTCCAGTACGAGGCACCAGTGCGACGAAAATTAAAATACCTACCTACCCCCATTTCGAGGCTAATAAAAATACTTACATAAAATACATACCATCTCATTCGGCCCGGTTGGAAGAGTAACGGACTATAGCAACCGGAGGGTTGCGACTTCGAATCTAACGAAAAAAACCATCGTGTACAAAGGGGGGGGTATTTCAATTAACGTCACACTGGAGCAACACAACGGGCTATTGGTGACGGTCCGGGATCAATCCCAAAGGGAAAGATCCGAGGATAATACCACATAATTTTGAACCACGGTCAGATGACGAGGCAACACCTGAGCTGGCACCCCACTCTCCAAACTTCCACACCACGCCAACGTGAGGACATTTGAGGCCACGACAGATTTAACGTGCACCAGCCCCCTTTGTACACGACGGTGTTTGGCTGGATTCGAACTCGCAACCCTTCGGTTGCAAGTCCGTTATTCTTCCAACCGGGCCACCGCGGCCCTTGTGTACAAAGGAAGCTGGTGCATATTAAATCTGTCGTGGCTCAAATGTCCTCACGTTGGTGTGGTGTGGAAATGTGGAGAGTGTGGTGCCAGTTCAGGTGTTGCCTCGTCATCTGACCGTGGTTCAAAATTATGTGGTGTTGTCCCCGGACTTTCCCTTTGGGATTGATCCCGGACCATCACCAATATCCCGTTATGTTGCTCCAGTATGACATTAATCAAAACACCTACCTATCTCTCATTCGTCATTGGGTATGTATTTTAATTAACGTCGCACTGAGAGCGGAATAACGGGCTATTGACGACGGTCCGGGATCAACATTCGGCATTGGAAACAGGAAGTAAAGGTTTCGGCTTCTGGTGGTTTTTGCCTTGAAAATCCCTGGCGATCCGAAACAGCACTTGCAAAAACATCTTTATTTGGTGTGTTCACAGAAAATAGGTATTTACTAAAAGACAATTGTGCCATTGTCAATAACGTCATTTGGAGTGCATTCTCTGCTTTTAATGGAGCATTATCTAATGATACATCTGATTACTATATTTATAGCTAAAAACCGCAACATAAAAATATATATAAGTCAATTATAAGCTTACCATTATAGACACTGTTTAATTCTTTTAATATAAAAATATGCTTCGGAGAAAGTGAGGTGCTCGTTTCAGCTTGACTTTCAAGAAAATTATTTAGAAATCTTAATTGTAATCGAAAATGTTTGTTTTGTTTCTTTTTTCAGAAAACGTCTGGCATCGCGCGAATGTTGAAAGATAACATATATTTATACAATTATAAATTAATAATACCTATATTTTGGTATGGATATTGTTTGTTTTCATATTTGTTGTAATTTGTAAAAATCTTTTAATTTTTTGAAAATTATTTCATGTTTTTATCAATATGGTATATAATGCAACTTCCTTGACAGATTTGCATTATTTCATACCGATGCAGAGATTTTAGAAAACAAAAGGTGTAATATCTGAGTAATGAATTTTTTTGGGCCGTATTTATTATTTTTGGCGTTTTAAAAAATATTCGGTGTTACTTTCGTTCTCAAACAATGGCTACTTTTTAATACGGTAGAAATTGCGATCGTGAGCTTCGGAACCCTTTAAAATTGAACTGTGTTAGCCAGTGCCCATCGAAAACACAACGATTGACAATTTAAATCAAGGGTGGAATAAAACATCTGAAGCATTACGTAGTTTCTTTTTACATGGCATTTTGTGTTTTGCTTGGAATCGCAAATTCAAATATCTAAACACACAATTAATACTTCTGGTATTACTGGAAATGCTTTTTATACCATTTTCCCTACAGATCTCCCAACTTGGGAAAATATATCTTGAAATTAAGTAATTAGACAGTTGTAGGCTGTGCATGTTCAATTCCTGTCAAGTGCATTCTTCCCTGGGTGTATTTCTCTCTTCTGTGTCAGTAAAAACTTTCATTGTGTGTGTCTATTACTTGATATTGTATGTCTTGTGCAGCATGGCCAAATATGGCCCTTGCACCATAAAACTCTAACAAAATAATTAGACTACATATTGTGATCTAAATGGGTGATCAATTCAGTTTTTGTGCTAAAAAAGCAGGTAAAAACTATCAACACCTTGATAACTTGCTACTTTGAAGAACATTGTCAGATTTTATGAAATTTAGCAAGTGCTGAAATTTGATAATTGCTGCTTACCTCCCTGAATGAATGTGTTGAAATTCATTCTGGGAGGCCGTTGTGGCTCAGTGGGTATGTCCACTGTGCTAGCAACCTTCGAGTTGTAGACGGTGCAGGTTCGATTCCTGTCAAGTGCATTTCCTCCCTGGGTGTATTTCTCTCTTCTGTGTCAGTAAAAACTTTCATTGTATGTATCTATTACTTAATATTGTATGTCTTGTGTAGCATGGCCAAATAGGGCTCTTGTGCCATGAAACCCCTAAAAAACCAACCAAATTCGTTCAGTATTGATTATATGAGATAGCTATTTACTGTATTTTCCTTTCAGTTAGCTAAAAGTTTCATCATGGCATCCCGCAATGTGGATGACTTTTGGACCCATTACCGTATCTTGTGTTTGCAGTCCAAAGTTTGCCCACTTAAAAGTGTCATGAAGTTCATACAACACACTGGATTGTGTTGCCCAGTGGAAGCTATTCGAAAAGAACACTGGCCATTTTTGCTGGAGACTTTGCAAAGTGATAGCAGCTTGTCCAAAGTAGATTTTTCATGTAATCTCTCTCATGCTTCTCAACAACAAACATGTAAGAATTCTGTTTCTCAGTGCCATGATTGTTTAAAACAATATAATTGAGTTTTTTAGATCTTATGTATTGTCAATCAGATCAGATAAAATGGAAACCCAATTTGTTTTTCAATAAGTCTATTTCTTCAGCAGCATTTTGTATTGAATTGATGTGAAGATTAAAAAACATCATTTGCAATATTTAACAGTCTTGAAGCATACATAGGATATTTCTAAAAGACATTAAATAATTTTAAAGTTACTGTCTATCTACCACAAGAACTACTCCCACCTCTAAAGCCGTGCTCAAATAGGAAATGCAAAACGACATGCACAGTTAGGGATGGAGAAAAAAGAGCGAACTGTTCTTTTTCACCTGTTCTTCAAAAAGAACGGGAACAGCCTGTTCCCACTTTTTACAAAAACCTGTTCTCGGTTCTTTTTGTAAAAAGAAACATTGCAATCTTTTTATACTTCGATTTTAAACAGGTGGGAATTTTGCAAAGTTCTCTTTTTCTCGAATTTTCTAAGTTCGCAAAAATCTTTGTATATTGTAAATTATGGTAAGTCCGAAACACAACTGTTCATCCTACAGTTCGAGACTCACTGTTTCCTGTTGATTCATTCATCTGTTCTCTGTCCATAAACCTACTCCCTGCTCTGAGACTACTTCCTGTTTGAGAGCAGGAATCAAATTTACCGAAGGAATCGATTCCTGCTCTCAAACTGATCCTACCCTGTTCTCGGAGCTGTTTTACTTCCTGTTCGGAAAATGATTCCTGCTCTCAAATTGTTCCGACCCTGTTCTCCGTTCTCGGAGCTGTTCTCAGTTCTCAGAGCAGTTCTCTGATCTCGGAGCTGTTCTCCGTTCTCGATGAACGGTTCGCGGAGCTGATCTGGATGACTGCTCCAGGAACTGTTCTCGACTGAACCTAGCCCCGACGTCTGATGAATTTGCGAGGAGATTAGCGTAATAATTGTGAAAATTTATAATTGTTAGGCAATGACATAATGATGAATTTTAATTTTAAACAAATTAATTTTTTTTTAAATATTGCTGATCAAGATTTTGTTGTCCAGTTTTCTCTCTGGTGGTGTCGCCTCTACTCGTATTTACGATTTGCAATGCTTTTAACTTTATTTTAAAACCAAATTTTACAAAATGGAAAGCAAAATTTCAAATGTGTGGACATATTTCACTGTGAAAAGGAAATTCGGATCGGGTGTCATGCTCTCTAAAAGGGATCTCATTAAGTCAGGTATTACGATTTTAAAGACATCTCGGAAATAAGAATCCCACCTTAAAACTAATGTGTTGAAAAGCTAAAGTGATTTTTTTGACTTGTATTTTTAATGTTTTAAACGTGTTTAGATAGATCATATAATATTGACCTATTTTCAAACCAATTTCACTTTCCAAGTGGTAATCCCGGTATGCGTTTCTTGTTTATAATCTTTTATAAAGGGCAACTCCCTATTACATAACGTGATTCAAAATTACCTGGTGTTGTCCTCGGATCTTTCTCTTCGGGGTGGATCACGGACCGTCGTTTTATTGACTTAAATGACCATTTTGTTGACTTAAAAATGACATTAAAATCTAAAAAAAAATATTACTTTCACTTGCGTATTTGTTTTGTCCTAGGCACCTCATATGTTTGGGAAACTACTTGAGATGGTTCAGATTTGGGACATTATTAGTTGCCACTGGGGAGAGAATTTAAACGTTTCGATTTGCAAGAATGTTTTCCAATTTACGGAAAAATTCTGATTTTCTTTTCTCAATTACTGATAGTTTGGCGCAGCTTGAATAGACTTGCCCCTTTCACCATAAAAAATCAATCAACCGATAATAATACGAAGACTCCCGAGTCATTTGTATTTTTTTATATATGCACGCCTATACAAAGTACTAACAAAGATGACGTCAACAAAATTCGGTCCCTGTCTATCGCGAAAACTGCTGGCGCCACATAGTCTATACGAGGAGGGACAGGGCTTGCACATTTCGAGTAGAGAGACATTTGGGAACAGAAGAACAGGTTAAAGAACAGTTCTTTTAAAAAGAATGGAACATCAAAGAACTGTTCACCGAAAAGAACAGTATTTCCCATCCCTATGCACAATCCAATCAGAGCATTTTCACCGCTAGCGCCGGTACCTCTGATTGGTCTGTTCATGTTGCCTTGCACTTCCTATTTGACCACTTTAATTTACTGCCATAGGCTAACTCTAATTCAGTGGTTCTCAACCTTTGTGAGAGTGCTGTCCTGTAAATTTGTTTCATAAGACAAGGGTCCAGTCCCAATAAATTGATTGCAAATATCTTTCCAGCTTTTTCAAGTTCATACAAGAAACTAGAATAAGTATTAATTATGGCACAATCATAAAGAGTATTTGTACAATTATTTATATGGTGTGCACATTGACAGACATAAATTATTTATCAATCACTGGATTAATGAAATCTTGTATCGTATTGTAGTTTCCTCAGGTCAACATCATTGAATTAATTTGTGTAAATATTTATGACACATCTCATTCGGATAATCAAAAATTTATACTAGTTGCGTCACACCTTCAATACCGAAACCCATTTCTTTTCTTGACAGTTCTGTATACCTTATTCATATTAAAATTTAAATCAAGAGGCTTATTACTTTTAAGAAGTCTTACTCGGGTTTTGAAACCTACACACTGCAATGTGAACTTTCAAGTAGACAGTGTTATAAGATTTGGAAACTGATCTTCAATTTCTGTGGGAAAAAAAATTATCTCTTGGTACTTTGCTGATTGGTCACTGATGTTTGTTACACTGATCTTATTTTGGTGTTCTGGGTCTGAGATTTTTAACATATTCACAATTATTATTCTCCAGAAAGTTTCCCCTTTAAAATAAGCATTCATAAAATAATGTTTAGAAAACATTATTTTATGAATAAATAGTCTCGGGAGAATCTTGTAAGGTTCGGGGTAATGGTTGCCCGTGTTTCTCAACCCCTAGGTCGCTGCCCAGCTGTTGTGAAACACTGCTCTAATCTGTTAAGGATGGAATATTTTTCGCCAATCATTCATAAGATATGTAATGTTTTAGCTAAACTGAAACTCTTAACTATTCATGACTAAAGATGTCTGTAAAATCTTTATTTTACCCTTCTAAGCACCATATTTTCTTTACTCACAGGCATCTTTTATTAGGAGAGAGTGCCATTGTGTGTGTAATGCATGTGTGGTTCCTTTTACTGTTCATATTTTAATCAATTGTCCAGTTTTTAACTATCATCATCGAAATTTATTTAACAATCCAATTTTAAACTTGCAAGATTTGGTGGGAGAAAATCCCACCCAAATCTATTTAAATTTTTATACCTAATTGGATTTTTAAACATAAATGTTTTTGTCTATATCTTTTATACCACACCACATTTCATCAGTCATCAATATTACCATCGATATAAAATTCATTTTTACACTTTTTAATTAATATTTTAATCTTGGTTGCTTTCACTGTATTTTAATCTCAATTGACATTTCATATCTACTTTTATTTATTGGTCTGCCTATTATAAATATTTTAACTTTTTTATTGGATTGCATTCTATCTTGTTTTTGGCACAGCTTATCCTTTTCTGGATCTTGCTCAAATCAACCAACCATATTTCTTCCACAAATGACTAAACTACCACCATCACACACTCCCGTGCCTAGTGTCATGAGACACTACCAGTTTAAATATTTGGTTAGGATGAATAGAGCAATCCGCCAAGGTGGCATGTCTATCCAGATTGTTGGAGCATACTACATCTATACAGTAATTACGGGGCCATCGTTGTTTAGTGGGCTCTGCCCATTGTACTGTCAACCTTCCGAGTTATAGGCAGCATAGGTTCGATTCCTGTGGTGCATTCCTCCCTGGATGCACCCCAGGAATTGAATATCATATTGAATCGAACGTATCGTATGTCTTGTGTCTGGTGCAGTATGGCAAAATATGGCCCTTGCACCATAAAACCCCAAAATAACCAACCAACCCTGGATATATTTATCTGTGTCAGTAAACTTTTACTTTGTGTGCATGTCTATTACTTGATAATGCATGTCTTGTGTCTGGTGCCGAATGTAGCCCTAAAACCTCAACTAACCTATACAGTAATTACATCTATACTGTTTTGCCACTCAACATGCAAAACAAAAGTTAATCTTGTGGAATAATCAAGTCCTGATGAGTCTCACTATGCCAATACTTTTGACCCTCGAGCCCATGTTACAAACAATGTTCCTGAGCCATGTGATTTTAAGGTCATTGGCTGGTGTCCTCATATGCAATGATGCTGTGAGGGGGAAGATTGATGTAGGGCAACAGTGTGCCGATTTCACCACAGGAGCGATTTTCCGAATTTATTTTTTTAAACCTTGTTAGGGTAAGATGGAAATTGTGTCTTTGACGACCTAATGCGATCTTTCTCCTTGGTTCCATCAAGGCCGGTGGGGCTCAGTGAGTATGTCCACTATGCTAGCAACCTTCGAGTTGTAGGCAGCGCATGTTCCATTCCTGTCAGGTGCATTACTCCCTGGGTGTATTTTTCTCATATCCGTGTCAGTAAAACTTTCATTGTGTGTGTATGTCTATTACTTGATATTGTATCTCTTGTGTCTGGCGCAGCATGGCCAAGTATGGCCTTTGTGCCAGAAACCCCCAAAACAACCAACCACCAATGGCATCATCTAACAAGATTTTTAATTTCAGCTAAGAAAAAACAGAAAATAATGGACAAATACTTCCCAGTTCCATATGGTTGTTTGGCAACAAATATTTCTGCACTCTGTCGTGCTGTTGGATCGGTTATATGTGTGTCTCGGCGGTTAATAGATGTGAGACTTGAAAATCTTTGTTTAAGTAGAGAAGATGTTGTGATATTAGCAGAGGTAAGTAATTCCATTTTTATAGCTCGTGTGTAAGTTACAAGAAAAACTTCAAATAAAATGTGTGGTTATTTTATACTTAAAATTTCAGGGCTTGTGTAACACTATAATATCCAACATGCTTCATATATTCACATTGAAGTAAGTTTAGAGGTGTGTAAGTGAAGTAAGCCAGGTGCATCTTATGTTTAATTGTATGAAAATACGTTATATTTTAGTTAAATAATAATCTGAATTCGAAAGGATGCTTTAGGCCAGTGGTGCGCAAACTGGGGGTCGCTTGAAAATTTTTATGGGTAGTCAAATTCAAAGAAATTTATTTGACAATAAAAAATATAAGGCTGTTCTTCAACAAGTATCAGGTACCAGTAAAGTAGTGAAATGAGATATTATTTATAAAAAAAGAAATATATTTTTTACAAAAACAATTGTCTGTATTAGTATATAATACCTATTCTTCAGCAACCGGCAAGCGAACAGATAAAAGATAATTGTCAATTTGAGATGTCCTTTACCTGCTCTCCGGTGGGATTCATATACAACTTGGGTTGGTTTAACGTTTAGCAGTGGCCATCTTTACTACAACTCTTTCAATCTAGGTGTGCACCCCTGCTATTTAGTCTTTATACTGTGATCACAGCTAGGACCGTGCAGTTCTTTCCGTCTGCCTCAGTAGTTCGGTTTTGCTGCTTCTTACGTTCATTCAAGTGCATTCTGTTTATACACTGCTTTTGCTAATTTTAAGTAAAATTTGCAATCAGGGATGTACATAACATATTTTTTAAGTATATTACAGTTCAGTAGCATGCTCGGTGGGCAATAATAAACAATTAATTAAAAAAATCAATATAGATATTAAAATGTTTATAAAGAAAAACTGTTTTTTTTAAATATTTTGTATTATTTTTTCATTTTTGATTTTTTCGAAAATCAATTATCCTCAAATGATATTGTACTTGTAAATTAATTTTGTACTTGTTTTGTATTTTTTAAGTAAGCTCCAATATTTGTATATTATGATTCACACTGTAACCTTTGGGTACAATGTAGATGTGTGCTCGACTGGCAACACCAGTTGAGATATTTACTTGCCATGTGTAAATTTTTACTTCAGCGTTTATTTTAATTTTTTATTTTAAGTAGCGAGCATGTGCAATTGGTATGGAGAGATGTTTCTCTTATAATTAAGTTTTCTTTTCTTTAATTCTCTTCTCAATAAGCTACAAATAAACATGATTTATACAGAGTAATCCCGGACTTTATTTTCTTCCCATGTGGTAGCCGCACGTGATTGAACAAACACAAAGAAATGAAATATTGTATATTTATAATTTTGTTTAGTTTTTGTTTTAATACCCTCATGATGGATAAATGGCTAAAAATTGGTACCCAACGTCTAGAAAATGAAAAGAATGACAATACAAATGAGAATGATGGACCAACATCCGATGAACTTAGAAAAACTGTGAATGAATCCAATGGCACTGTTTCTACATAAAAAAATATCGAACGAAATGTGCTATCTAATAAAAAAAATTCAGAAAATATCTAGACGAATTTATTAAATATGGATTTACATATTGCGTTGTTAATGGGAAAGAACATCCGTTGTGTGTTAATTGCAGGGATAAATTAGGAAATAAAAGTATGAAACCTGCTAAATTAAAAAGACATTTGGAAACCAAACATAAAGAATTAGCAAATAAATCTGAAACATTTTTTAAAAAATGAGCTGAAAGTATGAAAAATTTAATGTATTTTTGAAAAAATACACAATTCCTGAGAAGGATTTACTGGCATCCTTAGAAGTTTCATATTTAATAGGAAAAATTTTGAAACCACATACAATTGAAGAATCACTCATTCTTCCTTCAGCAATTAAAATGACATCAATTATGCATGGAGAAAAATATGGTAATGATTTAAAAATGATACCATTATCAAGAGATATCGTTTCTCACCGAATTTCCGCCATATCACGTAATATAGAATCAGTTCTGTTAAATCGATTACAAAACTTTCCTGTATTTGCTCTACAACTTGACAAAACTACTGACATTTCTAAACTGTCTCAATTGTTTATGTGAGATACGTTTATGAAGAAGACATCAGAAGATTTTTTATGTTGTAAAAAATTGGAAGGAAAAACAAATGGAGAAGTATGGAGAGAAAATATTTGAAATTATTAATAGATATTTTGAAACAACTGACCTTACCTGGAGACTGTGTCGCGGTTTGCACTGATGGTGCTGCAGCATTAACAGGTAGTAATAAAAGACTAAGAGGGTTAATAAAGAAAATTGCTCCCCATATAGTATTCAACCATTGCATGATACATAGACAAGCTCTTGTTGCAAAAGACATTGATGAAGAATTGCAGAAGATATTACAGGATGTTGTTATTGTAATTAATTACATTAAAAGCAACAGTGCCCTAAACAGTCGTCTCTTTTCAATACTCTGTAATGAGGTGGGTTCTGTGTATGAGACATTATTACTACATACCGAAGTCAGATGGCTATCACGCGGCAAAATACTGCGACATATTTTCGATTTGAGAAACGAAGTTTACATTTTTTGGTAGAAAAGAAACATTGGTAAGTTCATTCATTAATGAAGATTGGCTCGGAAAACTGAGTTACGTGGTTGACATTTTCGAAAAACTTAACGATTTGAATTTAAGTCTAGGGAGAGAATACAAACATATTTTAATATCGAGCAGTAAAATTGAAGCTTTTAAGAATAAACTGATACTATGGCAAGGAGAATTGAACAAAAACAACACAGACATGTTCCCGTGCTTTTCAGAATTTACTAAAGAAAATAATATAGATTTCTTGATATTTGAAAACACCATTTCCCGTCATGATAAAATTGGGAAAAAACTTTTCGAAAAATTTCCAGATAATGAATTAGGTTGAATACGTGATCCATTTTCGTTTGATACTTTTAAATCCAATATCTCTAAGTGAAAAAGAACAGTTACTTTATGTTTCAAGCGACGAAACACTGCGCATTCAATTTAAGTCTCTGACTTGCCAAAAATTTTGGTTATCAATTGGAAACGAATATGCCGATTTGAAGAAAAAGGTAATTAATATTTTGATTCGGTTTGCATCGACCTGCTTATGTGAAACCGGCTTTTCAAAGTTAGTTGCCATTAAAACAAAACATCGATCTCGATTGGATCCAGAGGATTTCCAATACAGATCCGAACATAGAAGCAATCATGAGCTCTTTGCAAGCGCATACCTCACATTGAATTCTTATGTTGTAAGTTTTTTGAAGTATTTTCCATTCAAAAATATTTTTACCCATATGCATAAATAAAACCATTGCTTCATAAAATTATGTGTTTTATTCAGACCTCTTATAAAAGACAAACATAAGAGCAAATCCCCAAAAGAATTCAACTTTAATTACGTTGATGATTAAAAAACCGTCTATTGTCTATGTAGGAGTCGTGACAAAATTGGGTGGCCGGAAATGAAAATAGTTTGCGCAGCACTGCTTTAGGCATTCTAGCTTTGATTTCTGTTTGATTCTAATTAGAGTAGGGACCCTCAATTTATAATTGCAGGGCTGCCACAGGAGACTTTTAGCTACTATTTATTTATTTATTTTTCTATTTTTCAACCTTGGTGATTTAGGGTATCCTTTTAAGCAAAATCCATCTCAATAGTTACAGGTCCTCATCTCAAAGTTTAGTCCTTTCTTTTAACGCCAATTTCTAAGTTTTAGTGCCAAGCAAGGCAGCCAGGAAGATTAAAACAAGGAAAAGATTAAATGTGAAAATAATTTGTATCATCACTTGACTACTTTATTTTAAAATAAATGTAATAACTTTTACCATGTTTTAGGGATTTTTTCACTTATGTGGTTTCAGAGCAGATAATCTTCCATTTGCATAAACCATAAGCACTCATGAAGATTTTTTTCAAAGGATCAATCAAGTTTGGCATCAAGCTTCCAGTTCACTGTATGACTACACTTTAACTGAAGCAGTTTTAATTTTAGCCTGAAGATGATTGTTCATGGAAGTAAGGATTATAAACTGCTTAATTAAAAATTTAAAATATATCCTGTTCCATTCATTACTAGGAAGCTAGTCAAAGTATTTCACATACACTGGCACAAGAACTTTATCTGTTGCTCAATGGCTAGTAACCTATGAGTTGTAAGGGGTCTCAGATTCAAGATTGTCGAGTGCTTTGTGGCTTCAATGTCATCGACCTTTGCCTCTATTGTTTGAGTCTTAGATTTTGCTTATTGGTAGTCAGAAGGGTAGGGTTGTTGAGGCTTAGAAATTGTAGAGATTAGAAATCAGTTGTAGTTTTGTTTTCAAATGCTCGGGTCATCAGATTCTATTCCTCCCAGGGTTCTCTTTCCTGTGTCAGTAAAACTTTTCTTGTGTGTATGTCTATTTTGCTTGATGTGGTTTGGTTCAGCTTGGCCAAATATTGCTCTTGTGCCATAAAATCTAAAACTAACCAAAACATTTCAGGGAAGATATACATGTACTCGGAAATGAAATTCATCTGAATGTTTGTGTTCTTATGTCATTTGTTTAGCTTTCTGATTATTTTGTTTAGTAAAAATGTAATTTTCTTTCCAGAGTCTCAGCTGTTCCAAAATTAAAATCTTGTCCTTTGCTGACAGTCAAATTGACGACGAGTCCTTTGAAAGTGAGCATCTTTATTTATTAAAATTGATTTTTATGTAATATACTTTGCTCTTTACTTTAAATTTTAAGCCTATGTATTTTTAAACTAATATTTAGTATACTCAAAAATTCTCCTTTTTATTGAACGTATATTGTATCTCCCATTTGCATATGTGGCCAATTGATAACAAGATGTAGATAGGAAGCATAATGTACAATCAATATTGTCTTACTATTTTCCATCAAGTTACATCTTGATAACGAATCCGGCGTATTAACGTCGCCAATTCCACGATATCTTTCTTCTGTAAATCAGTGAAGCAATGCACACCCAAAATGAACATTAGATTAATCACAAATTTTCTATAAGATAGTTCTAAAAATGTTCCCTCTGGTGCAGTTGAACTAGATTTGCTCCAAAGTCTTTCTCATCAAGGCAAATGAGCACTTATTGGAGTCAGCTAGGTGAAAACGATTCAAGTAGGCCTGAGTTACAATGTGGCCTACTCTGGCTTTAGCAGAAAAATGGCAACTGCTCTAGGGATTGTTTTGAAGTAATGGATGTCATTATGCTCACTCTGGAATTGAAAAGATGGCTATTCATTCCAGTGTTCCTCTATAAAGTATGCCAAAGTGATCTAGCCTCTCCTGACCCTACCTGGAGAGGGTAGTTGCTGACAAATCAACTGGGCCTATTGTAGGTGACATTTAGCTAACGTATCAGCCATTTCATTGCCATGCACTTTGCAATGCACAGGAACTCACTGCAAAGTGAGGTCTTTGTCTTTTAATTTGATAAGAAGCTGTCTGATTTCCTCAATTCTAAAAAGAGTAGTTGCCTGAACTATTTTCCATCACTTAGTTTTTTTAATTTTCATCTTGCAACTATTTTATGTACAGTTTTGTCATTGTATTTTTGGATTTGTATTGACTATGAAAATATCTTAACAAAGCATAACCTTAATAACATCCGATATTTTACTGCATATTTACATGTGGAAAATCTCATCCCTTCCAACATTTGCTATCCACAGTCATCACATAACATAATCCTGCATTCCCTTTTCAGATCTTTTGAATTAGAAATTAACCTCTGTTCATTTTCAAGCCAATTTTATGAAAGTGGTCACAGAATTCATGTTGGGGTTTACACATAAACAAATTGAAATATTTATGAGGAAATTTACTGCATAGTTGCTGTTGGAGATTGGTGCACCTTGTATACTTTTTCACACATGATGTCATGGTATGGGTCTATTTGGCTCAGGGTGTATGCCCACTGTGCTACAAACCTGCGAGTTGTAGGTGGTGCATATTCAATTCCTGTTACTTGCCCTGAGTGTATTCCTCTCAGTCAATAAAACTTTCCTTGTGTATGTGTCCATTACTTGATACAGGCTTGATTCCTGTCAGGTACAGGCCTCCCTGGGTGTATTTCTCTCTTATGTGTCAGAAAAACTTTCCTTGTGTGTGTATGCCTATTACTTGATGTTGTCTGTATTGTGTTTGGTGCAGCATGGCCAAATATGGCCCTTGTGTCATAAAACCCAACCAAACATGGTATGTAAAAATAATAGTGAAGTAGAAAATAACGTAAGAAAAATTAGCAACAGCCTTCCTACTTCTGGGCAACTGTATATATCACCTTTTCATTTATTTTATTTTTAGCAGTAGCACTTGAAATACATTCATTCACTAAAGCAAACACTCAGCACAAAAACATGGTAGACAAGGGACAAAACATCAAAATAAAATTTAAAAAAAAACAGCAGTTAATCCGTCTACTCTGTAGGCTTTGAAATAAATCTCTTGCCTTCCAATATCTTTGCAAAATGCCTCCCTAAGATTTTGGGCAAACCCTAAGGCCTTTTCCATTTGTAATCACACAGAATAGCATAAGCAAAGCTAAGTTTGAGGCTAAATTATTTATTTTGCTTAGCTCTGACAAACTTTGGTCTCCCCATAATCTATGAAATTAATAGATTTTTATTGCATCACACACACACACACATTCAATGTGTGTTATAGACATTAAATGTTACTGTAGGAAATTAAAAAGTTTTGAAATCAGTTTGATCAAGTGTAAGGGCTTTCAATATACATGGGTGGCACCTATGTATAATGTATCCCTCAGTAGTAAGTTTGCACTCTTGTTTCTTCGTGTCTAATTAACTCTTGCATAACAAAAAATGACCATGGAGCTATAAACAAAACCATGCTTAGTTCAACAGAGTTTGAATCCCTTTAATCCACTAGTAAATCTTAATTTAATTCACTCACTGTGTGGCAGATTATAATAGAACAGCAAACCAGACCTGGATCAAATTCTTAAAATCTGATTTTCTAATAAATTAAGTTCTTGGTGCAATATTTTTACCGCAATTTCAAATTTGGGTCATGTTTTTCATCTATTAAGTCATAAGTAATTAGACATTGCAATGATCTGTTTTGAAAATATCTGCTTTACATAACATAATGTGTAAGCAATGTAATGCTGTTTTCTTCTCATCTTTCTAGTATTGTGCCAAAAGTTGTATAGTTCACAAGTTTCTTATCTCAACTTGAGTTCCTGCCATATAAGCGGAGAAAGATTGAAATCTCTGTGCCGTCTTATGAAGGTATATTTATGTATTTTATCTGTTCATCGCTGCTTTAAAAACCATATTTATATGCATATGCATCTGGTCTACTAAATTAATGTTCATTGAAACTTGTCTGTTTGTGTTATCCGATTTTAAATTCAATTAAAGTATAATATTTCGTTTTGGCTAATTGAAAGCTGAGTGAGTTAATATTGAGAAGTATACTGTCCAGTAAACCTAGTTACTGAAAATGTTAATCACAATATTCAGGGGAAGAATTTTGTACAGTATTTGAAATGTAAGGTTCATTAGCATAATGATTAATCATCTGAATTCCTTTAGTGAACGTACATGTCAAACCAGTTAGAGTATGAATGTTTAATGAATATTGCTGACTGAAAACACTGCCACTCCATATAAGCCTTCAAATTACATGAAATTAAGAAACCTAAATTTGAATTACATAAATCATAGAATCAATAATCAAATTATTATTTTGTTATGAATGATGTCTGATTAAAGCTATTTTGTCTTGTAAGCATGTTTGAATTAACAACAGGCTATATGTAAAAAATATGCATTTATGTAACAGTTGATTTTGTTATATTACGTTCACAGGGCTGCCACATGTGACTTTTTGCTGCTGTTTTTAACTTGTCGACTAGGGGTATGTTTTTAAGCCAAATCGTCTCAAAAGATCTTATTTTTGAAACTCATGCAACTTTTCGAAAATTTTGGTTACTTTTTTGAAAATTCACCAAAGGTCAACAGAAATTTAGTCCCTCCCCTTTTTTTAACTAATAGTGTAAGAAAAAATATTTTTATAATTTTTCTTAGGGGAGAAGATTTTCCCAGGGATGGCAATTTCGATGTTTTGGCGTCAAACTATGGCAACCTTCGAGTTGCTGGTGGCGCAAGTTGGATTCCTGTCAAGTGCATTCCTCCCTGGATGTATTTCTCTTCTGTGACAGTAAAACTTTCATTGTGTGTGTGTCCATTACTTGATATTGTATGTCTTGTGTCTGGCGCAGCATGGCCAAATATAGCCCTTGCGCCATAAAATCCCTAAACCAATCAACCATGGCCACCACAAAAGAAAAACATCAAAATCCATTTACTAGATTGTCATGAAAACCTTATTAAGAAAATATTTAGTTTAAAATTTAAACTCCTCAGCGAGATCTTCAATGTCTGTTTCATACTTAATTAGCACACTTTTGTTTTAGGCAATCCATTTTGTACCTGAACAACTAAAATCAGATTTAAGAGGAAACTTTTTTCTATGGTTTCTAGGAATTTATGCTATTTCACAAGTGGCTGTTGCAGCCATGTAATCATAATTTCATTTTACGTTGTGTGTGAATGATGCCTGGTTAAAGCTATTTTCTCTTGTCAGCATGTTTGAATGAATCACATTCTACATGTAAAAATAATATGCATTTATGTACCAATTGCTTATATCCACTAACTTGATTGCTTTTTTTGTCAGTTCAATAAAAGCAGAAGATCCAAAGATATGTATTTCATGGGTTTGCGCAGTCGCACTCCACTCCTCGATGAAATGAACGGATTGAATAGAGTAACTCTGAATGATAATGACTTCGGTGATGAGGGAGTAGAAATGATTATGGAATACCTAGAGGATGACCTGTGGATTAAAGGTACTTAAATTATTATGACTTAATAGCAAATGAAAGTCAGGAGTGGTGTAGGCAATCTATCTACTTATTCATCAGGATTAATGCAGTGTTGCAGTTGCGCAAGCTTAGTAATGAAACAGAAATTCCAGGAAAATAGTTTATAAAACCAAAGGTTAAGCTTAATGTGATACATTAGAGGGTACTTTTCAGTTATCTTAGGTCACCTTTACTTTGCAACAAGAGGGACATCTTCAATGCCATTTGCATTTAGCCATGCTTTCCATGGTTTTACTTGTGATCATCGATCACATCATTTTCGCACTCTGCTTTTTCTGCAGTTTCTCAGTTAAGTGTTTAGTAACTAAAAATGACGTGGTACTGCTAGACGCCACTTAGATACATTTTTAGCGGAGTTTTCTGTAAAGGTCGCACATGAATCTTAAGTGTTGTGGTGGAATGCACCACACAATCAGAAAGGGAAGAAGAAATTATAGAGACATGGATATTAATTCTCATACTCATGAAGGTGTGGACTGGTGCAATGAATAACGAGGGAAGCAGAATAAATAATAATAATAAAAATTAATCACAAATTAAATAAACATAATACACTGACTAGTGAACCAACAGTCTTTTCTCAAAATAAAAAGGCTTAGCTTTAATTCTAATATATCAATCTTCCTTGGAAGCTTGGGGCCATCGTGGCTCAGTGGGTATGCCCACTGCTCTAGCAACCTTCGAGTTGTAGGCGGCACAGGTTTGATTCCTCTCAGTTGCATTCCTCCCTGGGGTATTTCTCTCTTCTGTCAGTAAAACTTTTATTGTGTGTCTGTCTATTACTTGTATTGTATGTCTTGTATCTGTGCAGCATGGCCAAATATGGCCCTTGTGCCATGATACCCTAACAAACCAAGCTTGGAGAGTGGGGTGCCAGCTCAGGTGTGGCCTCGTCATCTGATCGTGGTGCAAAATTACATGGTGTTGTCCTCAGATCTTTCCCTTCTGGTCTGATCCCGGACAGTCACCCGTTGCGTTGCTCCAGTGTGAAGTTAATTAAAATATCTACCTAAATCAGTCTTCCCTTGATCGCTGCATTCCAAAGACCTCTGAATTCTCATCTCGCACATGCAGCACGACTGAAGGAAGAAAACAAATTTATTTTGATCCATTGCCAGAGCCACATGACTAATTTTCATACGAGTCTGATGCCACCACAAAATAAAGTAATGAATAGTTAAAAGTTAATCTGATAGGGAGTTAAGGATTTATAGGAAGATTATTGGATTAGGGAACCTACTAAGAAAGTTTATTGGCAGAAAAGGCAGGGTTTCTATTAAGGAAAAACTTGCAGGAATTGAAAAGTACCAAAGGTTAAATTTATATAAAGATGTATTGTGGATCAGATTGAGAAGGATGATTGGGAATGAATTGGAAGAATGATGATTTATATAAAGATGTATTGGGACTATAGCAATGTTACAAAGACTAGTGGGCGAAAAGAGAATATAAAATGGAGATATACTGGAAGATTGATGGATTTATCTGTGGTGAAAATTTTGTTTTAGGGGTTAAATTAAGTTTTCATATATATTCTACGTTGTTGCTGATTTGATGAATTTTTACTGCTTCACTTGTTAATAATTCTGACTTTATAAATTTACCAAGCAATATGCAACATCTGAATTTTCTAGATACATAACGTTCAACTACAGAATTGTATGCTTTTGCTAAACAATCTGTCGTAAACTTTTTTGTTTCAGATCAAAGTTTCACTCTTAAAAACACCCAGCTTTTGTATCTTTAATTCCATCAACTGGTATTAAATTTGTCTCAATCTTTAAATATATTTCATGTATGTGGCATAGAAATCGAGTTATTTGTTTATTTTTTTAATGATAAACAACAGGTATAAACATTTTAAATTCTACCTCTATGGGATTCATTCGCCATTTTGCCACTTAGTTTAAACATGTTTGATTTGAGTTATAGAGCTACATAACGTGAAAACTGCACGTAAGATCTCACCATGAATTGAACTATTGAGAAGTCTTATTATGAAGGCAATGGGAAATTTGAAAGGTAGAAATTATCACAGGAAAGAAAAAGTCAGTGAATGCGAGACAGAAAGTAGATCCAGATGTCAAAAAATTCGAAATTGACTTTGAACAAGGAAATGGGATGAAATTTAAGTGGTCTTTCAGAATCTAACTGGTAACATGACTGAGGTGTACTTTTTGCCATATATTTCATTTTAAATAATAATTTATAATTTTTTGGATAATTTCATTTCATTTAGAGGTTTAAAACCCATATATGTGTGATTATCGATATTATGTTCATTAAAAAAGGGATTGAAATGTGAATAACGACTGCTTTGCCAACAATAGACGTAAGCAATTAAAGTTTAGCTTAGATTTCATACTAGTTGATGACTAATTTTTGAACAATTAACTTTTCATTAACTACCAATCTATTCATTTTCTATTTTGTATGGGGCAGTGGTGGTCCGGTTGGAAGAGTAATGGATTAGAAACCAGAGGGTTGCGAGTTTGAATCCAACCAAACGCCGTCGTGTGCAAAGAGGGCTGGTGCATGTCAAATTTGTCGTGGCCTCAAATGTCCTCACATTGGTGCTGTAGTTAGTAGTAGAATGGGTACCAGCTCAGGTGTGACCTCGTCACCTGACCGTGATTCAAAATTACTTGGTGTTGTCCTTGGTCTTTCCCTTGGGGATTGATCCCAGACCATCGTCAAAAGCCCATTGTGTTGCTCTAGTGTGACGTTAATTAATTATCATTACCACCACCATCTATTTTGTATGAATTTTTTTTCAATGCATCTGTTTCATTTGCTTTTATTTGTATTGTTTCAGTTTTGGATTTTCAAAAGTGTGGAATAGGAAATGAAGGTGCAAAATGCATATTAAATGCTTTGAAGTCAAATGTTACATTCCAAGCAATAGATCTCAGACTTAACAACATTGGTAAGTCTTTTACCAACAATTAATAACTTTTAGCTGGCCTATTTGTATGATCTACTTATCTTGGAATATGTTTCAGATAAAAGCTACATACTGAAAATTACTTTGCAATTGAGCTTAAACAACTCTGGTAAAGAATTGATGGTTAGTATTACCTTTTTTTATATATCTGATTGAAAGAAATGTGCTTTAATAGATATGCATATTTTTGTCACTTAAATTAATTTGACCGCTTCAGGTTTTCCTTAACTATCACAAACCAGTGGTTTTTCTTTCATTTCAAGAATTGATACCTAAATGTTTGATCTAGATGTTTAAATAAGTATATTGTGTTATCTAGTTTTAAGTATATTGTGTTAATAATCTACTAAAGTGTGCAATTATCCACTTCAATAGACTATTAATCATCACCAAATTATGTTTTTTTTTAAGGTAACTGGGAAGAAAGTTGTAAATTTTAAGAATATAAATTAAAAATATGTATTTATGTGCTTTTTGTTTGACTTTAGTAAAATATGTATTTATGTGCTTTTTGTTTGACTTTAGTAAAATATGTATTTATGTGCTTTTTGTTTGACTTTAGTAAAATATGTATTTATGTGCTTTTTGTTTGACTTTAGTAAAATATGTATTTATGTGCTTTTTGTTTGACTTTAGTAAAATATGTATTTATGTGCTTTTTGTTTGACTTTAGTAAAATATGTATTTATGTGCTTTTTGTTTGACTTTAGTAAAATATGTATTTATGTGCTTTTTGTTTGACTTTAGTAAAATATGTATTTATGTGCTTTTTGTTTGACTTTAGTATGTCTTTTCAGTTAGATCTAGGTCCTTTGTGGTCACCAAGAACACTTACTATAAGGACGCCCAGACGTCGTCTTTTCAGAACAAAAGTAAGAAGGTTAACAGTTTTAAGAAAATTCTACTGTATAGCCAAACATTTTTATGTAATTTTAATACTTTTCGTTTTAATTCTTTCATATATACAAGGTTTGTTAAAAAATATCTGACCTTTATTAATAAAAAATACTCGTATTCAGATACAACAATCTTACACTAATCTCTTCAAAGTAGTCCCCTTAGGCTGCCACACACTTCTCTCAACAGTTCTGCCACTGTCGGAAGCAGCGCTGGAACGCCTCTTTTGAGATAGCTCGCAGCTGGTCTGTCACATTCTGCATGATTCTTCTCTGGACTGAAATCTGGTCCTTTCAGGGACATTTTCAGCTTGGGGAAAGCCAGAAGTAACACAGAGCCTTGTCGTGAGAGTAGGGAGCCTGACAAAGCACAGGTGTGTTTCGTTTGGCCAGAAAACTATCAAATGTGAAGAACGTGCAAGTGCGTTATCGTGATGGAGTTGCCAATTGCCCGCTTGGCCATTTGTGTTCTACAGTGTCATGAAGGCGATGCAGAACCTCTTGGTAGTACTCCTTGGTGATGGTTGTGCCGTGTGTGGTGTGTACTCTTGAACCACGCCAGTGGAGTCAAAAAAAGACAGTCAGCATGATTTTGTCATTGCTGCGGTCCTGCCTTGCTTTTTTTTACCTCAGGGATGTTGGATGCTTCCATTGTGATGACTGCAACTTGGTTTCTGGGTTGTACCCTTAAACCCAGAACTCATCGCCAGTGATCACTGTTGAGGAAGTTGGAATCAGTGTTCAGTCTCCAGCATGTCCTGTGCAATCTCCAAACGGAGTTGCTTCTGCTCGATCATTAGCAGCTTTGGCACGAACTTCGCTGAGATTCTCCTGAAGCCCAACTCCTCAGTCAAAATGGAATGAACAGATCCAATGCTGATGCTCGCTTTATCTGCAAGTTTTCTGATCAAGATTCGACGATCCTGGATCACCAGGGTCCTCACTTGGTCAATGACAATCTCATTTCTGGATGTTGAGGGCCTACCAGAACGTGCTTCACTCTCCAATGATGTGCTGCCATCTTTGAAGCGGTTGTACCACTCCTTTATCTGTGTAGTGCCCATTGCTTCATCCCCGAAGGCCTGTTGAATTTTGCAGATCGTTTCCACTTGGTAATTGCCAAGCTTTACACAAAATTTAATGCAGTAGCGTTGTTCAAGTTTTTTTGTCATTTTGTCAAAACCGAAAATCCGACGGCGCTCACTTACACTTCCTCACTCATCGGCGGTTTGCTGGCGACTGACAGCTTCTGCAGGCGGGAATAAATTCAAGCATGTGCATTAGTATCGCCTACATACGTGCACCAAACCACGCCACCCTAGCTTCATTTGTTTATGCACAAAAAATTATGGTCGGAAATTTTTTGAACAAACCTCGTATGTAGCCTTCAGGGGCACATCTCCTTTGGTGTGTACTGGCTTCACGGTACTCTAGTGATCTTATCTTTTCACTTGGGTTTTACTGTTTTTAGTAAACATGGGTGTAGCACTCCCAGAATACCCAAGCAATCTTTTTTGCTTTCATCCCATTCTATTCCCAAATCCCTCTTTCCCTTTCATGACATTTTTTGCATGAAGTTTCTGTCTTGTGTTTAGGAAAGCTTGGGCAAATATGGTCCTTGTGCCATAAAACCCCAAATAACCAACCATATATATCATTGGGTTACTGCTAAAACAAGATAACTCAGTTTCTTCTTTTTTTAGTTAAGTATACTTTCATATATAATTGTGTGTACTATGTTGTGCAAAAACAAGATAACTCTACTGTGAGCCTTTCAACTGTGAACTCAACTTGAAACCTATCAAGTACATGCACACAGCAGAAATAGTTTACAGCACCTTATTATGAGTTAAAGTGTACTTAACTCATAATAAGGTGGTAACTCTAACACATGGTAACTTTAAAAAATAGAGTTAGCTTGTTTTTGTTGTAATCAGATAATATACATGCCATAGTAACAGAAATCAAAGTCGCGGTCGTGACTCGAGTGGTGTAGGCAGTCGGTCGAATCATCCATCGGGGTGTGCATAGTGTTCAAAATTCACAAATGGAGAGGCAGAAAATTCAAGGAAAATAGTTTATTAAATCCTTCAATAAAGTTGACAAGTTGTAACATAGTACATAGAGCACCTCTGTATTGTGTTTAGAACAGCTACGAGCTTCTTATTCTAAGGGGCACGTAAAAGAACGAGAAGTTAAAAATGAGTCTGCTAGGAGTCATTGGGATTTAGAGGAAGATTATTGGACCAGGGAATCTATCAAGAAAGTTCATTGGTAGAAAGTCGGCGTCTTAACGAAGAAGCGAGTCGATCTTGCACCTGCAATTCGAAAGGGAGAGAAATATTTCGAGGGAGGGGTCCATCTGAAGTCAAGGTTACTGAGGTGGACAGAGTTCAAAGTCGAAAGTGGTTGGCAAGATATATTGACCACATGGCTAGCAGCATGAAAAGGGGAACATTAAGGAACTTTGTCATAATAACAGAAATTATAAAAGCTTGCAGTCGTGGCGAGAGTGGTATAAGGCAACTAGAGAAGAATCCATTGGTGCTGAGTGTAATGTTGGTTTCACAAATGGAAAGGCTGAAAATTTCATAAAAATAGTTTATTCAATACAAGACAAATGGTATCATCTTAATGCGTGTAGGTGTTGGATATTTGGGACAGCTCTGAGCTCCTTATTCTAAGGGACTCATGAAAGAATTAATAGTTTACAATGAACTTGCTAGGGAGATAAGGATTAAGAGAAAGATTATTGGATCAAGGAAGTTCAATGGTAGAAAGTCGGCGTCTTAACGAAGAAATAAGCTGATTTTGCACAAGTGATTCGAAAGGAAGAGATAAACATTTCCAGTGAGCAGATCCGTCAGAAGTCTAGGTTAGTGAGATGGCTTGAGGTGAAAGGTGGTGGCAAGATATATTGAATACATGGCTAGGCTGTGTGAAAGGGAAACATTAAGGGGCTTATCTGGTGAGAATTGTATTTAGGGGACCTATAAAAATAATTTATTGGCAGAAAAAAGGAGTTTCTGTAAAGTCTCGCATACGTTTTAACTGTCATGGTAGCAATCAATAAGAAACAACTTGAATTTTAGAATAATTAAATGTGTTAGTCCTCATGTCATCCACACCATATTGCATGTTTGAAATGATGCCTAAAATTAACCCACCCAAAGCAATTCTCACCGCAGATCAGTTCCTAAACATTCTCTTTTCACTTCTAATCTTTGTCACCTCTTTTAGCCATGTGGTCAATACATCTTGTCACCCACTTTTGCCTTTGAGCCATCTCTCTAACCTTGACTTCTAAATGACCCTTCCCTTTAAATGTTTGTCGCATCCTTTCAGATGCTCTTTCATAAAGATACCGACTCTGCCTATGAACTTTCTTGATAGATCTCCTGGTACAATAGGACAGTGGTGGCCTGGTTGGAAGAGTAACGGATTAGCACCCGGAGGGTTTCATGTTCGAATCCGACCAAAGGCCGTCGTGTACGAGGGGGCTGGTACGTGTCAAATCTGCAGTGGCCTCAAATGTCCTCACGTTGGCGTGTGAGTGGTGTGGAAGTTTAGAGAGTGGGGTTCCAGCTCAGGTGTGACTTCGTCACCCGACTGGGGTTCAAAATTATGTGGCGTCGGTCTCGATCTTTTCCTTCGAGTTTGATCCCGACTGTTGCCAATAACCCGTTGCGTTGCTCCGATGTGATGTTAATTAAATACCTACCTCTGGTCCAATAATCTCTTAATCCTTACCCCTAGCGAGGTCATTTGTAACTTTTCATTCTTTTATAAGCTCTTTATAATCAGATGCACAGCCATCCCAAATATACTGCACTCAACAACGAACCCCTCCGCACGTCGTGATGTTACCACTTGTCTATTCAAGTATCAAATAAACTATTTTTATGGAATTTTCTGCCCCTTCCATTTGTGGAACCAACGCTTCGCTCGGTCCCAATGGATTTATTCCCAGATTGCCTTACTCCATGACTGCATCTTTGATTTCTGTTATGAAATATGTATCTATCCTTTCTTGCAAAATACGTCTATTTTCTTCCGTATTACTATCTCTTTCAGGCTTATTTTATCCTTTTATTTTTATTCATTGTGGTTGTGAATGCTGTTTCTAAAAGATATTACTTAAAAGCATTTTTCATACGAACCAATTTAAAGCATTACATTCAGCTAGTAGGATCATATATCAGTTTTAAAATTACCGTGATAGAATCATCTTTTTGTAGTTAATTTTCACCTGAGAAAGATTTCACTTCAGAAATGATCAATTTTTAATTATTTTTCGATACATTTTTATTCTTTATTTCTAGGTTCTAAAGTCTCCTCCTCCAAAAGTAAAAGTGCTTCAAAAGAAACCTACGGGGTAATTAGTTTCCTTTTAACACTAATACTTTCTGTTATCTGATCTTTGTTGTGTTCGTTTTGCATCAACTCATTTCCATGTTTGATGCATCTCATTATTAGTATTGTATGTCCTATGTCACTGTTAGATACTTCATAATTTCAAGGCAGTTTCAATTTTTTTCTACCATAATTATATTAAATTTAAATAGGAAATTTCTATAATGTGTGAACAAAATCAGTTCAAAGTGATGAATTTGTGCCATTACTCTTGTACTAGCCTACTGTCTTTACAATTCAAAGATATTGACCAAGTCGATCGAAATGGAGTGCTTTATTTGTGAGAGAGAGTCAAAAATTATCCACACTTTATTTTTCAATCTACGCAGATGTAGGGGTTGAACGAGTTCGTCATTTTTCTACATAGTCTCCTTCCTTTTCGATGCACTTAGTCCTGTGGTCCACAAGCTTGCGTATTCCCTCCAAGAAGAAGGTTTTTGGTGGGTCGCCCAACCATTCATGCACTTCTTTGTCCGTCTAATCTGCAGAGAACATGCTACATTGTCAACAATAACTCACCGGTTTGCCAGTACCATTTCTTGAGCTTGCCGAATCTTCTCGTCAGTGGTGGAGGTTGACTGGCGTCCCACTCCTTCGTGCATCACGCTTGTCTGGCCTCTTTTAAGCTTCTTGATCCACTCATACACACTTCTGCATGGTAGAGCACTGTCCCCGTATTGTGTTGTAAGCCTCCGGTGAATTTCAGCCCCTGGCACACCTTCCGACCCTAGAAATCAGATCTCTTTATTCCTCCTCGGTGCACACTGCTAGCGGAGCGGCCATGTTTACACTGAATCAAAAGCAAGAAAAATGACGTTATCAAGGTGAAACTTCAGTAACGTGACAACAGGAGTATTAACTCTAAGCATGCATGTGCTGAAGAAAGTGTGGATAATTGTTTGACTTACACTCGTAGATTAATTAATTAATATATACATTATGTAGAACTTTTTTATCCTATGCCAATCTCTGGCCAATAGGCCATCAGTCGACGAGCAGCCGAATAGAGTTCTGAAGTGGAAAAATATGGCTTAAAAACACTGTCAACAGTATTAGAATTTGCAATTCTATTGTCAGGAATTGCTGTGGTCTCCAGTCATTTCGTCCAGTTTGCAAAGGGGACCGATAGCATGGATATGACAGTTGGGAACATCATAGCTCTGATTACAAGAGAGGACCACGGTAGTCCTATTAGAAGAATGACAAATTAGTAACCAGAGGGTTGTGAGTTCGAATCGAATCAAAGACCATTGTGTACATGGAGGGCTGGTGCTCATTACACCTGTTGTGGCCTGAAATGTCCTCACGTTGGCATGATATGGAAGTTTTGAGAGTGGGGTGCCAGTTACTGTATGATCTTGTCATCTGACCGTTATTCAAAATTACGTGGTATTTCTTCTGTAGGTAGGTATTTAAGTAATGTTGCACTAGAGCACAACACAACGGGCTATTACCGACGGTCCAGGATCAAACCCGAAGTTAAAGGCATGAGGACAGTACCACATAATTTTTAATCATGGTCAGATGAAGAAGTCACACCTGAACTGGCACCCCATTCTCCTAACTTTCACACCATGCCAACGTGAAGACATGAGACCCCAACAGATTTAATGTGTACCAGCCCCCTTTGTGCACGATGATCTTTGGTTGGATTCGAACTCACAACCTTCTTGTTGCTAATCCGTTGATCTTCCAACCGGGCTACCACGGCCCGTGGTATTTCCTCGAATCTTTTCCTTCCGTTTTTATCCTGGACCGTCGCCAAAAGCCCGTTGCGTTGCTCCAGCGACGTTACTTAATTACCTACCTGATTACAAGAGATTGACCATACCATCTTCACCCTCCAGAAACAGAATCTTTTCTAAAAAGAAAACAAAATACAAAAAATCGTAACTCCCACACTGCCAATATTGGCACATTATAGCTCGAAACACAGACTTGAGGCTCCAACTCCTACAATACATGATTCTTAAGTTAAGCACATTTAAGTAGTAATAACGCCATGTCTACCACCTGCTACAAAAATTTATTTTGTATGGGTGTAGATATCTCTTAATTTCACTTCAAAATTAAGGGAGGCAGTGTTTTGTAATACTCATTCTGATAAAGTGAACAAGCCTTGATTATTCAATTTGCTTAGCAATTCTGTTCTCTAGTTTCTTTTTATTTAAGACTAATTGGTTTTTTAATTATTGTAATATTAATAGATATTCACTCAGTTGCAGGTGTGAGAAAAGTACTTGATTTGTGGTAATAGATTTTTTGCTAATATAATGTGTGATAATGATTTATTACCAATGTAATAATAATAAAATGCAAATGATGATAATAAAATAGTTGTGCCATCATTGTATTATCTTATTTTGAGTTAGATATTAATTTTGTCCTTGTATTTAAAATTTTATTTTTTATTTGTTGTTTCTGTTTCTTTGTGCTCATTGAATGAAAAGTTTAGATAAAATATTACTTTTACTGACTTTTTTTCTCATAATTTTTCCAGTACCTTTGAAAATGCTTTTAAGTTCTCCCATGACATGTTAATGTTTAAGAGATCGGCAGATGTTTGCTCGCAGACAGATATTGTACCTATGGATGAGGAGATAAGAAAGATACAGAAAACTTTATCAAATGAGATAAAGCTACGAGAGTGCCTAATGCATCTTTTAAAAAAGGTAAAAATGTCCTAAATCATTCTAGCATTTTAAATCTTTAACAATAATATATCTGCATGCCTGATCCACTCGGGGATATTCGGGTACAGGTTAGAGTGAATCAGGCATGTACCCATTACACAAATGCTGGAAATCGGTCTTTGCAAAAAGAGTGTAAATCATGTGTTAACAAATACAGGGCTCCTGCATGGGCTATTTTCTGCTACCTTGGCGACTATGAGTATCTTTTAAGCAAAATCATCTCAAACGCCATTTCCATAATTTTTGTGATTTTGAGAATTCACCAAAGGTCATCGAAAATTTAGTTTACTAAAATTAGGTAATATCGGACGGAACAAATATTTTTCTTAGGGGAAAAATTTTCTAACTGCCTCAAATTTCGAAGTTTTGGCACCAATCCATGGCAACCACAAAAGAAAAATATAGAAATCTGTGGTTGCTAGATTGTCATGAAAACCTTATTGAGAAAATAATTGTATATATTTTTATTTTAAAATTTAAATTGCTTGACAAGATCTTCAATATCTGTTTCATACTGAATTTGTGTTTTAGAAGATTCATTTTGGTGTATGAGCAACTAAACTTACCTCTAAAATAGAGTTTAACGGGAGTTTAACTATTTTTTTTAAATGTATGCTATTTCACAAATGCCGGGTTGCAGTAGCCTGGTTGGAAGAGTAAAGGATTAGCAACTGGAGGGCTGTGAGTTCGAATCCAACCAAAGACCATCATGTACAAAGGGAGCTGGTGCACTTTAAATCTGCTGTGGCCTCAAATGTCCTCACATTAGCATGGTATGGAAGTTTGGAGAGTAGGGTGCCAGCTCAGCTGACCATGGTTCGAAATGATGTGGTGTTGTCCTTGGATCTTTGCCTTCGGGTTTGATCCCAGACTGTCGTTAATAGTCCGTTGTGTTGCTCCACTGCAACGTTAATTAAAATACCTACCTTTACAAATGCTTTGGCTGTGGCAACCCTGCAAATATGACCTATGTAGGTTTGTAAATAGCTGATTCTATAAAAAAATACCAATTGTACAAAAAATTTAATTCATTTGATGGTTGCCTGAAATCTCACCCCAGTGTAATTTTTAATTTTGAATAAAATAATGCAAATGTGTTGCTTTTCTTCCCACTACAAAAATCACTTACCTCTTTGATCCTTCCTAAAATGCTACAAAATTCAAACAGTTTGGGAAAGCAGATAATCACATGCTACTCTGGAACTAGTATATGTCAGCTGAAAACCTCAATAGGAAATAGTTTTCAAAAAGTGGGATAATCTCATAAATTTCACTGGCACTCAAAGTTAAATGGCATTTGAATTCAATAATTAGTATAATCTGCTATCAAATCTCAGTACTCAGCTATGAAAGCATTACTTAACAGAATTTCAAGCTTAACCCTCTCGCTGCACATCCTGCGATTTCCGCGGGCAACGTAGAAGTAGCAAAGTTTGCGCAGCCCGCGATTTCCACGGGGATGCATTTTTGCCGTCTATTTAACTGTGCAACCCGCTCTTTCCCCGTTCATGGTTTCATTTTGGCTTTTCTGTGATGTTTAATTGTTTATTCAAATCTGGGTTAACAGATGGCGTTAGATGTCCACATTTCTGCGAAATATACAAGCATTTTTTGCAGCATTTTGCGTGCCCTTTTCAAAGCTCAAAGATGTTTGCCAGGAAGCGTTTCGCGAGTGATATAACCTACATTCCTGACAATATTTCTGACACCGATAGCAGTTCTGACTCTGATTTCAAGTATATTGAAGATAGTTATAGCGAAACGGATGAGAATTTCTCGGATTCCTCTGCGGATAGTGATGAATCTGAAGATTCATTTTCTATTCAAAACATTCGACAGTGGTGCAAAATATTCCACCAGCTCCTGCTTCATTTCCTTTCCTTGGCAATCCCGGACCAACTTTCACTATGGAAAATGATGCAACTGTTTTGGATTATTTTGAACTTTTTTTGACAATCTTATGTTACAAATAATAGTACGAGACCAACAGATACAGTATATCAATAAGGCAGTTCCTAAAGAAAGATCAAGGTGGGAAAAGTGGACAGATACGAATGAGAAAGAACTTGGATTATTATTAACTTGATTAAAAAACTCTTACAAAAATTTTTGTATATTTTAACTCTAAAATATATGTAGATTTGAAATATGTAATAAAAAAATACACAATTTTTGAACCTATTTTGATAAAAAAAATTATGCAGCGAGAGGGTTAATAATTCCTCTGGATTCGTGTAAATCATTTGTCGAAAGTGTGTGAAATTGGCAGATAGATTTTGCTCTCTGCATTGAGTTGGAGTTCATTTTAAATAATAAATTAAATGTACAAATAAAATTACTTATATTTTTAAAATTGATATTGGTATGCATTATTCCAATTTCATGCCAAATACTACCTGAATATAGGTAGAAATAATTGCTTGATTATTTCACTGGTTGGTTTGCTAAATTATTTTTATTTTGTGACAGTTTTAGTGACATCGACGTTTTTTTCATTCTAGTATAAAATGGAAAACTGCATGCTCCGTAAAGAAATTCAGAAATTATCCAAGCTGGATGACCACATCCTTATAGACCAAGAAACATTTTCAGAAGTAAAAAATACTTTTGAGAAATTCAAAAGGTTTCTGAATGTCATGAAGGAGTATGGGTAAGGTTTTCTCATTTTATTTTTGTAAATATTTTATTTCTTACTAAAACATGCATGTATATGGTTACTAAATTCCCATAAGCTGCAAATGGATAAACTACTTGTGATGGATTGTGGAATTAATGAAGGGGAAATCATAGAAAGTTTGAACGATCGTTTATTGTGTGAATATTCAACGATTAATTTACAGTTTGAAGGATTAAAGTACAGTTTGATATTAATATTGAAGGATAATCTTTATTGATTAGAGATCTGTGGTTGTAGCATAGCTCAGTCGCTTTCGAATGACACCAACTTGCAGTCTTCGCTTAAGGTGTTCGTATACACAAGAAATCACGAAAATTGACCAGAATATCGATTTTGTTTTTATTGCTTCAAAATATTCCCAATTTCTTAGCTTTTAAACGATTCTGAGATCTTGTAAATATTCGGAATACTTTTCTAATTACAAGGGTTTTTCGTTAGGTACTGTCAGCATGGTTCCAAAACTTTAAACTCAATTTCTGAAGAACCGTGTTTTTGCAATACGATGCTTTGTTCAAACAGTGATAACTCGACAATGAATTGATCTCTTATAGTTATTTTTGTATCATTGTAATCTATATAATACAGTGGATGTTCTGAACATCAGAGTTATTTGTTAAGAAATTAATTTTTAGTTCATTTTTAAATATTAAAATTCCTGAAAAAATCTTGATTTTGTAGACTTCCTTGGTGAAAACAAATGTAAAAAATAACCTATTCCCTCAAGCAACTTGATTGAGGGTCAAAACAGGAAGAATAATATTAATATTTCAAATAGGAATTGTTTTTCTGAACAAATTAGAATTTGAGATATCCCTGTTGAGAAACCATGCTAATTAGCTGATTATATCTAAATTAGATATTTAATTAGCTTAATCTGATTTTTTTCTCACAGAAATGATTTTAAGCATAATTATAAAGCCAATGACTTGTTGGAAAAAACTGGATTTTTAAAACTCAAAATTTAAAAAAATCTAGTATATACATACACCTTAATACAATCCAAAGTTACACTGGCCCAAAGCTTGCCCAGCACAGTAGAATTTCAACATATTGCGGGCCCGTGCGCCTGCGTACTCAGTCCAATCCTTTGTCTACATGATGCTATATTTATCTTCTAGATATTTCTTCTAGTTCTAAAAGCATTTATAATAATAGATTTTTCATGCATGCCTGTACTGTTTTGGTTTTAAAGACTTATTCACATCAAAAATGGTTACTAAATTTGTTTACGTTTCCTTTCCTCAAAAATCTATTTATTTACTCACAGGTATCTTTTCTTAGGAGAGAGTGCCCTGTGTGTAATGCGTGTGTGGTCCCTTTTACAGTTAATCATATTTTAATCAATTGTCCAGTTTTTAACCATCATCGTCGAAACTTATTTAACAATCCAATTTTAAACCTGCAAGATTTGGTGGGAGAAATTCCCCACCGAAATAATCTATTTAAATTTTTATTACCTTATCGGATTTTTAAGCTTCATATAAATGTTTTTGTCTACCTTTTATACCACACCACATTTCATCAGTTGTCAATATTACTATCAATATAAACTCATTACACTTTTTAAATTAATATTTTAATCTTGGTTGCTGTCATTGTATTTTAATATCAGTTGATATTTCTTATCTACTTTTATTTATTGGTTTGACTACTATAAATATTTTAACTTTTTCATTGGATTGCATTCTATCTTGTGTTTGGCACAGTTTATCCTTTTCTTTATCTTGCTCCACAAACCCAAATCAACCTCAAAATCTATCTTGCATTAATTTTTCCTTCAGTTCAAAATGTTTTCTTACCAGTGAATTGCTTTGCCCAAATCTCACCTGCTTAGTATTTTCCAATAACAATTGTACTCATTAAAAGCTTTTTTGCAGTTCTTAGTTACGAGATTATTAAATTTCTCATAAATGAATTTATGCAGTTTCCTTTCTTTTCTTGCATTTGTTCTTAACTGCATGGTTTTGGTAAAGGGGTACTTCAGTTTCTGTTAGTTTCAAAATAGAGTGCTCTGTAGAATTTCGTATATTCACTTAAAATTAAGCTCTACTTTTGCATCATTGAGAACAAAGCATGAAATTAATTCTATTTAGATTCTTGTGTAGTACAGTGCAGTATAGTTCTTCTGTGTTACTTCAAGTGCAAACTGTAGTATCCTATACTTATGTTTTAGAAGATTTCACAATTAATGTATCTTCTGTGCCACACTTTAAATGTCATCATTTAAAATTATTGAATAAATTATTGGCAATTTATTCTAAGTGTAACATCTCTTTTGCTCAATGGCATTGATATGATAAGCGTTTTAAAAACCTTTACAAAGTCCGCATTTCATACTTAATAATAATCACATTTTGTGCTTTGGCTGATTCATTTTTTGACTAAACTCGCTACTGAAATAGGGTTTAAGAGACTTTTCTGTTTCTATTTATAAAAATTTGCTACTTTTCACAAATGTTATCTCTGGCGTCCCTGTGTGTGTTCAAAATAAAGCTATTCACTTTCATTTTTAAATGTTTCAGATTGTTCGAATGCATTGCAATGCTTGGAGTAAATGAGAACACAGATATTGTCTTGAAGCCAATGATCGTCAATGCCACCAAAAAATGCATGCAGCTTATTGAAAATGAGCCTTCTCCTACCACCAGCGCATCAGAACCTGTCGATTCACTCCTGTCTAACGAAAGCGCGAATCTGCAAGCAGAGGAATGCCCGAATCCCGCGAACTGGTACCCGTGTCAAAACCCCGACATTCAAGCGGCCCTGAATCAAAACGGAACTAGTACCTGCTACAATCAGGAGCAGAAGGAGTATAATCATGTGAAGAAGTCGTCATCTTCAGATAAAGCGTTGGTTCAAAGAGTTTACAGGGAAGTACGAGAGAATTACAGCAACAGTAGCCATTCGGGACATCCATCCTTCCCTCCCAAACTCATCGCCCGGCGACCGGAAATGCCGGTGCGCAAGAGGCCCAAAGGCAGCTCCAAGAACTCGCTCATGAAAGACATTAGTAAAATAGAAGCAACTCACAAGCTTAAGCATCTGAGAGCTCCGAAAGAGTTTTACAATGCAGTCGCGAAGGATATAGATCAGTGCGATGCTTGCGATGTCCAAAACAGTTTGTCTTTGGCGTCCTCTGGAAGGGTCACCGGCATCCACGGTTCGGTACACAAAAAAACTGTGTCGTCACAGACCCCTTCTGCGGCCTGCAGCAGCGTTCAGCAGTCTGTACCGTCGACCCGAACGGACGAATCTCAGAACACCGATAAAGCTTTGACATCTGGTGCGAGTGGTAATAGAAAGCCAGAAACCACCGATGCTTCGACTCGCCACGAAACTGGCAGCAACATGTCCGATCCCAGAGGCGCGTACAAGATACCACCGAACGCCAGGCCGAAATTGAAAGGGGCGACGAAGAGAGGGAAATCTGTCGCTACAAACTCCCCATCTGATGTTTCTTCCATTTCTAAAAACGTTACTAATAGCTCCCTGGGTTCCCAAAATCCAGTTCTGCCCTCCGACCCTGCAAGTAACGGATCCTTGAAGGCTTCCAAAGCAGAATCGGTGGCTGGAGGAAGAGTTCATTCCAATGCATTGACCAGCGGTGGTACAAAATCCAGCAAACCCGAGAGTGTTGCTCCCAGCTCCTCGAGCAGTTCAGTCGATAGCTATAACAGTCAAGAAGGAGTCGAGCAAGGATTGCACTATAGTTCCGATGGGAAAAACGATTCCAGCAAAAGCTACCTTGAAACTGTGAGCGACGCGTCTACGGACAAGGATGTGAAGTCGCTGGCGGAAAGCGAGGTGTACAGCATGGCTAGCACTCAAAAGGGCTCCAAGATCCCCAGCGAGTCTTCGGTGGCCGTCAACCGAGTCGAGCTGGTTGATGCAGCCTCCAATGAATGCCGCGATCCGAGTCGGAGTTCCAAGTCGTCGAAGAAAAAACGATCAAAGAATGTTTCGAAGAATTCACACGTTTCGCTCACTCAAGGTGATGTTAAGAAAAACGCATCTGACTCGTCTGTTCCATCGTTAAGTGACATCACCACGGTTTCATCTCGCAGTTTGAATACCGATTCCGTGATGGGGCAGCTGTCTAATGACGAAAGTTAATGATCAAACCGTGTTTGTGCTGTAAATAAAGTGTTTTTTATTTGGTGTTATTCAAGAAGTTTATTTCGAATGAAGGAAATAAAAAGACAATTTGCTACCTGCCCCATAATTTTAGTTATGTTATTTTAAATAAAGTTGTTTATTTACTTGAGCAGTTTCAAAATATTCAGGACATAGCAAAAAATTATAAGTGGTATATTCTTCAGCTCTTGTATTTGTGGAATATGTACAAATGCATTACTTTCTATTTGTAATTTCAGAATAAAATTCAGTTTTTAACCCTCCAAGTGGTTTCGATGAGGCATCTCGTCCAAGATCTGACTAATTTTGCTTATTACGAGATATCAAGATATTGCCCATTTTTTATATGATGACGAGATCAAGTTGTGATGAGTTTTTCCAATGATGAGAGGTACCTTGTCAGGAAAACCACCAGGAGGGTTAACAATGAGTTAATGAAATATATCATGTTACCTGAATGCAATAACTAGGTAACCTTTGGATTTTTAGATAAGTTATGTCCATTTCTGAGCCTGATGTCGCATTTTGCACAGCATTGGCGACGTCGATTATTTTCTCACTGTAAAGCTTCTTCGGGATGGTAATCGATGGTTTTGAAGAGCAGCTACTATTACAGGGTAGGTGAATATAGGATGAGACGTGAGTTCAATGCCCAGACAATTGTTGCAATGTCTGTTCTGGTTCCGTCAGTTAATTTTCATGCCTTTAAAATGTCCTGTTCTCAGTCTGGATGGCATGGTTGTTTATCTATCGGTGTTAATTTCGCAAATTTGTTTTATTTCAATTTTTTGTGGTATGAGTTTGAATTTTACCAAAGCATTAGCATCAGTAAGAGTTATTGAGATTTGTTCAGTATTTAATTCTCTGACTTCCTTTGCCAATGGGTCTGCAGCTTCATTTCCTTCAGTGTCCACATGTGCGGGAATCCACACCTTCAGCAACGGAAAACAATTTCCATACCAATACCTATTTCATACAGGGCTTAGTGGTTTTGCCCACTGGTCTAGCAACTTGTGAGTTGTAGCCAGTGCAGATTCAATTCAACCTTGAGTGTATTTCTCACTTCTGTGCCAGTAAAATGTTCTTTGTGTGTATGTCCATTATTTGAAGTTGTCCATCTTGTGTTTGGTGCAACATGGCCAAATGTGGTCCTTGCGCCATAAAACGCAACCAGCCTATTTCATACATATGTACATTTTTTATTAGTTAATAGAAGTGATCAAAAAAGTTACCTAATTCTTGCATTATATTCTGTTTGATCTCAGCTTTACTATTTTGAGAAAACTCAAAAAACACTCCATTTTTTGAGTTAGCTAATTCTTGTATTCAGGTGACGATATATAAATATCAATAACTTCTTTAAGTAGAGAAGAATGACATGGATATCAAGCCATGAGTTACAACAGGAGTGATGTTCTTTGAAGGTATTGAATTGTTCCATTGAAGGTATTTCAGCTGGTATACTACATAACATGGAGACTATTGAATTAGATTAATTGAAATGAATCATGTTATAAACACAAAAATTTAATGTTAGCATTTTCCTAGAGATTGAAAAATACCCGATACAAACTTGAAATGAAACTGATGAATAAGAAACGGTTTAATGAGCATATTTTCTAAAACAAAATTTTTCTAATTGCGAACTCCTTGTTCCCAGATGGCATTAAGTACATACTGCGAACCTAGGTTTTTGTTGCTGATCATTTGCCTGTTCTAAACACTTGTTTTTTACACTATGCTATGGTCAACGAGGAATGAATAAGAATTCATGCACCTGCCAAAACTGAATAGATGTTGGATATACTATAAAGTAACCAAAAAATTAAACTAATAAATATTCATTTGTTGCTTGACAAAAATCTTAGACTCCAGGAACAGTATACAAATTGTTTTAAAAAATAATACAATTTTTTTAAACCCATTAAAATAAACTTGTTTCTCAAGAGGATAGTTTCATGTTGGCGTAGTGTGGAAGTTTGGAGAGTGGGGTGCCAGCTCAGGTATTGCCTCGTCATCTGACCTTGATTCACAATTACGTGGTGTCCTCGGATCTTTCCCTTTGGGATTGATCCCGGGCCGTCACCAATAGCCCGTTGTGTTGCTATAGTGTGACGTTAATTAAAATACCTGATTGTGGCGTATAGGCCGCGGTAGCCCGGTTGATTGAGTAATGGATTAGCAACCGAAGATCGTCGTGTACAAAGGGAGCTGGTGCACGTTGAATCTGTCGTGACCTCCAATATCCTCGTTGGCGTGGTGTGGAAGCTTGAAGATGCTTCCTGCCAGCTCAGATGTTACCTGACTGGTTCAAAATGACGATGTATTGTTCTCCGATCTTTCCCTTCGGAATCGATCCCGGACCGTCGCCAATGGCCCGTTGTGTTGCTCTAGTGCGATGTTAATTCAACTACCTTCCTTTTGTTGGTATGTTTTTAATGTTTGGGTTGATGATTATTGAAGATATTAACATTTATGCTTGTGAGGAAACACGTTATGTAGAAGCACATCTCTTATATCCAAGAATAAATAATTAAGAATGAATCTACATTTTTGATTTGACCCTATTTAATTCCAGGCACCAATTTTATGGACTGCTCTTAATGGCATTTTAATAACTCGACGCTTAATTATTGCATCTTATTTCTTAAAAATAATGATAGATTATCTTAACGTTGTTGCAGAAACGCATCTATTTCTGGTGCGGAAGTTTGCAGAGGGATATATAAATTAATTAGAGGAAGTTCCAATTTAAAAATAATGACGGGAATCGCGTAAGAATGCCCGAGAGAGAAAACATGCCAATTGTGTTTGTTGGCAGAACTCTCTTATATTGGAGTTAATATGACTCAATTGTTTGATGTAAAAAAAATTGAGTGACGAACATTAAATAGGGCCGCTCATCAGATTATTACTACTCGAGACTCGTCGACTTCTGACTCATAGTTTTATTTAATCTCTTGTAACCAGGTGAAAGAAACTTATATTGCCCCCATTAAGTTTGTGCACTGTCAGCAGTATTGGCGCACCCAATCTGTAGGCGGCTACATTTTTATCGTAAGCTATTTAGGGGGTGATTTTAAAATTTCTTTGAAATATAAACTACTTTCAGAATTTGTAACCTAGAGACTAGTTTTGCGTGTGTGTTACCTAGATTAGTTTTGAGTGTGTTATCTAGACACACTAGTTTGAGTATGTGTTACCTAGACACTAGTTTGAGTATGTGTTACCAAGAGACTAGTTTTGAGTGTGTTACCTAGGACACTCAGTGTGACTAGACACTAGTTACTAGACCTAGACACTAGTTTTGAGTGTGTGTTACCTAGACACTAGTTTTGAGTGAGTTACCTAGAGTCTAGTCTCAGAGAATGGTACCTAAAGACTAGTTTTAGAATGTGTTACCTAGAGACTAGTTTTGAGTGTGTTACCTAGGACACTCAGTGTGTGTTACCTAGACACTAGTTTTAGAGTGAGTTACCTAGAGTCTACTCTTAGAGAATGGTATCTAAAGACTAGTTTTAGAATGTGTGACCTAGAGACTAGTTTTGAGTGTGTTACCTAGGACACTCAGTGTGTGTTACCTAGACACTAGTTTTAGAGTGTTACCTAGTCTACTCTTAGAGAATGGTACCTAAAGACTAGTTTTAGAATGTGTGACCTAGAGACTAGTTTTGAGTGTGTTACCTAGGACACTCAGTGTGTGTTACCTAGACACTAGTTTTAGAGTGAGTTACCTAGAGTCTACTCTTAGAGAATGGTACCTAAAGACTAGTTTTAGAATGTGTTACCTAGAGACTAGTTTTGAGTGTGTTACCTAGACACTAGTTTTAGAGTGAGTTACCTAGAGTCTACTCTTAGAGAATGGTATCTAAAGACTAGTTTTAGAATGTGTGACCTAGAGACTAGTTTTGAGTGTGTTACCTAGGACACTCAGTGTGTGTTACCTAGACACTAGTTTTAGAGTGAGTTACCTAGAGTCTACTCTTAGAGAATGGTACCTAAAGACTAGTTTTAGAATGTGTGACCTAGAGACTAGTTTTGAGTGTGTTACCTAGGACACTCAGTGTGTGTTACCTAGACACTAGTTTTAGAGTGAGTTACCTAGAGTCTACTCTTAGAGAATGGTATCTAAAGACTAGTTTTAGAATGTGTTACCTAGAGACTAGTTTTGAGTGTGTTACCTAGGACACTCAGTGTGTGTTACCTAGACACTAGTTTTAGAGTGAGTTACCTAGAGTCTACTCTTAGAGAATGGTACCTAAAGACTAGTTTTAGAATGTGTGACCTAGAGACTAGTTTTGAGTGTGTTACCTAGGACACTCAGTGTGTGTTACCTAGACACTAGTTTTAGAGTGAGTTACCTAGAGTCTACTCTTAGAGAATGGTATCTAAAGACTAGTTTTAGAATGTGTGACCTAGAGACTAGTTTTGAGTGTGTTACCTAGGACACTCAGTGTGTGTTACCTAGACACTAGTTTTAGAGTGTTACCTAGTCTACTCTTAGAGAATGGTACCTAAAGACTAGTTTTAGAATGTGTGACCTAGAGACTAGTTTTGAGTGTGTTACCTAGGACACTCAGTGTGTGTTACCTAGACACTAGTTTTAGAGTGAGTTACCTAGAGTCTACTCTTAGAGAATGGTATCTAAAGACTAGTTTTAGAATGTGTGACCTAGAGACTAGTTTTGAGTGTGTTACCTAGGACACTCAGTGTGTGTTACCTAGACACTAGTTTTAGAGTGAGTTACCTAGAGTCTACTCTTAGAGAATGGTATCTAAAGACTAGTTTTAGAATGTGTGACCTAGAGACTAGTTTTGAGTGTGTTACCTAGGACACTCAGTGTGTGTTACCTAGACACTAGTTTTAGAGTGAGTTACCTAGAGTCTACTCTTAGAGAATGGTATCTAAAGACTAGTTTTAGAATGTGTGACCTAGAGACTAGTTTTGAGTGTGTTACCTAGGACACTCAGTGTGTGTTACCTAGACACTAGTTTTAGAGTGAGTTACCTAGAGTCTACTCTTAGAGAATGGTACCTAAAGACTAGTTTTAGAATGTGTGACCTAGAGACTAGTTTTGAGTGTGTTACCTAGGACACTCAGTGTGTGTTACCTAGACACTAGTTTTAGAGTGAGTTACCTAGAGTCTACTCTTAGAGAATGGTATCTAAAGACTAGTTTTAGAATGTGTGACCTAGAGACTAGTTTTGAGTGTGTTACCTAGGACACTCAGTGTGTGTTACCTAGACACTAGTTTTAGAGTGAGTTACCTAGAGTCTACTCTTAGAGAATGGTATCTAAAGACTAGTTTTAGAATGTGTGACCTAAAGACTAGTTTTGAGTGTGTTACCTAGGACACTCAGTGTGTGTTACCTAGACACTAGTTTTAGAGTGAGTTACCTAGAGTCTACTCTTAGAGAATGGTATCTAAAGACTAGTTTTAGAATGTGTGACCTAGAGACTAGTTTTGAGTGTGTTACCTAGGACACTCAGTGTGTGTTACCTAGACACTAGTTTTAGAGTGAGTTACCTAGAGTCTACTCTTAGAGAATGGTACCTAAAGACTAGTTTTAGAATGTGTGACCTAGAGACTAGTTTTGAGTGTGTTACCTAGGACACTCAGTGTGTGTTACCTAGACACTAGTTTTAGAGTGAGTTACCTAGAGTCTACTCTTAGAGAATGGTATCTAAAGACTAGTTTTAGAATGTGTTACCTAGAGACTAGTTTTGAGTGTGTTACCTAGGACACTCAGTGTGTGTTACCTAGATACTAGTTTTAGAGTGAGTTACCTAGAGTCTACTCTTAGAGAATGGTATCTAAAGACTAGTTTTAGAATGTGTGACCTAGAGACTAGTTTTGAGTGTGTTACCTAGGACACTCAGTGTGTGTTACCTAGACACTAGTTTTAGAGTGAGTTACCTAGAGTCTACTCTTAGAGAATGGTATCTAAAGACTAGTTTTAGAATGTGTGACCTAAAGACTAGTTTTGAGTGTGTTACCTAGGACACTCAGTGTGTGTTACCTAGACACTAGTTTTAGAGTGAGTTACCTAGAGTCTACTCTTAGAGAATGGTATCTAAAGACTAGTTTTAGAATGTGTTACCTAGAGACTAGTTTTGAGTGTGTTACCTAGGACACTCAGTGTGTGTTACCTAGACACTAGTTTTAGAGTGAGTTACCTAGAGTCTACTCTTAGAGAATGGTACCTAAAGACTAGTTTTAGAATGTGTGACCTAGAGACTAGTTTTGAGTGTGTTACCTAGGACACTCAGTGTGTGTTACCTAGACACTAGTTTTAGAGTGAGTTACCTAGAGTCTACTCTTAGAGAATGGTATCTAAAGACTAGTTTTAGAATGTGTGACCTAGAGACTAGTTTTGAGTGTGTTACCTAGGACACTCAGTGTGTGTTACCTAGACACTAGTTTTAGAGTGAGTTACCTAGAGTCTACTCTTAGAGAATGGTATCTAAAGACTAGTTTTAGAATGTGTGACCTAGAGACTAGTTTTGAGTGTGTTACCTAGGACACTCAGTGTGTGTTACCTAGACACTAGTTTTAGAGTGAGTTACCTAGAGTCTACTCTTAGAGAATGGTACCTAAAGACTAGTTTTAGAATGTGTGACCTAGAGACTAGTTTTGAGTGTGTTACCTAGGACACTCAGTGTGTGTTACCTAGACACTAGTTTTAGAGTGAGTTACCTAGAGTCTACTCTTAGAGAATGGTATCTAAAGACTAGTTTTAGAATGTGTTACCTAGAGACTAGTTTTGAGTGTGTTACCTAGGACACTCAGTGTGTGTTACCTAGACACTAGTTTTAGAGTGAGTTACCTAGAGTCTACTCTTAGAGAATGGTATCTAAAGACTAGTTTTAGAATGTGTGACCTAGAGACTAGTTTTGAGTGTGTTACCTAGGACACTCAGTGTGTGTTACCTAGACACTAGTTTTAGAGTGTTACCTAGTCTACTCTTAGAGAATGGTACCTAAAGACTAGTTTTAGAATGTGTGACCTAGAGACTAGTTTTGAGTGTGTTACCTAGGACACTCAGTGTGTGTTACCTAGACACTAGTTTTAGAGTGAGTTACCTAGAGTCTACTCTTAGAGAATGGTATCTAAAGACTAGTTTTAGAATGTGTGACCTAGAGACTAGTTTTGAGTGTGTTACCTAGGACACTCAGTGTGTGTTACCTAGACACTAGTTTTAGAGTGAGTTACCTAGAGTCTACTCTTAGAGAATGGTATCTAAAGACTAGTTTTAGAATGTGTGACCTAGAGACTAGTTTTGAGTGTGTTACCTAGGACACTCAGTGTGTGTTACCTAGACACTAGTTTTAGAGTGAGTTACCTAGAGTCTACTCTTAGAGAATGGTATCTAAAGACTAGTTTTAGAATGTGTGACCTAGAGACTAGTTTTGAGTGTGTTACCTAGGACACTCAGTGTGTGTTACCTAGACACTAGTTTTAGAGTGAGTTACCTAGAGTCTACTCTTAGAGAATGGTACCTAAAGACTAGTTTTAGAATGTGTGACCTAGAGACTAGTTTTGAGTGTGTTACCTAGGACACTCAGTGTGTGTTACCTAGACACTAGTTTTAGAGTGAGTTACCTAGAGTCTACTCTTAGAGAATGGTATCTAAAGACTAGTTTTAGAATGTGTTACCTAGAGACTAGTTTTGAGTGTGTTACCTAGGACACTCAGTGTGTGTTACCTAGACACTAGTTTTAGAGTGAGTTACCTAGAGTCTACTCTTAGAGAATGGTATCTAAAGACTAGTTTTAGAATGTGTGACCTAGAGACTAGTTTTGAGTGTGTTACCTAGGACACTCAGTGTGTGTTACCTAGACACTAGTTTTAGAGTGTTACCTAGTCTAAGAGAATGGTACCTAAAGACTAGTTTTAGAATGTGTGACCTAGAGACTAGTTTTGAGTGTGTTACCTAGGACACTCAGTGTGTGTTACCTAGACACTAGTTTTAGAGTGAGTTACCTAGAGTCTACTCTTAGAGAATGGTATCTAAAGACTAGTTTTAGAATGTGTGACCTAGAGACTAGTTTTGAGTGTGTTACCTAGGACACTCAGTGTGTGTTACCTGGACACTAGTTTTAGAGTGAGTTACCTAGAGTCTACTCTTAGAGAATGGTATCTAAAGACTAGTTTTAGAATGTGTGACCTAGAGACTAGTTTTGAGTGTGTTACCTAGGACACTCAGTGTGTGTTACCTAGACACTAGTTTTAGAGTGAGTTACCTAGAGTCTACTCTTAGAGAATGGTATCTAAAGACTAGTTTTAGAATGTGTGACCTAGAGACTAGTTTTGAGTGTGTTACCTAGGACACTCAGTGTGTGTTACCTAGACACTAGTTTTAGAGTGTTACCTAGTCTACTCTTAGAGAATGGTACCTAAAGACTAGTTTTAGAATGTGTGACCTAGAGACTAGTTTTGAGTGTGTTACCTAGGACACTCAGTGTGTGTTACCTAGACACTAGTTTTAGAGTGAGTTACCTAGAGTCTACTCTTAGAGAATGGTATCTAAAGACTAGTTTTAGAATGTGTTACCTAGAGACTAGTTTTGAGTGTGTTACCTAGGACACTCAGTGTGTGTTACCTAGATACTAGTTTTAGAGTGAGTTACCTAGAGTCTACTCTTAGAGAATGGTATCTAAAGACTAGTTTTAGAATGTGTGACCTAGAGACTAGTTTTGAGTGTGTTACCTAGGACACTCAGTGTGTGTTACCTAGACACTAGTTTTAGAGTGAGTTACCTAGAGTCTACTCTTAGAGAATGGTACCTAAAGACTAGTTTTAGAATGTGTGACCTAGAGACTAGTTTTGAGTGTGTTACCTAGGACACTCAGTGTGTGTTACCTAGACACTAGTTTTAGAGTGAGTTACCTAGAGTCTACTCTTAGAGAATGGTACCTAAAGACTAGTTTTAGAATGTGTGACCTAGAGACTAGTTTTGAGTGTGTTACCTAGGACACTCAGTGTGTGTTACCTAGACACTAGTTTTAGAGTGAGTTACCTAGAGTCTACTCTTAGAGAATGGTACCTAAAGACTAGTTTTAGAATGTGTGACCTAGAGACTAGTTTTGAGTGTGTTACCTAGGACACTCAGTGTGTGTTACCTAGACACTAGTTTTAGAGTGAGTTACCTAGAGTCTACTCTTAGAGAATGGTATCTAAAGACTAGTTTTAGAATGTGTGACCTAGAGACTAGTTTTGAGTGTGTTACCTAGGACACTCAGTGTGTGTTACCTAGACACTAGTTTTAGAGTGAGTTACCTAGAGTCTACTCTTAGAGAATGGTATCTAAAGACTAGTTTTAGAATGTGTGACCTAGAGACTAGTTTTGAGTGTGTTACCTAGGACACTCAGTGTGTGTTACCTAGACACTAGTTTTAGAGTGTTACCTAGTCTACTCTTAGAGAATGGTACCTAAAGACTAGTTTTAGAATGTGTGACCTAGAGACTAGTTTTGAGTGTGTTACCTAGGACACTCAGTGTGTGTTACCTAGACACTAGTTTTAGAGTGAGTTACCTAGAGTCTACTCTTAGAGAATGGTATCTAAAGACTAGTTTTAGAATGTGTGACCTAGAGACTAGTTTTGAGTGTGTTACCTAGGACACTCAGTGTGTGTTACCTAGACACTAGTTTTAGAGTGAGTTACCTAGAGTCTACTCTTAGAGAATGGTATCTAAAGACTAGTTTTAGAATGTGTGACCTAGAGACTAGTTTTGAGTGTGTTACCTAGGACACTCAGTGTGTGTTACCTAGACACTAGTTTTAGAGTGAGTTACCTAGAGTCTACTCTTAGAGAATGGTACCTAAAGACTAGTTTTAGAATGTGTGACCTAGAGACTAGTTTTGAGTGTGTTACCTAGGACACTCAGTGTGTGTTACCTAGACACTAGTTTTAGAGTGAGTTACCTAGAGTCTACTCTTAGAGAATGGTATCTAAAGACTAGTTTTAGAATGTGTTACCTAGAGACTAGTTTTGAGTGTGTTACCTAGGACACTCAGTGTGTGTTACCTAGATACTAGTTTTAGAGTGAGTTACCTAGAGTCTACTCTTAGAGAATGGTATCTAAAGACTAGTTTTAGAATGTGTGACCTAGAGACTAGTTTTGAGTGTGTTACCTAGGACACTCAGTGTGTGTTACCTAGACACTAGTTTTAGAGTGAGTTACCTAGAGTCTACTCTTAGAGAATGGTATCTAAAGACTAGTTTTAGAATGTGTGACCTAAAGACTAGTTTTGAGTGTGTTACCTAGGACACTCAGTGTGTGTTACCTAGACACTAGTTTTAGAGTGAGTTACCTAGAGTCTACTCTTAGAGAATGGTATCTAAAGACTAGTTTTAGAATGTGTTACCTAGAGACTAGTTTTGAGTGTGTTACCTAGGACACTCAGTGTGTGTTACCTAGACACTAGTTTTAGAGTGAGTTACCTAGAGTCTACTCTTAGAGAATGGTACCTAAAGACTAGTTTTAGAATGTGTGACCTAGAGACTAGTTTTGAGTGTGTTACCTAGGACACTCAGTGTGTGTTACCTAGACACTAGTTTTAGAGTGAGTTACCTAGAGTCTACTCTTAGAGAATGGTATCTAAAGACTAGTTTTAGAATGTGTGACCTAGAGACTAGTTTTGAGTGTGTTACCTAGGACACTCAGTGTGTGTTACCTAGACACTAGTTTTAGAGTGAGTTACCTAGGAGTCTACTCTTAGAGAATGGTATCTAAAGACTAGTTTTAGAATGTGTGACCTAGAGACTAGTTTTGAGTGTGTTACCTAGGACACTCAGTGTGTGTTACCTAGACACTAGTTTTAGAGTGAGTTACCTAGAGTCTACTCTTAGAGAATGGTACCTAAAGACTAGTTTTAGAATGTGTGACCTAGAGACTAGTTTTGAGTGTGTTACCTAGGACACTCAGTGTGTGTTACCTAGACACTAGTTTTAGAGTGAGTTACCTAGAGTCTACTCTTAGAGAATGGTATCTAAAGACTAGTTTTAGAATGTGTTACCTAGAGACTAGTTTTGAGTGTGTTACCTAGGACACTCAGTGTGTGTTACCTAGACACTAGTTTTAGAGTGAGTTACCTAGAGTCTACTCTTAGAGAATGGTATCTAAAGACTAGTTTTAGAATGTGTGACCTAGAGACTAGTTTTGAGTGTGTTACCTAGGACACTCAGTGTGTGTTACCTAGACACTAGTTTTAGAGTGTTACCTAGTCTACTCTTAGAGAATGGTACCTAAAGACTAGTTTTAGAATGTGTGACCTAGAGACTAGTTTTGAGTGTGTTACCTAGGACACTCAGTGTGTGTTACCTAGACACTAGTTTTAGAGTGAGTTACCTAGAGTCTACTCTTAGAGAATGGTATCTAAAGACTAGTTTTAGAATGTGTGACCTAGAGACTAGTTTTGAGTGTGTTACCTAGGACACTCAGTGTGTGTTACCTAGACACTAGTTTTAGAGTGAGTTACCTAGAGTCTACTCTTAGAGAATGGTATCTAAAGACTAGTTTTAGAATGTGTGACCTAGAGACTAGTTTTGAGTGTGTTACCTAGGACACTCAGTGTGTGTTACCTAGACACTAGTTTTAGAGTGAGTTACCTAGAGTCTACTCTTAGAGAATGGTATCTAAAGACTAGTTTTAGAATGTGTGACCTAGAGACTAGTTTTGAGTGTGTTACCTAGGACACTCAGTGTGTGTTACCTAGACACTAGTTTTAGAGTGAGTTACCTAGAGTCTACTCTTAGAGAATGGTACCTAAAGACTAGTTTTAGAATGTGTGACCTAGAGACTAGTTTTGAGTGTGTTACCTAGGACACTCAGTGTGTGTTACCTAGACACTAGTTTTAGAGTGAGTTACCTAGAGTCTACTCTTAGAGAATGGTATCTAAAGACTAGTTTTAGAATGTGTTACCTAGAGACTAGTTTTGAGTGTGTTACCTAGGACACTCAGTGTGTGTTACCTAGACACTAGTTTTAGAGTGAGTTACCTAGAGTCTACTCTTAGAGAATGGTATCTAAAGACTAGTTTTAGAATGTGTGACCTAGAGACTAGTTTTGAGTGTGTTACCTAGGACACTCAGTGTGTGTTACCTAGACACTAGTTTTAGAGTGTTACCTAGTCTAAGAGAATGGTACCTAAAGACTAGTTTTAGAATGTGTGACCTAGAGACTAGTTTTGAGTGTGTTACCTAGGACACTCAGTGTGTGTTACCTAGACACTAGTTTTAGAGTGAGTTACCTAGAGTCTACTCTTAGAGAATGGTATCTAAAGACTAGTTTTAGAATGTGTGACCTAGAGACTAGTTTTGAGTGTGTTACCTAGGACACTCAGTGTGTGTTACCTGGACACTAGTTTTAGAGTGAGTTACCTAGAGTCTACTCTTAGAGAATGGTATCTAAAGACTAGTTTTAGAATGTGTGACCTAGAGACTAGTTTTGAGTGTGTTACCTAGGACACTCAGTGTGTGTTACCTAGACACTAGTTTTAGAGTGAGTTACCTAGAGTCTACTCTTAGAGAATGGTATCTAAAGACTAGTTTTAGAATGTGTGACCTAGAGACTAGTTTTGAGTGTGTTACCTAGGACACTCAGTGTGTGTTACCTAGACACTAGTTTTAGAGTGTTACCTAGTCTACTCTTAGAGAATGGTACCTAAAGACTAGTTTTAGAATGTGTGACCTAGAGACTAGTTTTGAGTGTGTTACCTAGGACACTCAGTGTGTGTTACCTAGACACTAGTTTTAGAGTGAGTTACCTAGAGTCTACTCTTAGAGAATGGTATCTAAAGACTAGTTTTAGAATGTGTTACCTAGAGACTAGTTTTGAGTGTGTTACCTAGGACACTCAGTGTGTGTTACCTAGATACTAGTTTTAGAGTGAGTTACCTAGAGTCTACTCTTAGAGAATGGTATCTAAAGACTAGTTTTAGAATGTGTGACCTAGAGACTAGTTTTGAGTGTGTTACCTAGGACACTCAGTGTGTGTTACCTAGACACTAGTTTTAGAGTGAGTTACCTAGAGTCTACTCTTAGAGAATGGTACCTAAAGACTAGTTTTAGAATGTGTGACCTAGAGACTAGTTTTGAGTGTGCTACCTAGGACACTCAGTGTGTGTTACCTAGACACTAGTTTTAGAGTGAGTTACCTAGAGTCTACTCTTAGAGAATGGTACCTAAAGACTAGTTTTAGAATGTGTGACCTAGAGACTAGTTTTGAGTGTGTTACCTAGGACACTCAGTGTGTGTTACCTAGACACTAGTTTTAGAGTGAGTTACCTAGAGTCTACTCTTAGAGAATGGTACCTAAAGACTAGTTTTAGAATGTGTGACCTAGAGACTAGTTTTGAGTGTGTTACCTAGGACACTCAGTGTGTGTTACCTAGACACTAGTTTTAGAGTGAGTTACCTAGAGTCTACTCTTAGAGAATGGTATCTAAAGACTAGTTTTAGAATGTGTGACCTAGAGACTAGTTTTGAGTGTGTTACCTAGGACACTCAGTGTGTGTTACCTAGACACTAGTTTTAGAGTGAGTTACCTAGAGTCTACTCTTAGAGAATGGTATCTAAAGACTAGTTTTAGAATGTGTGACCTAGAGACTAGTTTTGAGTGTGTTACCTAGGACACTCAGTGTGTGTTACCTAGACACTAGTTTTAGAGTGTTACCTAGTCTACTCTTAGAGAATGGTACCTAAAGACTAGTTTTAGAATGTGTGACCTAGAGACTAGTTTTGAGTGTGTTACCTAGGACACTCAGTGTGTGTTACCTAGACACTAGTTTTAGAGTGAGTTACCTAGAGTCTACTCTTAGAGAATGGTATCTAAAGACTAGTTTTAGAATGTGTGACCTAGAGACTAGTTTTGAGTGTGTTACCTAGGACACTCAGTGTGTGTTACCTAGACACTAGTTTTAGAGTGAGTTACCTAGAGTCTACTCTTAGAGAATGGTATCTAAAGACTAGTTTTAGAATGTGTGACCTAGAGACTAGTTTTGAGTGTGTTACCTAGGACACTCAGTGTGTGTTACCTAGACACTAGTTTTAGAGTGAGTTACCTAGAGTCTACTCTTAGAGAATGGTACCTAAAGACTAGTTTTAGAATGTGTGACCTAGAGACTAGTTTTGAGTGTGTTACCTAGGACACTCAGTGTGTGTTACCTAGACACTAGTTTTAGAGTGAGTTACCTAGAGTCTACTCTTAGAGAATGGTATCTAAAGACTAGTTTTAGAATGTGTGACCTAGAGACTAGTTTTGAGTGTGTTACCTAGGACACTCAGTGTGTGTTACCTAGACACTAGTTTTAGAGTGAGTTACCTAGAGTCTACTCTTAGAGAATGGTACCTAAAGACTAGTTTTAGAATGTGTGACCTAGAGACTAGTTTTGAGTGTGTTACCTAGGACACTCAGTGTGTGTTACCTAGACACTAGTTTTAGAGTGAGTTACCTAGAGTCTACTCTTAGAGAATGGTATCTAAAGACTAGTTTTAGAATGTGTTACCTAGAGACTAGTTTTGAGTGTGTTACCTAGGACACTCAGTGTGTGTTACCTAGACACTAGTTTTAGAGTGAGTTACCTAGAGTCTACTCTTAGAGAATGGTATCTAAAGACTAGTTTTAGAATGTGTGACCTAGAGACTAGTTTTGAGTGTGTTACCTAGGACACTCAGTGTGTGTTACCTAGACACTAGTTTTAGAGTGTTACCTAGTCTAAGAGAATGGTACCTAAAGACTAGTTTTAGAATGTGTGACCTAGAGACTAGTTTTGAGTGTGTTACCTAGGACACTCAGTGTGTGTTACCTAGACACTAGTTTTAGAGTGAGTTACCTAGAGTCTACTCTTAGAGAATGGTATCTAAAGACTAGTTTTAGAATGTGTGACCTAGAGACTAGTTTTGAGTGTGTTACCTAGGACACTCAGTGTGTGTTACCTGGACACTAGTTTTAGAGTGAGTTACCTAGAGTCTACTCTTAGAGAATGGTATCTAAAGACTAGTTTTAGAATGTGTGACCTAGAGACTAGTTTTGAGTGTGTTACCTAGGACACTCAGTGTGTGTTACCTAGACACTAGTTTTAGAGTGAGTTACCTAGAGTCTACTCTTAGAGAATGGTATCTAAAGACTAGTTTTAGAATGTGTGACCTAGAGACTAGTTTTGAGTGTGTTACCTAGGACACTCAGTGTGTGTTACCTAGACACTAGTTTTAGAGTGTTACCTAGTCTACTCTTAGAGAATGGTACCTAAAGACTAGTTTTAGAATGTGTGACCTAGAGACTAGTTTTGAGTGTGTTACCTAGGACACTCAGTGTGTGTTACCTAGACACTAGTTTTAGAGTGAGTTACCTAGAGTCTACTCTTAGAGAATGGTATCTAAAGACTAGTTTTAGAATGTGTTACCTAGAGACTAGTTTTGAGTGTGTTACCTAGGACACTCAGTGTGTGTTACCTAGAAACTAGTTTTAGAGTGAGTTACCTAGAGTCTACTCTTAGAGAATGGTATCTAAAGACTAGTTTTAGAATGTGTGACCTAGAGACTAGTTTTGAGTGTGTTACCTAGGACACTCAGTGTGTGTTACCTAGACACTAGTTTTAGAGTGAGTTACCTAGAGTCTACTCTTAGAGAATGGTACCTAAAGACTAGTTTTAGAATGTGTGACCTAGAGACTAGTTTTGAGTGTGTTACCTAGGACACTCAGTGTGTGTTACCTAGACACTAGTTTTAGAGTGAGTTACCTAGAGTCTACTCTTAGAGAATGGTACCTAAAGACTAGTTTTAGAATGTGTGACCTAGAGACTAGTTTTGAGTGTGTTACCTAGGACACTCAGTGTGTGTTTCCTAGACACTAGTTTTAGAGTGAGTTACCTAGAGTCTACTCTTAGAGAATGGTACCTAAAGACTAGTTTTAGAATGTGTGACCTAGAGACTAGTTTTGAGTGTGTTACCTAGGACACTCAGTGTGTGTTACCTAGACACTAGTTTTAGAGTGAGTTACCTAGAGTCTACTCTTAGAGAATGGTATCTAAAGACTAGTTTTAGAATGTGTGACCTAGAGACTAGTTTTGAGTGTGTTACCTAGGACACTCAGTGTGTGTTACCTAGACACTAGTTTTAGAGTGAGTTACCTAGAGTCTACTCTTAGAGAATGGTATCTAAAGACTAGTTTTAGAATGTGTGACCTAGAGACTAGTTTTGAGTGTGTTACCTAGGACACTCAGTGTGTGTTACCTAGACACTAGTTTTAGAGTGTTACCTAGTCTACTCTTAGAGAATGGTACCTAAAGACTAGTTTTAGAATGTGTGACCTAGAGACTAGTTTTGAGTGTGTTACCTAGGACACTCAGTGTGTGTTACCTAGACACTAGTTTTAGAGTGAGTTACCTAGAGTCTACTCTTAGAGAATGGTATCTAAAGACTAGTTTTAGAATGTGTGACCTAGAGACTAGTTTTGAGTGTGTTACCTAGGACACTCAGTGTGTGTTACCTAGACACTAGTTTTAGAGTGAGTTACCTAGAGTCTACTCTTAGAGAATGGTATCTAAAGACTAGTTTTAGAATGTGTGACCTAGAGACTAGTTTTGAGTGTGTTACCTAGGACACTCAGTGTGTGTTACCTAGACACTAGTTTTAGAGTGAGTTACCTAGAGTCTACTCTTAGAGAATGGTACCTAAAGACTAGTTTTAGAATGTGTTACCTAGAGACTAGTTTTGAGTGTGTTACCTAGGACACTCAGTGTGTGTTACCTAGACACTAGTTTTAGAGTGAGTTACCTAGAGTCTACTCTTAGAGAATGGTATCTAAAGACTAGTTTTAGAATGTGTTACCTAGAGACTAGTTTTGAGTGTGTTACCTAGGACACTCAGTGTGTGTTACCTAGATACTAGTTTTAGAGTGAGTTACCTAGAGTCTACTCTTAGAGAATGGTATCTAAAGACTAGTTTTAGAATGTGTGACCTAGAGACTAGTTTTGAGTGTGTTACCTAGGACACTCAGTGTGTGTTACCTAGACACTAGTTTTAGAGTGAGTTACCTAGAGTCTACTCTTAGAGAATGGTATCTAAAGACTAGTTTTAGAATGTGTGACCTAAAGACTAGTTTTGAGTGTGTTACCTAGGACACTCAGTGTGTGTTACCTAGACACTAGTTTTAGAGTGAGTTACCTAGAGTCTACTCTTAGAGAATGGTATCTAAAGACTAGTTTTAGAATGTGTTACCTAGAGACTAGTTTTGAGTGTGTTACCTAGGACACTCAGTGTGTGTTACCTAGACACTAGTTTTAGAGTGAGTTACCTAGAGTCTACTCTTAGAGAATGGTACCTAAAGACTAGTTTTAGAATGTGTTACCTAGAGACTAGTTTTGAGTGTGTTACCTAGGACACTCAGTGTGTGTTACCTAGACACTAGTTTTAGAGTGAGTTACCTAGAGTCTACTCTTAGAGAATGGTATCTAAAGACTAGTTTTAGAATGTGTGACCTAGAGACTAGTTTTGAGTGTGTTACCTAGGACACTCAGTGTGTGTTACCTAGACACTAGTTTTAGAGTGAGTTACCTAGAGTCTACTCTTAGAGAATGGTATCTAAAGACTAGTTTTAGAATGTGTGACCTAGAGACTAGTTTTGAGTGTGTTACCTAGGACACTCAGTGTGTGTTACCTAGACACTAGTTTTAGAGTGAGTTACCTAGAGTCTACTCTTAGAGAATGGTACCTAAAGACTAGTTTTAGAATGTGTGACCTAGAGACTAGTTTTGAGTGTGTTACCTAGGACACTCAGTGTGTGTTACCTAGACACTAGTTTTAGAGTGAGTTACCTAGAGTCTACTCTTAGAGAATGGTATCTAAAGACTAGTTTTAGAATGTGTTACCTAGAGACTAGTTTTGAGTGTGTTACCTAGGACACTCAGTGTGTGTTACCTAGACACTAGTTTTAGAGTGAGTTACCTAGAGTCTACTCTTAGAGAATGGTATCTAAAGACTAGTTTTAGAATGTGTGACCTAGAGACTAGTTTTGAGTGTGTTACCTAGGACACTCAGTGTGTGTTACCTAGACACTAGTTTTAGAGTGTTACCTAGTCTACTCTTAGAGAATGGTACCTAAAGACTAGTTTTAGAATGTGTGACCTAGAGACTAGTTTTGAGTGTGTTACCTAGGACACTCAGTGTGTGTTACCTAGACACTAGTTTTAGAGTGAGTTACCTAGAGTCTACTCTTAGAGAATGGTATCTAAAGACTAGTTTTAGAATGTGTGACCTAGAGACTAGTTTTGAGTGTGTTACCTAGGACACTCAGTGTGTGTTACCTAGACACTAGTTTTAGAGTGAGTTACCTAGAGTCTACTCTTAGAGAATGGTATCTAAAGACTAGTTTTAGAATGTGTGACCTAGAGACTAGTTTTGAGTGTGTTACCTAGGACACTCAGTGTGTGTTACCTAGACACTAGTTTTAGAGTGAGTTACCTAGAGTCTACTCTTAGAGAATGGTATCTAAAGACTAGTTTTAGAATGTGTGACCTAGAGACTAGTTTTGAGTGTGTTACCTAGGACACTCAGTGTGTGTTACCTAGACACTAGTTTTAGAGTGAGTTACCTAGAGTCTACTCTTAGAGAATGGTACCTAAAGACTAGTTTTAGAATGTGTGACCTAGAGACTAGTTTTGAGTGTGTTACCTAGGACACTCAGTGTGTGTTACCTAGACACTAGTTTTAGAGTGAGTTACCTAGAGTCTACTCTTAGAGAATGGTATCTAAAGACTAGTTTTAGAATGTGTTACCTAGAGACTAGTTTTGAGTGTGTTACCTAGGACACTCAGTGTGTGTTACCTAGACACTAGTTTTAGAGTGAGTTACCTAGAGTCTACTCTTAGAGAATGGTATCTAAAGACTAGTTTTAGAATGTGTGACCTAGAGACTAGTTTTGAGTGTGTTACCTAGGACACTCAGTGTGTGTTACCTAGACACTAGTTTTAGAGTGTTACCTAGTCTAAGAGAATGGTACCTAAAGACTAGTTTTAGAATGTGTGACCTAGAGACTAGTTTTGAGTGTGTTACCTAGGACACTCAGTGTGTGTTACCTAGACACTAGTTTTAGAGTGAGTTACCTAGAGTCTACTCTTAGAGAATGGTATCTAAAGACTAGTTTTAGAATGTGTGACCTAGAGACTAGTTTTGAGTGTGTTACCTAGGACACTCAGTGTGTGTTACCTGGACACTAGTTTTAGAGTGAGTTACCTAGAGTCTACTCTTAGAGAATGGTATCTAAAGACTAGTTTTAGAATGTGTGACCTAGAGACTAGTTTTGAGTGTGTTACCTAGGACACTCAGTGTGTGTTACCTAGACACTAGTTTTAGAGTGAGTTACCTAGAGTCTACTCTTAGAGAATGGTATCTAAAGACTAGTTTTAGAATGTGTGACCTAGAGACTAGTTTTGAGTGTGTTACCTAGGACACTCAGTGTGTGTTACCTAGACACTAGTTTTAGAGTGTTACCTAGTCTACTCTTAGAGAATGGTACCTAAAGACTAGTTTTAGAATGTGTGACCTAGAGACTAGTTTTGAGTGTGTTACCTAGGACACTCAGTGTGTGTTACCTAGACACTAGTTTTAGAGTGAGTTACCTAGAGTCTACTCTTAGAGAATGGTATCTAAAGACTAGTTTTAGAATGTGTTACCTAGAGACTAGTTTTGAGTGTGTTACCTAGGACACTCAGTGTGTGTTACCTAGATACTAGTTTTAGAGTGAGTTACCTAGAGTCTACTCTTAGAGAATGGTATCTAAAGACTAGTTTTAGAATGTGTGACCTAGAGACTAGTTTTGAGTGTGTTACCTAGGACACTCAGTGTGTGTTACCTAGACACTAGTTTTAGAGTGAGTTACCTAGAGTCTACTCTTAGAGAATGGTACCTAAAGACTAGTTTTAGAATGTGTGACCTAGAGACTAGTTTTGAGTGTGTTACCTAGGACACTCAGTGTGTGTTACCTAGACACTAGTTTTAGAGTGAGTTACCTAGAGTCTACTCTTAGAGAATGGTACCTAAAGACTAGTTTTAGAATGTGTGACCTAGAGACTAGTTTTGAGTGTGTTACCTAGGACACTCAGTGTGTGTTACCTAGACACTAGTTTTAGAGTGAGTTACCTAGAGTCTACTCTTAGAGAATGGTACCTAAAGACTAGTTTTAGAATGTGTGACCTAGAGACTAGTTTTGAGTGTGTTACCTAGGACACTCAGTGTGTGTTACCTAGACACTAGTTTTAGAGTGAGTTACCTAGAGTCTACTCTTAGAGAATGGTATCTAAAGACTAGTTTTAGAATGTGTGACCTAGAGACTAGTTTTGAGTGTGTTACCTAGGACACTCAGTGTGTGTTACCTAGACACTAGTTTTAGAGTGAGTTACCTAGAGTCTACTCTTAGAGAATGGTATCTAAAGACTAGTTTTAGAATGTGTGACCTAGAGACTAGTTTTTAGTGTGTTACCTAGGACACTCAGTGTGTGTTACCTAGACACTAGTTTTAGAGTGTTACCTAGTCTACTCTTAGAGAATGGTACCTAAAGACTAGTTTTAGAATGTGTGACCTAGAGACTAGTTTTGAGTGTGTTACCTAGGACACTCAGTGTGTGTTACCTAGACACTAGTTTTAGAGTGAGTTACCTAGAGTCTACTCTTAGAGAATGGTATCTAAAGACTAGTTTTAGAATGTGTGACCTAGAGACTAGTTTTGAGTGTGTTACCTAGGACACTCAGTGTGTGTTACCTAGACACTAGTTTTAGAGTGAGTTACCTAGAGTCTACTCTTAGAGAATGGTATCTAAAGACTAGTTTTAGAATGTGTGACCTAGAGACTAGTTTTGAGTGTGTTACCTAGGACACTCAGTGTGTGTTACCTAGACACTAGTTTTAGAGTGAGTTACCTAGAGTCTACTCTTAGAGAATGGTACCTAAAGACTAGTTTTAGAATGTGTGACCTAGAGACTAGTTTTGAGTGTGTTACCTAGGACACTCAGTGTGTGTTACCTAGACACTAGTTTTAGAGTGAGTTACCTAGAGTCTACTCTTAGAGAATGGTATCTAAAGACTAGTTTTAGAATGTGTGACCTAGAGACTAGTTTTAGAATGTGTGACCTAGAAACTGGATAATTTGTTATCTTGGAATAGTTTTAAAGTGACTATTCTAAAACGAATTGAAGGCTAAAGGTGGCAACGTTTAAATGAAATATTAAAATTTTCAATTATTTTTCCAACCCCAGTAAAGGAGAAATGGAACATTTTTGTAAATGAGTTAAAAAATAGTTGACTGCAAGGCTAAAACATCTTTGTACAAGATTTTAAAGAAGCAGTCGCTGAATTAAATAAGGATGTATTTTGCTTCTAATACAATATGGATGGGGACAAACTCTTCCATGCTGGTCAACTCCCTAAATTCTCCAAACTCCACCGGGCCTTGAGCAGTCACAATTCGGTCTGTACCGTACTTAATCTCTTTAATTTAACTTTATTCCACCTAAATGGATCCAGTGCGTTTTAAAATTGTTAACTTTAAACACGCCCCTGTTCTTTCAATGATCGTAGTAGAGTAAACTAGACAGTTATTGACACCCTAATCTTTAATTTAAAAAAAAAATAAGCTTTCATGTCAACGTTCAGTTTTAAATAAGGGCGGGAAAAATTTCTTGTGAATCATAGAAGTCAGCTGTGTTAAAAGATTTTCAAACTGTATACATAAAGAAAGGTAATATAACCGTAATCAAGAAGTATGCAAACAAGGTACTAGTTAAGAGGACGGTTTCTTCTGTTTTTGCTAAGAAAAGAGCATGAGCATGTTTTGTAAGATAGATTAGCCATAGTTCCCTTTGCATAAGTCCATTTATACTGCAAAAATAAACTAAATAAGAATGAAGGGATGTCAATTACTCATCCATAGGGTGTCAATAACCGATTTTGCACTATTTATTCTCAGTATATTGCAAAATATCTTCCAGAGATAATTTTTTGTATGTAACCCTTTATTCAGCTTAAAGTAGAGTAATTCAGGAAAAATTACAATGAATTTCAACTTGATTGAACTATTTTTTCCATGAATTTATAGTAGTTCCCAAGATAGCAGACCCAAAATTCAACTCAAATTCTAAAGTGTCTCACTTCCCCGTTAACTGCCTAACTTGTTAAATTCCACCCTTTCACCCCAAACTCCCTTAATTTCATTTAACCCTCCTGTTGGTTATCTCGTCATTAGCAAAAGTGATCAGATCTTGATGAACGAAATATCTCGTCATTAGAAGAAAACTGACCAGATCTAGATCTCGACATCATAATAAAATCGGCAATATCTTGACGAGATATCTCGTCATTAACAAAATCGGACGGATGGACGAGATATCTCGTCGAAACCACTTGGAAGTTTATTCTCCGATATCTCGCTTTGTGTCTTCTTTCCTCTCCGAGGTTTTTCTGTTCAATCTGTTGTCGATTCCTCTGAAATGCAAGCCACGTCTACAACTACCTGCCCTCATTTCCAGACACCCCCTTGAGCAGCTCGATTTCCTATTATACCTGAGAAAACTTCTGGAACTCAGGATCAGCTATGTTCACCTGGAGACGGAGGGTGTACGGCCCATGTGCTCAGCACACACACCCCGTTCAAAGCCTCAATAAATCACCCCTTGCTACCTTTTCAAAGCATTTGATGCAACAAGTACTGTCTGTCGCTATAGGAACCGGACTCATTCATTTTAAGAGAGATGGATGACTTAATTTTATTTTATTTTCCGCGGAGTTGGAGAGAGGATATTAACTAGTATAGATCTTTTCGGCGACAAGTAAAAATCATGAGAAATATATTTATCATTTAAGAGTGACAATCTTTATTACCTTTCTACTAGCATGGAGACAGCATAAGGTCCGTTTCTACGGCAACAGATAGGGGCAGGCTTTGCCTCGTAAGTAGTTCTCGTTGTAGATAGACAGTACATTGGTATTGAAAAATGCTTTTGACAAATTATATGGAATTAAGAAAGAAATTATCATATTTTGGTATCAGTTATCAAAGACGAAAGATCAACCATGAAACACTGACCAGGAAGATTGACTTTCATAATGTCTGACCTTACGCTCATTTATTGGTAGGTATTTTAATCAACGTTCCACTGGAGTAACAGAACGGGCTATTGGCGACTGTCCTTCATTTAATGGTAAGCAGTGCAGTAAGATTTGAGTTCCTTTCTAGTGGCGTGTTCTAATGTTTGTGTACATGTTTCTTGTACGTATTCCGAACGGGACTCGAATACGATTTCAACACATCGCCGATAAAAATCCCAATGAATTCCGAATCGATATACGATAGTTGATTTGTCAACGGTAAAACGCCAAAACGGCGATAAACTACATTTTAAGGTAACCTCGATATGTATCGCGCTAGAGTCTTTGGATAGCAGAAGTAAAATCTTCGCAGACCGTCTGGTTTGTTTATCTCCACAGAAAATCCGGGTCGCTAAGGCCCAGTTGGAAGTGTAGCGGATTAGCAACCGGAGGGTCCCGAATTCGAAACTCGGTCCAACCAAAGACCATCGTGTACGTCCACGTTAAATCTGTAGTAGCCTCGAATGCCCTCACGTTGGTGTGGTGTGAAAGTGGAGAGTGGGGTGACACCTCAGGTGTGACCTCGGTCATTTGACCGTGGCTGAAAATGATGAGGTGGGATTGATACCGGACCTTCGTCAATAACCCGATGTGTTGCTCCAGTTCGACGATAATTCGACTACCTACTCAATAAATATTTCAGTCAATCATAAGACTTTGAACAAGAACGTTTTTAATACAAATATTGTTCAGAAACGTCATTGGTGTAATAACTACACTTCACATTATTTAATAAATTTAAAATAATTATTTGATAAATTTAAAATAATTATTTAATAAATTTAAAATAATTATTTATTTTTTAATATAATAGGCACACAAGCGCATATAACATCTACGCTATACTTTCTTAATTACTTATATCTACTGACGGTAAAGTGCGTTACTCACATTTCGTACCTCATATCAATCCGTTTATAATGGATTCACATAAATGGATAGGAAGGTAGAAGAAATAGCTTCGCACTGGAGCAACACAACGAGCTATTGGCGACGGTCCGGGATCAATCCCGAAGGGGGGGGGGTATTTCAATTAACGTCACACTAAAGCAACACAACGGGCTATTGGTGACGGTCCGGGATCAATCCCAAAGGGAAAGATCCGAGGACAACACCACGTAATTTTGAACCACGGTCAGATGACGAGGTCAACACCTGAGCTGGCACCCACCGAGAAAATCTCTTTTAAAGTTGTGCTTTATTTATATTTACAAAAGGTTGGAGTGCCTTAGTAGCCCAGTTGGAAGAGTAACGGATTAGCAATCGGAGGGTTGCGAGTTCGAATCCAACCAAAGACCGTCGTGTACAAAGAGGGCTGATGCACGTTCAATCTGCCGTGGCCTCAGATGTCCTCACGTTGGCTTGGTCTGGAAGTTTGGAGAGTGAGGTGCCAGCTCAGGTGTTGACCTCGTCATCTGACTGGTTCAAAATGACGAGGTGTCCACCGAGCTGTCCCGCCAGAATTGATCCCGGACCGTAGCCCGTTGTGTTGCTTCAGTGCGACGTTAATTAACTACCTATCTTCCTATAAAAGGTTGCAATAAATATACAAGGTTATATCAAAAAGTAAGGTGAATTTGTCTCTGAAACTCAGAGTTTTTTGTGTAGCTAATTAATTTTTTTTATATGTTGCAAGTACCAAGGTGATCGAAGTGTGACGGCTTGTAGAAACTTCTACGTCAACCCGTCTGGTGCTTAGAGCCAATCAAAGATGGCGCATCGACTTGAGCATTACTCCAAGGTGTCATTCGTTTTTTATGGGCCCAGGGGGAAAAACATGTGATATTCATCGAGAATTGTTGGAAATCTATGGAGAGAGTGTTATGTCGCAGAAACAAGTGTACGTGTGGTGTAACAACACGAATGTGGCTGTCGTCGATGCCATGATTCGTGAAGACAGAAGAGTGAGTGATATTGCAAATGCATTGAATAGCTCATATGGTTCAGTGAGCAGTATTACCATTTTGGATTACCATTTGTTTGGCCCCTGAAGAAACACCTCCGTGGGCAGCGTTTCCATACACTGGAAGAGGCACAACACTTACTAGGTTAGGGAACCTGGAGCAAGATTTCTTTGAAAAGGGCATGGATGATTGGGTGCCACGTTGGAATAAATGCTTAGACCAGTATGGTTCCTTTGTCGAATGATAGTGTGATACGGTTTGTCAAACAATAAATTTTCATATATTTATCTCTCTGCACGTTTGTCTGTCAATCAAAAATTCACCTTACTTTTTGATACTCCTTTGTAGATGCTGCACTTGTCACATGAAGCAGAATCAATGGTATTTTCAAGCATGATCACTAAAAATTTTTACATTCCTGTTCCTAGATAAATTGCTTGACCTTATGAAATGGTATGCAGAGGGATGTTTTGTTCGAAATCAGAATAGCGTCATATCACTGGAGTGTCATTTCACTTGTAAATGTCATTCGTGAACTGATTAGATTTGAGTATTGCCGCGGAAACTTCAAGACAACCTACGTTGAATATTGGTAGCATTTGTTGCCTACCTTTTTCTTCCAAGAAGCTTATCAGTTTGCGAACTTCGCTTTTCCCGAATATAGTACAGATAAAAAGTTACTCTTAGAGGAGCTCAGGAAAAACTGTAATCTTGTATTGCACCCAAAAGATATCTGATAAAAATCGGTACGCTTTGTGGTTGCTACCATCTCGTTAAAAATGTGTTTGCAATAGGTATTGAACAGCTATTAATTTTTATCAATTGAATATTTTTGTAAGGATATCGATTAGTGCTATCAGAGGCCAATAAAAGATTGTTTTAAAAGTAGTTAAGTAAAAAGTAAAAAATAATTAATAAAAGTAAGTAATAAAAGTAAAAAGATATCTGATAAAAATCGGTACGCTTTGTGGTTGCTACCATCTCATTAAAAATGTGTTTGCAATAGGTATTGAACAGCTATTAATTTTTATCAATTGAATATTTTTGTAAGGATATCGATTAGAGAGGCCAATAAACGATTGTTTTAAAAGTAGTTGCCTTCCCCTTCTTGCTTGCGTCATCTGACCGTGGTTCAAAATTACTTGGGTTGTCCTCGGATATTTCCTTTGGGGATTGATCCCGGACCGTCGTCAATAGCCGTTGTGTTGCTACAGTGTAACCTTAATTGATTACCACTGCTTTTACCTTTACCCTGTCTTGCTTGATTTAAAGTATTTAGCACTCAAAGAAGACTGTTCATATGTAATTTAGCTGAATAAAACGAAAATTCAAAACAGAGAAATATGTTATAAGTGAAAGGGAAAAGGTACAATGAGAAACTTAAGAGCATAATTAAAATTAATTTTGCTCTTTTCATGATTTCTAGACTTTTTAATAACGCTTCCACTGACTTAACCTATACCATTGACAATTTAATACTTATAACAAATTGATTGTAGTGTCTATAAATGAAATTTCAGGTGTATGAAAGTAAAAGTATATTATTTAATAATTTCACTTTAAGTAGAAACATCTTCTCAGAAGTGCCTACTAAACTCTAACATAATAAAACAATAAATATTTCAGAATGATCATATGGTAGGTAGTAATTTAATTAACTTCACACTGGAGCATCACAACGGGCTATTCAGGATGATCATATAAGATCATTTTTAGGATGCATATTAGTTTTCAGAAAAGTCATTGATTTGCTCGTATGAGAATAAAACTCTCATCCTCTGGTAGTAGTCTTTTATAGTCAGCTATCCTAAATATTCCTTAACTATTGTAAATATTTTATTTATTTTTAACATAAACTAGCAGAGCACATCTACGCTAAACTTTCTTAATTACTTATATCTATTGATGACAAAGTTGTCAGTACTCACATTTACTCTCAAATTTAAATCCATATAATGAATATAGCATCCATATTCACTTAATGGATTTCATACATCTGAATGAAATAAAATTTTTCACAAATATCTAACTGCATTCCGTTTACTCTTATTGTTGTTTATTCTTATTTCAAATAAAATGCACCACTAAAAGCACACTTCAGTCATGTTGCCACAATTAGATTTGGAACATCTACTTCAATTTCATCCCCTTCCCTAGCTCAAAGGCGATTCGACATTTCTTTGACGCTAAGCCTATATTCGCTCATGTTTTCATTTCAGCGCTGATTCCTATCTCCCAGATTTCTCATTGCTTTCTGTCTTCAGACTAGTTTCCTTGGAGTAGCGAGCCCCTTCTATATTGTTATAATTTCAAATACATGAAAATTTTAGAAACCAATCTGATTTTTTTAAATAGAGATGTGGACTCGAATCAATCATTGATGTCAGAGTTTCTCAATCTGATTAGATTTTATCATGAAGCGACCTTATTCCCAGTTTATTTCATGACAAAATTTAAAAAAAATTCAGATATCATGGTCAACTCTATTTGGAATACTCGATATTTTTTCTTCCAAAAGTCACTCTTAGATATCCCCTTCTCCTACAAGTCTTTTTGGTTATTCCGATGTCACATTATCTAACATGTTCATTCCGTTTTCAACAATATTTAAAAGAAAATAGTAACTAAGCAAATTTGTTACAATGGATACCGAAGTATTGTCTCCTTTTATTGTTTGATCAGGGGAAAATCGCGTACGCTGGTGTTGAATCCTCGTTTCCTGACTTTATTTCCAATTAAAATTTCTAATGGGAAATTTTAACTACCAGAATACAAGCTTTGAGGAACGATACCTTATAAATCAAGACCTAGATTCATTCTGCATTTGTTGTGTAAATGTAGTTTCACTGCAAGGATCCGATCCTAAAGGAAAAACATCTTTTACAGTACGTTATCCACTTTGAGTACTTGCTCTCGACACTATATCTGGGTGGTAGCGGTCGCTATAGAAACAGGGCTCGGTCATCTCGAGAAGGGGTGCTCCTAGGAGATAAAGTAGTTTGATTTTGTTATTCGCAAATTTTGGCGGGTTTACTGGAAAAGATTTCGGCAAAAAGAAAATTCTTAACAAATATTTTTCCAAATTGTCATTCAACTTCCAAGTGGTTTTGACGAGATATCTCGTCCATCAACAGCTGACCAATTTTGCTAATTACGAGATACCTCGTAATCAAGATATTGCCGATTTTTTTATGATGACGAGACCCAAGATCTAGTCAGTTTTTTCTAATTACGAGATATCTCGTCCTTGAAAGATCTGATCAGTTTTGCTAATGACGAGAAAACTCGTTGAGACAACCATCAGGAGAGTTAAGTGGACCAATGCGACAAACTTGAATTCATTTCCTCAAGCATCTCCTATGGCATTTGGCGTTTTTTTTAATTACGTCGCACTGAAGCAACACAACGGGCTATTAGCGATGGTCCGGGATCAAACCTGAAGGAAAAGATCCGAGGACAAGACCCCGTCATTTTGAACCACGATCAGATGACGAGGTCACATTTGAGCTGGTACCCTACTCTCCAAACTTTCACACCACGATAACTTGATTTAAGGCCACGACATATTTAACGTGCACCAGCCCCTTTGTACACGACGGTCTTTGGTTGGATTCAAACTGGCAACCCTCCGGTTGCTAATCCGTTACTCTTCCAACCAGGCTACCACGGTCCGCATCCCTATGAAAAATAAGAAAATGACCGTTTCTATGGCAACATACAGGGCAGACTTTATGTATGTAACAGTTCTCGAAATAAACAGACAGTACACTGTTTATTGAAAATGCAATACAAAGAATGAGTTGTTGGATTGACCGGAAAGGTAGTATTAAATAGCAAATACAAATGATTAAAATCTCAGCTGAGTATACAAAAAAGATGCGTACGCAATGCATGCCGAGATATGTCTCGGAAGATATAAAAGGCCTCAAAATGCAAATCCCAAACATTGTGGCAGTGAATTGGATTGGTATTGCACTGAGAGTATGTAAACACGCTTCGTCGTAAAACTAGACAACATTACGAATAGTTAAAAGAGTTTGAGAGAGGGAGAATTATCTGGTTGAGAGAAGGCCATTTGCTAGTTTGATATTTCAGTACACATTGAGCGAAATACTATTCAAATGGACACAATGAACATAGGAAGGTTCTACGTATCGTCATGAGGTATCTGGAGCATCTATGGCTACGTCAAAAAGGGAAGATAGGCACTAGCTACGAATGGCAGTGACGAATCGTACAGCGACATCCACAACGTTAGCACAACCAACAGAGGAAAGTGAAACATCAGGCGCCTGCCGGAACTGTTAGCCGATGATTGCTGCAGCGAGGTCTCGTAACTCATCGCCCGTTACTGTGACTTCCTTTAAAACTCCTGGTGGTTGTCTTGACGAGGTGCTTCATCATTAGCAGATCTTGATGGACGATATATCTCGTCATTAGAAGAAAACAGATCGTCATCATAAATAATAGGCAGTATCTTGATGACGATATATCTCGTCATTAAATTTGGTCAGATCTTGATGGACGAAGTATATCGAAATCACTTGGACGGTGAATCTTATACTATAGACGTCAAAGCCAAATGGTGTCAACAGTGAAGATACTGAAACCCTGAATGGATCTAGATACAATCTCGTTTCCCATTACAGCCGGATTCTTGTTATGAGATTCAGTGGGAAACGACATCTGAAAGTGTGCATTGCATAGTTTCATAATAGTTCTATACTCAAAGCGTTATGGCTTGGGGTACTACTTCATTTCATTCATATTCTCGCCTTATACAGATCAATGCACTGTGAACTGTCAGCGGTACATTCCAGAGATCTTGGAACCAGAAGTCCTACTCCTCAAACAGACACCCCCTGGTACTGCATTTCAACACTGCTCGTCCCCATGTTGCTCGAGTCGGTCAAGATTTTTTCTGTGACCAACAAATGTCACTTCTTCCTTGACCTGTTTGGTCGACTGACTCGTCCTCCATCGAATACGTGTGGGATATGATTACTCGAAAATTGATGATTATGTCATAAATCGCCGTTTCAATGACGAATTACGGATGCGTGTTGAATCTACGAGTCACAGACAGACATTCAGAATCTTTATAGGTCCATGTCACACCATGTGCAAGCCTATAATTGCAAAAGATGGACACACAAGTTACTGATATTTTTGCATCTTCCTTTCGAATCGCAAATTTCAATCAGGAAAACACTGTACTACTTGTTATCGCTTTTATTTCCAAAACCTATGAACTATGTAACATATTTTATGAGTGATTTTTGAAAATAAATTGAATTTGGTATACATTAAAAGACTACAAGGAATAATTCTAAAATTAAATTTGAACCATCAATTTTATATTAAATATGCATTCATATTAATTCAGGTGTATCCGATTTTTGGATTCCTTACAAATGTTTGATTATGTGACAAAAGCATAATGACAAAGATAGTTAAACTAAATTAACCATTTGACGGATGAACAAAAAGTAAACGAAAAATTCACTGGAGCGAAAATGCAGCAGTTTTAAAATTTTCCAAAAAAATGGCAATTTTCTAGATATCCCCAACTTCATCCGGAGTCACAATTTTGTTAATGAACTGTTCTTTCCTTCATTATTCCATTTCATTCTGGTCACGTCGAAAAATGATTCATGACTTCTTCAATCATTACAATTATAATCACACACCTTAGCTGCGATTCACGAAATGTTCCAAGCGACTAAGCCCTATTTTCCGTACTATTTACTCCATGTGCAACTAGTTATTTTAATTACCACTTTATCTCCACTCGAAAGAAATATATTGTTTCGTCTTCAAGCGGGCTTTGGGGTCATTAAATGGTTCGCAATAATCTCCGTCATTATAAATCTTTTATTTCTTTTAAAGAGAAAATTGTTCGAAGTCATTAGGGGGATTTGTTCTGTCAATGCTCTTGAAACTATGTGGGGCAAGGAAACAAAATCCTTTGCTATTGCTCATTCTCAGCTGGGGTAGAGAAAAAAAGGGCATGATAAACAGCTTATCTTCGTTTCCGGTATTCATTTTCGCCCACTTCATCAACGGGCGAAACTCGCGAACAGACAGACTTCAGGCCTCACTTTCAGCCAATCGTCGGCGTTTGCTCTGGTGTGTGAGATTGCGTCACCACGAAAGGAGTGCCTCCTTCTGTTGTGGAACTTGTCAAACGGTGCAGACGAAACATTCTTCGACATCGTTTGAGACTGGTATCATCTTTTTAGGAGGCGCTTACTTTCAGGAGGTGAGTACGTTTTGTTTTTCGCGCTCTGAACTTTAAATAAGATGTTTTGGTTGGCATATCGTCAACACTAGCAGAGCAGACAAGGCTGTTTCTTTCTGACATCGATGGCAAAAGTTAGCTCAAGAGGGATTTTGGGTCTTTGGATTCGAACATCCTGTTATTTAATGAAAATTCTATGGGCAAAAAATAGCATATGGCTACTAAGAGTTCGAATCCAACCAAAAGACCATCGTGTACAAAGAAGGCTCGTGCACGTTAAATCCGTCGTGGCTTCACATGTCCTCACGTTGGCGTGGTGTGGAAGTTTGGAAAGTTGGGGTGCCAGCTCAGGTGTGACCTCGTCATCTGACCGTGGTTCGAAATTACGTGTTGTCCTCGGACCTTTCCCTTCGGGATTGATCCCGGACCGTCGTCAATAGCCCGTTGTGTTGCTCTAGTACGACGTTAATTATCATTACCAGAGCAGAAACTCAAACTGACAAAGAAACAAATTTTACAGCACAGTCGGTGTTTTTATTTTGTTTATGTTTTATTTTCAAAATGTTTTTAGCTTTGGTCAAACTGATAGCCTTTTGACTATTAGTCTTTCAAAAGTCTCTAGACTATTAGTTTTTGGCCAAAAATAAAAATATTTTGATAGTGTTATAATTTCTTTCAAACCAAGATCCGAGGATCAAGAAAGATCCGGGACAACACCACGGATCTTTCCCTTCGGGTTTGAACCCGGACCGTCGCCAATAGCCCGTTGTGCTGCTCCAATGCGACGTTAATTACAATACTTACCTACCGTTAACTGACATTTTTAGGAAAGGCATCTTTTGACACTGAATGGTTATTTTCATGACGAGGAAAAATAAATTGTCATTGTATTAGGTTTGAAAGAAAATATAATACTATCAAAATGTTTTAATTTTGGCCAAAAGCTAATAGTCTTTAATCGACTGTAAAATTTGTTTCTTTTTTCAGTTTATGAATTTCTGCTCTAAGTAGACGATATGAGGATGCCGGCTGTCTCAAAGAATAACGACGCAGATAAAAAAAATATAAAGTAACTTTAATTAAATTCAATAAACAAAATAGGTTGACTAGTCCACCACAGCATAGTCTTTCCTTAATATAAAAGACTCAATATTAAAGCTAATATATCCCAATCATCCTTGTGATCGTGGCATTCTAAAGATATTTTAATTTGCAATCAGCCCATGCAGCACCTACTTGAAGAAAAAAACTTATTTTCTTTAATCTATTGCCAGAGCCTCGCGACTAATTTTCATACTTAGACTGATGCCACCATATGTAGTTGTTTTCAACTTCCTATGAAAGGTACTGAAACCTATTCTAAGACCAAGAGTCGCTCTGTTTATTAGTCTTGGATTTCGTTGTCATAAATACATTTTAGCTCAATATTTTAAAAAAATGTTATTTAAGTTCTTGGGGGTCGCCTTTTCTCAGTTGTTTTGTCCATTGCTAGTTGTAGGCGGTGCAGGTTCGATTTCTCGCAGGGTGTATTTCTCTCTTCTGTGTCAGTAAAACTTTCCTTTGTGTGGCAATTTTGCTTGATGTTGGTTGGTGCAGCTTGGCCAAATATGCATCGACCTTCCAATGAAATAGACAGAGCATGTGGACGGTGTCCCTGTCGTAAGAGTAAATCACATGGTCTTACGAATCGACTTTGCCAATTGGCTATCGAAGCCGTCAATTTCATTAAAAGGTCGATTCAAATATAACCTTTGCACCATGAAACCTAATCCAACCAACCAACCTAAAGGTTCTCGAGATTTTTATTGAATTCTCTTGCGTTTTTCATGCAGAATAATTTTGTAGGTGATTATGCTGTAGGGAATCCGTTCATTTGTTGAATCATGAAATAAGAATATCAACACTTCATAAGCATTTTTTAAACATTTCATATAAAGGTTTATCATATAATCTCGAGTATTGTAATGAATTACGTAATTTATTTTTATATGTACACACACCTGCACCGTGCAGAGTGTGCAAAGAAAAAAAACCAGAAACTTACCCTTAGAATGTAGTAGGTTCAAATAAGGACTGTATAATTAAAACGTATTTTATTTATAAAATTATATTTACAATAACGAGGCCGCTGATTTTATGAGGAGCGCTTCCATGCGTCCGTACAAAACAAAATTTGAGCTAAGGCATAAAGTTAAATCGGCTTATAGCTGGTCGAATTCCTAACACGAACAGTTCTGAATAACAAGAACACGAATTCCAAAGATATCTCCTTAAATATTGCCACAACTGGCAACTAAAGAATACGGACAAAAATAAAAAAACTGCAAACTAATCTTAATTCTTAGCGAGCCAAGATATCAATGTTAGCGCAAACGATAATAATCCAGAACGGCGCACAGAAACCTTTTCCTGTAAAGAAAAGCCTGAAAATCTGACGACCAAACAGAAAATGGAATACTTTCAAACGAGTCCTCAGTTTATAATAATGGAAAAAATTCAAACGAGCCTTTCGAAACTGAATGTGAGAGGAAAGTAGCGTATTGTCTAGAGCCAGACATTCACAATTGCACGTGTTCTGTAGAATGGAGAATAGAACTACATATATGAAGGTGTTTTCTGTCAAGTTAAAAAAAGATGGCCGTAGTGATCCTGCGGCGATCATGTTTCCTACACGTTAGTTGGCTTGTTTTTCGAAAACGATTTTAGCACTTCGCTGATAAAAATTTCAAAGAATAAATTCCGAATTGATTTATGATAGCTGATTGGCAACGCACCAATTAGATTAAATGGCGATAAACTACAGTTTAAGGTAATCCCGTTCTTGTATTTGGACCCCAGAAATAAAAAAAATTTCGTAGACCGGTTTGTTTACACTGAAAACCCCTCTTATACGGCAAGACATTTCACACATTAAACATCAAATGCTTATGGTAATTTCAGATTTTCTCGAATTGTAAAGCCAGATATTGTTTTCGATATAAGGGGATATTTATCTCGAAGACCAAAAGTGTAGGGGCTTGAGCCCTTGTGGGGCTGAATCTTTACATATGCTCAGCACTGCATCCATTTCGGAAATGAATACCATGCTTAATGCAAATATAGAAAAATAAGTGAACGGAAAATTATTTTTTTGACCTTCATTTTGATATTTTTATAGCTTCTACAATATGCTTTGTACAAAATACGTATACTTGCTTTATCCATCCATATAATACGTTTCATACACATCCCACTATTGTGTACGACAAAACTACAAAAGGTGATAGTGATATGACCATTACAGAAGTTGATTTTGAATTTGTGATATTGTGAATGCTTTTTAAATTAATTTTCCTTAAAAATGGCAAACTTACAACGTTTAATAGTGGCCAGTTTTTCTATGAATATTTTTCTGGTTTGTAGCAATCTTGTACCAGGAATTTCGATATTTCCGAATTGGGTCATTCCACGCAAAATGAGCAAATCGGCTGTGGCTGACATATCACCGATTTTAATGAAAATCAGTTTTTAAACAGGTCACATGTAGTAATGAGCAACTGCAAAATATTAGGTTTCAGAAATCTATATTTTGTTAATTATTGACACTTAAAGTTCAAGGTCACACAAATTTAGATTTTCAGGCACTAAAAGTGGCTTGTTTGCGACCCTATATTTCAATGTTATTGACACAAACTTAAAATTTTTATAGCCTTACATTCTTCAGAAAAAGGTCTCTTAGGAAAAGTAAGAATATAATTTAATAGCCGTCATTGCTGAATCTGATAGATTGACGAAAATAGAAATTTTGCCAATTTGCTACAAATTTCAAATTCCTCTGGTATCTCTAGAAATGGAAAGACAATATTAAAAATTACTTTTAATGAAGAGCCTTTCCTAACAAATAGCCGTGGTTCAAAATTACGTGGTGTTGTCCTCGGATCTTTCCCTTTGGGATTGATCCCGGACCGTCACCAATAGCCCATTGTGTTGCTCCAGTGTGACGTTAATTGAAATACCCCCCCCCTAACAAATAGCGTGGCGTAATTTGGTGATTGTATTTCTACTCCTTTATAAAGAAAAAAAGTAAAATTATGGAAAAATACGGTTTTTTTTTCAATTTTTTTAAAATGCATATTTCACTGTGAGGGAAAGCTACAAAAACATCAAAACTTTTCGACATAAAAGAGCAAGATGTCTATTATATGTCCTGAAATTTTCGTAATTGTAATTTGATTATTTTTGTCTCAGGAAAATTTTTAACTAGACGTAAATTTTACTTTTGTTTATCTCAGATGAAGTTATAACCTTCGATAACAAAAAATGCGATATAAGAATGAAATTATTATTATGGTGCACATGCAAAATTTCACATGAAATTTCTTCTTTTTAAGTCTTTGCTTAATCCAAGGAGTGTTTCCATCAGTGAAATAGATAGGTGGAAAGTTCATTTTTTAGAGAAATCTTTTCGATTTGCTTTTTCCTTTGGAAACGTAAGTATTGAATACTACTACTTGTGAATATTAAATACGTTTCGTAAATATTGAGCATTATTAGTCACGTAAACACTAATTTTGAGAGTAAAAAATAATTTAAACATCGTTGTTATACTCGATTCTCCCAAATGTACATAACTCACGAATCCTTGCTCCATATTTATCACAATCACTAGTGAATAAGATTTCAAGAATCGGCAGCACTAGGAAAATTTCAATTTAAGCAACTACGAAATTGAACAAGAGACCTTTATCAGATTGAAAGTGAATTTGAAGACAATCAAGTAAATGTCTTAAATGTTTAAGCTTTTTCAATTGTGATTCGATGTCCTGCTTTTATAATTACCTTCAAAAGTTAAAAATAATTTGGTATTTCATAGTTGATTTGCGGTTACATTTTGTCATGTGATTTTGGGATTTCATTGTTGTCATCTGAAACGAGTAATATGCATAAAATGGGAAGGAAATGCTATGATTGGCGATAATAAATATTGCCAGTTAGGGCGATACTGATGGAATATGGTAACCCGTCGTAGAATATCCGAAGAGTCGTTTGGCGACGAAACTTTCAGTCGCCAATTTATCGATAGGCAAGAAATTTTTTTTTACGGATAATAGACATATTAAAAACTATATTCTTCCAAAATACAGTTTTCGTCAGAGCTGTCTTTCATTTCATTTTGTGTGCCTATTTTAAGTGGAAAACCGTCATTTTATAATTTTCCTTTACTGTTTGAAAGATGAAGGAAATAAAAGTCGAACTCCAAACTTCAGCAGTAGTTTTATCATACCTAGCACTGTATTTGGCATGAATTTCAGCGATGCTTTTAAATTCCTTTAGCCCATAGAAACCTTTTACATTCTATCAAAATCGATTTTTCGCTACTAATTTTTTAGCTTGAATATGATGTTTAAAATTGTTGTTTCCAAGTAGATAAAAAGAAACTTCATAGATTACAAAAATATGAAGTATTGTTGTCTGCGTTAAGTAGTTTTTGAGAAGCATATCTTCAAACATACAACATCCAGCGATTTCACAACTGCTCTTTAAAGTTACAAGTCCTTAAAATGCCTGAAACTTATATAATGCCTGAAACCAAAATATTTCATTTTGAGCCAAAATATTTTGGATATCGTTATGTTTGCATAAATTTAACCCCTGTAGCAAATTCCATGAAAATCAGTCACCCTATGGCCACAGGTTTTTCTGATTTTTGCTCATTTCACATGGAATGACCAATTCCACAATAACTATTAAAAGCTGACAAAAATCATATTGATACGATATTATGATCAATTTCTTTTCTAGCAAATACATTTTTTGTCATGAAAATTCCTTTCCACATGTGAAATTACAGTTTTGAAATTAAATGTCTTCAGTACAGACGAACAAAGCTAATCGATTACAATTTTTCTAAAAATGGAAAGTCAATTTTACAGTGTTTTGAAAAAAAAAACAATTTTCCCAACGAATGTTTGATGTAGCAAAGTTTCATAAGAACAGCTTCAATTCGTGAAGTAAACAACCTCAATCTTCTGTCACTTAAGACAAAAGCTTTCAACTTTTCAGAAGTCCTAGTTAGAATATTTTATAACCGTGATATTATTCCAAGATCAGCAAAGTTTTGTTTAAAATTCGCTTTACTCCAACTGGCATGCAGTTTCAAATCGATTCTTTGTGGCACTTTTTTCTTCAATTCAGAGATCCGGTATCTAAATAGAAACTATATACCTATTTAGAATGATAGATGTTGTTTCTTGACTATTGAGTACAGCTTTCAATACAATACAATAATATAATTTGAAACTTGGAAAAAGAAATGTAGTTTTACTGATTTCAATTACCTTGTAATGGAAACCTACGTCAAAATTTGAAAAATCCTTGAATTACAACGAATGGTTACACGCCTAATTTCAACGTTAACTGTCTTATTTTAAAATAACTTTTTTAGCGTTACCCTCTTTTTAAAATAAGGCATTATCGTTTGATTTTAAAAAGTTTCGTTTCGTACGCTTGATTTATTTCTGTGAAACGGAATTCTACTAATCATTACTTCAATTTTCTAATGAATGACTTTCTTTCATTAGAAGGTCGTTGAATGATTATGTATTGAATCATTGACTTTTATGGAAAGTTGGTCGAAATGCACTACCGGCAAGAAATGAACCCATGTCTTTAAAGATAATGTGCATAAAATAAATAATTTGTAATAAAATTAGAAAATGAAACATTAATTTCGGTGTTTCTAGATTACAATTGACAAAATAACACTTATTACCAGTGAGTCTTTTGCTTGCTCATTTAGCATTATATAGACTCGTTTCCTTACAAAATTCAAGCTATGCAAAATTAAATATTCTTAATCTTTTCATATCATCAGTCAAATATTTATGAAATATTTTTTTTGAAAAAAAATAAAAAGTAAGTTCTCTCAAATCTCAAACATAAGTATTAGAATTTAAATTTGTACTGATAGAAATATATTCATTACTCGACATTCATGGAATTTGCATTTGAATTGATGACGATCATTTCAATTTTACATAGAAATTTTAAGGAAACGTAGAACACTTTTTATAAAATGCAGTTTAATGAAGATTTCACTGCATCTTAGTTTATTAGATGTCCGCTTGTTTTGATCCCAAAGCCCACCCAGCACCGTAGAATTCCGACATCTTGCGGAACCCCTCCCCGCTCTCAATGCGCCTGCGTACTCTGTCCGTAGGTCCTGTCATGTACGGGGATCCTTTGTCTACACGACGCTATACTATCTTCTAGATGTTTCTTTTAGTTCTGAAATCATAAGACAAACAGTTGTAACGCTTTTTTGTAAAGCTCGACTTTTCATGCATGCCCGCCAGAACTGTTCCGATTTTAAAGACGTATTCGCGTCAAAAACACTGTTCTTGTTGGTTTAGGAACAGGCATTTTCTTTCAAGCTAAATGCAGGTGGCGGTAGTGTTTCTGCTGCGATACGCGTTTCCTGTACGTAATCTGAACGTGACGTCAGTTGAATCGAATATTATTTCAGCTCGTCGCCAATAAAAATTCCAAAGAATGAATTCCGAATTGATGCATGAAAGTTGATTGGTCAACACGAATTAGATGAAACGCTGCCAAAACGGCGATAAACTGCATTTTAAGGTAACCCCGATGTGTATCATACAAGAGCATTCGGGTAAGCGGAAGTAAAATCTACGCTTCCAGTCTGGCTTGTTTGTTTTCACTGAAAATCCCTGTTCTTAAGTGCAAAATTAGACACCTGCCAAGAAGCGGCAGTGTTTAGTATTTACAATATGCAAGCTGCGATATTCATTTTTATTTCATTTATTTTGGTGAATCATGAAACGGGATTCTGGGTTCTGAACACATTTTCGTTGAAATATCCCCATTCGCAAGCGTTACATGTGACACATCTGTCAGCTTTTGAATCTTTCTATTGACACCGGAAAGAGGGATTGATGATCGAGGCTTACAGTCGCTCACCATGGATGATTCAGTAATTGGTGTAATACAAAAACAGCCTGCTATATGGAAAAAGCAGTGCCTTGATTATAAGAACAGATTCTTCAAAACGTCTACTTGGAATGAGATAGCAATAGAAATTGTTACTCGTGATGATGATGATGATGATGGTGAGAGGAAAGAAAAAATAATAAAGTTGAGTAAGTTGTTAATCTACACTTGATTACAAGTATTTAAATATATTAATTTTATTTTATCCTGCAGTGATACTTTTTCTTCGTTAGCAAAATAAGTGCCATATCGTCGTCTTAGAGCAGAGACTCATTAATTGACATTTTTAGGATAGGCATTGTTTTGGCACTAAATGATTATTTTCATGATTAGAAATAAATTGAAGGGGTGGGTGGAAGAAGGGGTTATGTGATATTTGTTTACATTTTGGGATTATTGCAGTTTTGAAGCAACCTCGGGATGAGGTATGACTTGTGCTGACAACTAGAGCAATCTATCGATTATTTTAAGAAATAATCAACAGATGAATGAGTAATGTAGACTAGATAGTAAAAGTTTGATTGACTTAGAATATCTCGAAATCTTATTGACTTAGAACATCTAGACAAATATCTCGAAACTACAAAAATGTCACATAACTCCTTCTTCCACTCATCCCCCTTCAATTGTCATGTTGTATACGGTTTGATAGAAAATATACCACAATCGAAATGCTCATACAGTCTAACCTTATTAATGCGAATTACTGGTAATGGGAACTAAATTCCAATCACGTCAAAATGTATATTTGAATAAAGTTAACTAATTCGCTTAAGAAGAATTTGGGTTATACTAACCTCCTGGTTAACTTAAGGGCAAACGGATTCTTTTCAATCTGATTATCAGAAACATTAAGTGATTCCGAAGTTATAGAAGTTGTGGAAGAGAGTGAAGAAGAAAGAATTAATGATGAAGGAATGAGCTTGCCATCTTTAAAAGAAGCTACTGCTGGCTTAGAAATTGTTCACCGCTTTTTGTTCGGCAGTCAAAATTCATCTGCTCAATAAAACAACGTTGACTGCATCAAAGATTTTCTCAAAGAATGTCACGTATGTATGTAATGACGAGGTGTTCTCATCGGATTCTTCCTTTCGGGATTGATCCCGGTCGGTCGTCAATATCCCATTGTGCTGCTCCAGTGAGACGTTAATCAACTACCTACCTATAAGTACTTGTGGTATCAACAATAGATATAGGTTGTGGGTTTGGAATTTTCAAAGTACTTTCCATAAGCTTTTTGGACTCTTGTAAAACAACAGAGTCACGATTTTCCCCGTGGGACCTTAAGTCAACCACTCTCCAAACCGTGCCAACTTGAGGACATTTGGGTCACGGCAGATTTAACGTGCACCAGCCCCGTGTATACGATGGTCTGTGGTAGGACGGAGTTTCAAACTCGTAGCCCTCCGATTGCTAATCCGCGACTCTACCAACTGGGCTACCAAAGCTCATCAATTTTAGGTTTCGCTGTTGAAAAAGAAAGATTTTCATCCCATTTTTGATTGTTATAAAAATAAAACACTTGATTAGGAGCAGCAAAATACTTAAATTAAAATGACATTCTCCTTAAAAACGAGGTGACACTGCCTTTTATGTTTACCAAATAAAGAATATATCTTCACCAAATGCGTTTCGCAAAAACATTAGTTACTCCAATAGTAAATTTATATTTTTATGAAAATCATGTTTTGGTATCGATTTGTAGTAAAATTTTACACAAAAAAATTTGAAATCCGTTGAAATTTTTACTATCTCTAGCGATTGCAAAGACAGAAACTTAGGGATTAGGGTATGTACGTATGTATTTTAATCAACGTCACACTGGAGCAACACAACGGACTATTGGCGACGGTCCGGGATCAAACCCGAAGGGAAAGATTCGAGGACAACACCACGTAATTTTGAACCACGATCAGATGACGAGGTAACACATGAGCTGGCACCCGACTCTCCAAACTTCCACACCACGCCAAGGTGAGGACATTGGAGGTCACGACAGATTTAAAGTGCTCCAGCTTCCTTTGTACACGACGGTCTTTGGTTGGATTCGAACTCGCATACCCCCGGTTACTAATCCGTTACGAAAAACGCCGGTCGGCTGTAAACATGCAGCCCTTGAAAACATCCCTTATCAAACGCTCACTCTAACGCTTCGTGTGAACAGAGATGAGAGTCTTTAACCTTGGAAGAGTATTCAAATCTCAAGGATATACTTTTTCTATTCTCTATTACGTCGCTTTCTTCATTTTCATTCGTGACCACGAATGCTTATGTAAACTCGGATGTCCGGCCTTCGAGCAATATTCTCCCCCAAACATTTTCGACACTTTTTTTCAGCGCTCTTTCTGTTGCTGGAAAACAGGGCCGCGGTAGCCCAGTTGGAAGAGCAACGGAGTAGGGTGGTGAGTTCGAAACTCTGTCCTGACAAAGACCGTCGTGTATACGAGGGTTGATGCACGTTCTATCTGTCGTGGCCTCAAATGTCCTCGCGTTGGCGCCAGATCAGGTGCGACCTCGTCAATGACTGGTCTTGTCCTCGGGTCTTTCCCTTCTGATTTGATCCCGACCACAGGCAATAACTCGTTGTGTTGCTCCAGTGCGACGTTAATTAAAATACCTACCTATTTTACCTATACCTACCTTTGCTTCAAATTAATTACAAACGGAAGGGGTAGATCAAAAGGTAGGTAGGTAGATATTTTAATTAACGTCACACTGGAGCAACACAACGGACTATTGACTACAGTCCGGGATCAAATCAGAAGGGAAAGACCCGAGGACAGCATCACGTAATTTTGAACCACGGTCAGATGACGAGGCAACACCTGAGCTGGTAGATCAAAAGAATCAAAAATCGATATTTTTGTATGACATAAATAATATTTTTCTTGATTGTTTATTTTAAGTGAGTGTCTTAAGATATAATGAATGAAACAAATGCCAGGCAGACTTTACGTCATTCGCCAACTGGCTTCCCAATATTTCTATACTAGGATTATTAAGTGCAGTGTGTGTGTGTCTAAGTATTGAGCTGTCATAGATTGTCTACTATTACATCTTATCTGACTCTAAATTTGCAACGCAAGTGGTCTCTTCAAATTCAGTCAGAGATTACCCATGAATTATGCAATGCAGACAACTCCTTGATAAGCTAGTCGAATCCAACCAAAGACCGTCGTGTACAAAGGGGACTGGTGCTCGCAAAATCTGCTGTGACCTCAAATGTCCTCACGTTGGTGTGGTGTGGAAATTTGGAGAGTTGGGTGCCAGTTCAGGTGCTGTTCTCGTCATCTTGTTGTCCTTGATCTTTCCCTTCGGGATTGATCCCGAACAGTTGCCAATAGCCCATTGTGTTGCTTCAGAGCGGCGTTAATTAACTACCTCTTTTGGCGACGTTTTTTTAACAAAATCGTCTCATGAGCTCTTATTTTCACAATTTTGTCTACTTTTTGAAAATCCTGGCGACTTTTTTGAAAATTCACCAAAGGACAACAAAAATCTAGTTCCTTTTTTTAACTAATAGCGGACGGAAAAATATTTTCCTGATTTTTCTTTGGGACTAAATTTTCCAAGGCACGCCGATTTCGAAATTTCAGCGCCAAGCAATTGGCAAAAATGAAAAAAACATCGAATCCTTGTTGCTAGATTGTCATGAAAAAACCCTGTTAAGAAAATATTTAGCTTTTGAATTTTAAAATTTAAATTTCTTGACGAGAACTTCAACATCTGTTTTTCATACTTAACTGGCACTTTTTGTGTTTTAGCCGATTCATTTTACAACTGAGCAACTAAAATTGTTGCTAAAATAGAGTTTAAGATGAGACTTTTTTTTTAATTTTAATGTTACTATATTTAGTTACTATTAATGTTACTATATTTAGCAAGTGCTTTGTATGTCTACAAGAAGAATAAATTCTCCATGGCTGCTACTTTAACATTCTAATTAAACAAAACGCAAGAACTTCTTTTATCGTTTGCAAGTTAGACATGTTTGTTTTACCAGACTTTCTCGACAAATTATATCACAAAAATAATCTGGACCAGAATATCTGCCTTAAACTGTAAAAGCTAATAATAAATTGCCCATAATTTTTGAATTTCTCCGAAAGATTTAAGCAGTTGTGTGTATAATTTTTAGAATTTCAGAAAACTTGTTTGCAAACAAAACAACTTGGAAATAAAATTATTAAAGAAGCTATTTTTATTTAAATGAAATAACAAATAAATAAATTGCAGATAAACACACCCAATTGCTCACTATTATTAGTAATTAATATCAATAAAATCAGTACAATTGAAAACAATCGCTAATTGGAAAATAAGCACAAATATACAGGCTAACATTTATTTGTTATGAAATATCTGTTCTTAGACCTATTAGCTGTAACTTGCATTTGCCCCCTCCTATTTCCCATGGGGTCCCATTATTCAAGTCTTTCCATGTGTTACTATTGCTTTATCATTCGTTTCAAAATAGCAATATTATATTTTTAAATGAGGCACATTTGTTATCAAAATGCTAGGAAACACCTCGTTCTTCCGGAATTTCATGGAGAATTTTAAATCTGGTCGATTAAATTCGTGAGTTGTGTTTGCAGAAAGAGGTCATGAAATTAATCCATAATTATAATCCCTTATATTTTAATAGTTTTTATTAATCCATATTTTTGAACTTGTTCCCAAGAAACAAAAATATAAATTTAATATGCTGCACTCATTGTACTAAACTAAAAGAAACAAGAAAAAAATTCCGAAGCATTTAATTTCCATCAGAAAATTACTCTGTGCCAAGATCAAAGTTAGGACAACATAATTTTCGAACAATTGACTTGAACTTGTTTTCAACAGCTTGACTCTACTTTCGATTACTTTGTAACGTATTTTATCTAGCCTATTATTACCGTCTTAAGTTTTCTCTTCCATATCAAGGACATATGTTATCCGATAAAAGTTGCTGATTAGTTTTTGTATCTGGCTGCACTTTAAATCTAAAGCGGCATATGCTTTTAATGTCCTCATTTCCATTCAAGAGGTTTGCTAATATTGAATTGTCTATTTGTTCTATAAAGTTAAATTGCCATGTTAATATATGCATGTTTTAAGAAATAAAAAGTTTCGATGTAAAAACAAGTACAATGTAAGCAACATTGTACCTGTTTTATTGGTCAGATCGACAAAATATACAATATATTTTTTTGCAAAAAATAATAGCAACTATCACCCCCTGCTTTGCTTTCAAATTGGCTTTTAAAAACTCTTTTTGAAGTTATTTATGATACTTAGAGAAAAATAGCACTCAAAATTATTTATGCAGGTATTACTTGAAATTATTGTTGAACACATCAGTCAAAAGTTCAAAATTAGAATGAATGTTTAATTTATATTAGTTTAATTTAAATTCTATATTTTTATGTGCCACAGAAGTTTAACTATAAGAATTCATGTGTGTGCCACGAGATTAAAAAGCTCGAAAATCGTTGATTTAACTCTGAGTTTTCCGAGTTGTATAGTATTACTTTTACCCCATAAGAAAGAACTAAATGACCACATCTATTGGTTGGAAGAATCCCAGAAAAGACTATTGGTCAATAAGTTTCACTACAGCCATTCTTGCGGCACAACAGTTGGAAATCGCTGCGTTAAAAATGTATTTCCGGGGAGAAAATTCTGTAGATTCATGGTTTGGACATGACGTAATGAAAAAGCTCGTACGCCCTCATACCAAGTATATAATATCCTAGAGCAAGCAGCAATTGGGATGAAAAGGTCACGACGCCCACCCGTAGACTTTTAAAGATCAATCTTGCACAATAACCGATTTCCAAAGGAGAGTATGATCACCTATCCCCTTCTATTACCTATGGTGCAAGGAACTTCCCAAAGAGAGGATCGTTTCGAAATAAGGGCTCTTAAGGTTGAAAGATCTGAAGATTCTCTCACACAATGACTCCATAGCTTAAGAAATCTTTGCCTTTGCCCGAGGTCATCTTTGGCACATCTTTGTTCTAGATCTGAGCCAAGTTTCGCTGTTGAACTTCCATATTTCTTCACTAATTCCACATGGTTGAAGATGTTGAGATACAATTACAGGTATTAGATTGGTTGGGTTTTATGGCGCAAGGACCAAACTGCGGCAAACGACGTCAAGTAAATGGAGAAATGGAAAAACAAGGAAAGCTTTTACTGACAGAAGGGAGAAATATACCCAGGGAACAGTGATTGCTAAACTTTTCAGTGAAAGGGTAGTATACCTTGGATTCAAACCCGGGTCCATACGATCCAGAGTCAAGCACGCACGGAGCCATCACCATGGCAACCCACTTCCAAAATGCCAACAAAAAGGACGCCATCGTGTTCCTCCTCCAAAATGTAAACAAAAGGCCGCCATTTTGGATTTGAAGGTCAAGGAACCCCCATATACCTTGAGATTATAAAACTAATGAAGTTATATGCGCTATAAAGCGCCAAAATAACCATCCGTTCACTTCGTAGCAGTGGACCGAGAGGTGAACCAAAACAAATACTAGATACAACCAAAATACTAGTCTAGATAGTGGTCTAAACAACTATCTTTCCAAATTGTCTCTAAGCTTCCAATTAGTTTCGACGAGATAACACGTCCATCAAGATCTGACCAATTTTGCTAATAAAGAGATATCACGTCTATTGCCGTTTTTTTATGATGACGAAATCAAGATCTGATCAGTTTTCGTCTAATGACGAGATGTCTCGTCCATCAAGATCTGGTCATTTTTGCAAATGACGAGACTTTTCAAGTCTGACTTTTGTTGGTCAATTAATTTAAAAATAAGATAGCATGCTTAAAATAGAAACTAAACAAATCTACGAATCTAAATCGCAATCGAATAATAGTCGAATTAACATTGCACTGGAGTAACACAACGGACTATTGAATGAGTGAGTAATACTTGGAAAGATTAAGAGAACTTGGCCTCTTGAATAGTGGACGAACCATTATATAATCAAGGAATCTTTTAAAACTTGAAACTTCCTCTCCTGAAAATTTTAATAAGTGGCTTATCATTGCAAGTCAATAAATTATAAGACTTGCTTTCGAAGTTGTCACTCAGGAAAAGTGTAGTTTTACCTGTTCAGTTGAGATAAGAATGGAACGAGGCCTAGAAAACCACTTGTTGCTATTCAAGTTCTTATCTTTTGCGATGGAATAAAAAAAAAAGAAACGTTACATTGAAACACACCCTGCTTACAACACAAAATACTCAGAATAAATTAATAAATCTCACAACTCAAAAATACCACTCAGTCTCAATAATATTCTCAGAACTCAGTAATACAGGAGTAAAGATTTATCCTCAAATATAAAACCTACACCTCAATTAACAATTCTAGATGCTCCTAAAAACATATTACTGGATTTGCCAAACATACAAAATTATATATTGATTAATAATTTACTATTTATTTTAAATTAATAATATTGATAATTAAATTAATATTATCGCATACGTGTTTTCACCGAGTGTCTACAAATTTCTCTTGCGTTTTCTAGATTCGCGGTAGCCCGGTTGTCAGAGTAACGGACTAGCAATTGGCAGATTGCGAGTTCGAATCCAACCAAGGACCGTCGTATACAAAGGGGGCTGGTGCACGCTAAATCCGTCGTGGCCTCAAATGTCCTCACGTTGGCGTGGTGTGGAAGTTTGGAGAGTGGGGTGCCAGCTCAGGTGTTGCCTCGTCATCTGACCGTGGTTCAAAATTACGTGGTGTTGTCCTCGAACTTTTCCCTTTGGGATCGATCCCGGACCATCGCCTATAGTCCGTTGTGTTGTTCCTGTGCGACGTTAATTAAATACCTATCTACCTTTTGACCCACGGTCAGATGACGAGGTCAACACCTGACCTGGCACCCCACTCTCCACACTTCCACACCACGCCAACGTGAGGACATTGGCGGCCTCGATAGATTTAACGTGTACACTACTGTCTTTGGTTGAACGGAGTTTCGAACCTTCTAATCCGTTACTCTTCCAACCGGGCTACCGCGGCCCTGGAAAGATTCGAGGACAACACCACGTAATTTTGAATCACGGTCCAACTGTGCTAAATTAATAACTTATCATTTTAAGCAAGTCGATAAGTGGGGAGTGCTAGTTACTATCGATTAATTCTCTTTCCCAACACTTCATGGGCCGCGGTGGCCCGGTTGGAAGAGTAACGGACTTGCAACCGAAGGGTTGCGAGTTCGAATCCAGCCAAACACCGTCGTGTACAAAGGGGGCTGGTGCACGTTAAATCTGTCGTGGCCTCAAATGTCCTCACGTTGGCGTGGTGTGGAAGTTTGGAGAGTGGGGTGCCAGCTCAGGTGTTGCCTCGTCATCTGACCGTGGTTCAAAATTACGTGGTGTTGTCCTCGGATCTTTCCCTTTGGGATTGATCCCGGACCGTCACCAATAGCCCATTGTGTTGCTCCAGTGTGACGTTAATTGAAATTCCCCCCCCCCAACACTTCATTTTCATCTTTTCTCTATATGAGAATGTTTCACGTTCTACGAACTCATAAATCATACATCCCTCTATTGTTTTCTCCCAAGCGACGCTTGAAACAATTGAAAGTGTCGTCATACCGACAAAACACCTCGACGGCCTTTCGGGTTTGAAATTCCTTTCATCAGATTTGCAAATCTGTTATTAATCCTTCACCTCTGACAAGCGGTGGAATTCCATCGACGAAGGACGGTGGAGGTTTTAGCACCCAACCTGATGGCTTTATGCAGACTGCACCTGTACTTACATTTGAATGCTAGCAGTTGCACTGGCAGCGATAACGGACTGATAAGTGACAGCGGAAGGGTGTTGGAGGGAGAAGTCCGAAAAAAAAGTTGCAAAAAGGAAGACAGGAAAACCGCGTGCTTTTGCTGAAAACGGAATTCATGTGCTTGCGTTAACTTGAAGCTTATCTTGAAACATCGACCTGATAAAAATAGAGCGAGCATGAGGGCGGAGTCGCTGTCGTAAGATCTCAGAAGGCTAAGTCACGTGGGCTTACGAATTGACTTGATTGGTTATCGGACTAGTGTTTTTAATCACTTCAACCAATCGATAGTTTAGTCCACAATTAGAATACAAGCTTTTCTCCGCAACCACGTGACAGAACAGGGCGACCCGTAGGTATGTAGGTATTTTAATTAACGTCGCACTGGAGCAACACAACGCGTTATTGGCGACGGTCCGGGATCAAACCCGAAGGGAAAGATCGAGGACAACACCACTTAATTTGGAACCCCGGTCAGATGACGAGGTCAACACCGTTCTCCAAACTTCCACATCACTCCAACGGGGAGACACCTGAGGCCACGACAGATTTAACATGCACCAGCCCCCGTGTACATAATGGTCTTTGGTTAGACCTAGTTTCGAACTCGCAACCCTTCGATTGCTAATCCGTTGCTCTTCCAACTGGGCTATCGCGGCCCTTGTATGAGATGGATTTTCAGTGATAACAAGAGGGTCTGTGAAGATTTTACTTCTGTTGCACAAATGCCTCTGGCCTTATGTATATCGAGTAACCTTAAAATAGTGCTTATTGCCGTTTTTCAACTTTCGGCTTTTAATCTAATTGGCGTTGAGTGATGTATCAATTCGGAATTCATTCTTTGGAAGTATTATTGCAACAGGTCTTAGCAACAAGTATGAGAGGAATTTTCAGTGAAAAGAAACAAGCCAGGCGGAAAGCGAAGATTTTACTTACGCTTACCTGAATGTTCTCGCTTTATACATTTCGGGGGGTACCTTAAAATATAGCTTATCGCCGTTTTGGCCGTTGACCAATTAGCTATCATTGTTTTTAATTTGAAATTTATTCTTTAGGATTTTTACTGACGAAGTGCTGAAATCGTATACGAAAAATAAGCCAAGTGTCGTCCATAGAGGAAATATAAAAGTACAGTAATCAATAGTAACATTTTGATGTGCCCGGAATCACGTGACCAAAACTAGTAGTAACGTGAGCCTTTGACTACTTTCGTCAACCGAATGGAAATGAGCATTCATCAGATTGGTCCACGGGACGGTAGAAAACGCCCATCTATTAATTAACCATCAGATTGGTTCACACGACTAGTAGAGTTCGGCGATTTCACCATTTTTATCGCCACTCTAAAAATGCGCATTCACTCAACGTCGTCAAACGAAGCGATACGTCGCCAATCGCCCAACCCAGTCATCTTTTCACAGAGCAGTCACGTGACTACTAGTTGACATGTTGGTCACACTTTTTGAATCTCCTCTCAATAGCAATACTCAGTCTAGTTATATTTCACTTCTATGGTGTTGTCCCATTCGGAATACGAACGGGAATCTCCTTCCATGTACACAACTGGTACCAAATGCTCTCACATATCGGGGCTACCTTAAAATGTAGTTTGTCGCCGTTTGGCGTTTAATCTAATTGGCTTCGACCAATTAACTCTCACATATCAATTCGGAATTCATTATTTGAAGTTTTTATTAGAGACGTATAAAAAATAGCCCTAATATTAAGTTTCAATACAAATTATAAAATAATATTTCAATGGATCCCGTAACATGCTGGCATTCCGGGCAATGACAGAGCTGACTTATTGGGAAAAGTTGGAGCAAATAAACAACCTGGCACAAGAGAAAGTACCTCCCTGCTCTCAGAGGATGATCACTTGTCCGTACTTAAAAACAAATTGCGCAGATCATATCAAGTAGCTACCTTTTCATCACTGGTACCTCAGTAAAACACCAGGAGAGCTGCTTGCCTTCAATTTGCCCCGAAAAACTTTCTCTATGCTTGCCAGGCTCCGATCTGGCCATTTGAAAAAGATGTTCATTGATGGTCAGAAATCCTTTCCCACCGGTATAAAGTGCGGCTTATTACCAACCTCTCCTTCGCACATCCTGAATTGCATTGGAGCCATACATGAAGACATTTTTAAGGACCCATCTGCCATTGCCCAAAAACTTTTTTGTAGACTCAATGACTTTTTTTACACTGGGATAAGAAAGATTAGAGACGGGTTAGAAATCGTGTTCGAAAAACAAGCTAAGTGACGTCACATTCGGAATCCGTACAGGAAACACCGTTCCACCACAAAAACAATACTGTCACCTACATTTAGCTGGATAGAAAATATCTGTCATTGTTATAGTATGAGTACAAAGTTTTTAATTATGTTTTTTTTTGTTATAGGAATCATGTGTAAGTGTTTGTTCTCAATCATGTGGTTCTTGATCCTCATCTTCATTGGCTATCCTGTTGGGTTCTTCTTCGCTGGATGGTACGTCTTGTTCTGTCCCCTGGAAGCCTGTTGCGACGGTTGTTCGGGGATCACCGACTTTCTTCTAAAAGCCACCCAGGCTCCCCTTATTTGCACGAAGAACATGATGGCCGGGAACGGTCTCTGCGGGTGAAGAAATGTTCCAGAACTCATAGAATTTAATCGAATATTATGTGTTCCATAAAGCTATTTTCGTGTGACAGCTATTTTTAATTTAAGTTGCATTTTCCTGTTTCATTTTGTTTGAATCATTTTGCTTGTTCGAAAATTCATTAAAGTATATTTTGTTACATTTGTAGTAGCGTTGAATTCTTTGTGTAGCTATTGCATGACATGAAAAAGGTACGTTTCCAGTATTTGTTTTCCGTAGTTCTTTTCTGACCGTGGTTCAAAATTACGTGATGTTTTCCTCGGATCTTTTCCTTTGGGCTTCGATCCCGGACCGTCGCCAATAGCCCGTTGTGTTGCTCCAGTGCGACGTTAATTAAATACCTACCTACCGTAGTCGTTCTTTGATAGTTGTCTTAAAGTAGGCGACGATGATAGTTGTCTTATTTTCGACGGTCCGGGATAAATCCCGAAGGAAAAGATCAAGGACAACACCTCATAATTTTTAACCAGGGTCAGATGACAAGGTCAACACCTGAGCTGACACCCCCTCTTCTAACTTCTGCACCACGCCAATGTGAGGCCATGACAGATTTAACGAGCACATGTCCGCACGTAAAGGGCGGTCTTTGCAAGAAAACTTTGCTTTGTTTGCAACTCGCAACCCTCCGGTTGTTAATCCGTTACTCTTCCAACTGGGCTGCCGCGGCCTCTATGCATAAAAGGGGGGGGGGGGGTATTTCAATTAACGTCACACTGGAGCAACACAATGGGCTATTGGTGACGGTCCGGGATCAATCCCAAAGGGAAAGATCCGAGGACAACACCACGTAATTTTGAACCACGGTCAGATGACGAGGCAACACCTGAGCTGGCACCCCACTCTCCAAACTTCCACACCACGCCAACGTGAGGACATTTGAGGCCACGACAGATTTAACGTGCACCAGCCCCCTTTGTACACGACGGTGTTTGGCTGGATTCGAACTCGCGGCCCTCTATGCATAAAAGAATATCACAATTTCATGTATGAAACCTAATAGGCTGGCAGGACTAATCGTAGAGTAAGACAAAATGTTTAGCCAAATTGGTTATCAATCCAGGAATTTCGAAAAATCGCTAATGAAGAAGATAAAACAAGATGATAAAAAAATTTATAGCTATTTCAAGGAGCAAAGCGTGCCTGTGAGCCCCCAATTTCAGTCGACCAAAACGTATTTCATATGTGTTCACTTTTATGTACTTCTGTATCGTAAGTATAACTTATGTTATGGTAAATTTCCCAAGGTGCTCTAATAATTTGTTTTTTACTTTTAGGATAACCATTTGTGTATTTCTGTTAATTAGAGAGAAATACATGCTATTCTAGTTTAAATTTAAGCTAATAGGTTCGTGTTTTTTGCTTTTGATAGGCTTTTCAGCCAAAGTAGATGGTGCTAGTGTATTGGTGATGGAACTTGCTTCCTGTAAGTATTTTGTAATACATAGACATGAAATATAAGTAGACTGAGCATTGCTATTGAGAGGAGCTTTAAAAAGTGTGACCAGCATGTCGACTAGTAGTCACTTGATTGCACTGTGACAAATTGACTTGGTTGGCAGATTTGGCATCTTATCGTCTCGTTTGGCGATATAGCACCTTATGACAGGGCAGATGTGTGAATGTGTATTTCTAGAGTTGTGATAAAAATGGTGAAATCGCCAAAGTCTACTATCTCGCGCTGACCAATCAAATGATGAATCAATGGATAGTCGTACTCTCCAGTCTCGTGAACCAATGAATGTTCGTTTCCTCTCATCGATCTACCAATGAAACAGCCGAAGCATGTGCGCGCAGCTTTATGTTATTTTTTTCTTGTCGCTCGGTTTGAAGATCTGTCACGTGGTTGTGGGAAAAGCATGAATCCTGAATTATTGATTGGTTGAAGTAATTATCCAACGTGATCAAAAACATTTGTCTACATTTCGATAGCCAATCGGCCCAAATCGATTCGTCGCACACGTGATTTACCCTTCAGAGACCTCACAAAAGCGACTCCGCCCTGCTCAAGGTCGATGTTTCCCCCGGGTAGACGAAAGTAGTCTAAGGCTCGTGATCCTGGACACATAAAAAGGTTGCCATTGTTCACTCTACTTTTACATTTCGTCTTTGATTTCGTATTGAATAACAGGGAGTGAAACCCGTTTTTCGATAGCTTGTTTGCATTGAAAATCCTTCTCATAGCACAAGAAGGAATACCAGGTCAGTCAAGACCATAGACGTGAAATATAAACAGACTGACCATTGCTATTGAGAGGAGCTTCAAAAAGTATGACCAACATGTCGACTATAAGTCACGTGACTGCTCTGTGAAATATTGACTTCGTTGGCCGATGTGACATCTTATCGCTTCATTTGGCAGCATAACATGGGCGCCTTCTCCCTTTCCGTGGACCAATCAGATGATGAATGTTAAGTTCCACGAAAGCAGTCTTAAGAGTTACGTTACTACTAGTTTTGGTTACATGATCCTGGGCACATAAAAAGGTTACCTGCTCACTATGCGTTAATATTTCCTTTATCATCAAGACATTAAACATCAAGAGCAGAGTTCGAAACTAGACATCAGTTTTGCCAAATTTCTGCAAGAGATGCTGATATCTTCTCTGTCAGTTGGTCCGGCCATAAAATATTGCTAGGCTCGTGTAAGGAAGAGGATCGTTACAGATAGTTTAACATCATGCAAACGCGTGCGAAATATTATGCAAGTTTCCAATTTCAATACATTTCAACTTTCAAACTCTTCCACAAAAACTCGGTCCGGATTTCTAAAACCTTTCCCACATAAACCTAGAACTAAAATTAACGACAAAACGAAAGAGAAATGGAACAATCTAAAAAAGCCTCTGTAGCCAAGCCCAAAAGGCATCCCGGATCCTCTCCATCGAACAGAATCAGCCGAAACTTGTTGAAAAGAGCCGTTACAGCGTCGAATGCTCGCTCCGAAAATGGCGCAACTTTGCAGCAAGTGACGAACTTCCTCGCTTCCGAACTCGGCGGAACCGTGTGCAAATCCGCCGTCAAGCTTTGTCTGACAAATGCCGTGAAAAGTGCCATGATGACCAAATTAGGAGGAAGGTACGCCATGAAACATGCTACAGCTGGCAAAAGCGGACGGACACGCAGACTCGGCAGAAAGGTCAAAGTGTTGAAATCGGGGGCTAAGAGTGGCACTAGGAGGTCTTCCAGACGGAAGTCATCCGGTGGTAAACGCCGCAAATCCGCAAAAAGGTCGAGCAAGAAGAGGAAAGGGAAGAAAGCAAGGAGAGTTTGAAGTAATTGGCTTTGCAAATTTGAACAATCAGGGGTGCAATATTTTGTCGATTTCAATCACCTAATGTTAATGTAAGTTACTGGAATTTTGAGAAATATAATTCTTCTGAAAAATTGTAATAAAATTCTAAAAGTTCATATTCTTTTAATGTTCTTTCTAAAACTTTCCATCTCCATCTGACCGTGGTTCCAAATTAATTTGTGTCGTCCTTTCGGGATAGATCCTGGACCTCCGCCAATAGCCCTTTTTATGTTGCTCTAACTACCTACCTAAAACTAGATGTAGTTAGGTATAAAAGTAGAGCAGATATATGTCTTGAAATAATTAACAGACAATTTGTCGGTTTAAAATTCAGAGATTGGATTAAAAGTTTTACACATTAGTACACTATCAAACCTGGAGTCTTTAAAGGCACCTTAAATGAAATAAATTTCGGCTCGTCTGTTGAGGTTTCTAATATTTGTTGTTCAAGATACGTGTAAAACATTTATACATTGCAATCTTGGTATGTATTTCTATTTTTAAATACTGGAGCAACACAATGGACCACTGGCGACGGTCCGGGATCAATCCCAAAGGGAGAAATCCTAGGACAACACCGCGTCATTTTGAACCACGGTCAGATGACGATGTACAGGGGGGTTGGTGCACGTTAAATCTGTCGTGTCCTCAAATTTCTTCACTTTGGGATAGTGTAGGAGTTTGGAGAGTAGGGCGCCAGATAAGATGTTGTCCTCGTCATCTGACCGCGGTTCAAAATTACGTGGTGTTATCCTCGATGTTTCCCTAGGGCCACGGTGGCCCGGTTGGAAGAGTAACGGACTAGCAACCGAAGGGTTGCGAGTTCGAATCCAGCCAAACACCGTCGTGTACAAAGGGGGCTGGTGCACGTTAAATCTGTCGTGGCCTCAAATGTCCTCACGTTGGCGTGGTGTGGAAGTTTGGAGAGTGGGGTGCCAGCTCAGGTGTTGCCTCGTCATCTGACCGTGGTTCAAAATTACGTGGTGTTGTCCTCGGATCTTTCCCTTTGGGATTGATCCCGGACCGTCACCAATAGCCCATTGTGTTGCTCCAGTGTGACGTTAATTGAAATACCCCCCCCCCCCTCGATGTTTCCCTTCGGGTTTGATCCCGAATCGTCGCCAGTAACCCGTTGTGTTTCTTCAGTGCGACGTTAATTAAAATACCTACCTAAAATACTTAACACTAATCGGGCTACAGAGGCATCATTCTTCTAGGGAGGCAATATATTTTAGCATACTCAGAATTGCTGCAATTATTTTTATCTTTCTGTTTCAACTTCCTTGCTGAACGTAATTCTTATTGAATGTATTTACTTGCTTTGAGTCAGCTTTGCCAATAGCTGGTATCAGTTGATATTTGGAGGTCATTTGCTCCCTATATCTCATTGAATGTTTACCAAACTAAAGTGGAATGTCTTATGACTTGCAGATTATGTCTTGGTTGATAAAACAGAATTTACACATTCTCCCTTTGGATGCATGTATTACAATGCAATTATTTTTAATCTAAGAACTGAATTTCAAATTCTCTACACAACTCATTAGGAGATTTTATAACGCAATTTTAGACACTTTTATTTTTTGATACTTCTATTATATAATTAAGTACTGGATTTTTTCTAAACGCGTATATTTTTCATCAAAACACTTAGGGTAGGTTGGTAATTAACGTCGTATGGAGCAACTCGATGGAGCATAGGCGACAGTCCGGGATCAATCGCCAAGGGAAAGATTCCAGGGCAACACCACGTAATTTTGAACCACGGTCAGATGACGAGGACCACACCTTAGCTGGCATCCCACTCTCCAAACTTCTACACTACGCCAACGTGAGGGCATTTGAGGCCACGAGAGATTTAACGTTTACCAGCCCCCTGGTACACGACGGTCTTTGTTGCTCCAGTGCGACGGTAATTGAACTTCTGACCTCGACGCGAAGATAAACTACCAAGAGGGTTAATAGATTTGATCTTTCACACCTTAGTGAAAATTTATTTCCTACAAATCTACTCATCTGACCGTGGTTCAAAATTACGTGGTGTTGTCCTCGGATCTTTCCCTTTGGGATTGATCCCGGACCGTCACCAATAGCCCATTGTGTTGCTCCAGTGTGACGTTAATTGAAATTCCCCCCCTACAAATCTAGTATATAAATAGGAATGGAGTGTTTGTACATTGAATATTTTCGACCCATTTCTAATTTTCTATCCGTTTTGGGCCCTTCTGATGCAAAATCCGTCTCTTACGCCTTTGGTGTCTGTCTGTCCATCTGTCTGTATGTGTGCCCGTTCTACGTCCAAACGGTTGAATATATTTTCATGAAACTTTGTATATTGTGAGTGCTTACATTCATTTAGTGACTGAAATTGGTTGCGTTAGTCTGTCTTCCCGTTCTATGCCTGATTTTGTGTCTGTGTTTGCACAAATATCACATGAAATTTTTCCAACAAATTTTAATGTAATGTTCTATATTTTATAAAGGGTATTTTAATTTAGTGAATACGCATCATTTCAAATTCCTTTGCTTACTTATTTAGACAAGTTTCGTGCTAAAACATCCGAGTAACTATACTTAAATCAACCATGATTTGGTAGTTTTGGAGTAGCTGGAAGGTATATTGAGGATTGCAATTACTTGGATTGTTTTACCAGTGCTGGTGAAAAATCAATTTTTTTTCCAAAAACTATTTTTACGGAATTTAAATTCTAATACTGTATTTACTTTGAGCTTTATTTTCTCTTTATGAAATATAAAAAAATTCTGAATATTTGACGATAAAAAGAATAAAACATTATAAATAAAATATACAGAACAAGACCTTTTAAAATAGGACTGGTATCTATTATTACCTTGGTATTTTTAATCGTTTCCTTTTTTTTTTAATTTGTATCCGTTATATTCCAAAAATCTATTTATGTAGTGAAAAAACAGACACATTCATTACTTTTGGTTCGAAGGTTTTTGTAAATCTGTTTAAAGATGTATTTCTGAGTTTTCGATGTTTTTCGTTCAATACCTGTAATCAAGGTAAGTAATGGTTTAATTAGTTTTAAAAACATATTTAATCATTGTATGATAATTTTGGGAAAAGCTTTTGTTTTTAAATAACATGCAAGGCATTTATATGCATACTCTGAACTATTTTATGCATTCTGGGTAACATTGGCACATTCTGTCTTACTAAAAATTTAAATTCTACAAAAATGTAAAATGTTAAATGACATTTATTTACATTTGTGAAATTGGGTATTTAATAATTGTGTACCTTTATAGAGTGTGGTAGTTGTTACATGTGCTGAATAGGAATTACAATTTATATATTAACGAAATCAGAAATTAGTTAACCTATTCAACCCGAGTAATGCCGGATTATTTTGCTAGTACTGTATAAGATTCTACGGTGTTGTAAATTTTAAACAAAAAGTAAAGGGGTTATTAAATATTGAAACCCTTTCGGTTATTTAACCCACTCTGTATATCATTTGTATTGTTTTTATAGTCTGTTTCTCAGATGCTGAGCTACAAATTTAGTCAAAATCGGCAGATAGGTAGGTATTTTAATTAACGTCGCACTGTAGCAACACAATGGGCTATTGGCGTCGTTCCGGGATCAAACCCGAAATTAGTCATGTTCGGATTTAGCTTGAGACAACTACTTAGATACTAAATCCTGATTTATTTCATATTTGTACATAGACCTCACTTTCTTATCCGGAAATGTCAAAGATCACATTTAACCCTTCTACAAGATAACTCGTCCACCAAAGTCTGACCAATTTTGCTCATCAAGATATTGCCGATCTTTTGATGATAGCGAGATCAAATCTGGTCAGTTTCTTCTAATGACGACATCTTGATGGACGAGGTATCTCGTTCATTAAGATCTGATCAGTTTTGATAATGACGAGATACCACCTCGTCGATATAACCACAAGGAGGGTTAAAAATGGGATACACACGTATTTATGTAAGTTTTCTCGTTCAGTTTCTCCTTTTTCCCTGCTACATAGTCGAGGGGCATGATATGTATATTGCTCTGACACCTCCTGGTGACACCAAAAGTCGACATCCTTGTGGGATCGAGGTTGTGAGGTTCTCCGGTCAACACACTGAGGAATGTTGGTCGGAAGGAACCATTGGATCCCCGAGGGACGTTGGCGGGGTGTCCTTGGACAGTCATCCGGGTAAGGAGAACGGGAGGGGTGAAGGAAGATTCGATTAGGGGATACAGGAGGATGGATGTGGCGAGGGTCCTTTCGCTGGCGTGTAGATATTGAACTTGTTATGCAAATAAAGCGTATTAATCAAGTACCCATGAAGAAGCTTCACTCTCCACCGTATATGCTGCCGTACTACGGCACTGTAACACTATAACGTGTGTTAGTGGTTCTTTTCTTATCATCTACCAGAGAGTGACGCTTCTTCATATTTACAGCTCAATATGCGAGTGAAAGAACCCTCGCACGTCGTTCTCTTCTGCCCCCCTAGTCGAGTCTTTCTTCTTCACCCCACCAGTTCACCATATCCGGATGACTGTCCAAATACACCCCCGCCAACGTCCCTCGGGGATTAAATGGTTCCTTCCGACCAACATTCCTCAGTGTGTTGGCCGGGGAACCTTACAGAGGTCTTGGGCTCAGGATGTACAGATACATTATTTTCTGTTACGTAGCTAGAGGATACAAGTAGACTGGATCGACACCACCTGGTAACACCAAAAGTTGACATCCTTGTGGAATCAGGGTCTTTTGGCCATGATCCGAATTGCTCGGATAAACAGGTACCAAGGAAAACGGATCTGGGCCTACATCTGCTTTAGCCGCAGATGACATTTTTGGCATTTTCTGACGTGTGCAGAGGGTCATTATTCCCAAGGTGACTCCGCATCCCAGCAGAATGGTGCCCAGGACCAAGATGGCTACTCCGCCCATCGAGAAGTCCGACACGGTGTGTGCTCTCCTGAAGACAACGACCAGGACACTTCCTGTCGTGATAAGCGTCACACCAGCCGAACAGCAGCTGCAGATTAAGGAGGATATCAAGGATCTGTCTTCATTGTATGTCCAGGCTGGTAAAAGTCTTTTGGATTCCATGGTTCAAAGAAAGATTCGGTGTTCTTTCTCTCTCGGGTTCCTTTATCTCTTCAAGACTGGGTTCCAGGATCACTGAAAAGAGAAATTTTAATTACCCAATGTGGAATATCTTACAGGTTTCGAATAATATTTGGGGGGGGGGTGTATTTCAATTAACGTCACACTGGAGCAACACAATGGGCTATTGGTGACGGTCCGGGATCAATCCCAAAGGGAAAGATCCGAGGACAACACCACGTAATTTTGAACCATGGTCAGATGACGAGGCAACACCTGAGCTGGCACCCCACTCTCCAAACTTCCACACCACGCCAACGTGAGGACATTTGAGGCCACGACAGATCGAATAATAAATTTAATCTACGTTTTCAAGACATTGTAACGTTGATAATTTTGAATTGTATGAGGGTAAGTCGAAAATTATCCGCACTTTCGCCAATAACACATCTTTAGGTTTGTCACACTGCCTTCTGCGCATGCGTGATAGAGTTGATACTACTGTTGCTACAAAGTCTGACCTCGATAGCGTCATTTTTCTTGTTTCTGCTTCAGTGTAAAGATGGCAGATCCGTTATCAGTGTGCACCAAGGAGGAACAAAGAGCAGTGATCCAATTTCTCTGGTCGGAAGGTGTGCCGGGGGCTGAAATTCATCGGAGGCTTACAACACAATACATGGGTCCATCACTATGATCCAGAATCCAAGAAGCAAAGTACGGAGTGGAAACACCCAAGATCGTCAACGAAGAAGTTCAAGACTCGTTTCCACGCGAAAGGTGTTGCTAACCGTTTTTGGAACTAACCCTGGAAGACTACATGGAAAAGGGGCATACTATCAACAGTGATTTTCATCTGACCGTGGTTCAAAATTACGTGGTGTTGTCCTCGGATCTTTCCCTTTGGGATTGATCCCGGACCGTCACCAATAGCCCGTTGTGTTGCTCCACTGTGACGTTAATTGAAATAACAATAACAATAACAACAGTGATTTGCTGGCCAGCATTTCGCACCAAACGTCGAGGCCTATTGTCGAAGAAAGTGTTGCTTCATGACAATGCACACCCACACACGGCTGGCCAGTCCGTTGAAACCATTACCCATTGGGTTTCGAGGTGCTGGAATCCCCCTGCCTACAGCCCATACCTCGCCCCTTCCGACTACCATCTCTTTGGACTGCTCCAAGATGCTTTACGAGGTCGTAGATTTTCTACGAACAAAGTGCAGGAATTGTGTATGTATTTTTTAATTAACGTCGCACTGGAGCAACGCAACGGGCTATTGGTGGCGGTCTGGGATCAAACTCGAGGGGAAAGATCCGATGACAACACCAAGTAATTTCGAATCACGAACGAACCGGAGACGACGAGGTCACACTTGAGCTGGCACCCCACTCTCCAAACTTCCAACCACTCCAACGTAAGGACCTTTGAGGCCACGACACATTTAACGGGCACCAGCCCCCTTTGTACACCACGGCTTTTGGTTGGATTCGAACTCGCAACCCTCCGGTTGTTAATCCGTTACCCTTCCAACCGGGCTACCGCGGCCCAAGTACATGAGGTGGTGCATAAATGGTTGGACGACTAACCGAAACCCTTCTTGGAAGGAATACGCAAACTTGTGGACCGCTGGACAAAGTGCATCGAAAAGGAAGAAGACCATGTAGATAAATGACGTACTTGTTCAGCCCTTACATTTGAGTAAATAAATTGAAAAAATACAAAAAAAATAAAATATGTTTTAATTTCCCTTTGTCTCAAAAATATTCTTATATTTGTTCCATTGAAGTTTTATAAGATTCGGTGTGGGTATTTGGGTATTTCAATTAACGTCACACTGGAGCAACACAATGGGCTATTGGTGACGGTCCGGGATCAATCCCAAAGGGAAAGATCCGAGGACAACACCACGTAATTTTGAACCACGGTCAGATGACGAGGCAACACCTGAGCTGGCACCCCACTCTCCAAACTTCCACACCACGCCAACGTGAGGACATTTGAGGCCACGACAGATTTAACGTGCACCAGCCCCCTTTGTACACGACGGTGTTTGGCTGGATTCGAACTCGCAACCCTTCGGTTGCTAGTTCGTTACTCTTCCAACCGGGCCACCGCGGCCCAAGATTCGGTGTAGTGGGTAAGAAAACAAATGATCTTGTACGAGATTGGACGAGACCTTGGATTCATTTCTAATTAAGCTGACTCCCGAAAAAAAAAGTGCTGCCACGTGAAAACCAATGGATGGTGATCGCCGTAGGTATTTACTTTTTCGCCAATTCACAATCGTATCAGGCATCGAACAATAAACTCAGAGAAAGAATCCGTGCTAATTACGGGGCCGTGGTAGCCCGGTTGGAAGAGTAACGGACTAGCAACCGGAGGGTTGCGAGTTCGAATCCAACCATTGGACCGTCGTGTAGAAGGGGGGCTGATGCACGTTTAATCTGTCGTGGCCTCCAATGTCTTCACGTTGGCGTGGTGTGGAAGTTCGGAGAGTGGGGTGCCAGTTCAGGTGTTACATCGTCATCTGACCGTGGTTAAAAATGACGAGGCGTTCTCCTCGGATCTTTCCCTTTTGGTATTGATCACGAACCGCCGCTAATAACCGGCTGTGTTGCTCCAGTGCGACATTAATTCTAATACCTACCCACAGCCTCGTGACAGAAGTTGAAGCTACTGGAAGAAATAGCATGAAACTGGGCTATTTCATAAGAATGTCGATGAAATTCCATTAAGGACGTCAATGGAGTTGACTTTTTGGTGAAAGGCAGAGTTGAAAGCCTTAACTAGCATTAAACTCGCTTGTGCTGCATGCTTGCTTTGAATTACAATGTATGAACGGTATTAATAGACATCGGACAATGTTCTTTTGTTGTGCGTATCGTTGGTTCGCTAATGTACATTATGACTAAACAGATAAAAGCGTTCCCAGGTTTTGAATTATTTTCGGCGGCGTCAATAAAAAGTCATTTTGCTTACACTGTAATATAGAAGCAGAAAAATAAATTTTTATATCTAAGAGTTTGGGGGGGGGCGGGGTATTTCAATTAACGTCACACTGGAGCAACACAACGGGCTATTGTCTAAGAGTTTGGTAGAGAAAGAATTGAATTCGCTTGTTCACAATCCTAAAATTTTACAGATTCAGTGATCAGGGGGACAATTTGAATCTGGTCTTTTGCCAGGATGCTCGGAATTACCACCTTCTTGAATAACAGCCTACTCCCTCAAACAATATCGAGAAAGAGACGAAACAAATCATATTCATAGTATTTTCTATATAAAATTTCTAGAAAACTACTAATCGATAAATATTTATTATTGTACACAATGTGTCACTTCTTTTGAATTGGGAGGCCGCGGTGGCCTGGTTGGATGAGCAGGCTGGTGCACGTTCAATCTGTCGTGGCCTCAAATGTCCCCACGTTGGTGTGGTGTGGAAGTTTGGAGAGTGGGGTGCCAGCTCAGGTGTTGCCTCGGGTTCAAAATTACGTGGTGTTATCCTCGGATCTTTCCTTTCGGGATAGATCCCGGACTCTCTCCAATAACCCGCTTCGTTGCTCCAATGCGACGTTAATTAAATACCTACCTACCTCTTTTGGGAGGAGGGAGGGGAATTTCAATTAACGTCACACTGGAGCAACACAATGGGCTATTGGTGACGGTCCGGGATCAATCCCAAAGGGAAAGATCCGAGGACAACACCACGTAATTTTGAACCACGGTCAGATGACGAGGCAACACCTGAGCTGGCACCCCACTCTCCAAACTTCCACACCACGCCAACGTGAGGACATTTGAGGCCACGACAGATTTAACGTGCACCAGCCCCCTTTGTACACGACGGTGTTTTGGCTGGATTCGAACTCGCAACCCTTCGGTTGCAAGTCCGTTACTCTTCCAACCGGGCCACCGCGGCCCCTACCTCTTTTGAATTATATTGCCAACTATGCTAGCAACCTGCGAGTTGTAGGCGGCGTGAGTTTGATTCCACCCTGGGTGTATTTCTTCTGTGTCAGAAAAAAATTGCTGTGTGTATATGTCCATTACTAGACGCTGTCTTGTGTTTGGCACAGCATGGCCAAATATGGCCCTTGCGCCATAAAACCCAACCATCGCTTGAATTATAAATAACGTTTAATCTATGTAAATAAAAGCTGAGTGTTTGTGTATTGAATATTTTCGACCCATTTCAAGTTATTTATCCATTTTGGGCCCTTCTGATGCAAAATCCGTCTCTTGCGCGTTTGGTGTCTGTCCGTCTATATATGTGTGCTCGTACTACGCCAAAACGGTTGGATAAACAGGGTGAGTCTAAATTGTTTTTACAAAATAAGAGGGGTGATAGTACCCATCCAGACGAGCAATAATGACCATGGAACATAGGGTCCACTCTGAGAGGCAGAAAAGAGTAAAGTCGAAACGCATGAACAAGTCATCGCCTATGACGTCGTTTTGTACATGCCTACGTAGCATATCTCCTAAGATGGATCGGACGGGGCGGACCTGTGGCTTGGCCTCACCGGACCTCAACCCACTGGACTTTTTCTTCTGGGGACACATGAAATCTTTAGTGTACCTGTGGACTCGGCTGAAGATCTCGTAGCGAGAATCGGTGTTGACAAAATGAACACAACACCAGTAATCTTCGAGAGCCAGTCATTCCTTCGCCGGTGTGAACTGTGCAACGACACTTTGAGCACTTGCTGTGAGTTTTTCTCTGATCAATCAATCAGATTGTTTTGGTATCGTTCATTCGCTTTCCCAACACTGTTGTAAGTTCATGTTGAAATTCTAATTTGACTCTCTTCTGCCTCTCAGAGTGGAATGCGACCCTATGTTCCATGGTAATTATTACTCGTCTGGATGGGTACTATCACCCCTCTTATTTTGTAAAAACAATTTAGACTCACCCTGTATATTCATAAAACTTTACATACTACGAGTACTTACATTCATTTAATGACTGAACTTGGTTGCGTTTGCCTGTTTGTCTGCCTTCCTGTGTTTTATGTCTGGTTTTGTGTTTATGTGTTGTACATGTATCACATAGATTTTATTCTATATATTTTTATGCATTGTCTACTATTTTATACATCATATAGTGGGCCGCGGTGGCCCGGTTGGAAGAGTAACGAACTAGCAACCGAAGGGTTGCGAGTTCGAATCCAGCCAAACACCGTCGTGTACAAAGGGGGCTGGTGCACGTTAAATCTGTCGTGGCCTCAAATGTCCTCACGTTGGCGTGGTGTGGAAGTTTGGAGAGTGGGGTGCCAGCTCAGGTGTTGCCTCGTCATCTGACCGTGGTTCAAAATTACGTGGTGTTGTCCTCGGATCTTTCCCTTTGGGATTGATCCCGGACCGTCACCAATAGCCCATTGTGTTGCTCCAGTGTGACGTTAATTGAAATACCCAAATACCCATCATATAGTATTTTCTTTGCAAAATATAAAGTATTTCCGAATATTTGGGTCCACTTAAAGACTCGTGGCCTCAAATGTCCTCACGTTGGCTTGGTGTGGAAGTTCGGAGAGTGGGGTGCCTCCTCAGATGTTGTTCTCGTCATCTGACCGTTGTTCAAAACGACGAGGCTTTGTCCTCGGATCTTTGTCTTCGGTACTGATCTCGTATCGTCGCCAATAGCCCGTTGTTTTGCACCAGTGGAACGCTAATTAACTACCTACCATCGGCCTACGAGGCAATAAATTAGGTGGAATCTGGTTCAGAGTGTTTTCTCAATGGGATTTAAAGACTAGCTTTTCATCTAATAAAACATCGAGATATTTTACCGAGCCAATATGGTCATCGATAAGTACAAGACAGGGGTAAAATTCATGTTTGCTTTGTAGAAAGTTATGGCTAGTTTTATTGATGTTGACAGCAATACTGACTTAAATGTGCAGATGAATTGATTTAATGCAGTGTATTGTGTTTACAAAAAGTGTATATTGAAACTCCAAAATTCACTCTAACCATGTCAAGGAATCCAACAAGAGACCATCATGTACAAAAGGGGCTGTTGCCCGTTAAATCAGTCGTTGCCTCATGGAAGTTTGGAGAGTGGTGTACAAGCTCAGGTGTGACCTCGTCATCTGACCGTGGTTCAGAATTGCCTGGCGTTGTCTTCGGATCTTTCCCTTTGTGATTGATCCCGGACCGTCACCAACAGCCCGTTGTTGCTCTAGTGTGCGACATTAATTAAAATAATTAATTAATGTCGCACTAATCAAATATATATTTTATTCGGAAATGTTAACTGAAAAGGAACTCATTGCTAATTTAGTCTAATAAAATAATGCAGATTTCATATCGATTGTATCGGTAAAAAATATTTGGTGTGGAAGTATTATTTTTAAAAGTTTTGCCGTTCGAATTTGTAGTTTGAAATAAAAACGCGTAATTTAACGCAGAACGTCTTTTTTAGTTCTAATAAGCACGTTTTTCTTATCCACCAAGAAATTAGATACTTGTCGTATTAACCCTCGGAGTGAGGTTTCGACGAGATATCTCGTCCATCAAGATCTGACCAATTTTGCAAATGGCGAGATATCTCGTCCATCAAGATCTGACCAATTTTGCAAATGGCGAGATATCTCGTCCATCAAGATCTGACCAATTTTGCAAATGGCGAGATATCTCGTTCAACAAGATCTGGTCATTTTTACGAGATACCTCGTCAAGATAATCACTAGGAAGGCTTTAGAAACATTCAAAAGTAACAAAACGTAATGAAAAAAAAATACATACCTTCTTTTATATGGATTGGAAATTCACTCAAGGCATTATTACATCAATCTGATGTACTATCAAATAGCAAGTATGTACAAATTGTACCCAAGCGCATCTAAAAAAATAAGATTGCAAGAAATTTCACTTTATCTCAGATGCACAACCGCACAAACATGTCACCAAACGCTTGTGTCAAGACAAGAACTGCGGCATCTCGTCCAAGCACGGGAGATAGCACGGAACGGTTCTTGCATTTGTGTAGTCGGACGCTCAGTCCATTTCAGAGGTCGGCACGCATTTATTTCTTTAGAAATCGACCACAATTGATTTTGGGGAACGGTCGCGTGGATACTGATTTCCTCAAAAACCGTTCTTTTATTACATCGGACAACACAGTTTCAGTTCGTAATATTTGTTTTCCGTCGAACAGTTAAGTAGTTGTTCACTTTTGACTTTGTCGAGTGAATGCTGAGGAAATTGATTTACTGATTGATCGGAATTTTGAGGGCCTAAAAATTTGTTAGAAAATTCCCGATGAAATTCAATTTATCGGGAATTATTTATGACGGAAATTTTTCAAAATATGATCTAGAAAACAAGAAAAATGATCACGTAAAACTTTTGTAGAAAGCTCATGTGAAACAATCTGAGAATGAACAAGCATTAATGACAAAAATTACTCTTAAAATACAATAAGTTTTATAGTTCCTCTGCCAAACTAAGTCCACCTGTACATGGAAAAAAATAGGCTCTATAAAAAATAATAATTTAAATGTAACTTACATTTCTGACAGTTTCTGTGACAAATTGAAGGTCCGAATTTTAGTAGCTAGGTAGGTATTTTAATTAACGTCGCACAACGGGCTATTTCGAATTTTAGTAGATTAAAACGTTTAATTAAATATATTTCTGTATGCCATAGTTTGTAAGTCATTTATTTAGAATTGCGAAGCAAAACAAAACCACGTGAAGATTTTCAAGATAATAGTATTCTATGGTCTGCTAACAAATTTTTAACCCTCTGAGGGCTTCACACGCATATATCCGTTCTGCAACCTGCAGTCTTCTCTGTACGACTTAACCAGTTTTGACTTTGACGAAGAATCTTCGCTAGGATTCTTTCAACATAAAGATGTGGTTATTTAGTCATTACGTGTTTTGGGTTGCTTGATAATTTTAGAGTTTCATGGGCAAGGGTCATATTTGGCCATGCTGCCCCAGACAAAAGTCATGCAATATTAATTGTCATACACAAACAATCAAAGTTTTACTGCCACAGAAGTACGTAGGTATTCAATTAACGTCGCACAGGAGCAACATAACGGGTTGTTGGCAACGATCCGGGATCAACCCCCAAAAGAAAGATCCGAGGACAACACCACGTAATTCACGTAATTTCGAACCACGGTCAGGTGACGAGGTGAACACCTGAGTTGGCACCCCACTCTCCAAACTTCCACACCACGCCATGGTGACCACAGAGGAAAGAAGTACACCCAGGGAGAAATGCACCTGACAGGAATCTAACCTGCGTCGCCTACAACTCGAAGGTTGCTAGCGCAGTGGGCATACCCACAGACCCACGTGTGTGGGAGGGAGGCAATGCTACACTGCTTGGGAATCTCGTGACCCTCAGAGGATCAAAACATTGAAAAGTTCATTTTCACTTCTACTGAAACACACAGAACACTTAAAAAGTGCTACTCCCCTTCGTTCATGGGCCGCAGTAGCACGGTTGGAAGAGTAACAGATTAGCAACCGGAGGGTTGCGAGTTCGAATCCAACCAAAGACCGTCGTGGACATGGGGGGGCTGGTGCACGTTAAATCTGTCGTGACCTCAAATGTCCTCACGTTCATTCAATATGAAGACATAACTTGTTGAATAGGTGCTCTAAATTAATATTTTTAGATTATCTGTCTTAATATTAAGCAAACAGGGTTTGGCATAGTTTAAGGAGAAAAACCATTAAGAGAGAATCAAGGCGATAAATTTTTTTCCTCTAAAGAATTACAGTAGGAAAAAAACCATTATTTATACCTTTTAAAAAGTTATTACAGGGGTCACAGCTTATATATTAAATCCAAAAATACCCACAAACGCTATAGAATATTTTATAATTCTATAGTGTATAGTTGATTCTAATTTAAAGCCTGGAAAGACTGATAGAAACATTGGAAAAGACTGAATAAAAATGGCATTTTCTCCAAATTTAGTATGCAAACTAGAAATACATATTAAAGTTCGTACGTTTTGTGTTGATATCAAATTGATTGATAAAAGCAATGATGGGTAGAATAAAATTGATAAAAGACCATAAAGGAGCTAGGATGGCTGGACGGTCCGTTTTCTTGATATTTTTGAGTACATAGGAAAACCGAATTTTGTACATTTTTATTTTAATAATGTCCTAAAATTCTGTGTAATTGTTTTAAAACAACCTTTAAAGGTTGGCGCAATGGTAGGCCATATGTAAGCGACCCATGCAGTCAGTGGATGGAAACGACTTTTGTCAACAGTCCTTCAAAAGGCCTAGAAACCTATCATATGTGATCTTTTTCGTTGTGAATTCCGGAACACAGTGTAGAGTTGAATAAAACTCCTAATAACTATTATTAAAAATAGGTAGATATTTTAATTAACTTCACACTGGAGCAACACAACGGGTTATTTATTAAAAATAGTTTTTTTTTTAATTTGATGAAGCAATTGCAAGCCGGTAGGTAGTTAACATCTCACTGGAGCAACACAAAGGGGCTATTTTTGCCGGTCCGGGATCAATCCAAAAGGAAAAAATCCAAGGACAATGCCTCGTAATTTTGAACTACAGTCAGATGACGAGGTCAAAACCTGTGCTGGTAACCCTTCTCACCAAACTTTCACACCAAGCCAACTTGCGGACAATAGAGGTCGCGACAGATTTAACGTGCATCAGCCCCGCGTACACGACGGTCTTTGGTTGGACCAAGCTAATCCTCTGGGTTGCTAATCAGTTACTCTTCCAATCGGGTTACCGCGGAATGGAAAGGATAATGGGCAGGAAACGGTATTTTTCTATATATAATTTTGAGTGATGGGGAAAAATTACGAGTCTTTTGACAGTCTTCAAGTGTGTCTTGATCTAAATTTCTCAAGCATGCCATCCAATGTGGAATTTTTCCATATCTAGCAGTCCGCATCTGACGTCGGGATTGATGTTTTTGAGGGATTGGAATAAAATATAAAAATCTTTTATCATTTAAAGTATGCCGGCCCATTTGGACATCAACCCATGTGTAATTTTCCACATAACCAGTGGTCCAATTGCTGATAGCTTCCAGTTACTTTGGTGTAGCTAAATACTTTAGAGTGACAATCCAACCCAACCACATTGCCAGTCCATCTGGTTAAATATAGTAATTAAGTGTATCGTAAGTTGACACAAAATTTGTCAATCGTGTATTTTCAATCGCTGGTTTATGTACCGGTATGTATACTCCAATTCTGCTTTATGTACCGTTGTGTTGCTCCAGTGCGACGTTAATTAAAATACCTACATACATACCTGGTTTATGTAATTTAATTAGAGTAATTTTATCCCTCCTATACGCCATGTACACCTCCATTAAGAGCGCGTTCCACCTTCTTTGGTAGGTTGGTAATTAAATCTGGAACACGGGCTATTAGTGACGGTCTGGAATCAATACAGGAGAGAAAGATCTGAGGACACATCGTAATTTTGATCAGACACGATCAGATGACGACCGCCTTTGAAGGAGAGGTTTTGCATCGAACTATTGGTAGTCACCTCAGAATGTTTGTGGATCTAAGATCAGTTTTTCACTTTTCGAAAAAAAGTGTTGCTACCTGAATAATAAGTCAGTGACATAAGTTGGAGATTTTTATGTAGACAGCAAGAAATCAGAAAATATAAACTCTAAATTTGTGGTGTAGCCTGGCGTGCTGTTCGAACGTAATTTCGGTAGACACATGTACTAAAAATTACTGCCAAACATCATCAAAACTGCTCCAAATCAAATTAGTTCCTTTCTAGAAGATTGGCGTGGTGTGGAAGTTTGGAGAGTGGGGTGCCAGCTCAGGTGTTGCCTCGTCATCTGACCGTGGTTCAAAATTACGTGGTGTTGTCCTCGATCTTTCCCTTTGGGATTGATCCCGGACCGTCACCAATAGCCCATTGTGTTGCTCCAGTGTGACGTTAATTGAAATACCCCCCCCCCCTTTCTAGAAGAAAATTTTTCCCGCAGTTTATTGTGATCCTACATTTTAGAAATTGAACCTCCTCCTTTTACATTCCTTAAATAGATTATTGTTAACAAGAAAGTGTAAAATAGCAGCAGTTTGAAAGCAAAAACCTCCATTACTCCTTCATGTCCAAAAATCAGGAACAATTAAAAAGTAAATAAATACTGATCCAAGTACGATCACAGGAAATCTCAAAAGTTGGATTGAAATCTCGCTAGGTTCAGTGAACGGTTGAAAATAAACCAGAACAGAGTCCTTTTTTGTTCCAGGTTATCGTTCTTTGGCGTGTCCTTTTCTCTTTGAAATCAAAACACCCAATAATTGAATCAAGTTTCATGGTATATATTATGAAGTTTTTACTTTTTGTATTTTGTTTAAATCATACACACAAATATACCTAGAGTTTGTCTTTCAAATATGTGATTCTGAAATTTTTGCTTTTTCCGATTTAAATTATTCAAAGATTGCTTTGAGATTTATGATTCCGACATCGTCGAAATTCACGTTTACTCTGTTCTAGTTTAGGATATCCGTTGGTGAAGAGAATTCAGGAATTTCCGCTTTACGAAACTTTTGATCAATGTAGCTTCAAGAATTCCTTTACCACTTCTATTTTCAGTTTATTTTTGTTTATTTATTTCACAGAAACATGTCCTCTGGAAAGCTCATACAGTTCTCCAACTGTACAATTCTACGGGATTCAGAAATATTCAGAGAAGATTTATGGGTTCGTGATGCCAAAATCATAAATCCAGAACCAGTTTTCTATGATGAAAAGCTTGTGGCTGATTTAAAGATTGATTGCAACAATGCTTTAATAGCACCAGGATTTATTGATTTACAAATAAATGGTTAGTTTTATATTCCTCAATCAAAATTAAAAATCTATCATACTTTATTTTGATTCTTGAAGTAATGTAAAGTTATGTATGTATAAAATCAATAATATAACTCATGTTTTGTGTTTCTACTAACTGATGGTTTTGTAACTATGATTCAATTCTAGAAAATAATTTTTTGTCATACCTATTCGTTTTGTTACTATTAATCTGTGACTTGAAATCAACATTTTTGAAGTGTTTATTGTTGAATACAGTATTTTTTAATATTTGTGAAAGCAGAAAAATGTGATATAATTTCTCACAAAAATTGCTATTTCTCTGGCTGTTTTCACTATGCCAATAAATTTGGTACACATTAAGAATTTTGAGGTTTCCTAAATATTTATCTTAAGTTTCCCTGATTACTACGAAAGGGTAAATGTAGCCATGTAGCAAAGCTGGGGCTTCTGTTTAAAATATTCTTTGTTTTATTTTCATATCATTAAGTTTTGTCTTGCATATGCAGATTACGTACAACAAATGTTCAGTCCAGTTTTCACTGTTATTTAAAAGCACAAAACTTTTTTTAATGTAATATTCTTATCAGAATTAAATAGCTTTTTTATATTAGTTTCTCTCATGTAAGCGAAATATAACCAAATGTTGGGTTTGTCTCAAAGAGTAAAAATGAAGATTCTCCGAAAAAGTATTCTAAATAATCAAGTTTTATAATATGAACATCCATATCACATAATCATACTTATCCAATTAATTTTGACTGAGTAGTTACTGTCTGTATACCATGAGAACTATTTCCACCACCTGTCTGTTGCCATAGAAACGTACCATTTTCCATAAGGATGCTTAAAGATATTTATTCAAGTTTATCACATTTGTGCACAAAATGAAAAATTGGAAATATATTTGTTTCGATTTTTCCTTGTTTCCAAGATCTTTACTAGGAAACTGCCTTTTACCGCCTCCAGCATTTGCTGAAAATAAAATTAAATCATCCACCAGAGTCACCCCTACTCAAAATGAACTAGTCCTGTTACTATAGTGACTGCCACCACTCAGATTTGATGGTGAGAGCACTTCTTGTGAGACAATCGATAACACCCTGGTTCTTGGTACAACAGACACTGGATTCAAATCCCTGTTTGGCCACAGATGATCATAGATGTTCGCTATGCACTTTAAGCAATTCGGTCTAATTAGCCCATGCAAAGCGAAAAATTTCTGCTGAGGAATAAATTAATAGTGATCATAATTTTTCTGAACGTTCAAATGCTATATCTATGCTTCAAATGTTATATCTATTGTAGGTGGCTTTGGTTTTGACTTTTCAACCCCAAAGCTAGACATTGCTACAAGTGTAGACGTTGTTGCTAAGGGTATCCTTCAGCATGGTGTAACTTCATTTTGTCCTACTGTTATTACATCATCTATTGATAAGTATAAGGAGGTAAGTTCCAAAATAAAAAACGTATTATCAATTATTTGGGATACTTATTACTGTGTCATTTGAGTTAATTGTTAGAAAAAAATCAGAATTAAACAAATATTTTGTGTTTCTGTGTAAAGGTTATATTTTGCAGTCACCAAGCATGTTTATTCCTTTGTTTAAATTATTTAATCATATTGTCGGCTAATAGCAGAAATTTATCAACTGACATTATAAATATTTTACTACACTTAAAGACTAATAGTTTTAATGTTAATGTTAGGACATTTTTAAATAGCAGCATTTTGAAAGCATTTTTCATATCATCATGAAAATTAGCATTTAGTGTCTTCAAATAAATATGTCAGTTAATTAGTTTCTGCTGTAAGCCAATGTTTTAAAGAAAATAACCTTAGTGTGGTGTTTACAAACTAATATCTAGCACTTTTAAGATTGTTAAGATCTACTGCTTTCACATTATCTTAAAAATTCAGATTGCTGACAAGACAAACAGAAAAGAACAAGGAACAAATTAGTATTTCGAATGTAGTTGCTACATAAAATTACTATTGTCTTAAAATAAAAAAATATTTGCCTTTGAAAACTTTTTATTCTGGTTTAATTTAGGAATTTTACAGATAATCCCAAGCATTCAAGTTCGAAATGGTGGATCTCATGGTGCTGGAGTGTTAGGTTAGTTTTTTCTTCATAAATCATAACTTTTTGGCATGATTTTGTTATTTGTATGCTTTGAAAGTAGTATTCACTGACTTTTAAATGGAGAAAAATACATTTGATGACTTTGTAGGCATTCATGTTGAAGGGCCTTTCATTAACAAAGAGAAAAAAGGAGCACATCCAATTCAACATGTAAAGAAATTTGATTGTGGAATTGAAGATGTAATAAGTACCTATGGCACATTAGATAACATATGCTTGATAACATTGGCACCGGAGCTTGATCCCAAAGGCCTTGTTATTGAAGAACTTGTTAAACGAGATGTTACTGTTTCTTTAGGTTAGTAGTTTTGATAATTAATTCACTTTTCTGATTACCTCATAATTTTCTCTTGTGTTTTAAACAATCATTGAAACTGCTCTTAAAATTATATTTTTATACAAATAGCATGCATGCGAATTTTGCATAAAATAAAAATTATAACAAACAAAATTTCTCAATACACATAAAATATGGAAAATCCTAGCTCTTTGAGATTGCTGTTATACAAAAACATTATAAAGATTAGTGACTTTCGGTAAATGTCAAGCAGAATAATTTAAATTATAGTCTTGTTTATGTCAAAATTATAAAAATTGGTTCCACTGTTGACATTTTATCACAATTAACATAGAATGGATATAGTAAAATGTTATTTAAATTGACGAGTCTTATTTAGTGTAATGAATAGTAACCTCTAAAAATAACTGTTGCCATGAAGTATTATTAAAATTTATATAATTTTCGATATATTATTACTTATTAACACTTAATTGGTACATTAAAATATTTGAACTGATGCTTCTTTTTAGTAACCTTTTTGATTAACCACCATTAAAATTACCACAATAAATATTTACATGTGTTAAAAATATTTTTACTATAAAATTGGAAAATGAAACAGGTTCATTTAAATTGATCAATTTTGCAAAACATAAATATTCACGTCTTTTAGATTTGGCTTATTTTTTAAAGTATGGGTCTCTTGATTCAAATGTTGCCAAAAACTATCAAAATTTAAATGACTATTTTTGAAATTCAAGCTGTAAGTAATATGTGTGTGGTATACTTTATATATATTTAATAATTTGTATAATGTATTAAATTTACCATCAAATTTGATAAATTGAACCTTTAGTACATTGGAACTTTAGCAGTTGAGATTTAAACTGATCACCAAATTATTTTGTCCCACATGATGCAATTCTAAATAACAATTCCCTTTCATGTACCCATTATAATTTTTGAAAACTTCTAGGCTGCTCATGAAACTTACATTTCCTCCATTTGAAACATAATTAAAATATGTATGCATTATTGATGAATGAAAGTAAAAATTATATTTTAGGTCACTCTTCTTGCAGCCTGTCACAAGGCGAAAAAGGAGTCATTCACGGAGCTTCCTTCATTACACATCTGTTTAATGCAATGCTTCCAGTAAGTTCATCTTCAGAAAACTTATGAATAGGCAGATACATAGATTCTTATTTCTAAAAAATCCACACTTCACTATATTGTATGCATATTGAGTTCTTTGTTTGCTCCTTGCAAACAAGAAATGGACTTTCAAATAATAAAAAAAATAGTAAAATCTAAAGACAATGAATTTATACAAGTGCTCAACCTATCCCTACTCAACATATATTCATATTCAATCAAATATTCACAGCTGAATTATAGATTTTAAATATATTTATTTTGTGTTGAATCAATATTTCCTTTCTCTAAATATTTTGGCAACTTTTTCCCTAAAATTATTGATTTTTAGATTTTGTTTTTATTCTTGGTGATAGTCTGCATTCATATATACTATATGATTTTTTTCTCAATATTTGAAGAGCATACTACAAAATTATTCTATATTGTGAACTACACACAAGAACTTTTTACTTATTATAAATGCCTAGGGTGGCAGCTATGACTGACATACCCAAGTAGCACATTCAAAATTTTTCTTGGGACATTAATTATGTTTTTTCTTATTTTTAACTTTAAAATATTACTATAAAATCACTCCAACCATTTGGCCACTAACATTTTGATATACTTTTCTTTCAAAATCTTCACCTTCTATAAAACACAAATGACCAAGATTTATTCATTCTTTTAATTTAAAATCCTTTTTATTAAAAAAAGTGAATTTCCAATTTGATTAATTGAAACAAAACTAAAATGAATGTCAAATATTTTGATTGAATTTTCAACATAGAAATACAGGGTTCATACACTACCTTGAGTTAGCTAGTTTTATAGGAAATTCGTTTGTACTAAAATATACTGTTCTAATAATTTTTGAGATAAATGCTCCCAAACCTACATTATTTCGTAAGAAATTCTTATGAATAAACGTTTAACAGGTCTGCCATTTGCCCCAGGCAACTTTTTGCAACAATTTTTCAACCTTGGTGACTAAGGGTTTCTTTTTGAGCAAAATCGTCTGAAAAGCTATTTTCAAAATTATGGTGACTTTTTTTAAAATGTCCAACAAAAAAAATTTCTGCTTTTTTTAACAAATAGTTGACAGAAAAAATGTTTCTTATGGGAGAAAATTTTCAAAGGGACACCAATTTCAAAGTTTTGGTACCAAGACTCGGCAATTTTAAAAGCAAATATCGGAATTTGTGGTTGCTAGATTGTCATGGAAAATTTATTAAAATAATACTCAGTTTTTTTAATTTTAATTTCTTGGCGAGATCTTCAACGTTTGTTATATACCTAATTAGTACATTTTGTGCTTTAGCTTATTCATTTTGTATCTGAGCAACTAAAATAGGGTTTAAGAGGAGACATTTTGCTACTGTGTTTAAAAAGTTATGCTATTTCACAGGGCTGCGGCAGCCCTGACTAAAAAAGTTATTCTACCTGGAAAATTAATTTTCCTTGCCACATGTACTGTAGAATCTCGTCTGATTTTCCCTGGAACATGTGAGAATTATGAATCCTGCAGTATCTGAAAACTTGAAGCCCTCAGGGACACATCTCCTTGGGGTGTTCAGGCTTCACTGACTTGAGGTACCCTAGTGATCTTTTTTCCCATGGGGTTTACTGTCTTTAGTAAACATGGGTGGCACACTCCCTTGATACCCAAGAAATATTTTTTGCTTTCATCCCACTATATTCCCCAATCCCTTTCGTGACATTTTTTACTTAACAGGTTGACTTTGGTTTGCTTTATGTTTGGTGCAGCTTGGCAATATGGCCCTTTCGCCTTAAAACCCCCTAACAACTGAAAAATTGAACTATCTGTTGATTGAAAAGCCTTTTGAATTTTTGTTTCCTTTTCCAGTTTCATCACAGGGATCCAGGGCTGGTGGGTTTGCTCACAAGTCAGAAGCTGCCAAAGAACAGGAAAATCTTTTACGGGATTATTTCTGATGGTATTCATACGCATCCAGCAGCTTTAAGAATAGCCTATCACGCACATCCAAAAGGTTAGAGTTTGCAAATTCATTTTTATCTGCTTATTTCTTGCAATGTCAGATTTGTTATTAATGGTCAAAACCATGGCACTTCACTTCATGTTCTTCATTGGTGTATGTAATACAAATTTTATAATTAAAATATTAATAAAGTAACAAATCGTACAAGAAACTCAAGCTATCTAGAGATAACCCTCTAAGAGGCATATCTGTATATATTTCTGTGCAACCTGCCTGGCCTCAATCATTTTTCTAAGGATTCTTTCAACCAATAGTTATTTAGTTATTAAATAACCATATTTAGATAACCTTATGTAGAGTAAAAGAAACAAATTTCTTGGAAATCTTTTGAAACTCGGAAGGTTTAATTAAAGAAATATTATCGTGTTATGTGTTAGCCAATATTTCCTTATCTCAATATAAACAATTAGAAGTTATATTTTATATCAGGAAATAGACTTAATATGGTAATTTCAAGTACTAAAATTACAAATCAATATTTCATCAATTCAGATGTAAAGACAGCCGTAAAGAAATCAATGCTGAATGATTTTCATGGAATAATTTTTATTTATCAACTATAAATCCGAATTTTTTTCAAAAATAAATTCAAAATGTGCGTTTTAATCGTGCTAATTAGTGTAGTATACATCAGCTTTGATAGGTACATTAAGTGCCTCAAATTGTATTTGTTCTTCAAAAGAAAACCTATTTTATAAGTAAGGATGGATATTAAACTGATTTGTTCAATTTCTGTTTTACAGTGCATTTTAAATTTTTGTTCAAGTTGTTTTTCTATAGCAAAATGCACTAACTTAAGGAATATGCCTGCTTTATTGTGCTAAGGGCAATATTAAACACAGTATCAATGTTCCTCACATTTCGTCCTCCCCTCCTCAATTATTCTACCTGAAGTGAAATTATCCAAATATTTCCTAGTGACCATTTCATTGTCTGCAATTCAGAATGAAACTTACTGGACATTTAAAGATTGTGTGCACCATTCAGAAAGGTTCCTGAACTTTTGCTTGTATCATGTATGCCATATGACATCACAAGTCCAAAAATTGAATATGCATCAGCTTCTTGCTAAATACTCAGTTATGCAATTCGCCACAGGCTGTTTCATTTCATTTTGATATTATAAACTTGAAAACTTAAAGAGCAACACTATTTTTAATGGTGACCTACATACATTGCATCTTTTATCAGTGATAGCCCAGTTAGAAGAGCAACGGATTAGCAACTGGAAGGTTGCGAGTTCGAAACTTTGTCCAGCCAAAGACTGTCATGTACATGGGGACTGGTGCATATTAAATCTGTTGTGGCCTCAAATGTCCTCACTGCATAATTTCACAAGTGGGGTGCCAGCACAGGTGTTTTCGTCATCTGACCGTGGTTCAAAATTACGAGGTGTTCTTGGATCTTTCTCTTCAGGATTGATCCTGGACTGTCGCCAATAGCCCGTTGTGTTCCAGTGCGTCATTAATTAACTACCTACCTGTGCCTTTTATATCATCTAACCTACATATCATCCTATACAATAAATATATCATTTTAATTATACTTTTAAGCTATTTTATCCTTTTATTTAATTTTACTGGTTTCCATCATCTTGCATTTGGTGAAGCTTTTCCGTCTTTGGACTTTGCGCCATAAAACCCAAATCACCCTTAAATTTTCACACAAGGTGTTTATTATTTATTGGTGCAGCTTGGCCATTGCACCATTAAAAACCAACTTTGTATTTGGGATTTGATTCTGCAAGTATCTTCAGTGATGCTCTTAGCAATGTGTTAAATCTTTCCCCATTTGCATTCACATCACAAATTGAAATCTCTTCTAGGCTTAGTGTTAGTTACGGATGCAATGTCAGCAATGGGGTTGCGACCCGGTACCTACAATATAGGTGACCAACAGGTAGAAGTGACCGAAAAGCGTGCTGTCGTAGCTGGTACTGATACTTTAAGTGGAAGGTGATTATAAATATTCAATTCACCTTTGACAAATGCATTTCATAAATTCATTCTTAACACATATTTCTTACAGTATAGCAACAATGGATTTCTGTATTCGATTTCTCCTGGAATCAGTAGGTATGTGCCAATGGATTGCTTAATTATAGTTACTTATATACTTTTGTCTTGTTAAATTTTGGTATAATGTAAATCTGTTATTAGGATGCTCCTTGGTGCAAGCCTTGGAGTGTGCAACTCTACATCCGGCACAAGTGTTGGGCATCACCCACTTGAAAGGTACTTTGGATTTCGAGACTGATGCAGATTTCGTGCTTCTGGATGAAAATCTGGCAGTTCAGGCTACCTACATTGGTGGTGATTGTGTCTGGAACAGGAACACACTCTAATTAACTCATAAACAATGAGCATGTTATGAACATAAAGGGTTAATACCCCTTTCATAGACTTTACCAAATATTTTATATCATGAACCCACTCTAATTAGCTCATAAATGAGCATACTTATGAACTTTCAGGGTTAATACTCTTTTCAAAGACATTACCAAATATTTTATTTTGTGGAATGAATGATGCAATTCTGAAGGCAGCTAAACATGAATGTGCCAGTCATTCTTAAACCAAAGATAGGGCTTGTCTTTAATTATTCATACTTTAGATACTTACTATCTAAACCATATTGTGTATTTCACATATTGCAGTAGGATCTGCTGATGTTGGCAGCTTGTATTTTCAATTTGAAAATTGAGATCTCCAAAAATATTTTTTCAGAAATGATGTCTTAAAATGTACTTAGTTTTACTTTGATTCTATGTAGGATGCATTTAAAACATTTTTATACTTTTGCTAGTCCATATACGTATCTTTTAATCGAAAAGTGCTGTAAATAAGTAATTCTTAACTTGTTTACATGTGGAAACACTGTTAAGTCATCAATAAGAGCTGTAGGTCCTATTTTACATTTTGCTGAGTTTTTTCAAAGTCGGGACAAGAAAATATTTTGGAATTTCGTTTAATCTTACCTTGCTTCAGTGGTTCTTAACCTGAGGTGTGTGCACCCCTGGGGGTGCGAGAGAAGTTTCGATGGGCGACAACGATTTCATAAAAGAGGATCTTATTGAAATACGAGCCAATGTACATATTCAAGTGGAATTTGAAAAACTGGACGGACCAATTCTGGTGTACACAGTTAGGACCTTATCCACAGCTTGCTAAAGCAGCATTGCAGACACTTTTACCATTTACCACCACCTACCTGTATAAAATGGGATTTTCATCACTTTTGACATAAAAACAAGCCAGAAATCGCTTAAATTCAAGTGATGACTTACGTATGGCTCTTTCGAAAAAGGAGTCTAGCTTCAAAAGTATTGTGAATAAACATAGTAGCCATTAAAAATTGAGATATTGTTTTGTATGTATGTTTATTTTTCAATACAAGTGTTCCTATTTCTTTATTTAGGAAATTACATCTTGCAAGGGGGTGCGAGAACATATTTAGATTCAAGGGGGCCAATCACTAAAAAGGTTACGAACCACTGCCTTACTTAAATCATACAAGATGATTATCAAAACATTTTCTATTTTCTTCATGGGATAATTGTATGCTGGATCAATAACATGTGTTGTGTTCCACGAGGTTTATGCAAAGATGTATAAAACTAATATACAAGTAACATTTTTAATTGATCCTATAAAAATATAAAACAGTCTTCCAAGCATTTCAAATTGGACAAAGTGGAAACTTGCTCATCATTGCAATGTAGGTGTAATCATCGAATAATTTTATTCTTTGTAAAAAAGAAATATCCTTTATTTGTGTTCAATGTGCTATTTTAATATTTGACACATTGTCTCCACAAATGCTTATTTAAAAATCATACACAAGTTTATAAATTGATATCCATGAAATTTACAAATTTTATATTTACATAATTATTTTATACAAATCAATACTGAAATAAATGAAATTTGTTACATAGTCTTGGCTTCCTTCATATAACATCATACATCTCATCAGGAGTTTTTAGAAATATAATTTTCCACTAAGCTCAGTTCTTCAAAATGTTTCTCATTTCTAAATTTTCCATCTCCTTTAAAAGAGTTGCTACTGCAAACCGTAATCGATGGAACTGGGAGGGATGGACCTAGAATCCGTAACCAAAGAATTAATGGTAAATAATGATAGTTATAGTGCATCTGCATTTTTCTAATTGCATTAGAAATGTAAAAAACAAATTAAACCTTTGATATTTGCAGTTGCACAAGTTATAAAAAATAATTACCAATTGCATACATGCCAATTCTTCCAGATTTTCCAGAAAATCACTTTTTTCTGGTCTTCCCAACAGAAAAATATCTTCAGGATTTTCTTTTCAATGTAGGAAATTTTGAAATGACGTCAAATTTGGCACCATATCATGGCAATCTATGGATCCACAATAGATTGGATATCAAATATAGGAATCAGGTTCGTGGGTTGCCAAAAAAGTTTGCTTTGGTCAAGACGATATTGGTATACAAGGATTTCATGCATATTGGAAAAGAAATCCCAGTTAAGTGCCATTTTACTTTCACAATTAAAGGACCAGCATTTTAATTAGTTGGCCAGGGTTGCCAGAAAAATTTGCTAGGGCACGTCAGCTTAGGGAAACAGATTTTCGTACATTGCGAAAGAATTTTTCAATTGTTAGGAAAGTATCAACTTCAATTTGAACTTTGGCATTGGTTCCTCCAAATTTTTTTCTTGGAGGTTGGCAGGTATGCAACTGTATGGAATAAAAATTGAAATTATCAGGCTATGGAGATATAAATTACAGAAGGAACACACTTCATTGAATGGTATTGACGTATTCAATAGGTAGGTTAGGTTTTTTGAAACAATCCTTCATAAAAATTTCCGTTGATTTTAATAAATATTAGTGCAGGGAAGAGCAGTTGTTTTGACTGAATTATTCATGAGTTCAGTACATTGTTCTTCTAATGCCTGACCAATTGAACATTACTCATCATAACCCTACAAGGGCAGATTTTGTGAACCACTTTGCGTTACCCTGGTGCACCAAGGGAGGTGGGTTCATGTTACACATACATTTAACCCTCCAAGTGGTTTCGATGAGATATCTTGTCCATCACTGACCAATTTGGCTAAGATATCTTATCAAAATATTGCCTATTTTTTTATGATGCGATCAAGATCGGGTCAGTTTTTCCTATTGACCTTGTCGACACTACACCAGGAGGGTCTTGAAACCTGTTTATACGAGAGGCCTTACATTAATTTCGGACAGACAAACAGATTCGTACTAGAAACCTTTGGATCTAGAAGCTAGCACCCTGATCATCAGGCCAATTGATCGGCTGAGTTCAGTATTAAAATAAATTTCATTCACACTTGAGAAAGTGGTGATATACTCACACAAGTACATATTTTAATACAAATTTTAAATGTCTGCAATCCCCCTAATGGCAGACGTTTGCTAAAACTGCAAATCAATTGAATGCATAGAGAATGTATGGTACAAGTATAATTAGGTGAGATTTAAATATATTGTTTTGGCAGTTTCAACTAAAAAATGTATTAGACAGTGTTTTGTTTGCTCATAAAGAAAATGTATTCGCCTTTACAATACGGCGCCCAAATTTCGTTACTCGCGTCTAAGAAAGGCAGATTTCTCTTGACTTCCTTCCCTCTACAGAACTAAGAGAGTCGTGTGAATGACTTTTACAACTGACCACCTAGTGTGTTTTCCTTTCATAGTGTTTGGCATGCTAAAGATATCACCGGCGCGACTTTCTGAGTTTCTCAGTGTTCATGGAATGATGGAAAGGGTAGGGTTTCGAACAAAAGGACAGTCCCTCTTTAGGGCTAGTCGCAGACAGCTCACAAATGGTGATCGATATCAGTGGTCACTTAAAAGGGAATAAAATCTTCTGTACAGCATCTGTACCGAGCTAGGAAGGAAAAATCTCACGGTATGACTTTTGTACTGCCCATAGTCTAAAGGTTAAAGTTATATGGAAAAGTAAATGTTTATGAACTTAGTGATAGTTAATTGTAAAGTTGAATGGTTAAGAAAACAACAGAAAAGCATGTCTTATATTAAGACACATTTTAAGTTATCAATGAAAAGGTTTCATAATTTTAGGGTTGGTTGCTTTGAGGTTTTATGATGCAAGGGTGATATTTGGCCACACTGCACCAAACACAAGACATCATCGAGTATAATATGCATTGAAAAGGAAAAAAGAGGTATTGGGGAATAAAGTAGTGGGATGAAAGCAGGAAAAGATCGCTTAGTTATTCCGGGAGCCTGATCCTGTGTTTACTAAAGACAGTAAACCCCATGGGAAAAGAAAAAATCAAGAGTATCTTGCATTCATGAAGCCTTTACACACCTAAAGGAGATGTGCCTCTAACGGCCAAATTTTTAGGGTTACAAGCATACTTGTAATCAAATTAGAGGAAGAATAATTTGAGATGGTGAAAAACGTTAACATTAAGAGGATATCATATAAAGTATTATATAATTTGATTTCTACAGTTGGAGAAAATTAGTATAAGTACAAGGCAATGACAAAATTCCAACTTAATATTTAAAAAATGTCACACTACACATCAAACATAAATATCAGTGAACCTATAGCAACTAGAAATGTCCTCATAAAACAAATTCCTTTGATTATACAAAGATCAGTATAACAAATAAAAAATTCCTCTAATATTTAATCAATCATTTTCTTAATCGATGCTAAACTTGATACAGCATAAAAATCTAAAATGCAAACTTAACTGACTTCAAATGTCTCTTTACGACCATCACTGAGTTGTACTTCTAATATAATTGCTGGTTCCAAAACTCTACTGAGGGTACTGTAATGGAAAATTTACAATTTAGTAACCTCATAAAATAAAAAAATATTTTTTTAATAAAAAGTTAGGTGCATTACCTTGTAGAAATAGCAACATCAATCCTCCATCGAAACTTTTCTAGTTTAGGAAGATGAGGTGCATTAATACTTATGTTAGAGAGTATGACTGAACGCCTGTAATAAATATAATCAATTCTGTAGTGAATTATATAGCAAAAGCCCATATCAAATGTATGCCTCCCATGGTGATTTTATTATATTAAGTGTAATTCTTCAGTATGGAATTACAAATTTGCATTTAAAAATATGAATTATGATCTTCTCATTATGGACTTGATAGGGGACATGAAACCTTCTGTCCTGTGTGTTACATTTCTTTCTGTCTAGAGCCATATTTTGGGCGTGATCCCGATTCTGTCTGTCATTTTGATTTTACAAGCCAAAATTTTCCTTTTACCTCTTTGTATTTGCAAAAAAATTATGAATGAAACCAGGCTTTTGACTTTACGTCATTCGTCATCTGGCTTCCCAATTGTTAGATATGAAGTTCTGACAGCATTTTCCGGAGCTGTTACGAATCGACTACAGCATTTCAAATCATTGCCGATCTTAAAAAGCTTAATTCTCATCGAATAATTATTAATACAAAATATGCAGCACTGCTTAAAATCTTAATCTGACACCAATACTTCTGCATTATGTTACTAGAATTCTTAAGTGCAGTGCATGTTGTCTAGGTGTTGAGCTGTCATAGTTTGTCTACCATTTCATAAAATGTAGTCAGGAAAGAACAATATTACAGTAAAATAAGTGTGCCTGCAGTCATGTCTAGTCAGGAAATGAAACTCAGCAACTGCAGCCTTCCTTAGTGACTGGGTAGGTATTTTAATTAACAACGCACTGGAACACAACAGGCTATTGGCGACTGTCCATATAGAAGCCCGAAGAGAAAGATCTAAGGACAACTCCATGTAGTTTTGAACCAGTCAGATGACGAGGTCACACCTGAGCTGGCACCCCACTCTCCAAACTTCCACACCATACCAACGTGAGGACATTTGAGGCCACGACAGATTTAACGTGTATCAGCCTCCCTTCTACACGACTGTTTGGATTCGAACTCGCAACCCTCTGGTTGCTAATCCGTTACTCTCCCAACCGGGCTACCCCTGAAAGACTGGGAATTGGAGGATAGTTGGTTGGTTGTTTTGGCATTTTATGGCACAAGGACTAAACTTGGTTAAGCTGTGCCAAACACAAGACGTCAAACAAAAAAATATGAAAGGGAAAAAAGAGTGATTGGTGAACTGAGTAGTGAAATGACAGCAGAAAAAGATCACTTGAGTATCCTGGGAGCGCAACCCCAGTGTTTACTAAAGACAGTAAACCCCATGCAAAAAGAAAAGATCACTAGGGTACCTCGGGTCTGTGAAGCCCATACACACCTAAAAGAGATGTGCCCAGAGGGACGTCACTAGAGAAAAGAAGGCATTCCCAAGTTTTGTCCTCAGCAGTATTGACGTCTTTCTTTAAGGCAGTGTTTGAACAACTCTTTTATCCAAAGTTTCGAAGTGACAAAAGACTGATGGTTTAATTAATACCCATAGTCCAAAGTGGAACTATAGAGATAGGAACCATGCCAGAAAAGTGATTGAAGATCTGTTAAATTCGAAAACATTGAACTTGAGTTTAATCCAAAAGTACTTTTCTCCACTACAATGGGGCATCAACAAATCCTGACCTAATTATGGTATCAGAAGATTTAACTCAATACACATCGTGAGACATATGTGATCCTGGTTCAGGACATCGAAAATAGTTTCTTCCATTGAAATCAAGGACAAATCACATAAACAGTTTTTGTCCCATGATATTCATTAGAACTTTAAAAAGTATAATAAAATATTTTTTGATAAGACATTTTTGTCTTTGCAAAAATAAAAAAAAATGTTTGCATTTTAAGATCTTGCGTAAATATAAGCTGCAAGAAATTTTGATGCATGTTGCACTGCACGTTTTCGATTTGAGGGTGCAATTTTTTCTAACAGATTTTTCTGCTATTTCACATTGCAAATCAGTTTCACATGAATACAAAATAAAATTAATTAAATAATAAAAAAATAATAATTTTCTGTAGATGTAGGCAAAAATGAATAATAAAAATAAACTTGTGTTCATATTCAATAATAAAAATAAACACAAATTCATATCAAATATTCAACTCAAGCCATATTGAATAATTCTGCTGATTATACTATAATTCAAAAAAACATTTATGGAGATTAGATTTAAAATCAATTCACAAAAACAAAATCATAAATATAGGTTTTTACCTTTGGCCATAAACAACATTCACAAGGTCATCAATATATTCTTCATGTATTCTATAAAAATAGAAATCTATTTAATTTCGTTCCAGTATTTTAGAAAATAAAATATACATAAATAAGTATTGACAGGGAAATGTTATAAAACTCAAATTTCTTTTGAATAACAGTTTTCATGAAAGGTGATTCAATCCAGGATATGAAATACAGTTAAAGACAGGTTTTGCAGATAATGATTAAAGGTATAAGGTTATCAAATGTGATTTTTAATTTAGTACCAATGGAAATATACAAAAATATTGCAGCATTGATGTCGTGAGTCATTCATACCTTCTCAGAATTTTAACATGCTTAAGTGAGAGGCATTTTCAAGCTAAATGTACGTGGCTGTAGTATTTTTGCTATGTTACATGTTTCTTGTATGTGTTCTGAACCTGATGTCAGTTGACTTGTTTTTAGAATACAATTTTAACACTTTGCCGATAAAAATTCCAAAGAATAAATTCTGCATTGATATGTGATAGTTGATTGGTTAGCACCAATTAGATTAAATGCAATATGTAGTCGAACCAGTGATAAACTACATTTTGAGGTAGCCTCGAAATGTTTCAAACAAGAGCATTTGGACAGAAGTAAAATCTTCACAGAATGTCTGGTTTGTTTGCACTGAAAATGCCTCATGTACTAATAAAACAGATAAAAAATTCCTCTAAAGTGGAGTTCAGCTCAAAAGATTCTGTTTCACCATATAAAAAATTTGTTTCAAGAAAAACTCAAGAGTTTGATATATGCAATGGAAAAAATATTTATTTAAATAAAAAATTACTGTAAGCATTTGTTTTATAAATTTTCACATGTTATTAATCGTATTTTGTTTTTTTAGTTCATCACTTAAAATTATAAAAATAACTTGACACTTTCAAATAATCCAGTGAGATGTAACTTTATGACTAAACATATTATTACTCGGATAATGATATCAATAAAAACAATGATTCGAAAAATTATTGTAAAAAAACAAAAATTGAGTCTTATCTAAATTAAAAGAACAGTAAGGTAATCAGACAAGCACTTACTTAAGTTCACGCAGATCTTCTTTAAAAATCTAAAACAAGAACTCAATTTTTAATGATACTGAAATAGGAAAATAAATATGATATACCAAAACAAACTAATAAAATAAGACAATTTATCTGAATAATTTATATATTTTTAGCATATGATTGCATCAAGGTTTGAGAATAAATTTGTGATCAATTTCTTGCAAGTCAAATCACCAATCACTAGTGAACACTCATGTGTGAATGTTTCAAACTATTACCTCATCAGCAATGTAAAAAATCAACTTATCAGAATTTATTTCAGTACTACTTCACATACCACCTGCTAGGAAAACTGGCCCAAATATTTAATGGGCATGTACCTGATGCATAGTCTTTCACAAGAACTGCTTTCAGACACAAAGTGTGTTGTAGAAACGGACCTTTCCCTATTTTCCATAGGGGTGCTTGAAAAAATGTTTTCGTTTGTCACATTGGTACCCTTGATGACAAATTGGAAATATATTTCTTGGGATTTTTACTTTTCACCAAAAATATTTTTTCTTGTGAACTACCTCAACCAACATTCGGAGTAAACAAAATAAAATTTAGTAATCCCAAGACTCCCCCTACTCAAAATGAACAAGCCCTGTTTCTATGACTGCCACCACCTAGACTTATTGTCTGGAACATTTCTCGTAGAAGGCTGACAGTACATGAGATGTTTCAGTTGGTAGACACATTATACTCTGACTTCCCAAGAAAGCAGTCAAGTCGCATGGTTTTGGATGAGTCAATTCTTTAAATAGGGTGATAGGTTGGAACAACTGGCATCTTCAGCATGGATTCCGGTTCTAAGTTTATTGTTCAGTGCCGAATGCAATAGCAGTGATGAGTTTACAGGTGAAACCCCCCCCCCTACGATTGCCACTCATGCTTTTGCATGTACATGTGATCCTCCTAATGACCCTTCACACCTATTCAAAAATCAACTGGCCCAAGGTCGAATGCCTTCTCATCAGAGCAGCATTATTTTGTGATTTTATACTCACCTCTTGTTTCAAAGATGTTTCAGGTAAACTCAAAGCACACTTTAGTAAGGCATACAAGGCACCATACGAAATATCCATATTGCTATTATGCGGTGCGGCTGTCTTGATTGCTTGGTACATTTTATGACTGACAGTTTTTCCTTCAAAATCTAGCATTATCACTGCAAGAAAAATTTAAAAACTGATGAATTTAAAAAATAAATATTTAAATTATAGTAACACAAATTAAAATAAAATCATTGCTGCTACCATAGTAGTAGTCATACATTGTCAGAGATAATTTCTGTGACACTTTGAAATGCGTGACTTTCCTGTCTAAAACAGGTAAAGTAATATGAAATTCAAAACCTAAAAAAATGTGCAATACCATTACCACATTTTTATTGTACTTTCTTTCATTTGTAATCAGAATAATGGCAACATTAAAATTAGACATGCTTTGGGTCAATATTACAACAATCTTATCAACACTAGGTGAAAACCATAAAAATGCATTAGCTGTTTTCACCCCAATGTATGTTTGAAGCTAATTAATATTCCATATTATATTAAGTTGAAGCCCCAAAGCATGATTTGTATCCCAATTATAACTATACTTTTAATATCAATCTTATTTCAATGTTCAATTCAATTGTTTCTTTTGTGTCAAACCCTTTATATTTCAGGAAACTATCTTGCAGCTACGTATTTTAGGCATGGGACTGAAAACATGTTATAGTAACAGAATATTAAGATGCATTACCAAATCAACAAATCGGGCAGCGTAACGTTGGAAGAGTAATGGATTAGCAAACGGGAGTTGTGAGTTCGAATCCAAACAAAGACCGTCGTCTATAAAGGGGGCTGGTGCGTAGTAAATTTGTTGCGGCCTCAAATGTCCTCACGTTGGCGTGGGGTGCCAGATCAGGTGTGACCTCGTCATCTGACCACGATTCAAAAGTTAGCAAAGAAGTTAGCAGTTTTACACACCCACCGTAGATAAAATGTAATTTATAATGTAGAAAACACTGAACTTACGCTTCACCATCTGACGAAAGACTGGCTTCTTAATATCGTTCAAATATTTGCCTAAATGTTTCACATGATTTGGAATACGAGGGCCTAAGAATAAAGTTCTATCAGAACCAGTAGCGATCATGGGCGCAGCCATCTTGTTTCTGTTTCGATGTATTTTGTTTGTTATTATTTAAAGACGTTGAAAGCATGGAAGTATAATTAATTCGGTATGTTATAACATTACGGCAACCCCAAAGCTTTAATTCACTAACTCTTGAAAAACAAATGCTGAAGTTGAAATAAAATCTTTTACATAATTTAAGGAAGAACTGATTTTTTGAAAGAAAACTTAAACAAGCTAAAGTTTAAAAGAGAAGGGAGGGAGTATTTCAATTAACGTCACACTGGAGCAACACAACGGGCTATTGGTGACGGTCCGGGATCAATCCCAAAGGGAAAGATCCGAGGACAACACCACGTAATTTTGAACCACGGTCAGATGACGAGGCAACACCTGAGCTGGCACCCCACTCTCCAAACTTCCACACCACGCCAACGTGAGGACATTTGAGGCCACGACAGATTTAACGTGCACCAGCCCCCTTTGTACACGACGGTGTTTGGCTGGATTCGAACTCGCAACCCTTCGGTTGCTAGTCCGTTACTCTTCCAACCGGGCCACCGCGGCCCTTAAAAGAGAAGGGGAATTTACTATTAAAAGGGCTTTCTAGTCTATCTCAATATGACAATGATGCTAAAATGTTGTATGTGTACGCACTTCCAGTTTATTCCGTGACGCAACTTGGAATGTCAGTTAAGTAATTTCAGTATATGAGGTTTTTCTGTAAGGTCAAAAAAGAATACAAAGGGCGACAGTGTTTTGGTAACCACTTTCGTAACGTGTGGAGTAACTTGATATGTTATCAAATTTCAGTAAGACGCTTGTGAGAGGGTTGGTTGGTTTTGGAGGTTGAATGGCTCAAGGACCATATTTGGCCACGCTGCGCCAAACACAAGACGTACAATATCGAGTAATAGACATACACACATAATGAAAGTTTTACTGACACAGAAGAGAGAAATAGCAATGCTGCACTACTCAGAAATATCTTAATCTGGTTTGTTTCATAGAAAACACTTCTCACAAGAGGGGACCGACGTGACTTGGTCCACCCAGGGAGGAATATACCTGGCAGGACATTTGCACCTGCCAGGAATCGAACCTGCGCTGCCTGCAACTCGAAGGTTGCTAGCGCAGTGGGCATACCCACTAGGCCACGACGAACTCTCCTTATGAGAGGGATTTTTCATGAAGTTAGATAGATAGCTAGGAGTAGTATGGTTTTGATGGCTACCATATGATGGTTGTCAAAAAAAGCGTTTAAATCAAAAACGAGAGACTTGTGTGTTTTCACTCTCTCAATCTCATATCTAAAATGAAAATCACGATTGACCTACTTTTAAAGCGAAAGAAACGTGTTGGGTGAATAATTCAACATACAAGTAACCTTGCTTGTATTCCGCTCGCCAATGTCAGATACTCAGTTTCACCTCTCATTGTTTCTAAGTTGTTGATGAAAGAATTAATTCATTTACATCCTTCGAAGATGTAGTGATATAACACATTTATTATTCCGAAATAAAATGATTGTGCAGCAGTGTTAATATGTAGGATCGAACCTGAAACTTAAATAAACATTGGTCGAATTGTTCATGGTTTAGACAACTCGACCAATATTTACTTGCATGACAATGTCTAATAAATGTAATAAAGGTTTTTTGTAAACTGAGAAGTTATAAAAAAAGAAATTTGATTAAGGTGTTTTTACGTTCCTATATAAATACACATTGCTATCATTATTTTGTCATTTTAGAATGAACATTACAAGAGTAAAGTTGATAGATTTAGAGGAGAATAAGTAATATACAACTTATTTGTCACTGATATTTTAAAATAATTACAAAGGATGAATGATAGTAAGAGAATAACCAAATTAAAAGTTATAAGTGTTTCCATTGTGGCTTTAATCATCACATCAGTACTTTTAGTAATATTGATAAAACACTATCATAGAAATACAAATGTGAACATAGATTTGAGTAATTCTACATGTTTTTACTCAGAACATTTAGGAAGACGTTTATATTTTCATGTTTGCTTTAAAGATAAACTCAAAGTATATGACATCAGATATTTTTGGAAGGAAGCACATGCTAATATAAAACCAATGGTTATTGGAATACAGTTGACTGAAGACGAGTTTAAACAAGTTTGTAGACAATGTACAAGTTAATTCACCCGAGTTCGTGTATTGTAGCAGCTCCAAGCCAATCAGGAAAATCAAACCTTGTTAGACGTATGATAGATCGTAATGTTTATGATTATGATTTTAAATGTGTAAAATGGTGTTATTCTGTGTTCCAATCTTGGTTTCTTGAAGAGAAGAAAATTGATTTCATTCAAGGTTTACCAGAAACTTATCCAAGTGGATCGCTAATAGTAATTGATGATTTGATGAATAACTTAAATGAGAAAATTGCTGAGTTGTTTACAGTAGGTTCTCATCATCGGAATATCAGTGTTATTTTAATCTTACAAAATCTCTTCCCACGAAATAAAGTAATGCGTGATATAAGTCTAAACACACATTACATTATACTATTTAAAAATAATCGAGATTTGAATCAAGTTTGTTGTTTTTCTAGACAAATTTATGGAAACAAATCATCGTTCTTTATGGATGCATATAAAAGAGCAACTTCAAAGCCTTATGGTTATTTAGTGATAGATCTTCATCCACGAACACCAGAAGAACATCGTCTGCGAGAGAATTTGTTTCCCGATTCCAATGGTCTTTATTGGGTGTATTTACCTATAAAATGAAGAATATTATCAAACATTATCATTTGTTGAAATTATTGGCCAGTGCAACTCCCACACAAAAGAGAGCTATTTTACAAACTGCTGATAAAAATCAAATACACTGTTTGTGTGAAATTTGTTTGAACGTGTTAGCAGGGAATTTACCTGTTAATATTAACAAATTACGTAAATTTAAAACATCTATACGAAAAATAGCTAACAAAAAACTGTCCTTGAATAAGAAAAGAAAGGAACTCATAAATCAAACAGGAGGTTTTCTACCCATAATTTTACCAGCTATTCTCTCAGCCATAGCTGGTTTTGCTGGGAAAGCATTAGGGAAACGAATTTAAATTAGTGAAATATACCACTCGAAGAATGTCTCGAAGAATGGCTCTTGTTCCTGAAGAATTAGCTGCAGCGTATCATCCTAAAGTACCTGAAGTGCAAATAGAAGATGACATAACGAGTTTGCTTGAACGAAATCATTTACCAGATGATATGAAAGCAAAATTATTAAGTCAACTTCTTATGAAATATCAACATGTCGTAAATGAACCTAAGAAACCATTACGTGTTGCTATTGAAGAACAGAAAGAAAAGACACAAGCATTTGAAAATAGTAATGACAAAAATATCTTGTCTCATATCATTTTATCTGTTCCTCGGAATTTTCAAAAATTCATTTCTCCTATTTCTGAGAAACTAAGTACACGTAACTACACTTGGAATGAACAAGGTGAATTGATTAAAGATGATGAGATTATCAAAAACACAAATGTTGTTGATTTATTTTCGTACCTAATGAGAAATGTTAAAAAGAGTGTGGAACCAGATAATTTTCCTATTTTTTGGAAGGCAATAAACGAAATAAATATTCCCAGTCAATGGATTGGCAATCAAAAATTATTTCAGAATTCTGAATCAGAGCTAGACATCGATAGAGTGCAAAGTAAAATAAATCTGGAATCTTTAGATTCGGATTTTTTGTCTGAAAATAAAAAGAAAAAACTGCGTGAGAAGAAATCATGGAAAAAATATTAGAATCAACTTATTACGATTTCAAAAATCCAGCTTCATTTGGCGGGGTGAAAAAACTTACATCAATAACCAAAGTACCGTATCAGAAAACAAAACGCTGGTTAATGACTCAAGATACATATACTTTGCACAAACCGATTCGGAATAAATTTTTTCGAAGATCAACTATTTCATATGGTATAAATGATTTATGGCAATGTGACCTTGTTGATTTACAACATTTTGCTAAAAGTAACAATGGTATAAAGTACTTACTCACCATAATTGATGTATTTTCGAAGTATGCATATGTAATACCCCTCAAAAATAAAACAGGTGTTGCTGTTAAAATAGCTTTCGAAGATCTATTGCAAAAAGTTAAACCTAAAAATATTCAAAGTGATAAAGGAAAGGAGTTTTACAACAACCAACTTCAATCTCTGTTTAAAAATCACAATATTAATCATTACTCTGCTGAAGGTGACCATAAGGCTAGTATTGTTGAGAGGTTTAACAGAACATTGAAAAATAAAATGTTCAGAGTTTTTACATATAGAAAATCTTATAAATATGAAGATGTTTTACAATCACTTGTGAAGTCATATAATAACAGTGAACATCGCAGTATTGGTATTGCACCATCAAAAGTCACTCGTGAATTAGAACCACAAATATTTAAAAAACTGTATGGTTACACAGTTAAGAACTCTAAATATTCTTTTAATGATGGTGATTTAGTGAGAATTTCGAAAACAAAGAAAGCTTTTCATCGAGGTTATTTTCCTGGCTGGTCAAATGAAGTTTTTAAAATAAATAAACGTGTTTTATCTTTTCCAAACACGTATGAACTAGAAGATCTGAAAGGAGACCCTATAAAAGGACGATTTTATGTTGAGGAGCTTCAAAAAGTTGTTAAAGAATTACACGACTTTTGGAACGTAGAAAAAGTGCTCAAAACTAAGGGTTCAGGAAGTAAGAAAGAGTATTTCGTGAAGTGGCAAGGATTTGATGATCGATTTAATTCGTGGGTTAAATCATCATGGATGAAATGATGTCTGATTTCTACGTTACGTTACCGAGCAACTCAAGTATGCATTACTTTCCACAAAATACTCAAGCATCATTTCGAACAAAACTTGCTAGACCTATAATACTTAGTGGTATGTGGGAAGTGGGTTTATCAGAAATTTTTGTTCCTCGAACATGGTTTAACATTGGAAATCATAATAATAAGTATTCAGTAACTTATGAAGAAATAGAACCTGAAGAGAAAGCTTTTCTTGAATATAATATCACATTTAAAATTGAACAAGGAAATCAAAATAAACAAGTAATAGATATGATCAATGAAAATATTGAAGATAAATGTGGAAAAAATGTGGTTTTAACATTAGACAAAAAAAATATCAACATAACTCTCGCTCGCGATTATGAACTTCATATTAAGGCAGAGGAGGCACCGAAATTGTTGCATATGTTAAGTTTACCAATCGAAGATAGAATAATAAAATTTTCGGAAAGCTTTTTATTTAGAAAGCCATCGAAGACCATAAACGATAATTTTTTCAAAATTATACACAATCATCCAAAAAGACATTTTATAATACGAATAACAAAATTTTCTCATAACTATCAAGACCTAAATTCTATGCATCTCGAACTCTTTCAACATATTAATTATAATCTAATACAGACTGGAATTGGAGGAGCAGCGGAATTCATATTCAATTTTAAGGAAAATAAAGTAGAAATCATAGTTCAAAAAAATGTTGAACTTGAGTTTCGATTAATCTATGCTCCAAATTTCATGAGAATGTTGAATATGACTAAAGATACTGTTTTAACAGGTAAAACCTTTCATGATTTTCAAAAACTTGATAGACCTCCATTGAACGAATACTTCCGCGTAAACATTGAAGATAAGACTATAGTTACAAAAAAAGTTATAAAAACCGCTCACTTAAATTTAGAAGTTGGATTGTATAAAAACGCACAAGAGTTGTTTGATGCTTTCAAACATCTTAAATTTAATTATTTGCCGAATAATAAAGTAAAACTTCATGTACCTAACACTTCAAACGTACATTTTCAAGATGGATTGAAAGATATGTTAGGTTTTAAAAATTCTACGATGCACGGAGGAACACATATCGCTGATTATCTCTTAGAATTAGATGGCGGAATAACTGAAATATATGTTTATTCTGATATTATCGAGTCGCATTTTGTGGGGGATACGATTGCTCCTTTGCTCCGCATCATTCCAGTGTTATCAACAACGGCGGATCAAATAGTGATCGATTATCAAAGACCTCTATATTTTCCACTTCGTAAAAATTATATAGATTGTATTGAAATCGAATTAAAAAGCAGTTCTGGAGATGGAATAATATTTACTGGAGGAAAATCACTGTTAGTACTTTCGTTCCGACGCAGAACAATATAAGAAAGCTTGGTAATGCAACTGAGATCATTTGGTTACCGGCTTTAAACGAAGATGCATTTAGATCAAGAAGCTTGTGATAACTACTATTGTCAGCAAGTAGGTGGTGGTGGATTACATTTTCAAGGTGTAGGGCATCAAAGAGGATATGGACTCTTTTCAAATTTAATCAGATTCATAACTCCCATGGCAATTAAAGCTGGAAAATATTTAGGGAAACATTTACTAACTACTGGATCAAAAGTGTTGACAGATGTAGCTTCAGGGTCACGATTTAAAGATTCTGCCAAATCTAGATTTCGTGAAACATCTAAACAAATCAAGGATGATATTATCCACAAAATTCAAAGCGGTTCAGGTATAAAAAGAAAGAAATTCTACAATAACAATCATTCAAAGCGTGTGAAGCGTAGTCGACAGAAGGTTATAGAATCTGACATTTTTTCATAATGGATCCACGAGCATGTGCCTGTGTAAAAAGCGAGTTGGACCTATTTTCCGTTTCACCAGTACAACTTGCAGTAGATGACTCTTCGTTTACTGAAATTCATCCTGTTGCAGCATTGAGTGAAAAATCACCAATAGAATTTTATGTAACTGGTAGTGGAGAGCATTATATTGATCTAGCCCATACACTTCTTCATTTACAAGTGAAAGTTAAAAAGAAAAATGGAGGGCCACTGTCAGCTGCAGATAAAGTTACACCTATCAATTATATTCTTAATACATTGTTTTCTGAATGTGCAGTAACATTGAATGATAAACAAGTCTCATCTCAAGCTAACTATGCATATCGATGTATTTTGGATGCATTACTTTTTTCACCTAACTCAGTACAAAAGTCAATGCTGACTTCCAGCCTGTTCTACAAAGACACAGCATCCAAACACGATGTAACTGACCCAGAGGGAGACAACATTGGTTTGAAAACTAGAAATAGCTTTTCTAAAGAGAGTAAAATTATGGATTTAATAGGTCCATTGCATTTTGATTTAGCGACTCAACCTAAATTGCTCCTTAATGGTGTAAATATACGAATCAAACTTGAAAGAAACAAAGATTCTTTTGCGTTAATGTCAGTGGCTCAAGACTGTAAAGTTGTTATACAACATGCATCGTTGTTTATCAGAAAAGTTAAAGTGGCTCCGTCAATAGTAATTGCTCATGAAGTCGCATTAGGTAAAGGAGTCGCAAAAATTCCAATTCACCGAACAGAAGTGAAATCCTTTGCACTATCTTCTGGTCTTCAATCACTAACGCTTTCTAATGCATTCATAGGACAATTGCCAACTCGACTTATCATGGGTTTAGTATCCAATAATGCATTTAACGGGGATTTTGCTAAAAATCCTTTCAATTTTAATCATTATGATTTATCGTATCTATCTGTTTTAGAGGGGAATCGAATGATTCCATCAAAACCTCTTCAACCAAAATTTGATCTTACAAATAGTTACTCTCGAAGTTATATGAGCTTGTTTACTGATTTAGGTCGATACCATAAGAATCAAGATATCAACATTAGTTATAGTGAATATAAAGAAGGATACACTTTATATTCTTTTGATTTGACTCCTGATTTTAGTGCAGATGATATGCATGCGAGTATTTTAAAGAATGGTAATTTAACTATTGATATGAAATTTAGCAAATCGTTACCTGAAACCGTGAATCTAATAGTCTATGCTGAATACAGAAACACCATAGAAATTGATAAAGCTAGAGGTGTTTATACTGATTACTAATGGATAGCATAACCTTATGTAGATTAGCATGCAGTGATTCTGTCCTTCGCACAAAATTCGGAGGAGTTTATGCTTCTAATGAACTTCCTCCAAACCGTGAGGAATATTCAAGTTTCATTGTAAATTTAGATCCTAAATCAAAGCCAGGAAGTCATTGGGTAGCAATAACATTTAGAAATAATAAATGTTATTATTTTTGTAGCTATGCATCGGCTCCTGAGAACAAAGATATTTTAAACTTTATTCAGAATAATTCAAATGATTTTGAATGGAATAGAAATCGATATCAAAGTTTGTTATCATATACATGCGGTCACTTTTGTCTTTTCTTTTTATATAAATTCGCAAGAAATCAACTTTTATCACCTCTGCTTTCTACTAAAATCGAGAGCAACGAAAAGTTTATTAAAACATTTATCGGAAAAATGTTTAAGCTACAGAACTGTTGTTTTTTACCATCTTCATTGCAATCGTGTCAAGCATATAACTTCAAGAGAAATATAAAATAAAGCAAAATGAAAAGTTCTAACCATTTAATTAAAAGATTTAGAATGAAACATATCTTTGACTAATATAACAAGTTTAAACTTGTTTAAATTAATTTTTGAGTTTGACCTTCATCTAAGCTATAAAATGAAAAACTGTTCTCGATCATTTCATTTCCTACGAGAATTCACTGCAAGAACCATGGCATCTGAACCAAGATACGGTTTTATGTATTTAAGACGCACTGGACCGTCGAATACGTATGTGGTTCATTGTTTTACAGACACACTGTATGAAAATATGATGACTTGTGTACAAGCAGCTACAACATATCAAATGGATACAACTGACCAAATGGATTGTAAAATGAAAATCGGGTATTTTAAAGTTCTCACCAACAACGAAATTCTGCGAGAACTTCACAGTGTTTCACCGATTCATTATCGACAAACATTTGATTGTAAAACAAATTAACTGTGGTTCGAACCTACAACTGAACTGATGAATTCCGAAAAATGGATATTGGATAATTGTGAAGTTCTAACCATCAACGAAATTGTGTGAAAACTTCATAAACCGTCTTGTATGTTCATCAAGGTGTCTGATGGGAGTTTTCCTGGTTTCCTCCCATTCGAAACACAAATGTGAGACACTTACCATCCAGGAAGTTTTTGTGCTTATTCATATTTTGTAACAAATTCACATGTAATACAAATGGATTTTGGAAAATAAACTTGTTTATTTTCACCTTTTTGCGTACGTTTTATTTGTGTGTATGTGCTTACTTAATAAAAAATTAGAATTTTGGTTCATTAATAATCGTAAAGTTTAAGATGTTTCACTTAATAAGGAATTTATACAATATTTATCCACGTAAAAACAAATATCAATTATTATACAAGGTTATGGATCACATATAAGCACAGATGCTGTCTTGTAATTTGTTGATCAAACAACAAGGTTACATTTAATAAGAAACACGATCGACTCATTTCAATTCTTCTCTTCACTAAAAGTCAAGGGTGTGATGTTAATATAAAATAGCAATTGTGGGTTTTTCCAGAAATTTAACGTGTAGTAAACAATCTATAACCTTCAGAACTTTATATATATGTATACATATATGAAACCTTCATGTCAGATTTGACCTCCTCCAAAAACATGATTCGAGAACGATTCATTAAACAAGTGATAACTTATCCTTGAATTGAAGGTTAGAGTACATATATATATATAACCAGATAACTCTTCAAATCACCAAATTTCCATCCTTCTTCAAATCACCCAGACCCAGCTCTTCTTGGACCTGCACTACAATGTCAGCAAAGGGTAATATATATTTTCCTTTTCTATTTAATTTTTCATCTTATTCTAAAATAAAAAAAAGTTAAAATAAAATTTTTTAAATTCTACCTAGATAGAAAAAATCAAAAATCTATTCAAAAACGAGTTACAATCAGCGACGATGATGATGAGGAATTTCCACCGCTAAAAACAATGCGGGAAGAAGAAGTTAAAGAGAAAAAAAAGAAAAAGAGTAATACTGACTACGACTTGAATCTTTGCCCGACTACATCTGCAGCTACAAAATCAATTGAAAACTACTCAATATATATTGGAAAAGGAATAGTAATTGAAATTAAAGAATTTCGCCGCGTGCATTATATTGCTTTTTCTAAAACAGTCGATGGTGAAACTCGAAATCGGTTCAATTTGAATTTGGACCAGTTGGGTACTTTAAAGAAAGCCGTCGACGTATTAGTCGATTATGTGAATATCAACTAATATATCAGTTATATAAGAAGTTATATATCAGTATATCAGATATATATATATATATATATATACTTAATGTCTTCTTGTTTTAATTGTAAATGAATATATAAAGAGAATAAAATAACACAATGAATTTCAACACTATAAAATCTTCATTCAGAAGGTATCTTCGTAGTATGAGAGCCGAAGTAAACACATATGACCCTGATACTTTACACCGAGATGCTAGATTACACATTTTTAACATAATTAATAATTCTGTGTCTTTAAGATTGCGCATAATTATATGTATAAAAATTATTTTTTCAAAATTTATTGAAGATGAAGAAGTGATACACTCATTTTACTTTTGTTCAAGAGCTGAACGCATTCTATCCAAGTATCAAATTTTCTTAGCAGTTGATAGAGCTTTCGTAAAAATAAAAAGAGATATTGAAGACTTTATTTCTAATGGGAGTGGATGGAGTATTCAAAAGATTCAATACATAGATCTCCATATAGGGAATTATCGCGGTTTATGGGGAGGGTGTATTAATGTAAAATTACCCCTACATCTGAAAATGAAAAAAGCGTTATTAAATATTAAATGCAAAAACGATCTTTGTTTTTTATATTCTGTTGTTGCTGCTATATATCCTTCAATTATAAATTCGAATCTCCCAAAAAAGTATAAAAAATATATTTCTCGGTTTCAATATCAATTTTTAAAATTTCCTGTTCACATTGATCAAATTCCAAAATTTGAAAAGAAAAATAATCTTCAAATAAACGTCTACGGGTACAAAAATGATATTTTTCCTTATTACGTTAGTAAGAGAACAGGAAGGAAAGTAAATTTATTGTTATATAAAAATCATTATTTTGTAATAAAACGATTTAATCGTCTCTTGAATACTAAAAAAGGTATTCACAAATTTTGCTCAAATTGTCTCACAGGATTTCAAAGAGAACAAACTTTATCAATGCATGAAACACTCTGCTTTAAAAATACCTCTCAAAAAATAGTCATGCCATTAATAGATCAAAATAAAATAAAATTCGATAAATTTGATAAAATGTGTTACCATCCTTTTGTCATTTACTCTGATTTCGAGTGTATGATTAAGCCTATAACTACTTGTTACCCGAGCACAAGTAAAAGTTTCACTACACCAATTGAAGAACATATACCATATAGTTATAGCATTTTATGTGTAGATTATAATGATTCCATAATTTTTAAAAACTATTACTGCGGTGAAAATGCTGTACAAAACTTTCTTAAAGTTTTAAAAGAATTGTGTAAAGATTTACTACAAAAAATGCATAAAATTAAACCAATGTCTAACTCAAAGCTAAGAAAAAACTCAAAATGTCATATTTGTGGTAAATTGTTTACAAAATCTGACATCGTTGTTAGAGATCATTGTCATTTTACTGGTATATTTCGTGGATTTGCCCATAGGAATTGTAATTTGTGTTATAGAATACGATTTTTTATTCCAATTATTTTTCATAATCTTAAGGGATATGATTCACATTTAATTTTAAATCATCTAAGTGGAGAATATGCCAAATCCATTCGCATCATTCCAGTAAATTCACAAAAATTCACGACTTTTCAAATCGATGAAATAAAGTTTTTAGACAGTATGCAATTTTTGAATGCATCATTATCAACACTTGTTCAAAATCTTAAAACCTCAAATCATAATTTCTCAATTTTTAAAGCATTTTATTCAAATGAAAAAAACAGATTTTTATTAATGAGGAAAGGTATCTTTCCTTATTCATATTTTTCAAACCCCCTTGTTTTAAACGAAAGATGTCTACCACCAAAACAACCATTTTTTAACAAATTAACCAATACAACAATAACAGACGAAGATTATAACTTTGCTGTGTTAATTTTTAAAACGTTCGGGTGTAATTCATTTTCTGACTATCTAAAATTATACCAGGAACTTGATGTTGTTCTACTAGCTGAAGTATTTACTTCATTTCGTAGAAAGTGTATGGAATTTTACAAATTAGATCCATGTCATTTTATAACAGTAGCTGATTTAACATGGAATTCTGGATTGAATTTTACTAAGGTCGAATTAGAATTGTTTACCGATGTCAATATGTACATCTGGTTAGAAAATAGTATCAGGGGTGGTGTCTGTTTTGTTGGAAAGAGATATGCATGTGCAAATAATAAATACATTCCAGAAACATATAACAAAAATAAAAACGAATCGTATATTTTAGCTCTTGACGCCAACAATTTATATGGTTACACTATGTGTCAATATCTACCAATTGGTGAGTTTAAATGGTTATCTGATCTTGAGATTGAAAATTTCAATGTTTTAAACATACCCTTAAAATCTGATGTTGGGTATTTCTTAGAGGTGGATCTCTTCTATCCACCTGAACTTCATAACATTCATGATTATCCTCTAGCTCCAGAGCATATAACCATTACATATGATATGCTTTCAAATTATCAGAAAAAGTTACTCAAAAACGGAAACCTCAAATTCATGAAGAAAAATCGGAAATTAACTCCTAATTTTTATGAAAAGAAACATTACGTAGTACATTATCAAATTTTAAAATTTTATTTAAAAGAAGGATTAATTCTTAAAAAAATTCATAAAATATTAGGCTTTAAGCAAGAACCATGGCTTAAACCTTATATTACTTTCAATAATGATAAAAGACAGATGACACAACATAAATTTGAAAAAGATCTTTTTAAACTTATGAACAATGCATGGTTTGGAAAAACTCTACAAAATCCTAGACATCGAGTTTTTGTGGAAGGTGCGTTCAGTGAAGAACAGTGTAAAAAGAAATTATCCAATCCCTTATTAGAATACTTCGAAATTATCAATGAAAATTTTGCTTTGTTTAAAATGAAACAGAAAACACTACGTCTTGATAAACCTATTTATGTAGGATTTACCATACTTGAGCTTTCAAAGCTACATATGTACAAAATGTACTATCATTACTTCAAGAAATATTATGGAGAAAAATGTAATTTACTCTACACTGACACAGATAGTTTGTACTTAGAAATTAACGCATCGAATGTTTACACTGATCTCAAAACAGTATTTAACTCTATCATAGATTTCAGTAATTTTCCAAAAAATCATGATTTATATAATTTAGAAAACCAAGGTCGTTTAGGAGCACTAAAAAATGAAACACCACAACCTATTAAAGAATTAATTGCTCTAAAATGTAAAATGTATTCGCTAGTTTATTGCAATGGGTTAAAGAAAACAGCTAAAGGCATCACAAAATCATGTATTGAAAATTTTAACGCTGATTTATACAAAAAAGTTTTGAATGAAAAACTATTCTTGAGACACAAACAACAAAATATTACAGCTAAACATCATAAAATTGAGACGGTAATACAAAACAAACTAAGTTTAACCTCTTTTTATGATAAGAAATTCATTTTAAATGATGGTATTAATGGTCTCTCATACGGTCATTTCCTTTTATCACAGAGAGAAGTTGATGATAATGATAATACTGAATAAATGGTATTATTTAGATTTTTAGGGTTTTAAGAAAACAAATTACTAAAGAAGTCATTATGTATATATATATATATAATTATCGTTGATGAATTCTGTTTTATACTTGATATTCTATTTACTTCTTTTGATATATGTGAATTTCTGAATTACTTTGTTCGATAAGAAAACAATGAAAGAACTCTTGTGTTTTATCTGTATCAATGTCATGTGTTGGAGTAATATTGTTATGGTCACAACTTCGATCAATCTATTTTTATACTTCTTTTGATATATGTGAATTTCTGGTGTTGGAGTAATATTGTTATGTCACAACTTCGATCAATCTATTTTATACTTGATATTCTATTTACTTCTTTTGATATATGTGAATTTCTGAATTACTTTTTTCGATAAGAAAACAATGAAAGAACTCTTGTGTTTTATCTGTATCAATGTCATGTGTTGGAGTAATATTGTTATGGTCACAACTTCGATCAATCTATTTTTATACTTCTTTTGATATATGTGAATTTCTGGTGTTGGAGTAATATTGTTATGTCACAACTTCGATCAATCTATTTTATACTTGATATTCTATTTACTTTTGATATTTTTTCAATAAATTTATAAGTTCATCTTTTTTGCGTTCTTTCATCTTTTTTGTGTTCTTGTTATGTTGTCTGTGTACTAGAAAAACATCAGAATTCAAGTAACACTTTTTGTCGAGTTCAATACTATATTATGGTTGTTAAAATGTGATGTTTGTACGCTTTTTTTGACAACCATCATATGGTAGCCATCAAAACCATACTACTGCTAGGTATTTTAATTAACGTCACACTGGAGCAACACAATGGGCTATTGGTAACGGTACGGGATTAACCCCTATGGTAAAAATCTAAGATCAACGACAGTAGTATACGGGCCCGTATAGTAGGAGGAAGTGACGTCATACCACGTGACCGGAAGTGGGTGGTGCCAAGTGACGTCATACCACGTGACCGGAAGTGGGCGGTGCCAAGTGACGTCACACCACGTGACCGGAAGTGGGCGTGTCCGAATGACGTGACATATTGTTTGTTTACATTTTGGACTTGGAATTTTTTTTTGTCTTCGTGCAGGCGTTGAGTTGTTTCAAGATGGCGTCGTTTCGTTGCCATGGTGATGAATCACTCGCGTAGTGCCATCTGGTGGAGATATTCGAAACCCTATTATTTTTAATTAAAAAGCAATTTCGTGGATTCGAACCGAGGACCATAGGATCCGAAGTCAAGTGCGCTATCCGTTAGGCTGTAAGAGAGTTAACTATGGGCAGTGAATTAATGTAGTGTTGGATTTTTTTTTCTCTTTTGGACTTGTATTTTTTCTTAGTATTAGGAATGGGTTATTTTTAGAAAATGGTTTGAATAATTGCATAGGGGTTTTAATAAATGCTTTTTCAAAATGACTTATGGCGCCATCTGGTGATTTTAAAAGTAATTAATCTAAGGAACGAATTGATTTCTTAATGTTTTTACTTTATTCATGACCGGTGACGTCAGTGTGTTTACGTTTGGGACTTGGATTTTTTTTCCTTCTGAGATTTCGATGTGACGTCACGATTATGTCCATCGAGCAAGTCTGAACTTGAAAAAGTCTACTCACAATTCTTTATGTTATGAGTATGGTAAATTGTTTACAGATCGTGAAGACTGGGCATACTTCCGTCGATTGGAAAACGAATTAACGTATTAAAAAAAGACGAAATTTAGAAATTTTAGGTCAAAAATATACTGTGCCTTGTCAACTTGTAGCATACGAAGACGAAGGAATAAGCTATACTTTTAGTGGGTCTTCTATTGCAGCCAAGCCTTGATCTCCTTAAGTATTGGAAATAAAGGGAGAAATGGAGCGAATAATTGGTGCAAGATTTAATTTTTAGTTGGTGAACCGTTATAAAGATGGTAAGGACTGCATAGTTGCCCATAAAAACAACGAGAAGGACTTGGAACTTTATGCACCCATAGCGTCTGTTTCATTTGGGCAGAAAAGACAATTTGTGTTTTCTAACTACAATTGTTTAAAAATTGTTCTGGAAAATGGAAGTTTGCTTGGAATGAAGTATCCAACAAACCAATTTTGGTTTCACAAGTTTCGTAAAATTCTAGCGTAAATAAGCAATAATCCACTTATGTGCCCCCGAACTGGAACACATATACTGTATTTTGGATTGTTTGTTTTTTATTACATAGTTTTATAAATTGTCTTAAAATGCAAGATCTGAAATGAAATTTTTCTATGCTATAAAGATTTATGTTTTTTTTTAAGTTAGATGTTTTTACTCAAAAATTAATTATACATTAGATGCTATAAGACCTATTTTTTAACAGAAATTTTGTTTTAATTAATATACACTTAAGTAAGAGTAAAATTTTTGAAACTTTATAAGACCCATACTATGAATACGTTTTCTTGTACATTTGAAGAAGTTTTAGTATAAAAACCATTTATCCTATAAATCTAAATTAAATGTTATTTTTTAAATTCTCTTTCCTTGCATATTATTTTTTTACTTTGAATAAATCTTCATAAATTTTAGTGATTTAATTTATATTATATAGATTTACAAACCTGTTTTTGGATGAAATATAAGGATTTTATATTTTAAAAGTTAATGTTTTTACTCAAAAATTAATTATATATTAAATACTATTACACATATTTTTAATGTTGAAGATTTTAGAAAACATTTTACAATTGAAACATATGCATTACATATTATGACAAACACTTAAATGGAGATCCATAAGGGAATATTGGAAATCTTTTTAATGCTTACACCTTTCTATTTTAAATAAACTTTTGCTTGTCTTACCACATACACTGTATTTTGGATTATTTGATTTTTATTACCCATGGTCTTATAAATTTTCTTTTAAAATACAAGATCTGAAATGAAATTTTCCTTGATTTTAAGATTTATGTTTTACTCAAAAATTAATTATACATTAGATGCTATAGCACATATTTTATTACAGAATTTTTTAATATTATACACTTAAGTGAGCGTAAAATTTTTGAAACTTTACAAGACCCATATTATGAACATGTTTCCTTACACATTTGAAGTAGTGAAAAATAGTATTAAAACCCTTTATCCTGTAAAATCTAAATTAAATATTATTTTTAATTAATCTTTCCTTGCATATTATTGTTTACTTTAAATACATTTTCATTCATTTTAGTGATTTTATTTATATTATAAAGATTTACAAATTGTTTTTAACAAAATTTTCTTTGATATAAGGATTTTATATTTTAAAAGTTAGATGTTTTTTACACAAAAATTAATTATATATCAAATACTATTACACGTATTATAACATTGAAGATTTTTAGAAAACGTTTAACAATTGAAATATATACTTTAAATATTATTACAAACATTTAAATGCAATTTGCTTTTTATTTTTAATTTTACAATTGAGACATTTTTAAAAGTTTGGTTCTTAAAGTGTGTGTTTTATGCATAGTAAAAAAATTATTATAAAAAACCTGTAAGAGTAAAAAAAATTTTATGCATTAATTTCAAACTTTACAAGACCCATACCATGTTTCCGTGCACATTTGAAGTAGTGAAATATAGAATTAAAAACCATTTGTCCTTGAAGTTCTAAATTAAAAGTTATTTTTCTTTAATGCTTTTTCAAACCACACATTTTACTAAATATGAACTTTTATTTATTTGAAAACCTTATGCACATCGTACAATTAAATTGCACAGCAAAATACCAATACTGTACGAAGCTATGAAGTATTTTACAAGATACTTTGGTACTGTTTTCTTAATTTTAAGTGTTCTACATTGCTATGTTAAATGGATAGTAAGTGGTTTTTCTGTTTTTGAAAATAATGTGTGCACATCTGTACTGCTAAGCAAATTAACTTTTGCCCTTTTCTTGATATTTAATGCATAATCTAAATATTTACTGACACCGCTGATAGTTTTACCCATGAGTAAAATTAAATAATAACTGAAAATTTTAAGTATTAATGTGAATTTTAAAATGAACAAATATTATTAAAATAATGGATTAAATCTGAATTTTATGTATTCTTAAAACAATCTCTGCAAAAACCAGCACAGACAATTCTTAAACAGATTGAAGGAAGCCACATGGAAACAAAGTTAATGGAAGCACTTTTTATAGAAAAAAACATAGTTCATATATTTTACACAAGTAATACATTGTAGTGTAAAAAATAACTTTAGTTTTTTACATACTTGCACAGACGCATATTTCCGACAAGCCAATTATTCGATGCCGCCACCTAAACTTTTGGGCAATGCAAATTATTTTTGTGATGACCACATGATAGTTTTTGGAAATCAAGTTGATATTCGGAAGTAATACATCTAAGCGTTTCTTTTCCATATGACCACCTTTGTAAGCAACTAGGTACTGAGTGGCCCTCTTGGTCTGATCGTACAATTCTAAAAGCTTAGAGTCTAAACTTTCTAAGGGAGCACAATTTGCTATGTCATGAGACAGAAATGAAGAGTACATACGTAATTTTTAACATATCACACAGTTGTACGATCTTTGGCACTAAGTTTATGCTCAGACGATAAGTTAAAACGAATACTTGAAGCTACTTGCGATTTTTTTACAGCGATGTATGCATATTTACGTACTAAGAAACTTTCTTGAGTCTGAAATCCATCAAAATCCACAATTTCACAAATATTAAGCATTGCTATTGGAAAGCGTTAGCTGTTCTTGGAAAAATAATTGTAAACTGGAGGCCACGAAGAACTGGACTATATAACACCATACACTTACTAATCATACTAATCAGTAAAGTTAAAATTTATCTTTTGCGTTCCATAGTTACTCACAAAAGATAAGACTAAGTGAAGAATGTACATACTCAGAAAACATGGTATTTGTGATAATGCGCGAAATAAAATTTTGTGTTATAATACAAGAAGATTTTAACGAAAGGATATACTTAAATGTGCGTTTGATTTCTTTTTACTCTACCACGTTTATGCGCTGAATGCAATGCAATTCAATTCTACGACTAAACTTGAGCAAGAAAAAAATATAATCAAATATAATTTATAAGAGAAACGCATTTTGACTTTCTTTAAAACGAGAACTTTAAAGTATACTGAATTCTCTTGATTCTGCAGTTTTATGTTTTTTCTAAAATTACATCAACGAATTGAATTATTTATTTGTGGGCACACACAAGTCTTTGCCCTTGTTGAAAGGAAACTAGTATCTTTGACAAGTATCAGATTTTTAAAAATTGATTAAGAGAAGAACCTTTTTTCATGGAATTTAATTCAATCTGCACCATAATTTTACACTTAAGAGTAATAGAGCATAATATAGTTTTAAGGAAAATGAATAACCATTATGCAAATTTGAAGCCAAAAGTTCCAAACATGTCTATGCGCCTATCTACGTTTAGAGATTGGCCAACGCACAGACGTTGACCTTAGAGACCTAGCCGAAAACGGATTGTATTATACTGGTGTCTTGGACGTGATCAGGTGCTATTGGTGTGGCGAAGGGGCTTGAAAATTGGTAAAAAGAAGATGTAGTGAGACACAAACACAAAGTTTTATCCAAAATGTTTGGTAGCCCATAGATGAAATTGTACAGGTGCTGGATGAAATCAACAACAATAATACCAATGATTTTATAAAAAACCCGATGTATAGCTTTACCCCTTATACAACGACAAGGACGAACGACTTTGAAAAATTTGCAAGGAATCGGAAAATGAATGCTACTTTACAGCCTTGCGGCCATTTGGTGACATGCATGAGATGTACGAAGAGTCTTTCAACGTGTCCTATGTGCCGAAAAGCATTTAGTAACTCCTGTTTAAGGCACTCTTTAAATTTCTTTAGTAAATAGGTTTAACATGTAATGAACAAACGACTAATAATTAAAATAGTCAATATATTTATAAGGGTGTATATGTCTTTCCTACACGACTTTTTCCTTAATAAAGAGTCTTAGGGTTTTAGAATCTCAAACTTCCTTACTAATCTTTTTACTGAAGCACTTGTGCCAATTTAATAACTTGCAACTCAATACCACCCTTTTACAATTGGATTTTCTTCCTCACCATGTTCAGTATATCACTTGAAATTGCATCTACTGCATGTACTAATAAATAGACAGTTTAGTAACAAATGTACGTTTTAAAATTTTGTGCAAAATATTGGTTCGGCACATAGGACACGTTGAAAGACTCTTCGTACATCTCATGCATGTCACCAAATGGCCGCAAGGCTGTAAAGTAGCATTCATTTTCCGATTCCTTGCAAATTTTTCAAAGTCGTTCGTCCTTGTCGTTGTATAAGGGGTAAAGCTATACATCGGGTTTTTTATAAAATCATTGGTATTATTGTTGTTGATTTCATCCAGCACCTGTACAATTTCATCTATGGGCTACCAAACATTTTGGATAAAACTTTGTGTTTGTGTCTCACTACATCTTCTTTTTACCAATTTTCAAGCCCCTTCGCCACACCAATAGCACCTGATCACGTCCAAGACACCAGTATAATACAATCCGTTTTCGGCTAGGTCTCTAAGGTCAACGTCTGTGCGTTGGCCAATCTCTAAACGTAGATAGGCGCATAGACATGTTTGGAACTTTTGGCTTCAAATTTGCATAATGGTTATTCATTTTCCTTAAAACTATATTATGCTCTATTACTCTTAAGTGTAAAATTATGGTGCAGATTGAATTAAATTCCATGAAAAAAGGTTCTTCTCTTAATCAATTTTTAAAAATCTGATACTTGTCAAAGATACTAGTTTCCTTTCAACAAGGGCAAAGACTTGTGTGTGCCCACAAATAAATAATTCAATTCGTTGATGTAATTTTAGAAAAAACATAAAACTGCAGAATCAAGAGAATTCAGTATACTTTAAAGTTCTCGTTTTAAAGAAAGTCAAAATGCGTTTCTCTTATAAATTATATTTGATTATATTTTTTTCTTGCTCAAGTTTAGTCGTAGAATTGAATTGCATTGCATTCAGCGCATAAACGTGGTAGAGTAAAAAGAAATCAAACGCACATTTAAGTATATCCTTTCGTTAAAATCTTCTTGTATTATAACACAAAATTTTATTTCGCGCATTATCACAAATACCATGTTTTCTGAGTATGTACATTCTTCACTTAGTCTTATCTTTTGTGAGTAACTATGGAACGCAAAAGATAAATTTTAACTTTACTGATTAGTATGATTAGTAAGTGTATGGTGTTATATAGTCCAGTTCTTCGTGGCCTCCAGTTTACAATTATTTTTCCAAGAACAGCTAACGCTTTCCAATAGCAATGCTTAATATTTGTGAAATTGTGGATTTTGATGGATTTCAGACTCAAGAAAGTTTCTTAGTACGTAAATATGCATACATCGCTGTAAAAAAATCGCAAGTAGCTTCAAGTATTCGTTTTAACTTATCGTCTGAGCATAAACTTAGTGCCAAAGATCGTACAACTGTGTGATATGTTAAAAATTACGTATGTACTCTTCATTTCTGTCTCATGACATAGCAAATTGTGCTCCCTTAGAAAGTTTAGACTCTAAGCTTTTAGAATTGTACGATCAGACCAAGAGGGCCACTCAGTACCTAGTTGCTTACAAAGGTGGTCATATGGAAAAGAAACGCTTAGATGTATTACTTCCGAATATCAACTTGATTTCCAAAAACTATCATGTGGTCATCACAAAAATAATTTGCATTGCCCAAAAGTTTAGGTGGCGGCATCGAATAATTGGCTTGTCGGAAATATGCGTCTGTGCAAGTAAGTATGTAAAAAACTAAAGTTATTTTTTACACTACAATGTATTACTTGTGTAAAATATATGAACTATGTTTTTTTCTATAAAAAGTGCTTCCATTAACTTTGTTTCCATGTGGCTTCCTTCAATCTGTTTAAGAATTGTCTGTGCTGGTTTTTGCAGAGATTGTTTTAAGAATACATAAAATTCAGATTTAATCCATTATTTTAATAATATTTGTTCATTTTAAAATTCACATTAATACTTAAAATTTTCAGTTATTATTTAATTTTACTCATGGGTAAAACTATCAGCGGTGTCAGTAAATATTTAGATTATGCATTAAATATCAAGAAAAGGGCAAAAGTTAATTTGCTTAGCAGTACAGATGTGCACACATTATTTTCAAAAACAGAAAAACCACTTACTATCCATTTAACATAGCAATGTAGAACACTTAAAATTAAGAAAACAGTACCAAAGTATCTTGTAAAATACTTCATAGCTTCGTACAGTATTGGTATTTTGCTGTGCAATTTAATTGTACGATGTGCATAAGGTTTTCAAATAAATAAAAGTTCATATTTAGTAAAATGTGTGGTTTGAAAAAGCATTAAAGAAAAATAACTTTTAATTTAGAACTTCAAGGACAAATGGTTTTTAATTCTATATTTCACTACTTCAAATGTGCACGGAAACATGGTATGGGTCTTGTAAAGTTTGAAATTAATGCATAAAATTTTTTTTACTCTTACAGGTTTTTTATAATAATTTTTTTACTATGCATAAAACACACACTTTAAGAACCAAACTTTTAAAAATGTCTCAATTGTAAAATTAAAAATAAAAAGCAAATTGCATTTAAATGTTTGTAATAATATTTAAAGTATATATTTCAATTGTTAAACGTTTTCTAAAAATCTTCAATGTTATAATACGTGTAATAGTATTTGATATATAATTAATTTTTGTGTAAAAAACATCTAACTTTTAAAATATAAAATCCTTATATCAAAGAAAATTTTGTTAAAAACAATTTGTAAATCTTTATAATATAAATAAAATCACTAAAATGAATGAAAATGTATTTAAAGTAAACAATAATATGCAAGGAAAGATTAATTAAAAATAATATTTAATTTAGATTTTACAGGATAAAGGGTTTTAATACTATTTTTCACTACTTCAAATGTGTAAGGAAACATGTTCATAATATGGGTCTTGTAAAGTTTCAAAAATTTTACGCTCACTTAAGTGTATAATATTAAAAAATTCTGTAATAAAATATGTGCTATAGCATCTAATGTATAATTAATTTTTGAGTAAAACATAAATCTTAAAATCAAGGAAAATTTCATTTCAGATCTTGTATTTTAAAAGAAAATTTATAAGACCATGGGTAATAAAAATCAAATAATCCAAAATACAGTGTATGTGGTAAGACAAGCAAAAGTTTATTTAAAATAGAAAGGTGTAAGCATTAAAAAGATTTCCAATATTCCCTTATGGATCTCCATTTAAGTGTTTGTCATAATATGTAATGCATATGTTTCAATTGTAAAATGTTTTCTAAAATCTTCAACATTAAAAATATGTGTAATAGTATTTAATATATAATTAATTTTTGAGTAAAAACATTAACTTTTAAAATATAAAATCCTTATATTTCATCCAAAAACAGGTTTGTAAATCTATATAATATAAATTAAATCACTAAAATTTATGAAGATTTATTCAAAGTAAAAAAATAATATGCAAGGAAAGAGAATTTAAAAAATAACATTTAATTTAGATTTATAGGATAAATGGTTTTTATACTAAAACTTCTTCAAATGTACAAGAAAACGTATTCATAGTATGGGTCTTATAAAGTTTCAAAAATTTTACTCTTACTTAAGTGTATATTAATTAAAACAAAATTTCTGTTAAAAAATAGGTCTTATAGCATCTAATGTATAATTAATTTTTGAGTAAAAACATCTAACTTAAAAAAAAACATAAATCTTTATAGCATAGAAAAATTTCATTTCAGATCTTGCATTTTAAGACAATTTATAAAACTATGTAATAAAAAACAAACAATCCAAAATACAGTATATGTGTTCCAGTTCGGGGGCACATAAGTGGATTATTGCTTATTTACGCTAGAATTTTACGAAACTTGTGAAACCAAAATTGGTTTGTTGGATACTTCATTCCAAGCAAACTTCCATTTTCCAGAACAATTTTTAAACAATTGTAGTTAGAAAACACAAATTGTCTTTTCTGCCCAAATGAAACAGACGCTATGGGTGCATAAAGTTCCAAGTCCTTCTCGTTGTTTTTATGGGCAACTATGCAGTCCTTACCATCTTTATAACGGTTCACCAACTAAAAATTAAATCTTGCACCAATTATTCGCTCCATTTCTCCCTTTATTTCCAATACTTAAGGAGATCAAGGCTTGGCTGCAATAGAAGACCCACTAAAAGTATAGCTTATTCCTTCGTCTTCGTATGCTACAAGTTGACAAGGCACAGTATATTTTTGACCTAAAATTTCTAAATTTCGTCTTTTTTTAATACGTTAATTCGTTTTCCAATCGACGGAAGTATGCCCAGTCTTCACGATCTGTAAACAATTTACCATACTCATAACATAAAGAATTGTGAGTAGACTTTTTCAAGTTCAGACTTGCTCGATGGACATAATCGTGACGTCACATCGAAATCTCAGAAGGAAAAAAAATCCAAGTCCCAAACGTAAACACACTGACGTCACCGGTCATGAATAAAGTAAAAACATTAAGAAATCAATTCGTTCCTTAGATTAATTACTTTTAAAATCACCAGATGGCGCCATAAGTCATTTTGAAAAAGCATTTATTAAAACCCCTATGCAATTATTCAAACCATTTTCTAAAAATAACCCATTCCTAATACTAAGAAAAAATACAAGTCCAAAAGAGAAAAAAAAATCCAACACTACATTAATTCACTGCCCATAGTTAACTCTCTTACAGCCTAACGGATAGCGCACTTGACTTCGGATCCTATGGTCCTCGGTTCGAATCCACGAAATTGCTTTTTAATTAAAAATAATAGGGTTTCGAATATCTCCACCAGATGGCACTACGCGAGTGATTCATCACCATGGCAACGAAACGACGCCATCTTGAAACAACTCAACGCCTGCACGAAGACAAAAAAAAATTCCAAGTCCAAAATGTAAACAAACAATATGTCACGTCATTCGGACACGCCCACTTCCGGTCACGTGGTGTGACGTCACTTGGCACCGCCCACTTCCGGTCACGTGATATGACGTCACTTGGCACCACCCACTTCCGGTCACGTGGTATGTCGTCACTTGGCACCGCCCACTTCCGGTCACGTGGTATGACGTCACTTCCGCCTACTATACGGGCCCGTATACTACTAACGACTCGTAATTCTGAACCACGGTCAGATGACGAATAACATCTGAGCTGCCACCCCACTCTTCAAACTTCCACACCACTCTAACATGAGGCCACGACAGATTTAATGTGCACCAGCCGCCGTGTACACGACGGTCTTTTGGCTGGACCTAGTTTCGGACTCGCAACCCTCCTGTTGCTAATCAGTAGAGCTCTTTCAACTAGGCTACCTCGGCCCTCTTTTTCCAAAAGAAAAATCACCTGTTGTGATAATTTGGTATTGGTATTGGTATTTTCAATTAACGTCACACTGGAGCAACACAACGGGCTATTGGTGACGGTCCGGGATCAATCCCAGAGGGAAAGATCCGAGGACAACACCACGTAATTTTGAACCACGGTCAGATGACGAGGCAACACCTGAGCTGGCACCCCACTCTCCAAACTTCCACACCACGCCAACGTGAGGACATTTGAGGCCACGACAGATTTAACGTGCACCAGCCCCCTTTGTACACGCCGGTGTTTGGCTGGATTCGAACTCGCAACACTTCGGTTGCAAGTCCGTTACTCTTCCAACCGGGCCACCGCGGCCCCTCAACATGAGAGGAAAAGGGAAGGATGTACTTTTTGAACTATCTGAACTTAATTTAGTTTTCTGTAAATACCTGTGCATAAGTTTTTCCAATTTAAATAAATAATTTAGAATGTGCAGTTATTCTTCTATTTAGTTCTGCCCCTTATTTCCTCTCCAGTAAAACAACTCTACCAAGACTTAAATATATATATACGCTAAAGTGTTACGTAGATCTGTATAATTTCGGGGTTTGTTTTTCTAGGTCCTAGTACAAAAGAAAAGGTTTTTAATGCCTTCCTTGGTGTACATTAAGTCCCCATAAGAAGGGAGAGAGCCTGGTGAACTGTACCTGATTCCTGGGTACCCTGGTATTGGGACTTAAGAGCAATGGGGATCCAAGAAATAAGAAAAGATTTTTGTTATGTAAAGCGCCAATCAATTTCCTAAATTTAAAAGTTGTTTTCAGTATCAAGAAAAACGATAGTATATAAAAGACAAACTTGCATCGAAACTTCTAATAAAATAGACAGATCATGTGAGTGGAGTGGCTGTCGTATGATTTCAGAAGGGTCTGTCACGGGGTCTTACGACATTACTTAGGTCGATTGGTTATCGAAGCGTATATTAATGTTTTTAATCATGCTGGATCATCATCATAAATTCTTTAGTGCCTAGGAGCACATAAGGCCTTCAATCTAGATCGCCAAAGTTCCCTGTCCGATGTAGCAAGTCTAGCTTCACTTCTCTTGTTCCATCATACGTCGCCAGGTCAAACGCTTTCTCTTTCCATCAGGGGTCAATGCTGTATTAGGAATACTGTCCCTGTTCATTCTTAAAATGTGTCCTGTAAACTTCCAACGTCTAAATTTGATTTCATTTCCTATTTCATTAAATTTTGCTTTGTTTAATAATTCTTCATTTGAAATGTAGTATGGCCGAAAAATCTTTAAGATAATTCTTAAACATTAATTTGAATAACATTTAGTTTATTGCACTGTGTTTTGGTAATTTCCCATGTTTCTGAACCGTATAAGAGAATTGAAAGTACTAGTGATTTGTACAGATTTAATTTGGTTTTTACGTGTATATTAGTTGCTCTCCACAATTTATTAAGATTCTTAAAACAGTTGCGATTCTTAAAACAGATCAATATCTCATCAGTACCACCATTTTTGTTTATTGTTGCTAATCACGCTGGATAATCACTTTAATTAATCAATAATTTATCCCACATTAGGATTCATGCCTTTTCCCATAACCACATGACAAAAATTCAAACCGAGTGATCGGCAGAAACCTATTCGAAGGGCGGTATCTGATCTGTGAGCCTGATAAAAATAATTAGAAGGCCATATCTGTCCTGTGGGACGGGTAAAGCTATCCAGAGGGCTGTATCTCGTCAACGGGATAGTTAAACCAGTCCAGAGAAGCCATGTCTAGTCTGTGGGCCTGAAAAAATCATTTGGAGGGCCGAATTTCGAGGGTCTGAGGGCCGGTTACACCTATCCGGGAGGGCATATCTGATTTGCTGGCCAGAAGTAAACCTATTCGCTACAACTCATATATCTTAAGCGTACGTCTAAACGAGAACACTATTTCTCAAATACTTAAAATACATACGGGCCGTGGTAGCCCTGTTGGAATAGTAACAGACTAGCAACAGGAGGGTTGCGAGTTTGAATCCAACCGAAGTCCATCGTGTACAATGGGGACTGGGGCATTTAAATCTCTCGTGGCCTCAAATGTTCTCTCGTTGGCGTGGTGTGGAAGTTTGGAGAGTGGGGAGTCAGTTCAGGTGTGACCTCCTCATCGTCGTAGAATGTTGGTACTTACAGTTTACAAAGTTTCATGAAAATATATTCAACCGTTTGGACGTAGCACACACATACAGACAGATAGACGGACAGACAGACACCAAACGCGCAAGAGACGGATTTTGCATCAGAAGGGCCCAAAACGGATAGAAAACTTGAAATGGGTCGAAAATATTCAATGTACAAACACTCCATTCTTATTTATATATAGATATTTAAGGAAGATTCTATTATTGTTATTTGATATAAATTACATTTTATACAATCCCTCCTATCCATTATGTAATGTTAAGAAGGACGTCCAAAACCAAAAGCATACCCCTTTGATGTTAAGCCAATATAATAATATATACTATATTATAAATATAATAAACACTTAATTATAAAATAAACAATCTAAAAACTCACATAAGTGTCTTTTTCGCTTGTCCTATTATAATTATGTAACAGTAAAATAGAGGGGGTTGATGAAAAGTCAAGAAACTTTTGAAGGGGTCGACGGTCAAAGAAGTTTGTCGACCCCTGGTCTAGGGAAATATGTTATAGGTTTATTTGTGTTCAAATATATTCGAATATTGGACAATTATCAAATTGACTGTAATATTTAAAACTCATACTGCTTATACAGTTGTGTAGTGTTCTCAAGAGTTTGGATCATCACTGACACATTTTCAAAGTGGTTGTTTGTTCAAAATCTGTATAATTCAGCCATGGATTCGGGAAGCAATATTTGACAGCGTGTTGATCAAAATAAAAAATAAATATTTTGATTGATAATGAGCTTCTAAGTATGCATTCTATTCTACTCAGTATAATAGTTTGCTATGAAATTGAATTCAGAAAACGGCCAAGTAGAGAAGCAGTGACGTAAATATCAATTACCAACCATTTCAAAATAATTTTTTTGAATAATTGAAGCAAAAATAAGCAGTTTATTTTGCCTTAGGAGCCGCTTCGCTTTTTCTGCTTGTTCGTTATTTTTCGTTTATTATTTTTATTTTTTTATGTTTAACGGAGCACATGGGTCTCAAAGGGGCCTTAATCTCCAGTGCGATAGGTGAGAAGCTTGAGATGGAATTAGTTTGATGGTTTGGACATGAAGGGATGGTTAAACAATGAGGTGAAAATGTGTATGATGGTTGCAATTTTCTGTATCGGAGTTGGAGCTTGTCTCAGCCTCTTCATAACGGTGCGGAAGCCTCTTCATAACCATTCCGAGATGAGCTTAAAAAGCTCAGGGATTTCGGATGCGCTCTCCAATAGGCAGCTATGTGGGTTGGTGTTCTGAGGCTTGGAGGCGGGTACAGTGGGATTTTGGTGTTTTTCTGACTGTCTTGGGTGAAGGTGCGATCTTACGGTGTTGCTCTGGGCTGTAATACTTGCATAGGATTCCTCTCTGAGTGTGTTTAGCTGATTGCCGAAGTGGGGGAGGATTTCTGGAGGTGGTATTCTTTCTTGGAAATGTCTTGCATCTCTTCCGAGATGCAATGCGCTCGGTTTCCTGGCAGTTTATACAGTAGGGGTCTCTTGTCTCGGGTTTGTGCAATCTCTAATTTGGTGCTGATTTCCGCATCTGAGGCATCTTGGGGTCATGAGGCAATTTTCAGAGCTGTGTCCAAATCCATTACAGTTGGAGCACTGTAACAGCCTGCTTGTTCCTCGGTACTTTTCTATTGAGATGATCATGTGGAGGCATTCTTTTAGATTAAATATTTTTCTTGCATCTGAATTTTCTTTAGTTCAAGAAGAAATAAAGGGTAGAGTTGTTTGTTGTGGGGGCTTCTTAGTTGTGATATTTCGGAAATCGGGAAGTTTTTGTTCCGGAGATCTTCCAGGATGGTGTCAGGAAGAGTTGAGATGGGAAGACCTTTCAGCACAACTTTTAGGGGTCTTTCGTAATGGGGGGTGATGAAGTACCCTTCGATTTTATTCTCCTGGATGTAGCTGGAGACTTTTTTGTGCTGCAGTGGGGTTTTTGTTCTGATTTTTATGAAGTTCTTAGAGAGGTGGCTTTTGATGTCGTTTCCAAATTTCCTGATTTCCTTGAGAATGGTCGGAAAGTCCTTAGTGAGTTTAATTATAATGGGGTCGATGAACAAGTTGGATTCATGATCTTCCAGCGTTTCAAATTTGTTCGTAATTTTAATAGGAAAAGATGGCGCGGTTTCTTGATGTTTTGCTCGGAGCTTCTTCCGAGGGATCTGGAAGGAATCCTCTTTAGAAGTAGGGGAGTTGGGTTGAGGAGAGAATTCCTCTGCATATGCATCCGAGTTTTGTCTTTTGCAATTTAGGAGCTCGCATTTTCCAAAACTGGTGACGTCTTCCTGCAGCTTCCTGATGAGCTCAGAGTGGCTTTCGATCGTTTGGGTAGCCTTCGAATCTGGGTGATCTTTATCTTGGTATGCGACCATCTTCGAGTATTCAAAAAGGGCCTTGCTCAGCTTTTCTCTTCAGCAAATTTCTTCGCAAAAGCGTTGATGTATATGATCTAGGCTTGCTTGATGAATATAGGGGGAGTTGGGGATGACATCCATCCGTTCCGGTGAAGTGAGCCTCTTGGCCATATCCAAGTTCGCTAACAGAGTGGTGAGAATGTCTTGATAAAGACTGTTGGTGATCCTAAGAGAGAACGTCCTCTTAGATGAATAATCAATAATGAATACAATGATTATTCGTTTAGTTGGCGTTCCCAGCAATGCTTTCAGACACAGATAAGCACCCGTGCAAGTATTTAACCCTCCAAGTGGTGTAGACGAGATATCTCGTCCATTAATATCTGACCAATTTTGCTAATGACGAGAAATCTCGTCATCAAGAATGCCGATTGAATTCCGAATGACGAAGATATTGCCGATTTCTGATGATGATGACGAGATCAAGTTTTCGATTTTTTTCTAGGGACGAGATATCTCGTTCATCAAAATCTGAACAGTTTTGCGAACGACGATATATCTCGTCGAAACTTAGGGTTAATAAATGATTTAGTACATTGTGACAAGGATCAAAAAGCGTTTTCATCAGTCATGGTTCCAAGAGCATTCGATTCATTTAATAGTGTCTTAGTTTTCGTTTTTGCAACAAATTCTCAAAATTTCTTTCTTTGTTTTTCAAAGGAAGAAGAACATAGTACCAAAACTCAACTATTTCAATACAGATCCATCCTGCATAGGAAATGAGCCCAATAGGAATTTCGATTCTGCTTTTGGAGGTGACAATAATTTTTATCTTTTTTTTAAGTGACCATTAGAACTACTGACACGTAGAACATTTCTTCTTTCTTTACATGCTAAACTCAGTTTTACTATAAATCGCCCTCATAACATCTCAATCTCTAGAATGCCTTTTACATTATGGCAATGCTAAGTAATTAACGTCGTCCTTGAGCAACACAACGAGCTATTGGTGACGGTCCGGAATTAATCCCCAAGGGAAAGATCCGAGGACAACACCAGGTAATTTTGAACCACGAGGTCAATACCAGAGCTGGCACCCTACTCTCCAAACTTCCGCACCACGGCAACGTGAGGACATTTGAGGCCACGACAGATTTAACGTGCAGCATCCCCTTTGTACACGACGGTCTTTGGATGGACCGAATTTCGAACTCGCAACTTTCCGATTGCTATTCCGTTACTCTTCCAACTGGGCTACCGCGGCCCCTTTACATTAAGGTATGTTGAAATAGCTAACATAGGCTCAATGGCCTGCAACGCAAACGGCCTTTGAGTAACAGAAATCAATAAAATCAGCGTGAGGAGAGGCTTTTTTTCGATTTGATTATTTTGAAGCTCAGTAGGTACATTGCTTTAACAAATGTTTTTACAACCTCCTACATAACAAAATTGATTCGCCCTTTTTAGTTTCTTGTATTGATTTTAACGATCCCAAGTGGTGTTGCCATAACTCACTTTCGAAGGGTGAGTTATGCTAACCCTATACTAGTAGAACTACGTGTTTAAACTTGCTTTTCTTGTAACTTACAGGCAGCGGTAGTCCGGTTGGAAGAATAGTGCATGAGTAATCGGAGGGTTGCAAGTTCGAAATTCAGTCCAACCAAAGACTGTCGTGTACACGGGGACATGTGCACATTAAATGAATGCCTCACTTGCCAAATCCATTAACTCCATGAAACAAAAAGTTGAGAAAATGATAAAATAGTATACATTGTTTTTTAAAATTCCTTTTAAATTATAAATTCAAATAAACGATGTAGACTGTATTACTGCCAGATGTATCTTTTATCTAACGACATATAGAAAGTATAAGATAGAATATCCTTGGAGTAATCGTTATTATTACTACAATTTTTGCTTGATTAAGGGAGTTAATCGATTTAGCAAGTGAAAGAAAATTATTAATTCAAATTCAGTCTTCAAATTATTTTTTCTTATTACAGAAAAACTTCATTATATACATTTTTTATTAAAGATTTTAGCAAAAATGAATAATAACTGTTCTGTTACATATATTACGAGTATTATTACTTTGTTTAAATTGATTCATCAGCACTATAAATTATGTCTTCTTCGTTAGCTGTATTTGAGCTCCCGTCATTTTTGTGTTTGTTCGGACTGTACGTACAAATTCCTTTCATTTTCTTTGGTGTTCGGTTTTTACTTTGATTCACTGTATATAAGAGGTAGACAATTGCTTTGTTAAAAAGTGTTTAAACTCAATTTTTATTACGATTTACATTAGAGTATGGAGTTAATCAGATTGGCTTTTGAAATAAATTATTTATTATTCAATGGCTAAAATAATTTTGTCATTTAGTGGTGTTAATACTTATTATTAGAGAAATTTGTTTTGAATATATACAGTTAGGAGTCAATCAAGTGCTTTGACATTAAAATTTAATAAAATTCAGAAAGTGGAGTTAATCGATTTGCCAGTGAAGCATTCAAATATGTCGTGGCCTCAAATGTCCTCAACTTGGCATGGTTTGGAAGTTTGGAGAATGGGATGCCAGCTCAGGTGTGACCTCGTCATCTGACCGTGGTACAAAATGACGAGATATCATCGGATCTTTCTCTTTGGGAGATGCCGGACCATTTCCAATAACCCGTTGTGTTGCTCCAGTGCGACTTTAATTCAAATTCCTACCATCTCTGTCCTGATCAGGCTGCAGTAGCCCTGTTGGAAGATTAGCAACCGGAGGGTTGCGAGTTTGAAACTAGGTCCAATCGAAGACCGTCTTGTACGTGGGGCTGGTGCACGTTAAGAGCGAAAGATCCGAGGACAACACCTCATTTTGAACCACGATAAGATAACGAGGTAACATCTGAGGTGGTACCCTACCCTCCAAGCTTCCACACCACGCCAATGTGAGGGCATTTGAGGTCACGACAGATTTAATGTGCATTAACCCCCACGCATACAATGGTCTTTGGTCGGATCGAGTTTCGAACTCGCAACTCTCCGGTTTCAAATCGGCTATTCTTCCGACCGGGCCCTTTTATTATTGAAAAATGTAGATACTTATCTGGAAAGTTTTCACCAGCTTTTATCTTCAATTATGGTTAAGCTGTGAGGTGGATACTTTTTTCATAATTTGATAGTTGTTTTGAAGGTTTTTCATTTTTCATTGCCTCTAATAGGTTGCAGGTTGCACGAAATCAAATCTTTCTGTCCCAAAAGATAAAGTATTTCTTTGGGTGTGTTTCAGGTGAAAGCACAAGTGATGAGTCGTGTTCCGAGAGCTATTCCGGAGAGTTCCCGTTTTCGGAAGCCGAAAGTAGGGCCATTCGAGACGGCGTTCTGGAAATTGGAAACAACTTAAAGGCTTACGTGACTCTCCATGTCTACTCATGTCTCCCTATGGGTGCACGGAAGGAAAAAGTGCTGATTATCAGGATCAGGTATCAGCTTCTTAGTCAGACTTTTTGCTATTCGAAGTATGATTGATGACTTCGTTTAGAATGATTTTATATATACACTAGCAGAATTTCCTGGCGTTGCTCGGGTTGAATTGGTTAAACGTTGATTCTCATAGGAAAATGAAAGCATCATTTAAGTCAGGGGTGTCAAACTCAATTAAAACACGGGCCGTTTAATGCAACTGGTAAGATTCACTCGGGCCACATCACATTTACAAATTTTCTTAAAATTGTATTTTGAAGTGGGTATTCAGGAATATGGATAGAATAATTAAAACACATTATGTAATTAAGTGAATTTAGGGTAATAATTTATAATATTGCTATAGAATTGCTTTTATTTAATTTAATGTATTTATAAAACTAAAATTAAATGTTTTTACCGGAAACCTGGATTCAAAGACTGAGAACAGAAAATCTTTATTATGGCAGATAGATGTTTATCAGTTAATCTTGGTCTGTAGGCCGTTTTATTTAATTTCATGGACGAAAATAGTTGCTCACATTTTTAACATGATGAAATTGTGTGTACGGTATTGCCTCGATCTCCCCTAAGTGCTGTTTTCTTCATAACATATTGTCCTGTTTTCATTTTATTTCAGAGCATCGTGGGCCACAAAAAATTATCTCGTGGGCCACATGCGGCCCGCGGGCCGCCAGTTTGACACCCCTGATTTAAGTGAACAGAAAATATTTTTTAACATCGTTTTAACTTTTACATAGCTTCTACAATTTACTTCGGACGCAAAACATGTATACATGATATATCCATCCATATAATCCATTTCATATTCATTGCAGTCTTACTATAAGACAAACTACAAAAGTTTTTCAAGATGACTACTACAGAAGTCGATTTTGAGTTTTGGAGTGATTACGAATGCCCTTAAGTTCATTTTCAGTAAAAATGAATAACTTCCAGCGTATAGTCTTGCACTTTCCTATCAATATTTATATTTATTACTTGTGGCACTATTGCATCATGGATTCGATTTTTGCGAATTTCATCATCGTTGTAAGAGGAAGGCAAATTAAATTGTTATGGCATTCGTGATTAATTTATTTTCAAGCAAACACATTTTTTTTCTTGAAAATCCTATTCAGCGGCATGTGGAATAACGGGGCTTATTTTGAAAATAAATGTCCTCAGTGTAGACAAATAAATTCAATCTATTACAATTTTTATAAAATCACTACTTTTTACGTGTTTCACAGGTACCTAAATTGCATACGAACAGTTTCAACTTCAAGCAAGCACCTCGACCTTCCGTCACTTAAGACAAAAAATTTCTATTTTACAACAGTCCTAGTTTAAATACTTCCCAACTGTGATATTATTGCAAGATCACAAAGTCTTATATATTTAAAATTCGATTTACTCAGAGATTCAGTTTTAAATCGAATCCTGATGGTACTTTTTCAATTGAGATATTTAATTTCTATATGGAAACCACGTACCTATTTAGAATGATAGATGTAGTTACTTGACTATGGAGTACAGCTTCCAATAATACCCATGAAACTTGAAAAACAAATGTAAATTTCATTTATTTTAAGCGTCTTGTAATGAAAATCTGTCAAAATTTAGAAATATCTTTGAACTACAACGTGTGGCTACCCATTTTGATTTCGTAACCTATCTTATTTTAGAATAAATTTATTTAAACTTTACTGCCCATTTTAAAATAAGAAGTTATACACCTTACATAAAAAGGTTTCCATTTATTTTTATGAAACAGAATTCTACAAGCCATAACGTATTTAACCAAAGACTAAAGGAAAGTTGGTCGACATATACATATACCACCAAGAAATTACCCATGTCTAGTGATATTTTGCAGAAAATAAAAAATAATTCATTACTATTTAATTATTGAATACTATATCTGTAATATGGAAAGTACTAGAACACACACAAATACAAAAAAAACGAAATTATGGTCATTGAAAATTTGGAATTCTGAAAAACGAAAGATATGAGCAAGCGTGTCGAATTTCGACTTCTTTAGAAAATGCTGAAATAGAGAAATTCGAAAAAGATGTTTGAAAACATTGATAGACAATAACGAATTATTTACTAATAGAATACAAATTTACAAAACTTAAAAATGCTCAAATGTGACCGCAACATTTTGCTGTCTTGACTCAAATATACAAACACGGAATTCTAAATTTAATATATAAATAAAAACATTAATTCTGGAGTTGCCAGATACCGAATCGCAAAATTATGCTTTTATGGTCAATGAGTTTTTCGTTTGGGCTTTTCGTGATCGATTACAAAATGTTAGTTGTGTAAAATTAAGTTATTTTAAATATCATTTTTCATTAATCAAACATTCATAAAATATTTATATTATGGAAAGAAATAAAAAATCAGTTCACACATAATTATAATTTTATATTGTTTAAATATGTTTCGGAAATAATTGTTTTTCGAGCAATACGGGTAAAATAATTTTATTGGAAAATTTGATTTTCGATCAATACTGATAAAACAAACTAAGCTGCGTACCGCAATCGTTTTATGCTCAATGTTATTCCTATGGCAATTTCGAATTGTTTTTAGCCCCATCTGCTCACCTAGGTTAAAGAAAACGGGGTTAATATGTAGCCCACGTTACCCGCAGGGTTCCAATGTATACCAAATTTGGTGCGGATTGGTCAAACGGTGTAGATTTGTATAGAGAACAGACAGACGACAACTCTGCTTGATAGATATAGGGTTAGCAAAAAGTCATGAGAGGGTCTGAATTTTCATAACTTTTTATTTAATTTTTAGTTTTCTTCAGATAATTTATAAGGAAGACCTAGGGATAAAAAAACATGGTACAAAAAGCAAAAAAAGACCGAACAGCGAACGCAAATTGTGAAGATTTACTATCAAACCCGAGGTTCACTAATTTTGACCCATCGTGCACATCGTCGTTGCTATGGGGTGAAATATTCTCCAAGCAAATCAATGATTAGACGCTTGAGGAATAGGGTTCAGTAGGCGACCTTCCACGAACAGATAGAACACTCTCGGTTAGGAACGCCTTCTCCAGATATGACACCTCCTGATTCCTTGCGATGTGGCTACCTCAAACGCAAAGTTTATGTTCACAAGCCTCCGATATTGTAACAGCTGAAGAACAATATTCGGACTGAAATCAGAGCACTGGAACCTGAAACACTAAGAAACAACATAAAAAACGCCTAGGAATGAGTACAATTGTGTGAAGTAGAAAATAGACGCCATTTAAAAGATGATTTTTCACACCTGTATTGTAAATTTATTTCCAAGAGATACTGTATAAGATTCTACAGTACTGTAAATTTTATACAAATAATTAAGCTATATAGTTTTGAATTTACATAGTACTGGAACAGCACAACGGGCTATGAGTTCGAGATTAATCCCGAAGGGTAAGATCCGATGCTAATACTTCTCCAAACTTCCACTCCAAGCCAACGTGTACTCTGGGAATACTGCGTGGAATAAACATTTACAGTTCCCATAGGTTTTGATTGTTAATAATTTTAAATGAATAAATTTTACATTTTTTTCATTTTGAAAAGATGAAAAATGAATGAAATATGTATCCCTATTTAAAATTATTAACAATCAAAATTTATGTGGATTAGATATTTTTTCCTCGAGTCGATGGGGCAGCGGTAGCCCGGTTGAAAGAGTAACGGATTAGCAACCGGAGGGTTACGAGTTCGAATCCAACCAAAGACCGTCGTGGTGCTGGTGCACGTCAATCTGTCGTGGCCTCAGATGTCCTCACGTTGGCTTGTTGAGGAAATTTGGAGAGTGAGGTGCCAGCTCAGGTGTTGACCTCGTCATCTGGCTGGTTCAAAATGACGAGGTGTCCTCGGAGCTCTCCCGTCAGAATTGATCCCAGACCGTAGTCCAAAGCCCGTTGTGTTGCTCCCAGTACGACGTAAATTAAAATACCTACCTACCTCGTCTCTTGTAAAAACTTTGTTTCAGATCTGGCAGCGGGAGTTGATTGGAACACGAAGTTGAGAATTTGAAGTAGTTTCACAATCGAGGAAAGAGACACTGGAAAGGAAGGCTTCAGGTTACACAAGAGACAAATTGTACCTACGGGTGCAGAGATTTCAACTGATCTCATGGTACTCGCAGACATCATTAAGAAGGAACTGTGATATATCAAGAAAATATATCTAAACTATTTGTATCGTGTATTTTAATAATGAAGAAATAAAATTTAAGTATGTCTAGTTCATTTTATCTGATGAAACTTTATAAAAGTTAATATAAAAGTCAGTATATTTATAAAACCTTTTGCAACGTTTCTCCTTTTTATGATCTTAGTTGTCTCTTTGCTTTAACACTTTCGCCCCGACTTTTGCATGATTAAAATTTAACTCTGAAAAGTAGTTTAATTTAGTAGTTTTTGCTCTTTTTGACGGACGACCGTACTTTCGCGTTCTTTTTGTGTTTGCTTTCTCCCTTCCAACATTTATTAGTTGCTCAGCTAAGGGGACCATGAATGATAATAGTGGTTCTGTTTTATGTTCCACATCACACTTCGTAATCCATGCATTCACAACACAAATCATAACAAAAAATCTTTTTCCACCACTTGTCTGATTTTTTGCCATGACCCTAAAAAGTAGCCATTGCATCACAACTCCATTCATGTACATATTGTAGTGGGCTTCTGGGCAACTAATTTTGTACCATCTTTTGTTTCCGAACTACGGTCACTCATTCATCAGAATGAATGGGCGTGCTCAAAAACTTAAGTCCGCCATTTGCAATCTGAAAGTATTGCCAGGTTTCTTGAGTCATATTTTTATTCCCTAATTCCTTAAGAACACTGAAAACGTAAAAACCCATTCAAAAGTGGGATTTATTTACCCAATAGGGAATGAAATCTAATCTCTGGGATGTATATGCCCATTAGACCCGAAAGGGTTAATATGTAACTATTTTTAAATGTTCGCTCTCTTTAGTACATGAAGACGAATTGCCCAAACGTTTTTAATGCTAAAAGTTCGGAAAATATAAAAAAAAAAAAAAATGAATTTTTTTAAAATTTTTTTATTATGCTCTGACTAAAGATGACCGTTGATGACCGCACAAAATTATTTTACTCTGATTAACCTTATACCGTGATTTTTTAAAAGTGCCTTCAAAATCTCTCGCATTTGAGAATTTCAAATTTATCATCAAAGTAATTTTAACACATCACTACTTAAAATACATGGTAGGTATGTAGCTATGTTAATTAACGTCGCGCTGGAACAACGGGCTATTGGCGACGGTCCGGGATCAAATCCGAAGGGAAAGATCCGAGGACAGCACCACGTAATTTTGAACCACGGTCAGACGGCCAGGTAACACTTAAACTGCCACCCCACTTTCCACCACGCCAACGTGAGGACATTTGAGGTCACCACAGGTTTAACGTGCACTAGCCCCTGTATACACGACAGTCGAGTTGTTGGGAGCTGGTTCGTGGATTGTGTCGTTGGTTTGGTTGGATTCGTACTCTCAACCCTCCCTTTTCTAATCTTTTACTCTTCCAACCGGGCTACCGAATACTTGTTGCAAGTCAATGCCATGTGTGCATATAAAACTTAAATTTATGTGCTCATTAATAAAATGGTAAATGGATACTTAAGTTGAGTTGCAGATCGTGGAATCCGCCTCGTGCTTGCCTCTGTTACCCAAGAAAAATACGCAGGAATGCACCTCAGCTGAATTCCCAAGCGTCTTCGAAAGAGAACATTTCTCACGCTGTTTATTTTCATAAATATTTCACGTTGAAGAAGAGCTGAAACTCACGAAATCCGTGATTAAGATCTGCAAAAACAACACACATGGTGCAAGTTCAGAGCGCAAAACAGAAACAGAAAAAGTTCAGGGACAGCGACGTAAGATCCCCTCCATGATACTCCCAAGGTGTGCTGAGGCTATTGACTCCTGGCAAATGCCGATCTGTATTCAAATAACGCATCCCGAATGCTGATGCAATGGTAAAGAAAGTTATTCCTTTTCGATACGGAACCGCTCCAACCAGCTCGGAGTCGAGTGCATGTTGTCCCGGGGGCGAAATGGGACCCAACGTTTACTTTCAAAGGTCAAGTGATTCTGAAAAATCATGTCTTCCCTTCGCGGAAGTCGGAACACCCAAAAATAACTATCCAGAATTAACAAGACAACCACCCCACGCTCTGGGAGGGAGGAAGGGGAAAGGGAACGGTTAAAAACTAGACACCAATCGAATTTTGAGAGTTGGATGCCCAGAGTTTTTCCAATTTTATGGCTCCATGAGCTCGAAGGTTGCGATATTTTGTAATTGGAAACTACTGTTCATACGTGTTTGGAGTATGTGATTCGGTGTGGTGGATGGACTTTTCGAAGAGAACTCTCTTGTTTCTCATTCCCGAGTGAGTGTTCGAAAAGAATCCAGTATCGTGTTCGTCCAAGCAGTCCAAAGGACGCATCCTTGCCAAGTAAGACCCATTTAATGATGTAAAGTTTAAACTGATTGCTTCTGCTATTTGATAATTTCTCTTGCGTGGTTCGTGAAGTAATTGAAGTTGTTTATAAGAAATGCAATGACTGTGCTATATATATCTGCTGTGTTTTATGGAAAGAAATGCGAAACTTAGGTGTTTGTAATATTTGCCTGACGTGTATTTTTAACATTTTATTTGGTATTATTAAAATGTTTTGTTTTATTCTAATCTGACGACACCAAAATTGATGAAATAGTGTAGATTATGACCACCGAGAATTTGCTAAAAGGAACGAAATCATATAAAATTCCAAGGGTTTTTAATAATTCCAAGATTTTTAATTCCAACCATTTTTGTGGAATACCTATTGATTCGTGTGTTTATATATATATACCCTTTTGCTACCACATAGCAAAAGAATATCAATAAAGACAAAAACATAAATTTAATTCTGAAACTATGGAAATTAAAAAAATATTGTAAAATAGCAATCAAATTTATATCTTTAAATCTATAACTATTGTCTGATTAAATATAAATAAGAATTTTTACATTTGAATAAATATTGTTTGGTAAAATATATTTTTGGTATTTTACTCATAGCAAAAGCGTTAGGAAGTCAATAACATTTTAAGTCGAAAGTTGCTGTTTCATAACAGTTGTAATCTATGCAGTCTTAAATTTTTGGATGCTTTAAATTTTACTATTTTAAAAATTTTATCAGCCACTTAAATAAAGTGACTGATATTATTCAAAAATTTTGTTTCAAAATATTTGTAACTAAACATTTCTTTCTTGTAAACTATACGTTCAAATTTTTATTTCATTTTTCGCCTATGCATTTATATATTATTCCATAGACATATTGTAAAAAGAATTTGCTTAAGAAATTTCGGGGACTAAAAGTTATTAACAATAAACTTTTCATTTAGTCATAGAATAAGTAGATAATTGAATAACCCTGACTCGTGAATACTTACAACGATACTCATAAAACAGGTGTCCAAAATCAAGATCATAAATCTGAATATATAAGTACCCTTCGAATCTGAAGTCACGAAACGTTTCATTTCAAGCAAGTTGATTTTGATACATTGATTTACTCAGAAAAATTAATTCATTTGACTCCTTTAAAGCTTGAAAAAGTGTAAAAATTTCAATGATTGCTCATCATCAGCGCATCTAAACTTTAATCATAGTAGGCAATTAAGAGGTAGCAAATTAAAGGATCTAATAAGAGAACAAATCTTCTTAGTCAGCTGACATTTTTCCGGTGACTAAATGCTTATTTTCATGATCGTAAGAAGGCAATAACAATGCTTTTAATTTTTATTTTGTGACCGATAAACTAATAGTCTGTACTGTAAAATTCATTTTTGTTAGTTCATAAGTATCTGCTGTAAGCCCGACAAAATATACACATCGTACTTCTACATCTTTCCACCTTTTGCCCATTTTTTATCAGTGTGGATGAGTTCAACGATATTTATGGCTTTGTTCTCATTTTATAACAGTGTTGTTCTTTAACTTCTCGCTTTTTGAGAATAAAAGAAACAACACAACAAACCATTGAATCAGTTCTATCTTAAAAGTAAGTACCCATTTTTATTTTTATTTGAAAATTTTCAAAACGTTTAAGAATCGAATAAACGCCAAACCAAACTAGAAAACAAACTTAAAGACACAAACACTCTATCTTGGACACATAATATCATAATTTAAAAAACCATTCGTTAAATACTATTCTATAAAATTCACACTTGTGCGTTTAATCCACCAAAGATAAAATTGTATGCATTGAAGCTTTAGTTTCCAAATACCAAACATGGATCACTTGTTTGAAAGTGATCCATTTTTGGTATTTGGAAACTAAATACCAAAAAATTGGTAAATGCGATATTTCGTTCTACTCAACTGAACATATTTATTTCACATAGAAACAGTCATCGTACTCCATCACATTTTCGATTTTTAAAAAATATAAATGTTTAAATACCTCCCACAGTATTTTAATTTGAAATGTTTTCAGAAATAATATTAGTTTTATTTGTTTCAATCACTTTTCTCATTTTGAACCTAATCTTATTTCGTTTCGAATTGCAATGATCAGTTTTAATATTTCTAAATTTCTTTTGTAAAAATACCGTTCTGTAATCATATAGCTGTAAACACTGTTATTTTATTTAAAAAATTCGATGACTGGAAAAGTAATGCAGCATGTGTTGACAAATTCCACTCTTGTTAGCTTCGCTTTTGACGGTAGACAATAAAAGTTATCATTTTAAATTAGTTATTGGAAACTCGTAAAGAAGGACATAGAAGCGCTATCTTTCTTCCTGATTCAGTGAAGAAATGTCTATAATTCGTCTGTTTAATAGAATAAAGAAAATTGATGCTGAGCTAGTAAAATCTGCATACAATGGTAAGTAAAAAAACCTAATGGAATCTCAACGCCATTATGGGGGATACCGACACTACCAAAAGTTTTACGGTAAAAAAATTCCACAACGTGAAAGATGACTAGATAAGGATGAGGAATAATTTCTTTGTGATGCAAAGCAGAAATTTTGAGCTATGAAATGCACACGCAGGTGCTGGCTCTAAATAAATATTTCTGTGAAGGTTTAAGAGAAAAGAGACTGAATTTAAGTGTCGTTATTTTAAGGTGAAAACAGGTTAGGCCCAACGAATATTTTGCACATCGAAGTCGACTGAATTTAAACCGCTTGCTTCAGATCAAACTCGAGACCATAAATCGTACGATTTGTATGATTTTTCTTTGTAATAAGGGGTGAACAGCCAGGCTGTGTTGCTGATTCCTTTATGCATAGATTAGTTGGGATGAGGCAGGTGGTAACATAGTGGTCCCGGTCTGCTTCCATGCTACAGATGCGGAGGTCACTGCAATGAATATTCATTCGAAATGAATATTGCAGGAACGGGTCGTGGCCCGTGTAAAAGTGTGAGCTCTGGGGTCGAGATGAGGCGTTTCGTACAGACAGTGGGAGGAAACACCTGATCGTTCTCCGACCTTTGGTATAGTCAAGCCATCTCTCTTGCTAGCTGTTTATGGATGTTAGCTTGAGAGACCTCTTCAGATGAGATACAGGGAGAGGGAGGAACCTAATGGACATCAAATTGAATGTTAAAAACATAGTTTCCTAAACATATTTTTGCTCAAGCCCCATTTTCAAAAACGATTTTTCCACCTCTCCTCCTCTGGGCAACTCTCTCGACTATTAATAAATTGCAAGTGCAGCTATAATTTTTGGATTTAGCTAAAATATTTTTGTCGCTGTGCGTGTAATTTTATAATTTCTGAAATCAAGTTTGGAAATAAAACATCTTGGTGGTTTATTAACGTCTCACTGGAGCAAACACAACGGGCTATTGGCGACTGTCCGGGATCAATCCCGAAGGGAAAGATCCAATGACAACGCCTCATAATTTTTAACCACGATCAGACGACGAGGCCAACACCTGAACTGGCATCCCACTCTCTAAACTTCCACACCAACCCAATGTCAGGACATTTGAGGCCACGACATATTTAAAGTGCACCAGCCCCCGCGTACACGACGGTCTTTGGCTGGACCGAGTTTCGAACTTGTAACCCTCCGGTTAATAATCCGATGCTCTTCCAACCTGACTACCGCGGCCATAAAATATCGTGGAACTGAATTATAAAGCTAAATGGGATAAAAAATAAATTGCACACAAACACACTAGATTACTCGTTATTACTATTAGTAATTAATATCAGTTAAATCAATAGAATTTAAAATAATCGCTAATTAGAATGATAGGTCTGATGTTGTGTTACCAATTTGTCTATATTAGACTATTTTCGTCAGCAGCATCCTTAAACCTCCACTGTCAACTATTTGCAGTCGGTTCCCCTTTTTAGTTTAAAAAATCAATGACAATGTTTCCCGTAGAGCGAATAAATGTTTGCTTAAGGTGTATACAGTGGCTCCTAAAAGTGTTCTTACACTTACGAATTTCAAAGAAATACTGAAATATCCGTTAATAAAAATTAATATTTCAGAATGGGAATTTTTTTAATAATATCTATAACTTGTTCTTAACAAAACTACATAAAATATTTTAAAAACATAGTAAAACTTTATTTTGGAAAAGCAATAATCAGAAAGTAACAAAAAAGTTACCTCAAAAGTCTTCGTACACTTTAAAAGAATCTCTACATATTTGTAAATATTGTAATATTTCGGAAAATTAGTACTTAGTAGGATATCCTATAGCATCCACAATAGCTTTTAAACGTCTGGGAATAGGGTTCACTAATTTTTTTTGTAATTTCTGCATCAATGTTCCTCCATTCTTAAATCATTATTCGTTTTAATGTCGTGTCCACGTACACTCTAATCTCCAGTTTTCTCCAAATGTGTTCCATTGGATTTAAATCTGGCGACTGAGGTGGTGTTTTCAGAACTTGTGGACAGTTATAGAGACACCAGCGGCGAACGTTGAGAGCCGTGTGCTTAGGATTGTTATCTTGATAAAAAACAAAGTTGTTTCCAATACACAAATTTTGGGCTGATAATTTTAAATTGTCTTTTAAAATATTTAAATAAAGAGCATGATTCATTATGCCATCAATAAATACCAAATTACCTTGTCCTGATACTGACGCGCACCCCCACACAAGGATACCTCCACCGCCATACTTTACTATTCCAACTAAGTTCTTGGGTTTAAAATCCTCATTTTTTCTTCTCCATATAATTATACGCCCATCGGAACCAAACATGTTAAATTTGCTTTCATCTGTAAATAAGATATGATTCCAATGCGTTTCGGGCTTATTTATCATTGATTTTGCGAAGGGAAGCCTAAGCTTTCTATCTTTCGCACACAAAAAAAATTCTTCGGGCAGAACGCCCATTTAATCCATATGATCTGAGCACTCGTCGAACAGTTTCAGATGAAATTGAAGTAGGTAAATTTTCAGTAAATTCTGTAGAAATTTTTACAGCACTCAAACGTGGATTTTTCACAAATTTTCTAACTACAAACCTCTGATCACGTTAACTTTGAAGGACGACCTTTTCTTACCTCGTTTTCGATCCGATTTTCTTCTTTAAAGCATTTTATCAAATACTGCACCGCAGAATGGGATAAATTTACTAATTTAGCGATATTCCGAATTGATTTGCCACAACTATGATGAAAAATAATCAATTTTCGAATGATGTTCGTCGTTTCCTTACGACTACGAGACATTTTTAAATAATAAATAGAATATTACGAAGTAAGCAAGCAAAGATTAAAACTAAACGATTTTTTAAATGTCACCACAATGCAAAAATAAAAAAAGCGATAGACTAATTTTATTTATAAATTTATTCGAAAATGTTTCGGTGTACGATCACTTTAGTGACGTGTTCCTTCTCTGCCTCCTTGCATTTTCATTTTTATAGAAAGAAAATGAGTCAATATTTTTTAAAAAAATGTTAGGTTTTATTCAGAATCACATGGAGATGATATGAAAAATATTGGATTTTATATTCGAATTCAATTCCAGGCTACAGCACTCTTTCTACGAATTTTTAAAGTGTACGAACACTTTTGGGAGCCACTGCATATACACAAGAAAACACAAAAATCGTCCAGAATATCGATACTTTTTTATTAATTCAAAATATTTTACAACTCCTTAGCTTTCAAATGATGCCAATATCTTGTAAATATTTGAAATAGTTTTCTACATACAAGGATTTTCGTTTGGTACTGTCACCATGTACAAACATGTTTCCAAAATTTTAAACTCAATTTCTGAATAACTGTGTTTTTGCAATAGGATGCTTTGTTCAAATAGTGATAACTCAATAATGAATTGATCCATTACAACTATTTTGGTAGCATTATAATCTCTATAATACAGTGGATGTTTTGACTCTCAGTCAAAGTTAAGAAATAAATTTTTAGTTGATTTTTAAATATTAAAATTCCTGAAAAAATCTTGATATTTTTAAACTTCCTTGGTGAAAAAAGTGTACAAAAACCCTCTTCCCTCTAGGAACTTGATTGAGGATCAAAACATGAAGAATAATATTACGAATAATTTCCAACAGGAATTGCCTTTCTGGACAAATTAGAATTTGAGATATCGCTGTTAAAAAACATCTTAATTAGCCTTAAACATTTTAAGTTAGATAATTAATGATTAGCTTAATCTGAATTTTTCACACTGAAGTGAGTTAAGGTACAAACCAATGACCTATTGTAAAAAAATTGGATTTTTAAAGTCAAAATTAAAGAAAGTTTTTCTTGTGTATACGTGCATCTTAAAGCAATTTTAAGTGACTTCTTATTACACACTCTTGTTCTTTAATGCTCCCAATTTCCGTTGTGTCCAACGTTGCCCCCCAAAGTTCCTTCACCCTCTACAAGGGGTGGTAGAGCCCACTTTGAGAAACTATCTTTAATACATTATGTCTTTTCATTTCCTTTTTCACAGCAATACTATTCCATTAAAATTAAACTCAAAAGATTTTCACTTGCCAAAACGATTTTCCAACTAAACTATTTATTGCAAAAGCATGTAATGAATTTTTACCTGGTCTACTATATTTACAGTTTTTGCAGACAGCCGAAAGTAAATCCCGAAGCGCAACATGTTGCCATTCGTCTTCGTCTTCTTTTGTTTGATTCTACCGACTTTCGGACAAGTGAACTTTACTGGGTATGCAAAATCATTTGGATCACCTTTTCTAACCCTTGATTGTTGTAAACTAATATCTTATGAGTCTTTTATGTGTGTCTCTTTAATTTTTGAATTAAAAAAACAGTTTTAGGTAGGTAGGTATTTTAATTAACGTCGCACTGGAGCAACACAACGGGCTATTGGCGACGATCCGGGATCAAACTCAAAGGGAGAGATCCGAGGACAACACCACGTAATTTTGAACCACGGTCAGATGACGAGGTCACACCTGAGCTGGCACCCACTCTCCAAACTTCCACACCACGCCAACGTGAGGACATTTGAGGCTACGACAGATTTAACGTGCATCAACCCCCTTTGTACACGACGGTCTTTGGTTGGGTTCGAACTCGCAACCCTCCGGTTGCTAATCCGTTACTCTTCCAACCGGGCTACAGCCCGCTGTGTTACTCCAGTGCCACGTTATTAAAATATCTACCTACCATCCAACCGGGCTACCGCTGCCCAACCAGTTTTAGGAGAGATGGACTGTTTGTGTATACTTATGAACCGCATTTAAGATAGAAGAGTAGTATTATAGTCACGTTTTATGGAGGTTTATCTGATGGTTTAGTCTAACACTAATTGCATTTCTTCTCTGATGTTTAGTGTCTTTGAGTAATGTTATATTAATAGATGAATTTTTTTTAATGTTATTATTTAAAGTTGAATTTGGCGTTATTTGAAAAATTCGAAGTTCAAGACTCCTCAGACAGGACGGTTTGGGAAAACCCGTATGGATTTTCGAAATAAAATTAGTAATTAGTTTATGGTAGATAGGTAGGTATAGTTGAATTAACGTCGCACTGGAGCAACACAACAATTGGTTTATGGATGCTTAACAAAAACATCGTTAAAAATTCCATATGAATTAAACTATACTTACTTTATTGTATCCTATGGTCCATTAAACTATACTTACTTTATTGTTTTCTAAGATCTATTAAACTATAGCTACTTTATTGTATTCTATGGTCTATTAAACTATACTTACTTTATTGTATTCTATGGTCCATTAAACTATACTTACTTTATTGTATTCTATGGTGTATTAAACTATAGCTACTTTATTGTATTCTATGGTCCATTAAACTATACTTACTTTATTGTATTCTATGGTGTATTAAACTATAGCTGCTTTATTGTATTCTATGGTGTATTAAACTATAGCTACTTTATTGTATTCTATGGTCTATTAAACTATAGCTACTTTATTGTATTCTATGGTCTATTAAACTAGTTATTTTATTGTTTCATGAGGTATTAAAGTTGTATCTACCATATCTGTTTCCAGGCACAAGCTGTACGGCTTATTTGCAAGTGATGTGGAAGAACTGAATTTCCTGAAAACATTAGCGGATAACAAAGACGTAAGTATTCTTGAAGAACATAGATAATAATCTGTGTGACCTTCTTCAGAAACACTTGTTCTTCAGTTTTCAGGAATCAACTTTTAAGCCGTGTATTTTGTATACCGACTAAAATTAATGCAAGTTATAATCTCAAACTCATCTTTAATGACTGCTGCCTACTTGGTACCATGATCGTGGTGTTAGTCTTCCACTCCGTACGTCCCGGGTCCGAATCTGGTTTGTAAGAGCGTGGATGTGGGTGATTGTCCCTCTTAGGAGCAAACGATGACTTATCCAATGGGGTGCTCCAACACAAATAGCCACCAGTTCGCCCTGTAGCGTCATGGTTTCCCTTCCTCGGGGGCCTGAAAAGGTAGGTATTTAATTAACGTCGCACTGGAGCAACACAACGGGCTATTGAGGGCGGTCCGGGATCCATCCCGAAGGGAAAGATCCGAGGACAACACCACGCAATTTTGAATCGCGGTCAGATGATGAGGTCACACCTGAGCTGGCACCCCACTCTCCAAACTTCCACACCACGCCAACGTGAGGACATTTGAGGCCACGACAGATTTAACGTGCACCAGTCCCACGACGGTCTTTGGTTGGATCGAATTCGCAACCCTCCCGTTGCTAATCCGTTGCTCTTCCAACCGGGCTACCGCGGCTCGGTTGGAAGAGGAATGAAATGTACAATTATTGCGAAAATTGAAGCAAGTTGATCAGCAACTTGAAAATGAACAACAGAACGAAAGATGTTGATCACACAACACCAGGAAAAATAGTAGAACTAAAATATATTGATAACCCACATGAAAGTAATAAATCTTAATTAAAATATATGGAAACATGTTAAAAACAGCATAAAAAATGCATCGTTTTGGTCAGGAGTGTCAAACTCAATTAAAACACGGGCCATTTAATGCAACTGGTAAGATTCACGCGGGCCACATCACATTTAAAAATTTTCTTAAAATTGTATTTTGAAGTGAGGATTCAGGAATATGGATAGGATAATTAAAACACATTATGTAATTAAGTGAATTTAGGGTAATAATTTATAATATTGCAATATAATTGCTTTTATTTAAACGTTTATTTAATTTAATGTATTTATGAAACTAAAATTAATTTCTTTTACCGGAAACTCTTGCCAGCGCTTTCCTCCTACTAGTTTTCCAATATCTGGATTCAAAGACTGAAAACAATCTTCATGATGGCAGATAGATGTTTATCAGTTAATCTTGATCTGTAGATCGTTTTATTTAATTTCATGGACGAAAATATTTGCTTACACAAGTACGTACTCCCAAAATAGCATAAAATGTGTGCAGCAAACTTTTTAATTTCTGGGTATTTTTCACCTAAATAAGAATATATTTTGTGAATTCCTACTTATCGATATTTGTCTTTTAAAACCGAATCATTCTGGAAATCAATTAATTCCAGTTGTATCGAAGTGGGAGCATTTTCAGCTTCAAAGGAAATAGGCCTAATAAAAAGATATTTTTTTAATTCTCTGAAATCATTACAACGTTTATTGAATTCGCTTTTGATTTCTTCAATTTTACCACAATATAGTAAAAATGAACAATTCCTCTAAATGCTATTTTCTTCGTAACATATTGTCCTGTTTTCATTTTATTTCAGAGCATCGTCGGCCACAAAAAATTACCTCGGGGGCCGCCAGTTTGACACCCCAGGTTTTGGTGATGCTCTTAAAGATTTGGTTGTAAACTGTACATTTTAAAAGAAACAATACACAATAAAGTATTCATAATTTAATTTTTTGCTCTAAGAGTTTCATTTACTTTAGCCCATAAGAGGAGTTAATACTCCACCTAGAACGCGTTATTTTGCCACATGATAGTTTCATCTATGTTGTTTCAGCGATAAATCTAGTAATAGCTTGAAATATTTATGCTTTGAAAACAATGATAAATATTTATTTGTGCATCTCATTTTCAGATCGATGTCTGGAATGATCCCGTGGCGGTTTATGAAAAAGTGAACGTTCGCGTTCCGCCATCATTCGCAAGTCAACTGGAAAAAGAATGGAAGTCAGAAGGCATTGACTTTTACATGGTGTCAAATGATATTCAGAGGTAAAAAATCACCTTTTTAATTATATATACAAACTAGCAGAATTACCCGGCGTTGCTCGGGAACAATTGTTTGTAATTCATCGCAATATTACTCAATGTTATTCCATTGATAATTTAAATTTTCTTAGCCCCCTCTGCAGACCCAAGACAAATCGAACGGGGTTTAAATATAGCTATGTTTCCCGCAGTATTCTAAAGAATGAATGTTTCAAATTTGGTGTGAATTGGTCTGACATTGATCGTAAAAATATTCAATGTTATTCCTTTGGGGATTTCGGATTGTTACACAGACCCAAGACAAATAGAACGGGGATTAATATGTAGCCTACGTTACCCGCAGGGTTCTAAAGAATAAGTGTACCAAATTTGGTGTGGATTGGTCAGAGTGTAGATTTGTATAGAGAACAGACAGACAGATGCCAACTCCGCTTTATATACAGATAAATTCTTTTCTATAACATAAAAAGAGTGTTTATAGTGTTAGGCCACACCATTTTGTTTTGGAATAATTTCTTACCAAAACATTTTTTTATTAATTTTTTTCACATATAGTTAGTAATTAATGGTAATTTATGGAATATATTATCACTCAAATAACCTCCTTTTGCAAGCGATGCCACATACGGGCTCTTTCGACCACGTGACTTGTTTTTTTTCTTCGAACTTCATTTCGACATCAGTGAATACGTAAACAAGCAAAACAGCAATGGGATCAGAAAATCCAAGGTTAAATCACGAACGACCTCTTCAACCTGGTAGAGCAACAACTTATTGAGCAATTTGCAGTGGAGGCATTATTGTACCATTCTTTTTCGAGGATGGTAATGAAAATGCGGTTACTGTCAATTGTGAAAGATGTTATGCCATGTTGCTAAATTTCTTTCTATTCAAAGACAAAAAGTTTGCATCTTGTGTGGTTTCAAGAAGATTAATGCAACTTGTACAGCCATACGAATTCTAACGTTATTCCTGGCAGAATTAAGTCAAAGTCTGGTGGGCCCCTCTTTCTTTTTTTACAGCTTTGGATTTTTTTCCCCTTTAGGGCTCGTAAAGGAATAAGTTCACGCAAACAAGCCGACAACGATTCAACGACTTAACCCTCCAAGTGGTTTCGACGAGATGTCTCGTCCATTAGAGATCTGACCAATTTTACCTTTGACACGATACCTCGTCATCAAAATATCGCCGTTTTATTTTATGCTGACGAGATCAAGATCTGGTCAGTTCTTTTCTGATGACGAGATATATCGTCCATCAAGATCTGGTCAGTTTTGCTAATGACGAGGTATCTCGTCATTAGCAAAACTGACCAGACTATAGACAACCACGAGGCGAGTTAAACAAAACATTCGAGATGGTAGTAGGTAAGTAGCTAATTAACGTCGAGCTGAAGCAACACAACGGGCTATTTGGCAATGGTTTGGATATGCTAAAAACGGGTAACCATATTCCATATTTATCACCAGTCGGAAATGGTAATCAATTGTAAATTGGCGATGGTACCGTGTTCTTGTATTTAATACAATCTATTTTCACAAAATTGCTGTTTTCCATTTTATTCAGATGGAAGAGTAACAGATTAACAACCGCAGGATTGCTAGTTCGAATCCAACCAAAGACCGTCGTGTACAATGGGGGCTGATGCACGTTAAATCCGTCGTGGCCCCAAATGTTCTCACGTTGGTGTGGTCTGGAAGTTTGGAGAGTGGGGTGCCTGCTTAGGTGTGGTCCTCGTCATCTGACCGTGGTTCAAAATTACGTGGTGTTGTCCTCGGACTTTCCCTTTGGGATTGATCCCGGACCGCCGACAATAGCCCGTTGTGTTTTTCACCAGTGTGACGTTAATTAAAATACCTACCTACCATTTTATTCAGCCAATCAAAATCAAGATAATCGTTAATTCCTATACACTTTTAATTGCAGATGGATTGATGAAGAACGCGAAGAAAATCCCCCCGACGACGCATTAGCCGGCCGACAAGAAAATTTCCAACTCGATGTCTACCATACCTTCGATGCTGTAAGTCTGCTTCCCTGCCATCAAACTGTAATATACACCCTGTGTCAAAAAAACGATGCATCCCCAAAAACTTGCAAAAGATATCCGTTTTGCAAGTTTTTCATAATACCTAATTTAGTTATTTTTTAAATTTTTAATGCAGCTTTCGAAAAGTACTTTCCAATATTTTGATTACTTCATAATGTATTAACTGGAGGATGTTGCCACTTTTTCCAATATAACTTTCATACCTTGAGTGATTTATTCACATAACTTAAGTTTCCGCGGTAGCCCTGGAAGAGCAACATATTAGCAACCGGAGGGTTGCGAGTTCGAACCCAACAGGAGACCGCCGTGTACAAAGGGGCTGGTGCACATTAAATCTGCCGTGGCCTCAAATGTTATCCCGTTGGCATGGTGTGGAAGTGTGAAGAGTATGGTGAGAACTCCGGTGATGACCTCTTCATCTGACCGTGGTTCTAAATTACCAGGCGATGTCCTTGATCTTTCCCTTCGGGATTGATCCCGGATCATCACCAATAGCCCATTGTGTTGCTCCAGTGCGATGTTAATCAACTACCTAAGTGCCGGCCTCTCTTAACTCAAAATCAGCGCGAAGTTGGATATTGGCCCTCTTTCCCACCAAGGCATAGAAATATGCGTTGAATATTTTTGAAGAATTAAGAAACTTTTAGAGGTGAGAGAAGTTATACTTTTCTAAATAAAAATGTTTCTGAAAGTTTATTACGTAAGAAAGGCCGTCAAGATTATTTTTCTGCTTTTTTTGCTTGCTTTAAATATTTCTGAGGTAGATAGTTAATTAACGTCGCACTGGAGCAACACAACGGGCTATTGGCGACGGTCCGGGATCAATCCCTAAGGGAAAGAATCGAGGACAACAACACGTAATTTTGAGCCACCGTCAGATGACGAGGTCACCCCTGAGCTAGCACCCACTCTCCAAATTTCCACAGCGTGAGGACATTTGAGACCACGACAGATTTAACGTGCACCAGCCACTCCCATTAAACATTCCTGAGAGTTGAGTGCGATTGGGGATGTGAAAAGATCAGTCTTCCTCTACAATTTATAAACTAGGGGAAGGGGAACACCAAAGTATTTAGAATAGGGTGCTGTGTTTCCTAGGATCGGTCCTAACAGTGAATATTTCGCACCATGATGTACTGGTTACTAGGTGGCACCAAAATTGAAGAAAGTATTGAGATCACCAAAGTATAATAAATACCTAATTTACTTCCTCCCTCGAGGGGTTTACTTTCAAGTAAACACGAGCATCTCCCCCCCCTAGATACCCTAGTGAACTGTTCTCCCTTCAGTTCAATCCTCGCCTTTTCATAAGCTTTTTCTTCCCTCGATGACTATTATCTGTTCTCGATTTTTTTTAACTTTCGTCTTGCGTTATTTTACTGAAATGAGTGCTGTGTAGATAACTATTCTACCGCAGTGTGTGAAAGGTAGTGAACTCTTTATTATAAACATTGCCTACGTTTTGAATAATTTCGTTTAAATATATAGTATATTATCAACTTAATATTCAATATCTTTTGACAGATAAGTGCCTACATCGATTCTGTTGGTAGTCGATATGCCTCTATCGCTTCAATACAGAATATCGGAACCACTTTTGAAGGGAATCCTATCAAAGGATTAAAGGTCAGTCAAACTAGATTTCATATGCATTTGTTTACTTTTACATAAAATGTGAGCCTATTGTGTTTCACCTGTAGATTACTCTCAAATGTTAGATGTGGATTATATGTATTTTACAATTACTAATTTAATAATAGAAATGTAAGTCACACTTGTTCAAAATTGTTTTAAAAACTATTTTTCAAATTTATCGAAGTTGCAAATATTTGATCATCTCATGAGTACTGTGGGTTTTTCTTATTTTTCCAAATTAATGATGTAACGTTGTACAGTTATTGAGTAATCGTATAATGTGTGTGTTTTATTATAACTTCCAAAATGTTTTAAGCAGTTAGGTGTTGGTTTAATATTTTACACTTGAACTTAAGAATGAAAAAATGAATGTTATGGTTATAATACGTTATCTGCGTTATGAGCTTCTTGAAAATCAAACCATCAGTAAACGGCTGTATTACGAACAACTGACACTGTTAAAGCATGCTATTAATGAAAAAGGACTTGCATTGCTATCAGAAAGGTCTTGTTTTTTAATCTGACAACGTACGACCTGACAACGTACAACAACGTACGGAAAACGTTGCAAAAATTAAGATAGCTTAAAAAATTGTGAAAATTGGAAGTTTCACAAATCACAAAATTTCCGAAAAATTGATTATGATGTCCTTTCTATTCATTCTTTGAATCAAAGCACAAGAGTTTCTGTCTCCAGGATATTGAAAATTCAAAATTAAGATGGGAACAAGTTGAGTAAATAATAGAGGTAAATATTTCTTAGATTAAAGTTGAATGCTCTCTTTAGGGGTGATTTTAAAGCTTACTCGAAAATTTCTGTTCTCGAATACCTCGACACGTAAAATTAGATATTTATTCATTAAAAACAGAACACGGCCAACGAAAGTGTTCTTATTTGTGTTTTCCTCTGTGTATGAACTTGTTGTCTGAAAGTTGTTCTGAAAGTGTTCTTCTGACTATAAACTGATTCAATACCTAAATCTTCTGTACTAGAACGTCCATTTCTGACACCAATCGTTAGCGTTTCAAAAACTAAAACCTCACTGAATGGTGACACATTAAAATTTAAAAAGTCATATTTATTTTTAGATAGGTTCACCTGGTTCCAATAAACCAGCCCTCTGGATAGATTCCGGTATTCATGCCAGAGAATGGGTCGCCCCTGCGACATCACTCTACATTATTGAGCAACTCGTTAAAGGATACGACACCGACCCTCAGATCAGAGAACTGGTGGACGTCTTTGATTGGTACATTTTCCCCGTCATCAATGTGGACGGATACAAATATACTTGGGGATTTGTAAGTATTACTTGGATTCCGAATTCTTGCGATGTATAAGCTTTGGACTTGATCTGCATGTCTGGCACATCGATAAAAAATATTTTAAGCAGGCTGTTTTTTATGGTAAGGGCTCCATTTTGTTTTTGAATAACTTTTAACCCACCAAGTGTTTCGACAAGATATCTCAACCAAGAAAAGATCAATTTGGCTAAGGATGAGATATCTCATTCAAAGTTAGGTCAATTTTGTTAAGGATATCTCGCTGAGGTAAAACTATCATATTACTCCAAGGGGAATGAAGATTCAAGTGGGAGGAACAAATTATTCCTTGCGCAGAGGCTGGACACTACAGGACAATTTTCGACGTGAAGATTGGAGGATTGACCACCAAAAATTTTCCATTTGACCACCAGGAGGGTCAAATGGAACATTTTTTGTCTAATTTTGTAAACATATTGTTAGCTATTCAAGTAATGTGAGCTTATGGAATATGACACTTCGATCAAATGACCGCCTCTGGCCATGCTGCAAATATGGGTTCTTTCGACCACATTTCTCATTAGGTTTGAGTATATTTCTGGGGTGATTTGTTCAATTTCTTCCCGTGATTTGACTCACTCTACTTGAGCTGCTGAATCGTTGTTGATTTGTTAGAATAGACTCATTCCTTTACGTATTCTTATAGAAAAAATACAGCACAGTCAAATCAGGGGAACGAGGGGGCATTCGGTATCATCAAATTATGACAATCCAGGAAATGAGTCTTTCAGAATTCGCATGGTTGCACGAGCTGTATGACATGTTCCATATTCCTTGTATGACGTGTTCATCTTGTTGAAACCAAATGTGCTGTAAGTATTTGTCCATCAATTCCAGACAGAAAGAAAATTTTCAACGTGGCACAGTTCACAATTGGCATTAACCGTATTTTCATTCGCATCCTCGGAAAAAAAATTGGTCTGGTAATGTCTCCCCTCCAAATTGCACACCAAATAGTTGCTCTAAATGAATGAAGAAGTCGTTCATGAATTAACCTCGGATTTTCTGATCCCAAAAGGCTGTTCTCTCAATTTACGTATCCACTGATGTTGAAATTAAGCTCGAAGAAATTGAAATGATGTGGTCGAAAGAGCCTGTATTTTCAGGGCAACCAGAGGCGGTAATTCGACCTATGTATGTCGTATTCTATGAACAGTCATTAATTGAAAACAATGTGTAAATACAAAATTTATAAAAAAAATATTTTATTGAAAAGTCAAATATCAAAAAAAGTAGTCATCTTACATAAAAAAACACCATGTACAAGTGGTTCTAAGCTTATAGGTTGCAGGTACTATTTTGACGGATCACTTTACCAAGTGTTTTATTAATATATCAATCTTTCTTATTTCTTTTTCTTTTCTTATCTTTCTTATTTACATTTTAATTTAATAAGTTATAATGTCCCTAGCAGAAAGTGCGTGAGTGTTTTAAAATTAGGGCAATGTGGATCAATAGTTATATTTGCATTAATTTTCTCACTATTATTCAAATTATTAATTGTTTAATCTACTCGCTGGATCATTGCGAATGCTACTGTCTTACAAAACACGTTCAGTCAAGGGCGTCTAGCACCCAGCGGAATAGTCCAATAGGTTTGTGACTTTCCACGCATGTGCATCAATATCCCTTCTCATTGGCTGCCTAAGTACATCAATGCTGCACAAACCGTTCTCGTCATATCAGCAATGGCTGGGTACTTTCCGGATAGAATTCATCATTAATCAAAAAATGATTAAAATTAAAACATTTTGGTCAAATAAAAACAGTGAATATGAGATTGAAATATGTTGATCAACAACTTAAAAATGTTGAATGAGTCATTTCTTTTCTACAGATGTGTATTTAAAATGAAAGATGGTTATGCAAAAAGGTACATCTGAACAGTGCATACAATTTAAAAATTTAATAATATGTAAAAATTCAAAAAAGATTTGAATGGGGCTTCTCCCCAATCAAAACAGAGCTGTTAAAAAAATGATTATGTTTATAAACTGGACAATCGATTAAAATATGATGAATGGTAAATGGAACCACACACATGCTCTAAGTTTGTCACTTACAAGCATCTAAGTTTAAAAACTTGAAAGAGCACTTTTTTAATTAGAAGCCTGCTTCTAAGAAACATACTGAAAAAGATAATGGTAGTATTCTGGTCTATTCTGTTCACCCTATATAACTTATCTTAAAGGGAACTCATTTCCTTTCTTACGAAGACTCGTTTATTTTACAGAATAGGATGTGGAGGAAAAACAGAGTAATGCCTCGCCGATTTGGAACCAACCCATTCTGCAGAGGAGCGGATCCTAACAGAAATTTCGACTCAGCGTTTGGAGGTTTGTGTCAATTACCATTCACAAAATATTAATACCCTGACTGTCGCAACTGTCAGGGTAACAGCATGGCTAGACCTGACCACGTACTGTACCATTTTGGCAACGCCAGTAATAAGTGTAATTTTTTAGTTTGTAACAGGTGGGTGAGTGAAGTTTGGGGGAGTAAGCCTCTCGGGGTTAAAATTAACACAATTTACTTACAATTGTACAAATTACGAGAAAACATTTAGTAGGTAATAAGACAAGGACACAGCGCAGTCGCACGCCTGGAAGGAACCGACAGAACTCTTTTTACAAAGAAAAGGGTAAGCAGTTCGATGATACCATTGGCAACGTGCCAAAAGTTTGATGGCGTAGTTGGCTGTCAATACTCCAATAGTTCAATTCGCTTTCAAAGCGGTAATAGTTCAATTTGCTACAAGTTCCATTTAGAATTATTCATAGAAATGTAGTTTTGAACTGCGAGTTTGATTGTTCCGAATTACTGAGTCGTCTGCGAGAATATTACTGAGACCGAGATATATTTTTGAGTTGTGAGATTTATTCATTGATTTATTATTCTGAGTATTTTGAGTTGTAAATATTCGTAATCAATGAAGCATATCAAGGGTATGTCTCAACGCGCACAATTACTCCACAAATTAAAATAATAAGCATTTGAATAGCAATTAGTAATTACAAGAGCCCATTGAATTCTTATCTCGATGGGCTTCACAGCTAGTTCCGTTTTAACCCTCCTGGTGGTTGTCTCGACGAGGTATCTCGTCATTAGTAAAACTGACCAAATCTTGATGGACGAGATGTCTCACCATTAGAAGAAAACTGGACAGATCTTGATTTCGTCATCATCAAAAATTCGGCAATATCTTGATGCTGAGATACCTAGTCAGTAAAATTAGTCAGATCTTGATGGACGAGATATCTCGTCAAAACCACTTGGAGGGTTAATCAGCCTTCCCTCAGTGTCGAATGAAGTTACAAGAAAAGGGAAATTTCTAAAACTCAAACAATGCGAACTTATTTTTGGCACACGGTCGCTACATATGGATTCAAATCCCAGAGTAATTGTGTTTATGTAAATTCTTGTGTCAAAATAAATAACTATATTGGTGGTATTTTGGCTGTGTCGTCGGTTTTAGCACAGCACTCGGCTTACTACGTTACAGGGCATCCACTTTGTTAAGAAGTTCAACTCCAAAACTAGTGGAACTGTCGAAATTGTCTAAAACGTGATCAGAATTTCAAGTCGATTCTTTAATCGGAATCGGAATTCTAATTTGGAAGAACTATTAGAATTAGTTTTCTATCAGAACAGAGTTCAACAGTCGGTGTTGTAACGTCGTGAGATAAATTTAAGTGGCGAGTGGATTTAGGCAATTAAAAACGACTTTAAGACATACAGCACATTTAATTAGATATTTAACATTATTTACAAAGTTACCAATTTAAGGCAATTTCGAGGCTAATTGAGTAAAAAACAAAATGGTTTCAGTCCCGCGGTTTCATCGGAGCAGACCAGCTCTGCGTCCGTTCACGTCGAAAAGTCCAACGTTCTCTCTTGTCGAAGGGCCAGAGCTCAACTTCGCCTCTCCTCCCGTACCTTGTTTTACGAACTCGACAGTTCAAAAACGAGGGGCTACAAGACATTCCTTTACCGCCATCTAGTCATAAACTTGCCAGCCTCTTCCCTCGTCGACGGCGAATTCATGTAACAGGAAATTTCGAAGGGGGACCATAACGCTACAGTGTCATGTCAAGAGGCAGTTTTTACTTGCCAACTCTACTTTTCATCTTTTAAGGGCAATATTTTACTGATTACTCCATAACTGCGTGGCCTTGTCAGATTTGTCTTTCAGAAGTTATGTACAAAATATGGCTAAAAAGCCTTTACAGAAAAAAAGTTCCCTTTTGTGTAGCCTTCTAGTCCCTGTCCTCAACAAGTTCGCTTCTGGTCAGTAAAAGAAACTTGATAATATAGGGGATCGCAAATGCAATTTCCATTGAAGCATATTGTTTTGTTATTTAACTACAGGTGCAGGAACAAGCGGGGACTCCTGTTCAGAGATATTCCGAGGCGAATCGGCCTTCTCGGAAGAAGAGAGCCGGGCAGTACGCGATGGTGTTATGAGTATCGGCCGCAGACTGAAAGCCTATTTCACACTCCACTCGTATTCGCAACTATGGATGACACCTTACGGACACAGCAGGGACAATCCTCCGGATTATCTTGATCAGGTAAGGAAAAGAATAAATAAAGGTCTTATACGCTCTCTTTGATATAAAGACGCTCTCTTTGGCCGAAAATCTGCCTATAAATTACTTGTCTTTTGATTTTCGTTGTTCTTTTCCTTTCCCAATTTTACCCAAATACGGATTGTTGGAACCATAGACGTGAAATGTGAGTAGACTGAGCATTGCTATTGAGGGGAACTTGAAAACGTGTGGCCAACATGTCGACTAGTAATCATGTGACTGCTCTGTGAAAAATTGACTTGGATGGCAGATTTAGCATCTTGTCACCTCGGTTGGCGATATTACATCTTATGAGAGGGTAGGTGTGTTAATGCGCTTTTCTATTGAGTGGCGACAAAAATGGTGAAATTTCCAAAGTCTACTGCTATCAGATGATCAATCAATGGACCAATCAGATGATGAATCAATGGATGGGCGTTTTCTCCCATTCCGTGGACCAATCAAATTATTGTTAGGCTCCACCCATCAGTTTAAATCAGTCTAAGTACCACGTTACTATTAATTTTGGCCACATGATCCTGGCCACATTAAAAGGTTACTATTGCTCACTCTACTTTTATATTTCCTCTATGGTTGGAACGCAAACACTAGTTTCGCAAAGAAACTTTAATCAGTTCATGGAGCCATCTGGCAATGCCGGAGACGTCGCCATGGCAACGCGTTGATAAAAAAGAGCTATGTTTGGAATAAGAATTCTAAATTGGAAGCATTCTGTAATTTGAATTCCGGTTGAGAGATGTAATTTGCAGTGCTGCCTCCTTGTTAAATCTTGTTGTCATAATACTTATAGTGATTATTAGTGTAACCTGCGTTGGAGTTAATTAACTCAATATTGATTTTATTAAGATAACAATTATCGAACAATGATAGATGTACCGATTCCTCAGAACAATAATAAAAATAATTCAATACGGAAGCAACAATAAAATCTATGATTCAGATTTTATTGTTGCTTCATTTTTCTGATGAAGCGCGCCCCACTGTAATCTATTCAGCGAATCGTCGGCTTAGAGCAGAAACTCATTAATTGACAAAAGGAATTTTTTACTATACAGCTGTTTAATGAATAACTACAAGCTTTTAGTTGAAAAACATAAATTATAAGCATTTTGACTGTGTGCCAGACATCCATTAGTTAAAATGGTTCAGCAAAACCAAATGAATCTTTATAATCAAAGCAATTCGAGAATTGAAAAGCATTAGTTCTGCTTTACGTTCATTGGCAATTTTTTTTATTTCAACTATCACGTGATTTATTTCACTAATTTTTACTACTACTATATTCTTTCGGTGAACAGAATAGTTATCTGGAACGAAAAGAGTAACTTTCAATTTTCTTCAAGACTTTTATCGACATTCTAAAAAAGACATTAAGCATTTATTTATGCAAAATTGACGTATCATTTAATACTGTAATTTAGAATCCACAAAAATCATAAATAATTTTGTTGTTCTGAACTGAGCAAAATTATTTCGAATCGATTTTATTGAAATACTATCAGCAATCCTGATTTTCTTTCAAGTTTACTATTAACGTGTTTTATGTTGTTAGAGTGTAAATGATTTTTCTGATATATTTATAAATAGATGAAAGCATTGCAAGCTGCTGCCAATGCCATCTCAAATACCCATGGTCAATGGTACAAACATGGAACAATTGCCAATACTATATGTAAGTATATCCGTATATCAGAATTCCTTAAATGCCTTCATTGTTATGAATGCTGCAATTCTGAAAACGTTTTCATGAAGCACGTCTAATAGCAGTACGCACAGTATTGATAAATTTAAGAGAAAAATTATATTCATAGAAAGCATCTCATTTCAATTATTACTTAAGATTGTTTTGGGAAAATGAGACAGGATAATTCACTTTACAATCCAATAACATGAGTATTTCACTGAATAAGTCCAATATAACATAAGAATCCTAACAAAAGGCCTAATTCTGAAAGAGATAGTAGGAATAGTGTAGAGTTGCTACAGACTTAAGTTACTTAACATAGGAATCTAATGCTGAAAATTAAAAGCATTTATTTGATAACTAAAATTTAGAACATCGTAATATGAATATAATAATAATATGAAACGAATTATATGAATTGTTCGTATTTTTTGTATTTTCCCATTGGTTTTAGTAAGACTACTCTATTTAGCACTTCCTTCTTTTGAGTGGGACATTTAACAACAAATGAAATTATAACATTTATGAATTATTATGATTTGAATTTTGTCTGTGATGGTGAGTAACAATCAAAAATGTCAAACGGGAAATGTGAGGACATTGATGTTGGGCGATCATCAAAAATTGCCACTTTGATTTATTGAGCAACCACAATGTTCTTCAATACGTTCAGAAACTATTTTAACAATTTCTTAAAAGATGCATCAAACAATAATATTGCATTTTACTACAATAATAATGCATTCGAATTTATAAAATTGTTTTGAAAGTGCTTCAGAATACCTACGGCATCTGCTTACCCACCTGGTGGTTGTCTCGACGAGGTATCTCGTCATTACAAAATTGGTCAGATCTTGAACGAGATATCTCATCGAACTTACTAGAAGAGTTAAGGAAAACAATTTTAAATATTTTAAAGACTTTTTTCCAATGTCAGCTTATTAATCGTACGAGCAATAATTGGCAAGAAAGTGGCAATCTCTACGTTATTTTGAGGCAAGATGGAAGGTGCCCAACGTGAACTGGAGGGGGTCTTCCTGGAGAAGTTTGGGTGATCTGGCCCAAGCTCGCATTAACGTGTCGTCTTGAAAAACCAGGAAACTTCAAGCAGCCAACCGGCACTTACGAGATTCAAACTCGTAACCAAACGCTTTCAGTTTATCAGTTTTGTATAAGATTTAACCTTTAACCACTCAACCACCTGGTGGGCTTTTTAAGCTGACCAAATGAGAGGGATTTTCAGCCAAAACAAATTAACCAGACAGTGTGTCAAGATTTCACTTCTGCGATCCAAATGTGGTACAAAACGGGATTACCTAAAATGTACATAGTTTATCGCCGTTTTGGCTACATTTGGTGTTCAATCTAATTAGTCAATTATCCCATATAAATTCGGAATTTTTATTGGCGACTGCTGAAATCGAAAAACAAGCCAAGTGACGTCACGTACAGAATACCATCGATTTTAAAATGAGAGACGGAGCATGTACCCTCAGCTTCATGTTATTTCTTCCAGTTGCTCGGTTTGAATATCTGTCATGTGGTTGTGTAAAATCATGAATCCTAAATTATTGATTGGTTGAAGTGATTATCCACCATGATCAAAAATACCAATCTTCGCTTCCATAGCCAATCGGCTGAGTCGATTTGTGATTTATCCTTCAGAGATCTTACGACAGCGACTTCGCCCATATAATCCGTCTATTTCATTAGAAGGTCGGTGCAGAATACGTACAGGAAACACGTATCGCCGCAAAAACACTACCGCCATCTATTTTGGGCTTGATAGAAAATGTCTCTCACAAGCAAATTCCATATTCTTTAAAGTAATTACATTTTGTGTCTTAATTCGTCTCTGGTCATAAATATTATTTTGTTTTAATCCTGATCATCGAATTTTGCTGCATGAGTTTTTTTAGACACTGTCATGTACTGCAATTTGGATTTCGAATAATATTATACATTTTCAGATCCTGCTTCTGGCTCTTCCGTGGATTGGGCCTATGAAAAGGCTCACGTGAAATACAGTTTCGCTGTCGAACTACGAGATACAGGAAGACAAGGATTCTTACTATCCAACTCTCAGATCATTCCGAACGCCGAAGAGAACTTTGCTGGTATCAAAGCCGTCGCAGATATCATCAGAAACGAAGTGTTCTAGTTCTGAAAAATCAAGAAAATTTATTTATTTATTTATTTATTTGTAGGTGGACACCTAAAAGATAATAGAACGAAGTACTCAGTACAAAATATTCTCGGTTTCTGATTCTTCAAAATTTGCTTTTCGATGTATTTCAATCTGAATAAAGTGATGCTGTTTTTTATTAAAAGATGAAATGTTGCCAAGTAGTTCTTAAATAAAAGGTAGTAAAACTTATTAAATAGTTATTTCTTGTATTAATCCCTTGTCATTTTCGATTCTTCAAAAATTTCTAATTTATAAAATAAGAAATATTCGCAATAATTAAATAAAAGTTTCTTCTGAAACAGAGGCCTGCTTTTGTTTCTATAAAAGTCATCTTATGTTATTAGATTTTACTAGAAGCATTTTTTGTCAAGCTACATATTTGTGGCAGTAGTGTTTCTGTGGCGATACGTGTTTCCTGAATGTAACATCAGTTGACTTGTTTTTCGAATGATTCCAGTCCGTCGCCAATAAAAATACCAAAGAATAAATTCAGAATTGATATATGATGTCGCCAATAAAAATTCCAAAGAATGAATTCAGAATTGATATATGTTAGTTGATAGGTCAACACAAATTAAATTAACCCCAAACGTTGACAAAATGGAGATGAAGTACATTTTAAGGTACTTACAATATGTATCATGTGAAAGCGGTTGGACAGCTGAACTAAAATCTTTGCAGACCGTCTGGTTTGTTTTCACTGAAAGTCCCTCTCGTGAAACAGTTGCCTCTTATATTTATTAAATTCTTCGAAAAAGTCTCAGCATAGTCGACGGGTCGAAACAGGAAGAACGAGAGATGTTCTGTTTAAGAACATTTCCGTTATCAACTGTCCGCGCCTACATAATAATTACATCGGAATTGCAAACCTTACTCTCAGCGGAACTTACTTTTGACTTAGTAAGGGGAATATTGCTTGAAGAAAATTAGATAAACATTGTTGTTTGAGTTCATAATCCACATTTCAACCGAAATCCAGTGAATTCAACTAAACTGACATAGGTTAGAACAAAACCAAATTTCGGTGCTACGGCCTCGTGGAACGCTTATAAAAGAATTGCACTTGTTTGAAAAATAAAATGCAAGCTCCTGCTGTTCATACTACCAAACCAGGCCATACACTGGAGCAGCATGCGATTAAACATACGGCATGCCGTATGTTTAGTTTCTGTGCAGAAAATTATGTCAGTACTCATGCACATTCCAGCCAATTTAGTGTCGCATGACTGATGGATTAATGTGGGCTTACCTAAGAGGGATGTGTAATAGACAAGGAAATCTGAAAAAATTTAATCTTTTACTTGCAATAGTTAATCATTCAGATGAATTTTAGGTTAGAAATAATTTTTCGATTACAAAACCGGTATCTCTTGATCTGTCCAATAGGGCTCAAATATGGCCTGTTTTGTATAAAGGTTTAACTCATAATTTATCACATAACCCCGCCGGAAGCTTTTTGTTTTCAATCCTCCAACTTCACCTTGAGTTTTGAAAAAAAAAACGATTTCTATTGTTTTCTAAAAAGTATATGTTGAATGTACACTTTTTGTCTTTGTTTGATAAGTTTCATGTTGAGACACGCGGGCGTTCATTTTGAAGAAACATTACATATAAATACTACAGGTAAGAGACTAAAGTTTTCCTGATTTCCTTACACATCATTGCGAAATAAAAAAAATCATATTTAAAGAAAATCTAAACATGTCGGACTGTGTCGATTTGGCAGAATGACCCTCCAAAAAAATTAATTGTCTTATTCAAATCAGAAATTTGTAAGAAAATTTTAGAAAACAAAATGTTCGTTTAGCTATGAATAGAACATTTATAAAAGGAGGCATAATATCTATGTAAGCCCACAATCCAGGCATCCCCGTTTGAAAAAACTGAAACAAGAAAACATGCTAAAAATAATGTTTGATTTTGACGTAAATCTTAGCGAGCATCTTTTTCGATTTCTAATTTGTTCTGTAATTTTCTTCGATCTTTCGCCCGCCCTATTGTTGTTCTGTCAAAGCATTGTTTATCCTCACTGAGGAAAGTAATTCAACATCATTTACGCCTTATTAAAGGATTCCAATATTAACAAGGAAAATAATTTTATAGGTATAACTAGCTGAATTACCCGGCGTTGCTCGGGTTGAAATGGTTAAATGTTGCTTGAAAAGTGAATTAGAATAAGCACTTTTCTTTCACAGAAAAATGCAATCATTTAAGTTGTACGGAAAATACGTTTTAACTTTTTCATAGCTTTTACGATATACTTCGGACGCAAATATATAATTTAATTCCTGAATATATTGCAATATGTAAAAGATTAAGACATAAAGACAAACAGAAACGAAATTCCGACGAAAAAATGCAGAATTCTAAAAACCGAAAGATGCGCAAAGTACAGTTTCAACTGTTTCTGTTTAAATACTCTCGCAATCAAGTCGTGGCGCTCACTGGGTAATTGACCATTGGTAAGAACCTCTTTGATCTCCGTCCAAGTCGGATTGCAGGTGAAGGTGATAAATAAGTCTGGTCTCCCGTACGTCCTCACGTACGTCATAGTATCTTGCGTGTATTCGTGCATGTGTCTGGGACTGCCTGTAAATGAAGCTGGTAGTACGACTAAGGCACCGAGGTTTTCAACGTTCCCGTCATTTGACACAGCATCTCAGGTGAATATATCAACTTTCAGTTTACGTTGATTTAGACGATTTAGATGATTGAGGTAATGTTTGATTTAAATGATTGAGGTAAAGGAGACGCTCACTCTCGACTTTTGCGTACATATCGACGATGAACTGATGAAACAATTGCCTGCAGTTCAATACGTGGTTCTGCTCAGTATCTCGAACCATTAATCTGTAACGCATAGAAATCCATCGCTGAAACTTTCTTGCTGGTTGTTTCACCTGCTCTTGGGTTGATCTGCCTCAGATTAAAATGATATCCATCTTCACCATGGGGGAATATCACTGGGTACTGCAGAGCATCATAAGATCGATGTGTTTCCGAAATACACTGCTATGATTCACCTCGTCGTTGAATAACGATATCCCGTTGATGAAACTCATCTCCTGATATAACCACCGCGACTTCATCTGCTTGAGGAGAGCGAAAGCGCCGCTCGCGTTCGCCTGCTGGTCCTCGGTCTGCTCTTATGACTACTTTATATTCATCTGTTGGCACACGTTCCAATGCTGTTTCAAACGTTTTAATAAGATTATTGTGCTCATGAAACATCCTCTGCAAGTTTAACACAATCTGACGTCTTGTTCCCGAGATGTAGGCGCACATCTGATCATCTTTCATTTGTTCGTTTTGAATAAAATATAGTTGTAGAAATTTTGGTGGTTGATCTGGCAGCGGAAGCAACGATCCCGCTCTATGGTAAATCTGCCCTTGCACCTTGAATGTCGACAGAAATCCGGGCTGTCCAACAACTGATGTGGCGCCGAATGATGTCATTTGGAAACATGAGTTGTATTTTCTGATGTTACTAAGAAAATGCTTCGATTCTGACGTATCTCCTGATGTGTAAGTCAAAAGTTCTTGTGCTGGTGGTTCCAGTTGGCAGAGTTTAACTTTTCCATTTTTACAGCAAATACCAGTAGACTGATTTAAACTTTTTGGCTTGACAATAACTACAAACCATTTCCATTTTCTCGATGGTAACACTTGAATGCAGAGAGTAGTCTTTATGTGAATCGTAGTGGAATTCTAGCAATGCTAAGCTAAAATGGTGCGCAGTCCGTGATCGTTTGGCTCTATCTCTCTTATCTTGTAGTCGGGCCTCACGCTGCTGTGCCGTCTCTGTTGCTCTAGATGTAGTAGCTCTCTCGCAATCGCAAGTCTTCTATTCCTCTCCTCGGAAGTTTCTTGACTACGCTTATCTTTCATCATCTTAGCCGTTGACTGCACTTGGCCGATCGCCTTCCGCTTCCTTGGAGGCATTGCTACAGCAAAGAAATCGAAAAGAATACAAAGAAATGCTATTCCATAAAATAAGCAAAAGGCACACTCTCACTGAGCAATGAAATCTATTATAGAATACAATAAAAAGCTAAAATTAACGAAAAAAAAACGAATATAAAATTATGTAGTACTTACATCCGTTTAGAAATATAAATCCAAAATGTACACTATCACTGTCGAATAAAGTAGGAAACACTTATACAATCAGCGAAATAAAACTGCCAGATTCACTGAAAGATGATAAACTGGAAGACTTTCCTTTAAATACGACCAGCTAAGAATCGAGTGGGTGCTGGAATTCCTTGGAGGCATTGCTACCGCTTCCACTATGATTCCAAGGAAGTTTTCGTTTCCCCAACTTTTTAGAAAGTTCTACAAAGTTTTATAAAAAAGTAAACATTAATTCTGGTGCTGCCAGATACCGAATAGCAAAATTACGCTTTTATGATCAATGAGTTTTTCGTTTGTGCTTTTCGGAATAACGGTGCTTGGGTTAGAAATAAATGTAATCGGTGTAGACAAATTAAACTGAATAGATAAAATTTTTTCAAAAAGCAGAAGGTCGATTTTACAGAATTTTTCAGAAAGAAAATCACTGCTTTCAACGGAGGATTCACATGTATCTATTCCGGACATTTTAAAATAAGTTACACGCCTTACCTAAAAAGCTTGTGAAACAGAATTCTACAAATCGTTACGTATTCAATAAATTATTTAAGGAAAGTTGGTCGAAATATACACCAACTTTCCTTGAAAATAATCCTTGAACTCCTGAAAACCTTTCCTTGAATTTCCTTGCAAACATAAATATTTTAAAATATTCTTTCCCCCTTCATCAATAAAATATCTATAATTTATTTACATGATGGGAAGAACTAAAATGTCAGTTCAAACATAAATACTGTAATTTAATTTGTTTCGGAAAAAATTGTTTTTCGATCAACAGTGGTAAAGCAACCATCGCTGCATAAAGCAATCAATCTATACTCAATGTTATTTCTATTGCGATTTCGAATAGTTTTTAGCCCCCCCAGGGCCAATAGAACGGGGGTTAAGAGTTAGCCTATGCTGACCGCAGTGTTCTAAAGTATAAGTGTACCAAATTTGGTGTGGATTGGTCAAACGGTGTAGATTTGTATAGAAAATATACATATATACATACACACATCCTATTTTATATAGATAGATAGAAGAATAACAACAGAAAAGATTTCTATTGAATCTCTCTTTGTGTCTCCACTGTTCGATTCAAATGCTTGAAATTAAAAGGAACGAACATGTACATAATCGTTTTAGAGAGACGTTCTTTGAAAAATTATAAGCGATGTTCTAATGATACATTTCATTTTGCTGACGTATAACTGTTTGGTGCTCTAGATATGGAGATTATTTCACCTCACTTGCTGTAATCTTGCATAAAAATCAAAATAATACAGAAAAACGTGACAAATTCAGTCTGGAGTGGAATTCGTTACTTGTGACAGATTAAATGTGACAAATTCAATCTGGAGTGGAATTCGTTACTTCAGAGTGCGCGTTACAAGGATTCGTGTTATTTGGGAGCGAATTTGTTTTACATAGGGGATTTTGAAACTAAGGATCCTAATTAATTTGTTAGCAACCCATAGACCTTAAAAATAATGACAACGGTATCTCGGTTGGTAGAGTTGCGGATTAGAAAACAAAGGGGTGCGCGTCAATTCGATCCAACCAAAGATCGTCATGTACGTAGGAGCTAGTGCACGTTAAATCTATCGCGGTCTCAAATGTCCTCACTTTGGCGGGGTGTGGAAGTTGGGAGAGTGGGGTACCATCTCGGGTTTTGGCCTTGTCATCTGACAGTTGTTTAAAATTACGAGATATCCTCGGATCTTTCCTTTCGTAGTTGCCAATAGCCTGTGTGTGCGACGTGAATTTAACAACTAACCTTTAAACTAATATTGTTAACTATAGTTATATATACAGTCGGTCCAAAAAATATATAATCACCGGTACCCTCTCGATTTTTTACAGAATCGATTTTTATTCACTCGAATAAAACTCGATTCTCTTTTTAGAATGGCGCATTCCAACATTGGTGAGAGGTTCGATTTGGAAAAAATCTTTTTTGGGGGAAATTGAAAAATATTATTCAATTTTTTTCCGTTTGTATGGATCGGTATTAACGTCACGCTGGAGCAACACAACGGGCTATTGGTGACGGTCCGGGATCAATCCCCAAAGGGAAAGATCCGAGGACAACACCACGTAATTTTGAACCACGGTCAGATGACGACACCTGAGCTGGCCTCTCCAAACTTGCACACCACATGGTGAAGACATTTGAGGTCACAACAGATTTAAAACCACGAAGGTGTTTGATCCACGGTCAGATGACGACACGAGACAACACCTGAGCTGACACCTCCAAACTTGCACACCAACGTGAAGACATTTGAGACCACAACAGATTTAAAACCACGGTTCGGAGAGACAACACCTTCTCCAAACTTCATGGTGAATTAATTTATTATTTTTTTTCCAAGTTTTCATTTGACACCACCAACGTTTGTCCAGTGAGTAACCAAAAAAAAACTCTCACGAACCATCTCGTCTCCTTCGAGACGAGATGGTTCGTGAGAGTTTTTTAAACTTCATGGTGAATTAATTTATTTTTTTTCCAAGTTTTCATTTGACACCACCAACGTTGGTCCAGTGAGTAACCAAAAAAAACTCTCACGAACCATCTCGTCTCCTTCGAGACGAGATGGTTCGTGAGAGGTTTTTTTTATTATTAAAACAACGTTTACAGGAAGAACGAATATTTATTTACAACAAATTTTTACAGATATTTACAGGGTCCTTCTAATATTCAGATAACGTGTAAAAGTCTAGGGAGGATTCTTGATTCATCACGCTCAAGTCCATCGTTTCTGGGGCCAGAAACGATCGACTCAAGTCCATGGGGACTTGGTCCTCCACATGTGAATTTCCGATAAAAAGTCGTTCCACGATGCTTTGGTGTGCTGATGGCGGCGTCGATCCATCGGAAAACGTCTGGAGAAAGAGACAATTGGCTGGTTCACGAGCCGTGACGTGAGAATTGTCCCACGGTGAACGTGAGGCGACCTTTTGGACAGTTGGCACGGCGGAGAATTCACGAAAGACGTGCGTGGCTTGCTGAGTGACGAAGACGGGTGGTGTAGTAGGTTGTTCCACAGGCATGGAGAGGAGCGGCACTCGCTGATGGACGACGACGGGTAGTGCAGAAGGAGGAGACGACGCTGCGACAACGGGCATGGAGGGGAACAGCACTAGCTGATCGACGACGGGTCCAGGCACGGAAGGCTGGACGACAGACGTGGAGGGGAACGGCACTTGCTGAGTGACGACGACGGGTCCAGGCACGGAAGGCTGGACGACGGCGGGTGACGAAGTCATCGGGTCGAGCAACTGGATTTGAGTACCCAACCGCGCGGCCGTTCCGCTCGTCACCACGTCCACGGTAAAAGCTGAAGGTTGAACCGTCACTATCAGATAGGTGACGTGAGGTCGCACCGAGTAGACCTCGTGCGGTTCCATCACGTGCATTCTGTAATGGAACTGGTCGGTGGAACGGAATGCCCGTTCGCGGAGCATCGGGCGACCCAATTCATCCCCCTCGAGACTGTAGAACAGGATGGGTGCGTGGGACGTTTGGTACACGTGGTAGGTACCCTCGGCCACCGTCCGCTGTCCGAACGTGAAAAACTTTTTCACGAAATAACTGTTTTTGTGGACGAACGCGGTGCGAACGTCCGTGTTGGATTTCGTGCGCATGGAAAGCGAGAGTCGGCCTTCCACCTTTTCCCAAGCCACGTTCCTGGGTTCTTGAATGCTTTTCTGGGCTCGCTCCACGGTGTAAACGAAGTTGGCCGTCAGTTTCTCGTCAAAGTTTTGACGTAGAGTCCAAGAGATGAGATGTTTGTAGACGTTGGCCACGCAACACGCTATCTTTCCGCGTGCGACGTAATCCATCCACATGCGCTTGCTGCCAGCCATGCAAAGAGGCAAGACGGTGTCGGAGACGATCAACGGGAAGGCATCCAGCTTTTCCTCCATGATGATGATCAGTCGAGAGAGCAATGGGTAGCTGTGTCGCGATGCAGCAGTTTATATAGCAACACTCAAACCGGAAACGGCGCTATTTTTAGCGTCGCACTTCCGTCAACAGGAAGCGGGTGATGATAAGGATTTCTCCACACTCAAATCCAAAGCGTCGTCGACGCTACTGTTGTTGAACCACCATTCGTCGATGGGATCAAACAGTTCTCGCAACTGATCTTCCGTCAAATCCGGCTTCTCTGCAAAACAGTCCTGGTTTAAATCAAAGACCAACTCCTCACGCTCTTTGGGTGGCGGCGGTTCCAACTCTCGGAGACTGGAAACTTTCTCTGGAGTCTCGAAGGGGTCGTCGATCAAACTTTTACTCGACGAGGGATCCTGAAATCAGAAACGCTTCTCGTTCTGACGAGCCGTTTCGCTCGACACCACGCCAAGCGAAAACAGAGTCTGTTGCACGGTCATGACGACGTACAGCGTGTCCTCGTCGACCCGGTAAGTCTCGTGGGGTTGCAAAACAAACCTCTCGTAGAGAAACTGGTCTTGCCAGCGAAAGACCCGTTCGCCGACAGCAGGATCCGCTTTGGATCCCACCGATTTGTTCGGCAGGCGATAGAAAAGCATCGGGGCGTCGGACGTCTGGTACACGTGGCAGGTCCCTCGTTCGACTCGTCGTTGGCCAAACGTAAAGAAGGCATTGACCAAATACACGTCGGGGTCCAACAGATAGCAAGTCCTGACGTCCGTATTGCGGTTCATCTTCACCGTCGGCTTTGACAAGCGACGGTGAACCTTTTCCCACTTGACGATGTTGGGTCTAAACGGATTCAGCTTCTTGGCTCCCATGGCGTTGTAGAGATAATTTTGCATTCGCTTCGCGTCGAAGGAGGTCACTCGCCACGAGACGCGGTTAAAAGAAGGACTCTGACTCGTCACCAAACAGCTGACCTTGCCGATGCAGACGAGCCTCTCGAAGGCACATTTGGAGCGTGGGACAAGGAGGGATCGCAGGGCACTGGAAACGGTCGAAGGAAAGCAATCGTGCTTCTGGTCCATGGCGACGGAGAAGTGCAGTGTTCTCGTCGAAATTAAGGTTTGGCAAGTCCTTCACGATGCGAGCTCTTATACTTATATATATATAAAAAAAAAATTTTTTCAGACAAAGATGAAAAGTTAAAACTGCATTAGTGGTTTGAGCGTTCCATCTTAATATAGATGTAACCGATACTTCCCCATACAATGTGGACTCTGCTCGGCGGGGGTCCTTCCCCATTAAACTCCACGGTCAATGGTCCCCCTTTAGCATATCTCCTCGGATCCACCAACGGCTCTTTCTTTATTTCCATTTGTCCACCCAAGGGTTCTTCTCCACTGGCCTTTCCCGCCTCCACATCCAAGGTAGGTTCCTCATTCCTTCTCGACGCTCCTTCCTCGTCCATCTCTTCCATTTGCACTTCGCCAGCATCCTCTTCTGGTTCCGCTAAAATCTGGTCAGGTGGACTGTGCTCCATTTCTCCAAATAACGCATTCCTCGTCTGCTCGGACATGTCCTGCACGGTCCTGTGATCCCCATTCATTCGTCGTGCCGTTTCCAAAACGTATCGCGTAAACCCGTCAATCCATTCGTTCAGACTGCACGAGTCCCGATCACCACGCACCATTTGGAGGAGAGGACCTCTACGATGACTCGTCGAAAAGTCAAACGGTTCACGTCGAACGAAGCCTTCTTCAAACAGCATCATGCGGAGTCGTTCGGCGAGCACAGTTCCACCCCTAGGAGAAGAGCGAATCGTGTCGAACATTTCTTGGGTCGTGAGGATACGAGTCGACATGGACCCTCGAAAACGAGGCGGCGTGACCTCCGAGACGTAACGCCGTGGACAGTTCCTGTAGTGGGCAGTGGACTTGTAACCTAGTAACGTGTGGACGTTGGACGTTCTCCAGTACACCTGACCGTCGAGGATGCCGATGCAGCACGATAGGTTGACAGTGATGGCTTCGTAAACGCGGAATTGCACGTGAAACCACATCCTTCGCAAAGAAAATCTACGAGAGCAGGGAAAGTTTGGAGAAGTCTCTGTTGCAGCGTTGAAAACATTAAAGTCTGGAGTATCGGTGCATCGGTCTTTATACTATTAACCATGGAAAAAAAATTTTTTTTTTCATGGTAAATACTGCTACTATTTCTTACTACACCCAATTTCTTGAATTAGGTGATTCAGAGAAAATTTCATTTGAATAATCGATGTTTCCAAAATAGCCTTTTCTCGTAACATGGTTCTCATTAACGATGGGTCACTTTCCATTCTGGTTAAAATATCAATAGTGATTAACATATGGTTTGAAACGATATGTAAATTCGTAAGCTCTTGTGTCAGCATTGGTATACGATCCATCTTTGCTCAAGACGTATTACACAGTACCAACTAATAAGTCTTTATTGCAAGCTCCACTTTGGCTGCACGTGGTGAGGAGGAAAGCAGCCTATTAAGTTCTTTCGGAACCTCCCCAATGTTTTGAACTCTTATATTAAAAAAAAAAATTGTGTGTGTGTGTGTAAGAGACCATGGTCAACACCACCTAATAAAATTTTCTAGACCTCGCCCCGTGTGTCTGCACACTTTTCTAACGTTGTAGATACGTGGCCATCTCCGACACCGTCCCTGCAAAGAATATTTCGACCGTTCCCGTCCACTCGATTTTGATGTCTTCTCTCGCCTCGTGAGGTTGCGTCGGCCTTACCGTTCTGAATTTCATCGTCGTTTATTCCGAGTCTGGAGTAGGTCCAATCCGTACTCTAGCCTATTTTCAAAAACACCGGATATCCGCCGTCCGAAAATAGACTTCCTGCGGAAACTGCACCCATATCCTGTTGATCGCTCCTATATCCTGTCGTCCTGCTATAAAACGAGCATCCCGACAGCGCATCCTCATACCCGAATTCTTTGGACTCTCGATATCTTCGTCATGAATTGTTCCATTTGCCACCAACTCTTGTGCTTCGGGCAGAGATGTGCCGCTGTTGGGGATTTTTTCGTCACTCGATCCTGCTTTTGCCGCGATTGCAACGTCCTCCTCCGCTGCGGTCACAGTTTTCACGTGGACTGTCTCCAAGGTCCCATCATGGCTCAGGGGCAGACTCTGCCGGGGAACCAACACTTGGATCCCACCCTCAAGTGCTGCCTAGTATGCGACAAGACCCTCACGCACACTGATTTATTTCACGCGCTGAGGGTGCACAACTACTTGCGCCTCGCTCCCATGCCCAAAGAACTCGGGCAGGAGGGGGTGTTGACCGAGGAGGTCTGGCATTGCGACGGTTAGTCTAACCGTCGCAATTCCCTCTCGTCCCCACAAAAGAGAGGGAGTGAAAAAATGGGAGAGTCGAGCGTTATTCGTTCGGAGGAACGAAAAACGCTCGACTCTCCCATTTTTTTGCGCCACTCGGCCTGCCAATCTTGAAGCTTCCATTTCCAAACAAAACTTTGCGCATCGCTCGCCAACCGTTGATCGATCCATGGGGTGGGGGAATCACCGGATATCCGTTGTCCGAAAATAGCCTTCCTGCGGAAACTGCACCCATGTCCTGCTGATAGCTTTCCGCATCATTCCCATAAAAGCAGGATCTCTCTGTCGACTGTCATCGTCATGAATTGCTCCATGTGCGTCGACTTGCTGTGCTTCGGGCAGAGGTGTCTGTCAGACTTTGCCATCGATAGAGCGGTATTATGCAGAAAATGCTCGGTCATGCTATCCTGTGGACACGCTTTCCACAAATCCTGCATCCCTACTTCTGCTGTAGACAATTGGGTACAGCAGTTTCCTCTTGCTATTAGAGAGGGGTGGAAAAATGGGAGATTCGAGTATTTCGTTCGGAGGAACGAAACACTCGAATCTCCCATTTTTTTGCGCCACTCGACATGCCAATCTCGGATCGTCCAAACCAATCAAAACTTTGGAAAGCTGGAGGTACCGTGGGTCCACGATCCCATTGGGGTGGGTCGACAAAACGAGACGGTGAGAGGGGGAGGTGATGACGGTTTCTCCCGGCCGCCGCTCGAATCTCAGTCGAAACACTTCCGCTCCCCAATCGCAAAGCTTCCACGTGTGCAGTTGCATTTTTTGCGTCAAAGCGTCCACCTTGACGTTCAGCTTTTCATTCTCCACCGTCAAAGCATCCACCCGTCTCTCCACTTTATCGATTCGAGCGTTCCAAGCTTGTTCGAACCTCCCGAAATCGGCTCGTTCAGCAGCCATTCCAAGTCTACTCACTTCCTCAGGATCCTCGGAGCACCTCAACCAACCTAGGGGCATGATGGAACTTTGTCTTTGGACTTGATGGAAATGGTGAAGGTCTTATACCCATGGAAAATTTTTTTTTTTAAGGATGGTTGATTTTTTTACTTTTATTTTGTATTTAGTTTAAAACCTAAACCTTAAACCTAAACCTAAGCCTTAAACCTAAGCCTTAAACCTAAGCCTTAAACCTAAACCTTAAACCTAAACCTTAAACTTAAACCTAAGCCTTAAACCTAGACCTTAAACCTAAACCTTAAAACTAAGCCTTAAACCTAAACCTTAACACTAAGCCTTAAACCTAAACCTTAAACCTAAACCTTAAAACTAAACCTTAAACCTAAACCTTAAACCTAAACCTTAAACCTAAACCTTAAACCTAAACCTTAAACCTAAATCTTAAACCTAATCGTGCACCACATACTCTTCCCATACACTCTTCAACACCCACTCGTAACACACCACAAGGATACTGACCTGTCGCACGGAATCCAAAAGGCCACGTACTATGAAACAAATTAGACTTACCCAATCGTCTTTATTCACTCCGCGTCGTCCGAGTCATCCCAGGGCGGCACTCGACAGTTTTCTTTGGCAACCCAGACGGCCAAAAGTCTCTGTGGGACGATTCCGTTTCCTCTGGGCGACGTTTGCTTTCTCCTCGTGAATCGAATCGGCGCGCACGATTTGCCTTGGAACTCGGAGCGACCCGTCCGAGTGAGTCTCCTCTGTCGTCGAATCCACGTCGCCAGTGACGCGATTCCCTCGACGAGAGTCCATTTTCAACTTTGATGGTGAAATGTATTCCCGTCGTCTTCCTCCAGAGTCCATTTTCAACTTTGATGGTGAAATGTATTCCCGTCGTCTTCCTCCTGAGTCCATTTTCAACTTTGATGGTGAAAATGTATTCCCGTCGTCTTCCTTCAGAGTCCATTAAATCCATTCGCCTCGTCTTCCTCCAGAGGCTTGGTTCAATCTCATCATCCCCTTGGTCTTGAGTATCGTGTTCTTTGTCTTTAAAAAAATATCCATATTCCGCAAGGCACGAGTCTTGGTCTTTCAACGGGCATCTCAAACAAAAAAGTATACTTACCAAGGGTCCATCAGCACAGGCGTTCATCTTCACTTTCTCGTGTTCTTGGTCTTTAAAAATATCCATATTCCGCCAGGCACGAGTCTTGGTCTTGGGTCTCGTGTTCTTGGTCTTTAATATCCATATTCCGCCAAGCACGAGTCTTGGTCTTTCAACGGGCATCCAGACCCATGTGGCGCATCCATATATCCCGGTACACGGGGTCAATCCACATGGGTAAAGTAGTATCCATCTTCAGGACTCTGGAGTAAAGGGACAAGGACAATAAGCGAAAGCTTGCCCTCGTGAAAACGACTGGCCGGCACAGTCATTATCACGAGCCCCACAAACCACGACCTTCGGTACTAACCCTTACTAGCCCTACAAGTAGGGACACGTTTTTCGGGGTACGACCGGGATCACAGAGTGCAGGATGGCAAAGAAGGCACAGATAGAAATCATGCAATCACACGCAAAAGAAAGATAGCAGCTAGCCAAAGTGCATATTTACCAAGAGTCCGATGTTGTGTTGTGTGGTGAGCGTCGATGTTATATACCCTTCGGAGAAAAAAAAAATATATATATATATATATATATTATTATTTATTTTTTTTAGAATCCATCTCTCCACTTTACTATATTTGGAATTTAAAACATCCACCAAATTAGGCAGGTGAATGTCAGGAGGCCGAGCCCTATGCGTACATAGTTTTCGGGGATGTACATGTTGAAGGTCATATGAAAATCTAATTCAAAGGATTTTTCCATTATTTCAATGACGTACGAAGCAGTCTGGTTAGCCATCCTATTTCCAATTTCTTGTCGAATGGAATCCTCTTCAACAGCACAACGAAGAATCAACATCAATACAGCTAGAACGTAAGAGACCTTTTCCAGATTTCTGGTATCGACATTTGAAAATGTACTCTTGATGATTTGATTCCATTTAGAAATTGCTAACTGTTCATTTGACCAGTCGATTTGGGAAGCGTTGACTATCCGTTTAATAAAATTATCCAAAGAATCGTCAACAGGAGTGAGACTTCGAGGAGCAGGGATATTTTTAAAAACATCGACAATCTTTTCCACGGATTGTTCGTGCAAAGCCTTTTCCAAAGTCCTCCAAGCAGTTGTTCACCACGCAATTGAAACTTTCTGTAGATGTAAAAGTATCCATTGTAGAAAGATTTCCTCCTCTATCGTCAGACACTTGCATAGAAATCCAGTCGTCCCTGTGCTAAAGCACTGGGCCTGTTGAACGTTCACGGGAAGAGATGTGTAATGAACAGTGGAGACGTTACCTCTCATATATAATCTAAAAAAAAAAAAAAAATTTTTGTGATAGAAATAGACAGAGTCAAAGTCAATGACAAATCTTTTTATTGAAGCAATAATGCTTTCATACATTACAATTGCGAATTTGTAAATTTCTCCTTACTTCTAGTGTCGAATGGGGAGGATAGATACCTGGACCAGCTTTTGAAGTCCTCCCACCACCACTTTCCACCTGTGACACTCGCCGTCTTTGCAGTAGGTGCATCTCCCGACGTATCGGTCGTCCAGGAGTTTCTCTCTGACGTGTTGGAGAGGCGCAAAATCCTTTTGCAATTCTCTCCAGGCGGCTTGCGTCTCTTTGCCGACGACGTAGAGTCCTCCCATGCGAAACTCTTCCAAATCCTCGACGAGCTGATGCCCCCAGTCTTTGCATTCGTCTTCCGACACGCTCGTGAATCCGTTGGAGAGGGTGTAGGAATCTCCTCGAATGCATAAGATCAGCGCCACCTTGAGCTCATGGTCAAAGACTTGCCTGGTGCATCGTCGAGGCTCCCAGGGATCACTTTTCCAAGACTCTCTCGGCTTGTTGGAGGACTTGGAAGGAGCATGCTTATCCTCGCGCCTCGGATAGTAGTAGTGGTCCCGTCGTCGATCGTATGGTTCGATGGTATTCCGTCGATGGTCGACGTGTCGTCTCTGGCCCCCGTCGTCGATCAGAGATCTCGTCTTTCTCGGGTGGTCCCGGCGATCGTATCGTTCAACGGGATTCCGTCGATGCTTGCCGTGTCGTTTCGGGTCGCTTGGATGCAGAGGTGCTCGGTCAACCGCTGCTGCTGCAAGAGGCTCGTCGCTTGGATGCAGAGGTGCTCGGTCAACCGCTGCTGCTGCGAGAGGCTCGTCGCTTGGATGCAGAGGTGCTCGGTCAGCCGCTGCTGCTGCGAGAGGCTCGTCGCTTGGATGCAGAGGTGCTCGGTCAGCCGCTGCTGCTGCGAGAGGCTCGTCGCTTGGATGCAGAGGTGCTCGGTCAGCCGCTACTGCTGCGAGAGGCTCGTCGCTTGGATGCAGAGGTGCTCGGTCAGCCGCTACTGCTGCGAGAGGCTCGTCGCTTGGATGCAGAGGTGCTCGGTCAGCCGCTACTGCTGCGAGAGGCTCGTCGCTTGGATGCAGAGGTGCTCGGTCAGCCGCTACTGCTGCGAGAGGCTCGTCGCTTGGATGCAGAGGATCAAGAAACTCTTGGTTAGCAGCGAGAGGCTTCTCGTAGGGTGAATCGGATGGGGAATAAGGCATCGTCTCGTTCACATCGGGCTTGATTGTCTCCCAAACGTCTGGGACTAACAAATTTTCCATCGAATCTCGAACGTCCATGGCTCAGGAGTAGTAAGTTGTGGGATATGAACAGCAAGTCTGAAGAAGAGGACTCGTAGGTTAGATACTATATAGAAAGAAAGAAAGAAAGAAAGAAAATTTTTTTTAATAGAGATTGAAAACATTGTGCGAGGGCAAACGGCTCGCGTCATCGAAAAGATATTTTTGCAGTTCCACCGACTTTGCAGTTTTTCCAGGAGGACACCAGTTGGATCGTTGCGAGAGATCTGACTCTGAGTGCATGCACGCGGTGATTTCACCTATAGAATCTGTTCCTTCCAAGATTGGGGAGACCTAAAAAAATTGGGAGATTCGGGCTTTCCGTTCCTCCAAACGAAAAGCCCGAATCTCCCAATTTTTTTTGTTTCTTTCGAAAGGGAGCATCTATCCATCCGATCATCCGTTGGCACAGCGACACCTCGGGTCCCTCGAGGGGATTGCTCTAGGCGGGTGCCAGCGTTTGGGAATATCTATCGTACGCAGTTTGCCCCAGCTGCGGCAGCGTTGTACAGGAGGCGATGGTCGTCTCGCTGGCTGCACGTATGCATAGACGTAAGTACCCAAACGATCCCAGCTCGGGTCGTCGTGGTCCGGTATCTGGTAGTGTGACTTCTCGAGGGTCGCGGCACCCAGCGGTGATTCAGATGATTCCATGTGGATTTTGGTGAGCGTGCAAACTCTCTGTGGATGATTCAAGGGTGAAAGTGTTGAAAAGACGTTTTTCACCTCATTCCAAACTTCCTCGTCTGATAGTTCGTTAGCTTTGGACATCATTTCCACGGCGTCCGTTCGGGTCGACAGTCTGATGCGTCTCTGACGAGTGGTCTCATCATATATACGTCCGGCGGCATCCGGTGTGAGGCTATTTTGGGATGAGCGACGCTTCCTGTTGCCGGAAACGGTTATCTCAAGGCCATTTTTTGCGGATCACAGGATGTATGGATTTCTCCTCGTAATCCAAAGGGACGAGTGTGGCTTGAAGCGCTGCTGCTGAGACGTCTGGCATCCGTTTCCGAACTTTTATAAAAGTTCGGCTCGTCCAAGATTGGCAGAGGGAGGAGCCCAAAAAATGGGAGAGAGTCTGTAAAAAAACAGACTCTCTCCCATTTTTCGGGGGAATGTACATCCCTCATTCCAAGGGTGCGCGGCATATAGGGCAAGTCGGGTTGAACGCTTTCCAGGAATCGAGGCAATTGGAATGGAAAGCGTGTCGACAGCGGGTGGTTTTGCATTGCATCATTCGATCCAAGCAGATGGCACAGGGTCCTTCAAACATCTTCGGATCCCGTACATGCATTGCCTCCAGTATGAGAGTTCCTAGTTTACGCCAGTTCTCGACGGGAATATCGAGGGGTCCAGATCTCTCCCAGGCCCCGGCAGCTAGCTGGTAGACGAACGGAATGAGTAAATCGTACCATATGGTGCCCCAATACCAGCTCTTCCGAACGAGGGACTCCTTCTCCTCCAAAAAAGTCATTGGCCAAAATACGATATCGTTTACCACGGAGTTGGGGCCATCGGGAAACATCTCGTCCAGCATGACATAAGTAGCCATATTCCGATCCAATCCCACGTGCGGCGTCGTCTCCGGAGGTAGGGAAGAATGTAATCCAATGCTCGCATCGACGATGAAATGGGAAAACGCCACCCAATCCGAACATGATTTGGGCCGATAGGCTGCAATCGCTTGGTCTCTGTAGAAGTCTGCAGGAATCATTGTGCTGCTCACTCTCGAGTGTCGAGGGTTTATATAGGATTTCATGAGGCTATTTCGGAGGAGCGGCGCATCCTGTTGACGGAAACGCTTATCGCTGCTATCCCGTGTGAAGCTATTTTTTTCGGAAGGGGGGGATATCACAGGATGTACGGATTTCTCCTCCTCAACCGTCTACGTCTACCATTCCTGGCAAGGCATGGAGTGTCCTCGCACTCCCACGAACACGTGTGCACTACCTTGAAAAATCTCTCGAAAAGTATTTTATTTCGAGGCGAGGTGGTTTCCTTCACCAAAAAGTACGCGGCACGGTCCACGGTCCACTCGTCGCGAAACCCATAATAGGTTTTCAAATGTTGACGCAACTCTCTATCGATGGCTCGTTTCAAAGCCTTTGAAAACTCGTATCCATGCGTCGAAGACGACATTAACGCGTTGGCGACAGCGTTCCAATCTTTGCATCGTCGCCTTTCTCTCAAATCCCGAACAACGTCCTCGTCCAATTGGCCTCTGCACAACGGACAAGTCTTCCTCTCCTCGTTGATCCAGTTCGAGAGACACTCTGGGTGGAATCGGTGACCGCAAGGAATCGGCTCGCCTCCTTCTTCTTCTAGACAAATGGCACACGTGTCCATATATTTGGGATCCATCTCAAAAAAATCCTCCAACGGGACGAGTGTGGCTTGGCTTCGCAGCTCTCGAAGGTTCACTGGTGGACGATGCTAAAGACGGGGCCTGTCACGAGTACCGTGTCGATTTCCAACAGGTTCCACGGGTCGAGTCAATGATCTAGGTGGAGTGGAACACGGTAGCGTTGCGTCCACACCACTCGAAGATTCACTGGTAACGAGAAAAGTCGTCGCTCGAAACTTACGTCTGCTCATCCACAGGAAAAACGCGATTCAGAGAATAATATATATTGTGCCCAAGAGTTGGTGGCAAGAGGAATAATCCATGACTGAATCTGCGAGTCGAAAGAGTAACTGTGAGGTTCCTCTAGATGGATACTACTTTACCCATGTGGATTGACCCCGTGTACGGGGATACATGGATGCGCCACATGGGTCTGGATGCCCGTTGAAAGACCAAGACTCGTGCCTGGCGGAATATGGATATTTTTAAAGACCAAGAACACGAGAAAGTGAAGATGAACGCCTGTGCTGATGGACCCTTGGTAAGTATACTTTTTTTGTTTGAGATGCCCGTTGAAAGACCAAGACTCGTGCCTTGCGGAATATGGATATTTTTTTAAAGACAAAGAACACGAGACTCAAGACCAAGGGGATGATGAGATTGAACCAAGCCTCTGGAGGAAGACGAGACGAATGGATTCAATGGACTCTGGAGGAAGACGACGGGAATACATTTTCACCATCAAAGTTGAAAATGGACTCTGGAGGAAGACGACGGGAATACATTTCACCATCAAAGTTGAAAATGGACTCTGGAGGAAGACGAGGGGAATACATTTCACCATCAAAATTGAAAATGGACTCTCGTCGAGGGAATCGCGTCACTGGCGACGTGGATTCGACGACAGAGGAGACTCACTCGGACGGGTCGCTCCGAGTTCCAAGGCAAATCGTGCGCGTCGATTCGATTCACGAGGAGAAAGCAAACATCGCCCAGAGGAAACGGAATCGTCCCACAGAGACTTTTGGCCGTCTGGGTTGCCAAAGAAAACTGTCGAGTGCCGTCCTGGGATGACTCGGACGACGCGGAGTGAATAAAGACGATTGGGTAAGTCTAATTTGTTTCATAGTACGTGGCCTTTTGGATTCCGTGCGACAGGTCAGTATCCTTGTGGTGTGTTACGAGTGGGTGTTGAAGTGTGTATGGGAAGAGTATGTGTTGCATGATTAGGTTTAAGGTTTAGGTTTAAGGTTTAGGTTTAAGGTTTAGGTTTAAGGTTTAGGTTTAAGGTTTAGGTTTAAGGTTTAGGTTTAAGGTTTAGGTTTAAGGCTTAGGTTTAAGGCTTAGGTTTAGGTTTAAGGTTTAGGTTTAGGTTTTAAACTAAATACAAAATAAGTATATATATATATATATATATATATATATATATATAAATCAACCATCCTTAAAAAAAAAAAATTCCATGGGTATAAGACCTTCACCATTTCAATCAAGTCCAAAGACAAAGTTCCATCATGCCCCTAGGTTGGTTGGGGTGCTCCGAGGATCCTGAGGAAGTGAGTAGACTTGGAATGGCTGCTGAACGAGCCGATTTCGGGAGGTTCGAACAAGCTTGGAACGCTCGAATCGATAAAGTGGAGAGACGGGTGGATGCTTTGACGGTGGAGAATGAAAAGCTGAACGTCAAGGTGGACGCTTTGACGCAAAAAATGCAACTGCACACGTGGAAGCTTTGCGATTGGGGAGCGGAAGTGTTTCGACTGAGATTCGAGCGGCGGCCGGGAGAAACCGTCATCACCTCCCCCTCTCACCGTCTCGTTTTGTCGACCCACCCCAATGGGATCGTGGACCCACGGTACCTCCAGCTTTCAAAGTTTTGATTGGTTTGGACGATCCGAGATTGGCATGTCGAGTGGCGCAAAAAAATGGGAGATTCGAGTGTTTCGTTCCTCCGAACGAAAAACTCGAATCTCCCATTTTTCCACCCCTCTCTAATAGCAAGAGGAAACTGCTGTACCCAATTGTCTACAGCAGAAGTAGGGATGCAGGATTTGTGGAAAGCGTGTCCACAGGATAGCATGACCGAGCATTTTCTGCATAATACCGCTCTATCGATGGCAAAGTCTGACAGACACCTCTGCCCGAAGCACAGCAAGTCGACGCACATGGAGCAATTCATGACGATGACAGTCGACAGAGAGATCCTGCTTTTATGGGAATGATGCGGAAAGCTATCAGCAGGACATGGGTGCAGTTTCCGCAGGAAGGCTATTTTCGGACAACGGATATCCGGTGATTCCCCCACCCCATGGATCGATCAACGGTTGGCGAGCGATGCGCAAAGTTTTGTTTGGAAATGGAAGCTTCAAGATTGGCAGGCCGAGTGGCGCAAAAAAATGGGAGAGTCGAGCGTTTTTCGTTCCTCCGAACGAATAACGCTCGACTCTCCCATTTTTTCACTCCCTCTCTTTTGTGGGGACGAGAGGGAATTGCGACGGTTAGACTAACCGTCGCAATGCCAGACCTCCTCGGTCAACACCCCCTCCTGCCCGAGTTCTTTGGGCATGGGAGCGAGGCGCAAGTAGTTGTGCACCCTCAGCGCGTGAAATAAATCAGTGTGCGTGAGGGTCTTGTCGCATACTAGGCAGCACTTGAGGGTGGGATCCAAGTGTTGGTTCCCCGGCAGAGTCTGCCCCTGAGCCATGATGGGACCTTAGAGACAATCCACGTGAAAACTGTGACCGCAGCGGAGGAGGACGTTGCAGTCGCGGCAAAAGCAGGATCGAGTGACGAAAAAATCCCCAACAGCGGCACATCTCTGCCCGAAGCACAAGAGTTGGTGGCAAATGGAACAATTCATGACGAAGATATCGAGAGTCCAAAGAATTCGGGTATGAGGATGCGCTGTCGGGATGCTCGTTTTATAGCAGGACGACAGGATATAGGAGCGATCAACAGGATATGGGTGCAGTTTCCGCAGGAAGTCTATTTTCGGACGGCGGATATCCGGTGTTTTTGAAAATAGGCTAGAGTACGGATTGGACCTTCTCCAGACTCGGAATAAACGACGATGAAATTCAGAACGGTAAGGCCGACGCAACCTCACGAGGCGAGAGAAGACATCAAAATCGAGTGGACGGGAACGGTCGAAATATTCTTTGCAGGGACGGTGTCGGAGATGGCCACGTATCTACAACGTTAGAAAAGTGTGCAGACACACGGGGCGAGGTCTAGAAAATTTTATTAGGTGGTGTTGACCATGGTCTCTTACACACACACACACACACACAATTTTTTTTTTAATATAAGAGTTCAAAACATTGGGGAGTTTCCGAAAGAACTTAATAGGCTGCTTTCCTCCTCACCACGTGCAGCCAAAGTGGAGCTTGCAATAAAGACTTATTAGTTGGTACTGTGTAATACGTCTTGAGCAAAGATGGATCGTATACCAATGCTGACACAAGAGCTTACGAATTTACATATCGTTTCAAACCATATGTTAATCACTATTGATATTTTAACCAGAATGGAAAGTGACCCATCGTTAATGAGAACCATGTTACGAGAAAAGGCTATTTTGGAAACATCGATTATTCAAATGAAATTTTCTCTGAATCACCTAATTCAAGAAATTGAGTGTACTAAGAAATAGTATAGCAGTATTTACCATGAAAAAAAATTTTTTTTTCCATGGTTAATAGTATAAAGACCGATGCACCGATACTCCAGACTTTAATGTTTTCAACGCTGCAACAGAGACTTCTCCAAACTTTCCCTGCTCTCGTAGATTTTCTTTGCGAAGGATGTGGTTTCACGTGCAATTCCGCGTTTACGAAGCCATCACTGTCACCCTATCGTGTTGCATCGGCATCCTCGACGGTCAGGTGTACTGGAGAACGTCCAACGTCCACACGTTACTAGGTTACAAGTCCACTGCCCACTACAGGAACTGTCCACGGCGTTACGTCTCGGAGGTCACGCCGCCTCGTTTTCGAGGGTCCATGTCGACTCGTATCCTCACGACCCAAGAAATGTTCGACACGATTCGCTCTTCTCCTAGGGGTGGAACTGTGCTCGCCGAACGACTCCGCATGATGCTGTTTGAAGAAGGCTTCGTTCGACGTGAACCGTTTGACTTTTCGACGAGTCATCGTAGAGGTCCTCTCCTCCAAATGGTGCGTGGTGATCGGGACTCGTGCAGTCTGAACGAATGGATTGACGGGTTTACGCGATACGTTTTGGAAACGGCACGACGAATGAATGGGGATCACAGGACCGTGCAGGACATGTCCGAGCAGACGAGGAATGCGTTATTTGGAGAAATGGAGCACAGTCCACCTGACCAGATTTTAGCGGAACCAGAAGAGGATGCTGGCGAAGTGCAAATGGAAGAGATGGACGAGGAAGGAGCGTCGAGAAGGAATGAGGAACCTACCTTGGATGTGGAGGCGGGAAAGGCCAGTGGAGAAGAACCCTTGGGTGGACAAATGGAAATAAAGAAAGAGCCGTTGGTGGATCCGAGGAGATATGCTAAAGGGGGACCATTGACCGTGGAGTTTAATGGGGAAGGACCCCCGCCGAGCAGAGTCCACATTGTATGGGGAAGTATCGGTTACATCTATATTAAGATGGAACGCTCAAACCACTAATGCAGTTTTAACTTTTCATCTTTGTCTGAAAAAAAAAAAATTTTATATATATATAAGTATAAGAGCTCGCATCGTGAAGGACTTGCCAAATCTTAATTTCGACGAGAACACTGCACTTCTCCGTCGCCATGGACCAGAAGCACGATTGCTTTCCTTCGACCGTTTCCAGTGCCCTGCGATCCCTCCTTGTCCCACGCTCCAAATGTGCCTTCGAGAGGCTCGTCTGCATCGGCAAGGTCAGCTGTTTGGTGACGAGTCAGAGTCCTTCTTTTAACCGCGTCTCGTGGCGAGTGACCTCCTTCGACGCGAAGCGAATGCAAAATTATCTCTACAACGCCATGGGAGCCAAGAAGCTGAATCCGTTTAGACCCAACATCGTCAAGTGGGAAAAGGTTCACCGTCGCTTGTCAAAGCCGACGGTGAAGATGAACCGCAATACGGACGTGAGGACTTGCTATCTGTTGGACCCCGACGTGTATTTGGTCAATGCCTTCTTTACGTTTGGCCAACGACGAGTCGAACGAGGGACCTGCCACGTGTACCAGACGTCCGACGCCCCGATGCTTTTCTATCGCCTGCCGAACAAATCGGTGGGATCCAAAGCGGATCCTGCTGTCGGCGAACGGGTCTTTCGCTGGCAAGACCAGTTTCTCTACGAGAGGTTTGTTTTGCAACCCCACGAGACTTACCGGGTCGACGAGGACACGCTGTACGTCGTCATGACCGTGCAACAGACTCTGTTTTCGCTTGGCGTGGTGTCGAGCGAAACGGCTCGTCAGAACGAGAAGCGTTTCTGATTTCAGGATCCCTCGTCGAGTAAAAGTTTGATCGACGACCCCTTCGAGACTCCAGAGAAAGTTTCCAGTCTCCGAGAGTTGGAACCGCCGCCACCCAAAGAGCGTGAGGAGTTGGTCTTTGATTTAAACCAGGACTGTTTTGCAGAGAAGCCGGATTTGACGGAAGATCAGTTGCGAGAACTGTTTGATCCCATCGACGAATGGTGGTTCAACAACAGTAGCGTCGACGACGCTTTGGATTTGAGTGTGGAGAAATCCTTATCATCACCCGCTTCCTGTTGACGGAAGTGCGACGCTAAAAATAGCGCCGTTTCCGGTTTGAGTGTTGCTATATAAACTGCTGCATCGCGACACAGCTACCCATTGCTCTCTCGACTGATCATCATCATGGAGGAAAAGCTGGATGCCTTCCCGTTGATCGTCTCCGACACCGTCTTGCCTCTTTGCATGGCTGGCAGCAAGCGCATGTGGATGGATTACGTCGCACGCGGAAAGATAGCGTGTTGCGTGGCCAACGTCTACAAACATCTCATCTCTTGGACTCTACGTCAAAACTTTGACGAGAAACTGACGGCCAACTTCGTTTACACCGTGGAGCGAGCCCAGAAAAGCATTCAAGAACCCAGGAACGTGGCTTGGGAAAAGGTGGAAGGCCGACTCTCGCTTTCCATGCGCACGAAATCCAACACGGACGTTCGCACCGCGTTCGTCCACAAAAACAGTTATTTCGTGAAAAAGTTTTTCACGTTCGGACAGCGGACGGTGGCCGAGGGTACCTACCACGTGTACCAAACGTCCCACGCACCCATCCTGTTCTACAGTCTCGAGGGGGATGAATTGGGTCGCCCGATGCTCCGCGAACGGGCATTCCGTTCCACCGACCAGTTCCATTACAGAATGCACGTGATGGAACCGCACGAGGTCTACTCGGTGCGACCTCACGTCACCTATCTGATAGTGACGGTTCAACCTTCAGCTTTTACCGTGGATGTGGTGACGAGCGGAACGGCCGCGCGGTTGGGTACTCAAATCCAGTTGCTCGACCCGATGACTTCGTCACCCGCCGTCGTCCAGCCTTCCGTGCCTGGACCCGTCGTCGATCAGCTTGTGCTGTTCCCCTCCATGCCCGTTGTCGCAGCGTCGTCTCCTCCTTCTGCACTACCCGTCGTCGTCCATCAGCGAGTGCCGCTCCTCTCCATGCCTGTGGAACAACCTCCTACACTACCCGTCGTCGTCAATCAGCGAGAGCCGCTCCTCTCCATATCTGTGGAACAACCTCCTACACCACCCGTCTTCGTCACTCAGCAAGCCACGCACGTCTTTCGTGAATTCTCCGCCGTGCCAACTGTCCAAAAGGTCGCCTCACGTTCACCGTGGGACAATTCTCACGTCACGGCTCGTGAACCAGCCAATTGTCTCTTTCTCCAGACGTTTTCCGATGGATCGACGCCGCCATCAGCACACCAAAGCATCGTGGAACGACTTTTTATCGGAAATTCACATGTGGAGGACCAAGTCCCCATGGACTTGATTCGATCGTTTCTGGCCCCAGAAACGATGGACTTGAGCGTGATGAATCAAGAATCCTCCCAAGACTTTTACACGTTATCTGAATAATAGAAGGACCCTGTAAATATCTGTAAAAATTTGTTGTAAATATATATTCGTTCTTCCTGTAAACGTTGTTTTAATAATAAAAAAAACCTCTCACGAACCATCTCGTCTCGAAGGAGACGAGATGGTTCGTGAGAGTTTTTTTGGTTACTCACTGGACCAACGTTGGTGGTGTCAAATAAAAACTTGGAAAAAAAATTAATTAATTCGCCATGAAGTTTAAAAAACTCTCACGAACCATCTCGTCTGAGACGACATGGTTCGTGAGAGTTTTTTTTGGTTACCCACTGGACCAACGTTGGTGGTGTCAAATGAAAACTTGGGGGGGGGGGTACTTCAATTAACGTCACACTGGAGCTACACTCTGGGCTATTGGTGACGGTCCGGGATCAATCCCCAAGGGAAAGATCCGAGGACAACACCACGCAATTTTGAACCACGGTCAGATGACGAGGCAACACCTGAGCTGGCACCCCACTCTCCAAACTTCCACACCACGCCAACGTGAGGACATTTGAGGCCACGACAGATTTAACGTGCACCAGCCCCCTTTGTACACGACGGTGTTTGGCTGGATTCGAACTCGCAACCCTTCGGTTGCTAGTCCGTTACTCTTCCAACCGGGCCACCGCGGCCCCATGAAAACGGAAAAAAAATAATAAATTAATTCACCTTGAAGTTTGGAGAAGGTGTTGTCTCTCCGAACCGTGGTTTTAAATCTGTTGTGGTCTCAAATGTTTTCACGTTGGTGTGCAAGTTTGGAGGGGTCAGCTCTGGTGTTGTCTCGTGTCGTCATCTGACCGTGGATCAAACACCTTCGTGGTTTTAAATCTGTTGTGACCTCAAATGTCTTCACCATGTGGTGTGCAAGTTTGGAGAGGCCAGCTCAGGTGTCGTCATCTGACCGTGGTTCAAAATTACGTGGTGTTGTCCTCGGATCTTTCACTTTGGGGATTGATCCCGGACCGTCACCAATAGCCCGTTGTGTTGCTCCAGCGTGACGTTAATACCGATCCATACAAACGGAAAAAAATTGAATAATATTTTTCAATTTCCCCAAAAAAAGATTTTGTCCAAATCGAACCTCTCACCAATGTTGGGGGGGGGGAATTTCAATTAACGTCACACTGGAGCAACACAATGGGCTATTGGTGACGGTCCGGGATCAATCCCAAAGGGAAAGATCCGAGGACAACACCACGTAATTTTGAACCACGGTCAGATGACGAGGCAACACCTGAGCTGGCACCCCACTCTCCAAACTTCCACACCACGCCAACGTGAGGACATTTGAGGCCACGACAGATTTAACGTGCACCAGCCCCCTTTGTACACGACGGTGTTTGGCTGGATTCGAACTCGCAACCCTTCGGTTGCAAGTCCGTAACTGTTCCAACCGGGCTCACCAATGTTGGAATGCGCCATTCTAAAAAAAGAATCGAGTTTTATCGTTACCACCGAGATAACAAGGCCAGACCGCTGTGACGTTTCGATCACGTGACTCGCTTACTAGTAGTCATAACAAACATCGCCGCATGGCCGGCTACTTATGGATTACCTTTAATGTAGCTTAAGAAATTAGGGTTTTTATACTATTTTACCGGAAAGCAAGTGCAGCTGCAGTTAAATATTGTTATAGAACATTTGTGGAACATTACAGTGTCAAGGTGTTAAAGGCTTTCGTCAAATAACACGTTTAACGTGTGTCCAGACCGATTTATTTAGGCTTAACCACGAGGCTATCCAAAATGCCCTTTAGATGCTGTGTACCTACTTGCTCTGGAAATTATAGATATGGTGATGCACCAAATATGGCGGTTCTCTCCTTTCCAGAGGATAAAAATATTAGAAAAAGATGGCTCAGGGCGATTCCACGAGCCGACTTTACACCATCAAAACGCAGCAAAGTCTGCGAACTTCATTTTCAAAACGATGATATCGTCCGGAATGTATCGAAATTCAACAAAAAAACTGCTGAGTGTTCTACCTTTTCCATGAAACGTCTCCGTTTAAAAGTTGGTGCTATACCAAGCATATTTCCGAATTGCCCTAAATATCTCTCGAAAACTTGTCCCACCGTTCGTAAAAGCAGGGAAGATAAAATTCGTGAAACTGAGGAATCCAATTTATTGAGAGCTATCAACGAAAGCAAATCTGAGTTCATTGCTCATCATGAATCTATTTCTTTTCAAAATTTTAATAGGCTACTAGAAATTTTGGATTCATTACCCCATAAACAAAATTGGTTTAAACTAATTGAGGAGTCAAAAGTTACTTTTTCAAAATTTGTTTTAATCCAGGACCTGCAACAAATTACACTGTTGTAATACATTTAAATCTGAAAATGGAAACATTTATATGGCCAAGAAATTTCTGTAGATAACAATCAAATCAAAACACCCTGTCACGTTAGTAAAATTTGGAAGTTATTGAAAATTGTTTGAATTTTATAAATGAAATATCAAGGAAAAATTCTTCAGCCAACTATGATAATCGCTTCAATTGCTTTTACAGTTCAATTGCTTTGATTTCCCATTTTTACAGATTTAATGATGAAGAAAACATTAATTAGATTTCTTTAGACTATGAGAAAGGGTTTTTTTTTCTTTTTGATTTATGGTCGCATTTGAGAAACTATGATATTGGACGGTATTAAGCTTGATTGACGTGTGTATTTTAGTTAATAAAAGTCATAAGCGAGTTTTTCGCTATTTTTTAACTGAATTTACGATATAATTTTGGCCGGTTTTTTAATAAGTTATTGCTTTTACTATTTACGCACACTCTTTGTTATCGTTAGTAAATAAGGAAGTTATTTTTTTATTTATTATTTCAATTAACGTCACACTGGAGCAACACAATGGGCTATTGGTGACGGTCCGGGATCAATCCCAAAGGGAAAGATCCGAGGACAACACCACGTAATTTTGAACCACGGTCAGATGACGAGGCAACACCTGAGCTGGCACCCCACTCTCCAAACTTCCACACCACGCCAAGTAAATAAGGAAGAAAGACGCGAGGGTGTGGAAGTTTCATTCTGAGATTATGGTAGTTTTGACTAGGGAAAAACCATATTTACAAACTGCTATAATAATTTGCAATAACGTATAACAATATTTTCCTGTGGTCTCGACGTATATAGAATATATTATGTATCTTTGTAGACAGATTTCACTGTATTAGGCTTTGAATATTCCAATACGGCGGTGGTCGTTCGTATCGCACGTATGACTACTAGGGAGACGCCATGATGGCAGCGGTCAGGCCTTGTTATCTCGGTGGTAACGGTTTTATTCGAGTGAATAAAAATCGATTCTGTAAAAAATCGAGAGGGTACCGGTGCTTATATATTTTTTGGACCGACTGTAAAGCTATATTGTTAACTAATATTCAAATGTCATAAACATCGTAAGAATAAACAACAAAGATGTGTTAAATAAGTGTGGTTGGTTTTTATGGCGCAAGAAACAGCTAAGCTTATGCTTGCTCAGGGTTGTTGCAGGAATTGAATCTGCGCCCCTACAACTTGCAGGTTACTACAACTTGCAGGTTACTAGCGCAGTGGGTATACACACTGAGCCACGAAAGTCTACCAAAAAACATTCCTTTGTTTTCAAAATTTGTACTTTTTACTTTTTTGCCGACATTAGAGTTAATTTAAAATTTGAATGGCATATTGAAATTACATTCGAGTAACATACAAGGTTACACCCCAAGTTACGCAATCGACAACTCTTTTGTCACGAAATCTTTTTTATTTTTAAAATTTTCAGGTAGAGGACTTACGTACTTGATTTTGCTCCTTCTTTCACGATGGAAACCTTTTCACACAGATTTAAAATTTACTGTTTTTTAATAAATATGTTATTAGGAAGTTGAATTTACGTTGTATTGAAACAATATAACGGGCCATTAGTGACGGTCCGGGATCAAATTTGAAGGAAAAAAGATTCGAGGACAACACCCTGAAATTTTGAATAAATGTTGAAAGGCAACAGTTACTATAATTTTATCGTTCTCGTTATGCATATCCATATTTTAGCATCTTTAATTATGAACTGTAATTTAGGTTATAAAAAGTGGCAATGTTTATATCAACCGTTACTAAAAAATGGCCGATATTGGCATGCCTAGTAGGCATGAAAAAAGTTTGGGTTTATTAACTACGAAATTTGTATCTTTATTACAAGAAGCAAAAGATGGAGTATTGGATCTTAAAGTGGTAAGTATTCTTACTCTATTGTTACTTATTCCTTTGTGTGAAATTTAAAATATCAATTCATGTCGCATAACTGGCTGTCAATGGCGCCAGTTTGAATTTTTCACAATCAAAATTGCCGCTACTGGAAGTAGTTACGGATTAGGAAGTTTTTTGCACTATGAACGAGTTTATGTAAAAATGTTGTGGTAAAATTGCTTCAGAAGTTTAAAATTAATAAAAAAATTTTCATTGCTGCATGTGAATAGTTATTATTTGCGAATTTTCTGCATTCAGTTTAATTTGATGTGGAAGCTTTTTAAACTGGATTCCACGTGTGAAATTGTCAATTTTGTTGCATTTATGCTCGCTTTGTATGCTTTTCTAATGTATGCAATTAATTTTTTTTCGTGGAGTTAACAAACATGATACCGAAACTATATTAATTGTGTTTACAAACATTGCAACACGTGACACCATTGACAAACGGATTTATTTCTTAAACCATACCTTAACTAGTATAGTATTATTTCGTGGAAATGAAAATCTTGGAATTTTTTATCCATTTTTTTGGCATTGTATTGGGAAACATCTTTGATTTATAAATATAAAACGTTAGTTTATTTAATCGAAATGAAAGTGTTATATTGTCTGTTTTTTTATTTTAATTAACATACACTAGGTGCATGATTATTTTTACTTCAATGAGCCTATCTCTTGAGGTTAATAAGCTCTGTTTCTTCATAATCCACAACAAAATCTCTTCAGGTGGTCAATTTCCTATTTTGTTATTTCACTTGATCTTGAGGCGGCTCTAATTTTTCATTGTTAACTTAAACATTATAATTGAGTCAATGTTATTTTGCAATACTTGTACTTATTGTGAAGATCAAAATATCTCTTCCTTTAAAATAATTTTTAAGATTATAAAGTATTTAGTTTGGTGGCTGAAAAATTAGGTCAAATGTCATTTAGTAATAAAATATTTGTTTCTTACAGACATGGGTTCTTAGGTCTTTAAAAATATGGATAAATTCCTTGTTATAACAGTGTAGCCTTTGAAATTTTGTTGCTATATGAAAATTGGTAAATGAAATTGAAATGGTGAAAATACTAAATCTGTTCCAGTCCAAAACAAAAGTACTGCTTAATTGTATCAATTTCAGTCCAAAACAAAAGTACTGCTTAATTGTATCAATTTCAGTCCAAAACAAAAGTACTGCCAAAACGATTTCTGATCAAATGCAGGAGTAGTAAAGCAAAACGATTTCTGATCAAATGCAGGAGTAGTAAAGCAAAACGATTTCTGATCAAATGCAGGAGTAGTAAAGCAAAACGATTTCTGATCAAATGCAGGAGTAGTAAAGCAAAACGATTTCTGATCAAATGCAGGAGTAGTAAAGCAAAACGATTTCTGTTCAAATGCAGGAGTAGTAAAGGCAAAACGATTTCTGTTCAAATGCAGGAGTAGTAAAGGCAAAACGATTTCTGTTCAAATGCAGGAGTAGTAAAGGCAAAACGATTTCTGTTCAAATGCAGGAGTAGTAAAGGCAAAACGATTTCTGTTCAAATGCAGGAGTAGTAAAGGCAAAACGATTTCTGTTCAAATGCAGGAGTAGTAAAGGCAAAACGATTTCTGTTCAAATGCAGGAGTAGTAAAGGCAAAACGATTTCTGTTCAAATGCAGGAGTAGTAAAGGCAAAACGATTTCTGTTCAAATGCAGGAGTAGTAAAGGCAAAACGATTTCTGTTCAAATGCAGGAGTAGTAAAGGCAAAACGATTTCTGTTCAAATGCAGGAGTAGTAAAGGCAAAACGATTTCTGTTCAAATGCAGGAGTAGTAAAGGCAAAACGATTTCTGTTCAAATGCAGGAGTAGTAAAGGCAAAACGATTTCTGTTCAAATGCAGGAGTAGTAAAGGCAAAACGATTTCTGTTCAAATGCAGGAGTAGTAAAGGCAAAACGATTTCTTTTCAAATGCAGGAGTAGTAAAGGCAAAACGATTTCTGTTCAAATGCAGGAGTAGTAAAGCAAAACGATTTCTGTTCAAATGCAGGAGTAGTAGTAAAGCAAAACGATTTCAGCCCGAAAACGGAAGTACTAAATTAAAGCAACTGAAGACACTCATGAAATTCCAAGCAAAGTTCAAATGCAGTAACCAAGAAATTGATATGTTCCCCAGCATTTGGTTCAAATCCTTAAAACATCACCCCTGGGTCATTCCATGTGAAATGAGCAAAAATCAGAAGAAAACTGGCCATAGGGTGACGGATTTTCATGAAATTTGCTACAGGGGTTAAGTTTATGCATATATAACGATATCCAAAATATTTTGGCTCAAAATGAAATATTTTGGAAGTTTCAGGCATTTTAAGGACTTGCAACTTTGAAGAGCAGTTGTGAAATCTCTTGATGTTGCATGTTCGAAGATCTTTCTCAAAAACTACTTAACGTAGACAACAATATTTCATATTTTTGTAATCTATGAAGAATTTTATTTTTATCTATTTCAAAACAACAATTTTAAACATATTTAAACTAAAAATTAGTAGCGAAAAATGGAAAATAGTCGATTTTGATAGAATTAAAAAGGTTTCTACATGCTAAAGGAATTTAAATGCATCGTTGAAATGCATGCCAGATACAGTGCTAGGTATGATAAAACTACTGCTGAAGTTTGGAAGTCGGCTTTTATTTCCTTCGTCTTCCAACAGCAAAAAGGAAAATTATAAAATGACGGTTTTCCACTTAAAATAGGCACGCAAAATGAAATGAGGGACTGCTCTGATGAAAACTATATTTTGGAAAAATATAGTTTAATACTTCTATTACTTGTAAAAAATTCAGGATTGTATTTTGAGTCCCGAAGTAACAATAACAGAATTAGTAAAACATAAAAACACGTTCTTGCCTTCCAATCAATTGGCGACTGAAAGGTTCGTCGCCAAACGACTATTCTGTTGTTTACAACGGTTTACACTATTCCATCAGTATCGCCCTAACTGGCAATGTTTATTATCGCTAATCATGGCATTTTAAAAGCAGGACATCAAATCACAATTAAAAAAGCTTAAACATTTTAAAACCTTTACTTGATTGTCTTCAAATTCACTTTCAATCTGAAAAGGTTCTCTTGTTTAATTTCGTAGTTGCTTAAATTAAAATTTTCCTAGTGCTGCCGAATTCTTGAAATCTTGACTTATTTCACTAGTGATTGTGATAAATATGGGAAAAGCATTTGTGAGTTATGTACATTTACGAGAATTGAGTTTAACAACAATGTTTAATTTTTTTTTACTCTCAAAATTAGTGTTTGCCTGACTAATAATGCTTAATATTTACAAAACGCATTTAATATTCACAAGTAGTAGTATTTATAATACTTACGTTTCCAAAGGAAAAAGCAAATCGAAAAGACTTCTAACAAAATTAACTTCCCACTTAATTATTTCACTGAAGGAAACACTAAGCAAAAAAACTTTAAGAAGAAATTTCATGTGAAATTTTGCTCATGTACCATAATAGTAGTTATATTTCTATAATCGGTATTTTTTCTATAATCGGAGGTTATTCGTCATTATCGGCTGCGATAAAAAAAGTAAAATTTACGTCTAATTAAAAATTTTCCCGAGACAAAAATAATCAAATTGCAATTATAAAAATTTCAGGACATATAATAGACATCTTGCTCTTTTATGTTGAAAAGTTTTGATGTTCTTGAAGCTTTCCCTCACAGTGAAATATGCATTTTTCAAAATTGAAAAATCGCATTTTTCCATAATTTTTACTTTTAAAGGTATTTCTTTATAAACTAGTAGAAATACAATCACTAAATTACGCCACGCTAATTGTTAGGAAAGGCTCTTCATTAAGAATAATTTTTAATATTGTCTTTCTATTTCTAGAGATACCAGAGCAATTTGAAATTTTTAGCAAATTGGCAAAATTTCTATTTTCGTCTATCCCTCAGATTCAGAAATGACGGCTGTTAAATTATATTCTGACGTTTCCTAAGAGACCTTTTTCTGAAGAATGCAGCGATATAAAATTTTAAATTTGTTTCACTAACTTTACTGAAATATAGGGTCGCTAACAAGCTGCTTTTAGTGCTAGAAAATCTAAATTTGTGACCTTGAAATTTAAATGTCAATAATTAACAAAATATAGATTTCTGAAACCTAATATTTTGCGGTTGGTCATTACTACATGTGACGTATTTAAAAACTGATTTTCATTAAAATCGGTGATATGTCAGCCACAGCCGATTTGCTCATTTCGCGTGGAATGACCCCCTGCAATTTTTTTATATCTTCCATATTTGGCTAACCTAAGTGACCGCACCAGTAACTATGATTGGGGCAAAATATGTGACCAAAAAGTGTTTTATGCCTACATATTACATTCTTTAAGAATGTTCAGAGTTCTCACTTATGATAGTCTTTAGATTGTAAGCACAACTTTTCGTTTTATTATAAAATGTTCAGCAAAAACATTCATTACATTCTTAAATTTCTTCTTTATAACAGGCTGCTGATACTCTTGCTGTTCGGCAAAAGCGAAGAATCTATGACATTACTAATGTACTTGAAGGCATTGGGTTAATTGAGAAGAAATCGAAGAACAGCATACAATGGAAGTAAGATGTTCCCCTTGTAATTATTTTTATTACTTATAAAATTGAATTAGGTAAAGATGGTCGAATCCAGGCCATGTTTGTCGCCAAATCAAGATGGCGTCCAAAGCCATTTGTATAGGGTTGCCATAAAGTTGGATCAAAACACCAAGGTTACCATGCTTGGCAATAAATCGCTAATGACCCGGATTTGACATCGCTACCTTGAATTCCATTCTATGCACAGTTCTCTTCATATATCTAAAATTTTTATTGCTAATTCCTTATTCTTCTGAAAAGTAAATATGTGTATGGCTGGGCTACCACCATGCACATACCCTGGTAGCCCAATTGGAAGAGTAGCGAATTATCAACTGGAGGGTTGCGAGTTCAAATCCAACCAAAAACCTTCATGTACAAAGGGGGCTGGTGCATGTTAAATCTGTCATGACCTCAAATGTCCTCATGTTGACTTGGTGCGAAAGTTTATAGAGTAGAGTGCCAGCTGAAGTGTAACCTTCATTATCTGACCATACAACGTGGTGTTGTCCTTGGATCTTTCCTTTCGGGTTTGATCCCAGACCCTCACCAATAGCCCGTTGTGTTACTCCAGTGCGACATTAATTAAAATGCCTTATTTTTTAAAGTAAATATGTGCATTTTTAAGGACAAATTATTATGTACATATATCTGGTGACGACTATTGAATAATGAAGTGTTTCGAGGCTCCTGTGACTATAAAAGCTTTGATAGGCTTCTTTGTAGTAAACCATTTTTCTCTTTTTATCATTTTTTGTTCAATTTGATATTAAGAGATGAATGTAAATGAGTAGTTTTAAGGATCATTCTTGATATTCAAGTCATTTCAAGAATCGAATAAGTATTGGATACCAAATGAGTAATTCGACAATTGAAAACTCCTATCTAATTCAAACCTCTTTGTATTCATCAAGTTCTCGGACGATAGGAATATTTGCCGCTATTAATTAGGTAATTTTTCACTTAACTGCCCTTAAACTTTCCTGTATGAATATAATAAGCATTTAAAAACATTTATCAGCTTTCGTGCACTGTCATTGCACATGCCATAGATGCATCAAATGAAGCAAAAATAAGGTGTCGGTGACAAAAATTTATATTTTAAGACTTATTTTTCCCGTATGTGCTAATGTCACACGAGCAGTGTATGATCACACTATGAATCAAACATGTCACAGTACTGCAGTTCTGGAAGCAAGAAAAAAACAATCATCACATTCCTTGGTTTGCTGAATTTGGTGACACTCACTGAATGAAACTATAGATTCCAAATTTCTGCATGGGTTCCTTAAACTCAATTACTTGATATCTGTTTTGTGTTTGGTGTAGCTTGGCCAAATGTGGTTCTTGTGCCGTGAAACCCAACCAAAAACTTAATTCCTTATATCGCTGTCCAAGAAGAACAATGGCACAAGTGTAGTTCATCTATTTGTTCAGAAAACAAAAACTGAGAATACTGTAAATAGTTGATGTTAATTACAACTTGTGGGAAAATTTGATGACAATGAAAGTGGAATTAATAATAGCATAATTATTTTAAAAATATGTTACTCAATGAGGTGTATTTTGAATATTCAACTTTTCAGTCGAATTGTGTTTTATTTACTAAGTCATTCACTACTAGAAACTTTATTAAGTTTATTTTTTATTATTTTTACAACATATTTTTCTTACATTTCATCCAGCTAGTTACATCATGAAATGGACAGAATTTAGATTAACAATGGGACATTGATGATATACACTTGCATTGTCGTTCCTTTCCAATTCCACTTATTCATTCGAAACAGTTCTTGCACTGAAGTGCTAACCTCCCACATCAACTAACACTTACATAATTCTTTTACGAGGTGAGAGACAGTTGAAATTTAAACAATTATGCATTGCTCTGTTGGGGAGCTACAGTTCTGTCCTTGTACCATTGAAAGAATGAATGATGCCAAAGACAATTCATGTATTTAACTCAAAATACTTATTTTGCACTTGGTCATTGTTCTTCCGGAATAGCGATATACATTGTGAATGTTTAGGTTGTGTAAGTTAAGAAAAATGCAAAATCTGTTGTATGACTAGTAAAAATATTTTTAAATCATAAGTACTCCTTTTTTTAAACATATCTTTGCAAATAAAGAGCCAAGATTGGTAGTCACGGCAACTGGAAGGTTGCGAGTTTGAAACTCGATCCAACCTAAGACCCTTGTGTACTTAAGTGCATGTTAAATCTGTCATGTTCTCACATTGGCATGATGTGGAAGGCTGGAGAGTGGGTTGCCAGCTCATATGTAGACCTCTCGTCTGAACGTGGTTCAAAACGACGAGGCGTTGTCCTTGCATCTTTTTCTTCTGGATTGATCCCGGACTGTCGGCACTATCCCGTTTTGTTGCTCTAGTGCAACATTAATTCAACTACCTACCTTACTATAATGCATCTATTTATTGTACAGATTGTTTGAAGGAAGAATAAACGGTTGATTGGTAGGATTAAGCGAAACATTAACATACGTGGATGTCAAAAGTGATGATTGGATTAAAAAATTTGGACATCGAAACAATATTGGTACAAAGTACGACTAATGACCATTAATTTCGAACCCTGACTGCCTAACTAGCTAATAAATTCAACTACCTACCAACCTATCCTTATAAATGTAAATGATAAGAGAAATCTAATTTTGCTGCTTTTCGTTTTATTAGAGGTGCAGGCCCAGGTTGCAATACCAGAGAAATATCTGACCGGCTGGTGGTTTTGAAAAAAGAATTGGAATTTTTAGACCGAAAAGAAAAAGAGCTGGATTTGCAGGAACAATGGATATCGCAGAGCATCAGCAACATAAGGGAAGAACCTGAAAATGCTGAGCATTCATACGTTTTGTATGAAGATATTTGTAATACTTTTGAAGTAGATACAATGATGGCGGTTGAAGCTCCAACAGGCACTATGATGTCCATGAGCAATTACCAGGTTTGTTATCTGTGTTTATTAAACTAGATCAGTTACAACTGAAGAGGTTACTTTTTACTAAACATCCAGAAAAATGTATTATGAACAATGTTCCCTGATTTAACAATTTTTAAATAAACTTGAACTGCTTTCTCTGCATCATGGGCATTGCATGATTAAGTCAACTTAATTATCAGTGAAATCTCGGATACGTTTTTGCAGAGAATTAAGTGGAAATTGAAAAATTAATTTTAAAAGCTATTACTTATGGGTGATAAGTGTATATTCTATTTTAGAATTTAAAAAGTAATATTTTTATGTGGTTCTGAATTTTAGTTTTCTTTTTATTCTGAAATATTGTTCAAGAACTTAACATTTTTTTTTAAATAAAAAAAATTTAAGTGTTTTGAAATGTTTGTATTTTCTTTGATAATTTTTCTAATTTTATCGCAGGATGAATTTGACTCCAAAATAAAACACGAGCTTCATATGAAATCATCTGCAGGACCTATAAATGTTTTGCTTGTGAATAAGGACAGAGCACAAAATATTGCTAGAGTAAGGAAAAAAATTGCATTTTGTCACTTACCCGTACCGCAAAATTGTTTGCTTACAAACACAAGTTTTTCATCAAACATGTTGCTCACTTTTTTGTCCTTGCATTAGGATCTTCCTTTTACTGAAACTGCACCTGTAACTTCTCAACCACCTGTACAAGTAGTTCCTGTTCCTGAACCTCCCAAAGAAATTGTTCCGCCGAAAATCCCCACTCCCCCACCCGAAATCAAAAAAGAAGAAATTCCAATTCCTGCCAGAACGTCGAGCAGGCAGACGAGACAGGCCTCCATTGGAGTGAAACGAACCATTGCAGCTGTGATGAGTGGAAGCAGGTCTCTGCAGAAAAGAAGAGAGCTCGAAGTATGATTTTACTTCCTGTATTAATACGCTAGAGTGAATGTGTGATATTTAAGCATCACAAGTTTCAAATTGCTTTGATCATTCCCTTATGAATTTAGTTTTTGTTCTGACTGAAATAAATTTATTTTCTTCTAATGACCAAGCTAATTAATTGAATATTTCCATCATGGCACTACAAGGGATGTGAACCACTTAGTGTTACCCTTGTGTACCACAGGGGTGGGTTCACATGCATTCTAGATTCTAGGCATAACTTGTTTACCGAGACTCCAGACGGACAAACATCCATGCTTTATTCCTGGATTCGAATCTGGAACTTTTCGATTCAGAAGCCAGCACCCTGACCAATTGGTCGACTACTGAAATTAACTGAACCAGATATTTTCGAACTGTTGCAGTTCCAAAGGGAGCTTTGATGCAGTTCAAAAAGAGAGCTGTATACTGGAAGAGCCATCCAAGTTTGACTGCTCAGATTGCTACTGTGTTAAAAGAGGTATTGTATTATCTTTTCCATGATATAAGATCAAAAAAAAATTCCTTGCTGTTGATATGATTATCCAAAAACTGCACACATTTGAATGTGAAACTAATGTCATTGGGTGAGATCACTAGCAGTATAATTTGAGTTACCAGCCTTCAAAAATTGGTGAATTGATGGTGGAATAGGACTTTTTGATTTTAATGGAAAATATTTTTAAATGGAGACCAATCAGTTTCTAAACTTGTGCCCCAATTAAAAGAACTGATTAAGAAGCGAGCACAACTTTAAAATTGATCGCAAATTAATGGTACATTTTTTACAATGTAGTTAAAATGCATGTAATTTAAGCATTTAATTTTATTCAAATACAATTTTTTTATATACAAATTAGTCATTTATATTTACACTTTTCAATAAAGAGCCACTCCTGAACCAAAAAATGTTTTGAAAAGGCTAAACCATATATTACGTTGAAATTTTGATGCTTTTCTCAATATTGCAAAAATTTTACTGAATAGATACTTCATTTTATTTGATTCAATATAAATACACTAATTTTCTGGGGTTTCAAACATTGAAACAAGCACTTTAGTCAAAACAAAGTAAACATCAATGGTAAATCCGTTTTTCTTTTGTTTGTGGTGGGTAAAGCTATAGAACAGGATAATAAAGTGTTTGTTTTTTGACTCAAGATGTCAAACTAAGCCATAGGTTGAACCAATATGCCCATTGACTAATTATAACCTTGAGAGCTATGTATTTAGATTCAAATTCTTCATATTGTACCCATGAATGCCAATTACAGCATATGCTTCAAAGATCCTTCACAATTTTTGTAGACTTTCATTCCTAACTTTAGGTTTGTTTTTAAAGTTCTATATCATTATTTGCTACATTTTTATACATTATATCATTTTTATACTACAGGGTTGCCACTTGCTATTTTTCCAACCTTAGACTAGGGATATATTTTTAGGCAAAATCGTCTTGAAAGTTATTCAAAAGCTTGGCAACTTTTTAACTAATAGCGGACGGGAAAATTTTCCAATGGATGCCAATTTCGAAGTTTTGGTGCCAAGCCGTGGCAACTATGAAAAAACATTGGTATTTGTGGTTGCTAGATAGTCATGAAAACCTTAATAAATTATTTAGCTTCTTCAATGAGTTAATTTCTTGATGAGATCTTCAGCATCTGTTTCATACTTGATTGGCACATTTTGTACATGAGCAACTAAAATTGGCTACTAAAATAACTTTTAAGATACTATTTTTTAATAATACTTTTAAAAGTTTATGCTATTACTTTACAAGTGCTTTGGCTGTGGCAGCCTACTTCTATTGACAAGTTTCTGTTGGTGTGAAATGAAAAGAGAATACCTGCTTCTAAATGCTGTAGGTCTAAATCTAAGAACCAATTAAAGCCCATGCAGGATTGATATAACTTCGAGTTTCTGGGGATATTTATGTGGAATAAGTTGGATTAAGAATATTACTGGGATGTAAACTTAGTTTACTATTATCATCATCTGACACAAACACATCAAATCAGTCTAGGAATTCAGTTGATGCAAAATTAATTTTGCTCATGATGTTCTGTCCAAAGTGTACTTACTGTTTGACTCAAGTAATCAACAGGATTTGTTTTGGTTTTAACCGTTAACTGGGTTTGTCTCGACAATATCTCGTTATCGAAAAATTGGCAAGATCTTGAAGGTGAGATATCTCATCACTGAAGCATAAATTGGTCAGATCTTTGTGAATGAGGTATCTCGTTGAAACCACTTGGAGGGTTCAGAAGACTAGTATAATTTGGCCGCCATATGATTTTGATGAGTTACTATTGATTTCCAAAGTTGCTTGATGTTCCTGCATCATTATGCATATATTAAAGCAACTTGGATACTTCTGTCTTTTCATGTTGTTTAAAGTTGTTATTTTCAATAGGCAGCAGAGGAGTCGGCTGCAGCTTCTTCGAGTCGAATGGCGACACGCCAATCGCCGAGAAAGGGACCACCTCAGCCTTTAACAGTGCTGTCACCTCTTACAAGACGGAAGGGAGCCTCTAAAGCCGACAACAATGACACAAATCAACTAGGTAATTTTTGTTCATATTTCAATATACGACTGAATTTTAAAATTCTTTTTTTCTTTGGTGTAATGTTAAGAATTTTGTTGGTGGATTTTATGTTTCAGCTGGTGTGTGCTGGCAGAATCAACTGAAAGTAGTTTTGCTTAGTTCATAGCTGCATTGCTCGGGTTGAATTCTTTATGATTCATCGTAATATTACTCAATATCATTCCTTTGGAAATTTCTAATTGTTTTTAGCCCTCTGCAGACCCAGATAAATCGAACGGGGTTAATATATAGCCTATGTGTCCCTCAGGATGAATGTACCAAATTTATTGTGAATTGGACTGACATGATCGTATAAATATCCATGTTATTCCTATGAGGAATTTGAATTGTTTTTAGCGTCCTGTACCATATCGATGATAAAAAGACCACTTTCGATGAAAATCTTATATTATCACAAAAATTTACATTCCAATAAAATAAAGCTAGTTTAAGAATTTACAGACAGGATACATGAATGATATGATACTGAGTGATTTTCAGTGCAACCGCATCATACTCTAAGATTCCAAAAAAATTTCAAGGTAATCTTGAGAGGTGACTCCTGTAGATGTTCTGACATCATATGTACAGCCAGACCGGGAGAAAGCGGCCCCTAGTTCTGTCCAGGATGACTGGGCGTTGCCCCTCTGCATACCCAAGTCAAATAGAACTAGGATTAATATTTAGCCTATGTTACCAGCACAAAGAATAAGTACCAAATTTGGTGTAGATTGGTCAAACGGTGTAGATTTGTATGGAGAACAGACAAATGCCAACTCTGTTTTATATGTATAGATTTGATTTACCATCTGTAGCAATGTGTATATAAATAGTTGGTTTAAGTACTATATCTCTTCTCAGATGATTATTTTTTTGTCTTGTCATTTGTGTTAATTTAATAAAGGTTTTTTAAAGACAGTGGAATGTTTAATACCGGAAGAAAGGACTGCTGTAGACGGTTAAATATTTCGCCAACTCATAATCACTCATTTCTTCCATCAAAGCTAGAAACACCAAATGTGGGAACGTCTCCTAATTTAACATGTGAACTAGTTCGTAATCATGTATAGAGCCAGACTGTTTTTGTTAGACGGCTCTAAATCAGTGGTTCCCAAAGTGTGGTCTGTGGAACTCCAGGAGTATATGACTGAGCTTCTAGAGACCAGTGGAAATCCCTTGAAGCAATATTTTGTTAGCCAAAATAGAAAACTTTCAAGAAAAAATATTTCATTTTCGCCATTTTTTAATTTTCTGAAATGAATCTAAAAGAATTAGTAGATCCCAGTATTTATTGATTTTGTTGTAAGGATGACTTAAAATATTGAAATTATCAGACATTCAACCAAACATTTCTGAGCTAACTGCTAAGAGCAATGCAGCTTTATTGTTCACATTAAGGTGAAAGTATCTATTTTGATGTCATTAATATAATTTTGCAAGTTAAGAGCCTTTTGATTTTAACCAATAAACAAGTTTGTATATTTACTGTTTATGTTATTTCATAATTCTGGTTTTCTGATTCAGAACTTTAAATTGTCATCACTGATTCCTAATGCGAAATTTTAAGATTTTACAATCGATTTAATGCAGATCTAAATATATATTTTATTCCCAATACAAAGGCAGAATATAAGAATCTGGTTTTATGTGCCTCATTTTATTATTTCAAGGGTCCTCAAAAATCTTTAATTTTTATAGGGGGTCCTTGGCCTGAAAAATTTTGAGAGCTGCTGCTATAAACAGCATTTTATAAAATTTACTTAATTCTTAAGGTGTCTAGATGTATCCAATCTCTAAATCTTTTTTTCTTTGCAGGTGTAATACCATCCACTTCGAACATAGACACTAATGTAGACACAGCAGACAATCTACTTAATATATCAAGAGACTTACTATTCAATCCCTTATGTGGTAAGTATTAATTATACCTGCAATATAATGTTTCAAAATATGATTTATTAACTTAGACAATAACTACTACATGCATGGAAATACCACTATTGTTTCTTATCTGATATTAAAATAGAGAATTAAATAAGTTTATTAACGCTTTTTGACATAATCGTAATTTATTTATGCTATATTTGATAACTTAAAAAATATTTTTTATAATTTCATCTCTTTCTAGATGACAAATTGGAAGAACAAATACTAGAAGATCTTATATCAACTGAAAGTACGAAGTTATCTTTATTAATTATTATTATCTTATGTCATATTGATAGATGTCTTTGTGGAAAAAGTTCCAGCCAAAGATTTTGCATCCTACTTTAAAAAGAAATAACTGCAATGTTATTGAACTAATATGTAACATTAAATCATGACTTTATTGTTTTGCTAGTACCTTATCCCAAAATGAGTACTTTTAAGGTTAAACTTGTGTTTTAAGAGTTTGCTGGGTGGGGGAAACATTCATCTCGCAATAATTTGAATTCTAAAGCATTGCACAATAAACTATCCCTAGCTGTTCTTCTAAAGTTAATTTCTGAAGCACTTCATAAATTCTCAATAAATATTTTTCTCTTTTATGCACTGGCAATTTTTTAATCAATATATTTAATTAGCTTGAAACAAAAATCTTGTTTTGTCAGATTTGACTGCATGCACATATTCTGAAGATTTCGGTTCCACGATTATTGTAGCAATAGTTTTTATTTCTTGATCGTCTCCAACCTTATCTAGTGATGAAACAACTTGAATTTCTTAACCTTGGCAACTAGGGATCTTTTTAAGCAGTCTTAAAGTTCCTACTTTTGTAATGTTAGTGACTTTTTAAAATTAACCAAAGGTCAACAAAAATTTAGTCCCTTTTCTGAAACTTTTAGTAGACTGAAAAAATCTGATTTTTCTTCAGGGGAAAGTTTTTCAAGAGCAGTTTTGGCACCAAGTCGTGGCAACCATGAAAGAAAAACATTGCAATCTGTGATTGCTAGATTGTCATGAAAATATTTAGTTTGTTTAATTTTAATTTCTTGCATAGATCTTCAACATCTGTTTCATACTTAGCTCATTTTGTGTTAGCCGATTAATTTTGTATATGAGCAAATAAATTTACTACTAAAATAGGGTTTTAGAGGAGACTTTGCTGCTATTTTTTAAAATTTATGCTGCTTTACGAGTGCTTTGGATGTGGCAGCCCTGCTAACAGTATAGTTAAAGCATTTACTTTTGGTAGAGCAGGTTCTAAGCTCGAATGATTTCTAGGCAAGTATTTTTCATACTGGAGCACAAGATTATTGCAAAGTAAACGTCCAGTTATTACCAAACTTTGTCACTTTTCTATTAAAACTAAATTCAAATCCTTGAGAAAAATTTCTTTGTATGATAATTACTGCTCTTCACTGATCAGCATTACAAGACTAATGCCATATGTAGATTATCATTTAATCTAACACAGAAAGTGTTTTCTATGTTCCAAGATATTGCACAAGTATAGATTTTGTTGCATGTTTACATTCATTTACAAACATTTTTTATGATAAATGTTTAGTTTTGTGTATAAGTACAAAATTTGTAAATACATGAAATAGAAAGTCACTCTGTAGCATTGCTTTGGCTATGGTCCAGAATCCATCCCGAAGGGAAGGTTTTGGCGACAACACCTCGTCGTTTTGAACCAAGGTCAGATGAGGTCAACACCTGTGTGAACTGGCACCCCACTGTCTGAACTTCCACACCATGCCAATGTGAGGCCACAACAGATTTAACATAAACCATCCCAAAGGTCTTTGATTGGATCGAGTTTCGAACTCACAAACCTCCATTTGCTAATTTGTGACTATCAACAGGGCTACTATAAAATAGGAAGGGTGCTGGTATACAAAGTTTGGAAACTACTGTCTGAGACAATGATGTTCCTAGTAATTTGAAATCCACTTTCGGCCATAATTAGCCTTTGTGCAGATGACAAACCAGAGTTTGTTTTAATGACTGTCTAGAACGATAGTATAGTTTTTTAATCAGTTTGGGTTTTAAAATTGTAATCTATTTTTCTCTTTCAGCATTGTCACCGTTTTTAAGACTAAGTCCACCCCCTGGTGCCAGAGATTACTTCTTTAACTTAGATGAAACAGAAGGGATGTATGACCTCTTTGATATGCCTCTGATAACCTAAGGAAGTCCATGACTTTTATATATTGTATATACTTTAAAAGATTGTATATATCTACTATGAAAGGTTTTTACTTATGCAATAAGAATTTTATAAAAGAAATAATGCATATTTATTTATTTCATCTGAATCATTCGCGGACAGGTTTCTAAAAATTGTACTTTGTTTCATCTAAAATTGAAAAAAGTTAATACACGTAAATATTTTATTGGCCCTTGGGTATAATTTTAGTTTCTATTTTAGACAAATATATATATAGAAATTTAAATATTCAAGTTCCATTCAATTGAGATGTGCCTAAATAAATTAACTTTTTTATATCATTTTTCTTGTTGCAAAAGTAATGAGTATATTTTATCCATATGTCAATTGAAGTAAAAGTTGTGATAATTGTAATTTTCTGTTGCAAGTTTTTATATGCTTTGTTAGAATGTAGCTTCTTATACATATGCTATGTTAATCCATTTTCATTCAAACTTTGTAAAAAGTTATGGTTTTACATTATGTGTCTGTACTATAGCTGGAAATGAGCTTATGTCTGTCCATTTTATATTTAACCTTTCCTAATTTTGTATATTTGTTTTAACATTGTGTTATATCCTAACCACATGCGTTGTTTAAGTGTTGGAAACTGCAGTGGCAGTATATTAGATATTAAAAGCATGATTAAGTTGTGTACTTGAATACTGCAAAGGTATGAAAAACATAAACCAAGGTATTCTTTGAGTAGTGATTTGAATTCAGTTTCTTTTATAGGCTTGCAACTCACTTATATGAACTCTTAATATAAAGAACTTAATATATCAATTTTTAACAGATAAAATTGTAAGTTTAAACCATAATGAAAAGTTCCCACCAGAGTTCATAAATATCAATGTTTGCTGCCTGTTAGAGGATTTAATAAAAAAATTTAGACCTACCTCTTGCATCATTCAGGGCTACCACCGGTGACTTTTTGCTACTGTTTTCAACCTTGGCGACTGGTATCTTTTTGAGCAAAATTTTGGCGATTTTTTTTTTTTTGGTAAATTCACCAAAGGTCAACGAAGATTTAGTCCTTTTTGAACTAATGAGAGACAAAAGATATTTCTTGAGGCAGAAAATTTTCCAAGACATGCCAATTTCGAAGTTTTAGCACCAAGCCGTATGAACCACGAAAAAAATACATCAGAATCTAGTGGCTAGATTGTCATGAAACCTTATTTAGAAAATATAATTATTCAAATTTCTTGGCTATATCTTGCATGCATGTTTCATACTTGCCTTGGCTATGGGTGGCCTGATCATTTATTAGTAAATGTTTGGAAGATGAAAACTAGCTTTCTTAATCATACAGCTGCCACAGGTGACTAAAAGGCGGCTTTTTGCTACTACCTTGGTGACTAGGGGTATCTTTTTAAGTACAATTGTCTTAAAACCTACTTCGAAAATTCATGTCGGTCAACAAAAACCAAGTCCCCTATTTTTAATCACTAGCATGCCATATTTTTTGTTTCGCTCACAAATGCGTACCATTTTCATTGGGGAAAATAATTTTACAATTTTCACCTACCACACTGCAATGATATCAAAAATGTTTGAAGCAGTCGGAATGTTTATTTACCAATGAGAAATCTAACAGTATAGTATTTTTGTTAAAAGTGAACTAATTAATCACCTAGCTCCACCAAACACTTCCTACTTCTACACAAAGTGTTTTGGAAGACCTTGCAGCAAGGATGTAGCTGCTGGGAACAACTAAAGCTTTATAGGACTAATTTTGCTAGTATTTTTAAGGGTTTATGCTATTTTACAAGTGATTTGGCTGTGGCAGTCCTGTAATCCGAATAAGTTACAAAAGCATTTTACCATCAGTAATTAAGTTCATTTAGACTTGGAGGTTACAGGTTTAATTCTAGTGTCCTATAGACTAATTCCTATCAGTAAAATATTAATATTTTATTTAAAACTAAATGTTGCTTAAACTGAGTTACTTCTCACCTACACGTTGTCATTGTCCTTGAAAGTAAACAACTATTTTCGGAAGAATTATTCAACTTGTTATTTTGGACTTGTCTATTTCCCCTACTGCAATTATCTGCATTTGTTCAAAAATTATTGAAGTTGGCAAAAATTTGGAAATGTTTTCAGATTTTTTTATAAACTTAATCGTACATAAGTTTGTTTGTATAATTTTATTTTTGCTTATCTTAGTTTTACCGCTTACAAATTAAATTGTATGCAAGTAAGTTTTTGAGACTTTCAGTACTGATGTTCCATCTGAAATTACATTTACATTGTTTTAAAGCATTACTTCATTTTCCTTCAGCTATTCCTTCATCCAAGCTGATGATAAATACTGGAAGTCATGTTTTTGTATAATTTGAGATAAGATATTTCATAATACATACTAAGATAGTAAAAAATGTTGATTTTAATACAATTTTATTGCTTTTAGTTGCACAAATCCTGTTGGGTTTCCGTGTCCTAGTTTGTGACGAATGTTTTCCTAAGTATTGTAGATTTTCTTGTGGAAATTCAAATGATACAACTGAATGTGTTTGTTTTGTTTGCCAATAGTATAAACTCAATTCCACTGAAAATTATGCCCTTTAAAATGTTTGCTAAGGTGTGTATCCCTTTCATCTTAATGTCCAAGACCTAAGTGAAAGTAATTTGAATGTGCCCAGTTGAATACCCCAGATTCTGTTAAGAAATCTACAAGCATATTTAATATGCGAAATTTTTCAAGCAGACAAAAGAGGTATAGAGATATTTTGGAAATAGTACTTGGGTTTTTCTACAAGAAAATTAGGTATTACACTAAATCCACAAGAAATTATAGGCTAAAATTAAAATGTTAATTTGTAAGTAAAAGTTCAAAATGGTATAGTTACCAAAAATACTATGCAAAGTTTCTATTTTAATGCCAAAGTAAAATTATTTCTTTGCATCATTTGAGTTGTTTATCTTTATATTGTAACATGTAATAGTGCTTATACTGTATTTCTTGAGTTACTATAAAGTTTAGTGTTTTTATATTAAGAAGTTTATTATTTTGAGTTCTTGAATAACTCATTCATTTTGTTAATAAAATAATTGTTTCTCACATAGTGTATAATGGATTCTTTAATGATTTTTATGGTAACAAGTTTTATAAAACATAACTTGTAGCACAACAAATCTTTAATCCCTGAATTTAAAAGAACTTCTCTCCCGAACATTGTAATACTTCCATGTCTAGGTCATTTTATAAAAATGTTTTATTCAGATATCTACATTTTGAAATATTTCTACATGCAAAATGACATCTAATAATTTATCATTTACAAAATGATGATTATATATTCTAAACAGGATGTACTAAGTCTTAAATGATCATGTATATATAATTACACTTAAACATAAACAAAAGAATTTGTACACATATCTTAAAACAAAACAAAAAGTCAATAAAAATATAGACCTGATAAGTCTTTGATATCACAGTGGGGAGATTATTCTTTCTTTTGATGTCTTTCATCCACTAGAAAAGAAAATTTTACAATTATTCTGTGGGGTAAAACATTTCATTTGTTGAAATGAAGAGTAAGATGTTGCTAAGGCAAATATAACGGAAAAGAATTCATTAAGTGTTCAGATAGGATCAATGACCCGTTGTGTTGATCCAGTGCGATGTTAATTACCATTACCCAGATAGGATCATTTGCTTACTCAACTTTTAAAATAATCTTGAAAAGAAAATACGAATAGCCTGATAAATTTGTAGTTGTACTACTTTTTGATACTTTAAATTCTTGGCATGAATTTCCACACCTTTTCCTTGAAAATAAACTCAAAGTTTTAAGGATTTTCCTTTATGGTGGCAGATGTTGATGGCCAGATTGGTTAAGCTAATCTGTTATAAAAAAATGATAGTACAAACTGCTAATGAAAAGGCCTCTAAAAGATGTTATGACAGGAGGGAAGACTAAACTTCTGGTTGATAAGCATTTGAGAAAAGAAAATGGCTTGCATATGATCAAAGATGGAATACAGAACATTTTGTGAATTAATTTAGCTTGAGGAAGTCATGTCGCACTGGAGCAACACAACAGGCTATTGGCAAAAGGTCTAGGATCAGTCCCAAGGGGACAGATCTAAGAACACCTTGAAATTTCAAACCATGGTAAGGTGACAAGATTGCTGTGAAGCCACAACAAACTTAACATACACCAGCCCCCATGCACATGACAAAATCTAGGTCAATGCTCTGGTTCCGTATTCCTCTCCCAACTAATTAGCTGAAAAATATTTTTTGGAGACAACTAATTCAACTATTATAAACACATCAGATATGGAAAACAATATACTCATGTCCAAAATTATCTTTACATGCATAAAATCACGGATTTCTCAGAAACAACTATAATTTTATGAATTTGTGGGAAATGATACATAACACAAATACAAAGGAAAAAATTTAAGAGCACTGCATATGATATAAAACTAGCATGAAACATTAAAAATGGCAATATGTGACAAAAGAATAACTCAGAAAAAAATTAAGGCTTATGAATTTAATATGGAATGTGATCTCCCCTGATGTGTACACACATATCACGTGTTTTAATGCTGGCAATAATATTGTTAACCACAGTTTGGGGAATTAAGTTCCACTCCTCCAGCAATGCTGTCTTCAGGGCATTTATTTCTAGGAGGATGTCTCCGTGCAACTGTTTTTCCAAGGTAGTCCCATAAGTTCTCTGTCGGGTTCAGGAGATTTTGCTGGCCACAGTATTTGCTCAATGGCTTCACTTTCAAGGAATTCGTCAACGAGATTTGCTTGATGTGGACGAGCATTATTGTCCATAAATAAAAAGTCAGATCCATACTTAAGGTTCTAAGACCTTGTCCCGATATCTCTGGCCGGTCACAGATCCTCTGTTGAAAACGTGTAGGGGCGTACGTCCATCGATCATTATTCCTCCCCATACCATCACACCTGCACTACCGTCACGTTCCATAATGTTCGAAGGAAGATTTCGTGTTCCTGACTCCCTCCAGTTGTAAACAAGTTTAGAATCATGTGAAACTAAGCCTCAACTCATCAGTAAAGAGAACATGGGTCCATTTGTGTTCACTCCAGTTATGATGTTCTTTGCACCAATTAAAGCGATCCCTCATGTGAAGACAGCGAAACACATATCCTTGGCTTTCTGGCATAAAGGCCCTTTTCATTTAGCCTTCTGTATACAGTTTGCCGTGATACAACAGTTTCAGTGGCGGCTGCAACCTCGGAACTTAACTGCCGAGCAGTAGACTTCCTGTTATGACGGGCAGTTATTGCCAGATATCGATCTTGAGAAGGAGTTGTTATTCGTTTATGACCTTGTCCAGGCCAGAGTTCTGAAATTGTTTCCATAGCGTAGGGACTGTCTGTCTTGAAATATTCACACATCTCACTGCTACCATGATCGTCTGCCCTGCTTCTAAACGGCCGATAATTTGCCACCAGATTCTTCCAAATGATACTTCAGAGCCATAACAAACCATTTTGAGTCCTTACACACTGAAATTAAATGCTGTACTGCAGATATTCACTTTGCACAAAGCGCTTGATTCACCGTCGGATGACATAACGCCTTGATTTGCATATCAGAAACCGCTTGATCACTTTTAATTGGATAATACTAATTAGGCTTGTCTTTCACATTCCCTGCAAAAATGGATTACATCAATTGGATATTTCATGGAATATCATTATTTTGGGGTATGTAAAGATAAATTTGGACATGAGTGTATTTGGGATTTATATATGGGGGTGGGACAATGATTTTGCGAGTGCATGTTGTGAGCCCGTAAAAATGGTAAGATTCCCAAAATTGATGTTGACAGGTATGCATCAGTAGCTGGCATAGAAAAACTTGTGCAATCACAGAAAGATGACCAATTATTTCCACTTAAGTATGTAGTAATATAACTCAAAATACATAGAATTTTTTTCTCTTACCAAGAGATTTATTGGCTGAAATTATTTATTACTAATAAGAAACAACATGACCTACCTATTTCAGATTCATCCTCATCATCACCAGCCTCTAATATATCTGTGCAGCAGGTAGTGTAGCAAATAATACTGAAAAGGCCAAGAGGTAGACCCAGAAGTACTGTTGTCAAAACTGGGTTTCCTTGCCACATACCCTAGAGTAAGGATCCATGATTAGCATAACTGAACTACACTGGTCATGTGATACGTTATAGTATGCATTTTTGAAGGCTAACACTTGAAAACACCAATGAAGCATAAATTCAATACAAATAAAGAATTTTCTAAAAAATGTTTAGATGCAAGGGATAAAGTAAAAATTAAACATTTACACTAATGTGAGAATAGGATCAATTTATGCAGTGCCGGTCTTAGACATGTGCGGCCGCACTTGACCCCAAGCAAAGAAAAAAAATTGCCGAAATTTTAGTCTTATAGATGAAATAAAAAAAATAAAGAGTTATTATGGAAACTACTTTTAATTTTAATAACAGTGTAGAGTTGTAGTACAGTCGTAACACACAGAGGGAAAAGCGAGGCCCATGGGTGTGATGGTGAGGAGCGTGACTCATAAGTCGATCAGTTCAAGCGCACACGTAGACATGTCTAGCCCCGCACAACCCCTCCCCACCCTTTCAATTCAGTCTTGTGTCTAGCATTACGTTCACCAGATGGCTATTCGTGTTTATTGCGCAATAACTTGTTGTGAGTTTATGTATGTTTTTCGGTTTCACATCGATTCATGTGTTGAGTGAGTGTTCTATGTACAATGTACGTTAGAACGAATAGTATTTTTTCGTTGTACATACTGTAGAGTTTAAAGTACCGAGAGCGAAAATGTCTCATGAAAGGGACAAATTTTGAAAATACAAATCAGGTGCTCAGAAAGCCAAGAAAAAGTTACATCGTAAACAATTTTTGAACTCACAAAAAGGTGTATTCGAAAAATTTCTTCACCCTACATCTTCAAAAACTGAGAATGAAAGTGAATTATGCTTAAATGACGATAGCTCTAACAGTAGGGACTTCTCATCTGGTGGTTTAGGTAAAAAAGAAGTTCCCAACAAAATCAACCACACAGCTCCCATCACAATATTACCATTCCCAACATAAATGAAGTATTGGAATGTGACCCTCCTGCTATCCCACATTCAGATAGGCCTAGTAGTAGTGACAATGAAATAGATCTAGGCACTTGGCCTAATGCATTAACGTCCCCCATGATTGATGAAATTGTTCAGAAAGGCCCTGCTAAAGTTATAAATTTTGATTATCCTTTAAATGAGAACAGAAGAAAATTTTCATGATTTTTACATAAGAACTTTATCCAATGGAGAGAAAAGAGATCGGAAATGGCTCGTGTATTCAAAATCTACTGACAACGTTTTTTGTTTTTGTTGTAAACTTTTTTTAGCATCTCCTTCAAACAAACTGTCAAGCGATGGATTTTGTGATTGGGGTTATTTAGGAAATCATTAGGATTGTTCAAGAGCATGAACAATCATTAAACCATACTGGCTGTACCAAAAAATGGATAGAATGTGAGATACGGTTGAAAAAAACTACAACAAAAAACGCAGTATTACTTTATTTTATAACATTGTCTTTGCACATTAATGATGAAACTTAGAAATTTTTTAATTGGCAAAGCTACGTCAAGTTGGAGTGGGTAGGGCGTAGGGTGTACGATAAGTATGGAGGAGCCCTGCGGTGAAGGTTTGCACATGGCCTCACAACAGATGAGGCCGGCGCTGAATTTATGTAATTAACACTAAAATTACCTTTCAATTATCAAACAATTCATGTTATTAGTAAAGAAAGAAGCTAAATAATTCCAATTGTATAATTCAATCAATAAAAGTAAAATTGTTCATCTGTATATAAGGCCAAATGATTGTAAAGATAATTAAATAAAAAACACCTTGTTTCAATGGAAATAATAGCAATAACATTTTATTTGTATTTAAAGAAAAACTATCAAACATTTCATGAGTATTTTAACCCGGTTTTTAATTAATATTTTTATTAAAGCAAATATACAAAAGAAAACTTACAATTAAGGATGTTTTTGCTCCATAATAAGAACGGTACATCCTGTAATAAAATGTTTCTCCTCCATATGCCTATTAAAATAGATTTTATAAACATACATAGGATTTAATAAATGCTTCAATGACAAACTCAACAATATTACAAGGATTTAATGAGCAGTGTGTTCAAAGTTTCTTCATGTAGAAGATAAATAGAATGCAGAATACAAATAATTGGAGTTTTGGTATATGGTAGGAGTACTAAAATGCAAATTAAAACCTCCACATTGTTTTCAATGTGTTCAGGTTTCCTTTGTGAGGAATGTGGATGAAGAGCGATTCCTCCAAACAAAACTATACCATGTTTAGTAATGTATGCATTATCAAAGTTCATATATCCTCTGGAAGTTTCAGAAGTATAACTTTTCTTTTAAAAATTGTGCAGTTCACAAAATGTTATTTGTAAAATTTGAATTCAATGTACAGGCAATACCACTTTACAAAAAGTACTACATTTAAAATTGGAATTTTCAAGACAAATAGATTAATTAACGACATCCAATCCAACAAGCTGTATATGTGTGTATAAATAGGATATCTGTATTGAATAAAAATATGCAGTAATACTTTGCATTTGTTGTGTGATTAAAAAAATTAGTTTACCATCGTTGCTTGAAAATTTTAAAGATACAATGTGATTAATTGTTTATTTTATTTTTATACTAAGGAACACTATGAAATAATTTCATTTGCAACATATGGCTGTTTTTCTATGTGTCATTTTGCATGAAAAGAAATATGACCAATATATGTATCGATTCAATATTTTTACAACATACATACTTCCTGGTTATCATGCATTTGTTTGAATACGATACTAAATTATGAAATGCTTTATCATTTATATTAAGTAATGTAAAAATATTTACAATCAAGGAATCTCATAAAATGTATCTTTAATTTTTTTAAATTAGCCCTCAAACATTAATTCATTTCCAGTCTAACTATTAATTTAAAGTAATTTTGATTAATTTTTTAGGTAAGTAATTCATAAATTATGGACAAATTTACTGATTAACATTTTAATCTTTTACCAATAAAATAAATCAATCATCAAAATAGCTGGAAAGTCTACCAAAAGTACACTTATATTTTAGTATGAAACTACAAATATAGGATGACACAAAGTTTTATTACCCGAGCACTGTTATTTTTCACTTGGTCTAAAAGCTCTAAAATGCTCTGTGGGGAAGGTATTTTTTCGTCCTCTTCCAGTATTGGAAAGTAGTGCTCGTATGAGACTGAGTTCACAATAACCAGACTGGGTATTGGAAGAGTTTCCATTGCAATGTTATTTGCAATATCTGGCTGTCCTAGCCATCCAAATATAAAATTTCTGAAATAATCAATCGCAAAGAATTGAATTCCACTATATAATTAAAGAAAAACATTATTCTACATTAAAAATAAACTAAGCCATAAGTTATAATAGCCTAATTTACAAAAAAAAATAATAAAATGAAGAAACAGAAATTCATCAATTACATATACAAAAGCAGTTAATATTGGCACAAATCTTTGGAAATTAATTTCAATTCAGGATATAATTAAAACATTAAGAATATTTTTGTTTTTACCTCATAACTTATTAGTATTAATTGCTTTAGTACCTATATATCTATTTTTATCTATCTTTAATACCTGCTGAAAAAACTGCAACACATGAGAAAAGATTTGATGCTATTTGATGAAACTTTTACCAGAGAAACTATACATGGGGATTGGTTTACAAAATTATAGAAAACATGTACTAGTACTAATTAGAGATTACTGAAATAACACAGCCAAAGCACTTGCAAAATAGCAGCATAAATGTTTGAAAAAAGTAGCAAAAAAGTCTCTTAAACATTATTTTGACAATGAAAGACGACCAGATCAGCATCATGACAATTGATACAGTGCCTCGCGCGATAAATGGCAGGTAGTAAAGGAGGTCCTCGCATAGAAACTGCTCCCTGTCTTGCAAAACTTTAACAAACAAGCAAATATGACAATGGCTCTATAAAAATTCTATTGGTCTTTTCCTTAGAATAGTATCATTTGGAATGATTCTATTGCTCCCCTTTCTTAAGGTAAGACAACTTTTTTTTAATTGGGATAATCCTGCCTTTACAGCTGGTGATCGATACACAAAATTAAATGCACATTGAATATATTTCTTATGAAGTACATACTATTGAGTTAGATTTTTTTGTAGTCACACACATGTATACTCTGTAATGTTATACATGTGTGTGACTACAAAATATACATCCCACAATAATTTTAGTGTGATGAATATTTTGTTATTATGCAATAAAAAATACATATTTTACCACTATATGCAACAGAGCTTTTGTACATAAACAATATTCATAGTGTTAGTTGAAAAGTTATGAAGTTTGCACACACACACACACAATATTTTAGTATTAAATAGTCACCTTTCAAATACAAATACTTCAACTTACTCATGATAAATATCCTTGTTATTAACTGCAATGGCTTCTACCACGTCGCGAAATCTGCAATGCAAAGTAATGAAAATATAAATATAAAAATGTTCATTTGTATAGTTAATCTGTGTGCAGTTTTTATTTTAGTACAAATTTTAAATTGAAACATTGGTGTGTTAATGCAAGTTTGAATACTACTAAAAAAACAAATTGATACAACGTCCAAGGGGGATAACAAGTTTTTAAACATTTTCACTTCAATAACACTTTTATAACTTACTCAGACATTTTTAGGGAAAGTCCACCAATTTGATTTTCTTCCAAAACTGCAATTACTATGTACTTCTTAGTTTTCATCAACTGATGAAAATTACCAGGAGTAACTTTTATGAAAGCAGGAAATCTCTCTTTATTTACCCATTCATGCAAGGTCAAATTCTCAGTTTCCAGTAACTCTTCTGCAATAAGAAACAAATATTCCATGAATTAGTATAACATAGTTTAAACAAAAAGAAAACCCATTTTATGGAGAGAAGAAATATAACAAAACCAAATAAATTTAATCTCATAATCCCTAACTTCTTGAAGTCATTATTTATACAAAATACACAAATTATATATAGGCACTCCTAATTCAACGACCAGATCACCACTGGGCTGCATTGAGTATTATGGCCGCAAGGGCCAAATTTGTCCAAGCTGGGTTAGTTGGTTTGGGGTTTCTATGGTGCAAGGGCCATATTTGGCCAAGCAGTGGCAGACACAAGACATGCAATATGAAGTAATAGATAGACACACGCAATGAAAGTTTTACTGACACAGAAGAGAGAAATACACACAGGGAGGAATGCGCCTGACAGGAGTTGACCTTGACAGCCTACAACTCAAAGGTAAAGGTAGGTAGTTAACTAACGTCGCACTGGAGCAACACAACAGGCCATTGGTGACGGTCTGGGATGAAGCCCAAAGGAAAAGATCTGAGAACTCCTCGTAATTTTGAATCACGGTCAGACAACGAGGTCAACAACTGAGCTGGCACCCCACTCTCCAAACTTCCACACCACACCAACGTGAGGAACATTCGAGGCCACAACAGATTTAATGTGCACCAGCCTTGTATGCACAACAATCTTTGGCTGGACCGAACTTCAAACTTGCAAACCTCCTGTTGCTAATCCATTGCTCATCCAACTGTGCTACCACAGCCCACAACTCAAAGGTTGCTAGCGTAGTGGACATATCTACTGAGCCATGACGACTTCCTCTTGGCTCATGAAGTAATCCACTTAACAGTCTTAGGAACGAAACTTGATTGTTGAGTGAGAAATGCCTGCATATTAAATAATGGAAATTGCATAAAAATAGTTTGAATCAAAACATCTCTTATGATGCCTAAATGTTGCGAGCATACCTAATTTTACTCTAAATGGGTTGTTTCGATGTTTTTAAGTTGCATGGTGCAAGGGCCATATTTGGCCATGCTGCACCAAAAACAAGATAAACAAGTCAAGTACGAAATGTCATGAAAGGGAAAAAAGAGGGATTGGGGAATAGCTGAAAGTGGAAAAAGATCAAATGTGTATCCCGGTAGCAAGACCTCCGTGTTTACTAGACCCCACAGGAAAAGAAAAGATCTCCAGAGATGAAGCCTGTAACACACCTAAAGGAGATGTGCCCTTGAGGGCTACTTAAATGGGATTGGATTGGATGTTGGGGTTTTATGGTGCAAGGTCCAAAAGCAGAAAACCTGCACTAAACACAAGACAGAATATAATCCAATAAAAGTATAAAGTATTTAAAAATTAATAGCCCAAGACAATAATAAAAGGTTGATTTATAACATAAAAAATGCGAAGATAATAATAAAATATTCAAACAATAGTCACATGGTAAAACAAGACCATCATTGTCAGCAGCGTAACTAATGAAACAGAAAAATTTAATTTACATATGCATAAAATTTTTAAAGTGTGAAATTTAAAGGATTCAATTATAAACGAATTTGAAAAAACAGATTCATGAGTCATTTTGAATTCGGAAAAAAATTAGATCAGATTTAAAAACCAACTGAACGTAAAAATGCAAAAAGGTTCGAATGGGGATTTTTCCCAACCAAATCTCGCAGATTCAAAATTGTACTTTTAAAAGATTTAGAACGTTGGTGATTTAAGACAGGACAGACAATTAAAATATGATAAACAGAAAAAGGAGCATGAGTTGCAATTGGGGGCACTCTCTCCTAGTAAAAGATTAGTGAATTGTGTGTGCAATGCGAAGTACTCTAAATTTGAATCCAAGAATAAGGTCGGTTGGTTGTTTTAAGGTGCAAGGACCATATTTGTCCAAGCTGAGCCAAACACAAGACAGACAACACATGGAATCAAGAATAAAGTTCACTAAAACAAGAAAACCGCATCAACACAGAAAATAACAAACCTTCATATTGGAAACAGGAACCGTCCTTACAAACAAAAGCAGATGCTTCTTCAGGAACTGCCACATCATCTACTTGAGCAATGCACTGGACTGGAGCTGTATAAAAATTCATCACTATTTGGAATTCTTCAGCTATCCTAGTAAAGTTATCCTAAAGAAAACACAAAACTATGATTAACTTGGATCACACAAACAGCAGGAAACTTACTGCCACTACTGCTTCAGCACCTACAGCAAGAGGATTTGTTATTTTAAGTGTAAAATAAAATTAAAATAAATAATGTTTTTATTTGTTAATGTGATTTAGAATTTAATGTTTTTTAATTCTAACAATTAAATTGAATATTTGCTTGCAAAGCATATCATTTTATGAAATATTTTGCATATGAATATAAGAATTACAAATAGATTGTTTAATTTTATAAGGAACATGAATAGATCACACAGAGAACTTTACATCTTTGCAAACATGGTAAAATCAAAAGCGTACTTACTTTTAATTGTTCATTCCGTTTTATCTTAGGACCATCTATGTAGACAAAAAACACTTTTTTATCTTTCCTCAGTTCTTGAAATTGTTCGCAACTTGTAAAATGACGTACAGATGGTCTAAAAAATAAGTAGTGACATTAAAGTCCTTCAATAAGCACATAAGAAAAACAATCACATTTCAAACTACTTTATCACATTTTTTAAGATGCTCCTAATTCTTGGTACATTTCTACAAGAATAATTATTTCTCTATCACAAAATGGTTAGCAAAGAGGTTTTGTTTGTCACTTTAAGGTAATTTTTTGTGACAAAAGTGTATTAACCATCTAGCAAAGAGGATCTTACAGCATTTCATCTGGAGGATATTTTAAAGGATAATAGTAATAATAAGGATATAAGAAAAACAATCACATTTCAAACTACTTTATCACATTTTTTAAGATGCTCCTAATTCTTGGTACATTTCTACAAGAATAATTATTTCTCTATCAGAAAATGGTTAGCAAAGAGGTTTTGTTTGTCACTTTAAGGTAATTTTTTGTGACAAAAGTGTATTAACCATCTAGCAAAGAGGATCTTACAGCATTTCATCTGGAGGATATTTTAAAGGATAATAGTAATAATAAGGATATAAGAACACAAACCCCTTTTCCAAATATCATGCATAAAATTTTAATTACCTGTTAAGAAGCTTTTAATTTTTTTAAACCTTTTTTGCACTCTTAGGCAAGACACACACCTGTCCTTCGTTTCAGCATAGGTAGGTAGTTGAATTACTGTCACACTGGAGCAAGACAATGGGCTATTGGCATCAGTCTGATATTAATACCAAATGGAAAGATCCGAGAACACCTCGTTATTTTGAACCATGGTCAGACGAGGTCAACATCAGAGCTGGCACCCCATTCTCCAAATTTCCACACCACGCCAATGTGATGACGTTTGAGGCCACAACAGGTTTAACATGAATTTCATTTCTGCATATTAGTACACATGGCATACTTCAGCCAATTTAGCGTTGCAGTTGATACCGATGTGCGGCTAGACTTAAGTTTTGTAGAAAAGAGTGTTTACTATATGAATATTTCATATTAGATCAAAAAGTGTTGAATGCCTTTTAGTCAAGTTACAAATATTTTCATCATTGAATGTACTAGTCATTCAACAGCAACAGAATGTTTCTCCAGAAGGTAACATTCTAAGAAACGCGTTTCAGATATTTTATCATTTTTGCGTCTAAAATAAATATATTTAATATAAAATATTAAATCTTACTGCAAATAAAAATATCAACAGAACAGAGAATGGTAAAAGAATGAATGTTGAATTACCCATCCATTCTTCGAGCGAAATCTACGATATCTGAACGTTCCCTGTCTCCTCGATATTCCACTGTCTTATGTCCTTTGATGCTGGAAATGGAGAAATAGTATGATGAAATGGCATTCTTAAAAAATAATACAATTATGTTTTAAATAATTAGAATTTAACATAAGGTAAGTAGGTATTTAATTAAAGTCGCACAGGAGCAAAACAACAGGCTATTGGGAATGGTCCGGGATCATCCCTCGAAGGGAAAGCACACAATTTTGAGTTTGGCCTGAAAGACAAGGCAAGCCTAAAAAGAATGAAGAATTCCCCACCTATTTGAAGTCGTATATACACACTAGTTTTTAACATGAAAATTAGTTTGGAAGCAATATTTATTGCACACACACAATCTAACTAGTTTAAAATTACAATTGAATTATTTATTATATATTTGTAAAATGTTAATTAGTTTTCTTTTCACAAAATTTTTTGGCATGCTTTTGTTTAAGTATAAATGGCTTTATATTCACTGACCTCCAGTGAATTTAAAAGTCGCAAAAATTTGAAAATAAGAGCTTCTTAGACTATTTTTCTTAAAAAGGTGCCCCTAGTCACCAATGTTGAAAAATAGTAGCAAAAGGTCGCCTTTTAGTCCTGTACGGCAGCCCTGGTCATCAATAAAAAATTCACTAAAAGCATGGTCCAGCTTCAGCAAGTTGGCCTTTGAGTCATGTCATTTAGCACGAGTCTATTTGTTAAATTAGGGGGCAGGTTAAACATAAGCAGTGCATTCCTACAATAGTCATCTTTAGCATGGATTTGGGTAAGTAGTATTTTAATTAATGGTCATACTGGAGCAACACAACAGGCTATTGGCAACGGTCCGGGATCAGACCCGAAGGGAAAGATCCGAGAACACCACATAATTTTGATCCATGGTCAGATGACGATGTCACACCTGAGCTGGCACCCCACTCTCTAACTTCCACATCATGCCGTTATGAGGACATTTGAGGTCTTGACAGATTTAACATGTACCAGCCCCTTTATACAAGATGGTCTTTGGTTGGATTTGTACTCGCAATCCTCTGATTGCTAATCCTTTACACTTCCAAGCAGGCTACCACGGCAAAGGACGGATTTGGGATGTGTTTATTGGTGAGTTGCAGTGATCATGGATTGGGAACAAATAATCATATATGGTTGGTGATCACCATATATGATTATTTGCATGTGGCAACCCATTCCCTTCACCACCTTTGTAAAAATGGAATTATCCAAGGTCATCTACCTTCTCAACAGAGCAGCACTAGAGAAATTGCATTAAAAACAGCACACACATCAAACTTATGTATCCTTTTACTACAATTGCTGCAAATATATCTACTGGTAAAAGGTTGCAAATTCAAAGATTCGTTTATTTAATGGCTTGATAAAATAATGAAACCAAACAAATAAAGCTAGTTTGACAATTAACGGTAATAGGTAGAATAGTAAAAAATATTTTTAAAACTGAACTTACAATAAGACAGTAGGAAACCCAGACACAGAAAATTCAGTTGCGACACTAGTAAACCTGGTACAATCAATTCTCCCAACTCTTATCTCAGTGTCAACTAAAGACTGTGCTACTTGATTCCATATTGGTTCTAAATTTTTGCAATGACCACACCATGGTGCATAGAACTGAAAAATATTTGAATATCAAATCAAACCAAAAACCTTTAAGTTTTCACAAAAACTCTAAATGAATTACATTCTTTAACTTTCCTATATACCATTACATATATTAAAGCTACTTTTAGTTTGCGGAGAAAAGGAACTAGAGATATGAAGAAATTAAAGATGTAAAATACAATATGTAAGCTCAAGCAATAGCATATTAAATATTACATTTCTGTTCGCTGAACAGTTCAGTTTTAAATAGATTAATTAGATAGGGCTGATTTAAACAAAAAATAAGGAACTTAGCTATGAGAGCAGTATAACTTGATTTAAATCCCAAGACTTTCTAAATTAAATTTTAATTTTCTAGGTAGGTATTTTAATTAATGTCACATTGGAGCAACACAAAGAGCTATGGGCAACGGTCCAGGATCAAACCTGAAGGGAAAGATCCAAGAACACTACGTAATTTTAAACCAAGGTCAGCTAATGAGGTCACACCTGAGTTGGCACACCACTCTCCAAACTTCCACACCATGCCAATGTGAGAACATTTGAGGTCATGACAGATTTAACATTCACCAGCCCCCTTTGTACATGGTCTTTGGTTGGATTCAAACTCACAAACCTCCGGTTGCTAATCCACTACTCTTCCAACCGGGATTGTGGCCCTTTAATTTCTAGGAAAGAATTGAATGCAAGAATGTTGAAATAAAAAATTATGAAGATACTGTTGATACATTTACTCCCAATTTTTCCATGAAATTTGAATTTCTAAAGCATTACATTCACAGAACATGAAAATTTAGCAGTATATTTACATGAAAAATTATATAATTGACTAAATTGTACCTTCATTGTGAAATAGCTCAAAAATAGATTTTCAGAAGCTTCTGTCAAAACAAACACTTCTTAAAGAAAGCATAAGTAAAGAACGAGTTTAAACTTACCATAACAAGCCAAACACCATTAGCACGAACCTCTAAAAATCTGAAACATTAAAATATCTTCATTAGGTAAACAGAAGCAAGACACATGAGAATAATTTGTTTCACAATATTAGTTTCAGAAAGAAAATTTCCCAAGGGAAAATGCTGTAATATAAATTTCATAAAAGTGATAAAAATGCATTGAAAACTATTCTAAGATAATTTCTCTGCTATAGGTAGCAGAAGAATGAATATAAAGTGAATTATACAAGATACTTTTATCAGGCCTTTAAAAAATAAGATTATCTTGAAGGGCATGCATACAAGACTTTGCTTTTACAAAAAACATTTCATGAAAATTTTTCAAAAACATGTTTGCACAAGTTAAATTTGCTTGTTTGCAATAAAAGTATCATTTAAGAAATCTCACTTCAGCTACTTTATTTAACATGTATGAATATGTTGCACACACAGGATATCAAAATGCAGAAGCTACGTTAGAATCACTAGCTGTTTTAGGGGGAAAATAATTTGATTAAATAGGTCAACCAAGTGAACTGTAAGTGTAAGGCAACTTGATTTTTAAACTAATTTTTTTCTTTGAAGCAAAGAGAAGTTTTAAAATGCTAGACTAGTCTTAGAATGCCCAGTAGTCACAAAAAAGTATGAATAAAAACTGTACAGTAGGGTCAGGGTGATAATTGTCCTCTCCTGGTCATAGTACAGTACCATCACCAATTGACAATGATTTTCCTACATGAATTGGCAATAAATAGTTTTAGATTATAGTAATTCTTTGTAAGCCTAACCAAATAGCCATTTGACGAAAATTTTAATTGTCAATTTTGCGATGGGCCAGTACCATGTTCTTGAGTTTTACCCAACTTCTCTTATAGTGTAGCTCCTGGGAGAAGGCAGTTGAGTCACATTGTTTTGGGTAAGTCTATTAATTAAATTAGGGAACTGATGGCAACGTAAACAAATACCCTCCACAATTGGCATCTTTTACATGAATTCTGGTTCTAAGTTCATTTGGTGCCGAAAGCAAAAGAATAAGTTGGCGGGGGAAAAACATTCATGGCGTTTGCCATTCATGTTTTTATGTACGATATCCTCTTCCACTCGGCCTTCTATATTTCAAACCTATTCAGAAATCAACTGACCGATGGTCAACTGCCTTCTGGCAGGAGCCACACTTAATTAAGTAAAGAATATAAAATAAGTTTAATGTTTACAACAATTTGTACAACACCTGCCAATAAAAGGTGACACTTGTAAATAGTATAGAAAATAATGGATAAATATTTATTGATTGGATGCAATGTGAAAATGTCAAAAACATCTTACAAGATTTGGCACAGCATTGATATACACATACTTTTATGGCAATGCTTTTGGCACACTCTTTGTAGCAAGCAGGTTACGGCAACCCATCTTTATTAGGATTATTGCTGCTTTTATGGCAACCTCGGTGAGCCGAAAGTTTAATTTTCATTTAGAATATTCTAGAATGTTCTTTTCATTTCCAATAAATTGTCCTTTGATTTCATTGGTTCTTTTAAATTTTTTCCCAATTTTTTTTTGTTTCATGTAAATTTGAAGAATTAATAAGTTTAGTTTGATTTTAGTCATGGTCCAGTGCAGTAGCATCAGGTTGTATCATTTCTTGCTATTTTCTATTTTTGAAAAATTAGCAGTAACAAAGTTAGGAAACATCGATAAGAAAAATGGTGTTTTTTCCAACGTTTTCGTCAATTATTTTCCATTAAGAAAAACGTTTTTTTCTAATTCTAAGAATTTCATCCTTGGAAACATAAGTGTGCTAAAAGCATTGCCAAAAAAGTATGCATATATCAAAGCTGTACCAAGATTTTTAAAAGGAATCAATTAAATGGGGAATTAAGGTCTGGGAGAGGCTTGAGCCTCTGTAGCCCCCAAAATGCATCCTTGTTTATATGTAATGGATAAAAATATTAAATGTGCATCTGATAATATAAGAACAAACAAGATCTAGCAAGATAACAGATATTTAATTCAAAAAAAATACTGTATCTAATAATTCTTTTTTTTAAGAAATGATTGATTGTAAGTAGATTAATTTATTTCAGTACAAGGAAAACAAATTTGGCTTTAAATCTTGAAGAAAAAGTTTCAAATTATCCACAATTTAAAAGATCATAAAAACTTACCTGTCACTTAATTCCAGAACCCGGTTGCTCTTCGCAATTCCGATGAGGAACAAAACTGAAGGAAAAGAGGAAAAAGTTTTAAATTGCTAAAAGGCAAATATGATCTTCTGAATTTCCAAAAATTATGTTACTCACCACATATAGAAATACTGATAATTCTGGAAAGATACATTACACAAAATGTGAATCATTAAGTAGTACTTAATGATTTCTAAATACTGATGGAGAAAATTAAATTAACTGTACATCACACTTCACAGCAAAACAAGGCAAACACAAACAATCCATGAGCAAACCTGTTGCCATTCTCAGTAATGTGAATACATCTGTCACAAAAGTGCATTCGAAAGTGTTGCCAATTTAATTATGCAAATTTAATTCATTCCCCTTTTAGGTATAAGTCGTCCTACTGGAACAACACAATGGAATATTTCCCATTCCCACGGACTCGTCATCGACCGTGGTTCAAAACTACGTGTTATTGGCCTCGGTTCATTCCCTTCGGGTTTGATCCCGGATCGTCACCAATTGCCCTTTGTGTTTCTCCAGTGAGATATTAATTAAATACCCACCTACCTACCATTCCCACTACTTACTAGTTTTGTGGTAGGTAGTTAAATGGAAGTCCCAGTTGACAACGAGCGATCACTAATTTGGTGGAACAGATGTTCTTCAGAGTGCAGTAGATTTGTTTAAATTTTTCTACTGCCCAAATATTAGTTCTATCCAGTCCACCATTTAAGGGGGCTTGTGCACGTTAAAACTGTCATGGCCCTAAATGTCCTCACGTTGGCGTGGTGTTGAAGTTTGGAGAGTGGTATGCCAGCTCAGGTGTGACCTCGCCATCTGACCGTGGTTCAAAATTACGAGGTGTTGTCCTCGGATCTTTCCCTTCGGAGGGTCGATCCCGGACCGTCGCCAATAGCCCGTTGTGTTGCTCCAGTGTGACGTTAATTAAAAATACTTACCTACCTAAAAATCCACCATTACACCATGAACTGAAGATAATTAATAGCCTTCTGCATTGCTGCATTGCGACGTTGATTAAATACCTACCTATAAATAATTACAGAATTAAAGTAACTATCACCAGCTGAAAACAATAATAAAAACACAAAATTTGTTAATTTTTAAATCACATAAAATCAGAGGAAATCCGGCCTATCTATCTACTGGTTCGTTCTGGTCTTATAATTGTCTTGTGAAGACGATTTTTGTTCTCTATCTGTTTCAAATGAATAAAACAATTATTCATTTTCCACTGCTTTTTCACTCCTGGACCTCATTAGTTTTGTGTTTAACAAAAATTTGGAAATTTCCATAACCTCAAGGAGGGTGGAGGGTCAAATTACACACATGTCCAAAAATTAAGGATGATACTGCATTCGCATCAAACAAGGTCACTTGATCTCAATATAATAGAGTATGACTGAGATGCTTTCGGATGTCGTATTGCAAACAACACAGCTCCACCTAGGACCACACAAAAGAAAAAACGTTATCTAGTGCGGGAATGCGAGTCTTTACCACAGGAACACTTGGGGAGAGTTGAATTAACGTCGCATTGGACTAACACAACGGGCTATTGGCGACGGTCCGGGATCAAACCCAAAAGGAAAGACCCGAGGACAAAAACGTAATTTTGAACCACGGTTAGATGACGAGGTCACACCTGAGCTGGCACCCCATTCTCCAAACTTCCACACCACGACAACGTGAGGACATTTGAGGCCACGACAGATTTAACGAGCACCCTTTATACTACTTTTTATATACTTTAATTCCCAGTAGCATGTGAGTGGTCTTATTTTATTCCACATAAGTTTTGAGATATTCATTTGTCATTTGAGGTACTTTGGTGTAGGTACTGAGCACAGAGTAAATAGCTACGCATTTACTCTGTGGTACTGAGCTCTGGATGCATCACATAATTATCATTGATTTTTGATTATCTTTGGTTTTTGGACGTGTGTGATTGGAACTGTTGGAATATCTGAATTCAGTGCCATAAGTAATCAAGTACTAAAACTTTTAGAAAACCATTTGGTAGGTTTATTCGTATAAGTCAATACATTTTTATAATTCTGGTAACTAGCACACACACACACACACAAGTAATAGTATTTCACTTTGGGAGTAATTTAGCCATTTGCAAGTAAATCCTTTTCATTAAATCAGTTAAAATTAATGTTACAAACTCATTTTTTATTTCACTAATTAAAAATAAAAACGAATCAAATAAAAATTAAAGTGCTTGAATGCTTTATAATCACAATCAAGTATGATTAAAAATCATAAATTAAAATACAATTGGACACACAATTGGTAATTAATTTTATATAAAAATTAAAACTTATTTTAAACCAAAAACGCTTGAGATTTTTATGCTGTAGACATTTTCGGGCATTCCATAGATATTGATCGAGTCGGGCCCTGAAATTCCTTCAACTTAACTTCGGATCTTTCCCTTTGGGATTGATCCCGGACCGTCACTAATAGTCCGTTGTGTTGCTCCAGTGTGACGTTAATTGAAATACCGCTTCAACTTAACTAAAATCCAACCACAGACCGTCATATACAAAGGGGGCTGGTGCACGTTAAATCCGCCGTGGCCTCAAATATCCTCACGTTGGCATGGTGGGGAAGTTTGAAAGTGGAGTGCCAGCTCAGGTGTTGCCTCGTCATCTGACCGTGGTTCAAAATGACGTGGTGTCGTCCTCGGATCTTTCCCTTTGAGATTGATCCCGGACTGTCACTAATAGTCCGTTGTGTTGCTCCAGTGTGACGTTAATTAAAATACCTACCAACAGCATAGATTTAAGTCGGAATTCTACTTTGAGCAGCGATTGAGAATCTGATAACTCGAATCTCACAATCTCTTTTTACACTCATGCGTTTAGTAGTACAAAACGCTATTCTAGGATCAAACCCGAAGGGAGAGTTCCGAGGACAACACCACGTAAATTTGAACCACGGTCAAATGACGAGGTCATACCTGTCTAGACTAGGGGTGCAGTACAAATTAGTATGTGGAGGGGTACATTTCTTGGGGCTTTGGACAAAGAGGCAGCAGGTGCTAAGCACATTTTTTAGGCGTTATAAATGACTATCCAAGCAATAGCGATCATTCAGGAGTCGTGTTATTGTAACAACTTCTACCCTTGGGCATCTGGGACACATTTACTGTTAATACCCAAACAAACTGATAGGAATAAATTATTAATCTTCTGAGATTGTTTTAAAAGAACAGATAGATTTCGAAAGGATAGTTTTGTTTCTTTACCCGCTGAGAGGTTCACATGCATAATTCCACCATGCAACCTGTAGTCTTCTCAGCATAACTTCCAATCAATTTTGATCAATAGAAATTTTCCAAAGGATTCTATTATAAGGAATTAACAAATAGAATCTTTCTAGAGGATTCTATTCTAGAGAAAGGACCAATATAATCTTTCAAAAAAGGATACCAGTCTTCGGAAATTAGCAACAGCATCTTTTCAAAGAATTGTAATCAAGCAAAGATGTAGAACCTTTCCAAAGATTTCTAATCTAATCTACGAAACAATAGAATCATTCCAAAAGAAATTTTGTGGAAATAAACAATAGAATCATTCCAAAAGGTTCTATTCTAAGGAAAGGACCAATAGAATCTTTCAAAAAGGTTTAATTCTAAGGAAAGGACCAATATATTCTTTCCAAAGGATACTAATCTAAGAAAACGACCAATTTAATCTTTCCAAAGGATACTAATCTAAGAAAAAGGTCAATAGAATATTTCCAAAGGATTTTATTCTAAGGAAAGGACCAGTGTAATCCTTCCAAAGGACACTAATATAAGAAAAGGACCAATAGAATATTTCGAAAAGATTCTATTCTTTGGAAAGGACATCAGTAGAATATTTCAAAAGAATTCTATGGAAAGGACCAATAGAATTCTTCCAAAAGATTCTATTCTAAGGAAAGGACCAATGTAATCTTTCCAAAGGATACTAATCTAAGAAAATGACCAATTTGATATTTCCAAAGGATTCTATTCTAAGGAAAGGATCAGTGTAATCCTTCCAAAGGACACTAATCTAAGAAAAGGACCAATAGAATATTTCGAAAAGACTATTCTAAGAAAAGGACCAATAGATATTTCCAAGGAAAGGACCAATAGAATCCTTCTAAATGATGAAAGTATCCATGGATTCTTCCAACCAATAGATGTCGTAATTTAGTCATTAAATTTGTTGTTAAATTTTAGCAACACTACACTATTCGGAAATCTCGCGATGTTCGATGTAGTTGAACCCGGACCGTCGCCAATATCCCGTTGTGTTGCTCCAGTTTGACGTTAATTAAATACCTACCAACCTCACGATGTTCAAAGGGTTAAGGCCTCGGAGGGGTTAATCCCCCTCCCCTTCGAGGGTACGATTAAACCACCACAAGGGAGCACCCCGAATTTCAGTGATTTCCTTTTACTCTAACTTTAACCAGCCTACGTGTCTGCTTTAGTAGACAACTTTTTCGTCAAACGTTCATTTACCTTTGGGGCGACGTAAAAAAGAAAGCGATTCGACGCATCACCCAAAGTCCCTGCCAAGGCCTTTTGCTTGTTTGTTTTCCCTTCTCCCGAAGAAGATTCTCTCCGCCGCATCCCTTCAGATTCCGCATCCTCTTCCTCTTTGATCTTCAGCTTCCCGCTCGGCTCCTGGAGAAGCAGGCCTTTGTCTGTCCAATCATGCACAACATTCCGATTCGAGTGACCACGACACCTACCACGACGCAGCGGAAACTGTGCTGCGCCCTACACACCGACTTCCTGTCCAGGCAACCTGGACTTTGCAAGCTGGGAGAGTTGGTAAGTGGTCGATGTATATCTTTGTCTCCTAGGACCGCGGTAGCCCGGTTGGAAGAACAGCGGATTAACATCCGGAGTTGCGAGTTCGAAACTCGATCCAACCAAAGATCGTCGTGTACTTGCAGGCTGGTGCACATTAAATGTCCTCACGGTGGAGTAATAGTTCAGGTGTGACTTCGTGGTTTAAAACTACGTGGTGTTTTCCTCGGTTCTTTCCCTACGGGTTTGATCCCGGACCATCGCCAATAGCCTGTTGTGTTTCTCCAGTGCGATGTTAATGAAATACCTACCTACCAACGATATTCAGTTCAAAAAATGGTTTTTTTTTAAATACGCGGCATGACTAATCTAGAGAAAAGAAAATATGAGAAACGGCGATCGATTTTTCGTTGAGTATAATATATATATATATATATATATATATATATATATATATATATATATAATACTTTTTATGTATTTTACATAGAATATAAATCTAGCAGCATGCATTGATTGTGTAATCATTTTTCTTCTGAAATCGAGTAAAGGGTGCTATTTCTGTTGACAATTTATTTAGGGAAGACAGTGAAGTTTCACTTCTTCGGTATTGACATATAAAACCAACTACGCATCTCAGAAACTGCTGGCCCTCAGGTAGGTAAGTATTTAATTAAGGTCCACTGGAGTAACAAAACGGTCTCTTGGCGACGGTCCGGGATCAAACCCGAAGGGAAAGATCCGAGGACAACACCACGTCAGTTTGAGCCACGGTCAGATGACTAGTCACACCTAGTCCTAGGCTTTTTTTTACCTCCCTCGTTGTTGACTTGTGTTTGGCGCAGCTTGGCCAAATATGGCCTTTGCGCCATAAAACCCAACCAACTTAGAAACTGCTGACACTAACCACTGAGATTTATGGCAATTTCTTCACAGACGCGATTATTTTAAAAAAATTATATCTACTAAACCACGAGTTTCCTGATAAATGAACAAGAATCTGTAGCTTCTGTTTAGAATCAAAGTGGAAAAGCAAATGAAATGTAATTTTTCTGCAAGCTGCTTTGTTTTAGAATGAATTTTTTTCGTACCAACACATTTTATTAACTTGGAACTGAATAGATTGTTTTTAAATTCTGATGAAAACGTTCCAACAGTTTAACTAAAGGAATTTTACAAGAATTATTTCCACTTCTTTGAGAGCTATGAATTCTCATTCAACCAGAAATAATATAAATAACGAAATACCTCTTGCTTATGACGTTTACTTTTGATATTGAAGAATGCAGGCGAAACGCTTACTGCATTCTGTACAAGTCGAATTGTCTAAAAATATAGATTGTGAAATAAAAATGCTGAATGGAATTTATGTGGTTTTCGAGAGGTTGCAGACAAATCTATTTTTAGGTCTGTGACTGCGATTATAAAAAGAAAAATGCACCAAAGAAACTTTTGGAAAAGTCATCTGCTGTTTTGTGGCTTCATATTGAAATATACGCATAGAAAAGACGAAATTAAATTTTATAATACCGAAAAGTATGTGGAATTTGAGTGGTATCAGCTGAGGCGTCGGCGATGCGCTGCTACGCGACATGGCGTTCATCCAAGATAGCAATAGGTGTTAAGGGCAAAAGACCTCGTTGCGTCATGTCTGAACGTGATAGTATTCTACGCGAATCCTGTAACAAAAAAACTGCTGTTTTCATTCAAATTTATCGTGAATATTTTTCTTTTTACCCCACTCATAAAATATGTTCATTTTCCAATTTCTTTCAGAATCATCATTCGAATGTGGGCACACATAATCAAAGCATTCAAGTTAAATTTATATTTAGAATCATCAAAAACATGAAAATGTATTTTAATCAAGGTCTTTCCAAACAGTTTTTAGTTTTTGTGAAACTTTGCTATGCGGGAGAACAAAATGGCTGCTCGTGTTTGTTCTGGATTCCCACACAAAGTCTATGATTTAAACGTACTGTTTACATTTTGGAATTATAAAGAGAAGTGAATTGGTGTCTGAAAATTCATAGTAAACACGCATATGAAATCCGTTTCATAAGAGAACACTTGAACACGAATGGTATTTAAATGTACCGCGGATAAATGACGAAGTAAAATTAAACGCATTTGTAATTGCGTAACTTCTCGAAATTTTCATTCATTCAAATTAAAGGAATTCTGTCTGGTGTTTCTTCAGACAGAACAGACTGATCCTTCGTTTGTCAACCGGCTATTGGCTTAGGTTCAGGAATGAAAGAAAAATTTGGTAGGTTCTGTCGAGGACACAATGGCACAAGGCAAACGGGACTTAGCAAGTTGGGAGAGTTGGTAAATGGTCGATGTAAATAAATCTGTCTCCTAGGGCAGAGGTTGGAAGAGTAGCGGATCAGCAACCGGAGGGTTGCGAGTTCGAAACTGGATCCAAACAAAGATCGTCATGTGCGTGGGAGCACGTTAAATCTATCGTGGTCTCAAAATTGGCGTTGTGTGGAAGTTTGGAGATAGGGATGACATCTCAGGTGTTGACCTCGTCATCGGACTGTGGTTCAAAATGACGAGATGTTGTCCTAGGAATTTTCCCTTCGGGATTAATCCCGGACTGTCGTCCATAGTCCATAGCCCATTCAACTACCCACCTATCCCGAAATTCAGCCTAATTTTATTTTATTATACATAAGCATAACAGAAGCTTCTTTTTCGATTTCAGCTCGCCGGAGGTATATGCGTCGGTCTGATGATCACGTATGGAACTCCAGTCTGGATGACTCTGGGAATTGCCTACCCATTATTTTTAGTCAATTCTTCTTCGGCTTTGGTATTTACATCCGTTAGCTTATTCTGCTACCTCATCTCTGAGCACACTTTCAGAGCTATAAGGACTACAGTTCTTGTAAGTATGATTTAAAGATATTTGTTAAACTCATCCTAGTGGTGTGTTCTTTTCTGGTTGGGGTTTAGCGGAACTTTTCGTACCTCCTGGTTCCTTCCTTCAAATCTGCTACACATTGTGACTGAACAAGTTTATTTCATTCCAGGAAATCTTCCAAAACCTCGTGGCATCTGTCCTGTACGGTGTGGGTTCGGCGTTCCTACTGATGCAAACCACTTTTTTTCTGTGGCCCATGTATATCATTATTCCGTACTTCCAAGCATACCCGGCTCTCATGACAGCAGGGGTCAGTATATGTTTATTACACAAAATTGCTTTTAATTCTAGAGGTTATCATTTGTAGTCTCATCAGAGTTTATATTATCTTATACTGAGACAATTATTTTTATCAAGAAATCTGATTGAAATAATTTTCACGATCGAAACAAACTGAAACAGTCCTCTGTTGATTCTACGTAAGGTAGTAAATAACGTTGCAATGGAGCAACGCAAAGGGCTATTGATTCTACGCAAGGACACAAGTGTCCTACAAATTTCTGAAGTGGATTGTATTGAGAAATAGTGATGTAGAAGCTACATTGGAATTTAAAACTACAAAGACAAACAAGACATTTATTATAACTGCATTTTTACGCGACGCCGACCGTTGAACTTCGAACTCTGTTCTGAAAACCCCTTTATCGTTCTCCAAATCAGAATTCCAATTCCGAATAAAGAAAAACCGAAGTCCGAAAAGTTGGTCCCACAATAAATATTAAAATTAAAATAAATTGAAACATGAATCGCGAGCTCTAACTCTCACGCTCCAACTGAATCTATGCAATAAGAATTTCATAAATGATAGAACGTTTTAATGGTGTGGCAAAACTGAAGAATATAACGAGGATGTCAAGAACATCTATATTTGCTAATACGTAATTTAAAGGGGGTGTCCAGTTTACCATGGGACCACGGAAGCCCGGTTGGAAAAGTAACGGATTAGCAATCGGAGGGTTAAGAGTTGGAATCCAACCAAAGACCGTCGGGAACAAAGGGAGCTGGTGCATGTTAAATCTGTCGTTGCCTCAAATGTCCTCACATTGGCGTGGTGTGGAAGTTTGGAGAGTGGTGTGCCAGCTCAGGTGTGACCTCGTCATCTGACCGTGGTTTAAAATTATGTGTTGTCCTCGGACTTTTCCCTTCGGATTTGATCCCGGATCGTCGCCAATAGCCCGTTGTGTTGCTCCGGTGTGACGTTAATTAAATACTTACCTACCAGTTTGCCATAATAGAAAATATGTAAGCTATACCCTAAGTTTTTTAATACCTATAGTTAATGTTATATTTATACACACACACACACATATATATATATATATATAGAGAGAGAGAGAGAGAGAGAGAGAGAATTTAATTAGATTTATTTATATAAATTGTTAATAAGGCCAGAGAGTTTACCACAATAAAAAATACGTAAGCCTAGTACCGTAACTTTTTAAAACATATTTAGTTAATGTTTTATGTAATTTAATTAGTTTTATGCATATAAGTTGTTAATAAGGTCATAGTTTACCATAAATATCTCTGAATGTTCGGTGCCTTTAATATAGATTCATTTCTTCCTTCTTTTATATATAGTAAAATTATAAAAATTCAAGGTTTTGGAAATATGATGCCTCATGGTGTAAATAGATAACTGCTTAAGAGAAATTATTGTACATTTAAACTATTCTATAAAGATGTCTAAAGCAAAAGATAAAAAGTCTACTTTTTTCCCATTGCTAAGGGGTAGTGTCTAAATTCTAAAGGTATAATTTTATGGGAAAAAACAGTCTCACATTTTTATAAATATCATTCTGAAAATTGCGAACATTTCTTTAATGAATTAAAACTTATGACATTCTCAAGAACAAACAATAAACGTTACTTAAAAGAAGGATAAATGTTTCAACTTATGTTTTTATTTTAAAAAAACATGAATATGAGAAAGGCGAATTCCTAGCGTTGTAATATGCCATTTTTACCGGCCTGTTATGTGTGTATGCTTTTGTTGAATGTATACAATAACTGTTTGGTTTACTTTCCAGGTGTTTGGCTGCTTAAGCTCTTTTATTCATGCTATGGATGCATACTTCGCATACCGCACATTCCGAAGCATTCACTGAATTCATTTCAAACTGGTGGTTTGCTTGTTTTGAGCGTAATGAATTTAATTAATGTGTAAGAATTTTTCAAAGTAACTTGAGTGTTTTGTTTACTCTGTTTTGTTTCACATGTTGAACCAATGTACACTGCTACGTTTTCGACTCAGGGACTCATAATCAAAATCCTGTCTGAAATAGAGGCGAATTAAATGCATAAATGTCTTTAGTGGATCTAAGGTACATTCAAAGGATCGATGTCTTCAAATAAAGAGTTACAGAGAAAGTCAAGTTATACAATTCACACTTGTCTGTATTTAAGAACTTTTTGCTTTCAAACTTTTAACGTGTTTCTTATCAATTATGTACTTCTAAGTGCAATATTGGCATTTATATTTCTCTATCACCCACCAATTTCAAAGATACCAATGAATTACAAATGAAAAGGGAGAATTTTGACGAAGAATAAATAAGTTAATTTAACCCTCTCTAAAGTATAATTTAACCCTCTGAGCTGCGCGAGATTTCAGAGTTGTGTAGTGTTGCTTTTAATCCACAACACACATAACTACTACATCTTTCTAAGGAATTAGAGAGGACAATAGAATATTTAAACATTTAGAAAGATTCTATTGGTCCTCTCCAACGAATAGCATCCTTTGGAATGATTCTATTGATCCTTTCCTTGGGATAGAATTCTTTGGAACGATTCTATTGGCCCATTCTGTGTAATAGAATCCTTTGAAATGATTCTATTGATCATTTCCTTGGAATAGAATCCTTTGGAAAGATCCAATTACATGTCCTTAGAATGTAATCCTTTGGAAAGATTCTATTGCTATATTCCGAAAAATATAATCCTTTGGAAAGATTCTGTTGTTATATTCCGAAAAATATAATCCTTTGGAAAGATTCTGTTGATCCTTTCCTTGGAATAAAATCCTTTTAAGATATTATATTGCTGCTTTCTTTGGAACAGAATCCTTTGGAAAGATTCTATTGCTCATTTCCTTGCAAGAGAATTCTTTTTGAAAGATTTTATTGGTCAAGAAGGTCAAAATTGGTTAAAGTCATGCAGGGAAGACTGGAGGTTACAAGGTGGAATTTTGTGCGTGAACTCCTCAGAGGGTTAGCGCTTAGAAAAGTTGAATCTAATCTTGATGAATTATCCATTTTACCTTTAAGCCATAGGTACAGAAGATCAAATGAACTCCATCTCAACTATTGCTGAATTGTTACTTAGAAACCATATTACGCCGATCCCATTCCGTCCAACAGAGCTATTGCACACCAACCGTCAGAAACCTGAGACCTCGATACACCTATTTAGGCACGTATTTAGGATTTCAAGAAAGAGTGTTGGGATATCTGATCGTCATGTTATGTTGGCTTAACGTTGAACGTTTGGAAGAGTTGCTGTTATGGATAGCGAACACGAAGTTTTGTAATGTGTGTAATTAGTTTTTGAGTCTTGAATTAGAATTTTGCTATTTGTGGTTGTGCCTTTTTTATCAGTATAATGTTATTCATCTTTTTGGAATTCCACAATCGTTTGGGAAAGATGAAAACATTTTTTCAACATAATTTGGTCGGTTTGGAGCAGAAACTCACGAACTGGCATTTCCCTGGAGACACTAAATGTTTATTTTCATGATGATGAAAAATATATTTGCATGTTTAACAGATTAACTTTATTAAAATTCTTATAATATATTTTTTGACCAAGACACTAAGTAAGGCTTAAATAGCTGTACAGAAAAAATTGTTTTGTCAGTTAATAAGTTTCTGTTATAAACAGACGATATGACGGTTAATGTGTCACTTTTGTGCTGTTCAGAAAGTTGTAGATGCAACAAAAATGAACACACGAGATGTTTTATTTCTAATAATGTACTTTTCAATTCTTAGTTTTGTGAGTTTTGAATAAAAGTTTGCTATCAATTCGGTTTTATTAGTGTTTTATGTTTTACACTTTATATAGACCTTAATTCCACAATTGTTAATGAGAGATGAAAATTATATCCACGAAAATTATTTCTTGCTAACCGTTATCTTGCCAACCTTGAATCGTTCAAACATAGAACCGTTTTAAAAATTTCATATCATCTGAACGTGGTTCAAAATTGCGTGGTGTTGCCCTTGGATCTTTCCCTTCGGGATTAATGCCGGAACGTCACCAATAGCCCGTTGTGTTGCTATAATGTGACTTTAATTAGATATCTACATACCTACCAAAAAATTTCATTTGCCATCCTTATTTTTTCATATGCTTCATTTCATTCATGCTCTGCGGATAGCAAATGAAATTTGAAAAAAAAAAATGTTTTATGCTTTGGCGATTTAAGATTAGCCAGCTAGCTGTTGCCGAGAAGGTAGGTATTTAATTAACGGCGCACTGGAGCAACACAACGGGCTATTGGTGACGGACCGGGATGAATCCCGAAGAGAAAGATCCGAGGCAAAACCACGTCATTTTGAACACGATCAGTTGATCCTGAGCTAGCACCCCACTCTCCAAACTTAAACACCACGCCAAATTGAAGACATTTGAGACCACGACAGATTTAACGTGCACCAGTTCCCCTTGTCTTTGGTTGGATTCGAACTCCCAAACCTAGGGTTACTCTTCCAACTAGGCTACCGCGGCCCCATTTGATTGGAAATAAAAATTAACACCACTAGATGTAAACTAAATGCTGTAATATATTTTTGAATGATTTTACACATAGATACTACCAACACCTTTTACAGAAATGAAAGCTTCTAATCGTGGAAGACATACAAATATTTGGAAAATCGACATTGTGAATGTTAAATTTTCATAGTGCGTTTGAATTACCTGTTTTCATTTTGCGAGTACAGAAATCCATCTTGGATAAGTAGAGGAAGTAACGTTTCGAATCGCAAATCATACCCACGAGACACATTTCCTAGAATATCACGCGCTTTGTGGGAGAAGTTATCCTTGAATTATGTCCCCAAAACGTAGAAATCTCCTATTGCAAGACACACTCCCTCGAAAGTTACAAAATCAACTGGTTTTCCAACCGTCTTAATGAGGCACTTGGGGTTAAGCTAAATGAGATGGTGCGTCTTCTTTTGATTTTTCTAAACCAGAAGTTCTCGAACCTTTTGCTTCAAACCTTCAAAACTACAAATATAGCGAGGGTACCCGTAGAAAAGAGGATCATTTATTTACAAAGGAATTCGTAATTAAATCCCATACTGTAAAATAATAACATACATTTTTATTAAGACTGTTGGTACATGAGGGATTTTCAGTGCAAACAAATCAGACATTGGGTAGGTTGAATTAACATTGCACTGGAACATTACAAGGGGCTATTGGCAACTGTACGGGATCGACCCCCGTTTAAACTAGAACTATTTTTCACATTTGCATGAGGTGAATAAACTAAGCTTTAATGAAATATACTTGTATTCCATGAAGTTACAATTGTTCTTCACTTTCACACATCTAGTAGCTAATAGTGAAGTGTCTCAATAGCATCCCAAACACAAAAACAATTCAGAGTACAAATTGCTCACAAATCGTAGTTAAAATAATGATTGATTGGCTGTTTTAGGAAATTAATAGAAAGAGTAAACTTTAGAAAAGGAATGGCTTATTTCAATAATTGTTATGACGAATAAAATTTTCGTTTCATTTTGTCTAATTTTTATTGAATTTCAGACTTTCTTTTAAAAAAAATTCTCGTAAAGGCACCGATGTCAACAAGCTTTGTGATCCATCTCGAAGGGAAAGATTCGAGGACAACACCTCGTCATTTTAAACCACGGTCAGATGACGAGGTCGCACCTGAGCTGGCACCCCACTCTCCAAACTTCCACACTTCCAACTGGGCTGCCACTGAATTTATGTAAGATATGGTAGGTATTTCAATTAACATCGCACTGGACACAACGGGTATTATTGGTAACGGCTCGGGATCAAACCCAAAGGGAAAGATCGAGGACAACACCACATAAATTTGAACCACAGTCAGATGACGAAGTCACACCTGAGCTAGCACCCTACTCTCCAAACTTTTACACTCGAACTTCAATTCGAACTCGCAATCCTCCGGTTGCTAATTCTTCCAACCTGATACATCGGCCCTAAGGAAGAACAACAATTCATTTCACTCCCGTGTGCAATCGATACATCACCATATTGGTTATACGAATGGTATTCATTTCACCTGAAGAGAACTCCAATACTCCTCTATTCCCCAAAGAACCAGGATAAATGAGAGAAAAGGATGAATAAATCCTTTAAGAGCAAAAGTACTAAAATCCCGAGAAAATAAATTCCACGTATCGAATATTCTAAAAGCTTTCACGAAAGGGTTTTCTCTATCATCACGTTTCACCATAAAAATATCAAAATGCGATGCTCTTTTTCATCCACAAAATCTGCTTTTGAAGTTTTGTGATCAGAAAAAATCATGCCGCCATTGGACCATGAAAACACTATAACCCAAAGTTGTCTCTTTGGAATACTTTAAAAGCTGGATTTAAAAACACCCTTGAATATAAAGAAAGTATGGTTCAGTTCAAGAGCCTGAAATGTATTTTATGAAAAACTGTATCCAGGAGATTTCATAGGCTTAAAGCTAATCGTTGTAATGGAAGTCGACTTTCTTATATAGATGTGCAAGACCGTAGTCGTCTGGATGAGGTTTTCAATACTTTTTCATCTAATATAAAGTTGGAAGATATTTTATGGTAGAACTTGGTCCATATTTAACTAATATTGAGTAATAAATTGAAAAGTTGTGGTAATTCCTTTTGTGTTGTCTCATACTCTATTAAACAGTAAAACAGCAAAATAATTTCGATATCGAAATGAGTTGGAAGAGAAGATTTTATGATAGAACCAGGTGCATATTTAACTAATATTGAGTAATAAATTGAAAAAGTTGTGATAATTCCTTTTGTGCTGCCTCATACTCTATTAAATAGAAAAATTTTAAAATTTCGACGTCAAAATGAGTTGGAAAAATGCTTTCAAAATCACACTACAAATTTACATTTATTGAACAAATTTCTGCATCGTGATTTGGAATTATTGCATAAGCAAAAAATACGTACTAAAAATAATACAAAAATAACTATTTATTATAGAGCTGGTTAGTTCTACAGTCTCTCAGAAGTTTAGCTTTTACGTCAAAAAATAAAAATTATAAGTATTTTGATAGTGTTACATACATTTTAAACAGATTATAATATGATTATGTATTTCTCGTCATCATGAAAATAAATATTTAGTGTCTTCAAAAAAATGGATTCATAAATTCTTGATTTAAGCCTACAATATATCAATACGGAATTTATTTTTTGGAATTCTTATTGACGAAGTGCTCGTATTCGAGAAAACACGCCATGTGACGTCACGTTCAGAATACGAACAGGAAACAGCTTATCGCTGCCGAGATACTACTGCCACTAATGTTTAGCGAAGTGGTCGATATCGACCCCAGGGATCGATATAACATTGTTAGGGGTCGATAGAAAAATATAAGACATCATCGTACAGGTAATATTTAATTCGGTTCTCTTGTGGATTACCTCCATCCTAAATGACAACGCAATTAAGAGTGAGTATAGAATTCCGTGGGCGATTTAAAGCTGAAACTGACTCATTTTGAACCAACATTGCTAATCTTGTCAAGAGTCACGGAGCACACCCTCCACATTAACAACTTTAGTAAATTGAATACTAAGTTAATAAATCTTGTTTTCATATATATAAGGAATATTGCATTATTGTTATTTTGATATTAAATTAAATTTTATAATTTAAATATTATTAATCCCTCCTATTCAATATGTAATGTTTAATAATATATACTATATTATACATATAATAAACACTAACAATAAAATAAACAATCTAAAAACTCACATAAGCGTCTATTTTGCTTGCCCTATTATAATTACGTAATAGTAAAATAGATGGGGTCGATAAAAATCAAGAAACTCTAGAAGGGATCGACTGTCAAAGAAGTTTGTCGACCCCTGGTTTAGCATAACAGAATATGCCTCATACATACGGTTCTCAAGAAAATTGTAGCTCGTTATGGTGATTCGCAGAGCAATTTGGGTTGGCCAGGCCTAAGAACTATCGTTCTTATCTAACTGCGATGTCATCCTTAGAGGCTTGCCTATTAACTGGGTCTCAGTATCAGGTACCAAACTCAGTTGTTACGCTTTACCTTACCACTCGAAAGCTCTAATGAGCAATGCTATCAAAGGGAGTGGCATTCCGTATCAGAACAATCCATCAGTTAAGAATCCATTGGTCTCCATTCAGCTTAGAATTACATTCTTCAAAAGCGCGGCCTATGGCTGCTGTCGTATCTGATTTAACTCGGTTGGAAATTTTGGGACGATGTCGAGTGAAACAAAAGAGAATAAACTTTTGGCTACGCTGAAACCGATAGCGTTATTGATCGACTTTCAACCAAGATTAGAAGTTGATTTGAACGTGTGGATCAATTATTCCAAGCCGTTTTCTCTCTTTTTTTAGGGCCGCGGTAAGCCTGGTTGGAATAAAAACGAATTAGTAACTGGAGGGTTGCGAGTTCGAATCCAATCAAAGACCGTCGTGTACAAGGGGGCTGGTGCACGTTAAATCTGTCGTGGCCTCAAACGTCCTCACGTTGGCATGGTGTGGAAGTTTGGAGAGTGGGGTGCCAGCTCAGGTGTTGACCTCGTCATCTGACTGGTTCAAAATGACGAGGTGTCCTCGGAGCTCTCCCGTCAGAATTGATCCCGGACCGTAGTCCAAGCCCGTTGTGTTGCTCCAATACGACTTTAATTAAAAAAATTCCTATACCTACCAAGGGGTTTAACCCTCCAAGAAATTTCGATCAGATATCTCGTCCATCAAGATCTGGTCAGTTTTGCTTATGACCGGATATTGCGTTAAGACAACCCACCTCCAGGAGGATTAAAACTGCATGTAGCGTAAGCATTAGCATTAGCATGTAAGTGTAGCATTAGCAATCTACACTACCTGACATTGAAAATGCAACACCCAGAAGGAGTGCGCAGAACTGGATGAAATTTACAGGGTAGACGCAGCTCACCGAGATATGTAAATGATGCAAACTGCGCAGCTGTCCCGCGCACGGCGAGTAAAAAACCAGGGAAGGAACCTGCAAAAGTGGCCAGTTTCGCGCCGCTCTGTTTACCAGGTAAATCAAGTTGCAATTTGTTTTTGTGTCTCAGAGGAAACGTCTAGCAGCGGAGAATGCCAGGACGCCGCCAATCAAGACAGTTCCAGCAAACAGACGACTTCACGAGGGGTATGGTGATTGGCCTCAGAAGGGCAGGTTGGTCCATACGTCAAATCTCAGCAGATACCCACCTACACGCGTCCACGGTGCACCGGTTGTGGCACAGATGGTTGGACCAAGGGAATGTGGCACGTTTGAGGGGTTCCGGTGCAGCCAGAGTGACGTCAGCACGCGTGGACCGACGCATCTGCCGGAAAGCATGGCTGTCCCGCAAGCCACGTCTGTCGCCCTTTTGCAGCATGTGCAGGAAACCCTTGATGCTCCCATATCGTCCAGGACCATTATCCGCCGATTGATCGCTGGCGGCCTGCACTCATAGCGCCGTTGAGAAGACTACCATTGACCCAACAGCACAGACGTCTCCGTTTGCAATGGTGTCGGGATAGAGCCACGTGGACGACGGAATGGCACAGGGTGGTGTTCTCAGACGAGTCACGCTTCTGTTTTAGCAATGACAGTTGCCGTGTACGAGTCTGGCGCCGACGTGGTGACAGGGCCAATCCGGCCTCATCTGTGGAACGCCATACCGCGAGACAACGCGGTATAATGGTTTGGGGCGCCATCGCCAACGATAGCAGGTCACCTCTGGTCCGTATTCAGGGCACTATGACGGCCCAACGATACGTGGATGACGTGCTGCAGCCGGTGACACTACCTTTCCTTCAGGGGGTGCCCAATGCCATTTTCCAGCAGGATAACGCCCGGTCGCACACGGCACGCATCAGCCAACATGCCCTGCAAGGTACCCAGGTGCTTCCCTGTCAGCTGTCTCCCCTGATCTCTCACCTATCGAACATTTCTGGGACGTCATTGGACGTCGCTTGCATGCGTTGCCACCGGCACGTTCAGAAGACGAACTCTGGCAAATGGTTGACAGGGAATGGGCAGCCATCCCTCAGGACACCATCCGCACGCTCATTGCTTCTGTACCTAGACGTGTTGCTGCCTGTATCGCCGCTCGCGGTGGTCCTACAACCTACTGATCAGACGTTCTTGCTGCTCAGTGGCAAGGTGTATAATGTTGCAATAAAGATCACTTATTGCTCGTTGCTGTCTCTCTCTCTGTTTGCCAAATTTCATCACTTTCTGCCAACTCCTTCTTGGTGTTGCATTTTCAATGTCAGGTAGTGTATATATAAAGCAGAGTTGGCGTCTGTCCTATACAAATCTACACCATTTGACCAATCCACACCAAATTTGGTACACTTATTCTTTGGAACCCTGCGGGTAACGTAGGTTACATATTAACCCTCGTTCTATTTGTCTTGGGTGTGCAGAGGGCGCTAAAAACACTATTCGAAATCCCCATAGGAATAACATTAAGAACTTTTATGATCGATTCCCAATAAATTTTGAACATACATTCTTTAAAATCCTGCGGGAAACATAGGCTTTATATTAAACTCGTTCGATTTGTCCTGGGTCTGCAGGGGGAACTAAAACAATTCAAAATCTCCATTACAATAATATTGAGTATTTTTACGATCGTTTTCGTTCCAATTCATTCCACGTTTGGTACATTCATTCTTTAGAATCCTGTGGGAAACAGGCTGTATAACAACCCCCGTTTTATTTACCAGGGTCTGTAGAGGGGGCTAAAAACAATTTGAAATAACCATAGGAATAACATTGAGTAATATTACGATGAATTACAAACAATTCAACCCGAGCAACGACGAGTAATTCAGCTAGTAATAAATATTTATCAACCATACTGATTTAAGGTCTCAAAACTTTTGATGCATAAAAAATGTGGATACTATTAGTTTACAGCCATATAATCTGTCTTTAATGATATAACATAAAGCAAGAAGTAATTAAAATGCAAGCATATTCAAACAAGAAGTCTGAAATGCTTTTGTCTATTGGTCAAAGATTTCTGAGGTAACTACTCTATCCCATATTTATAATTCTGCTTCTTCTAATATCCATAATCGACAGCCCAGTTTCTGCTTTAGATAAAAAATTTCAATTCTATAATTTATTTGTTCGGAGTAAAATATCTTACACTTTTTTATCATGAACGATATTTATTTTTAAAATCTAAAGATTCAATGTTTTCTGCTGCTGATTGTGACAACACCTGTACTCAATATTTAAATAATTAAAAATAATCGACCTTCTAATGAAATAGACGGATCATGTGGGCTTACGAATTGACAAAGCCGATTGGCTATCGGATCGCTGAATAGTGTTTTTGATCAAGGTTGATAATCACTTTAAGCAATCAGCAATTTAGGATTCATGCTTTTATCCACAACCACGTAACAGATCTTCAAACAGAGCAACTGGAAGAAATAACACGAAGCTGCGGGCACATGCTCCTTCTATTTCATTAGATGGTAGGTAGGTATTGTAATTAACATCGCACTGGAGGAACACAACGGGCTATTGGCGACGGTCCGAGATCAATCCCGAAGGGAAATATCCAATTCCAACACCAGGTAATTTTGAACCACGGTCAGATGACGAGGCAACACCTTAGCTGGCACCCCACTCTCCAAACTTCCACATCACGCCATCGAGAGGACATTTGAGGCCACGACAGATTTAACGTGCACCAACCCCCTTTGTACACGACGGTCTTTGGTTGGATTCGAACCTTCCGGTTGTTAATCCGTTACGCTTCTAACCGGGCTACCGTGGTCCCTATTTCATTAGAAGGTCGATGTTAAAAATGCAACCCAAAGGTATTAGTAATTCTTGTAATGCGGGAGGTTTTTCTGCAAAGTAAAATATAGAGTGTGCTGGTGTTTTTTGTTAGAACGCTTCTTGTACGTATTTCGAAAGTAATGTTACTCATTTTAAGGTAATTTTGGATAAACGGATGTATAATTCACGTCTTCCGGTGAGTTCGTAATGTGAAACGTCATATTCAAGCAGTAAAATATTAACATCATCACACGCCTTGGATTTTAAATGATACAAGCAGGTAACATTCTTATCGTCCTTTTTAAATTCCAATTATTCCTTTTCCTTAATTTATTAGTCTGCATTTTTACCCGTGGAAATAGAACAAGAATCCAATACAGAACTTCATTCTTCTTCGCCTTATTTTAATTCTTTTTCATAGCAGACAATAGTTTTAGAACTTTTCTCTTTAGCCTAAAAGAAAATGCTATTGAGTCTCGGTTCATTTGATCGCTCATAACAAAGCTATCAATGCTTTTATTCTTTGGATTGTAATGTTCTTAACTCATCGCACAATAGAATGCAATCCAGGTTATTGTGAATATTCGTAGTTGATTGCCTTTTTCCCATGAGGATCGATTGCTTCACAGCAGTTGTCACTATTATTTATTTTGTATGTTTCATTCTACTTGTATTTTGTTTCGCCGATACAGCTGAACTGCAGAGTAGAATTTAGAATTTTTGCTTACAACATAACTTGGAATTTTGAACTCTTACATCTTACAAGTTGTGCATTTAACAAACTAATTAATTGTAACGAAATTAATTAATGTCTTAATTAATTATATAATATTCATTGATTACTTAGATAGATTAATTAAACCACTATTTATTAAATAACGTCTCTTCATTTAATACCGTGAATAAGTAAGAATATGTGTACATACTTATCTCAATCACAAAAGGTTTGAATACTAATGTTTATTATTTGTTATATAGGCCTCTCCCTTCCATTTAATCAACGTTTTTGATTTTCCCTTTATAAGTTCAGCTCAGGTGTGACCTCGTCATCTGACCGTGTATCTGAATTCCTCGGACCTTTTCCCCTCGGGATTGATCCCGGACCGTCGCCAATTGCACGTTGTGTTGCTCCAGTGCGTTCATTATTGCATTCTTTTTTACCAAACAACGTGATATTTTTTAACTTCATAAAAATAGATTTTAAGAGTGGTTCTAGGTGGTGAGGTAGTTTACGCTATTATAGAATTGCTTAAATATGCCCTTGAAATATTCGATTTAGAGTTACAAAAAAAACTTTCTCTTGATATAAGAATACTATAAAATAACTTTTATTAAATTTCTATTACAAGATATTATTTATCAATGCATTATTGAATCACAGTTTATGATCAACTTCGTCACCACTGCTCAAAAGTGTTCCCATTTATGCAAGCCACACATTGGTTCAACATAAGTCAAGCTAGGCTAAAGACGCATGCGTATTGGCATGTTTTCCGCACAGAGACGGAGAACGCATGCGCAGTTGGATGTTTTGTCGCATGTCCGATTAATGCGTGACTTACCTTAAAGTTTTCCATCCTGCTATGCTCTGGTAAAGCCTGATTCCTTTTACAAATGCAATACTCGTTTCAATTAGAATACGTGTATTACATACTTGCCAACAATAGCCCGTGTGGCGTGACTTAAAATACCTGCCATATCTGTCAACTAATAAATAACCCTCCTGATGGCTTATCTTGACGTCGCAAACTGTCCTGTAGCCTTTGATTCAAAAACCTATTCTAAACAGTCGTCAGCTCTGGACAAAGGACGATTTGTGTTTCCTACTTGGAGTAATAGGGAGTTATCGGTTTGTTTCGACGAGGTATATCGTCATTAGCAAAATCGGTCAAATCTAGATGGACGAGATATCTCGGCAGAGAATATAACCAGATTGTTCCAGTTCTTCCGTCTTATACCACTTCCAACAGATTTGGCGATTAATCGCTGGCAGGCGGTTAATACGTACAGATTTGGCGATTAATCGCTGGCATGCGGTTAATACGTACAGATTTGGCGATTAATCGCTGGCAGGCGGTTAATACGTACAGATTTGGCGATTAATCGCTGGCATGCGGTTAATACGTACAGATTTGGCGATTAATCGCTGGCATGCGGTTAATACGTACAGATTTGGCGATTAATCGCTGGCATGCGGTTAATACGTACAGATTTGGCGATTAATCGCTGGCATGCGGTTAATACGTACAGATTTGGCGATTAATCGCTGGCATGCGGTTAATACGTACAGATTTGGCGATTAATCGCTGGCATGCGGTTAATACGTAAGTACCATATCTCGTCATTAGCAAAACCGATCAGATCTTGATGGATGAGATTTCTCGTCATTAGCAAAATCGGTCAGATAGATCTTGATGGACCTCGTCGAAACCACTTAGAGGGTTAACAGAATGTACTTATCGATTCCGTGTTCTGAAAGCTGGCACTCCACTCTCCAAACTTCCACACCACGCCAAAAGTGCGAATATTTGAGCCGATTTAAACCGACAGATTTAACGTGCACCAGCCCCACGTACACCACCGCTTTCGGTTGGATCGAGTTTCGAACCCTCCGGTTGCTAATCCGTCACTCTTCCAACTGGGCTACCAAGGTCCCCTTTTTTGTTGGTAAAAGATCTGCTTTATGATGCTACGGATACCTAAGATAAATCAAGGTGCGTATAACATCAGATATTGGGCTATACTTATGAGCCAGGTGTCTCTGAGCTTCAAATTTCTAAAAACTTCGCTCAACTTCTTAAAGAAGGCAGGAAATGCCAAAAAAGTGTAAGAGCAAAATCACATAAAATTTTAAATTATTGCCTTTGTTATTCGACAATGACCTATGCCATAAATAAAACTGAATCCTTCCGCGTCAGTTTTGCCTGAATAACTTTCATGACCACCGATATTTTTTCAATCCAAAAAGTTACGCTTCGCTGGACAGAGCAACCAAACTCACCTTTAAAAGGCCTTCAACAGAATAATAGCATGATTGGATCGTCACGAGGCGTTTAAAATCCACTGTAACGTCTTGATAGTGTTTAAACTTTCTGGATTACTAAGAATTTGCTCATTACCGGTCAGCTGCGTTCCTGTTATTTTATAAATAGTCTTTTAAAGGGTAGACGAAAGAAAAATCAGGAGATAGGACCGGAAGAGACGCTTGTTTATGGAAGAACAAGTAGTTTCGTTAAATGATCACAGGAGCGTACTATTCTCCTATGAGAATACAATGAACTTGCGTCAACTTAGAACAAGTAATAATCAAAATAAAATCCAGTGTTCAGTGAGTGATCTGATAAAATTGCACTCATAAACTCTGATCGCGATTTGCGTGTAGTGAAGTGTTGCTTTTATCACACAATACACACTTAACTAAATAACCACATTTTTGGTCGAAAAAATCCATGAATTCTTTCAACCTTTAGAAAGATTCTGTCGGTCCTTTCCTTATATTAGAATCCTTTGGAAAGATTTATTGGTCCTTTCCTTAGAGTAAAATCTTTTGGGACGATTCTATTGGCCCATTCTGTAAAATAAAAGGCTTTGGAAATAATTTATTGGTCTTTTCTTTAGATTAGAATCCTTTGGAACGATTCTATAGACCCATCTGTAGAATAGAAGCCTTTGGAAAGAATTTATTCGTGTTTCTTCATCTTAGATTAGAATCCTTTGGAAAGATTCTATTGGTCCTTTCCTTAAAATAGAATGGATTTGAAAACGGAGTGCATATATGCGTGTGCCTTCAAAAGTTCAACTCATATATGCCCTCAGAGGGTTAAAGACACACTATGCCCTTCTCCAGACTGACCCTATTTGTTCTGACTATGTGAAAGCGCACCTCAAGCACGCTACTAAGTCTCTCTCGGGTTAGACGTGAAATGTAAGTAGACTGTGCATTGGCGTTGAGAGGAGCTTCAAAAAGCGTGTCCAATATGTCGACCAGTAGTCACGTGACTGCTCTGTGTGAAAATCGATTTGGTTGGCTTTGCATCTTAGAAGATGGATCAATGGATGGTCTTTTTCTCCCTTCCCGTGAGCCAATCAAATGATATCGTTAGGTCTCACCCAGCAGACGAAAGTAGTCTAAGGGACAGTCTACTACTAATTTTGATCACATGATCATGGGCACGTAAAAAGATTACCATGCTCACTCTACTTTTATATTTCTTCCATGAATCTCTACTCATTCCGGTAGGTAGGAAGTTAATTAACGTCGCACTGGAGCAACACAACCGGCTATTGGCGCGGTCCGGGATCAATCCCGAAGGGAAAATCCGAGGACAACGCCTCGTAATTTAGAGACGGAGGTTCAGATGGCGACTCATATTCCGGATTTTGATAACTTCTGAATTTACCATTCATGTATTTGAAGGAAAGAAGTTCCTGAAGAAAATTAGAACGGCTTTGAGAATCTTATGTAAATATAAATGACGCTAGTGTTGTGTGGTAGAACATTTTTCCCTTACATATTTCGGATGTGACATCTCTTGGTTACATTCTAAGGTAATTCCTCTGTTTTCTACCGAGCGAAAACATTGGATAAACGGAAGTTAAATCCTCGTTTTCCGATAGTTTGTTGGGGCCGCAGTAGCTTGGTTGGAAGAGTAGCGGGCTGGCATACGGAGGATTGCGAATTCGAAACTTGATTGAACCGAAGACCGTCATATACGTGGGGGCTGGTGTAGTGGGCTCAAATGTCCTCACGTTGGCATGGTGTGGAAGTTTAGAGAGAGGGGTGCCTGCTTAGGTGATGATCTCGTCATCTGACCGTGGTTCAAATGACAAGGTGTTGTCCTTGTCATTTTGAATGTATTGCTCCAGTGCTACGTCGATTAAGGTATCCGAACACATTCGAGACCTTTTTTTTAAATGTGGTATAGTAACATTTTAATGATATTTTTATATTTAGTGTTATTAAACAATGGCATTGGGCAATAAATATTTAAAATATATATCAATAATATTGTAAAAATGATAATTATGTATGAAATTTTAAAGAAATTTGTCAAAAACTTCAAATGTGCTACATGAAAATCTATTCAACCCATTTGAAAAATGATACTACCAAAATAAACTACATGCATTTTTCTAGGGAATGAACTAGAATCAAAAGGATATTTAAATAAACAAAAATTTGACAAGCGGTCCAAAAATGAATACAAGATTTTTGATAGTTTTACAGTCAATATTTCTTAAATAAATGGCCATAATTTAAAAACTTTTCAACTCAGCATAATTCTTTTAGTTCATTCCCAAGACAACATTATAAAGAACAAGTTCTCAAAGTTTTACGTGAATCCATCAATAACTTTTTGTGTTATAACATTTGAAATGAAGAAATAATGCATAAAAATTAATTTAGAGAAAAATGCATTTGAAGTGTTAATTATTGTGTCTTTAATTGAAATAAACAGCCAAAGAGAAACTATTTAAACATTTGAGAAACCTTTCTAAAATTATATTTGTAAAAAAGGTAAGTTTTAAATTTAAATTTTGACTGGTTTTTGGTCTTTTCACGGCCATTTCCGGTGTTTTCCTTACCTACTTCCGTTTTTCCCCCGCCTTGATTAAAATCTTAATATCTCTGCAACTAATTAACTTAGAGACAAAATCAAATATATTTTGGAAAGTCAAATAAATGCTCTATCAAATGAGATCAAAACCTTTTTGGTTTTTTTTTGGTCAAAAGTGACATTTTCAACGTGTTCGGATACCTTAAACAACCTACTTATCGTTAGTTTGTTTATACCGAGAATCCCTCTTAACATGTAACATCGTACTTAAAAACATGAAATTACCTCTTTTTCCCGACATCCGAAAATAACCAGGGCCGTAGTAGTCCGGTTGGAAGAGTACCGGAATAGCAACCGGAAGGTTGCGAGTTCGAATCTAACCAAAGACCGTCGTGTACAAAGGGTGCTGGTGGACGTTAAATCTGTCGTGGCCTCAAAGGTCCTCACGTCGGCGTGGTGTGGAAGTTTGTAGTGGGGTGCCAACTCAAGTGTGACCTCGTCATCTGACCGTGGTTCAAACTTACGTGGTGTTGTCCTCGGATCTTTCCTTTCGGGTTTGATCCCGGACCGTCGCCAAAGCCCCGTTGTGTTGCTCCAGTGCGACGTTAATTAAAATACCTACGAACCTACCGAAAACAACCTGACCATGAAGACATTAAAACTGTATTAAATCCTCTATCTGTTGCATCGCGTGACAGATTAGGGTATAAAATTCACGCAAGACGCTACCTTCATGTTCCAGACACATTCGCGTGAGATAAAATGAAGAGATCACAGATCTGAATATCTTGTACAAATGCAGACAAATAAAAGTAGGCCAGAGTCCAAATCATAAGCATTTTCATGTTAATTTTCTGGTGAATGGGATATCTTTATGATACGGTTCGAAATCGCGAAGCCCCGAACTTTTCTGGAGCCTCTGTCATTGTAATGAAAACGTACTTCCGTAAAAGCAGGCAAAGAAAGCTCGGTCACAGCGAGTTTTTCTTTTGCGGCTTTTGCTCTTTCCACCTGTTCCGGTCAGTGACATTCTTTTGAGTGGGTTGTTCTTGTTTCGTTCTTGGCTACCTGTTGAGCAAAAGAAGTCGGTCCCGCCTGTGTTGCTTGCATCGCGGGACACTTTGAACTTAATTACAGGTGGTAGGAAGAGGTAGTATTATTTATCGCCACTAGATGGCGCTACCAGTCAAATTGTTCAAGCCAGAGTTAAGACTGGACTCGGCAGATAAAATTTACATTGATACAGGGGGCGCCACGTTCTAGGGGCGCACACTGGTAGCTAAGTAGGTATTTTGATTAAACTGGATCAACACAACGGGTTATTGGGGGGGGGGGGTATTTCAATTAACGTCACACTGGAGCAACACAACGGGCTATTGGTGACGGTACGGGATCAATCCCAAAGGGAAAGATCCAAGGACAACACCACGTAATTTTGAACCACGGTCAGATGACGAGGCAACACCTGAGCTGGCACCCCACTCTCCAAACATCCACACCACGCCAACGTGAGGACATTTGAGGCCACGACAGATTTAACGTGCACCAGCCCCTTTTTTAAAAAGACGCGACGGTGTTTGGCTGGATTCGAACTCGCAGCCCTTCGGTTGCTAGTCCGTTACTCTTCCAACCAGGCCACCGCGGCCCTACGGGTTATTGGCGACGGTCCGTGATTGAATCCGAGGACAACACCACGTAATTTTGAACCACTGTCAGATGACGAGGTCACACCTGAGCTGGCATCCCACTCTCCGAACTTCCACACCACGCCAAATTGAGGACATTTGAGGCCACGGCAGATTTAACATGCCCACTTTGTCCACGACTGTGTTTGGTTGGATTCGAACTCGCAACCCTCCGGCTGCTAACCCCTTGCTCTACCAACTGGGCAACCACAGCCCTTCAAACCGAGAGACGGAAGAAGCTGCGCGTACATGCTCAGTCTGTTTCATGGGAAGGTCGACGCTATTGAATGCATTGTCACGATATTCAGTCTCTCTAATCAACAAACAAACAAAAAGTTTAGACATTCCGCGATCCATGACCTGCAACCAGTGGACATCCGCCTTCGAAAACCGCCCGTTTTTCCATCTCCCGCACGTTCCCCGCGTTAATGACCCCCATAATAAGTGCACCACAATGCGAACGTAACTCTCCTAAAAGACAATGTCCCTCTCCGATCTAATTAAGGACTTGTTACATGGCTCTCGCATCCTTTCCCGAATCACTCATTCAGACACCGCAGAAAAGGTGGCCTTTGTTCGATCCCGTCAATAGAGGGCTCCTGCTCAAGCTGTTCAAAAACAATGACATCCAGCAGCAGCAGCAGACCCGTTTTGATGCACCATCGAAGAGAGGCCATCGGACAAAGACTGGCCTTGCTCTTTGAAACGATTACCACGCTCACAATGGGATCCGTGATTAATGGAATTGTTTTGACCGCCGTGTAATTGATAGGGGAAGGGATATGTGACGGACCAACAGGTGTTCCGTTTACTTACGCGACCGAGACATGCTGTGGTGGAAGAGGAAGGAAGACAGGGGATGGTCTGTGTTGTTGGGGTTGCTCTTTTTATTTGCGGACGATTGTCCCAATCACGTTGAGATTGATTAGCTTGGCTGGAATGCTGCTCGTTCTGTTTATCATGCTGCAGGTACAATTACAGATGAAATCCTAGGGGCCGTCGTGGCTCAGTGGGTATGCCCATTGCGCTAGCAACCTTCGAGTTGTAGGCGGCGCAGGTTCGATTCCTGCCAGGTGCATTCCTCCCTGAGTGTATTTCTCTCCTCTGTGTCAGTAAAGCTTTCACTGTGTGTGTCAATTACTTGTTATTGTATTGTGTCGTTTATTGGATATTGTAATTAGGAAGAATGGAGACAAAAGCCTGATTCTGCAGCTATAAGTCTCAAGGAAATCAACCAACCAAACCAAAGATGAAATCCAAGCTTGGCCAGTGTCGTGTTTGACTACGGTTCTTTGTTGGCAAAGGTAGGAAGTTGAATTAGAATCGCACTGGAGCAACACATTGGCCACGGTCCGAGATCCATACAGAAGAGGAAGATCCTCGGACATCTCGTTATTTTGAGCCAGTCATATGACGAGATCAACACCTGAGCTGCACGCCACTCTCCAAACATCCACAGCACGACAACGTGAGACCAATACATTGGATGCCACGACAGACTTAACACGTACCAGCCCCCACCTACACGCAACTCGCAATCCTTCGGTTGCTAATCCGCTATTCTACCAACAGGACCACCGCTCTGTAACAGGAACTGACTTTGAATTAAGTACCGCGGTAGCCCGGCTGGAAGAGTAACGGATTAGCAACGGGAAGGTTGCGAGTTGGAATCCAACCAAAGACCGGCGTATATAAAGGGGGGCTGGTGCACGTTAAATGTATCGTGGCCTCAAATGTCCTCACGTTGGCGTGGTATGGAAGTTTGAAGAGTGAGGTGCCAGATCAGGCGTGATCTCGCAATCCGACCGTGGTTCAAAATTACGTGTCCTCGGATTCTCCAATTCGGGTTTAATCCCGGACCGTCTCCAATAGCCCGTTGTGTTGCTCCTGCGCGTCGTTAATTCAACTACCTAACACAAGAATATTTAAAAAATTTGATTGAATTGCGAAGTATTTAGTCATTCTGTGCATTGATCAATTGTTGGAAACTCGAAGAGTTGCTAAAATGAAAATTCATCGCGTGTGCCAGACATTAACCCGATTTAACTTTTCGCAAGTCAGCATTCATACTTGTGTGGCTTCGCCTTTCCACTGAATAAACAATACAAAAAATCCCTCCGTCCCTTCATGAAGCCGGTACATCACTGTCAAAAGTAGACGGAGTCTTGGTTGGAAAAAGAAGTTCGTTCACGGATCTGATCGAAATAAAAAAAATGTGGGTCAAATGAAAAGTTGATGGCACCGGCGGGCTCGTTACGTCATTTTACAACAAATCTTTCTGCTTTCCATCAAGCATTTCATCTCCGCTCCGATTGGGTTATTTCCACCCCAACATACCGGAACTGGAGTAAGGGCGTAATCGGAAGTGAGCCGATCGTCTGCAAGAGTTTTATCTCTTTTCACTACGATGTTTTTGTGGTTTCTTTTTCACGTTCCTCTCGTAGCGCCACCCCCTTTTCCACGTTTCGCTTGGCGGGACGTACGCGTTCGTAGCTGACCGTGGAAAACACACGGGTGACTTGAGTTCATGACGTCAGTGCGACCTAAAAACTAGTTATATCACCTGGGTTGCATCGGTACACAGGTCCGGCTTTTTTTTTCTTGCTGTTGCCTTCGTCAAAGGAAACAGTCGAAAGTTGAATTGAAGTCTCACTGGAACAACACAAGGGCCTATGGGCGACGGCCCGGGATCCATCCCGAAGGGAAAGATCTGAAGACAACATCTCGTCATTTTGAAGCACATGTCGAGATAAACACCTGAGCTGGCACCATGTTCTCCAAACTTCCACACCACGCCAACGTGAGGACATTGGAGGCCGCGACAGACTTAACGTTCACACCAGCCCCCACGTGCACGACGGTCTTTGATGGCATCGAGTTTCGAACTCGCAACCCTGCGGTTGCTAATCCGCTACTCTACCAATAAAAATTTACCATTAAATTTACCATTAAATAATAAACCAATAAAAATTTACCATTATAAATAATTTTCCAATAAAAATTTACCATTAAATTTACCATTAAATAATGAACCAATAAAAATTTACCATTAAATAATAAACCAATAAAAATTTACCATTAAATTATACCATTAAATAATTTTCCAATAAAAATTTACCATTAAATTATACCATTAAATTTACCAATAAATAATGAACCGATACAAATTTACCAATAAAAATTTACCATTAAATAATTCACCATAAAATTATACCATTAAATAATTTACCAATAAAAATTTACCATTAACTTATATTTGACGAAACCGAAGTCCGATGTCAATTTCGTCCCCTTATATCAAATGAAAACATTTTTAATGGAGTGATTCATGCACTAAATGATCTTATATCATTATTGCAGTCAAATTAGACTAAGATCGGAACGAGAAGCATTGCATTCACAGTTCACAGTATGCACCGTAACGTCTAGTCTAGTTTTTAAATTTAAAAGGTTATGGACCTTTTCCATTGTATTTACAGAAGGAAAGACGTACAAGGGGAAAGAGAGAAACGTGCACTTTTGTGTAAATTAAAAATTGAACACCTGTATTTATCATCTAGAACAGTGGTTTCTAAACTTTTTCACTGGAGGGTCAGATTGAAATATCCTGGAAGTCGGGCGGGCCAACAACACACACATAAATAAATAAATACATATATTTAGTACATATATGTATATATATGTCATAATAACAGATCTTATAAGCCTGCAGTCGTGACGAGAGTGGTAAGAGGGGTATAAGGCAACCGGAGAGAATGATCCATTGATATCGAGTGTAATGCAGATTCCACAACAATTCTTTATTATTTCAATAGACGAGTAGTTACATCAGGGGGTTGTTGAGGGTTTGGAACGGCTCTGAGGGCTCCTTAGCCCAAGAGGCTCGTGAAAGAATAAATAGTTTACAAAAATCTCGCTAGAGGGATTAGGATTAAGAAAAATATGATTGGACCAGGGGATTTAACAAGAAAGTTCATCGGTAGAAGTCGGTGGTTTAACGAAGGAGGAATGTGATCTTACATATGCGATTTGAAAGCAGGAGAGTCTGTAATGGTCAACAAGATCAAATTGGTTTTACTATTTATTTAGAAAACTTAACAAAGATGCTCCAATGAGCTGGTATAATTAGCTCCCATGAGCTGCTACAATTAGCTCCCATGAGCTGGTTCAATTATTAAAACGAAAGTACGTTATGGACCATACCATAAACGGATACAACAAAGAAGTTCGCTATGGACCATACCATGAGCGTGAACAAGGAAGTAATCAGTTCAATATCGAATGCGTCGGGCACACCCTCTCTTGGCGACCTAAGAAAGTCGCCAAACCACCAAATCGCTTCTAGTTCACAACAGAGTCCTTGGGAGGTCTAAGTTAACGAGGCGGCTGGAGTTCAAAGGTAAAAGGCAAGATATTGACCACTTAGATAGGGGGACAAAGACTGGGATAAAAGGGGACTGCTAAGGAGCGATCTGTAGTGACAATTGTACTTAGGGGGTTATTTTTAGGTATCGTTATATATATATATATATATATATATATATATATATATATATATATATATATATATATCGGGGTGCATCGGCCGGTTTAGCGCGGCCTGTAGGTTGGTGACCCGTGATCTAGAAGCCTGTCACCTATCCAAGTATTAGGGTTCAAGGGTACGGTAGCGATTAGGAGAGGGTTACAATATTCTTATGTGTGCGGTATGTTCCCGTGTGTCCATCCCCTTAGGAAGTTAAGTAACGTTGCACTGGAGCCACACAACGAGCTATAGGCGACGGTCCGGGATCAATCCCCAAGGCAAAGATCTAAGGACAATACCTCATCATTTTGAATCACGGTCAGATGTCGAGATAAACACCTGAGCTGGCACCCTATTCTCCGCCAACGTAAGGATATTGGAGGCCACGACAGATTTAACGGGCACCAGCCCACACTTACCGACGGTCTTTGATTGGACCGAGTTTCAAACTCTCACCCTACGGTTGCTAATTATGCTTATTCATGGCATTAATGACGCGATTAAGTTTGAATAATATTTGAGTAATATTGATAGTGGGCTATTGGCGACGGTCCGGGATCAATCCCGACCGGAAAGGTCCGAGAACACCTCGTAAATTTAAACCATGGTCAGATGACGAGGTCAATGTCTGAGCTTGGTACCCCATTCTCCAAACTTCCACACCACGATAACGGGAGGACAACGACAGATTTAATATGTACGTGCACGACGGTCTTTGATTGGATCGAGTTTCGAACTCTCAACCCTCCGGTTGCTAATTCGCTACTCTACCATTTGGGCTACCGCAGCCCGTTTCGTTTTTGGAGGAGAGAAAGGTTTGCTTTTACATCGAACTGGAGCAACACAACGGGCTATCGGAAGAGAGTCCGATTATTTTATATGAATGTTCTACACATTCAATCATTCGCAGCTTTCGAAAAAATAAGAAATTAATTTTGAAAATTTCAAATAATTTGTTTCAATAAACTTATATGCAACTGTAGGGAATGTAAACTAAAAGATTTTTCTGGCTTAATGTTCAAGGCAATAAAAGCAGTGTTTAGCGTCAAATATTGAATTTCGACTAACAAAGAGCTTCATGGAATACGGTTATGAACAAAATATTTCTAGGTATATACTTGAGATTTTTAAACACAAATGTTTCTAGATTCATTCTGAATTAATAAATATTTCATCCAAACTCATAATCAAGACATTATTGTCACTTTTGATCCAAAGTTGGTTGTTATTGGGGTTTTATGGCGCAAGGGCCATATTTAGCCATGCTGCGTCGGGCACGAGACAAACAATATCAAGTAATAGACACACAGTGAACGTTTTGCTGACACAGAAGAGAGAAATACATCCAGGGACGAATGCACCTGACAGGAATCGAATCTACGCCGCCTACAACTCGGAGGTTGCTAGCGTAGTGGGCATACCCACTGAGCCACGACGGGCCCTTTTTGATCTAAAGAGAAAAAGGGCTTCTTGGGCTTGAGCCCAGTTGCCCCTTCTCTCTACAAGCCCTTGCAAGCCTTGATGACTTTATCTTTGAGTACTGGTCTTGAAATAAAAATTTACCATAAATAAGTCTTAAATTATACTAGACCAGTGGTCACCAAAGTGGTCGATTTGGGCTCAGGAATCGATAGAACACGTACGATAAGACATTGTACGGGTAATATTTAATTCGGTTAACTTGGATTACCTCCATACTTAATGACAACGCAATTAAGAGTGAATATAAAATTCCGGGGCGATTGAAGGCTGAAACTTACTCATTTTGAACCCAACATTGCTAATCTTGTCAAGAGTCACGAAGCACACCCTTCATATTGACAACGCTAGTAAATTGTATACTACATTAATAAAAGTCTTATTTTCATATATACAAGGAAGATTTTATTATTGTTAGTTTGCTATATAAATTAAATTTTATATTTTATATATTATTTATCCATCCAATATGTGATGTTAAGAAGGACGTCAAAAAGAAAAATGTATCCTTTCGACGTTAAGCCGATACAATAATATATACTTTATTATGCATACGATAAACACTACCATAAAATAAACAACCTAAAAACTCACATAATCGTCTCTTGTGTTTGCCCTATTATAATTACGCAATAGTAAGATAGAGGGGTCGATAAAAATTCAAGAAACTCTTGAAGGGGGTCGGCGGTCAAAGAAGTTTGGCGACCCCTGCGCTAGACGAATTTAGAATTTGTAAATGTCCCCTTATATATATATAACGAAAGCGTTTCTAATAAAGTGGTGATTCATCAGTAAATGATCAAGTCAAATTAGACAAGGACGAAAACGAGGATTCCACTCAGTATTCACAGTATATAGTCTGCTTTATATGTTTAAAAAGCTACGAACTTTTCCCATTGTATTTACAGCTGTAAAGACGAAATCACGGGGAAAAAAACCGTACCATCCCTCTTCATTCAAACAATTTTAACAGAACATCAAATTCAAAGATGGCATCCGAAAGGAAATAACGTCTTCTGTAAATTCGTATGCAAAAAATTTTCTTAAGGGGCAGTCTTCACATTAAATAATCAACTTCATCAACAACAATAATCAACTTCATAATTTCTAATATCAAACCCCTATTTTGACACGAAATTTCGAATCTATATCACAATTTAACTTCAGATACCAAGTTTCATGTCATTCATGAATACAGAAAGTTTGGATCTCCTAATGTTAAATCAGTTTCCTAGACTGTTATGGATACCTTCCTAAATAATATTCCTATGGCGCTAATATTTTGTAGCATGCTTATATTAAGGTATCTAAACAAAATATACATAATGCTTTTCAGTTTTAAATAATTTGTAGTTTGCAATATTAATTATTAAATTAATATTCGAAAAAATTATGAGTAGGAACCTTGATTTATTTTGAAAATCGATTCAGAGAGACTTAATATTACCATAAAAAATTTCGGCTTTCCTCTGGATAGTGTTTTTCTCTACACTTAAATTTTCGTGGCAACGGTGATTTTAGGGGCATCCAAAAGGTGAAAAAAATTATGACAAACCTGAGGAGTGTGTAAATTTTGGAAAAATGTTTGGAAATATCATTTATGTAATCTAACGGACATTACCTTCTACCTATCATGTGTGGAACAGCTGAACAATGATCAATCTAAATGTAGAGATGGACAAAACTTTGTTTTTACGATAAGTCTTAACGGGGCTATTGCTAACTTGCCGTAACAGTTATTATTAACTGTTACTATGAAAAGCATATTTGATAGTTACTAAAAATAGCAGTTAGTGAATAAGTTTGACAGTCTTTAATTGTAAAAAATTGAAGGTGAATGTGAAATTAAACAGTAAATATTGATTATTATTCTTTCCAAATTTCTCGTTCATCAAGATCTGGTCAATTTTGCTAATGACGAGGTACCTCGTCGACACAACCACTATGTACCAATCAACTATGTACCAATAATCTCGATCTTTTAATAGCGACTTTCAATGTGGAGATGATCCCTGAAATGGACAATGGCTTTAACATTAAATATCTCCGGATATAACGATGGTAAATTCATGAAATTCTCTCTCTCGATGTTTACACTAATTTGACTATGCAGAATCTGATTAAGACATCAAAACATGGTGTTGCCATTGGAAATTTTGTCGCTTATGCAAAATTTGATATGAAGACTGTCTCTTGTTTCATGTTTTTGTGTTTTAATTTGTAGAGGACGTTATTCCCTATTGAAGGATATCTTTGAATTTGGTCTACTATGAATAGTTCTCGAAATAGAAGGGGGTGGTTCGGGGTTTTTTCCGCGACTGTACGAAGGAGAAGAAAAAACGTGCACTTTTGTGTAAATTAAAAATCGAACATCTGTATTTGCATCTAGAAACCTATCATCCACCCAAGTACTAGAGCCAAGAGTACACTACGACTGGGATGATACGATATTACTGTGTTTTGGACTACGGTATGTTTCTGTGTACAGAATTATGCCTCTTCGAAAAATACTTCAGTCACAGAAGCACGTGTCTAAATTTGACAGAGGAAGAATTGTGACTTATGGAGACAGCAGATTATCCTTCCGAGAAGTACTCACATTGGATAAAATCAAGTCACAGTGATGGAATTTGAATGCAGGAGGGACGAACTGACCGACTTGAACTATTTCAGCAGCCTCTTCACACCTAACGAGGGGACAGACATCTTGCGCGTATGGCTGTGACGGATCGTTTGCAACATCACGAACCCTGGCTCAAGAATTAAGGTGTGCTACAGAACAACCTATGTCCGTAGATTTCGACGTCGTCTGCAGCAGCGGTGAAATTTTGACGTGAATACGTTTTTAAAATCTGAACAGTATTGAGGGACATGCATGAAAAGTCGAGCGTTGCAAAAGAATCGTAGCAACTGTTTTGTCTCAGGATTTCAGAACTCTAGAATAAACATGCAGAAGATAAGTAAAGCGTCGTGTAGATAAAGGATGTCAGTACCTTACATGACTTTGGGACCGAGTGCGCAGGCGTGGGGAAGGGGATGCGCAGCATGTCTAAATTCTACGGCGCAGGGCTAGCTTTGGGCCAGTATAATTTTGGATTGTGTAGAGTAAGGAGAGTGTAAGTGGTGTCTTTCGAAAGCTACTGAGCTACATTACATTAACAGGCCCTAATCGATAAAATTATACTTAAATATTAATATCAACTGCCTTTTCGTCGTTCAAACTGTATTAACAATAAACTTCCACACAACCTATCAATTATTTTTCTAGCCCGGTTGGAAGAGTAACGGATTAGCAACCGGAGGGTTGCGAGTTGGAATCCAACCGCCATGTACAAACGGGGATGGTGCACGTTAAATCTGTCGTGGCCTCAAATGTCCTCACGTTGGCGTGGTGTGGAAATTTGGAGAGTGGAGTGCCAGCTGAGGTGTGACCTCGTCATCTGACCCTGGTTCAAAATTATATGGTTTTGTCCCTTCGGATTTGAATCCGGACCGTCGCCAATAGCCCGTTGTGTTGCTCTTAAGCAGGGGTGCCAAACTCAATTAAAACACGGGCCATTTAATGCAACTGGTAAGATTCACGCGGGCCACATCACATTTACAAATTTTCTTAAAATTATATTTGGAAGTGAGGATTCAGGAGAGAGAATAGGGATAGGATAATTAAAACACATTATGTAATTAAGTGAATTTAGGGTAATAATTTATAATATTGCTATATAATTGCTTTTATTTAAATGTTTATTTAATTTAATGTATTTATAAAACCAAAATTAATTTTTTTACCGGAAACTTGCCAGCGCTTTCCTCCTACTAGTTATTCAATATCTGAATTCAAAGACTGAGAACAGACAATCTTCATTATGGCAGATAGATGTTAATGTTGATCTGTAGGCCGTTTTATTTAATTTCAAGGACGAAAATAGTTGCTCACACAAGTACGTACTCCCAAAATAGCCTACAATGGCTGCAGCAAACATTTTAATTTCCGGGTATTTTTCACCTAAATAAGAATATATTTTGGGAATTCCTACTTCTCGCTATTTGTCTTTTAAAGCCGAATCATTCTGGAAATCAATTAATTCCAGTTGTATCGAAGTGGGAGCATTTTCAACTTCAAAGGAAAAATGCCTAATATAAAGAGAAAAATTTTTTGTAACTCTTTGAAATCATTAAAACGTTTATCGAATTTGTTTTTGATTTCTTCAATTTTACCACAATATTGTAAAAATGAGCAACTTTGATTTTGTGCTTTTAACTGCTCACACGTAGGAAAATAAGTCAAAACGTTTTTTTGTAGATGATTTTTAAACAAAGTCAGTTTTTGTACAAAACTTGCTATTGCATCGTACATATTCGTTATTAATTGATCTTTGCATTGCAATGTAATATTAAGATTATTCAGATGACCTGTAACATATTGTCTTGTTTTCATTTTATTTCAGAGCATCGTGGGCCACAAAAAATTACCTCGGGGGCCGCCAATTTGACAACCTGCACTTAAGAGACGTTATTTAATATATCTACCTTCCAATTAATTTTCAAGATATCCACTGCTATTACTACCTTTGATTCTGCGCCACAAGCATCTGCAGCTGTAATATTGTGTATTTGCAGAAGTAAAGACGTACGAAGGAAAATAGAAAAATGTGCACGTTTGTGTAAATTAAAAATTGAACACCTGTTCTGTATTTGCATTTAGATGCATATCATATCCCAAGGACCGGGGCCAATAGTGAGGGAGGGGCTACGGTTGTCAGTAAAAAATTGGAGAAAGCGTCGGTAGGTAGGCATTTTAATTAACGTCGCAGTGGAGCAACACAACGGTCTATTGACGACGTCATTTTGAATCACTGGCAGATGATGACGTCACACCTGATCTGGCACCGCACTCTCCAAAGTTCCACACCACGCCAACGTGAGGACATTGGAATCCACGACAGATTTAACGTTCATCATCACCCTTTGTACACGGCGGTCTTTGGTTCGATTCGAACTCACAACACTACGGTTGCTACTCTTCCAACCGGACTACCGCGTCCCTGGGAATGCGTCGGAGTAAGATTGCCTTCGTATTCTTCGTCTCGAATGTGTCACTCAGGCATAGGTGATTTCCATTTTTCGTTCTTCTATTCTTTCTCTGACATTTATTCCTTCGAAGTATCTTTTTGTTCTCGAAAAAAAAACACAACTTTTCGTCTCTCCTTGCATTGTGGCCTTTCGTGACTCCTGATACAATGAGATGACGTTTCATCCCTTTTTATATTCAGTTTTTCCCTTCTCATACAAGTCTTACTCTAAGCAGCACTATAAATTAAATGCAGATAATCGTAAATGGAGTCGATCTTTTATTTTTTCCGTAGTTTGAGATTGTTTGGATGTTTTTAATTCGTGGTAGATTTTTTTGGGTAGATTTTTTGGGCGTGTGCATAAGACGACGGCTTTAATCACATTTTGTAGTAAATGTGATATTTTGTTTTATTTGAATTCGGTAGGTAGGTATTTTATTTAACGTCGCACTGGAGCAACACTATTGGTGACGGTCCGGGATCAAACCCGAAGGGAAAGCCCGAGGACAACACCACGTAATTTTGAACCACCATTTGAATTTGGAATGTCATTTATCATTTGATGCGTGTGAGATTTATCGCAGGTTTTTTGTACTTGTTCGTTGGCTTCGGGTCTGATCCCGGACCGTCACCAATAGCCCTTTGTATAGTTCCAGTGCGACGTTAATTAAATACCTACCTACCTTGTTTGTTGGAGAGTTAAATTTTAACATTATGAGGGCGTGTCGCGAGATTTGCGAGTAGTGTAGTGTTGCTTTCACCCCACAGCTCCCTCACTTAATGACTAAATAACCACATCTTTCTAAAGAATCCATGGATTCTTTCAACCTTTAGAAAGATTCTATTGGTCCTTTTCCTTAAATAGAATCTTTCTTCGGAACAATTCTATTGGTCTTTCCCCTTGGGAAGAATATTTCCCTATTGGTCTTTCCCCTTGAGAAGAATATTTCCCTATTGGTCTTTCCCCTTGAGAAGAATATTTCCTTCGGAACGATTCGATTGGTCCTTTCCTTCGAATAAAATCTTTTGGAAAAATTCTATTACTGATTTCTTTGTAATAGAATCCTTTGGGAGGATTCTATTGCTCCTTCCATCATAATAGAATTCTGTGGAAAGTTTCTGTTGCTCATGGCATAAAATACAATTCTTTAAAAAGATTCAATTAGTCAGGAATAATTATATACAGGATAATATTAATTAATATTATTATTATTAGTCAGGATAATATTAATTACATGTAAAAAACTTTGACGGCAATGACAGTGGAGTTAACCCTTCAAGATTTTCTCAAAAGGTTCAATTATGAGTGTGAACGCTTCCAGAGAATTAAAAGTTCCTTTTAAAGCCAAACGCTAGTATGTATTTCCATGTATTTCTTCTTTCACTTACAACTACATACAACGACTTGGATTTAACGTGCACAAGTCCCCTTTGTACACGACAGATTTAACGTGCACCATCCCCCTTTGTACACAACGGTTTGTTTGGATTCGAACTCTCAACCCCCTGGATGCTAATATCCGTTACTCTTCCAACCGGGCTTCCGCGGCCCCGAACTAGTCGGATGACGAGGTCAACACCTGAGCTGGAATCATATTCTCCAAAATTCCATACAACGCCAACGTGAAAGAGGTATGAAATGTAGTACATATCGATTCCTTTTCATTTTGAATAGATTTAAATAAGATATTAAATGTGAATAGCAACGCTGCCATCTATAGCTATAAACAATCAAGAAAACAGTTTGCTAGGGGAAATTATAAAAGTAAGAATCTGTCTTCCTTCTTGCTAGACCAATCGTATCTTTCCATTCAATTCGAACAGGAATGCCATTTCCGAGCCCTTTCGTGTCGAAATTCCGCTGTGCTCCTGTTCGCGCAGAAATAAAAGCCATATTTAACGGAGCATTATGTTTCTTGATGAAACATGTAATCGCGTTTCAGTTGCTGCGGACAGATTAAAGGTACGAGCGAATTTTATTACCGTAGCAGCGGATGCTCAAGCACGCAAGATGATTCATGAACATCCATCTTTTCGAAGGGGCTGACAGCGAGATCGAATATTTTACAGAAAGCGCAGTAAAAATGTTGACGTAAAAATATAAAATTCCTGTTTGCTTCATATCGGTACGTGGAAGCTTTTGATGATTATCAAAAGAAGTTCTCAAAAAAATTGCTCATCTTACGCCACTGTAAGTCTAAACTGATACTACAGAAAAAAGAAACAAGGAAAAATAAGAGTATTCCATCCTTACATTTCCCTGTTTTTTTTTTTCGATTTTAGAGTTTCGAAAAACAAACAAGGGAATTTTTTCCTTAAGATGTATGTATGCACTAGAAATCACGAAAATTGATTAGAACATAACGATACTTTTTTATTAATTCCAAATATTTCCTTAGCTTACAAACGATGCCAAGTACTTGTAAATATTCGAAATAGTTTTATTGTTACAAGGGTTTTTGTTAGATACTGTCACCATGTACAAACATGTTTCCAAAACTTTAACAAAAATAGGATGTAACCCCAGGGTTAGATATTGGGTGCATAAAAGTCAGGCGTCTACAGCACCTAGAGCAGTGATTCTCAACCTTTTTTTGTCACGGTACACTTTTAATAATTTAAAAATTTGGCGGCACACTAACAATAAGATAAATTTAAAGGAATTTTACTTGGTTAATTGATTGATGTACCTAAAATATATTTTGTAAAAATAGCATACGATAATAATTTTCAATGAAATATAAAATGAAATTCCATTACAAAGTAAACAAAATGTTTATTTAATGATAAATTACAAATTACATTTAATGCGAAATTTGAGCTTGGTGTTTTTTGATAACTTTATTTCCGTATATTTGGGCGTAAAAATAATAATATTCTCATTTCGTGATCCAGATTTAAAAGTCTGGATCTTTTTTTCGTTTTTATGTTGGTCAAAGCCGAAAATCCGAATTCGCACAAATAAGATGTGGAAAATTGTAATAACACACTTAAGGCTTTTTGAGATTGTGGGATAATCGTATCTAAGATTAATCCAGAACGAATTAATTGATTCTTCTGAATGTTCGCAGTGGCAGCACACTTCAAGAATCTCGCGGCACACTAAATTGCCGCGGCACAGTGGTTGAGAATCACTGGATTAGAACATAACGATACTTTTTTATTAATTCCAAATATTTCCTTAGCTTTCAAACGATACCAAGATCTTGTAAATATTCGAAATAGTTTTATTGTTACAAGGGTTTTCGTTAGATACTGTCACCATGTACAAACATGTTTCCAAAACTTTAACAAAATTAGGATGTAACCCAGGGTTAGATATTGGGTGCATAAAAGTCAGGCGTCTACAGCACCTAGACGCTTTCAATCAGCTGCCAAAATGTTATATTTGGATGCTATTTTAAATTTGTTTTATTTCATGGATGTATTTAAACACAATGTAATGACTGGATATTTTGGTACAATGCGAAGGCCACGAAAGGAGGCTCAACAACCGGAGGGTAGCGAGTTCGAAACTCGATACAAACTAAAACCGTCATGCACGTGAGGGCTGGTGCACGTGAAGTCTCGTTTCCTTAAATTTCCTCTCGTTGGTGTGGAAGTTTGGAGAGTAAGGTGCCAGCTGATGTGTGACCTCGTCATCTGACCGTTGTTCGAAATTACGTGGTGTCCTCGTATCTTTCCCTTCGGGATCGATCCCGTACCGTCGCCAATAGCCCGTTGTGTTGCTCCATTGCGACGGTAATCATAATACCCCACTTTTATTTCAAACATTTTTATTGGATAAAATGAGATTTGCTTTGTTTTGCCGAAACCTTTTGAAAAACAACTTTTTGCCTCTGTTAAACATCACATAAAAATATAATTTAGCATGTCCGGTAGGTATTTCAATTAAGGTCGCACTGGAGCAACACAACGGGCTATTGGTGACGGTCCGGGATCCAACCCGAAGGGACACAACACCACGTAATTTCGAACCACGGTCAGATGACAAGGTCACACATCAGCTGGTACCTCACTCTCCAAACTTCCACACCATACCAACGTGAGGACATTTGAGGCCACGACAGATTTAACATACACCAGCCCCCTTTGAACAACACGGTCTTTGGTTGGATTCGAATTCACAAACCTCCGGTTGCTCATCCGAAACTCTTCCAAACGGGCTACCTTTGCGTGGTGTGGAAGTTTGGAGAGTGGGGTGCCAGCTCAGGTGTTGCCTCGTCATCTGACCGTGGTTCAAAATTACGTGGTGTTGTCCTCGGATCTTTCCCTTTGGGATTGATCCAGGACCGTCACCAATAGCCCATTGTGTTGCTCCAGTGTGACGTTAATTGAAATACCCCCCCCCCAAACGGGCTACCGTGGTCCCACAACATGTTCGGATGATTTCACATTTAAATTTGTTTGTTTAGTAATACATCACTCCAAACATTCCTAGTATTTGTAAACACCAATACTAGGAATGTTTGGAGTGATGTATCACTAAACAAATATAAATGATACTATCATTTTTGAGAAATGGTTAGTAATTCACCTCAGTCGTATCTTCTTTCTGAACTTCCGACTTGCAGAGATTCGGCACATGTGCGCAGTTCGGCGAAACGGTTTTCCCTCAAGATTTCACTTCCTTCTCTATTACTCCTGTTTGAGTATTTTACTGCAATCCGTGAATTGATGAATTGGTAATTTTATCAGACAACTTTGTGCGCAGATAAGCAGTGGAATAGTTGTGTTGTAAGCTACCAGGAATCCATAACACTAGAGTGAATCCCTTACAATCGCGAAAAGTATTTATTTGTGGTTGAACCGGCGTCTCACTGCGTTAATTCCCATCTCAATTCAAGGAAGACCTTCAGATAGGGGGACTCGTAAATGCAGATAGGGTATTCGAAATATTTCGTGAACCCACGAATTCTTTGAAGGGTTGCAGCGATAAATTCCACGCATGTTACATGATAATTTGAAAGAGTTTGAATTATGAATTTTGGAATTGCTTCATGCAGATGGTAAAGCGAGCGAGCATTATTGCGAAATAAAGAATACGAGCTGCGTAAAATTGAACACGATCGCAATTTCCATTTTCTTGTGAAAACGTCATGAAAGCGAAAAATAAGTACGTCATCAAACTTTCAATGGTTTTCCAAATAACGAATTTTCTCGAATGTCAGAAGAGTTCTTGTTGAATCGATTTCTACTCCTTTTTCGATGAAAAAATAGTTTATAGAAATCAATTTTCTTATATGTATGTTTTAACTGGCATTGATAATTTAAAAGTATAAGAGAGAAAGGTAGTATCTATACATATAAAGCTGAGTTGGAATCTGTCTGTCCTCTATACAAATCGACACCGTTTAACTAATCTACACCAAATTTGGAACACTTATTCTTTGGAACCCTTCGGGTAACGTAGGCTACATATTAACTCCCATTCTTTTTGTCTTGGGTGTGCAGAGGGGTGTAACGTCCCATCATCCTGGACAGAGTACTTGCTAGGGGGCGCTCTTTCCCTGTCTGGTTGTGCAGATGACATCAGAGTTAACATCTACAGGAGTCGCCTCTCAAGATGACCTTGGAGTTTTTTGTATCTTAGAGTGTGCTGCAAACGCAGATGCGTGCGGTTGCGCTAAGAATCGCTCAGTATCATATCGTTTATGTATCCCGTCTGTAAATTCTTAAACTGTAGCTTTATTATTGGAATATAAATTTTCATGATAATATAAGATTATTTTTATAGAAAGTGCTCTTTTTATAGTCGATATGGTACAGGGGGCTAAAGACAATTCCAAATCCTCATAGGAATAATATTGAGTAATATTACGATGAATTATAAACAATTCAACCCGAGCAACGCCGGCTAATTCTGCTAGTTTTAGATAAAAAAAAATAAATGTCCGTATTAGTTCTCGAACAAAATACATACATGAAGATAACCCAAAATTTGAAAGATAGCTAGAATATTTTAAATCTTCATTTTCTAAATATAGTTGAATAATTCTAAAATCCTATTTTAATCTAACCCTCCTGGTGGTTTTCTCGACGAGGTTCTCATCAATAGTAAAACTGACCAGATATTGATGTGGACGCGATACCTCGTCATTAGAAAAAAACGGACCAGATCTTGATTTCGTTATTATCGAAAAATGCTAACGACGAGATATCTCGTCATTAGCAAAATCGGTCAGATTTTGATGGACGAGATATCTCGTCGAAACCACTTGGAGGGTTAAGTAAGTTAAAACTAATGAACTCGACTTGTTGACCTGAGGCATGACATCTTATTGCTTGGTATCTTATTTTATTTTACAGGAAAAGTCACAATGTAAATAAAAAACTACGAAAAATAAAGTAACTACAAATGTGTGTGTGTGTAATACGATCCCTCACTGTACGGAATCACCTACGGATTTTAATAAAACCGAAGGACGCAATTCAAACCAAAGTAGTGTTTGTTTAAAAACTTTTTCATGTTGGCTTGGTGCAAGTACTTGAAAATAAATACTTATTTTTTAGAAATAACAGCTTGGAGCGTGTTTGTTTTATAGCGCTGTTTCGAATGTTACTTAAAAATGTTCCTTTAGAATTAAAACCCTAGAAAAAGTTTTAGAAAATATTAAAGGCTGAATGGTTTTCATACTCTAAAGTTTGTTCCAGTGTTTGATTATCGAAAGTCTTATGCTGTTTTCAACTTTTAAAAATAAAGTGAAAAGATTTTCGAGAAAGAAACAGTTGGATGCGATGACTATTTTGAGAGATTATTTCTGTATCGATGGGAATCAGTGCAACGTAAGAGATGAAATGAAAAAGAACTGGCAGATTTCATTCTTTTAGGTAGGTAGTCAGTTAACGTCGCACTGGAGAAACACGAGGTATTGGCGACTGTCTGGAATCAAACCCGAAGGGAAAGATCCAAGTATAACGCCTCGTCATATTGAACCACGGTCAGATGACGAGGTCAACACGCGAGCTGGCACTCCACTATCCAAACTCTTCCCCATGCCGACGTGAGGACATTTGGTGCGATTTAACGTGCACCAGTCCCCACGTATACTGGCTTTGTTTGCATCGAGTTGCGGACTCGCAATTCTCCTGTTGTTGATCCGCTACTCTTCCACAATCGTGTTATCGCGCACAAAAATGATGAGGTAGGTATCTAATTAACGTCGCATTGGAGCAACAAAACGGGCTATTGGCGACGGTCTGGGATCAAACCCGAAATGAAAGATCCTAGGACAACACCACGTAATTTTGAACCACGGCCAAATGACGAGGTCACATATCAGCTGGCACCTTACTCTCCAAACTTACACACCACGCCAACGTGAGGACATTTGAGGCCAAGACAGATTTAACGTGCACCAGTCCCCGTGTATATAACAGTCTTTGGCTGGATTGAATTTCGAACTCGCAACCCTCCGGTCGCTAATCCGTTGCTCTTCCAACTGGACTACCGCGGCCCATGAAAATGAGAACTGGGAACTTTAATTCAGTTTTCGAAATATATATGAAATTATTCCCCCTGGGTAAATGTTAAATAAAAGTTATTTGCAAGAAAGTAGATGCACACACCTATAGAGACAGCATTACAGTTCCAAACAACAAAGAGACACTTCAACTCGGATATGAAGAAAAAAATTCTTTGGGCCCTGTATATTCGTTTTAACCCTCTGAACGTCGTAATATTTCCCAGTAGTGTAGTATTATCTTTACACCGTAACACATTTAATAACCATATATGTCTAAAGAATCCATGGATTCTTTCAGTTTAGAAAGATTCTATTGATCCTTTCCTTAGAAAAGAATCTTTCGTTGGAACAATTGTACTGCACCTTTCCTTACATTAAAATCCCTTGGAACAATTCTATCGGCCCATTTTGTGGAATAGAATCCTTTGGAATGATTCTATTGTTTCTTTCCTTAGAATAGATTCCTTTGGAAAGATTATATTACTCTTTTCCTTAGTTTATAATTCACTGGAAATATTGTATTGCTCATTTCCTTGTAACATAATTCCTTAGAAAGATTATATTGCTCCTTTCCTTCGTATGGAATCCATTGGAAAGATTATATTGCACATTTCCTTAGAATAAAATTCCTTGGAAAGATTATATTGCACATTGCCTTAGAATAGAATCCTTTGGAAAGATTATATTGCTCATTTCCTTAGAATAAAATTCCTTCGAAAGATTATATTGCACATTGCCTTAGAATAGAATCCTTTGGAAAGATTATATTGCTCATTTCCTTAGAGTATAATCCTTTAAAATGATTCTATCGGTCCTTTCTTTAGAATAGGATCCTTTGGAAACATTCTATTGATACAAGAAGGTTAAAATTGGTTAGAATTCATGCAGGGAAGACTGCTGGTTGCAAGGAGGAATTATGCTTGTGAACCCTCAGATAGCTGAACAAAAATGAGACTAGATAATCTAATTTTTTCGTCAGATTTCACTCTCAAGACAACATTGTAAAGGGGCACTTTAACGAAGAGAGAAAGGCCAATGAGCCCAATAGCCGCCCCTTCCCTGTTCACGGACGGTCCTGATGAGATTCATAAATAACGCGTTTGTGTTTGAAAATACATACGGCGTTTAAGACATATTTTGTTAAAAGCAGTTTGAAACCATTCATGGAGAATACACAAAGGTTTTGTAGAATTAGAAAAACGTTAATTGCATGCACTTAAATCAGAAATAAGAACTCAGGAAAATATTTGTAGTTCATTTGAGAAACATGGGAAGTGCTTTTACCAATGATAATATAATTTGAAACAAAGCATGGAGAATACACAAAATTTCGTAGAGCAAAAGAAACGTAAATTGCATGCACTGTAATCAGAAATAAAGACTCAGCAAAATATTTGTAGTTCTGTTGGAAAACATTGGAAGCATTTTTCCTAACAAAATTAAATGTGTAAGCTTCTTTCCACATTAAACGGGGTCTTCTCATTAGTGATATTTCAGATGAAATTGTAGGATATATGAATGCTTAGATTATGTGCAATCAACGAAAACACGGAAATTTAAGAAAAAAATCCAAAACAGATCCATTTACGAAGTTTTCTTTTCAAGTAGTATAATAAAAGTGAATAGTGAACTCTTCCGGTAAAAGTATGTTATGGTACTTTTAATTAACGTGTCGTTCTGGAGCAATACAACGAGCTATTTGCGATGGTCCGGGATCAATCCCAAAGGGAAAGATTTGAGGACAACACCATGGACAAATGACCCCAGTCTCCTAACTTCCACACCACGCCAACGTGAAGACTTTCAGATTTAACGTGCACAAGACCCTGAGTACACGACGGCCTTCGACTGGACCAAGTTTCGAACTCGCTACAATCCGGTTGCTTAGTTGACCTTCCAACTAGGTTACCGCGGCCCCAAATACCGAATAATAATAAAAAATAATAATTCTACAAGTTTTAAGGGATTTGTAAACTCAGATATTAATGCAGATGTCCTGTTTTGATTATTCTAATTGGTGAATCGAATTTGTGGCGATGAAACTTATTTTTGGACGAGGAAATACCTGAACTGGTACCCCACTCTCCAAACTTCCAGCCCACGAAAAAGCGAAGACATTTGAAGCCACGACAGATTTAACTTGCGTCAGCCTACGTAAACGTAATTTCAAGACAGAGCTTCAGTAGGGGTGAAAAATTGGAAAATGAGTTGACGTGGAAGAAATAAAATTAAAGTAGCTCTAAAAAATTAGCGATTGCATTCACTGATGCATTTAGTGATAAAAACAGAAAGAAATAGACAGATTTTAAAAAACTATAGATCTGTGGTTCGCATCAGGTACGCAGTCAGAAAACATTTCGGAAATAACCTAATCTTCTCTTTCGAATGCCTGTTCCTATCGTGACATCTTAACGGTAAAGCATTTATTTATTGTACTTATTACAAATGCCAGGCATTTGACAACTAAGCCCTTAGCCTTCTTGTTTTTGAACAATACAATCAAAACTATTGAGTTACACGTCGTCAAATGTTCGCTATTCGTTGGTCGTTCAGAATTACACAAAGTACAATCAGGTGAATTCCCAAGTCCAATTCTAAATATATTATATAAAAGGAAAATTTGCCATGACTTGTGGATCACTTTTTATCATAGCTCCCTATCATTGGGAAAATTATATATAAATGCTTTCACGGGAGAAATTGTCGTACACTATAAATAAATATTAAAACATAACATAGATGTTAGGAAACGATCATGCAAACGATAGTATTTATGATAAAATAGAAAATGCAAGCGATATAAAAATTGAAACTAGGTGAAAAAGCGCATACGATAGTATAATAAAATTATAATTTATTTAACGTAATTATAATGTGATAATAATTAAAATTATGATGTAATTATAATGTGATAATAATTAAAATTATAATGTGATAATAATTAAAATTATAATGTGATAATAATTAAAATTATAATGTAATTATAACTAAAATGATAATGTAATTATAATTAAAATTATAATGTACTTTTTCATATTTGGCAACGCCGGAAATATGTTTAATTTTTTAGTTCCATTTAGAATTATTCAGTGAGATGTAGTTTTGAGTTGTGGGTTAAATCGAGTTACTGAGTTTTTGTGAAATTATTCGAGTTGCGAGATTTATTAATTGACTTGATATTCTGAATATTTTGAGTTGTAAATATTCATGAACAATGAAGCATATCACAAATGTGTTTCAATATACATTCATTATTTACTGTTTCTCCACGAAAGATAACAAGTGATTGAATAGCAGAAAGTGATTTCTAGATCCCGTTGTATTCTCATTTCAACAGGTTTTACAGCTAGTTCTATATAAATTAGCATCGAGGCAAAAATGTCCAGTAAGAAGTCGAAACAACGCGAAAGTTGAATTTCGAGGAAAACTTGAATTGGGGGATGAAATAGCAAGCTCCATTGAGCATATCGAATTTAATTTATTCCAAACTCCAATTTTTTTTGTACGTGGGGAACTGGTGCACGTTAAATCTGCCGTGGCTTCAAATATCCTCACGTTGGCATGGTGTGTTTTGGAGAGTGGTAGCTCAGGTGTGACATCATCATCTGACCGTGCTTAGAAATGACGAGGTGTTGTCCTCGGAACTTTCCCTCCGTGATTAATCTCGGACCGTCTCCAATAGCCCTTTGTGTTGCTCCAGTGCGACGTTAAGTCAACTACCTACCTGCCAAACCGCAATTTACTATGAAGTTTGGCAGAATGAAAAGTCATTAATGAGTTTGGCTTTTGAAGGATGCTTTCCTCGTAAGAGATTCGCGAAGCATGATTTAAGCTGAGCTAAACTCATTTAACGTACTTTAGAAAAATGAGTATTGCATAAAATTATTTTTCGACTGTTTTCTGAAACACGCTTTCCGCTAATCAAACTATTTGTAGTGCGAATTTTTGTTTATTTTCAGGGGGCTCGAGCCCAGAGGGTCCTCCCCCGAATATTGCCAATCGCAGAATAATTTAGATTAGCAAAGGTAGATAAGATTGAATTAACGTCGCACTGGAGCAACGCAAGGTCACCAATAACAAGGTTATTGGTGACGGTCGGGATCAATCCCGAAGGACAAAAATCTCGTCATTTTGAACCATGATCATCAGATGTCTAGTTCAACACCTGAGCTGACACCCCAGACTTCCACACCACTTCAACGTAAGAACGTTTGTGGCCACGACAGATTTGAACGTGCTTCAGTCCCTCTTTCCCTTCGGTATTGATCCCGGACCGTCGCCAATAGCCCGTTGTGTTGCTTCAGTGCGACGCTAATTAAATACCATTACCATTCGTTCAAAAATAAAGTTCAATCTCCACTGGCATGAAAATTCGATGCACCGATTAGTAAAATCAACACATCACATCTGCTTTAACGTCTGAGTTCACATGTCCTGCAAAAAGTTGTAGAATTATTAAAACCATGCGGTGTTTAGAATTTCGAATTGAAGAGCAATTAGTCACGTCGGAAACGTACCTATGGTGATAAGTGACTTGGTTCTCCGCGGTTGACAGGTAAAGCACTCAACCAGTTGACTCCAGCAGATGGCTTCAGACGATAAAGATGTTCCATTCCTAAAAAGGGAAGCACGCTCCACACGGCTATCACCCTCCGGTAACCTGTAGAGGAGGGAGGAGCGATTTTTATCAGGGCTCCTAAAAGCGGAATTTCGGGAGGCGATTTCTCGCATTCGCCGAAGTAGATTAAGTTCCTTCCTGGCGCCATTTAGAAGGTCTGCAGGAATCGTCTGCGAATCTCTTCAAGCGAAGAGAAGTGAGCAAGAATCTGAATTGGTGCGTTGGGAGGACAATGGCTTTGGGTGGGTATTTGCAATTGTTTCACGCGCTGGGCACGGTGAAAATTGTTTTTCCAGCGAGAGATTGCAGATGGTAGGAAACAGGGAAGACTGAAACTATAAAAAAGGAGCTGTGTTTTTCCGAATTTGTTCATTCTTATTCATGTCATGCTGGATGGCTGGGTTCAGAGGCGGTGATAGACTTCTTGTGACCTGGGGTTGATACTGCCCTCTACCCGAAACAAAATTTACGTACTGGACGTACAAGAGATAAAGTACAACTGTTTAAATTACTTAAACAAACCTATTAGAACCCTATTAAATCTGTTAATCAAGTATTGTTAGCAACACTCATTTTTGATTACAATTCCTCATTGCATAATGTCGGCATATATTTTAATTAACGTCGCACTAGAGCAACACAACCAACGGGGTATTGGCGAGGGTCCGGAACCAAACCCGAAGGGAAAGACAACACCTCGTAATTTTGAACCACGGTCAGATGACGAGGTAACAACACCTGAGGTGGAACCCCATTCTCCAAACTTCCACACCACGCCAACATGAGGACATTTGAGACCACGACAGATTTAACATGCATGCATCGGCCCTCCTTTGTACACGACTGTCTTTGGTTGGATTTGAGCTCGCTACCCTCCGGTTGCTAATCAAATACTCTTCCAACCGGACCACTACGGCCTAACTTGCGTATTGGATACGCAAGATAAAGTACAAATGCTTAAATTACTTAAATAAATTACACTTATTAGAACCCTATTAATTTTTTTAATCAATTATTGTAAGCAATATTTATTTTTGATTGCAATTCCTAGTGGGCTTTTGCATTTGTTATGCCTCCAAGTGGTTTCGACGGACGAGATATCTTGTTCAAGACCTGATCAGGGCCGTGGTAGCCCGATTGGAAGAGTAACGTATTAGCAACCAGAGGGGTGCGACTTCGAAACTCAATCCAACCAAATGCCATCGTGATTAAGGAGGGGCTGGTGTACTTCAATCTGTCGTGGCCTCAAATGTCCTCACGTTGGCGTGGTGTGGAAGTTTCGGAGAGTGGGGTGTCAGCTCAGGTGTGACCTCGTCATCTGACCGTGGTTCAACATTACGAGGTGTTGTCTTTCCCTTTGGGTTTTGTTCCGGACCGTCGCCAATACCGTTGTGTTGCTCCAGTGCGACACTAATTAAAGTACCTACCTAAAGATCTGATCAGTTTTGATAATGACGAGATACCTCGTCGACACAAAACTGCCCCATTTCTCAAGAGGAGTGAAGATCCAAGCAGAAAAACAAATTGTTCCTTGCCTAGTAAGATTGCTTGGTATTATCAATAAGAATGCAATTAAAAGTCGGAGATAAGCTTTTCGTTTGCACACATGGAAACGAATGCTTGTTAGAAAAAGTTAGACATTTATTGAAAAACTAAGGACGGTTCAAAACTTCGAAGAATGCGGTTCAAGACTTTTTTCACTCAGTCTCCAATTCTTCTAAATTCTAAAATAATTTTTTATTGCTTTCCACATCATGGTACAGTTTGCATATGCATAGTTAAGATAAATTTACTAATATTGTAATTTGCACGTGCTTAGTAAATATAATATCAAGACGCAATAACTGATCTGTTGGCCTCATAAAAGCATTTCAAGCCCCGTATCTGGCCTGCGGGCCTGATAAAAAATATTTAAAGGACCATAACTGGCCTGCGGTTAAAAAAAGTCCTGAGGGCTTGCGAGGCTGATAAAAATATTTGGAGGACCGTTTCTCGTCTTCGGCCGGGTAAATCTGTCTAGATGGCCGTATCTGGACTGCAGGCTTGATAAAAAATATTTGGAAGGCCTTGTATAGACCGTGGCAGGATAAAAATATTTGGAGGGTCAGGTTTATACGGGCCAAATAAAAAATATTTGGAGGACCATATCTGAAGTGTGGGCCAGATAAAAAAATATTTGGAGGACCATATCTGAACTGTGAGCCAGATAAAAAAATATTTGGAGGACCATATCTGAACTGTGGGCCAGATAAAAAATATTTAGAGGACCATATCTTGACAGTGGGCAAGATAGAAATGTTTGGAGGGTCTATCTAGTCTGAGGACGTGAATATAAATGGAGGGCAGTACCTGGTCTCCAGACCTTAGATCAATCTATTCACTACAACTGATTTATCTTACGCGTACTGTCCTTTTTTTTCTGTGTGTTTAAGGTTCCTTTGTGACAGGCTACATCTCATCTCGACGAAAACAACAGCTATTCCTCAAATAGCTAATAAGACTTCCTTATAAGACCTTCAAGACATTTACTTTCCATGCTGATTTAACTGCCCGAATTTAAGTGCAGGCTGAGAAACAAGCAAATAAATCTGCCCCTACATTAAGCTGTTAAGAATTCTTGTTATTTATCCCCAATTTCAAGTTTACGATATCTTGATTTCTGGAAAATCGAGCCACTCACGAACGAGTAAAAAGGACGATCGTGACTTGTATTTCACGATTATTCCTGTCCTCAGATAGTGTCACAACACTCTTATCGACCCTATAAAAAGCTGTTATGTCCGAGGAATTCCCTAAGTCGTATCGCAGAAGTCGAAATTCCGTTCTGTACCAGTACATCGTTGGTCGAGTGTTAACTCCCGAACACGAACACGTTTTCTTTTTTAAAAAAAGAACTCTTAAAATAATCCTCACTCGTATAATTCATGTCAAGGTTATTCGAAACACGACCCGTGTGAAAATTTTGTACGGTCCTTCTGGCGACAGGGCATTTAATAAAATTATTTGAGACTGCCACTGAATCAGTGTTTCTTTGTGAACGCCACTGAATCACTGTTTATAAGTGACGGTCACTGAATCATTGTTTATTAGTTACAACCTCTGAATCATCGTTTATGAGTGACCACCACTGGATCACTGTTTATTAATTATTTTACATCACTGAATAGATATTTATTTGGATCTCCACTAAATCACTGTTTATTTGAGATCATCCCTGAATCACTGTTCATTAGTGATCGCTACTGAATCACTGTTTATTAGTATTATTAGTGACCGTTAGTGAATCACTGCTTATACTTGAACGTCACTGAATAATTGTTTATTTGTTGCTGTCACTGAATCATCGTTTATTACTGACCACCACTGAATCACTGTTTATTTGAGACCACCTTGTATCACTGTTTATTACTTAATCGCTTTTTTTACTGCATCACTGTTTATTTGAGACCATCACTGTTTATTGCCGAATCACTTTTTATTATTGCATCATTGTTAATTTGAGACCACCACTGTATCACTGTTTATTGTTAGTAGTAATTTATTAATGAACGCCACTGAATCACTGTCAATAGTAATTGCCACCGAATCAGTATTTATTTCACATTTTGTTAATAACATTTGATTTTTCACGAGAAAAGTAAAACTAGAATGATGAAAGCGAAAATAAAAGGAAATACTTATTTAAAGATGAAATTCCAATATTTCAAAGGATGGGTTTTCAAGTACATCACAGAGAAATGTTCATTTACTGATAAATCATTTCCTTATGTGTTGCCATAGGCAACTAAGAGCTTCGAAATCGATATAGCTATTTTCGTATAAGAAAACAAAGAGCAGAATTTTCCATGAAACGAAATAACAATTGTAAATAATCAGGTTAAAGGCAGGTAATATGGAACATCTGATATTAAACGGTTGCCAAAAGCAGGGAAATGAGTATTTTTTATATGAATCTAACGGCCAAATCACGATCAAATTAACTGAGATAAGTATGTGAATAAACAATTCAGCAAACTTAAAAATGAGTTGAGTTATGCTAAATAGGGTCGATTTAAAAAAAATGGTTTCTCATACGGAACACCTAAAGAATTGGTAAAACACATAAAACACCTAGTTTAGTTTATGGAAATGTGTATTTAAGTTCAAAGAAATAAATACCTTTTATATATATATATATACACTGCTGGCCACCGTAAATGCAACACCCTGAAGGAAGCATGCAAATAATATGAAATTTACAACATGCATTAGCGGAGGTGAGATATGCAAATGATTAGAATTTCAGCGCAGACGCACATCACGCGCGCCTGTGGCGCCACTTCAAAGCGCTATTTAAGGCTTGGAGATTTCGACGATTTCAAGTACGGCAATTGTGTTTTTTTTGTGGTTTTTTCAAAAAAACGATCAATTATGCCTCGTAGAAAACAGCGATCATCTTTTGATCAAGTATCCGAGTTCGACAGAGGAAGGATAGTGGCCTACCGAGATTGTGGATTATCTTTCAGGGAAATCGGTAGTCGTGTTGGACGAAACCAAACAACTGTAATGCGGATATGTGATCGTTGGATGCAGGAGGGTACGACCGACCGACGTGTTCGATCGCATCCACCTCAGTGCACCACTTCACGTGATGACAGGCATATTGTGCGTATGGCAGTGACGGATCGCTCAGCCACATCACGAACCATAGCACAGCACATTCAGTCTGTACCGCATCATCCAGTGTCTGCGCGTACCATTCGACGCCGTTTACAGCAGAGTGGTCTGTCCGTAAGACGTCCATTGCTTCGTCTACCCTTGACGCAGAACCACAGACGTTTCCGCCGCCAATGGTGCGATGAAAGAAGGATGTGGACGGCAGAATGGAATGAAATTGTCTTTACTGACGAGTCACGCTTCTGTCTGCAACACCACGATGGTCGGATTCGAGTCTGGAGACACCGTGGAGAGAGGATGCTGAACAGCTGCGTTATGCACCGCCACCGGGTATTATGGTATGGGGCGGTATTGGATATCACTCTCGCACTCCTCTAGTACGCATTGCCGGTACTTTAAACAGCCAGCGCTACATCTCCGAGGTGTTGGAGCCAGTTGTCCTTCCTTACCTTCAGGGCTTGCCCACAGCCATATTTCAACAGGATAATGCGCGACCACACGTGGCACGCATTGTCCAAGGGTTCTTCGTCAATCGCCAGATTGAATTGCTTCCCTGGCCAGCTCGCTCTCCGGATCTTTCGCCGATAGAAAACATGTGGTCCATGGTTGCTCAACGATTGACCCAGAATACATCCCCAGCTGCCACACCAGATCAACTTTGGCAACGTGTGGAAGCTGCTTGGTCTGCTGTACCCCAAGAACACATCCAAAGTCTCTTTGAATCAATGCCGAGGCGTGTGGCAGCGGTGATCTCCAACAATGGCGGCTACTCTGGCTACTGATTTTGGCAGGAACCACACTTCACAGAAGTCTATAAATTTAATCATTTGATACTTGGTCAACATGTTATCTACAAAATAAATTTTGTTGTGATATCTCTTGTCTTTCTTGGTGTTGCAATTTGGGTGGCGCCAGCAGTGTATATATGATTTTACATTAGCATTGAATTACGTTAAACTTCTTTTACAAATTGAAAAAGATTCGTAACTTTTGCCAATATGTCAAAAGATACTGACAGTATATTCTATATACTGACAGCCTCAGTTCTATTCAGGCTTTAAAATCTCCGAAAATTAAATCCTGTTATATTAATTCAATTAAATCCTATATAAATAGCCATTCAAATTTCGGCCTGAGTTGGGTCAGGGCCCATAATGATCTCCTTGGCAATGAGGTAGCGGACCACTTCGCAAAGTTGGGGACTGTCGCTGGTGAGCCGCTGGATATTCCAGCCCCTATGTCATACATTAAAAAAACTTATCAAGCGGATTTAATTAATAATTGGCAAAATTTTTATTCTAATTCCGACAAGGGGCTTAGACCGAGGGAATATATCCCCTCGGTCTCTGCCCGGCGCCTCATCTGCGACAAATTCGTTATCTGGTTCCTGACAGGACATGGACCTTTTGTCGCCTATCTGCACCGATTTAAGATCAAAACTTCTAATTTATGTACCTGCGGTGCAGTGGGCGACGTCGATCACTACCTTTTCAGCTGCCCCTCCACCTCCCAATGGCATCTCTCTAGACCCTCAGTAGGTAATAAACCCTTGTGGCTACAGGGCATTCTTGATAACCCTCTTTCCCTTTATAGAGTCAAGAGGTGCGTGGGCTACGCTGGAGAGGTAGCTAATGCCTAGTTCTGTGTGTTACCTGCCTCTGCCGTGCTCATATGTGTTTTAACGTATACCCTTTTATTAAAATCTTATCTCTTAAAATTTTTAGCGATTTCAACAAATTTTAGTTTTTAAATGCTTTTAATGCTATATTGCTCATGTTTTTTATACCGTATTTTAAATTTTTCAGTATTAATTCATTTGCATTATCATCTCTCATCATGTTACCGAGAGTCCTCTTTGGTGAGCCTCCTATGAATATCTAATATTGACTGTCTTGACCCCTGGAAGATTTTATCTTATTTTATTGCAACCTGATTTTTAATTTATTTAAAGGCCTTGCTGGTGGATTCTTGCTGGAGAACCGGTTGGATCTTAGATCCACTTTTTATTACTTTTAATAAAATCTTATTCGTTTTTTGCATTTTACTTTTTAATTCTACAGCAGTGTTATTCTACAAACCTGACATTGTCCCCCCTGTGTTGGCCCTGCTTTGTTGAATCTTATCCCAATCCTCCCAATCCCCCTGAATTTTTAAAGATTTAATCCTTTAAACTTAACTTGCCCTGAACTATGACTAGATACTTTATAGCTTTTAATATTATATTTATTCTCATATTTAAATTTAAAACTATTTTATGATTCTTATTTGTTACGCTTAACCGTAACATCGACTTAAAACTTTAAGGCTAAAAGTCTTTTGGACTATGTTAAATATCCTGGGGACTCTTTCCCCTTTTTAATACATTATTCCAGCTCCCCCCCCCCTCATATATAGGGCGCAGACTAGGGCGGTGGGTTGTGGATTTAACCCTCAACACGCACATCTTCTTTTATTCTCCCTATACGAAGTGGGTCCGGCACACCACAACAGGTAAAATTTTAAAATTTTAAACTTTAACTAATATATCAGTATACCTATTATTAACCTTCCATTTTTTCCATCTGTGGACTTGTGAATTTTTAGACTATTAGATTATTCTGTAACTTAGGATTTTTTAACTTCACTAAATTTTATGTACCTGTCCTTGCCCATTTTTAACCTTTAAAATTTTTTCTAAAAAACTTGTATTTTTATGTATACTATTAATTGAGCACACCACAACGAGATGAAAGAGAAAAAAAAAAGTATGAAGAAAAGGGAAAAGGGGAAAAGATGGACAGGAAGAGATAAGTAAACCGAAAAGGAAGGATTAGGAATCAACTTACCCCTACTTGGTACTGAAGTCTTCCAGGATCCTCTACATGTGCTCACCTGTCTTGTTTCATGTGGACTCTCGTCGTTCTGCCCTGTTGGCAGTCCCCTCGTCTTTGTTTGTTTTTGTGAGTGTGCACAATTCAAAATATTTTTCTGTACGGCCCCTGAGTGGCCTTGGACCTGTAACTCACCTTTTAGAATTTTAAATAAATGTTCGTCCGTGCGCGCCCATGTTGAAGGTAAGTGGCTCCCCTCCGATTGGCTGGGCTGCCTGGTTCCTCGTATTTCGTGCTGGTGGAAGTCCCCACGAACCAAATCCCCGCCCCCCGCACCAAGCTCTAAGCCGTCAGGCGAGCTGGGGGAGCGCGGGTCTCCAATGTGTCAAAAGAGTCCTGAGAAAATGTTTTCATTTTGTAAAATGCTCCCTACACATAACTGTATGTTCTTATAACTCTACTCCTTGCAGTAATGTTGATACGCGCAATGAAATTACATTGCTTTCAGCTCTATTTAAGATCTCGTTTTCACACAAGCTAATTAACCCATTAAAATGTGCAAGTGACTCTGGCAAGGACATAAACACACAGCCCGACCTACAGTTAACTAGTAAAACTGCAATATGCAATGACTCTAAACAATGTGTGCAAAAGCATTGAAGCAAGACACAAATCCCATTTGGACGCTTAATCGGGATTTGATCATCAGCTCCAGCTCGATGCCTTAATCACTTCAAAGCAACAAAATCGAGAATGTTACAAACTTGCGTATCACAATGCTTCTGATCTTGGGACTGGACTGGACCAATTGCGGAGATGCCTTTTAAGGTTGTTAGGAACAAATGATGTCATATAGAATTACTAGAATTTTTGCAACTGATCTTATCTCAATCAAAACAAGAACTGTATGATATTTGGTGCAAAATAAAATGCGCAGAAACATGCATATAGAAGTTAGGTATACGCGTATTAAACTAACATTTAATAAATTTGTGATATAATTAATGGTCCAGTCGGGAATCCTATCCCGAGTTACAGGTGACAGAACTCGGTTCTATTATTGAACTTGCAAATAAGTTGCAGGAGGGAAATTAAAGAGGGGTAGCTGAATTAACTTCGCATTGGAGCAACAAAACGGGCTATTGGCGACGATACGGTATCCATTCCGGAGGAAAAGATCCGAGGACAACACGTAATTTTGAACCACGGTCAGACGATGAGAACAACATCTCATGTGGCACTCCACTCTCCAAACTTCCACACCACGCCAACGTAAAGCATTTGATGCCACGACAGATTGAATGTGTACCAGCTCTCACGACGAAGAGAATGAGAAGTCTGTTGGAGTCGTTTTGAATGGGTCTGAATCTGAACTGGTTTTTGCGGAACATTAATTCGTTAGCGATTCGGTAAGTTCCCATTGAATATGAAAGACGTAACTCAATCACGTCTCATTCAAAATGGTGAGTGGATTTTCTTTATCTAACGGGGGGTATTTCAATTAACGTCACACTGGAGCAACACAACGGGCTATTGGTGACGGTCCGGGATCAATCCCAAAGGGAAAGATCCGAGGACAACACCACGTAATTTTGAACCACGGTCAGATGACGACTTTATCTAACGGAATCATATTGTATTATTTAATTAGAAATGGATTATAAGACACTAGGGCACGTATGGTTATTCACTTAGAAATGTATTCTAAGACAATAGGGCACGTATGGTTATTCACTTAGAAATGTGTTGTAAGACACTAGGGCACGTATGATTATTCACTTAGAAATGTGTTGTAACACTAGGGTAACGTTAACATGTTAACATGTCTTTGGTTGGTTCGAGTAACAGCAATCGGGGCAAATCGGGGTAACAACCTTCTTGAGAGAATCCGCCTTTCTCCACAGTGTAGCGTTCCTCTGTACGGACTCATTGGCCTCTTTCCTCAAACATCCCCCGCCTTATCAAGACAACCCCAAAATTATTAGTGCAGGTGGTTTCTTTGCCAGCTTTCAGGAGGGGTGGTTTGTAATAAAAAAGTTTGTTTTGTGTAGGACCCTCGCTACGTCCTTTCTCTCCTGTGTCCACCCCTCGAGTCCTCTTTTTCTACCCTACCTGGGGCCGCTGTAGCTCAGTTGGAAGAGTAACGGATTAGCAACCGGAGGGTTGCAAGTTCGAATCAAACCAAAGACCGTAGTGTACAAAGGGGCTGGTGCATGTTTAATCTGTCCTACGTCCTCACGTTGGCGTAGTACGGAAGTTTGGAGAGTGGGGTGCCAGCTCAGTTGTGACTTCGTGGTTTAAAATTACGTGGTGTTGTCCTTGGATCTTTTCCTTCGGGTTTGATCCCGGACCGTCGCCAATAGCCCGTTGTGTTGCTTCAGAGCGACGTTAATTGAATACCTACCTACACTGGCGTCTAGCCCCTGCACCTTGGCTACGATTTCAAAAAACGGAGCGCTTTGCGCGCATGCGTTGTGTGTTCTAACGCGTTTTTTGATTGTTGCTTTTTGGAGTTGCGAGTACGGGTAGGTGTTATTTTTGGCTTTTTAGTGATATCAGATTTTCTCGCGAATGGGATGTTTTATTTCTGATTGCTGTTTACCTGACGACGACCCCGACCGGACCACGGCTAATGTCTCTTCAGATCTCGGAATTACACACGCTATTTCTGATTGCTGTTTACCTGACGACGACCCCGACCGAACCACGGCTAATGTCTCTTCAGATCTCGGAATTACACACGCTATTTCTGATTGCTGTTTACCTGACGACGACCTCGACCGGACCACGGCTAATGTCTCTTCAGATCTCGGAATTACACAGGCTATTTCTGATTGCTGTTTACCTGACGACGACCCCGACCGGACCACGGCTAATGTCTCTTCAGAACTCGGAATTACACACGTATTTCTGATTGCTGTTTACCTGACGACGACCCCGACCGGACCACGGCTAATGCTCTTCAGAACTCGGAATTACACACGCTATTTCTGATTGCTGTTTACCTGACGACGACCCCGACCGGACCACGGCTAATGTCTCTTCAGATCTCGGAATTACACACGCTATTTCTGATTGCTGTTTACCTGACGACGACCCCGACCGGACCACGGCTAATGTCTCTTCAGAACTCGGAATACACACGTATTTCTGATTGCTGTTTACCTGACGACGACCCCGACCGGACCACGGCTAATGTCTCTTCAAATCTCGGAATTACACACGCTATTTCTGATTACTGTTTACCTGACGACGACCCCGACCGGACCACGGCTAATGTCTCTTCAAATCTCGGAATTACACACGCTATTTCTGATTGCTGTTTACCTGACGACGACCCCGAGCGGACCACGGCTAATCTCTTCAAATCTCGGAATTACACACGTATTTCTGATTGCTGTTTACCTGACGACGACCCCGACCGGACCACGGCTAATGTCTCTTCAAATCTCGGAATTACACACGTATTTCTGATTGCTGTTTACCTAACGACGACCCCGACCGGACCACGGCTAATCTCTTCAAATCTCGGAATTACACACGTATTTCTGATTGCTGTTTACCTGACGACGACCCCGACCGGACCACGGCTAATCTCTTCAAATCTCGGAATTACACACGTATTTCTGATTGCTGTTTACCTGACGACGACCCCGACCGGACCACGGCTAATGTCTCTTCAAATCTCGGAATTACACACGCTATTTCTGATTGCTGTTTACCTGACGACGACCCCGACCGGACCACGGCTAATGTCTCTTCAGAACTCGGAATTACACACGCTATTTCTGATTGCTGTTTACCTGACGACGACCCCGACCGGACCACGGCTAATGTCTCTTCAGAACTCGGAATTACACACGTATTTCTGATTGCTGTTTACCTGACGACGACCCCGACCGGACCACGGCTAATGTCTCTTCAAATCTCGGAATTACACACGTATTTCTGATTGCTGTTTACCTGACGACGACCCCGACCGGACCACGGCTAATGTCTCTTCAAATCTCGGAATTACACACGCTATTTCTGATTGCTGTTTACCTGACGACGACCCCGACCGGACCATGGCTAATGTCTCTTCAAATCTCGGAATTACACACGTATTTCTGATTGCTGTTTTCCTGACGACGACCCCGACCGGACCACGGCTAATGTCTCTTCAAATCTCGGAATTACACACGTATTTCTGATTGCTGTTTACCTGACGACGACCCCGACCGGACCACGGCTAATCTCTTCAAATCTCGGAATTACACACGTATTTCTGATTGCTGTTTACCTGACGACGACCCCGACCGGACCACGGCTAATCTCTTCAAATCTCGGAATTACACACGTATTTCTGATTGCTGTTTACCTGACGACGACCCCGACCGGACCACGGCTAATGTCTCTTCAAATCTCGGAATTACACACGCTATTTCTGATTGCTGTTTACCTGACGACGACCCCGACCGGACCACGGCTAATCTCTTCAGATCTCGGAATTACACACGTATTTCTGATTGCTGTTTACCTGACGACGACCCCGACCGGACCACGGCTAATGTCTCTTCAGATCTCGGAATTACATACGCTATTTCTGATTGCTGTTTACCTGACGACGACCCCGACCGGACCACGGCTAATGTCTCTTCAGAACTCGGAATTACACACGCTATTTCTGATTGCTGTTTACCTGACGACGACCCCGACCGGACCACGGCTAATGTCTCTTCAGAACTCGGAATTACACACGTATTTCTGATTGCTGTTTACCTGACGACGACCCCGACCGGACCACGGCTAATGTCTCTTCAAATCTCGGAATTACACACGCTATTTCTGATTACTGTTTACCTGACGACGACCCCGACCGGACCACGGCTAATGTCTCTTCAAATTTCGGAATTACACACGCTATTTCTGATTGCTGTTTACCTGACGACGACCCCGACCGGACCACGGCTAATCTCTTCAAATCTCGGAATTACACACGTATTTCTGATTGCTGTTTACCTGACGACGACCCCGACCGGACCACGGCTAATGTCTCTTCAGAACTCGGAATTACACACGCTATTTCTGATTGCTGTTTACCTGACGACGACCCCGACCGGACCACGGCTAATGTCTCTTCAGAACTCGGAATTACACACGTATTTCTGATTGCTGTTTACCTGACGACGACCCCGACCGGACCACGGCTAATGTCTCTTCAAATCTCGGAATTACACACGTATTTCTGATTGCTGTTTACCTGACGGCGACCCCGACCGGACCACGGCTAATCTCTTCAAATCTCGGAATTACACACGTATTTCTGATTGCTGTTTACCTGACGACGACCCCGACCGGACCACGGCTAATCTCTTCAAATCTCGGAATTACACACGTATTTCTGATTGCTGTTTACCTGACGACGACCCCGACCGGACCACGGCTAATGTCTCTTCAAATCTCGGAATTACACACGCTATTTCTGATTGCTGTTTACCTGACGACGACCCCGACCGGACCACGGCTAATCTCTTCAGATCTCGGAATTACACACGTATTTCTGATTGCTGTTTACCTGACGACGACCCCGACCGGACCACGGCTAATGTCTCTTCAGAACTCGGAATTACACACGCTATTTCTGATTGCTGTTTACCTGACGACGACCCCGACCGGACCACGGCTAATGTCTCTTCAGAACTCGGAATTACACACGTATTTCTGATTACTGTTTACCTGACGACGACCCCGACCGGACCACGGCTAATGTCTCTTCAAATTTCGGAATTACACACGCTATTTCTGATTGCTGTTTACCTGACGACGACCCCGACCGGACCACGGCTAATCTCTTCAAATCTCGGAATTACACACGTATTTCTGATTGCTGTTTACCTGACGACGACCCCGACCGGACCACGGCTAATGTCTCTTCAAATCTCGGAATTACACACGTATTTCTGATTGCTGTTTACCTGACGACGACCCCGACCGGACCACGGCTAATCTCTTCAAATCTCGGAATTACACACGTATTTCTGATTGCTGTTTACCTGACGACGACCCCGACCGGACCACGGCTAATCTCTTCAAATCTCGGAATTACACACGTATTTCTGATTGCTGTTTACCTGACGACGACCCCGACCGGACCACGGCTAATTAGTCTTCAAATCTCGGAACTACACACGCTATTTCTGATTGCTGTTTACCTGACGACGACCCCGACCGGACCACGGCTAATCTCTTCAGATCTCGGAATTACACACGTATTTCTGATTGCTGTTTACCTGACGACGACCCCGACCGGACGACGGCTAATGTCTCTTCAGAACTCGGAATTACACACGCTATTTCTGATTGCTGTTTACCTGACGACGACCCCGACCGGACCACGGCTAATGTCTCTTCAGATCTCGGAATTACACACGCTATTTCTGATTGCTGTTTACCTGACGACGACCCCGACCGGACCACGGCTAATGTCTCTTCAGAACTCGGAATTACACACGCTATTTCTGATTGCTGTTTACCTGACGACGACCCCGACCGACCACGGCTAATGTCTCTTCAGAACTCGGAATTACACACGTATTTCTGATTGCTGTTTACCTGACGACGACCCCGACCGGACCACGGCTAATGTCTCTTCAAATCTCGGAATTACACACGTATTTCTGATTGCTGTTTACCTGACGACGACCCCGACCGGACCACGGCTAATGTCTCTTCAAATCTCGGAATTACACACGCTATTTCTGATTGCTGTTTACCTGACGACGACCCCGACCGGACCACGGCTAATCTCTTCAAATCTCGGAATTACACGCGTATTTCTGATTGCTGTTTACCTGACGACGACCCCGACCGGACCACGGCTAATGTCTCTTCAAATCTCGGAATTACACACGTATTTCTGATTGCTGTTTACCTGACGACGACCCCGACCGGACCACGGCTAATCTCTTCAAATCTCGGAATTACACACGTATTTCTGATTGCTGTTTACCTGACGACGACCCCGACCGGACCACGGCTAATCTCTTCAAATCTCGGAATTACACACGTATTTCTGATTGCTGTTTACCTGACGACGACCCCGACCGGACCACGGCTAATGTCTCTTCAAATCTCGGAATTACACACGCTATTTCTGATTGCTGTTTACCTGACGACGACCCCGACCGGACCACGGCTAATCTCTTCAGATCTCGGAATTACACACGTATTTCTGATTGCTGTTTACCTGACGACGACCCCGACCGGACCACGGCTAATGTCTCTTCAGATCTCGGAATTACACACGCTATTTCTGATTGCTGTTTACCTGACGACGACCCCGACCGGACCACGGCTAATGTCTGTTCAGAACTCGGAATTACACACACTATTTCTGATTGCTGTTTACCTGACGACGACCCCGACCGGACCACGGCTAATGTCTCTTCAGATCTCGGAATTACACACGCTATTTCTGATTGCTGTTTACCTGACGACGACCCCGACCGGACCACGGCTAATGTCTCTTCAGAACTCGGAATTACACACGCTATTTCTGATTGCTGTTTACCTGACGACGACCCCGACCGGACCACGGCTAATGTCTCTTCAGATCTCGGAATTACACACGCTATTTCTGATTGCTGTTTACCTGACGACGACCCCGACCGGACCACGGCTAATGTCTCTTCAGAACTCGGAATTACACACGCTATTTCTGATTGCTGTTTACCTGACGACGACCCCGACCGGACCACGGCTAATGTCTCTTCAGATCTCGGAATTACACACGCTATTTCTGATTGCTGTTTACCTGACGACGACCCCGACCGGACCACGGCTAATGTCTCTTCAGAACTCGGAATTACACACGCTATTTCTGATTGCTGTTTACCTGACGACGACCCCGACCGACCACGGCTAATGTCTCTTCAGAACTCGGAATTACACACGTATTTCTGATTGCTGTTTACCTGACGACGACCCCGACCGGACCACGGCTAATGTCTCTTCAAATCTCGGAATTACACACGTATTTCTGATTGCTGTTTACCTGACGACGACCCCGACCGGACCACGGCTAATGTCTCTTCAAATCTCGGAATTACACACGTATTTCTGATTGCTGTTTACCTGACGACGACCCCGACCGGACCACGGCTAATCTCTTCAAATCTCGGAATTACACACGTATTTCTGATTGCTGTTTACCTGACGACGACCCCGACCGGACCACGGCTAATCTCTTCAAATCTCGGAATTACACACGTATTTCTGATTGCTGTTTACCTGACGACGACCCCGACCGGACCACGGCTAATGTCTCTTCAAATCTCGGAATTACACACGCTATTTCTGATTGCTGTTTACCTGACGACGACCCCGACCGGACCACGGCTAATCTCTTCAGATCTCGGAATTACACACGTATTTCTGATTGCTGTTTACCTGACGACGACCCCGACCGGACCACGGCTAATGTCTCTTCAGATCTCGGAATTACACAGGCTATTTCTGATTGCTGTTTACCTGACGACGACCCCGACCGGACCACGGCTAATGTCTGTTCAGAACTCGGAATTACACACACTATTTCTGATTGCTGTTTACCTGACGACGACCCCGACCGGACCACGGCTAATGTCTCTTCAGATCTCGGAATTACACACGCTATTTCTGATTGCTGTTTACCTGACGACGACCCCGACCGGACCACGGCTAATGTCTCTTCAGAACTCGGAATTACACACGCTATTTCTGATTGCTGTTTACCTGACGACGACCCCGACCGGACCACGGCTAATGTCTCTTCAGATCTCGGAATTACACACGCTATTTCTGATTGCTGTTTACCTGACGACGACCCCGACCGGACCACGGCTAATGTCTCTTCAGAACTCGGAATTACACACGCTATTTCTGATTGCTGTTTACCTGACGACGACCCCGACCGGACCACGGCTAATGTCTCTTCAGATCTCGGAATTACACACGCTATTTCTGATTGCTGTTTACCTGACGACGACCCCGACCGGACCACGGCTAATGTCTCTTCAGATCTCGGAATGAACTTGGACCAAACTTGTGAGAAACAAGTTATTAATGTTAATCAATAGTACAAGTGCTCTGAAATAGCACACGGATAGTAAGTCCATAGCAAACACAATTTATTTCATTTCAGAAAAAAACGATGCAACGGATTTCCTTAGAAACAAAATAAGTTGAATTTTGACTATGCCATTTTATCAAAAGTTGGTGTTTTTCGGTTAAGTATTACGAGGCAAACCAGTTTTAAATCACTTCATAAATATTCTAAAATCATTTATGTTTAAACTAAATTTCTAAATTCGTGTTTCCTTGGAATGCCTAAAGAATTTTCACTTCAAAAATTATGAAACTGCTCGTCAAAGCTCATTTCTCTTCGTGTACGCATGCGCGCAGAGCGCTCCGTTTTTTGAAATCGTAGCCGAGGTGCAAGGACTAGTCGCTAGTCCTACCTGCCATCTCTACCATTCTCCTCACCCGGATGATTGTCGCAGGACACCCCAGACAACATCCCTCGGGGATCAAATGGTTCCTTCCGGGCAACATTCCTCAGTGAATCTCAGTCATTCCAGGGAGAGATAAATGGATTTTATGCGTTGATTTATCAAGGATATATTTAATCTAACTTGAGAGGTTCTAAGACTTAATTTGATCATCGCCTAAGATTGTTAACAGAAAGAAACTTATATTCTTAGTACGCTTGTAAAAGACTGGTGAGTTTAAAAGACCCAGTGTACTTGACAGTGCACTTCATATCTACACAGATGGAAGCAAAGCAAAATCAAATAGAACCGGCAGTGTAAACCACGTTTGAACCACGGTCAGCTGACAAGATCAACACCTGAGCTGGCACCCAACAGTCCGAACTTCCACACCATGCAAACGTGAGGACATTCGAGACCAAGGCCGAATCAGTCCCCACAGACACGACGATCTTTGGTTGGATCGAATGTCGGAACTCTCTGGTTTCTAATCTGCGACACAACCAACTGGGCTAAAGCGGTCCAAAATTTACGAAATAGTGGAGACCGCATTACTAGCTGTTCAGGGCCGCATCCGTTCCGAGGGTTGGATACTCCTGATGTAGAGCTTTTGCAATTTCCGACTGTACCTTGAGACTCCAAGGAAAGACAAAATATGAAATGGGTAAGCAAACAATAGCTGTTGGTAGCTAATTAGCGTCGCTCTAGAGCTACACAACGGGCTATTGGCGACTGTCTGGGATCCATCCCGAAGAGAAACCCGAGGACAACACCACGCAATTTTGAACCACGGTCAGATGACGAGGCAACGCCTGAGTTGGCACCCCACTCTCCAAACTTCTACACAACGTCAACGTGAGGACATTGGAGACCACGACAGATTGAACGTGAACCAGCCCCGCGTACACTACGGTCTTTGGTTGGACCGAGTTTCGAACTCGCAACCTTCCGGTTGCTAATCAGTTGCTCTTCAAATGGGCTACTGCAACCAGAAAACAATAGCGGAACTTTGTAAGAAACTGCGAAATAGTTCCTATTTTTATTTTTTATCAGTTCTATCGAAAATGCCATCAGGATTCATTTGGATCGACATAAGACTTCTCTCATCACTTGTATATTCTTTTCTTTCTTTTATTTGACTTTGATATCATCAATGAGTATTTGTTGTTGCAAAAGGATGTTTCCGTTTGAAGTTAATAATTCATATCCGTATAAAAATATTTTAAATTACAAAAACCACTGGATTTGTCAGAATATATTTTTTCTTAGTTGTTGACATGGAAGGCTTTGATCTACATTTTCTGCCGAGCTGGTTTTCATTTTGTGAAAAGCTGTTTGTATTGAATTCCTTGCGAAGCCATTGCAAATGTTGATGAAACAAGTACAAAAACATTGGGCGTTGGATGGTTTTTATAGAAGACACTCCATATCTATTTTTGACATGAATACGTTCATAAAATTGGAACAGTTCTGGTGGCATGCATGAAAAGTCGAGCGTTACTAAAAAGCGTTACAACTGTTTTCTCTTATGATTTCAGAAGAAACGATAAATATAGCGTCGTGTAGACAACAGATGTCCGTACCTGATATGGCCGAGTGCGCAGGAGCACTGAGCGCAGGGAAAGGGCCGCAATATGTCGAAATTCTACGGTACTGAACGAGCTTTAGGCCACTGCCACTTTGCATTGTGTGGAGTGAGGACTGCGTAAGTGACGTCATTCGAAAGTTACCTAAGCTACAATCACATGCCTCTAATCATAAATTTATCCTTCAAATATATCCTCAGTTGCGCAATTGTTTAATAATTGTTGGAATCGGTCTCAACCTTTGCAGAGGACTTGAAATTATAGTGCCGTATGGTGTATGTGAAAGTTGAAAGTTATTATATTAATCTTGAGTGTATATAAAAGATAAAAGAAACAGTGTGATAGACGAGACGTCTTGATTTTGAATGCATGCTATGTTTGTAGATACGAGTTGGTTTCAATAAATTTTTAATAATGTAAACTTTAATTTCCTTTGGCCCCAATCGATCAAAACCAACAAATATCTCTTTACTATCTATCCCCTCTTCCTTCCCTGTAACATTACTCCTACTAAGTATAAGATAGGCCTAAGGGGCTCCGCCATAGAAATTGATTCTACAAAGGGCTCCGCGAGTCAAAAAGGTTGGGAACCTATGCTCTAAGATTTAGCCCTCCAAGTGGTTTCGACGATATATCTCGTTCATCAAGATCTGGTCCGTTTTGCTTATGATGAGACACCTCTTCGGACAACCACCATGAGGGTTAAGTAACCTATCGAAGGGTCACAGAAATAAAAAAAATACATATATTTTTCATTGTCTCGACACAACGCTGTAAAGATATCGGTCTTCGCTATGATTCTGTTCCATCTTGACCTGTTATTGAACAATAGTTCTCCAGTTCCTAGTTTTGCCAAAGAAAGTTCCCCTTGTCTACGCAGTCAATCCATCGTTCTTCCTGGCCTCACGTATTTACGAGGCCAGAAATATACTTTTTGTACTAATTTCATTGGACATTTGAATGATATGCTTAGTCCATCTCATTCTCCGTATTTTGAAATATTTGGTCTACAGAAATAAAAGCAGATGTCAAAAGGTTGATGATAGCGAAGTCCACACAACTATAACATAGTCACTGGAGCTGGCACTTGAGTCACTCGGTATAAAACGAGACTATTCTTTTTGACGAATGTTAAAAATGCGCTTCTACAATTAGTTGACTTCTTTAACACGGGTAGGTAGTTGAATTAACGTCGCACTGGAGCAACACAAAGGGGTATTGGCGAAGGTCCGGGATCCATCCCGAAGGTATAGCTCCGAGGAAAACGCCTCGTAGTTTTGAACCTGACGAGATGACGAGGTCAAGACCTGATCTGGCACCCCATTCTACAAACTTCCTCACCAACGCCAACACGAGGCCACGATAGATTTAACGTCCACCACCCCACGTACATGGCATCTTTGGTTGGTTTTGAATACTCATGCGGAAGAATACAGATGGCAAATAAAATCTAAACAATGGTTCTATGCTTGGCGATTTAAGGTTAGCTGTTGGAGAGAAATTATTTCCCAGGACAATTCTCATTCGATGCAAGAAGACATTTCTCAACCACTGACGAAGCCAGACAATTTTCACTTTCCTGCGTTCCACGATCAAGTTTCTGTGGACGAGGGTTGTGCCTAGAATGTGTGGAATTTGTGTTAGGTGTGATCCTCAGTGGTCACCAGGGTAACACAAAGTGGTTCACAAATCCATTCTTGCAGTGCCATAACGAGTTCTGTGCAATTGGCCTAGCATCACAATAAAATCTCATAGTGACCGTCTAATTAACGCAGCACTGGAGCAACGCAACTGGCCATTGGCGACTGTCCGGCACCAAATCCGAGAACACCACGGAATTTTGATCCACGGTCAGATGACGAGGTCACACCTGAGCTGGCACTCCACTCTCCAAACTTCCACTCCACGCCAACGTGAGGACATTTGAGGCGCAGATTTAAGGTGCACCAGCCCCCTTTACACACGACGGTCTTTGGTTGGATTCGAACTCGCAACCCTCCGGCTGCTAGTCCGTTACTCCTCCAACCGTGCTACCGCGGCCCTCAAAATGTTTGGGAACGTCCCAAATGTTATTTTAATTTTAGAAAAATTATGTCGTCAATTTTCAATATAAAGTTCCTGCCTCGCTTCGAATAACTGAATCCACTTGTGTGAATGAATTCGTTTTGTGCTTTTATTTCATTTGAGACATCTCATTTAAGTTCGCAGAATGGCCCGCTGAGTTGAATAAAAAGATTTTAAGTATCCAGTGGTGAAATAATAATGCCCAGGACGGGTTACTTCAATAAAAGAGAAATAGAATGACCTCGATCCGTCAATCATTTCTGAACACGGATGAATCAAAAATGAGAGCGTTGATTGAGTTGACGAATCTTGAATGCGAAGCGAATAATTTCTATTTTGGAAATTTATTCTATACAGGATGAAGAGAGAGAGACGTGTACATTATTCTATTCCTCGCGACCGCTAACAGTTAGGCGCTGTTTCCCATTCTTTCCCTCGTTTATATTCTCGCCTTAATAACAATAATGTTATTATAACTCAACCATAGCTGAGTACTTTGTGATAGAGCACAATATTAAGGTTAGCGACCTTTTCGCTTCAGTTCCAAACAAATAAAGAGGGTTGTAACTGTAATCGGAATCGTATCTTAACGCCTTCTTCGAAAGAAAAAAGAACAAAGAATAGATCAAAGAGCTTAGGAACGAAGACCATTACTGCCAGGTGGAAACACGTTACGGAAATCCGAATTTGGTTTCTTTCTTGTTGCAGTGTTGACTCACGAATGATTCCCACATACGGAAGGAAAAGAGTTCTTCCAGGAAGTTATTAAACTTTTAACACCGTTGAGAGAAATAAAACTTTTATTAACACTGTTGAGAGAAATAGTCCCCTTGGGTATTGCACACACATGCGTCAGCTGATAATTAATGTGTAAGATATTTTCAATGTGCCGTAGAAATCGGTTCTGAACACGGAAGAATTTGAATCTAAAAACGTAACATTCTCCTTTCTGTTAAAGCGGAATTCAAAATTTACAACAGAAGAGAGCCTACAACCCTCTTCTCCAATAAGAATACTGCTAATGAACGGCGATTCTCTAACGAACAATGGTTTAGAGGAAATCACTAATAACAGTGATTCAGTGGCTTTCACTAATTAACAGGGATGCAGTGGTGATCTCAAATAAATGACTCAATGACAGTTATTATTAAACTATGATATAGTGGAGGTGACTAACCAACAGTGATACAGTGGCGGTCATTATTAAACGATGATACAGTGGAGGTCGCTAATAAATAGTTATTCAGTGACGGATACTAAAATAACCAGCGATTCAGTGGCCAACATAAATAACCAGTGATTCAGTGGCTGTAACATAGACAATGATTCAAAGGCATTTACATAAATAGAGATTCATTGGAGGTATCAAATAGAATCATTCAATGGAAACACTAATAACAGTGATGCATTGATGGTCTCGAATAAATGACTCAATGACGGTCATTATTAAGCTATGATATAGTGGAGGTCACTAATAAACAGTGATACAGTGGCCATCTCAAATAAACAGTAATTCAGTGGCTGTAAACTTATAAACAATGATTCATTGGAGGCATCAAATAAGTAGTCATTCAGTGGAAATCACTAATAACAGTGATGCATTGATGGTCTCGAATAAATGACTCAATGACGGTCATTATTAAGCTATGATATAGTGGAGGTCACTAATAAACAGTGATACAGTGGCCATCTCAAATAAACAGTAATTCAGTGGCTGTAAACTTATAAACAATGATTCATTGGAGGCATCAAATAAGTAGTCATTCAGTGGAAATCACTAATAACAGTGATGCATTGATGGTCTCGAATAAATGACTCAATGACGGTCATTATTAAGCTATGATATAGTGGAGGTCACTAATAAACAGTGATACAGTGGCCATCTCAAATAAACAGTAATTCAGTGGCTGTAAACTTATAAACAATGATTCATTGGAGGCATCAAATAAGTAGTCATTCAGTGGAAATCACTAATAACAGTGATGCATTGATGGTCTCGAATAAATGACTCAATGACGGTCATTATTAAGCTATGATATAGTGGAGGTCACTAATAAACAGTGATACAGTGGCCATCTCAAATAAACAGTAATTCAGTGGCTGTAAACTTATAAACAATGATTCATTGGAGGCATCAAATAAGTAGTCATTCAGTGGAAATCACTAATAACAGTGATGCATTGATGGTCTCGAATAAATGACTCAATGACGGTCATTATTAAGCTATGATATAGTGGAGGTCACTAATAAACAGTGATACAGTGGCCATCTCAAATAAACAGTAATTCAGTGGCTGTAAACTTATAAACAATGATTCATTGGAGGCATCAAATAAGTAGTCATTCAGTGGAAATCACTAATAACAGTGATGCATTGATGGTCTCGAATAAATGACTCAATGACGGTCATTATTAAGCTATGATATAGTGGAGGTCACTAATAAACAGTGATACAGTGGCCATCTCAAATAAACAGTAATTCAGTGGCTGTAAACTTATAAACAATGATTCATTGGAGGCATCAAATAAGTAGTCATTCAGTGGAAATCACTAATAACAGTGATGCATTGATGGTCTCGAATAAATGACTCAATGACGGTCATTATTAAGCTATGATATAGTGGAGGTCACTAATAAACAGTGATACAGTGGCCATCTCAAATAAACAGTAATTCAGTGGCTGTAAACTTATAAACAATGATTCATTGGAGGCATCAAATAAGTAGTCATTCAGTGGAAATCACTAATAACAGTGATGCATTGATGGTCTCGAATAAATGACTCAATGACGGTCATTATTAAGCTATGATATAGTGGAGGTCACTAATAAACAGTGATACAGTGGCCATCTCAAATAAACAGTAATTCAGTGGCTGTAAACTTATAAACAATGATTCATTGGAGGCATCAAATAAGTAGTCATTCAGTGGAAATCACTAATAACAGTGATGCATTGATGGTCTCGAATAAATGACTCAATGACGGTCATTATTAAGCTATGATATAGTGGAGGTCACTAATAAACAGTGATACAGTGGCCATCTCAAATAAACAGTAATTCAGTGGCTGTAAACTTATAAACAATGATTCATTGGAGGCATCAAATAAGTAGTCATTCAGTGGAAATCACTAATAACAGTGATGCATTGATGGTCTCGAATAAATGACTCAATGACGGTCATTATTAAGCTATGATATAGTGGAGGTCACTAATAAACAGTGATACAGTGGCCATCTCAAATAAACAGTAATTCAGTGGCTGTAAACTTATAAACAATGATTCATTGGAGGCATCAAATAAGTAGTCATTCAGTGGAAATCACTAATAACAGTGATGCATTGATGGTCTCGAATAAATGACTCAATGACGGTCATTATTAAGCTATGATACAGTGGAGGTCACTAATAAACAGTGATACAGTGGCCATCTCAAATAAACAGTAATTCAGTGGCTGTAAACTTATAAACAATGATTCATTGGAGGCATCAAATAAGTAGTCATTCAGTGGAAATCACTAATAACAGTGATGCATTGATGGTCTCGAATAAATGACTCAATGACGGTCATTATTAAGCTATGATATAGTGGAGGTCACTAATAAACAGTGATACAGTGGCCATCTCAAATAAACAGTAATTCAGTGGCTGTAAACTTATAAACAATGATTCATTGGAGGCATCAAATAAGTAGTCATTCAGTGGAAATCACTAATAACAGTGATGCATTGATGGTCTCGAATAAATGACTCAATGACGGTCATTATTAAGCTATGATATAGTGGAGGTCACTAATAAACAGTGATACAGTGGCCATCTCAAATAAACAGTAATTCAGTGGCTGTAAACTTATAAACAATGATTCATTGGAGGCATCAAATAAGTAGTCATTCAGTGGAAATCACTAATAACAGTGATGCATTGATGGTCTCGAATAAATGACTCAATGACGGTCATTATTAAGCTATGATACAGTGGAGGTCACTAATAAACAGTGATACAGTGGCCATCTCAAATAAACAGTAATTCAGTGGCTGTAAACTTATAAACAATGATTCATTGGAGGCATCAAATAAGTAGTCATTCAGTGGAAATCACTAATAACAGTGATGCATTGATGGTCTCGAATAAATGACTCAATGACGGTCATTATTAAGCTATGATATAGTGGAGGTCACTAATAAACAGTGATACAGTGGCCATCTCAAATAAACAGTAATTCAGTGGCTGTAAACTTATAAACAATGATTCATTGGAGGCATCAAATAAGTAGTCATTCAGTGGAAATCACTAATAACAGTGATGCATTGATGGTCTCGAATAAATGACTCAATGACGGTCATTATTAAGCTATGATATAGTGGAGGTCACTAATAAACAGTGATACAGTGGCCATCTCAAATAAACAGTAATTCAGTGGCTGTAAACTTATAAACAATGATTCATTGGAGGCATCAAATAAGTAGTCATTCAGTGGAAATCACTAATAACAGTGATGCATTGATGGTCTCGAATAAATGACTCAATGACGGTCATTATTAAGCTATGATACAGTGGAGGTCACTAATAAACAGTGATACAGTGGCCATCTCAAATAAACAGTAATTCAGTGGCTGTAAACTTATAAACAATGATTCATTGGAGGCATCAAATAAGTAGTCATTCAGTGGAAATCACTAATAACAGTGATGCATTGATGGTCTCGAATAAATGACTCAATGACGGTCATTATTAAGCTATGATATAGTGGAGGTCACTAATAAACAGTGATACAGTGGCCATCTCAAATAAACAGTAATTCAGTGGCTGTAAACTTATAAACAATGATTCATTGGAGGCATCAAATAAGTAGTCATTCAGTGGAAATCACTAATAACAGTGATGCATTGATGGTCTCGAATAAATGACTCAATGACGGTCATTATTAAGCTATGATACAGTGGAGGTCACTAATAAACAGTGATACAGTGGCCATCTCAAATAAACAGTAATTCAGTGGCTGTAAACTTATAAACAATGATTCATTGGAGGCATCAAATAAGTAGTCATTCAGTGGAAATCACTAATAACAGTGATGCATTGATGGTCTCGAATAAATGACTCAATGACGGTCATTATTAAGCTATGATATAGTGGAGGTCACTAATAAACAGTGATACAGTGGCCATCTCAAATAAACAGTAATTCAGTGGCTGTAAACTTATAAACAATGATTCATTGGAGGCATCAAATAAGTAGTCATTCAGTGGAAATCACTAATAACAGTGATGCATTGATGGTCTCGAATAAATGACTCAATGACGGTCATTATTAAGCTATGATATAGTGGAGGTCACTAATAAACAGTGATACAGTGGCCATCTCAAATAAACAGTAATTCAGTGGCTGTAAACTTATAAACAATGATTCATTGGAGGCATCAAATAAGTAGTCATTCAGTGGAAATCACTAATAACAGTGATGCATTGATGGTCTCGAATAAATGACTCAATGACGGTCATTATTAAGCTATGATATAGTGGAGGTCACTAATAAACAGTGATACAGTGGCCATCTCAAATAAACAGTAATTCAGTGGCTGTAAACTTATAAACAATGATTCATTGGAGGCATCAAATAAGTAGTCATTCAGTGGAAATCACTAATAACAGTGATGCATTGATGGTCTCGAATAAATGACTCAATGACGGTCATTATTAAGCTATGATATAGTGGAGGTCACTAATAAACAGTGATACAGTGGCCATCTCAAATAAACAGTAATTCAGTGGCTGTAAACTTATAAACAATGATTCATTGGAGGCATCAAATAAGTAGTCATTCAGTGGAAATCACTAATAACAGTGATGCATTGATGGTCTCGAATAAATGACTCAATGACGGTCATTATTAAGCTATGATACAGTGGAGGTCACTAATAAACAGTGATACAGTGGCCATCTCAAATAAACAGTAATTCAGTGGCTGTAAACTTATAAACAATGATTCATTGGAGGCATCAAATAAGTAGTCATTCAGTGGAAATCACTAATAACAGTGATGCATTGATGGTCTCGAATAAATGACTCAATGACGGTCATTATTAAGCTATGATATAGTGGAGGTCACTAATAAACAGTGATACAGTGGCCATCTCAAATAAACAGTAATTCAGTGGCTGTAAACTTATAAACAATGATTCATTGGAGGCATCAAATAAGTAGTCATTCAGTGGAAATCACTAATAACAGTGATGCATTGATGGTCTCGAATAAATGACTCAATGACGGTCATTATTAAGCTATGATATAGTGGAGGTCACTAATAAACAGTGATACAGTGGCCATCTCAAATAAACAGTAATTCAGTGGCTGTAAACTTATAAACAATGATTCATTGGAGGCATCAAATAAGTAGTCATTCAGTGGAAATCACTAATAACAGTGATGCATTGATGGTCTCGAATAAATGACTCAATGACGGTCATTATTAAGCTATGATATAGTGGAGGTCACTAATAAACAGTGATACAGTGGCCATCTCAAATAAACAGTAATTCAGTGGCTGTAAACTTATAAACAATGATTCATTGGAGGCATCAAATAAGTAGTCATTCAGTGGAAATCACTAATAACAGTGATGCATTGATGGTCTCGAATAAATGACTCAATGACGGTCATTATTAAGCTATGATATAGTGGAGGTCACTAATAAACAGTGATACAGTGGCCATCTCAAATAAACAGTAATTCAGTGGCTGTAAACTTATAAACAATGATTCATTGGAGGCATCAAATAAGTAGTCATTCAGTGGAAATCACTAATAACAGTGATGCATTGATGGTCTCGAATAAATGACTCAATGACGGTCATTATTAAGCTATGATATAGTGGAGGTCACTAATAAACAGTGATACAGAGGCCATCTCAAATAAACAGTAATTCAGTGGCTGTAAACTTATAAACAATGATTCATTGGAGGCATCAAATAAGTAGTCATTCAGTGGAAATCACTAATAACAGTGATGCATTGATGGTCTCGAATAAATGACTCAATGACGGTCATTATTAAGCTATGATACAGTGGAGGTCACTAATAAACAGTGATACAGTGGCCATCTCAAATAAACAGTAATTCAGTGGCTGTAAACTTATAAACAATGATTCATTGGAGGCATCAAATAAGTAGTCATTCAGTGGAAATCACTAATAACAGTGATGCATTGATGGTCTCGAATAAATGACTCAATGACGGTCATTATTAAGCTATGATATAGTGGAGGTCACTAATAAACAGTGATACAGTGGCCATCTCAAATAAACAGTAATTCAGTGGCTGTAAACTTATAAACAATGATTCATTGGAGGCATCAAATAAGTAGTCATTCAGTGGAAATCACTAATAACAGTGATGCATTGATGGTCTCGAATAAATGACTCAATGACGGTCATTATTAAGCTATGATACAGTGGAGGTCACTAATAAACAGTGATACAGTGGCCATCTCAAATAAACAGTAATTCAGTGGCTGTAAACTTATAAACAATGATTCATTGGAGGCATCAAATAAGTAGTCATTCAGTGGAAATCACTAATAACAGTGATGCATTGATGGTCTCGAATAAATGACTCAATGACGGTCATTATTAAGCTATGATATAGTGGAGGTCACTAATAAACAGTGATACAGTGGCCATCTCAAATAAACAGTAATTCAGTGGCTGTAAACTTATAAACAATGATTCATTGGAGGCATCAAATAAGTAGTCATTCAGTGGAAATCACTAATAACAGTGATGCATTGATGGTCTCGAATAAATGACTCAATGACGGTCATTATTAAGCTATGATATAGTGGAGGTCACTAATAAACAGTGATACAGTGGCCATCTCAAATAAACAGTAATTCAGTGGCTGTAAACTTATAAACAATGATTCATTGGAGGCATCAAATAAGTAGTCATTCAGTGGAAATCACTAATAACAGTGATGCATTGATGGTCTCGAATAAATGACTCAATGACGGTCATTATTAAGCTATGATACAGTGGAGGTCACTAATAAACAGTGATACAGTGGCCATCTCAAATAAACAGTAATTCAGTGGCTGTAAACTTATAAACAATGATTCATTGGAGGCATCAAATAAGTAGTCATTCAGTGGAAATCACTAATAACAGTGATGCATTGATGGTCTCGAATAAATGACTCAATGACGGTCATTATTAAGCTATGATATAGTGGAGGTCACTAATAAACAGTGATACAGTGGCCATCTCAAATAAACAGTAATTCAGTGGCTGTAAACTTATAAACAATGATTCATTGGAGGCATCAAATAAGTAGTCATTCAGTGGAAATCACTAATAACAGTGATGCATTGATGGTCTCGAATAAATGACTCAATGACGGTCATTATTAAGCTATGATATAGTGGAGGTCACTAATAAACAGTGATACAGTGGCCATCTCAAATAAACAGTAATTCAGTGGCTGTAAACTTATAAACAATGATTCATTGGAGGCATCAAATAAGTAGTCATTCAGTGGAAATCACTAATAACAGTGATGCATTGATGGTCTCGAATAAATGACTCAATGACGGTCATTATTAAGCTATGATATAGTGGAGGTCACTAATAAACAGTGATACAGTGGCCATCTCAAATAAACAGTAATTCAGTGGCTGTAAACTTATAAACAATGATTCATTGGAGGCATCAAATAAGTAGTCATTCAGTGGAAATCACTAATAACAGTGATGCATTGATGGTCTCGAATAAATGACTCAATGACGGTCATTATTAAGCTATGATATAGTGGAGGTCACTAATAAACAGTGATACAGTGGCCATCTCAAATAAACAGTAATTCAGTGGCTGTAAACTTATAAACAATGATTCATTGGAGGCATCAAATAAGTAGTCATTCAGTGGAAATCACTAATAACAGTGATGCATTGATGGTCTCGAATAAATGACTCAATGACGGTCATTATTAAGCTATGATATAGTGGAGGTCACTAATAAACAGTGATACAGTGGCCATCTCAAATAAACAGTAATTCAGTGGCTGTAAACTTATAAACAATGATTCATTGGAGGCATCAAATAAGTAGTCATTCAGTGGAAATCACTAATAACAGTGATGCATTGATGGTCTCGAATAAATGACTCAATGACGGTCATTATTAAGCTATGATATAGTGGAGGTCACTAATAAACAGTGATACAGTGGCCATCTCAAATAAACAGTAATTCAGTGGCTGTAAACTTATAAACAATGATTCATTGGAGGCATCAAATAAGTAGTCATTCAGTGGAAATCACTAATAACAGTGATGCATTGATGGTCTCGAATAAATGACTCAATGACGGTCATTATTAAGCTATGATATAGTGGAGGTCACTAATAAACAGTGATACAGTGGCCATCTCAAATAAACAGTAATTCAGTGGCTGTAAACTTATAAACAATGATTCATTGGAGGCATCAAATAAGTAGTCATTCAGTGGAAATCACTAATAACAGTGATGCATTGATGGTCTCGAATAAATGACTCAATGACGGTCATTATTAAGCTATGATATAGTGGAGGTCACTAATAAACAGTGATACAGTGGCCATCTCAAATAAACAGTAATTCAGTGGCTGTAAACTTATAAACAATGATTCATTGGAGGCATCAAATAAGTAGTCATTCAGTGGAAATCACTAATAACAGTGATTCAGTTGCGATCACTAACAAACGATTATTCATTGGCTGTAACTCATAAACAATGCATCAGTGGAGTTCATTAGTAAACAGTGATTCAGTGGCGATCACTAATAAACAGTGATTCGCTAGAGGTTCAAATAAAAGATGATTCAGTGTTGGTTACTAATAAATAGTGATTCAATGATGGTCACTAATACACAGTGATTCAGTGGATGCGCCAAATAAACAATGAACCAGTGGTGGTCACTAGTAAACAATGATTCATAGGTAATAACTGACAATAGTGATTCTTTGGTGATCATTAATTCACGATGATTCAGTGGTGGTCATTCATAAATAGTGAGACGGGGATTGTCATTAATAAACAATGATTCTGTGATAGTCACTAATAAGGAGTGATTCAGTGGCGGTCATTAATAAGCAATGATATAGGTAGTTTTAAGGTAAAGTAGGCAAATTAACTGTACCGTAATACTTCGCATAAGAAAGTTCTTTAGAAAATCTTATATTCTTGCTGAAAATCTTGAATCAATATCAATTCACAAAATATGTTTCACAAGAAACACGTCTTACAATACAAGGGAAGAGCCAAGACGAGAACGCTTTCAAGTCAGCGTTTCACGGCCGAGTTGTCATGGTAACCGTGACACGATCCGCACCAACCTCAGTGCTAATCTGCTTCCAAATTGAAGAGCTTTCGCTTCAGGCTCTGATCCTGTTGTCTGCGTGGCATCTCTGCTTTCATCTTTATTTTGGATCGAAGGCAGACTACCTGAGAGTTTAGCTCCCAGCATCTGTTATGACAGTTTTTAGGTATTTTATTCTTTTAAAAGACATTTTATTTATGATCGTGAAGAAAAACACACACACATTTTATGGCTCTATAAAAAACATTTGAATGAAGAATCAACGTTGCAAAAAACATTCCATCAAGTCGATATTTGTTGATTTCTGTAGTAATAAATTTTTTTTTTTTTTTTTTTCAATTAACGTCACTAAATATTTTTCAACTGCTATGCTAGTGCTGTTTTCCATCAAAATTCTAACTTTGCCCCACTAAACTAAACCTTCCTATTCAAAATCTCTCAAAATTACGTGGTGTTGTCCTCGGATCTTTCCCTTCCGATTTGCTGTTGTTTTTGTTGATCCCGGACTTTCACCAATAGCCCGTTGTGTTGTTCCAGTGCGACGTTAATTAAAATACCTACCAACCTATTCAAAATCATGATAATTCCTGTAATGACACCCTTCTAGCAGTTATAAATGTTACCAAAGAAAATAATTTTGATACCTCTACTATGCTTAAAGCCTTTGAAAATGCTCGTCATCTGACCGTGGTTCAAAATGACGTGGTGTTGTCCTCGGATCTTTCCCTTCGGGTTTGATCCCGGACCGTCGCTAATAACCCGTCGTGCTCCAGTGTTGCTCCAGTGCGACGTTAATTAAATGGCAGGCGTGGATCGCGCCTTTATAATTTTTAAACATTTTTGTCTCTGTTCTGATGCTAACTCCCCCAAATAAATTTATGACCATGGTTTTCTTTTTGTTGATTTTTATCAATACATTTAAACTCATCCCAGTGGCTTTTTGTTGCCATTTTTCCCTCCTTAATCAACACCATTTACCCCCTCCCTTTTTACCGTTCCTTTCCACAGCCCTTGCAGTTTACTGTTTTCTTTTCGGTTCTGGTTGTCTTTTGCTTCTTTAGCCTCTTTAGAACGTTGTTCTGGATTCCTAATTATATCAATTACCCTATTTTTATCTTTTCCCCAATTATCCTCCCAATTTTTCAGTGATTATCGGTAATTTTCGGTACGTTTACGTTATAGTCATAACAATAATTTTCGGCGCCAATTTGGCACGTTTTTGCTTATTTCTTGGCGCTATTTGGGGTTAGAACCCATTGGGGAAGATCACGCTTGCGTTACTTTTTCTTTTCGTAAATAAGGTTTTGTCAATTTCAACAATTTTATGACTTCCACCGATTTTAACGTTAGGACAAGATAACAAAGAATTGTCACACACTTCTCGCATATAATTATTCCAATCTACCGTTGTGTTGTGATTCATTTGAAGCTATAATTCACAGAATTCAATGGACGTTAGCTCTTGACACAATAAATAAGTGAATCGTACGGCAGTAACGAAAGGAATGCGTGATCCAGTAAACCACGTTTTTGTTTGGACACCTTTTTCTTCCCGGCAGGAACGAAGGCTTCATAACCATTCCGACTTCGAGTCAATTTTAATTTCATTAGGTGGTTATTCAAACTCGATCTTTCTTTGTGGAGAATATTTCTTTCTTGAAGAAATAGTATTGCCGCTTGTTCATCTCTTGGTAAATCCCAAATCATGAAATCCATTGCACTAACAAAGGAATAAGCTAAAAAGGCGCCAAAAAACAAAAAGCTGGAACGGAAAAAAATCGCGCCAAGAAATAAGCAAAAACGTGCCAAATTGGCGACGAAGTTTATTGGTATGACTATAACGGAAAAGTACCTAATTTTCCCCATCACAATTTTTTATATTTATTAATTTGTTTATTAATTCTGATTTGGAGATTCGAAGTCATCTGCTGTGTACTCCGTAATTGATACGTCCGTTCCGATTTATACAGCTTTGGCAACTCTTCACCTATTTTTGCAATCAAGAGTCACCATCACAGCGATCTGTAATTTTGTGTGTGTTTTGTTTCCTTAAACACATCCGTTTGCGTTGGGTGAAACTTCATCGAAACGAAGGTTTTCTTGAATTTTTTAAGCGAAAAAAAGGTTATCCATTAAGGTTAATGTGTCAGTGAAACAATTGTTGAAGGCGTCGTCTCATTCTCGGTCAGGGATATTCCATTGACTTCTCTTGCCTCTACTGGCACCAGCATTGGGGATTTCCATTACACAAAACGGCAATTAGACTTTCGCTTTCAAAAGATGCCCAAGGTGAATACTGATTGATCTGAATGAAGAAATAAAGCTCAATGCTCTTTCATTGGCTTTTCGAATTATTCTGATTTTTAATGTAACATCACAATGAAAAACTGTAAGGAAACGAGTCTACTTAATGCGATTAATTCGCAAGCGATAAAACCACTAATAATAAAATGCAATTTTTCCACTCTGTATCTGGCAACGCCCGAATCAGTTTTTAATATTTAAGTTTTAGAGTTATTTAGATTTAAATCAATTAAAAGCTGTAAGAAAGCCTCATTTAAAAGCTGTAAGAAAACGAGTCTATTTAATGCTATAAATACGCAAGCGATAAACCCACAAAAAGTATTTTTCCTATTCTGTACCTGGCAACACCTGAATTAGTGTTTAATATTTAAGTTCGAATTAGAATTTTACTCTTTTTTATTTTTCTCTCTGAATTAACACATCATAGAAATATTGCTGTCGGAACGGACGTATCAATTACGAAGTACCTAACTTAACAAATTACCTTCACGTCACAATTAATTAAAGAACTTTATAAACAGTAAAAGATTTCTATAAAAGAGAGATTATCATCAGGCCCGAGTATTCGCTTCAAAACTACGGTTTGTGTCCTCAACACAATCTACCATTTTTTTATCGGATTAATATTTGGAATCAGAATTCGTAAGGGATGAGGAGGAGTAGAGATTCGAAGTCGTAATCCGACAAAAGCACAATTTGTTTTGCTTCGAGATTTCTGATTGATAATTACAGTATGGAATGAGATATCGTTGCTTATAAATAAAAATATAAAATTATTTAAAGACATTTGAAGTTTTCATTTGAATTAGATAGAGAAGGGACAAGTCAACCTTACATACTAGATTTGTATGTCTATTGGGGAATTTTTCGGTGTGAACACACAAACCAGATGGAATTCAAAGATTTGATTTTACCTTCCTTTCCCTTGGAATAACCAGCTGTGTTGCTCCAGTGCGACGTAAATTCAACTACCAACCAACCAGTCTTTCCTTGGCTGGATATATTAATTTCTCCAGCACTCATTTCAACTGTACACATGAAGACGAACCCTTATTAGAAAAATTTAGGCAATTATTATTAAACTAAGGGCGACACAAAACTACAGAGAACACGGAGCAATTCCTTTATTAGAAACACATTCTGCATTCTTCTCTCAAAAGTGCAGTGTCCAGCCATAACTCAGTCACTCAAAATAAAGCTGGCTTTCATAACACACGAATCTTCAAGCGAGCCTTTTCTGTCTTGGCAAAACAGCTTTAAAAAATTCGATTGCTGTATACTTTACTGAAATATTCATATTTTATTTCATAAATATATTGTTTTTATTTCAGTTACGATATTATTCTTTGAGTTTCCTTCTGGCTTCAACTGTGCTTTACGCCCATAAAACCCCAATTACCTACATATTTCCCGTCCTTAACTGTTCTTTTACAATCGGAGCTTTAAACATTTAATATCTCAGAAATAAGAACTCAAGAAAGTATCTCAGAACTTTTTCCCCTCATCACTAGAACACCAAGCAATTTTTTATATTTTATTTTGTGGTACTTTAAGAACGATATTTTAAACTTAAGAATCTTTCATATATCGATTGCTTACAGTTCACAGTTATACAACCTACAACCCAAAAAGAATACCGTAAATATTTCGAAAATTTAAATCTAAAACAGTAGCGTTAAAAATACACAAAACAATTCAAACTTTTAGAAATGGTTTATATATCAGTGGATAAAAATATTTTCAAAACTGTACAAATAAGAAATGCATTATTTTAAGATAAGCGTGGAGAGTAAGCTGTAAAGTGAAAAATATTAATAATGATGTTTACTACACAACATAGACACACTCTCTTAATGACTAAATAACTACGTCTTTCTAGAAAATCCATGGATTCTTTAAACCTTTAGAAAGATTCTATTGGTCCTCTCCTTGGAATAGAAACTTTTTTAACTATTCTATTGATCCTCTCCTTAGAATAGTATTATTTTAATGATTCTAATGGACTATTCTGTTGAATAGAATCCTCAGAAACGATTCTATTGGTTCTCTCCTTAGAATAGTATCTTTTTGAACGATTCTATTGAACCATTCTGTGGAATAGAATCCTTTGGGAAGATTCTATTGGTCCCATCCTTACATTATAATCATTTAGAAAGATTCTTTTACTCCTTTCTATGAATTATAATCCTTTGGAAAGATGCTTTTCTCCTTTCCTTATAATTGAATCCCTTGAAAAGGTGCTATTGGTTTTTTCCTTAGAATAGAATCCTTTGGAAAGATTCTATTGGTCATTTCCTTATGTTATACTCCTTTGGAAATTTTTTTTGCTCCTCTCGTTAGACTAGAAACTTTTGGAAAGATTCTATTGCGTCTTTACGAAGAATGGAATCATTTGGAAAGATCATATTGCTCAGTTCCTTAGAATATAATCCTTTGAAAGATCCTATTTCTCATTTCCTTGGAAAAGAATCCCTTGGAAAGATTCTATTGGTCAAGAAGGTAAAAATTGGTTGGAAGACTACAGGTTTCAAGGTGGATTTTGATGTGAACCCCACAGAAGGTTAAAAAATAATTCCATCGTTTGTTAAAAAACACGATACTTGTTCCCACCGTATACTAACTTTTATATCTTCCTCTCTCTCAACATTCCCCCGCTCACGAAAGCCTCATTGAACCCCGGGAAGAGGATTTTTATGTGGGTTCCGGGATGTATCCAGAGGTGTGAACCCGACTTATTCCGGGTTGGAAGTGGGTCAGAGCGAAGTAGTCTGAGAATCGAAATTCAGGGTTAAAAAGAAATGAGAATGCTGTTGTGAGAACAAAACAGTTTGCTGTAGACACACAAAACTCTTACCCGTTGCTAAACAACTGCGCTTGCTTTTTTAGATTTAAATCGTCAAAAAGCTGAATTATTTTTCTTTGGAATTTTGGTGTTATGCAAGCTTGTTTTCCTTGTTTCGTGTCTTTTATAGTTAGCCTTTTTCTTTTTTTGTTCTGATCGTTAGTGTTTTTAATTTAGCCTTTTCTTCGAATTTAACGTATCAGATTCCTGGTTGTTATTCTGTTTTTCTGTTGCTGCAATACGAGCTCAGATTTCAGATAGACACCTATATATTACCTCTTGTTTAAAATAAATTAAAAGGAACTTGCAAATATTCGCTCGTACAGGCAATTAAATTTGCTTTTATACATGGAACTTAACTTGCATTAACTTACATGGAATTTAACTTTTCATTAAACTCTTGCTCTTTTACATGGAATTAAATTTATTTTGTACAGGAGAATTACTCTTATGGTATATTGTTTCCTGTCATTGAGCTTAGAATAAATTAACAGGAATGAGTTAAGAATAAATGTGGTACCGGCCTTTGACACCCGCTGTGAGTGGCGCTTCAGTCGCCATCTACCGCTACGAGACCTGATGCTGCTGGCCAACGCTAGAATAGCAGACAGTGTTCGACTGTGTACGACGTAGGACTAACGACGACCGACAATGTTAAACGATGATTAATGTAATTAATGTATATAGTCTATGTTAAATGTTCAATGTAATCGTCCGTCTCAATATATGTTTGTATTTAGAATTGAGTCCGAGTGCTTTTTGAATACCAGAATTCCTGGACTGCGGTGTTCTTCTACATAAATTAAAAGGAACTTACAAATATTCGCTTGTACAGGAGAACGACTCTTATGGTATATTGTTTCCTGTCAAGCTAAATATAGGAGGTGTTAAAGTGGTGAGCTATCATTTTTCAGATGGACATAAATACATTACTTCTTGTTTAGAATAAATAAAATAGGAACTTACAAATATTCGCTGGTACAGGTGAACGACTCTTATGGCATCAAGTCAGCGGTTCATGTCTTCAAAAGTTTTTTAACCAATTCAAAAATACTACAGTAAATTTTCCAAGCAAATTTAATTGCCTTTCTACAAGAACTTTCAAAGTAACAGGCCTTAGCAGCAACAGAAAACACGAGAATCACAAACAGAATTATGATACGTTAAATTCTAATAAAAAGGTTAAAATTAAAAATACAAACGATCAGAACAAAACTAGAAAAATGCAAACTGCAAAATATTAGGAATATAACGGTATAGTTAATTCTGAAAAGAAAACGAGTTTGCAGAACACAAAATTCCATAGTAAAATTATTCAGCTTGCTACCAGTAAAAAATTCTAAATAAAAACAAGCGTGGTTGCTTGGCAGCGGGAAATAATTTTGTTTCACAACAAGTATTAAAAAGACAATTAAATTTATTTCGAAAAATTCACTATATTTTTGAATTAATTAAATTTTTGAATAAAATGGACAGCTGACTTGTTGCCATAAGAGCCATTCTCTTATATCAACAAATATTTGTAAGTTAATTTTTATTTGTTCTAAACAAGTAATATATTAATGTACATCTGAAATCAAAGCTCACTATAACAAATACGTTTACTCTTTTGGAAAGAAAATGGAACTGAGATTGTTTATTAGTAATCGAAAACGGATGATTTAGTGTTTCGAGTAGGTTCAGAGGTTTTAGCCGAGAGCATTTCTAGCTGTACCGTGGAGAGAGTTGGTTACAGGAAGGGACAGATTTAAAAAAAAAAGGCACTTGATTTTGTTTTTTGAGTCAGTTAATTAACGTCGCACTGGAGCAACACAACGGGCTATTGGCGACGGTCTAGGCACCCCATTCTCCAAACATCCACACCACGCAGACGAGAGGACATTTGAGGCCACATCAGATTGAGCGTGCACCAGACCTCGAGTACCCGACGGTGTTTGGTTGGATCGAGTTTCGAACTCGGAACCTCCCTGTTACTAATCCACTTTTTTCCAACAGGGCAACCGAGGCCTACAAAAGCTGATGGTAAGATGATTATCACAGAAGTCGAGGTTTTGAGTTTTGGAAGTGTTCATGTATGCCCTTAAGTTTATTTTCTGTAAAATGGCGACTTACAGAGTATTATTGCAGCCAATTTTTCCATCAATACTTTTTGACTTGTAGCACTCTTGCACCAGGAATGCGATATTTCCGAATTCCGCCATCATTATGAAAGGACCAGTGCTATCTTGAGATACGAGTGCCCCAACATACGAGTTTTTTGAGATACGAGCCGTCACTAGGGCGATTTTTTGCCTTGAGTTACGAGCCAGAATGTGAGATACGAGCCTGCTTGGTGACGTCACAACCACCACTCTGCTGAGATTCCCGAGTCTTGCGCGTCGTTCAGTTCACATGTTTACCTCACCTGATGACAGTTAACGTCTGTCACAAAAATGAATTTCTTAATTTGGTTTGACATTTATTGTCAACTGCCACAGGGAGGCCCGAGTCCCTTTCTTATATATTTTTAAATTTTTCTGTTTTCCGACCAGATGCGTCAATTCTGAAAACGGAAAAACGGAGTGATGTACAGTTATTTAGCTAATTTTTCGTATAACCATGAGTCCAAAGAAGGTGAGTGTAAAGAACAGTGGTGAGAAAAGGAAGAAGGTAATATCCATGGAATTAAAGAGTGCGATAATAGACAAACATGAGCAAGGCGTAAGAGTAATAGACTTGGCAACGCAGTACGATCGCACTACTTCTACGATATGTACTATTATGAAGCAGGACTCGATAAAGGCTATAACTCCAGCTAAGGCTATAACTCCTGCTACAATATTTTTTCATTACAAATACATTATTATAAAAAGATTGGAGTGGTTTTTGGGGGGCTGGTACGAATTAATCTCATTTCAATTAATTTCAATGGGGAAAATTGATTTGAAATACGAGCATTTTGACTTACGAGCTCGGTCATGGAATGAATTAAACTCGTATCTCAAGGTACCACTGTATATTGAAACGATATTCATAACGAATTTCTTTTCTAGCTAATGCATTTTTTTCATGAATATTCCATTCCGCATGGGGCCCGAAATAGCCCTGTTCGAAGAGTAACGGACTACAAAGGGGGCTTGTGCACGTTCAATCTGTCGTGGCCTCAAATGTCCTCACGTGGACGTGGTGTGGAAGTTTGGAGAGTGGGGTGCCAGCTCAGGTGTGACTTCGTCATCTGACGGTGTAACAAAATTATATGGTGTTGTCCTCGGATATCTCCCTTCGGGTTTGATCCCGGATCGTCGCCAATAGCCCGCTGTCTTGCTCCAGTACGACGTTAATTAAAAAATACTAATACCATCTAACGAATGTTTGAGATTGCAAGGTTGCATAAGGAAGCTTCGACTCGTAAGATAAACAACCTCGATCTTCTATCACTTAAGAGCAAAACTTTCCCATAAAGCCTAAATAATAGGGAGTTGAGATCTTGCAACCTCAATATTAATTAAAACTTCTTAAAATAATTAAAGGAACCCAAAATTGGGACAAATATTATTTTCTACCGAGCAAGGTCCAATTATCAAGACACATCATTGCTGGAGATTAGAGCGCTTTCGGGATTAAGCCGCTCTGTTATTCTTCAAAATCTCAAGACAAAAGCTTTCAACGTTGCTAAAGCCTAATTAAAGTATTCTATAAACCCGATATTATTCCAACATCAGCAAAGTTTTATTTAAAATTCGCTTTACTCCAACTGGCATGCAGTTTCAAATTGATTCTTTGTAGCACATTTTTTGTCAATTCCGGTACCTAAATCGTCATCTGACCGTGATTCAAAATTACGTGGTGTTGTCATCGGACTTTCCCTTTGGGATTGATCCTGGTCCGTCGCCAATAGTCCGTTGTGTTGTTCCAGTGTGACGTTAATTAAAATACCTACCTACTTACCTGATTCATAAATCTGTTCCAAACTATCTCACGTTGATGTGGTGTGGAAGTTTGGAGAGTGGGGTGCCAGCTCAGGTGTTGCCTCGTCATCTGACCGTGGTTCAAAATTACGTGGTGTTGTCCTCGGACCTTTCCCTTTGGGATTGATCCCGGACCGTCACCAATAGCCCGTTGTGTTGCTCCAGTGTGACGTTAATTGAAAATACCAAAATACCAAACTATCAAGGCAAGGGGTAATTTGTTTATCTACTTGGAATAAAATGAACCCCCTGTGAGTAATAGGTAAGTTAGGCCGGGGTAGCCCGGTTGGGAGAGTAACTGATTAGCAACCGGAGGATTGAGAGTTCGAATCCAACCAAAGACCGTCGCGTATATGGGGCTGGTTGGTTGGTTTTGGGGTTTTATGGCGCAAGAATCATATTTGGCCATGCTGCGCCAGACACACTACAATATCAAGTAACTGACACACACACAGTGAAAGCTTTACTGACACAATACACCCAGGGAGGAATGCACCTGGCAGGAATCGAACCTGCGCCGCCTACAACTCGAAAGTTGCTAGCGCAGTGGACATACCCACTGAGCCACGACCGCCCCTGCGCGGTGGGGAAGTTTGAAGAGTGGAGTGCCAGCCCTGGTGTCGACCTCGTTATCTGATTCAAAATGAGGTGTTGTCCTCGGATCTTTCCATTCTGGTAGGTAGGTATTTTAATTAACGTCGCACTGGAGCAAAACAACGGACTATTGGCAACGGTCCGGGATCAAAATGTAGAAGTGTCCTCGCTCTATCCCCTTGGTGATTGATCCCGGACAGTCGCCTACAGCCCGTTGTGTTGCTCCAGTGCGACGTTAATTAATTACCATCATCAAAATGATGAGTTATTCTCAGATCTATTCCTTCGAGATTGATCCTTGACCGTCGCCAATAGCCTGTCCTGTTGCTCCAGTGCGATGTAAACATAACTACCCACTATATTAAAACAAGTAGAGTGAAAAAGTGCTCAGAAAAGAGACAAATTCTAACCCGATTCAACAGACTTGTGTTGCTTCAGTTCTAAGTTAATTCAACAACCTACCAAAGCGATTCTCTAAATATTCAGAATCCATTCAGATTGATTGTGAAAAAGGAATCCCCAGTTCACAAAGCACAAGTAGAGTGAAAAACTGCTCAGAAAAGAGACAAATTCTAACCCGATTCAACAGACTCTTGTGTTTGCTTCAGTTCTAAGTTAATTCAACAACCTACCAAAGCGATTCTCTAAATATTCATCGCCAAGGAATCCATTCAGATTGATTGTGAAAAAGGAATCCGCAGTTCACAAAGCACAAGTAGAGTGAAAAACTGCTCAGAAAAGAGACAAATTCTAACCCGATTCAACAGACTTGTGTTTGCTTCAGTTCTAAGTTAATTCAACAACCTACCAAAGCGATTCTCTAAATATTCATCGCCAAGGAATCCATTCAGATTGATTGTGAAAAAGGAATCCCCTGTTCACAAAGCACAAGTAGAGTGAAAAACTGCTCGGAAAAGAGACAAATTCTAACCCGATTCAACAGACTCTTGTGTTTGCTTCAGTTCTAAGTTAATTCACAACCTACCAAAGCGATTCTCTAAATATTCAGAATCCATTCAGATTGATTGTGAAAAAGGAATCCCCAGTTCACAAAGCACGCTGAGATCCGCATAGCAATCTTTCCTTCCGTACTACAAAATGGAATACATCCGAATATATAGGTCACTAATATTACACTTTCCCATCCGAGATCCAAGCAACCGAAAACCCCCACGAGTTCTTCACCTGGCACTCCAAAACTCCTTCCTTCCCCCCACACGCGCCAGCAGTTCACCGCACCGCCGCGAGGGGGCGCTGTCCGTTGCGGATCCGTTTTACGTCGTACGATCTTGCAGCGGGGACTGGATTTGGCAACCCCATTTCATTCTTCACTCGGTTGTTTATCTGTCAAGGGTTCTTAGCGAAGTGGCGAGGAATTCTGGAGTTCCAATAGTGCGACGTTGTGTGTGATATTCCAAGTGTGCGATTTTCGTCTTTCCCCAAGTAAGTTCCGAGTTCGTTTTTTTGGGTTTTGTATGGTGTCGGGGTTTTTAGTGCGAGTGTGTTCGAAGGGAAACCGGTTTGGGGAACTGTCGAAGTTCGTCGCAACGTGTAGTTTTTAAACCTCGAGTACAACGGGTTTTTTCTCCCGAAAATCGTGCTTTTTCGTGTCCGCAACAGTTTGGATAATTTTCAAAGGATTATCGGACGCTCTGTGTTATTTTTATTGTGCTGGAAATGGTCATTAAATTGGAAAATTTTGAATCGTATCTCCTAATTGCCCGTTTTGTTTTAATTGGTCAGACCTGTTTCGGGCCTATGTAAACTTCGAAGTTCGTTCCAGAGAAACAAGGACTTTTTGATACGTTTTGTCGTGGATGATTAATGGATTGGTGGTTTCAATCGATTATTATCGATCTGTTACGCACGTTTTAAGATGTATTCGCTGTCAATTTCGCGGCGGTACATGTATTTTTCATTGATTGCAAGACATGTTTCTTTTCCCACGTATGTAATTTTGATAGAAAACGTGGAACTGAACCTTCATTTGAATAATTGAACGTTGAAAGGACATTCTCGCTTCGATTCTCTGGTAACTCGCTAAACGCAAACCTTTATTAACTTTGTCAATCGATATGAATACAACAAGAGCATCTTGGTAAACTTGTCTCCCAAATTAAATCTTCAGTTTCCACTATCAAACATTTTCATTGCAAAGAGGAAAAACCTTTAACGAAAATAGGGACATCCGTGATTTTCTTAGATAACTTCCGCGATGGCACTCACGTTCCTATTTCAGCCCTCGAATGACTCACCCAACCTAAGGTAGGAATGCCCACGTAAAATCCGTCGGTGCATAATCTGATTTGGAGAATGAAACTGCGGGAGTACATGACTCATGTGGGTCACCCATACGTTTTTGATTGAAATTTGGGTCCCCTTGACGGTTTCCCTTATGAAGATATAAGAAAGTTCAAGTTTAGCTTAGATTTTGTGTCCTATTAGTGTCTCGTGTAAGTGTTTTATAAATATGTGCATTGGGGAGGGGGGTGCAGAGGGGTGCCAGGCTCCTCCCCTTTACATTGTCGAAAGTACCCCTTCGCAAGAGTGTCTTGATCATGAAATTCGAATTATAAAATTGCAAGGTATACAAAATCTCAAGATTCATTTTTATTTAAAACTCTTGGATTTTCGTCGTAGAATTTATGTATTCTTAGTTGGAGAGTGGGTTGACAGCTCAGGTGTGACCTGTCATCTAACCATGGTTCAAAATTACTGGGGTTGGATCTTTCCCTTCGGGTTTGATCCCGGACCGTCGAAAATAGCTCCAGTTCGACTAATTAAAATACCTTATTACCTTTGTTCATAGCCTTGTTCTCAAGTTTAGATTTCGGATCGGAAACTGATCGTAAATGTTGCCCGTAAATGGGACTTGTTGCATCGTTTATTTTAAAATACCTTTGTCAGCATTTTTCCTGATAACGATCGCAAATTGAAAGATTTTAGGGAGTCGGCCCTTCGTTTTCAAACAAAAGGGGCCGCCGTGGCTCATTGGGTATGTCCACTGCTCTAGCAACCTTCGAGTTATAGGCGGCGCAGGTTCGATTCCTGCATTTCTCTCTTCTGTGTCAGCAAAACTTTTATGTGTGTTTATTACTTGATCTTGTATGTCTTGTGTCTGGCGCAGTGTGAGCAATAGTGGCCCTTTCCAAACATTTTCAAACAAGACTGAAAACAATTATCTTGAAATTATAAACACAAGCTCAAAAACCAGTTTCTTACAAGACCAGTAGGATGTCCTGAAATGTATCATTCCTCCCTGGGAGTATCTCCTTTTCTGTGTCAATTTTACTTTGTGTTTATGGGACCGTTCTGTCTCAGTAGGTATGCCCAGAGTGTTAGCAACCTGCGAGTTTGCACGCAAGTTCGATTCCCCCTAGGTGTATTTCTGTGCCAGTAATACTTTCTTTGTGTGTGTGACCATTACTTGACGCTGCCTATCTTGAGTTTGGCGTAGCTTGACCAAATATGGGCCTTGCCCCGCAAAACCCAACCAACCATTTACTTGACGTTGTTTGGCGTAGCTTGGTCAAACATGGCCCTTGCGCATAGACCCTCCAAATGGTTTCGACGAGATATCTCGTCCACGTCTGACCAATTTTGCTCATGACGAGAAAATTCGTTATCTAGATATTCCCGATTTTTTGATGATGAGATCTTGATCTGGTCAGTTTTCGTGTGACGTTAATAAATTGACGATGTGGTCTATTTCATGCCGTTTTGCTGCATCGCTTTCCTCTCCATTCACCACCACGGGGTGGTTCTGACTAAACCACCCTGTCAGCACGATCCCTTTCTCGAGCCCCCGCATTGCAGCACAGGTGAATAAGGTCAGGGATAGTTCAGGTGGGGAGTGAGATTGGTGGTGTCGGTTACACAATAAATCACTCATCGCTTCGAATAATCCCCGTTTGACCCATCTTCTCGGTATTGCATGTTGCTTTATTTGAATTTCATTTTAATGACCTCCATATTTCTTAATCGGTGTTGTGTTTTCGTTGTAGTATGATATTTTGTATCGTATAATTGCGCAAAATACCTGAGTAGTGATGCAAAGCTTTCCGGATGTGCATCGATGTTCTCGTATTTACCCAATAGCGGTTACATGGCTTGCCTTGGTGTAATTAATGTTTTACAATTGTATTTATTTTCCATATGTCGGTCTTGTCATTTTTTTGGGCCCGGTTGTGGAAGAGTAACGGATTAGCAACTGGAAGATTGCAACTCGATCCAACCGAAGACCGTGGTGGGGGCAGGTGCACGTTAAATAGCCTCAAATGTCCTGACGTCGGCGAGGGAGGGAGTTTGGAGAGGGGTGCCAGCTCGTGTGTTGACCAAGTCGTTTGACCGTGTTTCAAAATGGCAAGGTTCTGTCCTCGGATCTTTGATCCCGGACCCTCGCCAGTAGCCCGTTGTGTCGCTCCAGTGCGACGTTAATTAAATACCTACCTTCCTCATTTTTGGGGCCGCGGTAGCCCGGTTGTGGAGGATTGCGAATTCGCAACTCTATCCAACCAAAGACCGTGTACGTGGGGACTAGTGCACGTTAAATCGCTCCAAATGTCCACGTCGGCATGAGGGGAGATTGGGAACCAGCTCGTGTGTGGACCTCGTTCGAAATGACGAGGTGCTGTCCTCGGATCTTTCCCTTCGGGTTGATCTTTGACCGTCGCCAATAGCCGTTGTGTTGGAGTTACCCCTGATTCGAGTGACCTATGACTTATCCCTTTGAATGTCGTGGCTCAATGGGTTTACTCACTGAGCTAGCAACCTGCGAGTTGCAGGCGGCGCAGGTTGGATTCCTCCCTGGGTGTCGTTTTGGCCATTCGAGAGGCACGCACAGACATTTAAGTATGGCGGAGATCGCGCCATCATTGCTAAATGTCTTGTGTTTGGTGCAACTTATCCATCTTTGGATCTTGCGCCATAAAACTCAAGTCAACCAACCACCTTGGGTTTAGTTCTCTGTTCTGTGTCAGTAAAAATTTCCTTGTGTGTATGTGCGTGTACTTGACGTTGTCTGTCTTGTATTTGGATGCAGCTTGGCCAAATACGGCCTTTGCGCCAAAATAAACAGCCCAAGCATAATGCTTGTACATTGGCGTAAAGCAGGGGTGTCAAACTGGCGGCCCCCGAGGTAATTTTTTGTGGCCCACGATGCTCTCGTTTTAATGATTTCACCTTTTTCCTTTGAAGTTGAAAATGCTCCCACTTCGATACAACTGGAATGAATTGATTTCCAGAATGATTCGGTTTTAAGACAAATATGGACAAGTAGGAATTCCTAAAATATATTCTTATTTAGGTGAAAAATACCCGAAAATTAAAAGGTTTGCTGCACACATTTTATGCTATTTTGGGAGTACGTACTTGTGTGATCAACTATTTTCGTCCATGAAATTAAATAAAACGACCTACAGATAAAGATTAACTGATAAACATCTATCTGCCATAAAGATTGTTCTCAGTCTTTGAATCCAGATATTGGAAAACTAGTAGGAGGAAAGCGCTGGTAAGTTTCCGGTCAAAAAAATAATTTTAATTTTATAAATACATTAAATTAAATAAAGGTTTAAATGAAAGCAATTATATAGCAATATTATAAATTATTACCCTAAATTCACTTACTTACATAATGTGTTTTAATTATCCTATTCATATTCCTGAATCCTCACTTCAAAATATAATTTTAAGAAAATTTGTAAATGTGATGTGGCCCACATGAATCTTACCAGTTGCATTATATGGCCCGTGTTTTAATTGAGTTTGACACCCCTGGCGTAAAGTCTTCAATTTATTATTTTCGTGCACCGATTTACTAAGGATGTGTTCAATTCGAATTTTTAAAAAGGTCCCGAATAATTCGACGGTATCTGCATACGTCCAACCCCCATAGTTCAAAATTCGTTCGAATTAGCGGAATAATTTTACACCTGTGAATTTTGTTTTGACACGCAGACGTCATATGACGCCTAAGTTCTATATTTTTCGCATTTATAGAACACTTAAATCTCAAAACCCACATGAAAATCACTTTCATAAGTGGAGATTTGTTTATCAGAACTGTTCCAAGAATGATCTGCTGTTTTTACTTTAGCCACTTGTTAATCATTGTTTTGAGTTACGATTTGAAAACGCAGTCCTTATTTTATATTTAAAAAAAATTGAAAATGCCTAACAAAAAATGCTGGAGAAACAAATGAAATTGAGGCTTTTCCAAGTTCAGGTCCTAGTTAACCCTGCTTTTACTTTACACATCTATACAAGCCAAAAAATATTTGAAACTGCACCCGAATAGAACTGTTTGGCAACTTAAAAACTCGTTTAGGTGTCATTGACTTTCTGCTCCTAATTTCTAACCCTGGTCCCCTGACTAAGTCCTATCTCTGCCTCTTTCATTGTAAAAAGTAACTCCAGCTTATCTCTCGATCAGTCCGAACTGTTAGGTAGACTATCTGTTGACTTGATGCCTGGAACCACACGAGTCGGAACAGCGGGGTGCAAAACCGGTAAGTCTTGTTGCAATGCCAAGGAATCGCTCTGTTCGCAACAACCTGACCAATATGTCTCCTACTCAAGATGGTCCTGCAATATCCTGTGACGTGGTCACCATCTGTCATTTATTGTTGGACCTGTGTGTGATTTCTTTTACCATCCATCATATTTTAAGATTGTCCTGTATTTAATAAAATTGTAAGTAGATAAATCTTATCAGTCTTTATTTTTGTCTAGAGTTTTTGTCTGGTGTGCAGCTTGGCCATGTGTGGTCCTTGGCGCCATAAAACCCCAACTAACCAATCTGTATTTAATCATCGCCAGAATACACCTTTCTTAATAATTCAACATAGCGAAACCGGCAGTGTGCCGGTCGTCCTTTGATGTTTGTTGGGCCCTGTTGGCCCATTTATCTGTAATTTTATATTTTGCTAAATAAATGCTGGTCCGTTGGTGCGGGTCCTCTTTCGTGCGTTGGTTGGAGGTCTCCCCTTCCTCCCAGGAAAAGCTCTACCCCTATCGGTGAGCTGGGAAGGAAGCGGGTCCGGAATTCAACATAGCGGGAGTTGATTTGGGGAACCCCCATTCAAGCATTTTGAAATTTTTACATGCCATTGGCTTTTTAACTAAAATGTTACCTTTTTATGTATTTTATCATAAGATGCATCGTGTAAATATTCACTTCATCACTCTTGTATTTTATGTTATACATCGTGTCGCTGGACGCGCCATATTTTCAAACTATCATCTCATTGAATACATGTTTAACACAACTATTCATTCGTCGAAAATTACGAGGTGTTGTCCTCGGACCGTCGCAGTAGCCTGTTGTGTTGCTCCAGTGTGACGTTAATTAAAAATACATGCTACTCATTCGTCATGTTATATTTTGCTGTGTATTCCAGGAAATGAAGCGGGTGATAAATCAGCCCTAACGGCTGATACCATAAGACCATCCGTCCCCTTCCAAGACGCTGATCATACCAAAACGTCCATCAAAAATTCATGGCAGAATAAATGGGATACACAAATTCAAAATAAATTGCATTCCATTCAGCTTTAAATCCAATAATTTAATAGAAGACTCGAAGTAAAATTGGCAAGACTTCGTATAGGTCACATTTAACTCGCAGGCATTTGCTACACTCAGAACCAGCTCTGGAGTGTGATTCAATCCTATCTGTTAGACACATTTTAAGTGAATGTCCCGATTTTAATGCTATTAGACTACCACTTTGGTGCTACTAACCCTTGTATTAATGATATATCAAGTGTTCCTCCTCATCCAAATCTGTTTTTATTTACATCAGACGTAGGTTTTTATCTAAATTGATTTGAAGTGTTTTATACTATTTTATCTTTGCTAAAATTTGACTATTAGTATTAATGATCACTTACTTTTAAATAAATTTTTATTACGATAAAAATTTATTTAAAATTACCGATAGTTTGGCACGCCTTGGCGAAACCTGGCCATAAAAATTCAATCATTCGGTCATGCTTTTAATGTTGGTCTGGAAGTTAATGATATAAAACCCAAACCATCTGTCATTCCTGTTGTGTATTGGCCATTCGAGAGGTATACATCGACATCTTTTAATGGTTAAAAACGATCAATCATTGCCAACAACCTCTTACCATACGTCATATTTTATCTTGCCCTCGTCTCAAGCTTTTTTTACCTTCACTTTTTTAACAATTCAACTATTATATCAGACTTGTTGGGTCATCTTCCGCACTCATCGCTTTTCATCTTTTTACAATACTCTGTTTTTTATCACTGCTATAACTCATCTTTCAATTACATACTAGCTTCAATAATGAACTAAGATGGGGACTACATCTTAGTTATTGCTTTTAGAGGAAATATTTCAGCTTTCACATTTCGTGAATGGCCCTTTGAAGCTGCATTTTTTAACAATAAAATATTTCTGTTGAAAATATCTTTCTTGCATTTTGTTTTCATCCTTTTTAATTGTTAACTTTATATTCATTATCACATTGACTTTTTTGGATTATTACTGTTTTTATTTGGCTTAATCTTGCGCTTGGCGCAGCTTGTCCGTTACTGGACCTTGCGCCATAAAACCCAAACCAACCAATGTGCTGCCTTTGTCTTTATTTCACGTCACAATATTTTCGATCATCCTAAAGAATTGTCTGGGCCGCTGTAGCCCATTTGGAAGAGCAATGGATTAGCGACCGGAGGGTTGCGAGTTTGAATCCAACCTAAGACCGTCGTGTGCATAGGCGGTTGGTGCACTTTAAATCTGGTGGCCTCAAATGTCCACGTTGGCGTGGTGTGGAAGTTTGGAGAGTTGGGTGCCAGTTCATGTGTTACCTCGTCATCTGACCGTGGTTCATAATTACGCTCGGATCTTTTCCTTTTGGTTTGATCCTGCACCGTCGCGAATTGCCCGTTGTGTTGTCCAGTGCGCCGTTAATTAACTACCTACCTTGTCCGTGTTCCAGACAGCGCCATAAAAACAACTCCAAATGAAAATTTAATCATTCTAAACGACATTGAGTTATATATTCAATTCAAACAAACCATGGTGATCAAATCAGGAAACGTAATTAATTTTAATAAAGATGTGGAAATATTGTACGTATTTCAATCGAGAACTGACAACTCGAATATTGTCGTGTTTCATTGTTATAAACTGATCCTTTTGCGATAATTTTCTCATACTTATCCAGACATAACAATTCAATTATTTTGGTGACATGCAAATGAATCAGGTAGCTTTGGCAATAGATCGAGGCAAAGTAGCTTTTTCCTTCAGTAGTACTGCACCAGCTGACTGCAAATTAAATGTTTTAGAATGCAACGATCAAGGACGATGTGGATATATTCTTCGCGTTTTAAGACTCATTTGAGGAGACGCAAAGATGGTAGACTAGCCAGCCTATTCTGTTTATTGAATTTTGTTTGTATTTTTTTACCTGCCTCGCGTTATTCATTGAACCAGTCTAACGTCTTCATATGGCTAAGAGAATTAACCCTCCAAGTGGTTTCGACGAGATATCTCGTCCATCAAGATTTGATAACTTGCTGCTAGTGAGATATCTCGTCCATCTGATTGCTTTTGCTAATGAGATATCTCGTCTATCAATATTTGTTCAGTTTCGCTAATGACGAGATGCCTCGTCGAGACAACCATCAGGAGAGTTAACGTCGCACTGCAGCAACAAAACGGGCCATTGGCGACGGTCCGGGATCAATCCCGAAGGAAAAGATCCGAGGACAATACCTTGTATTTTTGAACCACTCAGAGGCGTAGTCTTTTGGTCTTTACTTGTGGGGCGATGGTGAACTTGTTCGAACTCGTTAAGAATCGAACGAAAGTGTTCGATTTTTACTGCTAATCTTCCGCGACCTATGTGCAGGCCGCGGTAGCCCGGTTGGAAGAATAACGGATTAGCAACCTTAGGGTTGCGAGTTCCAAACCAACCAAAGACAAAGGGGGCTGGTGCATGTTAAATCTGCCATGTCCTCACGTTGGCGTGGTGTGGAGGTTTGGAGACTTTGGTGCCAGCTCAAATGTGACCTCAATCTGACCGTGGTCCAAGATTACGAGTGTTGTCCTCGGGCTTTCCCGTCGGGTTTTATGCCGGACCATCGCCAATAGCCCGTTCTGTTGCTCCAGTGCGACGTTAATTAAAATACCTGCCTAGTGATTTCGACAAAATGTCTCGTCCATCAAGATCTGAGCAATTTTGTTGACGAGATAATCGTCATCCGGCTATTGCCCATGTTTTGCTATAAGATCAAGGTCTGGTCAGTTTTTCTAATGACAAGATACCTCGTCGATACCAGTAGGGTTAAGACCTACTTAACCATAATTTAACGACTGGGATTTTATTCCTTATATTACGCTGTCATCCGTTTCAGATTTGTCATAACAAACATTTACCTACTTGAGATCCTAATCTTTTCACGCAGAAATGCAAAGTAGATAATTCATCTGCTAAGGAACATATAATCTGGCGTTAGCCTTGTTTCTCGATGCGGCATCGGAAACAAGTTGAACCCCGGTAGTATTTGGGAAGTTCTTGATCTTCCTGTATAACGAAGTGTCGAGGCATGACATTTTCACTTCATCGATTTTTGAGACCGCAAAGAAATGACATTGATACAGTCTGAGTTCGCAGACGGCTTTTTCCTTTTTGTTAGCTCAGTTTCCTCTGTTTAGTCTAGCCTGAGTATCCTCGTGGAACAGGATATCCCACGGACGATTCGATGACTAATTAAAAGTTTGATTTTCTGAGTTTCGGTAGGAAGTTTATTTAAGTTTAATTGTTTTTCAATTTCGACTTGTGCAGATTTGAGAGAATTCGTCAACTTTTCTATTTTCTGAACTTTTGCTCCACTTTTTATTTCTCTGCTTAGTAAAATTTCCTCATTCGTCAACAGTTTACCAGTGATGTGTTTTCCTTCATGCTTGCCGATTATTTCCTTAGGGTTACGTCAATTGTCTTACGTACGTTGAGTCGACATCAACTTATTTAAAGTAATTAATTCTGAGGAAAACTACGCTTGAATGTTAACCGGGTTATACAACTCGCTTGTGTGAAAAAGGAATACTTAATTTGAAGCTCAATAGTATAACTCCACGGCGAAACATTTAGCGTTAGGGATGAGTTATGTTTAGCCTTTGTGATATAAATAAATGTAAACTATTAAATTTATACTGGCAACTAATATTTGAACTATTTCTTCAGATCAATACTGGTTAAAACGAGTCCTCACGTTTGTTGGCGTGATATGGAAGTTTGGAGAGTGGGATGCCAACTCGGGTGTTCTCGTCATCTAACTGGTTAGAAATGCTGAGGCGTCCTTGGATCTTTCCCTAGGGCAGGGGTGTCAAACTGGCGGCCCCCGAGGTAATTTTTTATGGCCCACGATGCTCTGAAATAAAATGAAAACAGGGCAATATGTTATGAAGAAAATAGCACTTAGGGGAGATCGAGGCAATACCGTACACACATTTTCGTCATGTTGAAAATGTGTGAGCAACTATTTTCTTCCATGAAATTAAATAAAACGGCCTACAGATCAAGATTAGCTGATAAACATCTATCTGCCATAATGAAGATTGTCTGTTCTCAGTCTTTGAATCTAGATATTGGAAAACTAGTAGGAGCTAGCGCTGGCAAGTTTCCGGTAAAAAAATTAATTTTAATTTTATAAATACATTAAATTAAATAAACGTTTAAATACCAATATTATAAATTATTACCCTAAATTCATTTAATTACATAATGTGTTTTAATTATCCTATCCATATTCCTGAATCCTCACTTCAAAATATAATTTTAAGACAATTTGTAAATGTGATGGCCCGCGTGAATCTTACCAGTTGCATTAAGTGGCCCGTGTTTTAATTTAGTTTGACACCCCTGCCCTAGGGGATTGATCCCGGATCGTCGCCAATAGCCCGTTGTGGTGCCCAGTTGCTATGTTAATTAAAATACCTACCGAACAATAATCGACGCGAAACGTATGCAAAAGAATTCTCTGGATTACTGTCTCCCTGACCAGTTTAAACTAGCCGATTCATAAAGGGTTATAGATAACGGCATTTTGTGTCGGCATTGATGAATTGCGAAATGGCAGTTGTGGGGTTTGACCAAAGCTGATATCTTCCTTTAAAATATTTAATGCGTTTCATTTCAATACGGCCGACTTCCTCCGGAATTGATGCTATCTCCAAAAGCCATTCGAAGCCGTGTGTGATCAGTTGTGTCCATATCACCTCATTTGGGTTCGTTTCCCCGCGGTTTAATATTTGCTCTTCACCTATTGGGTGCAAGATCATTTCCTGCTAATATGTAGATGCAGGTTTGATGGGTCACTTCATTTGACACGATAGGTGAGCTGATTTCTTGCGAGATTAACCGCGATATGTTGAGGGGTCTCTTCCTGTTCGAGCTGTGTACTCGGAGGGCGAATCGAGATCTGGACTTTAATTTATATTTGGCCACCAGACGAAATTTGTTAGTAAGGGCCTGTTGTGTGAGCATAAGAGAACATCTCGATTGATCCAAATGCTTTAAATGACAGAACCGTATTTTGTTTCCCGATATTCATTTAAAACTTTTCAATTCACTTTTTTGATAACGAAGATCTGGTCACTTCAAAGATCGGCAGTAACTTGATGGCGAGACATTAGCAAAATTGACCAGATCTTGATGGACGAGACATCTTCTCATTAGAAGAAAACACACTGACCAGATCTTGAACTCGTCATCAAAAAATAGGCAATATCTTGATGACGAGGTATCTCGTCATTTAGCAAAATTGGTCATCTCTCTTGATGGACGAGATATCTCGTCGAAATCTACCTCCGGGGCGCGGTAGCCCAGTTGGAAGAGCAACGGATTAGGGTCGAGTTCGAAAATCGGTCCAGCCAAAGACCGTTGTGTACACGAGGGTTGGTACACGTTAAATCTCGCGGTCTCAGATGTCTTCACGTTGGCGTGGTGTGGAAGTTTGGGGAGTGGGTGTCAGCTCAGGTGTTCTCGTCATCTGACCGTGGTTCAAAATGGCGAAGCGTTGTCCTCGGTTCTTTCCCTTCGGGATGGATCCCGGATCTTCGCCAATAGCCTGTTTCTCAAGAGTGACGTTAATTAACTACCTACCAGGCATCCGGGAAAAAAAATCCGTGTTCCGTTTACTGCCAAATGTGCAAAACAAACTCAGATCAACCAACGACCAGAAGCTCGTGTTGCATTTTTAGTTGTGGGAACAGGAAAAAGGACGGGCTTTCCTGTCCAACCGTCGAAGGTGACCTTGACCAGCGCGTGAGGGAGGCCCCGCTTTCAGACCTGGACACCCGTCGCGTGTTCTTTCCTTTCTGCGGAGTTTCCGTGCGTGGAAAGATTTTCTCGTTTTTTTTCCTTCCCTCAACGCCCCGATTTATTCCACCCGACCGCCCGTCTGGGCGTCAACACTGTTTGCGAAATGACCATGAATTCGAAATCTTTCTTGTGAATGCAGACGCGGTCACGTGGATTGTCGGGTAACAGGTAGTCGGACCCTGCATGCAGTGCGCGCCGTCTTTGATTCGGTGTGCAGACTAGGTGGTTTCACAAATGTGTCCGAAATTGAGATTCGTTCCGCAGACGAAAGGCGTTTTTCTTCATGCGTGAGGGCAGTAGTCCGGGTTGGAAGAGTAACGGACTAGCAACTGGAGGGTTGCGAGTTCGAATCCAACCAAGGACCGTCGTGTACGAAGGAGGCTAGTGCACGTTGAATCTATCGGGGCCTCCAATGTCCTCACGTTGGCGTGATGTGGAAGTTTGGAGTGGGGTGCCAGGTCGGGTGTGACCTCGTCATCTGACCGTGGTTCAAAATTACTGTTGTCCGAGATCTTTCCATTAGCCCGTTGCTCCAGTGCGACGTTAATTAAATACCTACCTCCGGCAAATCTACCTCAATTTGCAGTTGAGGAGCATTTTTCTATTTTGGTCCAAACACTTGTAATCCTTCATTTTTAAGAGAATCATTTTTGCAATCATTTTTCACGTCTCAATTTTTCTTGAATGAAGGGTAAAAACCTTCTATTGTCTTACAATCGGCCACAGAACTCGGGAAGAGAGTTCCGAAACCGAATAGAGCAGGTTCATCTGTCCTTGTAGGCAGATTCTTTCAACCGATGCAAATTTCTTTCGATGTTTATGTGTACATGCTCCCGAAAATAAGAGTACCGCTATCCTAATGTATTCCGTGCGTATGTTTCCTTGGTTAGCATTCACATTCATTTTTTTCGGAGCTGACTTTTTGGGGGTGTTGTTTTTGGTTTAGACGGGCGAACGCATGCCTCATTTGAATGTTTATTACAAGTGTGTAAGCGTTGAACCTATGCATTGCGCAAACTTCGCTGAGTTATGTTTCGTTGTTTGCGCCAGTAGTGTCGTAAACAATATTCCACTTTAAATTTTGTTGCTGGAGCCGTATAACACATACGACCTAACTTATGCCGGGAATTTTTCTTATTTTTTTCTTGTTATTCGGTTTAAACGCGTATATTGTTTCTTCGCACCTGTTACAATCGACGGTGTTCCTGTACTTGCAAATTGTTTCTCTCCGCCATCATCACGATTCGCTTTAGACGTTACATCTGGATGCAAAGAAGTGTTTCATTGGTTTATAATTTTTTTATTGAATTTAACTGACGTGGTTTGTGCAAAGTTTGGCTATTCACCTGAATTTGAAATTCAAAACTTGAGAATGTTAATGACACTGTCGAGACTGGTTGTCGGTTGGCGTCTTTAACCCTCCAAATCTCGACGAGATATCTCGTCTATTAAGATTTGACCAATTTTGCTCATGACGAGATGTCTATTAAGATTTGACCAATTTTGCTCATGACGAGATATCTCGTCGAGATTTGCTCAGTTTTGCTCATGGCGAGATATCTTGTCGAGATTTGACTAGTTTTGCTCATGAGGGGGCATCGTCGTCGAGATTTGACCAGTTTTGCTCATGACGAGGCATCGTCGTCAAGATTTGACCAGTTTTGCTCATGACGAGGCATCGTCGTCGAGATTTGACCAGTTTTGCTCATGACGAGGCATCGTCGTCAAGATATTTCTGACTTTTTTATGACAAAATCAAGATCTGCCTAATGCCGAGATATCTCGTCCATCAAGATCAGTTCACTTTTGCTAGTGACTAGATACCCACCATCGAGACAACCACCATTCCAGTTAAATATCAAGGAAATATTCTGGTATCGTGTACAGGTATATTCCCAAACAATTGCACTGAAGGATAATTTGCAAATTACGCCGTTCACTGTTATCTGTCAGCTGGGATTTACTAAAGGTCAGCACGTCATTAAAATACCGAATTTTCCTCTTCGTACTTTGGTCTCGGATGCTATGTTAGGAACGTTTTTCCTCTGATACCCACCTTTTATTTTATCGATCTCAATCTTTTCTGCTTCACGTACCCCTTGGAAATGTCTGGCTTTTTTAACTGTTTTTAAAGGGTAGTACTTATGTGTAATTAATGATGTTTGGCGCTGCTTGTCCGCTGTCGGATCTTGCGCCAACCAACCTGCTATCACCTGGTCAGTCTCTGATCAAACTGAAAATTTATTAATTTTAGCATATTTATATTAGTTTAATTTGTTTAACGGTATATATCATGAGGGTTTCGACTCGGAGAAATCAAGATACCTTTTTCCGATACTGGGTTTTTTAGTTTAATACTAGCTATAGCAGTGTTTTTCCTAGCACATGGTTTACATAATTCCAAGTTAATTAATGGCGTTTGTCTTGTATCTGGTACAGCTTTAATAAATTGGGGCCTTTTCAAAAAGAAACCAAATGAATCAATTTTATAAATATTTAAACCTATTGCCATTTAACCTAACCAAATTACACAACAATGCTATTCGAATCATATCCTCACGTTGATGTGGAAGTTTTGAAGAGTGGGGTGCGAACTCGGATATGACCTCGTCATCTGAACCGTGATTCAAAATTTGTCATTGGATCTTTTCCTTGGGGATTGATCTCGGACCGTCGCCGATATCCCGTTGTGTTACACCAGTGCGACTTTAATCCACTACCTACTTCATCTGTAATTCCATCAAATTAAAAATTAAGTTTCATTAAATTTTTTTTATGATGGGCGTTCAATCTTAATTTAGCATTTTTTTGGATCAGTCTCTATTTTGCTTTGAAGTTGTGTATTTAAATATTTTATCACAATTTTAATGTTGGTCTGGTTGCCCTATTATGTTTTTAAAGAAATTTTGAGGGGCACTTCAGACGGTTATACAGGCATCACAACCCCGAGTGTTTTGTCCTCCCTTCTGTTTACCCTGGCCTACCCTTCTACGTTTTGCTCTTTCCTACCTCGTTGTCTCGTGTTTGGCGCAGCTTGGCCAAATATGGCCCTTGCGCCATAAAACCCAAAACCAACCAATTTGAATTTCATTACCTTGCACACATTTTAAGTGAATTACCCAATTTCAATACACTCGACCACTTTGGTGCTACTAACCGTAGTATTGATTTATTAAGTGATCCTCTCATCCGAATCTGTTTTTATTTATATCTAAAAATTTATTTGAAGTGCTTTCTTATTATTTTATCTTCATTAAATTTTGATTATTAGTTAGACCACCATAAAATTTATTTAAAATTATCGATAGTTTGGCGCAGCTTGGTCAAACCTGGCCCTTGTGCCATAAAAATTCAATTACCTTGCTTTTGGAGCAGCTTTTCCAATTTTGTATCTTGCGCCGTAAAACCCAAATCAAGCAACCAACCAAAAGCAATGCATTGATTCGAGGGCTGGAAGAAATAAGTGGCGAAGTCGTTTCCGAAAAGAAGCCCTTCCAGGATTCTGCCGCACCTGTGTGTTCCCACGCACCGAAGGTGTGCATGCCATATTGCGCCCCATGAGCCATTCGTTTATTTCCGGCCACCTCCACGAAAATGCTACGTCACGGGCCGGTTTCTGGGCAGACGGCTCCTAATATGTAGAGCACTCTGTTTCCAAACCCCCTTCTGTGCAACAGTCTCAAATATCTCCCCAGGCATTCCACAAACCATCAGTCTTGGATTCTGTATCAGGTTTACGAATGCGCATTTAAGTATGTTGAAATGGATTATAAATTACTATTGGTGTAGGGAGCTCTATTCCAATGAATAGCCCCCGGCTCCTTTAGAGCCCTATATAACGGAGATCTCTCATTTCTTAACTTCATGTCCTGGTTTATGGCATTTTTGCATTCGATTTTTTTTAACTTCCTCACCCAGTTTGTCTGCCTTGCTGGGGAATCCTCACTCTGCACTTACCTTTTCTACGATGTTCTGGATTTTTAAAATGTATACAATTGTCATCTTCGTGTTTCAAATGTATATTGTTGTCATCAGTCATATTTTTAAAAATACATAATTTCTTATCTTAAGGTTTTAACGTTTATCTACTATTTGTATTGAAAACAAAGAATCGTCCTGTATTTATATTTTTAAACTTCAATGTTTTTAACTTGGGCTTTTTATAATATTCGAGAATTGAAAATTTTAGACTACTGTTTTACTATTTTGGCTGTTTCACCTGTTTTTAATGAGTATATTTAATCTTTTGTTTGGCACAGCTTGTCCGCTAATGGACCTTGTGCCATAAAACCCAAACCAAACCTTTAGAGCTCTCAAATTGTATGTAGATAAATTTTACATGTCTATTTTATCTAGTTTTTTTGCCTTGTGCTTGGCCAAATATATCCCCTGTGCCTTAAGACCCCGAAAACAACCAAGCGTCTCGTTTAGGTGTGTACGGGCAACACAGACCCGAGGTACCCTAGTGATCTTTTCTTTTCCCAGGTACAGCCAAAGACCGTCGTGTACACGGGGGATGGGGCACGTTAAATCTGTCGTGGACTCAAATGTCCTCACGTTGGCGTGGTGTGGAAATTTGGACAGTGGGGTGCCACCTCAGATGTGACCTCGTCATCTGACCGTAGTTCCAAATTAAGTGGAGGGGGGGGGCGTTTTGGTTCAGTCGGTATGTCCACTGCGCTAGCAACCTTCGAGTTGTAGGCGGCGCAGGTTCGATTCCTGTCAGGTGCATTCCTCCTGGGATGTATTTCTCTCTCCTGTGTCAGTATAATTTTCGTTGTGTGTGTTTCTGTTGATGTAAGTCTTGGGTCTGGCTCAGCATGGCCCTTGCGCCATAAAACCCCGAACCAATCAAATTAGTTGGTCTGATCTTTCCCTTCGGGTTTGATCCCAGACCAATAGCCCGTCGTGTTGTCCCAGTGCGACGTTAATTAAAATACCATACCTCGATGGATGTCGGTGAAACCACTTGGAGGGTTTAAACGCGTACGAAAACAACCAACTTGTTGCACACATGCGGAGGAGGTGGAAGTATCTGGAGTCGCCGCGGTGTCTTTCTGCTTGATGAGTGAAGTACCTCTGAGAAGAAGGCTGGATGGAACCTGACGTGTTTGAGAGGGTTTTTTGCCAGGAGTCCCTGTGCGGACGATCTCTTGAGCGGCTCCTTCCTCTACAAATGAAGGTCAGGCCGCAATAGGAGTGGGAGCGAGAACAAAGTGCCTTAATGGAGGCGGCCCGAGAAAATAATTGATGTGGGTCGCAAAAGTTTTGTCTGATTATTTTTTTTCTTTCCCTCTCTTCTCCGACGAAACGGGTCAATTTACTTTCCGAGGTTCATTGCTTATCTGGGTTCTGGGAATAATAGATTCTAAGCGTTTTTTCGGGGACCGTTTTCTTTCGCCTATATTCTGCAGTTACGGAATGAACGATTTCTTTTATTTTGGCCGTCGTCTGACCGTGGTTGAAAATTGCGTGGTCGGATCATTTCAATCGGGGATTGATCCCGAACCGTCGCCAATAGTCCTTTGTGTTGGTCCAGTGCGACGTTAATTAAATAGCTACCTTTTTATGTGTTTTAAACTGCGCGATTTCGTCGGTTTTAAATTAACATTTTCGGTTCAATGCATTTTTTTAATGTTTTTATACATTTACCTTTGGGTGCGTTTGATTAAAAAATTACTTTCATGTGGACCTATATTTCGTATCACCCTTTTAGTTTTGATATGGCTGTTAGTCTGATATTCTTTTGCATCTATTTCAATTGAATTTTATCTTGTGTTTGGTGCAGCTTGTTGCCATATAACCTGTCTTCAAGGACGCATCTCCTTTTGATGTGCAATAGCCCGTTGTGTTGCTCGAGTGCGACGTTAATTAAAATACCTACCATCATAAATGATTGAAATTGGGATGAAATGTTTACATTTGGATCTGAAGTTTGTGGATTGGAATTTAGTGGAAACACTTCAGAATTTCTTCATTCATCACATGAATATTTTTTGAAGGATTCAGTTTTGGGAGATAAAATATATATCGTAGTTCGATCGGAAGTTTTCTTTGAACGACTTAAGAATGTTTTCGCCATTTTGATAAAAAATTGGAACTCAAATAAAACGTTTATTTTCGGGAATGGATCCCAATTTCGATATTTCTGATTATTTTCATTTTTCTGAATCTTGCACCATAAAACCCAAACCAACCTGATTATTTTCATGCTAATTCGAATTTATATCATCCACTTAAAATACTTTACATGCGTTTTTTTTCCTTCCGTGGAGCATAATTCTGACTGCTATTAGCGGTCTAATTAGCACTCGTGTACCAAATAACTTTTTTGTGGTCAGCTGATTTTATTAGCTTGTGTTTAGCGCTGTCTGGTTTTTTGGACATGGCACTATGAAATCCAACAAACCAACTTTCTGAAGTCTTAAAATATATCAATTAAAAAAAATTCTTTTTACTGATTCGGCGTTGGGCAAAGAATGTTTAAAATGCAATTCGTCGCTTTTTATAAAATAGAGCAAAATAAAATTTCGAATCTGTTTACTTTTTAATACTGCATGTTTTTAGGAATAAAATTACTTCAAGTAAACGCAATTCAGTTTTTTAATCTTGTGTGCTAATTAAATTTTCAAGGCCCGCTCTGTTAAAACTGTTCTCCCAAAACTCCATGTTGATGAATTTAAACTTTACGAATAATTATACATGTGCAGGTCTATTGAAAATTGAACCAAAGTGTATTTTTTTACAGTACTTAAATTTCTAAACAGATGCAGACCGCGGGCCACATATGGCCCGCCTCACTGTTATTTTAACAAGTCACGATAGGTAATTTTTAAAAAATTGCACATGCGCACAACAAAGTAGCTGGGGCTTGGCACATACCTGAGTAAACTTTTTCAGTCATGAATCTTAAATCGAAAAATACGAACCTCTTAACGAATGAAAATTTATAATTAATTTTACGCTTGGCTACTACAAAAATCGAACCCAATATTAAATTTGTTAAAATGTCCTCACGTTGGCATGGTGTGGAAGCTTGGCGAGTGGGGTGCCAGCTCAGGTGTGACGTATTCATCTGACCGTGGTTCCAAATTACGTGGTTGTGGGCGGTGCAGGTTCGATTCCTGTTTGGTGCATTCCTCCCTGGGCGTATTTCTCTCTTCTGTGTCAGTAAAACTTTCATTGTGTGTGTATTACTTGATGTTGTATGCCTTGTGTCTGGCACAGGACGGCCAAATATGGCCCTTGAGCCATAAAACCAACCAAATTGCGTATTGTCCTCGGATCTTTCCTTTGAGGATTGATCTCGGCCCCATTGTGTTGCTTTAGTGCGACGTTAATTAAAATACCTACCCATAAGTCAGTGAATCTGTCCTTTGGTCTTAACAAGTCTACATCTCTTATTTAAATACTTTGTAACAAGACTTGGGAATCACGTAATGGCACTTGAATCGCCGAATAATGTCCGCTTTTCCAACCGAGTAGAATGCCGCATTCAGGAAACAGCCATCAATCAATCGATGTCTCCATAACCGACATAGTTGGCACTGCTATTCCAGTTCTGTCACCGTTTATTCGAATCACTCATCTGGAAATTGCCTTTTTTATGGCTCATTTCTGAACGCTTTGGAAAGTGTAAAGAGGAATTGGAATGAAAACACTTTCTATGCCTGGGAGCGTTTGAAATTCGTATTACTACTGATTTCTCATTTTCCGCCCGGTCATGAGGACCGACTATTACAGCTTTCCGAACAATTTTCCGCTGCGTTGGCAGGAAATCCCTCCAATTTAACGCGAGATTGGAGTCATTGTGGCGAGTGGCTTTTGACAAGCTGTTCACTGTAGGTGGTATGCTATAAGAAATGATTTGGGAGGGGATTGCTGGCATTGTTATCTTCGCTTATATGCATTCCGTAAAATTAAAAAAAAATTGTAATTTTCTCGGATCCATTATACTGACATCTTTCCCTTGAAAGTCCAATCAAAGTATACAAAGGGGGCTAATGCATGTTAAATCTGTCGAGGTCTCAAATGTCCTCACGTTGGCGTGGTTTGGAAGTTTGGAGGTGCCGACTCGGGTGTGACCTCGTCATCTGACCGTGGTTCAAAATTACGCGGTGTCCTGGGATCTTTCCATTCGGGTTTGATCACGGACCGTCGCCAATGACCGTTGAGTTCCTCCATTATGATTAATCAAATACCAACATACCTTTCCCTTGAAAGATTTCAGACAATTCGCAGATATTTTCCATATATTTAGAAGGTACGTCGTGGGTTTTGCTCACTGCTCTGGTAACTTGGAGTAGTAAGCGGCCCAGTTTCGATTCCTCCATGGGTGTGGGACCTCGGTAGTTCGGTTGGAAGAGTGTGATCAGCAACCGAAGGTTGCTACTTCGAAACTCAATCCAAAGACATTTGAAAACGTAACTTCTTCTATTTTGGCTATCTGTTTCAGCTGTTTTTATTGGGTATATTTAATCTTGCGTTTGGTCCAGCTTGTCCGCTAACGGACCTTGTGCCATAAAACCCAACCCAATCAAAGACCCTCGTGTACGTAGGGAGGTTGGTGTATTTTAAATCTGTCGTGGTCTCAAATGTCCTCACGTTGGCATGGTGTGGAAGTTTGGAAAGTGGGGTGGCCAGCTCAGGCTTTTTCGTCATCTGACTGATTCAAAATTTCCAACCATTAAATCTTATGCATGTAAATTAAATCATCAGTGGTCTTGTTTTTATCATCGAACTGTTTATATATTTTTATTCTCATCTACACATTTTATGTTTTAACTCTATCTTTTAGCTTTTTCTTGGGATTGATTAAAAAAAGTTGTACTTTTATTGGGTTTATATCCTGTCTTGATGTTTGCCGCAGCTTGTCTGTTTTTGGACCTTGCGCCATAAAACCCTAACATCCAATCCAATCCTGAAAGTGATTCAAAATTACGAGTCCTTGAATCCTTCCCTTGTGGATTGATCCCGGACCTTCGCCAATAGCCCTTTGTGTTGCTCCTGTGCGACGTTAACTACCTACCGAGGACAACAGCAAGTAATTCAATAACTGAGAATAGCAAATTACTGAATAGTGGCTACATGGCTTGCCTTGGTGTAATTAATGTTTTTTTAATTATTTATTTTTCGTATGTCGGTCTCGTCTTTTTGGGTAGCCGCGGGAGCCAGGTTGAGGTAGAGTAGCGGGATAGCAACTGGAGGATTGAGAGTTCGAAACTCGATCCAACCAAAGACCGTGCACGTGGGGACTGGTGCACGTTGAATCGCCTCGTATGTCCTCACATCGGCGTGGTGTGGAAGTTTGGACCTCGTCATCTGACCGTGGTTCAAAATTATGTGGTGTTGTCCTAGGATCTTGCGCTTCGGGTTTGATCCCGAACCGCCGTCTATGTTGCTCCAGTGCGAAGTTAATCATCGCCGCTCGATATTTTAATTGTTTCTGGCCGCATTGCTGAAGTGATGCTCGTCCAAGCGGGGGATATCGCTCCATTCGCGGTTGGACGGGCTCGAACCGGATGTCATAGATGCTCGGTCCCCTCTTTTCCTCTCCAAGGTGAGACGATGACGGCTCCTTATCGTCTTCGTGACCTATTTCCGTTTTCACCCTCCTCACGCGAATTCAAGAGGGCCTGAGTCACTCCTCAATTCTGCGCTCCTCCCGCTTTCCTCTTTTGTTTCGATTTCGAGAATAAACAAACACTCCACAAACAGTGGAGGGGCGGAATGGAGCCTAAAATAGCCGGATGGTCGTGAATCGAGTGAAGTGGCTGATGAATGAATTCGCGAGCCAAGTAGAATTGTCTTTGCTTGGGTGTGACAGATTTGTGCCTAATTGTCGGAGAGGATCTCGCGATTATGTTGTGTGTAAATTGTACAGATGAATCCGCTTATAGCTATGATCTCAAACAAAAACCCTTGACAGCCACTTTCCAGCTTTTTGAAAAAATTTAGGGGGATGTATGACTATTAATTTGTGGTGAGCCCCGGCAACTAATGGTACTAGGGGTGTTCAAATGAAAAGGTACGAAACGACACTGTGGGTATAATTGAAGTCTTTATTCAAAAGTAATCACCAGAGGACTGAGCACAACTATCCTACTGTTTCACGAGCCGAAGGATTCCCTGTTCCCAGAATTCCTGTGGCTGTGACAAGAGCCAGTCCTCCACTGTGTCCTTCAGTTCGTCGTCCGAGTTGAAGCGCTTCCCTTTGAGATATTTTTTAGCGGACAAAACAGATGGAAGTTGTAGAGCGATATGTCCGGGCTGCAGGGCGGATGCTCAAGCTGCTCCCTCTTGAACTTGGCCGGTACACTTTGTGTGACCCTGGAGACGTGTGGACGCGCGTCATCGTGGAGCAGAATCACTCCCTCCGTGAGCAGCCCAGGCCGTTTGCTCTTGATGGACTTGCGTAGGCTACGGAGTGTCTCACCTACCGGTTTAACACCTTCCGCAATCAGAAATCTGATAACACCTCGCTGCTCCTCAATCGTCGAATTTTGCAATGTGAACGCCATGATGTCCTCACACGCACTGCCGCGTCAATTGGACGGAACACACAACTGCATGCTTCTCTTCTGCGTCATGTGCGGGCGCCCGCGCATGCGCACAACCACGCCGGTACTCGTGCATTCGCTTCCTTAGATGTCTCACTACGTTATCCCAAAGCGGCATATTCAAATTTCAACCGGTTTGGTTGTTACGACGTTTCGTACCTTTTCATTTGAACACTCCTCATACTATGAAGACTGATTTAATTTTAGATTAATTAATGTGTCCACGCAGTGAATGAAAATAAACCATCAATTAATGTTAAGCTGATACGAACTTAAGTTAATAGAAGTACACACGACGAAGTTTTAAAAAATCCAAACTAGAATTTATTCAAAAAAAATAACAAGTAAATTTTAAGTTAAAATGAAAAGATTACATGCAGAAATAGTTACTAATAAAAACTTGATCAAGTAACCGAGGACGGGATCGAGAAAGCGAGAGCGGGAATACTGATACAACAGATTGCAACCGTTTTTATTATAGTAGGAAAGATCACGCGACAAGTTTTGCATAAAATTTGCATAGTCGTGACAAGATTTACATAGTAATCAAATGTCAAAAGAAATATTATAATTCCATAAAAGTCAAATCTTAAGTAATATTAAATTGATATATAATATCACACATTAAAGTTGAATTAACGTTCTTTATAATAATTTAAGTTCTTTCACCAATATCGGGAAAGAATTGAAGTGAATTACTCTCTTCTTTTGGTAGGCGGTTCAAAAGCCGCGAAGTACGAATTATCAAATAAAACGGCTCAGTAAAATTTAGAAAAGAAAGGTAAGGTTTTTCCTAACAAAGATAATGTGGAGTTTTGCTCAAATATATGGATGACAAAAATGTTAGACTGCCCTTTCTAGACATCCGATACTTCATTCTGGGACCTAGTGATCGTTTTTTTTTTTATCCCATGGGGTTTATTGTCTTTAGTAAACAGGGGGGTCGCGCAGCCGGGATACCCAAACGATCTTTTTCCGCTTTCATCCCCAATGATTTTATCTTGCGCTTGTCGTAGCTTGTCCTTGTTGGCTTTGGAGCCAAAGGACATTAAAGTTTCCGAGACATTATTTAAAAATTAATTTTATTGAAACCAACTCATATTTACTAGCATACATCCAAAATCAAGACGTCTCATCTATCATATTATTTCTTCTATCTTTTCTATACACTCAAGATTAACATAACTTTCTTCTTTCGTATACACCATACGGCACTATAATTTCAAGTCCTCTGCAGAGGTTGAGACCGATTCCAACTGTCCCCTTTTGGACCTTGTGCCATAAAACCCAACAATCAATCGCTTTCATTCCACTGTTTCTCCGATCCGGGCGATATCCCAGTTAAAAGAGCAACGGTTTAGCAATCGGAGGGTTGCGAGTTCGAAACTGTCCAGCCAAAGACCGTCGTGTACACGGGGGCTGGTGCACGTTAAATCTGTCGTGGCATCAAATGTCTTCACGTTGGCTTGGTGTGGAAGTTTGGAGAGAGCAATTCAAGTGTGACCTCGTCATCTAACCGTAATGGTATCCTCGGAACTTTCCCTGTGGATTAATCTCGGACCGTCGCCAATAACCTGTTTTGCTCCAGTGCAACGTTTATTCAACTATAGGAACTCCTCGACTTACGACCGTCCGCATTTACGACCACAAAAATAAATAAAAATAGCAAATAAAGATAACTACATTGGTAGGGTCAAAGATACAATAGAGTACATATTATGTATTTTTCACATTATGTACAGTAATTATACGTACATAGATTGAATTTTTGTGTTTTATGTATACTTTTTATAACCCGTTTGAATGAAAATAGTGTTGAAAAATATAAATCCGACTTACGACCAGTTCGACTTTGGAACGGAACCTCGGTCGTAAGTCGAGGAGACCCTGTACCTATCTTGTTTATGTCTATTACTTGGTCGTTTCGCATAGCTTAGCCTAATAGCCCCTGCGCCATGAAAACCATACCAACCTAATTCCAAACACCAGTTTCGCTCGTAATAACCCATCTCGAATATCTAACGTTGAACCAATCATTTGATCATTTCCTCGTCAAATCCTTGTGTGTGATGCTCTGGTGTTTTTCTCGTCATCTGACCGTGATTCAAAATTACGTGTTGTCCTCGGATCTTTCCCTTCGGTTTTGATCCCGGACCGTCGCCAATAGCATGTTGCGTTGCTCCAGAGCGACGTTAATTAAAATACCTACCTCGCCAAACCCTGGTTCTCGTGTTAACCCAAAACCCTCAAAAAGTGTGTTCGATTGTGCGAGCAGTTTTGAACATTCGTGAACCAAAACTGCATAGCAGTTGCCATTTGTGCTTTTCAAACTTTAATAAGTGTCTGGGCTCAACTTCAGAACACAGTGAAATCTTTTCCGGTGTCCAGGCTTTCGAAATCGTGCCACTGTTTGCTCTAATATTGTCGAAACGAAAAGCCTGACAGCTGAGCAAATACTTGTTCTCCCCATGTTCCGAGAAAACTGGCCGGAAGTCCCGTTCTGCTTGAATTTATGGTATCCGCACTTTTTGGTTGTTTGCTTCTTTCAGGTGATCAGCTCATCAGGATGATAAATGGGTTAAGTCGGGGAAGATGTCTTCCATATGGCACTTTGGCAGTGCTGCAGGTGTTCGAAGGCTGCTGTGTTAATTAATAAAGATTCGCGTTCCATGTCTAATTTGAGCCGCGGTAGTCCAGTTGTGGAAGTGCGTTGGATTAGCAACCGGAGGGTTGAAACTCGGTACATGCATAGACCGTCGTGTTCATGGAGGTTGGTGCACGTTAAATTTCTCGTGGCCTCGTATCCTCTAGTTGGCGTGGAAGTTTGGAGAGTGGGGTGCCAGCTCAGGTGTTCTCGTCATCTGATCGTGGTTCAGAATTACGAGGCGTTGTCCTTTTATCTTTTCTTCGGATCGCATGCCCGTTGCTTTAATTTCTTTGCAATGGATATAAAGTTAATTTCTGATATAAAGTTAATTTCTGATATAAAGTTAATTTCTGATATAAAGTTAATTTCTGATATAAAGTTAATTTCTGATATAAAGTTAATTTCTGATATAAAGTTAATTTCTTTGCAATGGGCATAAAGTTAAGTTCTTTGCAAATTTTTTAAAGAATATTTTGCTAGACGAATGCCAGCTGTCGGCATCTGTATTCTTGATTCGAACAAGAACTGCTCGACGATTATTACAAATAGATATTCGCAGAAGCATGCGCGCTTGTGCTTTTTCCAGATTCGATGGTCTGATTCACCACTGCACCATCATGACGAAATTCTCACAAAAAATAAAATAAGTTTTAAAAGTTCTACCATCGAAATTCAATTAAGGCGCGATCTGAGAAATTTTGAATGTCCGACATTCCACTCAAGGAACGAAGAAAATGGCGTCAAGGATCTGCATTCCAGGGAATTTTTCAACAAAGGCGACCCAACTTCTCATTAAAACTATTTTCCTTAACCGATACATTTTTATGTCTGGAGGAATTTGGCTTTTGGATGCATGATTAAATTTCTATTGCATGTTTGGAGAGTTTGGGAGTGTTACCGAAAAAAATTTTGGTCCTTTCTGGTGTGCTTATTTTTAATTAAGTGTTGATATTTTTCTGTTCAGATTTGGGTCGCCGTATGTTAAGGCATGGAAACTTCACCTGATGCCTGTATAAGTATCTAAAATCTTTAGTCGTGTACAATAGCCGAGTTCTGAATGATAGTAACGGAAAATTGTTATCACAAGGAACATTCGGTTTTAAAGTATTTTTAGCTTAGGAACATTCGGGTTTTTGGTATTTTTTTACTAGGGAATATTCCATTTATTTTTACTAAGGAATATATTCGATTTTTTTCTGTTAATTTTTTATTTAGGAATATTTGATTTCTGTAGTATTTAATGGCTTTGGGCCATTAAATTAACAGATTACATTAAATTAATTACATTAAATTGGGCTTTTAGCAATTAACCCTATCGAAAGCAAACTTTTCTCGTTTTGGAAATGAAATATGAATTAATGGAATCTATATATTAATACGTGAAGAAAAAACTTTGTACCTCTTTTTAAGCACATTGCGCGCACGGAGGAGTATGAGATTTGGCATAATTTGCCACCACATAAGTTAGTATTGAAAGTTAATTGCATCGTTTTGCTGATCAGAAACTTAAATACAAAGGAAGCATTAGTCAATGGAACAAGAATGCGTATCAAATTTATGCATCGTAATACTATTGATTGCTAAGTTTTAACTGGAACCGCACGTAATAAAAGAATTTTGATTCCACTTATAAATTTAACATATTCCGGAACTATTTTACCATTTAACTTTCAAAGAATTCAATTTCTAATTATACCTGCATTTGCGATGACAATAAATAAGTCTCAAGGACAAACAGTCGGAAAAATTGGAATTTTATTGAGGCAGCCAGTTTTTACACATGGTCAATTGTACGTCGCAGCAAGTAGAGTTCGATCATTCGATGGTTTGAGATTTTATATTTCAGAATATAACGGTCAAGGGCATTTAGCAAACGATGAAAGAGTTTTTACAAAAAACATCATCTACACAGAAGTTTTGAATCATTAAATTCATTGTCGAACTATTTCAAGTTCAATGGACAACATTTATTTTTTTAACCACCCGGGTTTTTTTGTTTCAATAAAAAATATATAAAAAATACGAAGCACGTATTCCTTATTTTATTTTTCATTTTTGGATTTATTTTTTATTTAAATTTTATATAATTTGAAAAAGATAGGCAAATTAACTGTGTAGCCTTGGCGAAACCTGTGGCCAGTATAGCAATAAAAAAAACCCAAGAAAATGTCAAACAACGCGTTATAGTTTTTTAGATATGGCTTAACCAAGCTATACCGCATTTTTCCTATGACGTATTTGTACATGCTCGCAGCTTACGTAATAGAACAAAATTCAAAAAATTATATGCAATGAATATAGAGGTATACTCTTTGACAAAAGAACCTTATTAACGTTCAAACTTAAAAATTAAATGAATTATGGTCGAATTTCGACCACTGGGCGACCACTAGTAAATGTAAATGGTCATATAAATTGATCCCTGAAGCATTGCCACATTAAAATACACCTAAAATAATAAAATCGTTTCTAAGACAACCGCTAGTTTCAGTAACACTAGCTCTCTCCAGTCTCCTAAAAGGGTAAAAACTGGTGATTTATTATACCAGTCTTTAAACCTAACTTGCAATTCACCAGCTAAGATTGTTCCAGCATGTCGCCTACTCGTTTCTGCTTTTTAAAGAAAAATGCATTAAACGATCATCCCAACTCCCGAAATAACCTCGGAACTCTCAACTCGAGCTAAGTTTAGTAGTTTTTCCCAAACATTCTTAGGTCAACTCGCTGCCATGACTGCAGCGTGGTGCGAGAGTTTAAAGATACACGAAGAATTCATTGACCTGGAAAGATAAAGAGCAGGAGATCGTCTCATCGATTTGCATACTGCTTCCATCGATTGCATGGATGGTATCTCGAGTTTATTTTCTTGCAAGATACTCTTCTAATTATTGCGTCGTTAATTTCCACATGTTGGGGTTGAATGATTTGAATACTTTTTCTAGTTTTTTTTTATATACGACGGTTTGGGGCTGAACTATTGAAACACTAGGAGCGATTTTTAAATTATTTACGAGACTGAACTTCGTCCAAATAAAAATAATCTACAAAGTATTACACGAGGCTTACAGAAGAGAGTAAGAGGAGAGAGTAACCAAGAAATAATTGTAGAATTCATAGAGGGGCCGCGCGGTAGCCCAATTGGTTGGTTGGTTTGGGGGTTTTATGGCGCAAGGGCCATATTTGGCCATGCTGCGCCAGACACAAGACATACAATATCAAGCAATAGACACACAATGAAAGTTTTACTGACACAGAAGAGAGAAATACACGTGACGGAAATCGAACCGGTAGCCCAATTGGAAGAGCGACGGATTAGCAACCGGAGGGTTGCGAGTTCGAAACTCGGTCAAGCCAAAGACCGTCGTGTACACTGGGGCTAGTGCACGTTAAATCTGTCGTGACCTCAAATGTAATCATGTTGGCGTAGTGTGGAAGTTCAGAGAGTGGTGCCTGCTCAGGTGCTAACCTCGTCATCTGACTGATTGAAAATCACGAGTCGTCCTTGGATCTTTCGCTTTCTCCTGGACCCTCGCCAATAGCCCGTTGAGTTGCTCCTGTGCGACGTTAATTAAAAACGTACCTACCTCGTGGTAGACAAGTAATTGCCGTATATACAACTGTCTTTCCTATGGAATTAATGATAAAAGTATGTCGAATTCTCTCAAACTTTCTAAATGCTGTGAAAATTGACTCTTATACGACTTGGAACTTGAATTTAACTTCTGCAGGAATATTCCAATCATTCAAGCGTTTGTTAAATTCCTTCCGCACGAGCCATTTTGGTTGTTTCCTCAAGCGGCGGAAACGCCACTCGTCTCTAGTTGCCAGCACCTGCAGAGAAGATTCGCCGTATCGCCCGCAGTGTTTTGCAACTTATTCGTGAACTCCCTTTTTACGAGCGGACCTTGAAGACGAGAATGTTCCTTTTCAATGCAAACATTCGTTTCAGTTGCCACACCTTGGCACGTGGGAAGATGTTGCGTCCCCCTTTTCCCCTCCCGTCATGGAATACCATTCGCTCCTTGTTGAGCTATGTCTATTAGGTCAGATTATACAAAAAAAGAATCTGCAAAATTAAAAATGCATTGTGCTTTTCCGTCTTTCTCCCGATGACTGCATTGCTTTGTGGTCGTGTCTTCAGTCAGCGTGACATTAAAAGGAATCCTGTCATTGTGTTGACGCTTTTGTGACCAGTCATGGAATTAAAGTCACCGACTTGGACAGATATTTTGTTTTCTGTGAAAGAACGCATCAAAGTGGGTATTGTGTAGGTATCGCCAGTTGAAAATTCAGTCTTTCGTAACCCTCGAAAATTACTGTAGTTAAAAATACTTCGTGAGGCGAAACTGGACGGAATGTAAAATGTGCCAAGACAGTGTGAGGGTTCGATCCGAAACTAATGGGCCTGTTTGCGGTTGAGGTTTGATTCCTGTAACTACCCTGGAAGTATTTCTCTTCTGTATCAGTAAAAACTTTCCTTGTGTGCGTGCGGCAGCCCGGTTGGTGGAGAAACGGATTAGCAACCGAGTTCGAATCCAACCAAAAGACCGTGTACAAAGGGGCTAAATCCGTCTCGACCTCAAATGTCCTGACGTTGGTGTGGAAGTTTCAAGTGTGAGGTGCCAGCTCAGGTATTGACCTCGTCCCCCATCTGACTGGTTCGAAATGACGCGGTGTTGTCCTCGATCTTTCCCTTCGGGATGGATCCCGGACCCTCACCGGGGCCGTCGTGAGTATGCCCACTGCGCTAGCAACCTTCGAGTTGTAGGCGGCGCAGGTTCGATTCCTGTCAGGTGCATTCCTCTCTGGGTGTATTTCTCTCTTCTGTTTCAGTAAAACTCATTGTGTGTGTCTATTACTTGATATTATGTCTTGTCTGGCCAAATATGGTGGTGGGATCAAATATGGAGTGGTCACAACGTTATGTCGTGTCAAGGGCCAAATATGGTCCTTGCTCCATAAGACCCCAAAACCTACCAACCCGGAGTTGTCGTGGTGTGGAAGTTTGAACAGTGGGATCTCAGGCGTTCACCTCGTCATCTGACCGTGATTCAAAATTACTTGGTGCTGTCCTCGGACCTCTCGCTTCGGGATTGATTCCAGACCTCTCGCTTCGGGATTGATCCCAGACCTCTCGCTTCGGGATTGATCCCAGACCTCTCGCTTCGGGATTGATCCCGGACCGTCGCCGATAGCCCATTGTATTGTTACAGTGCGATGTCAATTCAACTAACCCACCCATCCTCGCTTCACACGAATGACACTTGAAGAAAAAAACAAAAAATTCAAAGAAAAACTTGTTTTTAATAAATATATTTCCTAAAGGCCGCCCCTTTTGTTGGGGTCACTGGCCCACCGCCCCTGTCTCCCCTACGCCACTGAACAGTAGTGACTTTGTTTAACCACTGGATTGATCTGAGCACGCGAAGGTGGCGTGGTAGATAGTTAGAGTGGTCACAATGATTCTTGCCCTTCAAGCAGAACAGTTTGTTTCCACAAAGATGAAAATAAAAACACATAATAAAAACCTCAATTGTCATTGCAGATAATTTAGTGGGAGGGCGTAGGAAAACACGCGATGTATAAAGCTATTTCCTGAGGCGGACTCCGTATTATAACTCAATGTCATGTTCCACTGAATACGGCTGTATTTGTAATGAAAAGAGTAGAGAACGAAGAACTGGTTTCCTCCCCTTCTGTTTCCGAACTAAACGAGCTTCGGAAACCTGTTTGAATGTCCGATCGTTGAGTTATACTCCATTTTCAGCTCGTTTATCCAATTTATTTCTCTTGCTCTTGGTTTTTCTGAATTTAATGGCGGCCGCGGTAGCCCAGTTGGAAAAGCAACCGGTGAGTTGCGAGTTCGAAACTCGGTCCAGCCAAAGACCGTCGTGTGCACGGAGGCTGGTGCACGTTCAATCGGTCGTGGCGTCAAATGTCCTCGTGTCGGCGTGGTGTGGGAGTTTGTAGAGTGGTATACCCGCTCAGGTCTTCTCGTCATCTGACCTTGATTCAAAAATGAGGTGTCCTCGGATCTTTCCCTTAGGGATTGATCCCTGATCGTCGTCTTGTAGGAGGCGCAGGTTCGATTCCTGTCAGGTGCATTTCTCCCTGGGTGGATTTCTCTTCTGTCAGTAAAACTGTATTACTTCCAGACTCACCTCCCCCAGCTCACCGTAAGGTGTAGAGCCCATAATGGGGGGGGGGAAGAATCCACCGCCGACCCCACGAAAGAGGTCAACAGGCCACCCACTCGGACAGCATTTATTAAAAACAAAATAAATAGTACAAATAAGGGACCAACAGGGTCCAAATAAAATGGACGACCAGCACATGCTGGTTTACAAGGTCGTTAAGTAATATATAAAATGACCTAAAATATAAAATACTATTATAAAATATGCATAACATTCGTTAAATAAACAAAAAAAATACTAGCTTCGAAAGAAAACAACAGTTTAAAAATATCTTTATTTTGTGTACAATTTAAAAAGTTAAATTTTTTTTTAAACCTTAAAAATTTTAAAAATAAATAAAATGGGGCCAGACCTAGTCTTAGGCCCCCTACTTACCACACGAGACGACCACCGGGTAACCAAAGTTAATCGTTGCGGGGAGCTCATCCGCCACCCCTCCAGCCGCCAGCACCTTAGAGGAGAGAGATAAGGATAGAGAGCGCTTTGGGGTTGCAATCCGGTTCTACGATAAAATCAGCGGACGTTTCTTGGACACGGAGAACACTCTCTATGGGATTTAGCATTGGGACGTCAAATTGACACGTTGAAGGCTGCACTTTTAGTGAAAAAAAATGGTTGCATATTGTTGTGCATACAAATGCAAGGAAAGAGGAACTAAAGGATCACCCTACTCATTTCAGATATGTTATTATTTACTTATCTGCTTTTTTTGGTATTTAAAGCATTTTTAAAAGAGTAGCGTTGCATCACATCATAGTAAAATTAATGTTTATTCGTTATTGTGAACACTTTTTTTCATTATTTGATGTCGTGAGAACAATTTGAATATTTGTAACCTGATAGAACATGTTTTGGAGTCATTAAAATTATGCATTTTGCGAAAAAATCGAATGTTTTACGGTTGAACGCAAAAATGCAGGTTGGCGAATCTTGGCGCCTTCCGCTAGAGTAATCAAATATCGCGTGTTTAGAAAATTGTTGGTAGTTTCTTGTATGGCAGATTTGTGCAGTTCATTTATGTAAGATTAATATTGTTAATAGATTACAAGTGAGTGATAGCTCCGGATAGCTGTTTATTTGAATTTTGATTTGCAGAGATTGTTTCATTTTAATTGGAAGCAATGCACATGTACTTTTGCGTTACATTTAAAAACAATTATTTTTTAAGGAATTTTTTATTTTTGAAGTAACGCAGATGGTCTCATTCGATTGCATCAACTTTTTAGAATAGGAGCTGATGGATACCTTTTTAGAAATTTCATTAATTTTGCTTGAATGATTGTTTAAAGTACGAGTATTTGTTTAATTTGAATTAGCCGTCTAATCTAATTAAAATTTGTGTTACATTAATGAAAAACATGCTTAAAATGATGTCGCATTACTTTCGCAAGGCCCACATCTTGCAAGAAATGTTTCCTACGCCATCGAAATCAAAAATTAATTTTTACTACTTATAGTATTAGATTATGCAGTAAATGTGTAGATTTAGTAAATGTAGGAATGAATATTTTAAAATAAGATTACATCATATTGCTAAAGTTTGCAACGAAGACCTCCAAAAAAATAAATTAAGAAGCATAAATAATAAATTAACTTTATTTAAAGGTCACTGATTCATTTGTATATTTCATGTAAACTAAATGTATAATCAAATATATTTTTCATCAATTTATTAACTTTTTCTTTCCAATATGTCAGTAATTCATTTATTTAAATTTTATTACTGTACAGCTAGTGGCATTTTCATTGGTTTTTCTTTGGTATTTTTTCATATTAAGACAGTATATTTTAGTCATAATTTCCTTCTGTAATTTTTATCTGCGTTCTTTGCTTCTCTGTACTTTAAACTGTCTAGAAAAACTAAAGAAAACCCGAGATAAAATTTCTGAAAATATTTTCGATTGGATGTCCCATGTTTCATGGAATTGCTCTGTTAGTGTATACAATATTTTTAAGTTATTTATCTGAGTCATTTTTAAAAATCAATGGTCTCCCTGTATATATATTGACAAAATGCTTGTTCCAAAAGCCGTAAAATTTATTCAGTGAAAATTTTATATTTGAAAAATAAAATCTGGTTCGAAATCTAATTATGTTTTCTTTCTGGTGGTGGCTACGATTTACAAGTTTTGAAATCAAAACCTTTTCAATATTCACAAAACAAAGAGATCTAAAATCATTAACTTTAGAATCAATTTTCTACTCTACATCACTGCTTTTTTAAAATCTTTCGTTACTTTGGAAACATTTTAAGTCAGCAAAGTAGCAAAAATTGGTATGCTAAAAAATTACTTTTATTAAATAATGATTCAAAATCGGTACCTCGAGTACTTCAAGTCGAAATTATCTGTTTAATCACGAAGGCAGTATTTGTAACAAAATTAGTACAATTCGTTTATTTTTCTGCTTAATTTGGTTCAAAAAGGTGAAGGTATCGCCAAGATTGTTTACATTACATGGTGATATGAAGCCAAATCTGGTTTAACCGTGGGCTAAAACGTGAAGTTACTCTGGAACAGCTTTTTCGACCATCTGGAATGGGGAAGCGCTCTCTATCTTTATCTCTGCTCTATGGCCAGCACGCAGTGGCTGATCTTATTTCTCAATTATCTTTGATTTTAAAACACCCTCCAGCCACTGCGGACCAAAGGTACCTGGGGATCTTAAATGGTACTCCTTGGTGTGCGGGCAGCAGAAGAGGTAGTGGTCGGCATCGCCCACCACCCCGCAACTGCAGAGATTCGAGTCTTTTAGATGGAACCTGTGGAGATAAGCCATAAACGGCCCATGCCTCGTCAGGATATAGTACGTCTTGTGTCTGGCGCAGTATGGCCAAATATGGCCCTTGCGCTATAAAACCCCAACAAACCAAACCCGGACCGTCGCCAATAGCCCGTTGTGTTGCTCCATTGCGACTTTAATGAACTACCTGCCTGATTGAAACGGCGTATGCGAGGAAACATGTTGGTAATTTGAATTTACTGCGGACAAAATGACTCATTGCTTTTCGAATTAAGTTCCAAAATCGATTGGTAATAAAACGTGCTTTTTATTTCACTATGCTGGACTTGGGATTAATATTTGACCGTCGCCAATAGCCTGTTGTGTTGCTCCAGTGCAATATTAATTCAACTACCTAAACTGAAACTAGGGTTTCCAAATTCCAGGCTTTCGATCTCATTAATAGAAAATCCTCTATCCCGATTTTTAATTTCCAATTAGTCTAGCTTTAAGTTTTTCAATCAATCAAAATGTTTTAAGTACATTTCCAAAGGTTGTTGCTGTTGCAAAGCGAATAAGACGCGATTTTTTGTCAGCATGTAAAAGATTTGAAAATTTGAGCACAATTTATTTCCTTTCAAGGTAGGTAGATTTTAATTAACATCACATTGGAGCAACACAACGGGCTATTGGTGACGTTCCGGGATCAATCCCAAAGATCCGAGGACAACACGTAATTTTGAATCGCGGTCAGATGACGAGGCAACACCTGAGCTGGCACCCCACTCTCCAAGCTTCCATACCAAGCCAACGTGAGGACATTTGAGACCACGACAGATTTAACATGCACCAGCTCCCCTTTGTACACGACGGTGTTTGGCTGGACTCGAACTCGCAACACTCCGGTTGCTAATCCTTTACTCTTCCAACAAGACCACCCCGGCCCTTTCAAAGATTCGTTTGAAAAGGGATGTAATCTGTTCTTCCACAACAGAAGATAACAAAACAATAAGGACCTTCCTCTGGGTGGGGTCGTCGTGGCTCACTGGGCTTGCCCTCTGCTCAAGCAACCTGCGAGTTGTAGGCTGCGAAGGCTCGATTCCTCCCTAGGTGTATTTGTCTTGTGTCAGTAAAACTTTCTTTGTGCTTGTGTCCATGAGGGCGTGAAGTAATGGACATATCTCCTTTCGGTGTGTACGAGCTTCACAAAGCCAAGGTGCCCTAGTGATCTATTCTTTACCGTCTCTGGTAAACATGGGATCTCGACCCCAGGATGCCCGATCTTTCTCTATCGCCATCCTTTTCAGTTACTTGATATTGCCCGTCTTGTGCTTAGGGCAGCTCGGCCAAATATGGGGAAAATTGAGCCATAAAACTCAAAACCAATCAACCCCGATACCCAAGCGATCTTAATCTGCTTTCATCCCACTATGTTCCCTCTTCCCTTTCCACATTTTAACATGGCATTTTCTTATTTGGCGTGATAAATATGGTCCTTGTGTCATAAAGGGACTAAATAACCAACCAACACTTGACGTATTTGGGCGCAGCTTGGCATAGAACCCCACCAACCAACCTTCCTCTGAGTGGCAGTAGTTAAACCCAAAGGGTCTCTAAACCTTTTGTGTGGAGTGCAGTTTGTATTTTGAAAAGTCTACCAAGACGAGTACGACGGCATTTGAAAATACTGCCATCGTGGAAATTGATTCGTGTACTGTGATCTTGAAAATAAGATAGAATGGCAAAATATCATGGCTAAGAGAAACGGAATTTTAAGTAAGTTTGAGGGCGTTCCTTAAAAGTACCTAAAAAGGAAATAAAATTGCATTCGAAAACCTGCAACTAATAGCCAACTGATTTCATGTTTTTAAGTGGGATGCAGGCTGACACATGTTATTCAAATGAATCTTTAAACATCTGCGTTTATTCGCTATATCAAAATGAAGTATTTCATTTCCAGGATGAAACACTTATAAATTCCGATTATCAGCGCAATCATCGATTTTCCCATCACGTTTATCATTTAATTCTTTATCGTTTCTTCGATCTTCTTTTTACGAAACTAGGATTGGAGGAATATTTCTTCGTTTATAACGTGGGTTGTAGTTTGAAACATTCAGCACTTGAAAGAACGCAGTTCTACTAGTTAGTGTCCAACTTTTGGTTTTATTTCATTTCCCAGTCATTTAAGTAGGGCCGCGGTAACCCGGTTGGAAGAATAATGGATTAGCAGCCTGAGAGTTGCGAGTTCGAATCCAACCAAAGCCCTCTACAAAAGGAGCACGTTAAATCTTTCGTGGCCTGAAAAATACTCATGTTGGTGTGGTGTTGTCCTCGATCTTTCCCTTGGGGTTTGATCCCACACCGCTGCCAATAGCCCTTTGTGTTGTTCCAATGCGACGTTAATTAAATATCTACCAGTCATTTAAGTACCGTTTAAAAAACAATCGGTATTTCATTGAAAACTATTTTATTTCTCAGAACAGTAGTTTTAAATGATCTCGGTCAGTTTGCCACTAATGTGAGAGCGGTTCAACATTAAGGCATCCTAAGTTAGGATTCCAAAACTTGGGTCATTTTAACGATGAAATGGAAATAATGAATGAAACAAATGCCAAGCACTTGACTTTAGCATCTTAACTATTTTAACAATGGCTTAAAGTTCCTTAACAAAGAACTAGATTCGTAGTTGCACAGCATAAATCGAGTTATAATTCCAATTGGAAAGCAATTACATCCATCGTTTCCAGTTGCACTAGTTATGTTGCTTGTATCATCGTGAATCGAATTTCCCAATTAAGAAACTGATATTGTATTCAACGAAACTGAAACTAATTGTTTCTCATTTATCTGGAGGATGTAGGCTAAGGTTACGCAACAAATCTCCTTCTGTCACCACATGCTTATGTCTGACAGTTATAGTCGAGGAATATTCACATGGGGAAAAGTACCTGTTTTGTTCCCAGCTTTAACCGATTATAATTCCAGTTGGAAAGCAATAACATTGCTCTTTTCTAGTTAAGCCCACTAGTTATGTTGTAACATCGTAAATAGAATTTTCCAATTAAAAAACTAATTGTATTCAACGCGAAATTAAAACTAATCATTTATCTGGAAGATGTAGGCTTAGGTAGAGCAAACAAATCTCCTTTTGGCACCATGTATATGCCTGACAAAGTAATAGTAGAGGAAGATTTATGGGAAGGGGGGGGGAAGTGCTAGTTTTGTTGGGGCCGCGGTGGCCCGGTTGGAAGAGTAACGAACTAGCAACCGAAGGGTTGCGAGTTCGAATCCAGCCAAACACCGTCGTGTACAAAGGGGGCTGGTGCACGTTAAATCTGTCGTGGCCTCAAATGTCCTCACGTTGGCGTGGTGTGGAAGTTTGGAGAGTGGGGTGCCAGCTCAGGTGTTGCCTCGTCATCTGACCATGGTTCAAAATTACGTGGTGTTGTCCTCGGATCTTTCCCTTTGGGATTGATCCCGGACCGTCACCAATAGCCCATTGTGTTGCTCCAGTGTGACGTTAATTGAAATACGCTAGTTTTGTTGCACAGCATAAAACGAGTTATAATTCTAGTTGGAAAGCAATAACATTGCTCGTTTCTAGTTAGGCTCACTAGTTATGTTGCTGAAGTAACATCATAAATCAAATCTCCCTAATCAGAAACTGATATTGTATTCAACGAAACTAAAACTAATCTCATTTATCTGGAAGATGTAGGCTTATGTTGCTTTAATAAATCTCCTTTTGTCACCATGCTTGTGTCTGACAAAGTAACAGTCGAGGAAGATCCATGGGGAAAAAGGACCACACGCGCTTCTGCCGGGTGTTTGCACACAAGCCAACTTCGTCTCCACCCCATTAACCTTGACTCGAAGAACGATTTTAAAACATTCTTTCCTTTGTTTCTGATAATCACTTGGGGGAAGCTAGTCATGAAACTTGTTCCCGGTTTGTTTGGCGATTGTCACTTTATCTTTGGCGGGACCATCCATTCGGGCGTGCTGATTTGGGAAAAAGGACTGGGCAAACGTTTATTTCTGGGGTTGGAACGGAACCCTGAATCACGGTGTTGATTTTCACCATTGCGATTTGTTGATCGATTGTGTTCTGTGTCGCCGAATGCGGAAGGGGGAGGAGTCCGCGTGTCAGGCTGTGGACACATCGATTCGATTGTGCTTAATAGCTTTCCTGGATGTCATTGTTTGGACTTTATCCCTATTCGATAGAGTAAAACGTTCCTTTTATTTGTTCGAATGATGCAGAACCTGTCTTGAGGCATTCTTAAGTTATTCCAGTCATGGTTGCAGAGTTTCGTATTTGTTCGAAAGCAGTGGGGATTTTACCAAGTACGTAGTATTTCCTGTTTCGGTGTTTCATCGCGTCTACGGCGCTTCGTCGAACCTGGCTTCATCTCCCTTCCTGGGTGTATATTTCTCTACTGCATCAGCAAAAACTTTAACCTTGTTAACTTCATCGTTAAGTTTTTTTTAAGTTGAGTCAATTTTGCTTTGGTCGGAAGCAAAATTGACTCAAAATTGCTCATTGCTGACTCATTCTCCCCGTATCCCAAAAACTCTAGCTTCGCTTCTGGGTGAAGCCATTTTTCCAGATGTCAACCTGAGGGTTTCGTGGTTTAGGGGGTTTGCCCACTGCCCTAGCAACCTGCGAGTTATATGCGGCGCACCGTCGCCAATAGCGGCCCTCAGAGGAACATCTTTAGGTGTATACGGACATCACAACCCCGAGTGCTTTCCTCCCTTCCATTTTTACCCTCCCTTACCATTTACTTTTTCTTCCTCCCTCATTGTGTTGGAATCGGTCTCAACCTCTATCAGAAGACTCGATTTCTAGAGTGCCGTGTGGTGATGTGAACATTATGAAAGTCTTGTGTGTACTCTTAACTTCATAGACCAGGGGGTCTCCAAACTACGGCCCGCGGGCCAGACCCGGCTCGCGAAGGATCATTATCCGGCCCGCGGAAACCCGGTCGATGCAGCATGCAATATACATATATATGTATTTATGTGTTGTTGGCCCGCCTGACTTTCAGGATTTTTCAATCTGGCCCTCAAGTGAAAAAGTTTGGAGACCACTGACATAGACGATTGTAGGAGAATGATATAGACGTGACATCTTGACTTTCAATGTTATATTTCTAAATACGAGTTGGTTTCAATAAAACTAATTTTAATAATGTCTCGTAAACTTTAATATCCTTTGGCCCCAGCTCGTGTGATTCCTTATACCATCCATCATTTTAATAGAATGCCCTGTTTTTAATCATCTCAGATACGTTTTTAGTACTTCTAACTTAACATTCGGTATTTGAATTTTCTCGGTTTCTTAGACTTTTATGGATATCTTCCTAATTAATATTTCTATAGCTCTGATATTTTGTACCAGGTTACTGTTAAGCAACCCAAACAAAATCCACATAATATTTTATTTTAAAAATACATTTTAGTGTGCAATGTATCCACCAAATATTTTATTTTAAAAATACATTTTAGTGTGCAATAATAATTATTAAATTAATGTTTGAATGAGCTACGCTATAATTTTTTCATTTTTGGATTTTGCGCCATAAAACTCAAAACAACCAGCTTCATGTTTTTCATGTGTTACTGTTCATCATATTTTAATTATTATCCTGCTTTTAATCATCGCTAAAAAAATTTTAACAATACATTTTTGAACTTACAAGATTTGGTTGGGGAAAATCCTAATCCAAACCTTTTCCCAATTTTGCATCCAATTGGTTTTTTACATATCTGATTTTTTTTTTGCAGATTCAAAATGACTCATCAATCTATTTTGTCAAATTCTTTCGTAATTGAATCTTTTGGATTTAACACTCAAATTTTATGCATGTGTAAATTGAATTCATTAGTTCTGCTGCGGTCGATGATCCTGTTTTTATCATCTGAATATTTGTATATTTTTATCTTCATATTAAGTTTTGAATCTCTATATTTGTCTTGGACTTGATTTTTAAATGTCGTACTTTTATTAGGTTGTAGTCTGTCTTGTGTTTGGCCCAGCTTGTCCGCTTTTGAACCTTGCGCTATAAAACCCTAACATCCAATCCCAAAACAACCAGCCCAATCGCTCTAAGCGAACATCTGTCTTGAGTTTAGCCCAGCATGGCCCTTGCGCCAGAAAACCCGGTAAGAACCAACCGTCGCCAATTGCCCGTTATGTTCCAGTGCGACGTTCGTTAACTACGTACTCATTTATCGCGTACTAGAGAAAGCTATAGGACCTCTCGTCTAAGTGATAAAGTGGTTGTGAAACAGATTCCTGTCGCAAACTGTTCCTTCGAACGACTAAAGGCTTGGTGATTAACGAAGCAGCTTTGAGTAAGCAAAGCACACATTGCAACACGGGCGGAATCGCCAGCCAACTGCTTCCATCAATCACTCAAAATCATCGGAAATTTCCTCTCTCGAATGCTTCGGTGATGAGTGGGTTACTCTAGAGCAACACTTGTTAATACCTATTTATGGCAATATGCGGGATTACACGAAAAACTTCGTGTCGGCGATGGTTCATCCTTCTCTGATGTCCATTCATTGGGGATTAAAATTTTTTGTTTGACAAACTACAGCCTGCTCTTTCGGTTGTGTGTATTGCGCCGTAATCGCTGGGCCGTGAAATCGACGCTTGCTGATATGACGGAGTGTGGAATTTCCAGTATGCGATTTCGTTTGTTGATCTAAGCCTCGTTACGAACGTGGGTGGGGTGCAAAAAGGGGAATTGTGGGCATCAGAACCAGGCTGGTCGTTTGCCGCAGCATGAGCGCTTTCGTGACATCGTCGAATGGTTTGGTAAGGCATCTGTATTTTGCGCTTTTGTAAATGTTTTATATTCTTAAATTTTAACTGTTTTTAATCTCGGGTTTGCCCTCTGCGCTAGCAAACTTGCCAGTTGTAGGCGGTGCATGTGCGATTCCTCTTGGTGTATTTCTCTCCTGTCAGTAAAACTTTCATTGTGTATGTCTATTGATATTGTACAAGGTTATATCAAAAAGTAAGGTGAATTTGTCTCTAAAACTCGGAGTTTTTTTGTGTAGCTAATTAATTTTTTATTTGTTGCAAGTACCAAGGTGATGGAAGTGTGACGGCTTGTAGAAACTTCTACGTCAACCCGTCTGGTGCTTAGAGCCAATCAAAGATGGCGCATCGACTTGAGCATTACTCCAAGGAGGAGGTGTCATTCGTTTTTTATGGGCCCAGGGGAAAAAACATGTGATATTCATCGAGAATTGTTGGAAGTCTATGGAGAGAGTGTTATGTCGCAGAAACAAGTGTACGTGTGGTGTAACGACACGAATGTGGCTGTCGTCGATGCCATGATTCGTGAAGACAGAAGAGTGAGTGATATTGCAAATGCATTGAATAGCTCATATGGTTCAGTGAGCAGTATTACCATTTTGGATTACCATTTGTTTGGCCCCCTGAAGAAACACTTCCGTGGGCAGCGTTTCCATACACTGGAAGAGTCACAACAGGCTACACTTGGTTAGGGAACCTGGAGCAAGATTTCTTTGAAAAGGGCATGGATGATTGGGTGCCACGTTGGAATAAATGCTTAGACCACTATGGTTCCTTTGTCTAATGATAAGTGTGATCCGATTTGTCAAACATAATAAATTTTCATATATTTATCTCTGCACGTTTTTCCGTCAATTAAAAATTCACCTTACTTTTTGATACTCCTTTGTATATCTTGTGTCTGGCGCAGCATGGTCCCATGAAAACCCATTAGTTTGAGCCCCTCGAGGGCACGTCCTGATGTGTGTACGGGCTTCACGAACCCGAGGTACCCCAGTGATCTATTCTTTTCCCATGGGATTTACTGCCTCTGGTAAACATGGGAATAGCGATCCCAGAATGCCCAAGCGATTTTTCCTTTTCACTCTTGCTTGACGGCCGCGGTAGCCCAGTTGGAAGACCAAAGGATTAGCAACCAGAGGGCTCGACTTCGAAATTAGGTCCAGCCAAAGATCGTCAATAGCCCGTTGTGTTGCTCCAGTGCGACGTTAATTAAATACCTACCTTGTGTGCATGTCCATTTGATGTGGCTCTGTCGACTCCTTAGTTTTGTTCAAATAAAGTTCTCAATGTAAAATGTTTTTATTGAGACCGCATTAAGGTTCGTAAAAGACCGAGGCTTGTTACCAGGTATCCATGGCGCCCCGTGTGTTTTGTGCTATCCTGATGTTTGGAGAGTGAGGTGCCAGCTCAGCTGTTTTCGTCATATGACCCTGATTCAAAATGACGAGACGTTGTCCTTGGATCTTTCCTTTCGGGTTTGATCCCGTACTGTCAATAGCCCATAGTGTTTCTCCAGCGCGACGTTAAAATACCTACTCTAAGTTCGTTAATTTGTTTTGGTCGGAAGGCCGTAACAGCCTCAAGTCACAAAAGTCTAGATTCGCCTCTGTGAAGCCATTATTTCTTTTCATATACCCCCTGCGGGTTTCCGAACACAATTGCGTGACTAAGTGAAATTCGAAAGAAGTTACTGGAATTTAAATCGGCCCACTGACCCAAACAATCGGAGGAATATTCCACGCGAAATGAATCTCTCGCTTCGTTCGGTCTTCCTCCAGCATGAGGGATTAGTCTTGGGGACGGCTTGTCTTGGAGCTTCCTATGGTCACGGCCAACTGATTTTTTCAATTTTACTTTTGTTGGTCTCTTGAATAATGCATGAGTGTGTCAGTGCCCTACATAATTGTCTCCAGTGTGGTTTTTCCTCATGCATTGTCTGTCTCGCTCGGTGGTAACTTGTTGCCGTGTTTGTTCTTGGAACGAACTTGAGGAAGGTGGCCGTCCCCACTTTCTGATCGAAGTCACTGATCGAAGGTGTATTCATCCTGGCTTTTGGGGGGGCGGGTTGGAAGAGTAACGGATTAGCAAGCGGGAGGTTGCGAGTTCGAATCCAGCCAAAGACCGTCGTGTACAAGGGGGCTGGTGCTTTTTAAATCTCGTGGCCTCCAGTGTCCTCGCGTTGGAGTAATGTGGAAGTTTGGATTGTGGGGTGCCAGCTCGGGTGTTCTCGTCATCTGACCGTGATTCAAAATTACGCGGTGTTCTCGGATCTTTCCCTTCTGGATAGATCCCGGACCGTCGTCAATAGCCAATTGTGTTGCTCCAGTGTGACGTTAATTACCTACCTTTAGAGGTTGATGCTTATGTCCACCAGTTTTGACTGTTGTGTAGAGCTCTGCTGGACCCCGCAGAATATCGAATGAAAGAATATTTATGTGCCTTAGCTGCCTTAATAAACTAGGATATTTCTTATCCCAGTGCAAAAATCAAAACAAATTACACTAAGCCTGCAAAATTTTTTTATCAATGGCAGATGGGTCCTTAAAAAATGTCTTCATGTATGGCTCAAATGCAATTCAGGAACCATACATGAAGACATTTTTAATGACCCATTTGCCATTGTGGCCAAAATATTTATATGTAGCCCTGACCATTTCAAGGAGGTTGGACTGCAAAGCTTCTGAAAGGGGTTAAAGCGCCATGCTCTTCAATGGAATGACTCAAATATCACGACATTCATCGTTATCTTCAGTTGCTGCTCTCTTATTTGCAGCCAGCTCAGCCATTGCTCGATAAGTTAAATTAACCATTTTCAACTGATTACGGCCAATTACTTAAATCGATCCGTCTTGTCATCCGGCTTTCACCACAGCTGTCGTATCGCAACGATTAGGTCTCTTATCGCGAGTAGAACATTCTTCTAGTGCAAAGCTTCTCTTAGCGCAAAGCTTCTCTTAGCGCAAAGCTTCTCTTAGCGCAAAGCTTCTCTTAGCGCAAAGCTTCTCTTAGCGCAAAGCTTCTCTTAGCGCAAAGCTTCTCTTAGCGCAAAGCTTCTCTTAGCGCAAAGCTTCTCTTAGCGCAAACTAGAAATCGTGCACATGTTGCTCAAGAAATGCTTTGAAAATTTTGCGTCCACATAGACCAGGGTTTTGCCAAACTTTGTCCGTCGACCCCTTGAAGAGTTCACTTTTTATCGACCTCCTATTTTATTAATTACAATAGCACAAGCAAAAAAGACGCTTATATGAGTTTTTAGATTGTTTATATTAGTTTCAGTGTTTATTGTATGTATAATAGTGTATATTATACTGGTTTAACGATAAAGATGCGTTTATGTTTTGACGTCCTTAACATTACATAATGGATATAGGAGGGATAAACAATGTATAAATTTAATTTAGGTAACAAAATAACACAATATTCCTAATCTATATGAAAATAAGACTTATTAACTTAGTATGCAATTTATTAATGTTATCAATGTGGATGGTATGCTCCGTGACTCTTGACAAGATTAGCAATGTTGGATTCAAAATGAGTCGGTTTCAGCTTCAATCGCCCCGGAATTCTATATTCACTCTTAATTGCGTTATCATTCAGGATGGAGGTAATCCAAGTGAACCGAATTCAATATTACCCCTACAAAGATGTCTTATATTTTGCTTTCTACCCCTAACAATGTTATATCGCCCCCTAACAATGTTATATCGCCCCCTAACAATGTTATATCGCCCCCTAACAATGTTATATCGCCCCCTAACAATGTTATATCGCCCCCTAACAATGTTATATCGACCCCTTTGTCGACTACAGGCATAGATCATGGAAATATTAAGCTGATGTACACATTTTTCAACTAGTGTCCCTAAGGGCTAAATGTTGGGGCTATCTGTAGGTGTTTCACGCACCCGAGATACTCAAGTGATCTGTTCTTTTCCCATGGGGGCTTACTGGGTCCCGGTAGCCCAGTTGGAGGAAGATCAACGGATTAGCAGCCGGAGGGTTTTAGACTCGGTCCAGCCAAAGACCGTCGTGTACACGGGTGGCTGGTGCATTTTAAATCTGTCGTGGCCTCAATTGCCCTCACGTTGGCGTGGTGTGGAAGTTTGGAGAGTGGGGTACCAGCTCAGGTGCTCTCGTCATCTGGTTCAAATTGACGAAGCGTTGTCCTTGGTCCTTTCCCTTCGGGATTGATCCCGGACCGTCGCCAATAACCCTTTGTGTGGCTTTATTGCGACGTTAATTAATACCCCATGGAGGCTTGCTGTCTTTAGTAAACACGGGTGTCGCACTCCGAGGTACCCAAATCCCACGGGGGTACATCTTTAGGTGTGTACAGGTTTCAAGTACCCGCGGTACCCCAGTGATCCATTCTTTTCCCATGGGGTTTACTGCCTCTGGGAATCGCGACCCCAGGACGCCCAAGCGATCTTTCTCCTCTTCATTTCTTTTCACAAATACTCGATATTATGTCTTGTGTTTGGCGCAGCTTGGCCAAATATGGCCCTGTCGTGGCCTCAAATGTCCACGTTGGCGCGGTGTGGAAGTTTGGAGAGTGGTGCTCCAGTTCAGGTGTCACCTCGTCATCTAACCGTGGTTCAAAATGACGTTGTCGCCAATAGCCCTTTGTGTGGCTCCAGTGCGACATTAATTAAAAATACCTACCTAAATACCTTTGGATGTGTGCGGGCTTAACGAACCCGAGGTTCCAGTGCGACGTTTGACTTTCGCGACATTCTTTATTTGGCGTTTCTTGTGTTTGGCGCAGCTTGGCCAATTATACCACTTGCGCCACAAAACAACCAAGCAAACCCCCTATATCTAATCACGATACTGCATTCTCGGGAACTGCTTCGAGCGTAGTGTCAAAACTCCTACAGATGAGTTTCAAAATCTCTCGCTGAGTAGGCCATTTTTTCGGCCATAATCAAGTAGTAAAATCCCGAAGGGCCATTGTTATGTAAAAAGATGATTTGCATGCCTTTATTTATTGCCACGCCACCTAGGAGGAGGGACTGTTGTGCCGTGCGTATGGGAACGTGATATCTTCTGTGCTCGAAACCGCATAACCGTAACCGTTGAACTCGAGCTGCGGTGCAGAACTCTTTCTTCCATTTACCCTCTCCTAAGCTCTACCTCTATTTTCCGCTTGGTCTTGAATTTATTTTAATTGGCGCCCCATTGTTCTTGGGTTGTCATTGTTTACTCCATCGTTGGAGGTAGATATACGCTCTTCGTTTTTTTTTCCAGTCTTACCCCTGGTTCAGGAATCGCTCCTCCCCTTCAGTCCTCTACAGTCTTCGTCAGTACCCTTGGATGAGTAATTATTTTTAATCACTTTAAATCTACGACTGTAACTTTTTTTAAGTAACTCTTCCCTTTCTATCAGGGACGTCTTGGCTCACTGGCGTAGCTCACCCAAATATGGCCCTTGCGCCATAAGACCTCAACAAACCAACCCTTTCTAGCTGGCCGAGGTAGCTTGGTTTAAAGAGTAGCGTATTAGAAACCGAAGGGTTGCGAACACGAAACTCGATCCAGATAAAGACTCGTGTACATGGTTGCTGGTGCACGTTAAATCTATAACCCCAAATGTCCACTTTGGCTTGGTGTGGAAGTTTGGAGAGTGGTGCCAGCTCGGGTGTTTACTCGCCATCTGACCTTGATTCAAAATGACGAGGTGCTCTCCCCGTATCTTTCCCCTTTGGGATGGATCCCGGACCGTCGCCAATAGCTCGTTGTGTTGCTCCAGTGCGACGTGAATTCAACTACCTATAAGCAAATGAATTCTATACATTGCCGCCCCGATGGCTGAGAAATAAACCCTCTAGCCCTTGATTCGAATCCTGGTGGCGGCATGTATGGTCATTGTGGTTCAGAATCCGGCTTAAACCGCTGTGCTTTGCGCAGCATGGCCGAATCGGCTCTTGCGCCATAAACTTATTCATAAACCAAACCGCTTTAAGCTGTAGGTCAAATCAGCCCTCGTGTTAGCATAAGATCGGCGTAGAGCGACAAACCACAAGCTGTATAGTATCAAGACTTAAAAGCAAAATATTACTATATTTTGAAAATCATGCAGCAGAATTTCATGATCAAGACATGAAAGCAATTTTTACTCAGAAAGCAGGGGCTTGAGCCCAGTTGGGAGTCCTCGATTACCTTGATCGTGTATCGAAACTGAAGCTAATTTAAAAATTCCTTTTCTGAGTATAGCAATGCTTTGTTATCAGTACTCGATTACAAGATAAATGTCGTAAATTCTCAATCGAAATGCAAGTGGTATGAAAAATTGAATTGTGTTTTCTTGAAATAAGATTCATTTTCATACCTGCATCAAGAGTAGCTTGTGCATGGCTAGGTGTCATTTGTTCAGATTTATTTCTTGGGTGTTTTTGGTTGGTATGTTGCCGTCAAGCAAATTCGAATATTATGACTGAGAAATCGTAAATCTTGCGTGAGTAGCAAACGTCAACAGCCATTTCTTTATTCATCAAAGAAAATTACTCCGTCATCCGATACGTTAAAATGCTCAATTACTATCATGGAACAACGAAGCTACGATTACCGCGAAGACAAATTGGTGGGTGATATACGAAGCAGCGGATCGTTAAATCTTGCAAAATTGTTCTCGTTACAACCTATGATGACTTAACAAAGCTAACAAAGAACCCTTTTATTTCGTTCTTTTACGATTGCTAAACGACTGGGTGATATTTTGCATACATTCGCGGATTCATCAAAAACCTATATTTCCCTTCTGCCGAGCATTCGTTCCGCTTATGTTGACTAATGCCAGGTACAGTGAATGCTAAGATTAGAATTAGCAATTCATTTTGTCTGAATCCTTCGAATTGTTCCTGAAAGAATACAGTGGCGAACGCTTGTTTTATGGGTTAATTGTGTTTTCAAATGTACCAAATTGTTTTTCTCATGCTAGTCTTTAGTCTAAAAATATCCCCAATACACCAAAATTAAAAATTCGTTTTGGTGAATAGAATAAAACATTACCCATTGTTGTGAACTAGCAGCGATGTGGGGACATTTGGGTGGTTTGGCGACTTTCTTAGGCCGCCACAAGAGGGCGTCCCCGACTCATTCGATATTGAACTGTGCACTTCCTTGTTCACGCTCGTGGTATGGTCCATAGCGAACTTTGTTATATCCCGTTTATGGTATGGTCCATCGAACTTTCGTTTTATTAATTATAGCAGCTCATGGGAGGATCTTTGTTAAGTTTTCTAAATAAATAGAAAAACAAATTTGATCTTGTTGAACATTACACCCATTGTTAGAAAAAACATTAGCCATTACCTATGAGAGCCATTTTCTGTCACGTTTTTTTCTTCCGTGTTAGGGCAAAAGGGGTTTAGTCAAAATGGCTACTTACAATCTAAAGTTGAAGGTTTTTCACTTTTGTACAAATATTCAGGAAGAAAAAGAAATGCCATGATACAAATTGTAATACAGATTCGTAGATTCATTTAGTTTTAATTTTAAGCGCATTGAATTATTTTTTAAATTATAATGATGGCATTTGACTCCTTTTGGGCCTATCAAAAGTCAGATTTAACACCTTTTGCCCTAACACGGAAGAAATATTGGTGGCGGCAGTGTTTTTGTGGTGATACGTGTTTTCCTGTACGTATTCTGAATGTGACGTTACTTGGCTTGTCCGAACACGATTTCAGCACTTAGCCCATAAAAATTCCAAATGGATCTGGTTGATGGGTCTACCCCAATTAGATTAAACATCGCCAAAATGGCGATAAACTATATTTTGAGTTACCCCAATATGTATCACGCGAAAGCATTTGAACAGCAGCAGTAAAACCCTCGCAGACCGTCTGGTTTGTGTACACTGAAAATCCGTCTTCATTTTGAACGGAGGGCCGCTATAGCCCAATTGGAATAGCTACGGATTAGCAATCGGTGGGTTGCGAGTTCGAAACTCGGTACAGCCAAAGATCGTGATGTACAAGGGGTGGTGCATGTTGAGTCTGTCGTGGCCTCGTCCTCACGTTGGTGTGGTATGGATGTTTGGAGAGTGGGGTGCCAGTTCAGGTGTGACCTCGTCATCTGATCGTGATTCAAAATTACGTACTGCTGTCCTCGGATCTTTCCCTTGGGGACTGAGCCCGGGCCGTCGCCAATAGCCTGTTTTGTTGCTCCAGAGTGACGTTACCTCCTACTATTCTGAACGGACACAAGATTTCCGTCTCAATTGTTCCGATTCAAACGGGCCTTGATTGATATTGTATGTCTTGTGTCTGGCTTAGCATGGCCAAATATTGGCCCATGAACCATAAAACCCCACAACCAAGCGGGCCATGATTTTATATATTCACGTTCTCTATTCCTTTGAGATCTACTTGTTCCCCTGATTTCGTCTTTGTAGATGACTTTCAACGATCCAAGGTTTGCACATGGCGAGAAATGCTAAAACGAAACGATTCGCATAAATCAAAAACGAATTAATTTAAATGTCAAACATTAAAATGGCCTGTTAGATTTCATCAATTCATGTGACCTAATTTTAACAGCAGCCAACTATTTCAGTATTTCCATAACAAAACATTTGCCGAGGAAATAATTCCGAGTATAAATAACCAAAGATCTTATAACACTTTTCATAATTTTCATCTTACCAACATTCTCTTTTGATATAGAATATTTATGTATATGGAGTTTATTGAAGGAGGAAAAAGCTCATTGTTACTTTTCAGTGAATATTCTTTCCCGAGCCTATAATTCAATGTCACGGTCGCTTTTAGCTCGCGTGTTTTGACCGTCCTCTGACGTTAATAGAATTTATTGCGAATTGTTTCCGCAGCTTCATTTTGCATCTCGAATTTCGCGACCTCCTTCTGCTTTGCAAGTTAGGTTAAGTACTGGCACATTGTGCTTCATAGGTGCTTCAATTGTAAGAATGTGTATTGTTCTGAAAGACATGGTTATTCAAAGAGAGGATGGAATCCAAGCAGAATAAAATGCTACTTGTTGACTGAAACTTTAGGTTCGCGGGTAGCCCGGTTGGAAGATTAGCATATTAGAAGCCGGAAGATTGAAAGTTCGAAACTCAGGTCCAACCAAAGACCGTCGTGTACGTGGGGGGGGCTATTGCACGGAAAATCTGCCATAATCTCAAATGTCCTCACGTTGGCGTGGTGTGGAATTTTGGAGAGTGGGGTGCCAGCTCAGGTGTTGACCTCGATCATCTGACCGTGATTCAAAATTACGAGGCGTCGTCCTTGGAAGGTATTTTAATTAACGTCGCACTTGGAGCGACACAACGGGCTATTGACGACAATCCAGGATCAAAGCCGAAGGGAAAGATCGAGGACAACTCTTAATTTTGAACCACGGTCAGATAACGTGACGTTGCCCTTGAATCTTTCCTTTTGGGATGGATCCCGCACCGTGGCCAATTTTTTGCTTTGCTCCAGTGCGACATTAACTACATACCTTGCGGTTTCAACCACTCAGCAGTTTGCCCGTTGCTTTCCATTCAGTTGAAAAAAAATTCTCGAACCGGCATTCAAACTCGCAATTACGAAAAGAATGCCGTCCCATGGCATTTATTGGTCAAAAGTTCAAGCGTACTCTCTTGTGGATGGTCACAAGGACTTCGGTTTCACTTACCGAAAAAACGTGATGAACCGGCCATCCAGAAGGCATTTGCACGTGACTTTCTTTTTTTCTCCCCTTGGCCTTCGGGGCCACGTGTTTTTGTTTTCATTCCTTCCTCCCCGAGGATCGGATTTGGCAAAGCAGCATGGGTCGATGACTTCGTAACAAAAACATTTTTGTTTTCATCAATGCCGACATTGATTGAGGAAGGAATTTCATTAATTCTGTTAGGATTGACTTTGAAATAATGATATTTTCGAAACGTTTTGTCCTGATGGTGCTGTTTCAATCTGTTTAAATTTTAAGTTGACTCCTAGTCTCCAACATTAGCCGTTGTGGCTCAGTGGGTATGCCACTACGCTAGCAACCTGCGAGCTGTAAGCTTCGATTCTTCCCTGGGTGTATTTCTTTGTCAGCAAAGCTTTCTTTGTGTGTATATTTGATGTCGTCTGTTTTGTGATTGGAGCAGCATGGCCAAATATGGCCCTTATGCCATAAAAATCCTCAGTCAACCGAGTCCAACACTGCCCCATTGAAATACTATTGTATCTCAAGTACTTATTGTTTAACTTGCACAAATGTACAATTTTTTTTATTTGTTCCATAACAAGTTTATTTTTTCACTTATTGATACAATAATTTAGTGTGATTTTCTACTTGAATTCGTGTAATAACAAGGAAACATAATAATGGTGTAAAATGTTAAAAACTGTTGAATTTAATTGTTTTAAATTTTAGTATCTGCCTCTGCTTATTGGAGTGTTATACAGTTTATCCGATGTGCTGCAATAATTTGTATTTTTGAAGGATCGAACTCGAAAACCATTCTAATTTTTTTTTCTTTTTTAGGTAAAGATGTTATTGGAAGTATGGGCATTTTATGCCCTAGTTTCATTTGCAGTAGGGCAGAGGTATGTATGAAAACTTCATAATGGCATCTAAAACAACAGTATTACATGCTATTAAATAACACTGTAAACAATAGATTCTGTACATCTATACAAATTTAGAAGTCATCCTATATTCCCTTAAAAATGAGCACATTTGAACCTGTTTCAAGATTTCCGAATGTTAAAGATTCAAATATGAATTGCAATAATCAACAAATCAGAAATGGTTTAATCTAGGTTCTGTACCCTGTGCCCCATTGATGATATTTCTGTGGCAATGAGTGTAATAAACAATATATATATCACTGTTATAATGTACCTTATTGCCAATGGATTTTACTTCTAAATTGTTGCATACTAGTATTAGTATTCGAAAGTATATAAAAAGTACTAAGTATGTATTGCTATCTTTTGTTACATACTTTAGGCAATAAAGGCTTTTTGGATACCTTTAATTAAATGCATCATCTTGTGTATTTGATTCTTTCAGAGTAAAAATGTGGCCCACAGAAGCTTACAGAACCTTGATGTGGCCTGCTCAAGCTTTTGAATATTTTAGTGTGGCCCCTCCAAACTGAAAGACCCCTAGTTTGATGCTTCAAATCCTGTAATTAATCGAGTTCACGAAATTTCTTTGGGTTTTTTTTGTAATCTGTTAACATTTGCTGAAGATGAAGGCAAAAATTTAAAAAAGCACTTAATAGAAACACTAGTACAAGTTTCTTGGAACCTACTGTAGGAAAATCCAGTTTTCAAATATGGCATTTCTATTAGATTGTTACGGTAATATAATTAATTTATCTTACAAAATATAAATCAAAGGTGAACCCTATGAATTATTAGTTTCCCATTTATGTCTTTTTATATTGACTTTTCAAAACATTAGTATCATGCAGCAAACTGAATTATAAAATTTTCACTTGGGATAATGTTTAGTGCTACTCTGAAGATAATTTAACAAGATAAATTTGGAAGGGAAATATAAAAATAAAACATCAAGCATGCCACATGAGCACTAATGTTTCATTGAGAAAAAAATCTTACTCTGCAATACTACAACTTCGTACTCCAGGTGGAATGTTATATGTGGTTTTTATTTTATGCACCAATTTTTATAAAATTTATTTTCCTTTCACCGTTTCTATGAGTGATATAAATGTTCTATGCAGCACAACAATGGCTCCCAGCACATCTGCTGTATACACTGTGATAGCTCCAGCGAAACTACGGCCAAATATTCCTTTCCATGTAAGTGCATCTGCGCACAACCTCCTTTCACCCCTTGAAATGAGAATTGGTATCGAAGGACCTGCTGATAATGGCCAGTATAACAACATAGGAAAACAAATTACATTGAATTCAGGTAAGAATCGTTAATTTTACATTATAATTAATGTAACTTTAAATTAGGACTTTTGGTTCAGTTGTATCCTACGCCTCGTTTGGTGGAAACGCTCTTGGCGCACTTTTTATGTCGCCAAGGAAAGAATTCTTAGAAAAATCGTTTCTTTAAACGGAAAACAATAAGCTTTAGCGGAAAGTAATAAACTGGAAAAATACAAAACTTTGTAAAAACATGTTTTTCATCGGAAAATAATTAGCGGGTATATAATTTTGAGCGGGAAATGAAAAGATCATTCTGGAATACTCGAAATGAAAATATAAACTTTTCGCTTGCCATAAAAACGGGAATAACCCTAATAAAGATGGATTGCCTTCACCTGCCATAACTCGCTACTAAAAGTGCGCCGATAAACCCGCCAAGAGCGTTGCCACCTAACGAACCATATAATAATTTATTTTAGTTTACAAACTTATTGATTTCATTTTAATAAAACCAGTTCATCAAAGTTTTAATTCTAGTGCTTCATGCTAAACATTAACATCACTCAAATCCTTTTCACAGCTTTAGGCTAATACATTTCAGTAGCATTCTAAAGCTCTAATTGCTTCATGTATTGTGGATGGAACGATTTATTTTGTTTATACATTTCACTACCTATATTTGTAGTTATGACGTATTTCTCTTTGGTCTGAGGGCCAGGTTTCAACCATATAAAATAAGTTACAAGGGGTTTGGAGCCCTAAGAGGTGGTGTCCTTGACACACTTTAAGCTAGCTCTAAGACTGGATGGTATAAAGGTTTCACAGGTGTTTGCATATTTTTATTACTTTTGATTTGAATGTGCTTGAAATTACTAAATTCTTTCTAGTTTTGCACTCCAGAAGTGGTTGATTCTTTTAGGTTACTTTAAAGACGAGTGCATAAAAGGGGTAATTTTCAAATTATGTTAGTTCCAACAATTTCATTAATACTGACGATTCACTGAAATATAAGAATGACTTATTAATATTATTGCTTTGTTTAAAAATTTTGGGCTCAAGTGTTGAATTTACTTTATTTTTCAATTTCATTTTATCTGTTATATTTACAAATGTAACAATATCTATATATTTAATAATTCTTTATTTTCCTATTGATGCAAACTTCTTTCCCTTAGCATTGATTACTTTTTAGGATTGTGAATTCAAAACATTTTAATTTAAATATCGAATTTTTGTTTTTCAAAGTTGTATATTTAAGTTTAAATATCTTGGAGCCATGCAAAATTGCCTTGACAATTGTATAAATATTATGAGTTAGAAATGCAATACTTTAAAATAATTGTAACTTTCAATGTGATAGCTAAAAGTTTGAAATATTTATATTTATAACTTTTTTCTTTATAGGTGAAACTCAAATCTTAAATTTTGAGGTATGTATTTGGATTTTTGTATGTGTAAACAAAAAATGTATTGGGCATTTGCAAACAAAAATGTTCGCTTATAATTACAAAGTTTTTTGGAGAAAAATGTACAAACAAATGGATTTATTAATTCATCCTTCTGAAACAAGGTTTCCACAACTTTCTTCACACTTTAAATTCTGATATTCTGTCATCAATGAAATTTTAAAATGCATTTTGTATCTATATCGAGAGGCTGGAAAAAATGTTTTCTTTTTATTTAATTCACTAAACTGAGTGAAATGAGTACTTGCCACCCTAAAATTACTGAGAATTTTCCTTCGGAAGTAAGAATAGCCCATTCTGTTGCTCCAATGCGACGTCAATTAATTACCATTACCTTTGGAAGTAAGTTTTTATAGCTGTAAACTTTAAGGTATATTCTTAAAGGAACTGCAAACCTGCTTTGCATTGAGATTGCACGATTAACCAAAACTTGTGATCATAAGATGAAAACTTAATTGGCTTTTCTTGCTCTAATGCAGATGTGATGTATAACTTGTATCCCTCATCCAGGGGCTAAGCTAAGGGAGTGACAGGGGGCTTAATTTTCTCTAGATCCCCAAAAGTCCTTCGCCTACCCTTTTTTTCTTCCTCCATCATTGTGTTTGAGCTTGGCCAAATATGACCCTTGCTCCATAAAACCCCAAGGAACCCAAAAAGTAATTTCACCTCTGTTCTTGTGAAACCTACATATCAAATCTAAGAAGTAAATTTAATGAAAATAATCTAGGTTTGCTGTGTGCTCTATAGTAATTTTTTTTAGATTTATGGTTCAATATTATATGGAAGAAACCAAGCTTAATAGCAAAGCCAATTTTGGTATTTCTCCTTAAATGAAATCGAAGATATGTGAAGTTATATAAACACAAAATAAAATATAAACAGTTCAACAAATACAGAATTTAAAAATTGATGCCTTCAAAGTGTTGACTTTTTGTAATAATATTCTACTTTGACTTATTTAACTTGCAGATCATCCTTATTTAATTTAAATAGTTTATAGTTGCTTAGCATTGATTCTAAATTATAATTTTACCCTTTTCAGATTGGTGAGTGGAGTTCTGGAAATTACAGCCTCATGGTTACGGGTGAAGGTGGCATGGTGTTCAAGAATCAGACTGTTTTAACTTATGAACATAAGAGTTACTCTGTTTTTATTCAGACAGACAAGGCAATTTACAAGCCTGGACAGTTAGGTAAAAGAATTTACATTAGTTTTTAACTTTACTGTCTTACACACACGTCTCGAGTTCAATTAAATAAACATTTATTTCATCAGAAAATTAAATTAAATGAATTCAGTTTTTCTGTAACAAATACAAAAAGTGCTAGCTTCTTGAAAGTATACCACAAACCTCATTACCCTAATTTTATTTATGGCTATAATGTTCCAAGAGGCACCGACGCCCAACTGATAAAAGGGACTGCCATGGCTCAGTGGGTTTTCCCACTGCTCTAGCAACCTGCGAGTTGGCAGCACAAGTTCAGTTCCTCCTTGGGTGTATTTCTCTTTTGTGTCAGTAAAGCTTTCCTTGTGTTTCCATTATATGCTGTTTGTCTTGTGTTTGTACAGTTGGCCAAATATGACCCTTGTGCTATAAAAGCTCAATCCAACCTACCAACCAAGCATTATTTGCTGTTTGTCATGCGTTTGTGCAGCTTGGCCCAATACAATCCTTGTGCCATTTAAACTAAATCTAACCTACCAACCATTATTTGTTTGTCTTGTGTTTGCCCATCTTCGCCAAATATACCCTTGTACCATAAAAACTTAATCCAACCTACTAACCCAACTGATTAAAATTTTAATCACCTGGCAGTTTGGAACACCAACCAATAGTATCCAAACTTGGCAACCAATTTGGCCCAATAATGGTATAAAGGCTTTCTGCTGAAGTAGATATTGGTTTGTAAGCGCACGGGTGTTGCTGATTGTCTCTTTAAAGTAATGGTGACTAAACAAGTGGATGCTCCTTCACAAATAGACCTTTGTTTACTCATTGTAGAAGATTAATGATCAGACATTAGAAATATTTTCATTTCCAAATAACTTGCACATTTTCAGTGACAGTAATATTTGCAAACAACACATCTAAGGTCAAATTGTATTGATCTGCGAATGTCTTGAAAGATTATTGTTATAAAACTTATCAGTTGAAATTGATTTGAGTACTTGTGTATAAATGTTAGTTTCTAGTTTGTTATTTGGAGAACTCAATTTTTGATTTACTTTCTTGTTTGACAGAATATAAATTTATTTTTTAAAATTCAATTATAGTTCAGTTCAGGGTACTTGTTGTTACACCTCATCTTTTACCATCAGTGACTGGAGCCATAAATATTTTCATAACTGTAAGTTTCTTTGAAAACGTTTAATTTGTTTTATAAGTTTTGCTGAGTTTTTTCTGTTCCATAGTGTAGTTTTGTTCTGATAAATATTCTAATGTTCTAACTCCTTTTCATTTGCTATAAACTTGTTAGATTTTAGATTGGTATTTTTAACTAGATAAGTATGTATTGAATAAGTATGCTGAGAAAAGTTTTCTGCACATTATGTGTGAAAAATAAAATCATTTGCTTTGCAAAGAGATAATTATTTATATAATAAATTTGTTACCTTATTTTTTAACAGTTGTCATAATCGCATGCCTAGATGTCTTATTGAATTTTGGCACTTTAAAATAATCTGCACTTTAATATAATTTACATTGATATAATTAAATTGAAACTGATTATAATTTAAATTGAAACTGATTAATCTAAAATATAGGATTAAGAGAGATTAATTTTCTATTTTAGAATAATATTAACTCATTAAAAAATTACCTTAAAAACTTTAACTGATTGTTAATAGTTTAATTAGATAATTTTTAATCTTAATTTTACTGTGAAATGAGTTCTAATCTTAGTTTTTTTACTAGGATGCAAACGGTAACAGGATAAAGCAATGGGGCAAAGTGTTTACAACGAAAGGTATAGCTGTTTTATTTTTTTAAGTTTAGACTTTTATTCGTATAGTGAACCGCGACTAAATTTTTTGTTTATTTTTAGGTATTGCCTCAGCTGACTTGCTTTTATCAGATCAACCAGTTCTTGGAGATTGGACCATTAATGTCGATATTTTGGTAAATAACAAAATTTTGAGCCACTATTGTAATTTTGTTTTGGGAATGTATTCAGACTAACTCTGATATTAAATGTTTATAAATTTGAAATGTTCATGCACTAGTTTCTTAAATTGAAGTTATAATTTCATTTCAAACCATCTTTCTCATCAAATATTCAAGAGTAGTTTTTAAATAAAATTTTCGATAGTTTAATAAAGAGCTACTTGCCTGTATGAAAATGTTAATGATTTTTTTAAAATTTATGTATTCTATTACCACTTTATCAGCATACTCAAGATATTTGATGTAAATATTTCAATTTAATAATGTACATTTTTTATTTTAGGGTCAAATGTTCAAGAAAACATTCACAGTAGCTGAATATGGTATGAAAATTGCAATAGAATTTGTAGATTAAGTTGTTTTTAAAATTACGTCCTGAATGCAATTTTGTTTCACAATGTGATAAATTATCTGAACAATTTTTGTCCTAAATTAATCCTGAAATTCTTTGTTCCAAATGAAAAGAATTTTTAAGTAATTCCTTATGCACATAAATTAGTATTAATTGTCTGAAACGAAGTTTTTAATATTTTGTTTTGTATTCAAATTTATCTGCTCAATTTATACTGTTTGATATGAATGATTTAGTGAATTTATGACTGTCTTTTATCATTTCAGTTCTTCCAAATTTTGAGGTTCAACTTTCTTTACCCCCATATATTACATATAGTAAACCAGACTGTCTTGCAACTGTAACAGCAAAGTGAGTACATAATTTCTGATTAATTATTAAAAATAAAAATGTTTTGTTTGCATTGAAAATTCTAAAAATTGCTGTTTATTATTTTTATCATTAAAATCTTTTTCGTAGGTATACCTATGGTAAACCTGTAAAAGGTCATGTAAAGTTGATGGTGAAGCCATCTTTGAGATTTGGATACTTGTCTAATGAGAAACCATCGGTAACAGAGGCAGAGGTATGTAATATTTTTGACAACCCTATTTCATAAGTGCTTGAATCTCAATTTCATATTTTGGAAATGACTTGATTGGTGTTCGTAATTATGATGGAATTGGGAATTAATGAGGTGAACATTGTCAAAGTATGAATGGCTCAGTGATTTACTTACCTTATAATTGATACTGCAAGCTGAAATGCCTTTTTCAAAAAACAATACGTGAATATTTAATGAAAAACGATTATTCTTATTTAATTCATGTTATAAATATCATGGCAACTGATATCATCTATTACAGAATAAAACTCAAGATCACAAATAATTCTAGAATTTATTTTATGATTATTTAAACGCGGGATTGTGTGTGAATGATTCATTGATCACAACTATTTATTCATTGGATCACAGTTTTGATACTTATTTTTGTTGGACATAAAAATTTATTGAGGTTTTACTATTTGAAATTTAATGTTTTCTATTGCCATTTATTAGGTTTAGGCTTCTACACTTGTCACATTTTACCAACAAATTTAAAAATTGAAAATACGATTTGGGGGAATGATAAAGTGTCTTTAGATGTGTATATTTAAAATACGAAACTTGCAAAATGTGATGTGTACCAATATACAATTCTATACTTACAGATAGAAGTCTCAATTTTGAAAAATTAACCTTAATTTCACAAATGTGTCTTGAATATGTAGATAAAACAATATATGTTGGAAGGGAACTTTGCATCTCTTAAAAATTAATCTTATTCGATGTATACTGTCTGAAAATAATATTGCATACGAAATGCTTTTATTTATTATAAAGCCCCAGTTGGAAGAGTAACGGATTAGCAACCGAAGGGTTGTGAGTTTGAATCTAACCAGACCGTCATGTACAAAGGAGGCTGGTGTATGTTAAATCTGTCATGGCCTCAAATGTTCTCACATTGGCATGGTGGAAGGTTTGGAGAATAGGGTGCTAAATCAGGTGGATTTCATCATCTGACTGGTTCAAAATTACGAAGCGTTGTCCTTGGACCTTTCCCTTCAGGATTGATCCCGTACTGTCACCTATTGCCCGTTGTGTTGCTCCAGTGCAACGTTAATTAATTTCCATTTATAAAGCAATATTTACACCTTCATAGCTATCAAATGAATTATGAATTTGAGGTACCATGGCAATGTCCTGTGACATCCATTTGAAACTCTTCTCCAAAGCCATTTAGTCGTGGTTCAGTGGGTATGCTCACTGCACTAGCAACCTTAGAGTTCTAGACTGCACAGGTTCGATTCCCATCAGGTGCATTCCTTTCTTCTATGTCAGTAATTTTCATTGTGTGTATTACATGATATTGTCTGCCTTGTGTCTGACGCGGCATGGCCAAATGTGGCCCTTGTGCATGAAACTCCAAAACCAACCAAAGCCATTTAAAAATTTAATATGCTAAATGGTGAGGTTTCAATTTTAAGTTAGACAAAAAATTTTCAATACTTGTGTCATTGACCTTCAGGTTATCCAATGGTGAACGAACTTTTAAGTGGAGGTATACCACCTGTTTTTCTGACTGCCGTTTTCTTGGTTTGAAACATTAAAGTTGACCTCCCCAACATAATTTCTTATAATTTTCAGGACAATGATTTAGATTTGATTTGTTTATGAATCTATTTTCTAGTCTCAAATGATTTTATAACTGTTGACCTTTCCAGATTGATGGATCACTCGACATACCCCTGAATTTAGTTCGTGACTTAGGGCTCAAAGAGGAAGAGACATTGACTTTGGAAATCGATGTAGTTGCTGAGGTAGAAGAGTATTTGACGAAAAGAAAGTACAATACCACCAGTACACTTAAGATGTATGATCGGGATATTAAAGTAGAACTTGTAAAGTCTTCAGAATCTTTTAAGCCTGGTTTGAAATACACTGCTCATGTAAGTATACTTTTCAGCTGACTTTCTTTAAATTTATTTTTATGAGTGCAGATTATAAAGGGGATTTGTTTAAAAGCGTTTAGATTTGAACTGATATGAAGAATTTTAGTGAAACTAAGTGTTATTTCTTCATATTATATTTTTGCAATTATACTAACTTTCAAGTTAATGTAAGGCTGTTACCTACAACACATGTGGAAAATTTTACGGTATTATCTCGTCTTGAAAGAAGTGTTTCTCTTACAGTTATGGAAATGTGTTACAATGTTAAACTTACACATTGAAATTTTTTGTTTTTAATCTTGTTTCTTTTGTACATTCTTATTTTCATTTTTTATGTTGCTTGTTATAAGTAACACTTCAAAATTAAATTTCCCAATTTGAAACATTAAAAGAGCCACGGTAGCCTGGTTGGAAGAGTAATGGATTAGCAACAGGAGGGTTGAGAGTTTGAATCCAACCAAAGACCGTCTTGTACAAAGGGGACTAGTGCACGTTCGATCTGTCGTGGTCTCAGATGTTTGAAGAGTGGATTGCCAGCGCAGGTGTCAACCTGGTTATCTGAGAGGTTCAAAATTATTAGTTGTCCTTGGCTCTTTCCCTTCGGGATTGATCCAGGACCGTTGCCAATAGCCCGTTGTGGTGATCCAGTGCGACGTTGATTAACTACCTACCTTCCTCACTAAGAAAAGTTCTTAACTGGAAATCGGGTCACATGCCTCCACCTGGTTTGAAAAACTGTTTCGAACCAATCAAAGACCATCATGTATAAAGGGGGCTGGTGCACGTCAAATCTGTCATGGTCTCAAATGTCCTCATGTCGTCGAAGTTTGGAGTGGGGTGCCAGGTGTTTCAAAATTATGTGGTGTTCTCCAACCCTTCCCTTCAGGATGAATCCTGGACCGTCATCAATAGCTCGTTGTGTTGCTCCAGTGCTGCGTTAATTAACTTACCTACCAAAACTTACAATTGTAGAATTGCATTGTTTACATCTTGTCACCTTATTTGAAGAATAGACTTGTTGAACCCCAAATGAGTTTTTCTCCATTTTTCATACTTATATCCTTAGTAATTCTATGACCATTTTGTTCTGACTTGAATTTCATATTGTGTGTTCTTTTAACTTTCTAGTTAAAAGTCTGCTACCAGGATGATACACCTGTCGTGGTAACCAACGGAGATCAAATAGTGTTAAGATATGGCTACACTTACGATGACAGAGACTGGGAATCTCGCCGTATCGCTGTTCCTAGCAATGGAATGTTAAGTGTGGACTTCTATCCTCCAGTTAACACTAATGCATCTTCTTTGAGTATGACGGCAGAGTTCAGAGGCTTCGAATACCACTTGGATAACATTGAAACGGCCATGTCTCCCAGCAACAGCTTCATTCAAGTTTTATTGAGGACTGAAAATCCAACCGTTGATAAAGAGGTTGAGCTTGAGATTAATGCCACTGAGCCTATATCTCATTTAGTTTATGAGGTGAGTTGTTTAACAATGTATATGAATTAATTTGCCTTTTTTGTTCAAAGACGGAAATCGCCGAACGTTTTGTAGTGTTTGCTATCAAAATAATTAAAACTAATTGGTAAATAGTTTGAAGAAACTTTTTACATTGCTAGCATAAAATATCCAACCTAGGTTATTTCATAACTAGGGCCTTGTTATTTCATTGAAAACTTCATGAAGAAAGAAAAGGAAAATTCTTCCAACAGTTCCCTGTTTAACTTTGAAGCCATGGTAGCCCAGTTGGATGAATTGTGGATACAAGGGAGGGTTACAAGTTTAAAACTCAATCCAACCACAGACCCTCGTATATGTGGGGCTAGTGCATGTTAAATCTGACTTCCAATATCCTCATGTTGGCATGATGTGGAAATTTGGAGAGTGGGTTGACAGCTCAGATGTTGACCTCATTACAGGACCATGATTCAAAATGATGAGGTATCCTCTGATCTTTCCCTTCTGGAAGGATCCCAGACTGTCACAAATAGCCCATTGTGTTGCTCCAGTTTGAAGTTCATTAACTTTCTACTGTCTAGTTTTAGGTATGATTATCAAAAACATCGTAAAATAAATCTATTGCATATAAATTCTCGGAGCTTTCATTTCAGCTTGTCTTGAAATTGAGCTATGTCAAATTCTTTTGTGTGTATTAATGCTATAGAAGTTGTATATTGCCGTCTTTCATATTTTTTGTGCTATGAGCTATAAAATTTTATTTATGTAGTTCAAAATAGAATGATTTAAGGAGTTACTCAAGTTAAAACTTTTTCAATCGATTTATATTAATCTTTATTTGTATTTAGATGTGAAAATAAAACCAGTTGATTTTCCGAATTTAAAATGTCTATTTTTAAGGCACTCTTAAAATAGTTTTAAAATTAGATTTTCATTAGTTTCTATACTTATACAGGATTTCAATTTTCATGCTTCAATTTGAAGACACTATTTTGTTTTTGCATTTTCATAATATATGTTTTTCAGGTACTGGGACGTGGGGATATTGTACTCGCTAATGCAATCGATGTCCCGAATGTGAAAACGTACAGGTTTTCTATACCCGTTACGCACAAAATGGCACCAAAAGCTAGAGTAGTGGTGTTTTATGTCAGATCTGAAAATAATGAAATAGTCGCTGATGCAGTGAATTTCGATGTTGCTGGAGTCTTCAGGACACCTGTAAGTAAATTTGAATTGCCAGAAACAGATTTTATGTGATAAGGATAATTTTTGTATATATAATGATTACACAATTTGTTATCCTTATCAGTTGTCCATATATGGAATCTTAATTGCTTCAGATTATGTAATGTTATTTTGCAACTAAACATAACATTACATATATTGAAATAACTTTTTATTTATATTAAATATAACACAGCTTTTTACTATATTGAATGTAATATATTGCTGATTTTACATCATTTTTGATAGCTTGGTTGGAGGAGTAGTGGATTTGCAACTGGAGGGTTGAGAGTTTGATACTCGATCCAAACAAAGATTGTTATGTATGTGAGGGCTGGTGCATGTTAAATCTGTCATGGCCTGAATTGACCTTGGCGTGGTGGGAAGTTTGAGAATGGGGGTGTTAGCTTAGTGTTGACCTCATCTGACTGGTTCAAAATGAGGTGCTGTCCTCGGATCTATCCCTTCGGGAGATTGACCCTGGAGCATCGGCCATAGCTTTTTTTTGTGGCTCTAGTGCAATGTTCATTCGATTAACTAAATTGATTTTCTCGAGCACTCTTTAAAGAGTATAATGTAATCGGTTCTTTTTTCTTTAGTTATACATTTTTCATGCTACATGGTGTCTTAATTTCATAAGAGAAAATTTTCATATTTATTAAAGCTTCAACTTTTGAAAATTATTCTTAGGTGAGTGTCGGTACTAACGTAAAAGAAACTAAGCCAGGTGCCCCTGTGAATATATCAGTTTCAACGAGACCAAACGCATTAGTCGGCCTTCTTGGAATTGATCAAAGTGTTCTACTGCTGAAGTCTGGAAATGATATTACTCAGAGTGACGTAAGTGATTCGTTTTCTGTTAAGTTATGTGTGTTATAAAACTTAGTACCTGAAAATTAGTTTGCAATCTCCTAGCATAAGTATATACTATTTTTACTCTTAATGCACACAATTTGTACGATGTCATTTAAAATATAAGCAAATCTTTTATGTATTTGGAGCTTGTTGTTAATTGCTAATTTTTGCAAAATAATTCTGCATTTCTTACAACCACAAATTTGTATAGTAAATTATTTGAATAATGTGAGTCTTATTGCATTCTGAAGATGGCTCTTATGGTGTTCAATTGTGTTGCATTAATGTGTATATTATTTTAGGTTATTACTGAGCTGGAAACTTATGATGGAGGAAAAAAGAAACACCGGTATACTCCATTTTATCGCAAGAAGCGTTCTTTGTGGTGGCCTGGATCAGCTACTGCTCATGAAGTTTTTGATGTATGTACATTTCTTTTTATACACAACAATAACAACCCCATGTGGTTAGAACCTCTTTAGTCCTCAATATTTTTGTTGGCACCCAGATTCCAGACGAGGGTTTCAAGTTTGAAACTCAGGCCAGCTAGACTTGTGTACATGGGGCTGGTGCATGTCACCCTCTGGATACGGGGACCAGCCGAAAGTTTCGAGTACCCTCAATATGAAAGGCTCGTATTCTTTCAGACCTCAACTCCTGAAGAATAACCGCAGCCCATTACGATTTCCATCCCCTCTTTTATGTGCTACAAAGAGACCTGCACGTGAATAGCCTTACCTCCCCGTTCATGATTCAAAATTACAAGGCTTTCCCTTCGGGATGGGTCCTGGACTGTCATCAATAGCCCGTTATGATGCTCCAAAGTGACTTTAATTACCTACCCAGCTTCCAGGCACATTCGAAGTTATTACAAATATACAGATGATGGTATAGCCAAATATACATGGTAACTTGAATAGACTGAATAAGTTATGGCCACTTTATTGGGAAATAGACTCCAACTTAGGCCCTGGGTTTACACACTGCTTGCGAGTTTGGTAGGGGCACAGGTTCAATTCTTACTTGGGTGTATTTCTTTTGTGTCAGTAAAATTCCTTGTGTGTACGTGCATTTACTTGACATTGTGTGGTGCAACTCGGCCTAATATAGCAGCTTGTGCACAATAAAAACACAATCAACCATCCATTTTGGGATTCAATGTTTTTAAAGTTGGGCCCAATTCTCCAGACATAAGGGATAAATAATTCAAATACCAATAATGTGGGTAGCAAAATGTACAAATGATTTAAATTTAAAAACCTAAAATAAAAATTTTAGGTTTTTATTTATTGTCTACTCTTCAATAAGTTAGTGCAAGTGATTCAGATAAGCTTTACCAAAAATGAGTTATATTTTAAGGTTTATAATGTCTATGCCTGCCTCCAGACCTGGCTTTTGGCACTACAAGTGGTGAACTAACTGCTACTTGTGAAGAAATGCATGCCCTGCACTTACAAATTGGGATTCGAACTTGGGACCTTCTGGGTGGTAGATGAACTCTATGACCATAACATCAGTTACATTTTAAAGTTCAACTTATTTTGTTTGAAAAATTAAAACATAACTGAAATATAGGTTCTAATTAGCCATAGGGTAAAAAAGATGTTTATGAAATGGTAACACATCTTCCTATTCAATTTTTTCTCATCTTAATTAACTTAAGAAATATATTTGTTTTTTCTTCAAATCTAAGATACACTTTGCAAATGCTTCAAATTTAATTTTTATTGTAAGATTGAATAGTTTACTTTTCAAGTCAAAGCTTAGATGAAATGAGGTTCTTGATTAAATTTCACTTTAAAATTTAATGGTTATTTTTGTTAATTTGAATTTGCGTCAAACGTTTGATTTGTTAAAAATTCAATTTAAATTCTTTTTCAGGACTCTGGTGTGGTAGTTCTAACCAATGGACATGTATATCGTTACATTCAGCTAAGTAAGTTTATTATAATTCAATTCAAGGAGAATTTGGTGCAGTGAACTACTGCAATTAACAGATTATACTCAAATTTTTTAACATTTAATGGTACCAGGTTTTTCCAGGATAAAAGCGTTGCAGTAGAATTAAACAAAAATGTGTGAAGGTTATCACTGCATTAAAAGTTATAATCAAAACTCAGTATATACAAGCATTCCTCACTTAATGGCTGTTAGATTCCTGTCAGGTGTATTTCTTCAGTAAAACTTTGATTGTGTGTGCATGTCTTGTCTGGTGCAGCATGGCCAAATATGGCCCTTGTGCGATAAAACCCCAAAATCAACCAACCTCACTTAAAGGCAGTTCTATTCCTGCGTTTAGGTCATCAAGCGAATTAAGCCAATAAGCAATTATCTTGAAGGTTTTTGTATTTATTCTGAATAAAGGAGAGGGTTGATAACTAGTTTGTTTTAAGGGATTCCAGAACTTTGCCACTGCTCAGTAATCATAGGAAATGACATGTGCAGGGTTAGCAAGGTGTGATCACCAACAGAACATATAATCATAACATTCTGCCATCCAATTTGTTGAGTTCAACCCCAGCTGCTTTGCTGGTATCGGCAGCCAGACCAATACAAGCGAAATCTCCATTTGAGCCCTCAGAGGCATACCTCCTTTGTATGGGCTTCACCGACCCGAGGTACTCTAGTGATCTTTTCTTTTCCCACTGGATTCAGTCTTTAGTAGACATGGGTTGCACTCCTGCAATACCCAAGCGATCTTTTTTGCTTTCATCTCACTCTGTTCCCCAATCCCTCTTTTTGCAACATTTTTCCTTGGTATTGTCTTATGTTTGGCGCAACTTGACCAAACATGGTCCTTGGCCATTAAACGACAAAACAACCAACCATTAGATTGTATTGTATTCAGGGTCAGTGTTGGCACAGGCTCCGGTTTTGCTAAGAGATTTCCCGGCACTGGAGAACTGGTTGTAAGTCCAAGCCGTCGTTGCCCTCAGGGGAATATCTCCTTTAGGTGTGTACGGGTTTCATGGACCCAAGGTGCTCTAGTGATCTTTTACCAGAGTTTACTGTCTTTAGTCAACACGAGTCACACTCCTTGAATACACAAGCTATCTTTTTCTGCTTTCATTCCATTATTCTATTGCCCAATTCCATTTTATTTTCCCTTTCATGACATTTTTTACTCAACATTCTCTTGTGTTGGGTGTAACTTGGCCAAATATGGTCCTTACACCATACAACACCAAAACGCCTACCCTTTGTTGGCCCACCGACCAATAGAGATGGGAAACCCTCCTCAGTGTATGGTTCTTGGTTTAAGGCTGGGCACTGATGTGGGTGGCCAACATCCATGACACCCTGACTGCACAGCAGGCATTGTGGGGAGGGCAACATGTGGATCCTGTGTAAGTGGGCAGCAAGGTAGTTGTGCCCAGTTGTCATCCAGAACAGTGTCACGCCTACTACTCAAGAGTGGTCACCAGTGGTCCAATCTGCCATGACGAGAGTTGCCCATTTTTTCCCATTGAAATTAGTCACTGATACCTCAAACAGTAATCAACCTTAAGTGAAGAGTACCTGTATACTAGTTTAGTTTTTGTGAAATTAAATAAAGCTTTGATCAAAAATGTTAATTTGTGGAAACTTTCAGTTATGTACAGATCATACAATCCCATGGCAGAAAGTCTGGATGATGAGTTGAATGCTGTAGATACGATGACCTACAACCACGGAAATGGACGAGGCTCGAAACCACGTGTGCGTAAGCATTTCCCAGAAACGTGGATTTGGGATCTCGCACCTGCTGGGTAAACTTGACTTTATTCTGAAAAATACTCTTTAGTTTTAGTATTTTTTTAGATTTTATGTGTAGATAACCATTAACTTAAATTAACAATTTTTAGAAATGATGGAAAATTGACCGTGACAAAAACTGTTCCCGATACTATAACATCTTGGGTTATCAGTGCATTTGCAATGGATCAAGTGAATGGGTTAGGAATAGCCTCGGATGTTTCAAAGGTATTTAAATATATCCATGATAATCTGTTCTTTAAATTATTGTTAAATGTTCAGAATTCATAGTTCTCTGCCCCTGTTGGAAGAGTAACGGATTAGCAACCAAAGACCATGTACTAGTGTACGGCTCATGAAGGTTAAAACTGTTGTTTCTCAAATGTCCTCATGTTGGCAGGGCATGGAAGTTTGGAGAGTGGGGTGCCAGCTCGGGTGTAACCTCGTCATCTGAGTGGTTCAAAATTACGTAGTGTTGTCCTTGGATCTTTCCCATAGCCCGTTGTGTTGCTCCAGTGTGGCGTTAATTAATTACCTACCAGTGTGAATTAAAATAACTACCATAGTTCTCTATACTATACTTTTATTGTTAGGTTACAGTCTTCAGACCATTCTTTGTGAAGTTGAATTTGCCATACTCCGTCATCAGATCTGAGTCTTTGTATCTTGAGGTCATTGTCTTCAATTATAACAAGAATCCAGTAAAGGTAATGTTCTTTCTACTTCTGTTTGTCTTCCATATATTAAAATTTATTTTTATTGTAATTAAATCATTGCATGTGGTAATTTATTTTGTTGTGTCAAATTGAACTAGTGGATGCATTTTCTATTGGATACATGTTAAATCCTTTTTATCAAATAAATTGGATCGTACAGTTTTAATAAAAAATACTTTATTATTTGAGATAAATGTTTAGGTTTTAATGAATATGTAAACTTTCCAGTAACTGATATTTTGACTTTCAGGCCGATGTGACCTTGGAAAATCGAAACGGAGACTTCGAGTTTACTGTAGCTGGAAAGGAAACGATCGGAACTCAGCCCAAAATGATGAAATCTGTAGAAGTATGTCTTATTTCAATACCCTAATTTAATGTTGATGTAGCAGATTTAAGAATTTAAATGAAAATCTTGATAACAGTCCTGTGAAGTTTTTTCAACTTCATTTGAAATTTCAGGTGCCAGGAGAGGATGGTATATCTGTTCTATTCCTTATTACTCCTAGGAAGTTGGGTTACATTGATTTGAAAGTATCGGCTCTTACTGAAACTGCTGGCGATTCTGTTGTTCGAAAACTTCTGGTTAAGGTAATGTATATTTAAATATGTAATTGTAAATATATTAAAAATTTAAACTTGTAAATGGAATATTTACTTTTGTTACTTATTCTTGCGAATAAATTTAATTTGAAATTCTAAATTATAAACCTAGCAACAAATATCCCACTTCTACATGCAGGATTTCTAAAATGTTATAAGCTTATATCTACATATAAAGCAGATTTGGCATATGTCTGTTCTCTACAAATATACACCGTTTGACTTATTCTTTGGAAACCTGTGGGTAACATGCTACTTATTAACCCTCATTCTATTTGTGCACAGAGGGATGTAACATCCTTCATCCTGGAGAGAGCACTTGGTAGGGACACTCTCCTGGTCTGGCTGTGCTGATGACGTCGGAGTTAACATCCACAGGAGTCGGCTCAAGATGACCTTGGAGTTTTTTAGAATCTTAGAAAGGCGGTTGCACTGAAAATCGCTCAATATCATATTGTTTATGTATCCCGTCTGTAAATTCTTAAACTGTAGCTTTATTATTGGAATGTAAATTTTTATGATAGTATAAGATTATTTTTATAGAAAGTGGTCTTTTTTATCGTCGATAGGGTACAGGGGCTAAAGTCAATTCGAAATCCTCATAGGAATAACAGTTTGTATTTATACTATCAATGTCAGACCAATTTGCACTAAATTTGGTACATTCATCCTGTAGAATTCTGCAGGACACAGGCTATATATTGACTCTGTTCGATTTGTCCTGTGTTTGCAGGGGGCTAAAAACAATTAGAAATCTCCATAGGAATAATATTGAGCAATATTACAACGAATTATAAATAATTCAACTTGAGCAACGCTGGGTAAAATAGCTAGTAAAATATAAATTTAAAAGCTGTTTCCCTGAACTCTTTTTGATTGAATTGAAGCTTATTCTTGAAAACCCACTAATATCTAATTAATCATTGATGGATTAATGTGTTGAGGTATTTCTAGAAAAATATTTTATAAAGTTTTATGCCTTTATTTTATTGTAGCCTGAAGGAGCACCTCAATTCTTCAATAAAGCAGTCTTGGTTGACTTGAGAGACTCCAACTCAAAGTCAGTTGAACAGACAGTGGCAATATCGGTACCTAAAGACGCAGTTCCCGGATCTACAAGTGTGGTTCTGTCTGGAATAGGTGAGGAAGGATTATTAATTAAACTTTCGAGTTTTACTTAAGTTTGAATGAAGGATTGAATTTCTCGAGGTTGGCTGTACTGTTATGTGATTTCCGGACTGTCGGCAATAGCCCTTTGTGTTGCTCTAGTGTGCCATTAATTAAATGCCTACCTTCTGCATTCAGATATAAAATTTATGGAATTTGATAGTTAATTTCTTCAATTTTAGGTGATTTACTCGGTCCCACTGTCAACAACTTGGATTCGTTGCTCAGAATGCCTCAAGGATGCGGTGAACAGAACATGTTAAATTTTGTACCCAATATAGTAATAAGCAAGTATTTGAAGAGGGTTAATAGGCTGACTCCAGCAATCCAGAAAAAATCCATGAACTTCATGGAAAGTGGTAAGTTGAGGAGTCATTTTGTTATGGTTTATTAACCTAAAGTATGAATTTATGTAAATGCCAGTATTTACTCTTAACTTTGCCCAAAAAATACTAGGGAGCATCTTGGCTCAGTGGGTTACCCAATGTGCTAGCAACCTGCAAATTGTAGGTGGCTCAAGTTCGATTCCTCCCTGGGTGTATTTTTCTCTTTTGTGTCAGTAAAACTTTCCTTGTATGTCCATTACTTGATGTTTGTATTGTATTTGACCAAATATAACCCAATTCAATCAACTAAAAGTTAATTATTTGTGATGAACTGTATGAGTAAAATTATAATTACATTTAAAAAGTACATATTGCATATCGAAAGTTTCGATTCTCATTCCTTGATGACACATTAAAAGATAAGTTGTTCCAAGAATAATAATGAAATTGAGTTGTGCAAGCAATTTACAAAGAAAACGTTCATGGTGAATATTAAGTTTGAAATGTTCATTAATCTAAAACAATTATCTATAACATAGAACTTTGACATGCATTATTTATGTATAGCTAAGTGGTATATGTGTATACTGGCAATAAAGAACTGGAACTGCACTTAAGATAAATACCATGCACGACTGTTTACAACTGTTTTACTGTATAAAATTAATTTTCTTATCCCAGTTTAAACGAAAACAAATTACACTGTCATTTAGTCTGTAAAAATTTTTTGGTCAATGGCAGATGGGTCCTTAAAATGTCTTAATGTATGGTGGCTCCAATGCAATTCAGGATGTGTGAGGCTGGTAATAAGCTTTAATTTTGTTAGACCATTGCTTACTCATGTTTAAGTGAATAGCTTCTTAATATGTTTTTTGGAACATTTTATATGGCCATACAGGCTAGTAATATCTAATAAGATTTAAAAAGCACTTTAAATAAATTTAAAATTTCATTTTAATTTGCAAAAGGCTTTTTCTCATTAAATTGTTAATAAGTTCTTAAGAAAAAAAATGCACTAAAAAATTTGAGAATCTTGTCAACCTAAATACCTAATTTTGTAGAGTGCTGATGTGTTACAAATTTTCAATTTTCGAAAGTTGCTCGATAAAAAGTGATGAAAATGCAGTTTTACTTCACCCCATTACACTATGATAGTTTGAGAAATTTACGTTTTTATTATCCAACTATTAATTCTGTTAGAATCTTGATTTCTTGAAAATTTCATTTTTTTCCAGTTTTTAGTGCAACTTTAATAAGAATGTTTCATTAATTTGCTAAGAATCTAGGTTTTCTAAAGGCCTCTTGCAATTTTTTTCTTTCCCAGTGTTAAAAAAACAACAAATTACTATCATCGAGTCTGCAAAAAATGTTCTTGGGCAATGGCAGATGGGTCCTTACATTAAAAGTCTTTGTATGGCTTCAATGCAATTCAGGATGTGTGACGGAGGCTGGTAATAAGCTGCACTTTGTACAGGTGGGAAAGGATTTCATTTTTTGCAAATGGCCAGTTCAGAACCTGGCAAGCAGAAAAAGCTTTCTGGAGAAAATTTAAGGCAAGCAGCTCTCCTTGTGTTTTACTGATGTACCAGTGATGAAAAGGTACTGGAGATGATCTGCGCAATTGCTTTTTAAGTACGGACAGGTTGTCATCTTCTGAGATTGCACAAGTCCACGACATGGGTAGAACGCGTCTGTATTGATCATAAGATCTGGGAGCCATCTCTATAGCAGTCCAACAGCCACCTGTTCACCTTCCTATGTTAGCCGGGTAAAGCAGCACACCCTTCATGCCTTAGGTGGCCCTACTAGGAATATATACTCCCTATGTACTTCGCCTGTGCTACCCATTTCACCTTGTTGCTACAATAATTTTTTGAAGTGTAAAGCATTAAAGGGTTGAGTTTTTAAAAAAATATTAATCAATGAAGTATGTTTCGGTTTGATTCTTGTAATTGAGAGATTGTTAATTTTTTGCAGGTTACCAGCGAGAATTAACGTACCGAAGAAATGATGGATCATTCAGTGCTTTTGGAAATAACGATAAAAATGGAAGCACATGGTGAGAATCATTTTTATACACATGAATTGGGGTGTAAAAATTATTCTGCTTGAAAGTGTTATAACGTTCTCTAGGTTTAAATTCTTGTATGTATTAGAATATTTTTCATTTCTCGTAATTTCTTAAGAGATAATTTTTTCTTTTAATCAAGTAATAAAAATCAGGTCGTGGTATTAAATGAATTAGTTTCAGCATTTGAAATTAAATGTTATTTCACAGGTTGACAGCCTTTGTTGTGCGCTCTTTCCATCAAGCTAAGGAATTTATGGAAATAGACGAGAATGTTATTACATCAGCTTTAGAATGGTTGGCTAAGAGACAGAAAGCAGATGGCTCATTTGATGAACCAGGTGAAGTTCACCACAAAGCTATGCAGGTTAGTATAATTCAATTCAAGCATGTGAATAAAACACAATGTTTTGAGCTTAAACTTTATATGAAGATGTTATTCTGTAAACTAATTTTTTTGTGGAAATGCCTTTACTGCACGAGTCATGTTAGTTTTACATTAATTTTTAAGATACTACAATGTTCTGAAATATACCCTATTAATTTCGCCATAAAATTATAATTGTTTGATAAATTAAAATTATCATTAAGATTTAATATAAAAATAATGGGAAATTTTGCAAATTGAAAAGTAGATATAAACATAAAATGGAAACTTGTTTCTTATGCTGATACAAAGCAGATTAGACCACGCATAGTTTTTATTTACCCAGGAATAAGAGTGCTCTTGTTGGTAATGAGCAAGTCTGGTTCTTCATTTGGTCCCCACCTGCACAACCAGGAATCTCGAGATTACAAAGTAGTCATTGTACTGATACTCATTTGTACACATTGATTCTGCAGATCAGCATTTTCCAAACTTTTCCTATGACAGAACATTTCACAAATCCTGAATTTTTAACGGAATATCTTATTAATTTTGTAGGGTAGATATAAGTAATAAATGAGTAAATTTAAGTTTTAAGAAAAAACATTGACTCTCAAATGTTAGTTAAAACAAAACACATAAAAGTAAAATAAACTAGCGATTCAGCAGAATATAGTTCAAGAAATGCTGCTTTAGATTCTAAATCATTGTATCCAACTTCAATACCTGAAGTTGGGGGTACAAGGTTCATGGTCACACTTGGTGTCTTAGGAATTGGGTTACTTTTTAACCTTTATTTAGATCATTATATCATTGGGGTATCTAAGGCAATTAATTATTTGATTGGTATAATACAACCTAACTAAACTAAATTTCTGCATAATGTTTTAATATTATTGATATAGACTTCATTTTAATTATTCAAGTTACAACTAAAATATGATAATAGCAATAGAACTAAAATAGTCGGTTTCTCTCGGGCATTCGTAAAAGCTTGACGTTTATTGTCCTGTGATTACACCTTTTTTATTACATAAACCAACTGATGCTTGGATAGCCTTCCCTCATAATTTTCAATTTAAGACTGAACTCGAAATGGAGAAAGAAATCTGAATTAAACTAAATTTCATCATTCTTTATAATTTTTTGTATTCAATCTATTCAGTTTTAATTTTCTCTTTTACAGGGTGGATCAGGTGCTAAAAATGCTCTGACAGCATACGTCCTCTTGGCCTTCTTGGAGAACCAAGTTAGTAACCATCCTTTGAAATAACACAATTAAAAAAATCTTTATGTAACCCTGAAACTAAATCTATTAACCCTGTTTAGGCTCAGAAAACATTTGGTCAAGAGATGGACAAAGCGACAAAATTCTTACTGCGAGAATTAAAGAATTCCCAGGAGCCATATTTCGTGTCAATCGTAACATATGCATTCCACTTGTCTGATCATGGTGAAAAAGATGTGGCTTTACAGAAACTTCTCAGTTTATCTACAAGAGGAGGTGAGTGAAATTTAAATGTGCTTAATTAGATTTTATGGGAGATATAAAATTAAATCTAAAAGAAATCTAATTCGCTCATAGTTGAAGCTGCTATATTTATCATTTTTGATTATTTGATCTTTCAAAGTGCGTTTGAATTTTTTTAGGCCATTGCCTACTCATGTTTAAGTGCTTCTAAATATGTTTTTTGGAACATTTTATGCCATGCAGTCTAGTAATATCTAAGATTTAAAAAGCACTTTAAATAAATTTAATTTTAATTTACAAAAGGCTTTTTCTCTTTTAAAATGTTAATAAGTGCATGTTTATTGAGAAAAAAATTGCATTAAAAATTTGAGAATCTTGTCAACCTAAATACCTAATTTTGTAGAGTGCTGATGTGTTACAAATAGTCAATCTTCAAAAGTTGCTCGATAAAAAAGTGATGAAAATACAGTTTTACTTCACCCCATTACACTACGACAGTTTGAGAAATTTACATTTTTATTATCCAACTATTAATTCTGTTGTAATCTTGATTTAATGAAAATGTCATTTTTTCCAATTTTTAGTGCATCTTTAATAAGAACATTTCATTAATCTGCTAAGAATCTAGGTTTTCTAAAGGCCTCTTGCAATTTTTTTCTTTCCCAGTGTAAAAAAACGACAAATTACAGTCATTGAGTCTGCAAAAGTTCTTGGGCAATGGCAGATGGGTCCTTAAAAATGTCTTCATGTATAGCTTCAATGCAATTCAGGATGAGCTACGGGGGCTGGTAATAAGCTGCACTTTGTACAGGCGAGAAAGGATTTCTGGCCAAAGAATATTGTTTCTTTCAAATGGCCAGATCGAAGCCTGAGAAGCAAAGAAGTTTTCCAGGGCAAATTGAAGGCAAAGCAGCTCTACTGATGTTTTACTGAGGTATCAGTGATGAAAAGGCACTGGAGATGATCTGCGCAGTTGCTTTTTAAGTATGGACAGGTGGTCATTCTGAATTTGTGCAGAAGTCCATGACATAGGTAGAGCGCGTCTGTTATTGATCATAAAATCTGTGAGTCATATCTGTAGCAGTTCAACTTTGCCACCTGTTCACCTTCCTATGTTAGCCGGGTAAAGCAGCAGCCTCTAATATAAGAGTGAAACCTACATTTTTTCTCTATTTCAGATCCATATAAATTTACTGATAATGTTATGAATTGTGAATGTGATTTTTTACATTGTTTCAGTTGATACCATTCACTGGCAAAAACCCAGAGATGATTCCTCTTCATACTATATGCCTCAGTCGCAGGATGTTGAAATGACTGCTTATGCCCTGCTGACCTATTCTGTTCGAGGCGACGTTGCTGGATCATTGCCTATTCTGAGGTGGCTCATCTCGCAACAAAATGAAAATGGGGGTTATTCGTCAACACAGGTATTCAATCTCTATGTGTCCTTGAAAACTGAACTTGGAATACTGGTCTTGCTTTGAATCTTTAGTTTGTATATATTTCAGATTCTGAGAGGTACTTCCCATTTCAAAATTTAATTAAGGTTTTGATTCTATTGCAAAGTGAGTGACCACATCTGACCCTGGTGCAAAATTACGCGTTGTCCTCAGATCTTTCGCTTCGGGTTTGATCTCGGATCATCGCCAATGGCCCGTTGTGTTGCTCCAGTGTGACGTTAATTAAATATCTACCTACCTATTGTAAAACATGCCACTCAAATTTAATTTTTTTTATTGTTTGCTTTGGTTAAGACTAATATAACAGATTGCAATTAGAATCATGGGAAAGTTATTTTGATAACTTCCGCAAGCATTAATTTTATGATCTAGCAATTGCTTTGCTTTATAAAATTTATAACCATGCACATGCCTTTATTGGGTGGTTCAAAATTACGTGGTGTTGTCCTCGAATCTTTCCCTCTGGGATTGATCCCGAACTGTCACCAATAGCCCGTTGTGTTGCTCCAGTGTGACGTTAATTGAAAATACCAAATACCATGCCTTTATTGGGGCTGTTATGGCTTAGTGGGTATACTTACTGTCTAGCAACTTTAGTTATAGGAGGTGCAGGTTCGATACCTGTCAGGTGCATTTCTCTTCTTTGTCAATAAAACTTTCATTATGTGTGCATGCTTTACTTGATATTGTTTGTTTTGCCTGGTGCAGCATCGCCCTTGTGTCAAAACCTCTACCAACCAACCTTAAGTTTAATTTATTGCACCTCTGACGAAACCAACATTATTTTGCAAAATAATGTGACTCACTAATTACACTTAAAATATTCAAATAATTTAATTTATACATTTCAGCAATTGCATTTTTATACTCGACAATAAGATTCAAGTGAATATTCTAATTTTTCTATTTTGTCATAGGACACTGTAGTCGGAATCCAAGCCTTAGCAGCTATAGGGATGAGGCTTGCATCAACGTCGATCTCCATTAATATCACATACAGCTCAAATGAAATGAAGAAATCCATGACCATAAATTCCGATAATGCCATGGTTCTTCAAAAAGTCATTGTGAGTGTTATTTCCAAGTCTTTACATGTAGATTTTAAAGTTTATTAATGGGAATTTTAATGACGTCTGTTTCTTTTGCTAGCTTCCATCTGACACAAGATCTGTAAGTCTTCAGGCCTCTGGATTTGGTGTTGGCATCATTCAAGTAAGTATCTTGAATTGAGCCTCATGTAAATTCTTTGCACATTTTATCTGTTTCACTTACATTTTACTGCTTTCGATGTTTCATCCCCATGTAAGAGAATGTCAACATCTCCACTTTCTTTGCAGGTAACTTGGTCTTACAACATTGAAAGTACTGAAAAGGAACCAGCATTTGTTTTGAAACCGGTTTTGGGTAGAGGCACTACAGATGATTACATGGAACTCGATATTTGTACAAGGTTAGAAATTGTATTTTTAATTTAGAATGTTTTTTACTCAAAATATAAGCAATACTTTTGAGCTTAAATTGCTTTCTATACATTTTTATATACTTTCAATACATTCTTCAAATTTTATCAATTAACTAAAATAAGAATATTAATACGTTATCTTTTCAATTGCCATATTTAAACTAATTTTTGGTAGTATTTTATTAGGTTGCAAAAGTTCGTCCCATTTGTTTGACAAAAGTTGAAGGAAAATTTTATTTACTAAATTATATTTAATCAATATGCTATGTGTCATTCCGTTCAATGACCATTCTCCATCTCTCCGGTAGCTGCATAATCCCGCGCTCATAGAAGTTCTGAGGTTTCTGGCTAAAGAACTGATCCAGGTGACAGAACTTTCTGAACCACTTACGGCACATGGATTTGTCAATGGTACCCTCATACGCATTATAACTTGCGTCTGCGAAGCATTCTTCCCTTTTCGGAAATAAAAAAGCATGTCGAAAAGGCTCCTTATTTTCTGCCATTTTTAATGTTTAACAAATTTAAAAACACAACTAAATAAAAAATTTTCCCAAGTACTCCCTGAAATTCCTACAATGTCAAAACTTTATGCATGAGAAGTAGATAACACTGGTTTTGCGATGCAATCTAGCACCAAAAACGGGGCAAACTTTTGCATCAATCCTAAATATTTGTCTAATCTCCAAAATTAGCTATACACATTTACCAATAATTTGTTTGCAACTAGAATTTTTTAATGACTAATCTCGGATGCAAATTAAGTTGAAAACAAAGTAATCATTATATATAATTCCAGGAGTATTACAGTACTTTTACAATAATTTACTCGAAATAAATATGAACCTTTTGATTGTGTGTCATACAAGGATTTATATTTAAGTTGTGATTTCAATTTAGTTTCAAGGAACAAGGTGCAAGTAACATGGCTGTTATGGAAGTTGGTCTTCCATCTGGATTTCAAGCTGACACCGAGACTCTTCCTATGATTAGGAAATTAGAAAAGATCAAAAGAATTGAGACACAGGAAGGAGACACTAACGTTGTTATCTATTTTGATAGGGTAAGTCTGTTTACTAATTTAATGACTTGATAAGATCACTAAATTTACACAGGCGACTTTTTGCTATTTTTACAACCTTGGGGAAGACGAGAGGGAAGCAAGCAAAATTGGTCTCAAGAGCTTGGATCTTTTAAATTTGGGTGACTTTTTTGAGAAAATTCATCAAAGGTCAATGGAAAATTTAGTCTTTTTTTAAATTAATAGAGGACTGAAAAAATATTTAGATTTTACTTTAGGACAAATTTATCAAGGGATGTCCAAATTTCAGTTTAGGCATCAAGTCGTGGTAACCGTGAAAGAAAAACATTGGAATCTGATTGCTAGATTGTCATGAACACCTTATTGAGAAAATATTTAGTTTTTTCTTATTTTAAAATTTAAATTTCTTGGCAAGATCTTCAATGTTGAATGTTCGGCACATTTTGTTTCAGACAATTGATTTTGCATCTGAGGAATTAAAATAGGGTTTAAGAGAGAACTTTGCTACTTTTTAAAAATTTACTATTACACAAGTGCTTTGGCTGTGCATCCCTGCACTTCAGTATTCTTTTGGGAATTGTCAATTAAATATTCACTGATTTGTTAGGAATACACTTACACAAGTAAATATTATTGTACAAGTACATATTATATCTACTTACACACATTCAGTACTGTCTGGGAGTTGAATTCGCACCTCATCATATATTCACCTGCCCTGCAATACTAACTTCTCTTCAAACCATCCTGAAAAACAGCTTTACGAGAAAATAACATCGCCAAAACTGCAAAATGCACACTGATATCTGACTTGGAAATGGACACGACAACAACACATGCAATATATATATATATGAAAATATCAACTTAACTTTATTTCTCACATCTGTCAAAAAAAAATTCAACTGTTTACAAAGTAGTGAAATATGTATTAACTTTCGCAAAGTTTGTTAGAAAATATATACTGTACTGATGGTTTTATTAAATATTTTTATGAATTTTTATTCTGGTTAAACTTGGATGTATTCAAAATTAAAGTGGTATATGAATTTCAATTTATCACCCCAAAAATAGTGTGCAACTGGATTTATTACTTGTGCTTATTGATTAAAAGAATGTAGCAAAAGTATCAGCATACCTCAAAGCAGAAGTTACTGTGCATGCATTTACATGTGAAAATTTCATTGTTGTGCATGCAAATAATATCAAGAAACTTGAGTACTTTCAAATTCTAAAAATTAACATTAAATATTTTTTTGAATGTTTAGTTCAGATTATATCTGCATAATTAATTGTATGGCAAGATTATTTGAATTGATCTGATATTTTTTCATAAAAACGATTTTCTTTTAATAGATTGATAATGAGGAGATGTGTGTCAATGTCCCTGCGTATAGAAATCACAAAGTTGCTAATCAGAAACCAGTTCCAGTGAAAGTATACGATTATTATGATCTATGTAAGTATTAATTTCTTTTTACAGCATTTTTTTAGTTTCTTAGAGCAGAACATGAGTTCCATGCTCTTGAATTAAGCAATCTTTAGGCTTGTACGGGTATTGGAACCCTGAGGTACCCAAGTTATCTGTCCTGTTTTACCCTCCTGCTTCCCCCTTATTTAGTGTTTGCAGCTTGTCCAAATGAGCCATAAAACCCAAAACCAATCGAGGGATAAAGAAGGACAAAAGAAAAGTCCCTAGAGCATCGTATCCATTAGACAGAATAATTGCAACTTATCTGACCTGTAAATAGAATATATATGATACTACAATTAAAAATGTTTGGATGCAGTGCTCACCTTAAAGCATCTTCAGTAGTACAGAAAAAGTAAGAACCAGTATACCTGATTTGAGAAAATTGGCCACTATGTAGGAGTTTCTATACACTTGGCACCTTCTGGGATACATAAAAGCGATTTTCTGCTTTCATCCCAATTCTATTTCCCAATCCCTCTTTTCATTCACAATAATTTTTTACTCAACTTGTTTGGTGCAGCTTAGCCAAATATGCGAGTTCGAATCCAACCAAAGATGGTCGTGTACAAAGGGGGCTGATGCCTATTAAATATGTTGTGGCCTCATGTTGGCATGGAAGTTTAGAGAGTAGGATACCAGCTCGGGTGTGACTTCGTCATCTGACGTGGTTCAAAATTACGTGGTGTTCTTGGTTTCCAGGATCATCACCAATAGCCTGTTGTGTTGCTTCAGTGCGATGTTAATTAAAATACCTACCAAATATGGCCCTTGTGCCATAACATTTAACAATCTAAGGATTTAGCATTAACCCTTCTGGTGATCGTATCGACAAGCACCTTCATTAGCAAAATTGATCAGATCTTGATGGACCAGATCTCTTCTAAACCACTAGGAGGGTTCTGCTTGCACCATGGCAATTGGCTTAACTTTTCATGTACTTGGCAAGTTCTTAACTTGTGTCTGATCTCTGAAGGTGATGGTCTTTCTTAACCCAGTATAGAAAAAACAAAATACACTAAGTCATTGAGTGCATAGAAAGTTTTAGGCAATGGCAGATGGGTCCTTAAAAATGTCTTCAAATGGCCAGATTGGAGCATGGCAAGCATAAAGTTTTCCCGCTGCAAATTGAAGGCAGGCAGGTGTTTTACGGAGGTACCAGGGACGAAAAGGGGTACTGGAGATGATCTGTTTAATTGCCTTTTAAGGCAATGATAGATATCGCCAACATTTCTTTCCAGGAGCCATTCTCTAGTTAGGATAGTACAGCGATTTGAATCATTGTTAATAAATGCAGTTACAGTCCCCTAGTTTGTTTTTGTGAGCCATGAAACTCTTAATCTTGTTGCGAATCTCCAGCTAGACCAAACCCACATGTTCATTCCACCAGCACAAAGTCATACATCAAAAGAGATTCAGAAAACAGGTCCTCGACAACCCCAGGCACTCGAGAGGCCTAGTCTAATTTACAGGTTTTATTGTATGCTCTTTTGGAAATTTCATCACAATATGGTCTTCACTAAGATGTATCTTATTTTGCAGCCAAAAGTGCAAGACAGTTTTACGAGCCCAAAGCAATCAGCCTGTGTAATGTGTGCGAGGGTCAAGATTGTAGTAGTGGTTGCAACGAGCTTACGGATGGCGTGAATTCCGCTCCCTCTCTGCTGAGCAACACGTGCAAGCTCGTTATGATCCCCTTCCTCGCTTTGTTCTACTACAGAGCTTCTCACTTCCTGGCATATTAAACTCGGAACGACGGAACAGACTAAAAATACCTATTCTGCCATCATGAAATGGCAAGTTGGTTATGTCAGAGGCTTGAATCTAATTGATCTGATAAAGTGATATTTTTGTACAGTTTGCATAACGACAGTGCCTACCGAAAGAACTTTTGCGATATTGACTCGCTCTGGTTTTTAAAGTTTTATATATCTTCCTGTTAGTACAACTGTGAAGTTAAAGACTCGTAGTGAATTGTCACTAACTTGTGTATTTTATCGTGACTGTAATGTGTTATATTGTCGGATGAACTTCTTTTTGTAAATTATTTTACATTTGATTTCTTTAACATTCCATAATTTTTTTTCTGTGTGGAATCTTGAAACCTTTTCATTGCATTTTTACTCGATTGACAGCTATTCCCTAAAACGTTAATTGCTGATCTGTCATCTGCTGCAAGATGGTTTCATCCGCAGTAGGAATTAGGCATCTTAAATTGAATTTGTGTTGGGAAATATTCAATTTTGAGGAGGATTGAGGCGGCTAATATTTAAATTGATTATTTACTCCTTTTTAGGATAAATTAGGATCCTTTGAAAATCCTGGTTTCTCTAGTCATTTCCAGGTTTTGTAATTATCTGATCATTTTAAGATGTCTAATTCGCACTTATTATTTTAGTAATTTAAATTTAAATCATTACTTCATATGGCAGGTAGGTTATTAAATTTTTTAAAAATCGAATTAAAAGTGTTCTAGACAAATGTGTCAAATTTGGATATTCTTAAAATCTGAAATTTTAAAAATATTGTACATCAAGACTGCTGAATTTTAAGAGAAATTTTATTGGTAGCTGTGATTGCTGCAGAATGCATTTTCATTTCAGTGGTAATGTGCAGGCACTATTACGAATGTAACAAGTGGAATATATATTTAACTGTGATAAAAACAAAATTAATATTTTTTCATATGGAAACTGAACCACTAAATTAGGATAAAAATAAATTTCTGATAATTTTATTTCCAAGTGTTTATGTTGTATTTACGATTTTTTTACATCAGATGTACAATTAGAATCATTGATTTGAAAGTATCTTCGCTTTTTTTTTTCTTTTAATGTAAAAGTCAGTATGATTGTAGATTTAATTTTTTTCAAATAAAAACAAATTAAAAATATGTTTCTTTGCATTCTTTTAAAGCTATTTTATCAAGCAAAAGTATTTGACGATAACTGCAATTAAGATCTAGATCACATGCAAAGTAGCTCTGAATATTGGGGAACTAAGTTTTAAATAGGAAGATAATATATATATTGTCAGTATATAGTTGGGCTTATAGGGCAGAAACTGATTAACTGACATTTATTGGATAGGCACTTTTTATACTAAATGTTTATTTTCATAAGAAATAGTCATTGAATTTGGTTTGAAAAGAAAATATTACACTTAATTTTTGACTTAAACAGTTGCTCTAATCAGCTGTGCTGTAAAAATTATTTTGGTGAATGAGTTTTTGCTCTAAGCTGATATAATAGAAATTTTATAAAAAATAGTCCATAAAATATCTTCAGTTAGTACAAATAAAATTTTTTTTATTTTTATTAAACTATTTTAAAACAAGGATTTCTTCAATATAGTATAGGAGAGCAGACCAATAAACATTAGGATTTTATCTGATCAGGTAGATAAAGCTATTTAAAACAATCAACACATTATCCATGACTCAGTCACAAAATTTAGGAAATACAATAGGATTTTGATAATTATTTGGACATTTGCAATGAAATGATTATCCACTAAAATATTTATTTCCAAATTTCAGTTCATGTATAGAGCATTTCTTTGCAGAGTAAGATTCCTTTGTGCTAAGCACTTTTTCTTCTACAATTCTTTAATTTCTTTCCACAGGGAATGTTCTAATGAGAAACAAAAATGCATTATAAGTGAAGAGAAAATACTTTGAATATATAATACAGGAACTTCCTAAAATATTGGCTGTCTGTTAACCTAACAAGCTGTCTCAAAAGCTTTAATTTAAATTATAAATTGTTCATAAAAAAAAAACACTTAGATGAGTCTCGATTCACCCAAGTTCTACATAAATCATTGAAGCTGACTAATATAGCCATGTATGACAGCAGAATCGACTTGTTAATGTCTTTAGGAGCATTGGCTTGAATTTGGTTTTCATGATAATGGCGCTTAAGAGAAAGTTGTAATTAATATTGGTAATAACTGCCTACCCCTTGCAATACCCCTGGTCTTTGCAAGAGAAACGCCGCAGTCTACACTAGTTGGTGCAAGTGTGAATTCGGTTCTGTACTATAAGCAAGTTAAAAAGCATTCCTACAAATCATTAAGCATTGCCTTACAATTTAATTTGAAGGATATTTCTGATCTTTTATCAATTTTTTTTTATATTCACATAATACAAATATTAGATAAAATAAAAAGCTCATCCAAATGTCACATAAACTGGATTACTTCTGAATAGAGTACTATATACAAATTAAATTTATTTGAAAAGAAACTAAAATTATATATATATATTCCTTTAAATTTCTGTGCCATGGTAGCTGGTTGGAAGAGTAAAAAACGGATTCAAACGCTGCCGTGTACAGGGGATGGTGCACTTTAAACCTTTGACCTCAAATGTCCTCATGTTCGTGTGGAAGTTTAAACAGTAGGGTGTAGCTCACATCTGACCATGCTTTAAAATTAGGTGTCCTTAGATCTTTCCCTTTCGGATTGATCCCGGACCGTCACCAATAGCCCGTTGTGTTACTCCAGTGACATTAATTAAAATACCTACCTAAGGGTGGTAGCCCGGTTGGAAAAGGCAGCAGATTAGCAACTAAAGGGTTGCGCGAGTTTGAATTTTGATCCAAGATTCGGGTTCACATTAAATCTTGTAACATTACATGTCCTCACATTGCCGTAGAAGTTTGGTGAGGAGTGCTAACCCAGGTTTTGACCTCGTCATCTGACCATGGTTTAAAATGATGAAAGGTCCTGATCTTTCCCTTCTGGATTGATAGTGTAGTCACCAATAAAATGTTACAAATATAAAATTACTGATCTTGATAAAATCATACGAGATGATGTAAGTATTCTAGGAAAGATGGGTAGTGAGAAACAGCATCCTTATAAGAATTGATAAGGTAATGATATTTTCGAAAAGAAATATTAGAATTATTTTTCTCGTGAAAATATGCATGTACACATTTCCCAATCAAGAAAAGCAATTTTTGAATTGAAATTGCTTATTTGGAGTTTTTACTGCCTAATTGTTCATTATATTTCGTATAGGGTGAACCAACTAATAATTCACCAATTAGTGAACGTAAGCTCAAAAATGCTTTCATGAATATTTTCCCTTCAAATTTCTTATCTATCGAAGTTATTTAATAAATCAATCAAAATGCGTGCACACTTTTTAATACATTAATGTATTAAAAGTATATACATTAATTGAAAAAAATAAGTATACATATGAAGTATACATTAATGTTAAAAATATAAAATACTGACCTTGATATAAAAGAATCATACAAATGATGTATTTATTCTTCGAAAGACATAAGTAGTGAGAACGGGCATCTTCATGAGAATTGAGGTATTTTCCAAGATAATATTCCTAGAAAATATGCACATGTACACATTTTCTCATCCTAAAAAAGAAATTATTTTAATTGAAATTGTTTTGAGTTTCCTACTCCCTAATTGTATTATTTCGTATTGGGTGAACTAGTCAATAATTTCCCTATTAGTGAACATTGGGTCAAGCTGTTACATAAGTTTAATGTTTTTAAGAACATTTTCGTTTTAAATCAGAGGGCCGCGGTGGCCCGGTTGGAAGAGCAACGGACTAGCAACCGAAGGGTTGCGAGTTCAAATCCAGCCAAACACCGCCGTGTACAAAGGGGGCTGGTGCACGTTAAATCTGTCGTGGCCTCAAATGTCCTCACGTTGGCGTGGTGTGGAAGTTTGGAGAGTGGGGTGCCAGCTCAGGTGTTGCCTCGTCATCTGACCGTGGTTCAAAATTACGTGGTGTTGTCCTCGGATCTTTCCCTTTGGGATTGATCCCGGACCGTCACCAATAGCCCATTGTGTTGCTCCAGTGTGACGTTAATTGAAATTCCCCCCAAATTCCGTTTTAAATCAGACTACTGACCACTCGGGGACCGTGGTAGCCCAGTTGGAAGAGCAACGGATTAGCAACCAGAGGGTTGAGAGTTCGGAACTTGGTCCAACCAAAGACCGTCGTGTACACTGGGGCTGGTGCTCGTTAAATCTGTCGTGGCCTCAAATGTCCTTACTTTGGCGTGAAAGTTTGGAGAGTGGCGTGCCAACTCAGGTGTTTGAACCATCTTAGTAATTTTGAGCCATCTGACCGTGTTTCAAAATTACTTGGTGTTTTTCTTGGATCTAATCCTTTGGGATTGATCCCGGACTGTCGCCAATAGTCCGTTGTGTTGCTCCAGTGCTCCACCTTAGGAACATTAGTTTTTGCAGTAAAATATTCGTAAAAACAAAAAACACCGAAAGATTCGGTTACTCGACTTTCGATATATTTCCCTTCACATATCGTCGGCTTACATTACAAGTGAAATACACAAGACCAAAATTTTCAGGGGCCGTGGTGGCCCGGTTGGAAGAGTAACGGACTAGCAACCGAAGGGTTGAGAGTTCCAATCCAGCCAAACACAGTCGTGTACAAAGGGGCCTCAAATGTCCTCACGTTGGCGTGGTGTGGAAGTTTGGAGAGTGGGGTGCCAGCTCAAGTGTTGCCTCGTCATCTGACCGTGGTTCAAAATTATGTGGTGTTGTCCTCTGATCTTTCCCTTTGGGATTGATCCCGGACCGTCACCAATAGCCCGTTGTGTTGCTCCAGTGTGACGTTAATTGAAATATCCCCCCCAAAATTTTCAAGATGAGTTGCCATTCTAACCCAGAATGTGGTGATCTTTTAGACTCATGAAGTCCAAGATATTTTTTCTTGCATGAAGGTTTAAATTTCTTGAGGAGCACAATCAGGTTCAGCTAAGTGAGTAGAATTTTTTCTCGTTTTCTTCTAACTATTTTTTGACTGTTTAGCATGTAAGCCGGCGATGAACTGGTAATTAACATTTTCAACGAAATCAAAATTATAAGTTTTTCAAACAAGGCGCTAGTGAAATAGATATTTAAAAAAACAGTTATTTTAGTTATTCATAAACAATATGTGCTGATTCGTATGAAACAGACTTTAAAGATCTCGCCTAGAAATTATAATTTTTTAATTAAGAAATTAAACATTTTCTTAACAAGGTGTTAATGAAGTCTAGCAACCAGATTTCGATGTTTTTCTTTTGTTTGTTTCGCCTTGGCGCGCCAAATAAACTAATAAAAGCCTTTAATTAATTTTTACGAAAAAGAATATGTATAATACTTTATTTTCGTCCGCAAAAAGTTATAAAAGACAAAATTTTCGGCTGACCTTCGGAGAATTTTCAAAAAAAGTCGCCGCAATTTCCTGGACGATTTTGCTTAAAAAGATACCCCTAGTCGCCAGAGTTGAAAACTAGTAAGTCGTCTGTGACGGCCCTGCATAAACTAACCTTCGAAATATGTAGAAAAAAATAGTTTCAGGAGATGGTTTTTCAAAATGGAAGTCTGTGAAAGTTTTAAAATACAAACTTAATCTATGAAGTGCTACATGTTTTAAGGCACTAGTCTGATTTAAATGCGTCTTTTTTTATTTGGAAATATTTTGGCTACCACATCCCGAATAAATTTGGAATAAAACCAATCGATATTATTTGAATAATCGTTTTATCTTGTTGAGTTACATGAAAAACAGACACGATGCTTGCCAAGCCTTTTTCAGATATTTCGCTCTCAATATGCCGTTCCATCTCGACTGCCATAATTTCTCGTTCCAGTGACATTTAAGAGATTACAATGCACTGCTGCAACGGCACACTACGTACCGTTTAATTGTGACAAAAAAATATTTGATAGCTTGAAACGAATGTAAATGTTCCATGATAGAGGGGTTAGGTGGGTGAATTGAGTAACTAACTTGGGTTTTACTGATACAGCGCTCTTTCTTACCCATAAAACTTAGCAATGTTTGAAAGTTAGAATTTTTAATAAAATTAATTTTAAAAAAAACCTTGATAAATAATTAACAAATAACTAATCCAAGATGGCGGCCCAAACTAATACTTTTCTAATGTTATATGCATAAAGCTCATGTGCTTAACACATCTATTCTGAATAGTTTTCTGTATTAAGTTAAAGTATACACTTATACTTTAATTAATAATTATTTTGATTACTGTTTTTGCACACAATTATTCAAAAAATAAGCAATCAGATAATTGGAAACAAAACAAAAAATACTATGATTTACATGAAATTTTCATAAGTTATTGTGTACAAAGTATACCAGACTAAAACAAGAATACATAGTGGCTCCCAAAGTGTTCGTACACTTACCAATTTCAATGAAATACTGCTCTATCCATTAATAAAAATTAATATTTCAGAATGGTAATTTTTTAATAATATCTATAACTTGTTCTTAACAAAACTACATAAAATATTTTAAAAACATAGTAAAACGTAAAACTTTTTTTTTTGCAAAATCAATAATCAAAAAGTAACAAAAGTTTCCTCGCATGTCTTCGTACACTAAAAAATCTCTAAATATTAGTAAATATTGTAACATTTTGATAAATTAGTACTTAGTAGGATATCCTATAGCATCCACAACAGCTTTTAAACGTCTGGGAATAGGGTTCACTAATTTTTTGTAATTTCTGCATCAATGTTCCTCCATTCTTCAATCATTACTGTTTTTAGTTCGCTTTTCGTTTGTGTCTTCGTACTCTAACCTCCAGTTCTCTCCAAATGTGTTCTATTGGGTTTAAATCCGGCGACTGAGGGGTATTTTCACAACTTGTGGACAATTGTAGACACCAGAGGCGAACGTTGAGAGCCGTGTGCTTAGGATCGTTATCTTGATAAAAAACAAAGTTGTTTCCAATACCCAAATTTTGGGCTGATAATTTTAAATTGTCTTTTAAAATATTTAAATATGATGGCATGTGATTCATTATGCCATCACTAAATACCAAATTACCTAGTCCTGATACTGATGTGCACCCCCACACAAGGACACCTCCACCGCCATACTTTACTGTTCCAACTAAGTTCTTGGGATTAAGTTCCTCATTTTTTCTTCTCCACACAATTATACGCCCATCGGAACCAAACATGTTAAATTTGCTTTCATCTGCAAATAAGACATGATTCCAATACTTTTCGGGCTTATTTATCATTGATTTTGCGAAGGAAAGCCTAAGCTTTCTATTTTTCGCATACAAACAAATCTTCGGGCAGAACGCCCATTTAATCCAGCTGATCTGAGCACTCGTCGAACAGTTTCGGATGAAATTGAAGTAGAAAATTTTTCAGTAAATTCTGTAGAAATTTTTACAGCACTCAAACGTGGATTTTTCACAAATTTTCTAACTATAAACCTCTGATCACGTTAACTTTGCCGGACGACCTTTCCTTACCTTGTTTTCGATCCAATTTTCTTCTTTAAAGCATTTTATCAAATACTGCACCGCAGAATGGGATAAATTTACTAATTTAGCGATATTCCGAACTGATTTACCACTATAATGAAAAATAATCAATTTTCGAATGCTGTTCGTTGTTTCCTTACGACTACGAGCCATTTTTAAATAATAAATAGAATATTACGAAGTAAGCAAGCAAAGATTAAAGTTAAACGATTTTTTAAATGTCACCACAATGCAAAAATAAAAAAAAGCGATAGACTAATTTTATTTATGAATTTATTCGAAAATGTTTCGGTGAACGATCACTTTTGTGACGTGTTCTTTCTCTGCCTCCTTGCATTTTCATTTTTATGAAAGAAAATGAGTCAATATTTAAAAAAAAAATGTTAGGTTTTATTCAGAATCACATGGAGATGATATGAAAAATATTGGACTTTATATTCGAATTCAATTGCAGGCTACAGCGCTTTTTCTACAAATTTTTAAAGTGTACGAACACTTTTGGGAGCCACGGTATCTACATACTAGGTAGAAAAGGGCCAATATCCAAATTCGTTGATTTTGAGTTGCCAACAAATCATTTCAATGCAATGAAGGTTACAAACAAAAACCATACAATACAATAATTACCCTCACGAAAAATGTCTATAGAATTCTATAACATTTTTAAAAGTATTCTATAAAAATTTCAATAGAATGTGGTTTATAGAATCCTTTAGAATTATGACCCGTGTATCTATAAAATAACCTCTATAGAAGCTAATTTCTTTTTGTTTCACGACTTTACTTTTCTAGCGAATTCTATAGAAATACATTTCTATTGTACCATTTTACTCCTCAGAAATCCTTAGAATTTTTATCTATAGAAACGAAATTTCGTTTCTCTAAAGATTCTATAGATTTGTTATAAAAGTTTTTCGTAGGGATATAATTGAAAAAGTACTAATGTCATCCTGTCAATTCCTAATGAAAGAATTAAAACATTGGAAACTATTTTTGAACGCTGCGTTAAAAATAATAACTAAATAAGCTGCTGTCAAAAACTTTTAAAATGGACATTGGCCCTTTTCTACTAAGGTTTATAAACAAAAGCTGCTTGCACAAATTTCAACACAGCTAATTGTGAAACAACGCTAGGCCCCGAATTGCGACTTTTTAAATATTTATTTTTATGAAACGGAATCCTCTAGAAAAATCTGTTTTTTTTTTTTTCAAATATGGTTTAGTTATTCGGAGGTCTGTATCTGGCCTGGTAAACCTTATAGGAGGGCCGTATGTGGCCTGCGGGCCAGTTGAACCTATCCGGAGGGCCTACTATCCAGTCTGTGGGGGTTAACCAATTCGGAGAACCGAATCTCGTCAGCGGGCCCTATGAAATTATTTTGAGGACCGTATCTGGTCTTCGGGCAGAGATCAATGTATTAGCTACAACTTATTTATCTTACGCATACGGTATTATTGACGGGTTGGTCAAACAACATTCTGATTTCTCAAATAGCTAACAAATGATTATAAGATTAAAAGGGCTAGAAAAAAAAACTGGCATTTACTTCCTTAATTCGCAAGGGCCCGTCATTTAACATGGCATTGTGGCCCGGGGTGCAGATTGAACGTTCTGCCGCCGGCACACCCTATTTCCAGTACGGGGTTTGAAAACGAAATTTTCAATTTGATATAATTTCGGGTGCACTGATAAAATTTTGGGTGATCCTTCGTGCATTTGCCCGAATTACCAGATAACTTGTCCAGTAGTATGGGGGTTTCTATACCGTCAAATCCAAGATGGCCGCCGTTTGATAAGGAGTTGGGGAGGATTGCTGATAAGGAGAGGGTGATGCCTTGAGGTGGTGACGTCATTGTAAAGATGGCGTTGTTGTGTTGCCATGGTAATGAATCAAAAGTAGCTCCATCTTGTGGGGAAATGAGAAACCCTATTATTTTGAATTAAAAAGGAATTTCGTGGATTCGAACTGGGGGATCTGTAGTACAGTGCGCTATCCGTTAGGCTGTAAGAGAGTTAACTATAGGTGGTGAATTAATGTAGTGTTTGCTTTTTCTTAGTACTAGGAATGCGTTATGGGACTTGGTTTTATTTGATGATTTTTTATTTTGCAGTTAGTTGTAAGTGTGTTGGACTGGTGATGCCATCTAGTGATTTTAAAAGGTTAACGAATTTATTTTTGTCATTAATTCTGGGAAGGTGCTATGTTTAGAAAATGGTTTGAACAATTGTGGTGGGGTTTAATAATTCTTTTAAAAGACATGTCAGCCAGGTGGAAGAAGTAACAAAAAAGATTTATTTTCTAGCTCTAGACTTGTAGCTTGATACTTTAGAATTAACTGGAGAATTTTTTTTTTTAAGAAAATTTTATAAAGACAGATTTGAACCCGGCAAAAGGTAATCGCGGCCGCCCGTTTTACACAAGCACTTTAACCGTTCGATCACCTACTTTTTAGAATACATATAGAATACTAGCTCTTGAAGTTACATCTTAAGGCAGTGAAAGTATGTGTTTTTTTCTTGAGAATAGTGCCCTTATGAAGAATGAATATGAACATAACGTTGAATTGACAAGTTTATATGCAAAGTCTGCGAATTATATGTAATGACAGAATCTGGAACTCTCTGGAACGTGTGACAATATGACTAAGGATTTATGTGTAGGTTAATTAAGATAACAGAAGGAGTTAAACACGTAGTCACCGATAGGATACAATCTTAAGTAAATGAGAAAGCTTTTAAACGCATTGCTATTTAGGAGAATGGTGTTGTTTTTCTGATTGTGAGAAAAGCAAATGAATGAAACTACATCACCCAATGAATCACATATGACATGCCCGAACTGGAACTTTCTATGACATTCTAAACCATAGCCAAGGTTTTAACTTTTTAAAAATGTATAGATACTGTGTGTTTTAGATATACATTTCATTTGTACTTGAGACACCATGAACGTAAGTGTGCAGCTGCGTAACTTTAAATTTAATTATTGCAATGACCAATCAGACAAATTTATTTAGATCCAGCCCAGCCAGGAAGCTTTGGTGGTATCAATGCTGTTTTCAGTGCATTACAAAAAGGGAAAAGCAAAATACCCAGGAAACAGGTACAAGAATGGCTCAGCAAGCAACACACTTCACAAATCGGCCAGACGCAATTTCCTAAGAAACCGTGTTATTGTGGGAGGTATAGACGAGCAGTTTCAATCTGATTTAGTTGACTTGCAATCTCTAGCCAAGTTCAATAAAGGGTTTAAGTATTTACTGACTTGCATTGATATATTTTCAAAGTATGCGTGGGCAATACCCTTGAAAGACAAAACAGGTCATAGCATTTTAATGGCATTTAAAAAAATTTTTAATGAACGGAAACCTGATGTATTACAAACGGACAAGGGGGACAGAATTTAAGAATAAAGTGGTACAAGGGTACTTTAAGAAAATGAATGTACACTTCTTTACGACAAGCAATGAAACCAAAGCGAGTGTAGTTGAAAGATTTAACCGTACCTTAAAAACTAAAATGTGGAAGTACTTTACTGAATACAATACACATAAATATGTAGATGTTATTGATAAATTGATTTACAGTTACAATAGAACATGGCATCGTAGTATCAAAATGGAACCCATAGCAGTGAATTTAAATAATCAGCAGCAAATCTGGAAAAATTTATATGGAGACGTAACAAAATCTGAAACAAAACACAAGTTTAATATAGGTGATACAGTACGTATAAGTAAAACAAAACGGCTTTTTGAGAAAAGTTATGAAAACAATTGGACTAGAGAGATTTTTACCATACATCAAATAATACCTAGAAAACCAGTAGTTTATAAACTAAAAGATTTAACGAATGAAATAATAGAGGGTACTTTTTATGAAAAGGAACTTCAAAAGGTGATGGATTCTGGATACTACCCTGTGGAAAAGGTATTAAAGAAACGTAAGACAGCCAATAAAACAGAGTATTTTGTGAAGTTTCTAGGCTACCCTGAAAAATTTAATACCTGGGTTTCTGATGTGAGGCACCTATAAATACTACAGAAGTGTATAATACTGACTTAGTCTTAAAATGTCTTTTTACGTGACGCTACCTTCGGATAGCTCCTTACAATATTTTCCAGAGAACAAGATTTCTAGCTATTCGACACAATTACCGACTCCTATAAGTTTAAATGGTGAATGGGAGGTAGGATTAGCTGAAATAATTTATGCGCACACGTGGTATAATATTAATGAAAGCAACAATATATTTGGTTTTGATTTAGGAGATGGAAAATTAATTACAAGAAAATTACCCCCAGGATGTTACGAATCCGTGCCAGAAATCTTACAAGCTATGTACATACCTGCTCATGAAAATAAGATAAAATTTAAGTTTAACAGCACAACCAAACGAGTTAAGATAAAAACTGAAAACGGAGCAAAAGTTATCTTGCAAGAGGGACTCAGTAATCTCATAGGGTTTTATCCTCAAGTTATAGAAGGTGCAAAGGAAAGCTCTTTTGTGGCCGATCCAAACATTTCCTACCCCCTATTATATGTGTATAGTGATATTGTAGAACCCCAAACAGTTGGCGATGTACAGGCTCCTCTTCTCAGAGTTGTTAAGATAACTGGTAATGATGGTGAAATAGTGAGTGCTTTGTACGATAGACCTCATTACGTACCTGTCATACGTCAGCATTTTCAAACCATTGAAATACAGCTGCGTCTAAATTCTGGAGAGTTAGTACCTTTTGAGAGGGGTAAACTGCTTGTAGTTTTACATTTCCGCATGCGACATTTACTATAAATACCATTGAAAAGTGTGAATGTAAACATTTTTAGTAATGAACACTGACCGTGTAACATCATGGCTTGTGTTCCGTATGTGTGTTGTTCTAAAAAGTTTGAAGAGCATTATGCGGGTCAGACGGGTTCCGGAATGGCTTTCTACAGGGGTAACAATATGCAGAAAGGGTATGGAATTGGCGGCATGTTTCGTCGTTTATTTCGTAAAGCTCTGCCGTTTCTTTTCAAAGGGGCTAAAACAGTAGGAAAATCAGTTTTAAGCACAGGAACACAAATAGCAAGCGATGTTTTGGAAGGGCAAGATTTAAAACAATCAGCACAGAGGCGCGTGCAAGAAGAGAGTAAAAGTTTAGCTCGGAGAGCTATCAATAAGGCTCAGCACATGTTAGGAAAAGGAAAGTATAAAAGAAAGCGTAAAACTTCAAAACGTCTCATTTCGTCCAAAAAACGTAAAGTGAAAGCACGCGATATATTTGATCCATAATGGCGTTTGTTTTAAAGGACTCTCCTGAATGTGCCAAATCGGAATTGGAATTATTTCACCTACCACCCACCCAAACTGTTATACAAAGCGGGCAATGGGTACAATTTCACCCATTGTCGAACGTAGCGGACGGCGGACCCGTAGAATTTCAAGTATCAGGTAGTGGAGAGGATTATATCGATTTATCTCAAACACACTTGTATGTCAGAGCCAAAATTTTAAAAAGCGACGGAAAGACATTGACACCAGATGAGAACATTGGCCCTGTTAATTTGTTTCTGCATTCCTTGTTTTCACAAGTTGACGTTAATCTAAACGAACGTTTAGTTTCCAGTTCAAACAACATGTATCCTTACAGTGCCTATATAGAAACTTTACTGAATCACGGGTCTGATAGCAAAGCCTCGCAGTTAACCTCTGAATTATTTTACAAAGATACAGGCAATCATTTGGCCAATGAAACGAATGAGGGATTTACCAAACGATGTAGTTTTTGTAAGCACAGTTCAACTGTTGATATGATCGGTGCAATACACAGCGATTTATTTAACCAAGATAGACTTTTATTAAATCTAGTGGATTTAAAAATTAAACTCATACGCAGCAAGCCAGAGTTTTGTCTGATGGGCACAGGAGATTATAAAGTAGTTCTTGAACATGTCTCTTTATTTGTGCGCAAAGTGCGTGTTAGTGTAGGGGTTACTTTAGGCCATAGTAAGGCTTTGGAGAAAGAAACAGCTAAATATCCTATCAATAGAGTATTATGTAAAAGTTATTCCGTGCCAAAAGGAAATATGTCCCTTACCCAAGATAATATTTTTGTGGGTCAGATGCCTAAGAGAGTTGTAATTGGGTGTGTGGATAACGATGCATTTCACGGAACCTATGAAAAGTCTCCGTTTCAATTTAAACACTACAATTTAAATTTCATAGCACTCTATGTAGACGGCCAACCTACCCCCTATAATTCCCTTCAGCCGAACTTTGCCCATAACAATTACGTTCGAGCCTATCAGAGTTTGTTTTTAGGAACAGATAAAACAGGGGAGAATTACGGAAACAACATTTCGAGGGAAGAATAAATACCCCATAGGTTACACTCTGTTTGCTTTTGATTTGTCTCCTGATCTATGTGATGGTGAACACCTCAATCTCATTAAACATAGTAACATGAGGTTAGAAATGAAATTTAAAGAACCTTTGACACACACTGTTAACATAATAGTGTATGCAGAATTTGAAAACGTCATTGAAATCAACAAATATTATTTACGACTTTAGCAATTAAGATGTATGCACACCAAATAAAGCGTATTTTATCCCAAGACCCCCAAACGGCCCCGTTATTTAAAGGTGTGTTTGCAGCAGACAGGATTACTCATGTACGATGTGCAATGGTTATAAATGTGGATCCTCTATCTAAACCTGGATCGCATTGGTTAGCCCTGTACATAGAAGGCGATACACTAGAGTTATTTGATTCATATGGTCGCTCCCCAGAAAACTTTGAAGGACTCATTTTGCGTTTTATTTCCAAATATGCTAAAGTGAACTGGAACCCATTGCCTTTCCGAAGTATTACTTTCAATGTATGTGGCCCTTATTGCATATATTATTTACTGAAAAGATGTCAAGGAAAATCTATGTATTCTATTTTAAAATATTTGCATATCAAAAGAAATTATAAATCAAAACATATCAAAAGAAATTATTTTAGAGTGTATCAGTTTGTGAAAAAAAGATATGGTGTAAGATTTATTTATAAAAAATAAAGAATTTTATATATTAAGTTGTGTGTGTGTCGTAAGAAATAAAAAGAGAGCTCCCTTTGGAACTAATGTGTTTCAGAATGCTGTAAAAGAAATGAATTTACCTGTTAAAAAGTCCAAAATGTATGCTAAAAAGAATGAATGGATTAGTTATAAATAAAAAATATCTTTAGTTTGTATATTTATGTGTCCGGAGATTATTTATTATGATGTAGTTAATCAAGAGAACTATATTTGAACGGGGTATAATTTTATTATTATAAATAATTTCCCCTTTTTCAGACCACCTTAAAGTATTTTGTGCATTCTTTAAAAAATCGTACATTTCTACAGCAACCTGCTTTTGCCTAACTGGTACAGTGTTTAGAACACTTTCCAAAATAGTGTCTTTTTCCTCACTTTTAAGTGGTATTTTGTTTGAAAAATCATTGGGAGGTTCTTGTTGATTATTTGCCTTTTCTGTAGGAATTTCTGCCTGCTGAATCTTTTTGTCCTGAATTGGGGAGTTTTCTGTCTGGATTGGAAACTTTACGTAATGTTGCAAAATTTGCACGAATTGAAGGGCCTTTTCATTGTCACTCAAAGATTTTTGCTTTAGTATGTTGTGCATTTTTTTGTCCAGTTCGGATAAATGTTCATTCACAAAAGCGGGAAGCCTGTCTTCAGGCACTATCATTAATTTCTTACTGTACTCCATGGATAAGGGATCCTATCACCGAAATGGCTGCTGGCAGTAATATACTTAAAATGCCTTCTCCTTTTTGTGAAACGAGTATTTTACGCTTTTTGTACAAAGGGATTGATTTATCAGCTAGTTTTCTGATACTTTGCTTATACAGAGCAAGCTTGTTTTTTCTATACTTTGAAACAGGAACGTTACCCTTTAATAAATTTAATGCGCATTCGCACACAGATTTTATAGTACTATTTGAACACTTTCGCAAAAGAGCGGATTTTGCTTTACTCTTTAACACCAGTTTCTGCTGTTCTAATTGCTGTCGTGTGCACTTAGTCATATTGATAACAAATGAGAGCTATGCAAACTAAACAAGGGTATTTATATGTTGTAGGCACTAAAACTGCAAAGGGCATTAAATCTATAAGTTCTCTGATTCACTATCAGCAAGAATGTTTTGACAAATCACGTATTTACATTCTATTAGCGAGGCTGATAGAGATAGAAAGTATCTTCAGTAAAGAGACCAGTGCGTAAACGCCATGTGTCATCTGTATCTGGCTTCAAATCTATCAGCAGATGACCGTAAGGTTTGCTTGTTGCATCTTGAAACACTTCTTGAAAAAATTTAGTGTTTGAGGGGTACAGTTGCCGGCCTAAGTGCGATATTTGGGATCTATCTTAGGGTTTTTGAATAAAATCAAGTAATGACTGTTTAAGGAAATATCTCTCATTTGAGAAGATTTATGGAACACATTTTGCACGATAAATACAATGCTTAAATTCCTATGGTGACTGCCCTTTGTGAACAGTTTAGTCAGCTTGGTGTCGTTTCCTAACTCTGTCATTAAATCGTCAATGACTATTAAAGCGTCCGAAACTGTGTTTAAGACAGCAGGCAATCCTTCGTGAAACTGTACTGTGGGCATTTGGGTATACAAATTTTGATAAGCACCATAGCACCAAAGTACTTTCGTTGGAAAATGATCTATAGTTTTCTGCTCAATAATGTTTTTGACAAAATAAGTCTTGCCACACCCCGTTGGGCCTGCAACTAACATAGTAAAAGGATGTTTTAACTTTAAGAGTTCTATGATATATGATTACATTTTAAGAAAGCTTGCCTTTTTTATACTCTGGCATAATACGTCTAGGCATCCTTCAAGTGTGCTTGCTACAAGATCACACTCGCTAAACGAATCCACTATGTTTTGAGTAAATTCTAAACAGTGGTTTTTAAATACATTTATAGAATTTTGTACGCAACCACATAGTGTTCTGCCACAATGCGAGTTGTTAAAATACAAATTGTAGAAATCGTTGCATTTAATATAACCTATTGAATCAATGCTTTGATAAATTTGTATTTTAACAACTCGCATTGTGGCAGAACACTATGTGGTTGCGTACAAAATTCTATAAATGTATTTAAAAACCACTGTTTAGAATTTACTCAAAACATAGTGGATTCGTTTAGCGAGTGTGATCTTGTAGCAAGCACACTTGAAGGATGCCTAGACGTATTATGCCAGAGTATAAAAAAGGCAAGCTTTCTTAAAATGTAATCATATATCATAGAACTCTTAAAGTTAAAACATCCTTTTACTATGTTAGTTGCAGGCCCAACGGGGTGTGGCAAGACTTATTTTGTCAAAAACATTATTGAGCAGAAAACTATAGATCATTTTCCAACGAAAGTACTTTGGTGCTATGGTGCTTATCAAAATTTGTATACCCAAATGCCCACAGTACAGTTTCACGAAGGATTGCCTGCTGTCTTAAACACAGTTTCGGACGCTTTAATAGTCATTGACGATTTAATGACAGAGTTAGGAAACGACACCAAGCTGACTAAACTGTTCACAAAGGGCAGTCACCATAGGAATTTAAGCATTGTATTTATCGTGCAAAATGTGTTCCATAAATCTTCTCAAATGAGAGATATTTCCTTAAACAGTCATTACTTGATTTTATTCAAAAACCCTAAGATAGATCCCAAATATCGCACTTAGGCCGGCAACTGTACCCCTCAAACACTAAATTTTTTCAAGAAGTGTTTCAAGATGCAACAAGCAAACCTTACGGTCATCTGCTGATAGATTTGAAGCCAGATACAGATGACACATGGCGTTTACGCACTGGTCTCTTTACTGAAGATACTTTCTATCTCTATCAGCCTCGCTAATAGAATGTAAATACGTGATTTGTCAAAACATTCTTGCTGATAGTGAATCAGAGAACTTATAGATTTAATGCCCTTTGCAGTTTTAGTGCCTACAACATATAAATACCCTTGTTTAGTTTGCATAGCTCTCATTTGTTATCAATATGACTAAGTGCACACGACAGCAATTAGAACAGCAGAAACTGGTGTTAAAGAGTAAAGCAAAATCCGCTCTTTTGCGAAAGTGTTCAAATAGTACTATAAAATCTGTGTGCGAATGCGCATTAAATTTATTAAAGGGTAACGTTCCTGTTTCAAAGTATAGAAAAAACAAGCTTGCTCTGTATAAGCAAAGTATCAGAAAACTAGCTGATAAATCAATCCCTTTGTACAAAAAGCGTAAAATACTCGTTTCACAAAAAGGAGAAGGCATTTTAAGTATATTACTGCCAGCAGCCATTTCGGTGATAGGATCCCTTATCCATGGAGTACAGTAAGAAATTAATGATAGTGCCTGAAGACAGGCTTCCCGCTTTTGTGAATGAACATTTATCCGAACTGGACAAAAAAATGCACAACATACTAAAGCAAAAATCTTTGAGTGACAATGAAAAGGCCCTTCAATTCGTGCAAATTTTGCAACATTACGTAAAGTTTCCAATCCAGACAGAAAACTCCCCAATTCAGGACAAAAAGATTCAGCAGGCAGAAATTCCTACAGAAAAGGCAAATAATCAACAAGAACCTCCCAATGATTTTTCAAACAAAATACCACTTAAAAGTGAGGAAAAAGACACTATTTTGGAAAGTGTTCTAAACACTGTACCAGTTAGGCAAAAGCAGGTTGCTGTAGAAATGTACGATTTTTTAAAGAATGCACAAAATACTTTAAGGTGGTCTGAAAAAGGGGAAATTATTTATAATAATAAAATTATACCCCGTTCAAATATAGTTCTCTTGATTAACTACATCATAATAAATAATCTCCGGACACATAAATATACAAACTAAAGATATTTTTTATTTATAACTAATCCATTCATTCTTTTTAGCATACATTTTGGACTTTTTAACAGGTAAATTCATTTCTTTTACAGCATTCTGAAACACATTAGTTCCAAAGGGAGCTCTCTTTTTATTTCTTACGACACACACACAACTTAATATATAAAATTCTTTATTTTTTATAAATAAATCTTACACCATATCTTTTTTTCACAAACTGATACACTCTAAAATAATTTCTTTTGATATGTTTTGATTTATAATTTCTTTTGATATGCAAATATTTTAAAATAGAATACATAGATTTTCCTTGACATCTTTTCAGTAAATAATATATGCAATAAGGGCCACATACATTGAAAGTAATACTTCGGAAAGGCAATGGGTTCCAGTTCACTTTAGCATATTTGGAAATAAAACGCAAAATGAGTCCTTCAAAGTTTTCTGGGGAGCGACCATATGAATCAAATAACTCTAGTGTATCGCCTTCTATGTACAGGGCTAACCAATGCGATCCAGGTTTAGATAGAGGATCCACATTTATAACCATTGCACATCGTACATGAGTAATCCTGTCTGCTGCAAACACACCTTTAAATAACGGGGCCGTTTGGGGGTCTTGGGATAAAATACGCTTTATTTGGTGTGCATACATCTTAATTGCTAAAGTCGTAAATAATATTTGTTGATTTCAATGACGTTTTCAAATTCTGCATACACTATTATGTTAACAGTGTGTGTCAAAGGTTCTTTAAATTTCATTTCTAACCTCATGTTACTATGTTTAATGAGATTGAGGTGTTCACCATCACATAGATCAGGAGACAAATCAAAAGCAAACAGAGTGTAACCTATGGGGTATTTATTCTTCCCTCGAAATGTTGTTTCCGTAATTCTCCCCTGTTTTATCTGTTCCTAAAAACAAACTCTGATAGGCTCGAACGTAATTGTTATGGGCAAAGTTCGGCTGAAGGGAATTATAGGGGGTAGGTTGGCCGTCTACATAGAGTGCTATGAAATTTAAATTGTAGTGTTTAAATTGAAACGGAGACTTTTCATAGGTTCCGTGAAATGCATCGTTATCCACACACCCAATTACAACTCTCTTAGGCATCTGACCCACAAAAATATTATCTTGGGTAAGGGACATATTTCCTTTTGGCACGGAATAACTTTTACATAATACTCTATTGATAGGATATTTAGCTGTTTCTTTCTCCAAAGCCTTACTATGGCCTAAAGTAACCCCTACACTAACACGCACTTTGCGCACAAATAAAGAGACATGTTCAAGAACTACTTTATAATCTCCTGTGCCCATCAGACAAAACTCTGGCTTGCTGCGTATGAGTTTAATTTTTAAATCCACTAGATTTAATAAAAGTCTATCTTGGTTAAATAAATCGCTGTGTATTGCACCGATCATATCAACAGTTGAACTGTGCTTACAAAAACTGCATCGTTTGGTAAATCCCTCATTCGTTTCATTGGCCAAATGATTGCCTGTATCTTTGTAAAATAATTCAGAGGTTAACTGCGAGGCTTTGCTATCAGACCCGTGATTCAGTAAAGTTTCTATATAGGCACTGTAAGGATACATGTTGTTTGAACTGGAAACTAAACGTTCGTTTAGATTAACGTCAACTTGTGAAAACAAGGAATGCAGAAACAAATTAACAGGGCCAATGTTCTCATCTGGTGTCAATGTCTTTCCGTCGCTTTTTAAAATTTTGGCTCTGACATACAAGTGTGTTTGAGATAAATCGATATAATCCTCTCCACTACCTGATACTTGAAATTCTACGGGTCCGCCGTCCGCTACGTTCGACAATGGGTGAAATTGTACCCATTGCCCGCTTTGTATAACAGTTTGGGTGGGTGGTAGGTGAAATAATTCCAATTCCGATTTGGCACATTCAGGAGAGTCCTTTAAAACAAACGCCATTATGGATCAAATATATCGCGTGCTTTCACTTTACGTTTTTTGGACGAAATGAGATGTTTTGAAGTTTTACGCTTTCTTTTATACTTTCCTTTTCCTAACATGTGCTGAGCCTTATTGATAGCTCTCCGAGCTAAACTTTTACTCTCTTCTTGCACGCGCCTCTGTGCTGATTGTTTTAAATCTTGCCCTTCCAAAACATCGCTTGCTATTTGTGTTCCTGTGCTTAAAACTGATTTTCCTACTGTTTTAGCCCCTTTGAAAAGAAACGGCAGAGCTTTACGAAATAAACGACGAAACATGCCGCCAATTCCATACCCTTTCTGCATATTGTTACCCCTGTAGAAAGCCATTCCGGAACCCGTCTGACCCGCATAATGCTCTTCAAACTTTTTAGAACAACACACATACGGAACACAAGCCATGATGTTACACGGTCAGTGTTCATTACTAAAAATGTTTACATTCACACTTTTCAATGGTATTTATAGTAAATGTCGCATGCGGAAATGTAAAACTACAAGCAGTTTACCCCTCTCAAAAGGTACTAACTCTCCAGAATTTAGACGCAGCTGTATTTCAATGGTTTGAAAATGCTGACGTATGACAGGTACGTAATGAGGTCTATCGTACAAAGCACTCACTATTTCACCATCATTACCAGTTATCTTAACAACTCTGAGAAGAGGAGCCTGTACATCGCCAACTGTTTGGGGTTCTACAATATCACTATACACATATAATAGGGGGTAGGAAATGTTTGGATCGGCCACAAAAGAGCTTTCCTTTGCACCTTCTATAACTTGAGGATAAAACCCTATGAGATTACTGAGTCCCTCTTGCAAGATAACTTTTGCTCCGTTTTCAGTTTTTATCTTAACTCGTTTGGTTGTGCTGTTAAACTTAAATTTTATCTTATTTTCATGAGCAGGTATGTACATAGCTTGTAAGATTTCTGGCACGGATTCGTAACATCCTGGGGGTAATTTTCTTGTAATTAATTTTCCATCTCCTAAATCAAAACCAAATATATTGTTGCTTTCATTAATATTATACCACGTGTGCGCATAAATTATTTCAGCTAATCCTACCTCCCATTCACCATTTAAACTTATAGGAGTCGGTAATTGTGTCGAATAGCTAGAAATCTTGTTCTCTGGAAAATATTGTAAGGAGCTATCCGAAGGTAGCGTCACGTAAAAAGACATTTTAAGACTAAGTCAGTATTATACACTTCTGTAGTATTTATAGGTGCCTCACATCAGAAACCCAGGTATTAAATTTTTCAGGGTAGCCTAGAAACTTCACAAAATACTCTGTTTTATTGGCTGTCTTACGTTTCTTTAATACCTTTTCCACAGGGTAGTATCCAGAATCCATCACCTTTTGAAGTTCCTTTTCATAAAAAGTACCCTCTATTATTTCATTCGTTAAATCTTTTAGTTTATAAACTACTGGTTTTCTAGGTATTATTTGATGTATGGTAAAAATCTCTCTAGTCCAATTGTTTTCATAACTTTTCTCAAAAAGCCGTTTTGTTTTACTTATACGTACTGTATCACCTATATTAAACTTGTGTTTTGTTTCAGATTTTGTTACGTCTCCATATAAATTTTTCCAGATTTGCTGCTGATTATTTAAATTCACTGCTATGGGTTCCATTTTGATACTACGATGCCATGTTCTATTGTAACTGTAAATCAATTTATCAATAACATCTACATATTTATGTGTATTGTATTCAGTAAAGTACTTCCACATTTTAGTTTTTAAGGTACGGTTAAATCTTTCAACTACACTCGCTTTGGTTTCATTGCTTGTCGTAAAGAAGTGTACATTCATTTTCTTAAAGTACCCTTGTACCACTTTATTCTTAAATTCTGTCCCCCTTGTCCGTTTGTAATACATCAGGTTTCCGTTCATTAAAAATTTTTTTAAATGCCATTAAAATGCTATGACCTGTTTTGTCTTTCAAGGGTATTGCCCACGCATACTTTGAAAATATATCAATGCAAGTCAGTAAATACTTAAACCCTTTATTGAACTTGGCTAGAGATTGCAAGTCAACTAAATCAGATTGAAACTGCTCGTCTATACCTCCCACAATAACACGGTTTCTTAGGAAATTGCGTCTGGCCGATTTGTGAAGTGTGTTGCTTGCTGAGCCATTCTTGTACCTGTTTCCTGGGTATTTTGCTTTTCCCTTTTTGTAATGCACTGAAAACAGCATTGATACCACCAAAGCTTCCTGGCTGGGCTGGATCTAAATAAATTTGTCTGATTGGTCATTGCAATAATTAAATTTAAAGTTACGCAGCTGCACACTTACGTTCATGGTGTCTCAAGTACAAATGAAATGTATATCTAAAACACACAGTATCTATACATTTTTAAAAAGTTAAAACCTTGGCTATGGTTTAGAATGTCATAGAAAGTTCCAGTTCGGGCATGTCATATGTGATTCATTGGGTGATGTAGTTTCATTCATTTGCTTTTCTCACAATCAGAAAAACAACACCATTCTCCTAAATAGCAATGCGTTTAAAAGCTTTCTCATTTACTTAAGATTGTATCCTATCGGTGACTACGTGTTTAACTCCTTCTGTTATCTTAATTAACCTACACATAAATCCTTAGTCATATTGTCACACGTTCCAGAGAGTTCCAGATTCTGTCATTACATATAATTCGCAGACTTTGCATATAAACTTGTCAATTCAACGTTATGTTCATATTCATTCTTCATAAGGGCACTATTCTCAAGAAAAAAACACATACTTTCACTGCCTTAAGATGTAACTTCAAGAGCTAGTATTCTATATGTATTCTAAAAAGTAGGTGATCGAACGGTTAAAGTGCTTGTGTAAAACGGGCGGCCGCGATTACCTTTTGCCGGGTTCAAATCTGTCTTTATAAAATTTTCTTAAAAAAAAAAATTCTCCAGTTAATTCTAAAGTATCAAGCTACAAGTCTAGAGCTAGAAAATAAATCTTTTTTGTTACTTCTTCCACCTGGCTGACATGTCTTTTAAAAGAATTATTAAACCCCACCACAATTGTTCAAACCATTTTCTAAACATAGCACCTTCCCAGAATTAATGACAAAAATAAATTCGTTAACCTTTTAAAATCACTAGATGGCATCACCAGTCCAACACACTTACAACTAACTGCAAAATAAAAAATCATCAAATAAAACCAAGTCCCATAACGCATTCCTAGTACTAAGAAAAAGCAAACACTACATTAATTCACCACCTATAGTTAACTCTCTTACAGCCTAACGGATAGCGCACTGTACTACAGATCCCCCAGTTCGAATCCACGAAATTCCTTTTTAATTCAAAATAATAGGGTTTCTCATTTCCCCACAAGATGGAGCTACTTTTGATTCATTACCATGGCAACACAACAACGCCATCTTTACAATGACGTCACCACCTCAAGGCATCACCCTCTCCTTATCAGCAATCCTCCCCAACTCCTTATCAGCAGTCAACTCCTTATCAAACGGCGGCCATCTTGGATTTGACGGTATAGAAACCCCCATACTACTTTGTCCACTCCTAACAAAACTTGTTTTGCAATGAACCGGTAACAGTTGCCGAAACTGTTTTCGAAACGATCAATTACTCCACTGCAGAAATATGAAAAGAATTCCTACCTCGTTTGACGAATTTGTAGAAGAGGCACATGGGTTAACTTTCTGTTCAAAAATCAGGAGCCCGAAATGGATTCACTCTCTTCCTAAACCGGGAAAACGTTTCTGAACTTAAAGGAACTCGTTTCCAAGACCAAGAAAGCATTTCCGAACTTGGGAAGAGAGAAGAAAGAAAAGAACGATTTAGGCTCTATGATTCAATATTACCCTTCCTCAGCGAATAAAACCGTGCTACGTTCATGAATGAAGAAAATTTGGCTAAGTTCCAAATAATTTCACCCAATGGAAAAGGAGACTGAAAAGGGAAAATACCCTTTTCTCTTTAAAAAATAAAAAGATCGTCTCGCGAAATGTGGAGGGAGGGGGGTATTACAATTAACGTCACACTGAAGCAACAACACAATGGGCTATTGGTGACGGTCCGGGATCAATCCCAAAGGGAAAGATCCGGATATGTGGAGGGGGAGGGACGGGCAAAATTATCATTTTCGTGTAGTGTTGCACAATTTCGCATCTGCCAAACTGTTTTCACCAAATCAACAGGAAACGCGGCGGATTGTTATGAATCAAAGCGGTTTATTCTTGTGGACGCTCAAAAATTATGTAAATAAAATTTTCTTTTTCAAAACTTTACGAAGAAATGCAAGTAACTCCTTTCATTCAGAAGTTACTGTCAATCGAGCTTTTGCTTTCAGAGACGGGGGGGGGGGGACATCTGACACATCCCATCTCTGAAATGGTGGTTGAATAGTCATTTGATAAGGGCAGCGTTAGGCCGGTTGGCAGAGCAAAGAGGATTAGCAATCGGAGGGTTGCGAGTTCGAATCCAATCATAGACTGTCGTGTACACGGGGGCTGGTGCATGTTAAATCTGTCGTGGCCTCAAATGTCCTCACGTTGGCGGGGTGTGGAATTTTCGAGTGGGGGAATACTTAGAAAATAAAATTTGTCATTTTTATTTTCTAGGTATTTCTTTACGAATAAATATCGTATAGTTGAACATTTTCGAGAACATTCGAATGTGTCACAACCAGACCTATCAGCCAAGAAAGTACAAAGAAAATTTTTCCACTGGAATTCAAGATCAAGGCAGTCTATCCAGTTCTGTTTTTTCACACTATTTCGAAACCCAATTGACGTGATTTTTGGAAGGTATTAGGTCTGCAGATTTAAATTTAAAAATGAAGAACCACAACCTTGCTGTTAAAAAGTCTCGTATTGAAGGTGTTCATGATGGAATAAACATACTTGGTGATCAGAATGAGATACACCAATGAAAATCAGCACAAATTAATTTAATGATGTTGGCCTGAGGAAACTACAAGATTTCATTAGCCCAGATATTGATAGCTCATTTAAATGTAATTTTATATTTGTCAACATGCGCATAAATTCATTTAATATTCTTTATTTTTTGCCATTTTTAATATTTATGTACTTAAAAAATTGGAAAGGTATCCATGAGTGAATTTGTTGGGCCCTTGTCTCTTAAAAAATAATTTACCGGGCTGTGACCTAACAAAGGTTGAGAATCACTGCTCCAGGGGATGGAAGTAAGACACGACCTCAATACTTGACTTCATTATGTTATTGTGGCTGCGGTAGCGCTGTCGGAAGAGTAACAGATTAGCAACCGGAAGGTTGCGAGTTCGAATCCAACCAGACTCATGTACAAAGGGAGCTGGTACATGTTAAATCTGTCATGGCCTCAAATATCCTCACGTTGGCGTGGTGCGGAAGTTTGGAGAGTTGGGTGCCAGCTCAGGTGACCTTGTCATCTGACCGTGGTTCAAAATTACGTGGTGTTCTCAAATCTTTCTCTTTGGAACCGTCACCAGTAGCCCGTTGTGTTGCTCCAGTGCGATGTTAACTAAATACCTCCCTGCCATTGTGTTATTTCAATTGAAAGATACAAAACCCTTAATACAAAAAGATTAAAAGTATGCTTCTGTGAACTTTTAACACCAGCATTTAAGTGGTCAAGTTTTCCAATGCTTTATTAGCATAGAATGCAGTCTTAGAATTATTCGAAAGTGCTGTGAATACTCGGCAATCTAGTCAAAAGATGGGTTATGGAGTCTTTCCGCAATCTAATTTTGGAACAAGCTATGTAGATCAATAGAATGTTTTATTCTTCAGTGTTTTCTGTTGAGGTATTATTAAGGTGCATGTTGAAAATAACTGAAAAGCACACGAAAAAGGTTAATTTTGTTCGTTTTAATTTTTTAAATATTTGCTAAATAATGTTTTAACTCTTCAGGTGAGATGCCACTTTTGTAAAATGGTTTAGGCTTAGGGATATAAATACTCTTCATAGGTAACTAACTACCCTTGAATTGGTAACAAAATATTTTTTTTATGGAAATCCTATTTCCATTTGATTTCAGTTTAATTTGAATAGTCTTTCAAACAGATTTTATGAACACATCCTACAAGCTAATCTTATTATGGTTTTCTAATCAAATACAGGGCTGCCAAAGAACTTGAAATGGTAGCAAAATTTAAAAAATATAGTAGCAATAAAAAATCTCCTCTTAAATCTTCCTTATTTTAATTGATCAGATACCAAATGAATCAGCTAAAACACAAAAGCACTGATTAAGTATGAAACAGATGAAGATTTTGCCAAGAAATTTAAATTAAAAAACTAAATACTTTCTTAATAAGGTCTTCATGACAATCTAGCAACCAGATTCCGATGCTTTTCGTTCATGGTTGCCTCGGCTTGGCTCCAAAACTTTGAAATTGGAGTCCCTTGGAAAATTTTATCTAAAGGAAAACATGAAAAATATTTTTTCCATCTGCTATTAGTTAAAAAAGGGGACAACATTTTCGTCAACCTTCAGTGAATTATCAAAAAAAGTTGGCAACATTTTGAAATGAATAGCTTTTATTATAATTTTGCTCAGATACCCTAGGCGCCAAGGTTGAAAAGTAGTAGCAAAACGTCGCCTGTGGGAGCCCTGCAAAAGTAAAAAACAAAATCGAATGAATTTCTTGAAATTTATTTTTACTTTTATTTCATATTTGCTTCACTTCATTTGGGAAATAGGCATTATAATTTCTCTGCAGCCCTGAGTTATGCCTGGTTAATACATTTGTGAATTCTAAATAAGGGGAAAATCAAGATTATTCAATGTATTCTAGTTAAAAAATAAATAATTTTGTAACAATACAGCAATGAATATGTTAACTTATAGGTTTTATATTATAGATCTTCTGAAGCCATTTGAGGTAGATTTGATTTTGAAGAACAATTTGATCAGGATAACACCCTTTTGCTTGAAAATTAGAAAATCAAATCTTATTTTGCATAATTATCCAGTTAAATATTTCGAAAGTACATATAATGTGGAATACAAAATATCCCTTTCTGCTTCATGTCCCAAATATGAATCAAACTTTTCCATAAGAATTCTTAAAATGATAATTGAGTACATATTTTGAGTAAATCTCAAACAAAATAAAATTTTAAATGGCACATAGTGTTATCTTAATGCTATCGTCTGAATTTTGAGTAGTTTAAGTAACTTTTCTTTGCTTGCTCTAGTTTTAATTTTCTTTTTATTTTTTTACATTTAATAGAGCACACTAGAGCTTAGGGATTACTACTGCTGATTAAAAATAAATGCAAACTTTAAAATTAAAATGCTCCCAAATTGTATAAAAATACCTTTTATTGAAAAGAAATCGAAAACAACACTTACTGAAGTGAGTATAATTACAAAAGGGTAAAATAGATCTAATCTATTTTCTAAAACATCTACTAATAAAAACAGCTATAGAAATCAGAATTCCATGAAAAAACTTAAAAATAACAAAATGCTTTCAATTTGATCAATAAAAACCCAATAACAAAATACCCAATATGAGCATCAATTTTAAATAAATTTTTATCACACTAAGGATTAACATATCACATTTGACTTGGGTATTTATGAACAATTTCAATAGCAAGGAATATATATTAATATCTGAAACAAAATCTCACAGGTTTAATTTGCAATACAATTTTAGGATAAAACTGTTTTATTGTTAAACAAGCTTAACAAATAATTCTCAATATTGCTGACTTTCGTTATCAGCCATAATTTTATGGAAACATGATGTGGTAGAAAAACAGCATCTATAGCATTTAAGTAGTGAAAATATACACACATGCTACATGAAAAGTGACAGTATAAACACATAGGAGAACATCAGATTTAAAAATTGAAATTACATTATAACTATTGCACACATGATAGACCTGTTAAGCTATTCATCAATATATTAAGGTGATGTCGTAGATGCGGCTTAAATGAATACGAAATCATATTTGGTAATTATTACAGAGTAAGGCCACAACCATGTGGGCAAAATTATCACTGCCCAATTTTTGAAGTCCTAAACGTTATGTTCAGGATCCATATTCGGTAGTTTCTTCATCCATAGCTTTAAATTCATATGAACCTCTTCCATCCATGAACAAAGTATACTGGAAAAAAATTTAATTTTATAACAAGCAACACATATAATAAAGTTTTCATATGGGTTCATTTGAATATGGAAATACAGAATATTTTTTATGAACCTCAATTTTATCGGTATCAACAAATGACAAAACACCAATCCAACAAAAAATAGTCAAAACTAAACTAATCATTTTAACCAAGTGGTTTCAACACGATGTCTCGTCCATCAAAATCTGACCAATTTTGTGAATGGATATATATCGTCAACAAGATATTGCATATATTTTAATGATGATAAAACCAAGATCCGGTCAGCTTTCTTCTAACGATGAGATATTTCATCCATCAAGATCTGGTCAGTTCTGCCAATGACGAGATAACTCGTCAAGACAACCACTAGGAGGGTTAAAGATAATCCTGTTTATTTTCTAGCATCAAGAGTCAGAATTTGCGTTCTTTATCCCAGTGCATGATTTGTGATGAGCTTTTGTTTAGAACAGTTGAAAACAGTGGTATTTAAAATGAATAGCTCCATAAAATATTTTGGCTGTACAGTATTCGTTAATTGTTTAATGAAAAAAAAGAACATTTTAGCTTGCAGTATAGTGCTTAAAAATACAATTCAAATTCAAATATCTTTTCTGAAATAAATATTCTAACTAACAACTTTGAAAATTGAGAATCGCAAAAGCAAAAGAATTACATGTAACATTTCAAAATTTAGTGCATTTTGCAAAAGAAAAACAAGTTGTAAAAGTTCAAGGACTACAAAATCTTAGAATTTACCAATAGAGCCTAACATTTACCATCATAGGGCAGCAATAAATCTGAAATGCCTTGTACAGTATATACATTTTGAACTTTTAGTGTAAAATGGGTAATTATTGGGATTTACTGATGCAAGCTGGCTAAAGTAACACCATGTTCAGTGAGCCTCAATTCAAATTTGGTAAAAAATTGAAGGTGTTATGTAGAGGTCTTCCATGGTACACCCAGGTTCAGGTTTTTTAAAGGTTTGTTTATAGATTTGTATAAACTTTCTAACTTATGAATTACATATCACACAAGAGTTTGTCTTTCAGTTATATATTTTAATATAATAGATACATATCAAACAAGCTGTACTATTAATTAAATTATATTTAGATGGCACACTTATTCCATACTATCATTGTATTTCAAAAATAAATGTATGTGAATTAAAACAGCTGCTTTGACATAAAAAATAACATTGCATTCAAAGTTTCACATGAAAAGATTTTCAAACTATTCACAAATTACACATTTTATGGGAATGCTGCAGAAAATTATGGTAATAAAATTAAAGTTCAGGAGCTTTTTATTTGATTGTATACACCAAAATTTTATTCGAGGATGGTTGCTTTCGGATTTTATGGCACAAGGGCCATATTTGGCCAAACTGAGTCAAACACAAGGCAGACGAACTTCAAGCAATGGGCATACAAACACAAGGAAAGCCTGACACAGAAGAGAGAATATACCCAGGGTAATGTAATATTCTGCTCCTCCACTCAACCCATACTTGATGGGGAGTGCAGAGGTGTCAGGTGGTCAGAGGGAAAAGTGATCATGTGACACTGTGAGGGGTTTGACTTAGGGGTGGTTGAAACTGAGGAAAAGATAGGGAGTGAGGAAGTCGATCGGGCATTGTAGATCGGTCGTACTCTTTGTAGAGCTCTTCCCTGAGACAAAGATTGTCATTTGTTATAATTTTTAATGTTTATTTAATATACATATTATTAAGTTTCAAGTTCTTTCCTTTGCCAACCATGATTTAAATGTAAATCAAAACAAAGGGGGAAAACACTCCCAAATGTGGAAAAATTTGCACTTAATGTAACAGGTACTGTACCTGGTAAATACAAATTCTGCTGATACAAAAAAGCTCTATTTAGGATTGCACAACTACTGAGAAGTATCTTAAGATTCAAACTTACCTCATGATGCTTCCACAATGATTTTCTGTGTGAAACTGTAAACAGTGTTATTTTCATCTAAAAATTAAAAACAAAAACATCATTCACTCTTCAGTGTCATTTTAATATTATTATTAAAAAAACTAAATAATTTTTAGTCACATGATTGACCTTTGTAACATATTCATTACTTTGTGACTAGAATAAAGCAAATCATGTCAGTAAAATAGCGTGCAAGGGTATATTGACTGAACAAGTGAGCTAAATTCAAATGAAAGCTTTTTTACTCTAAAGTAAACATAATATGAAGAATTATTTTCAAGATTATCTTCTAAATATAGAACAAGTTTGGAAATATTATAACCAGAGAAGTTTGAAAAACAGGTTTTATGCATTGAATATTTTAAAATAAAATTCTTGTTTTATATCTGACTTAAAAAAGGTCACACATCAAATAAGAACTTGTAACGGTAATTTTCGCACAGCTTGTTGATTTCCATAAATATCACATTACAGAAAGACAGAAAGTAATATCACCTGGCGACAATATTGATACATGGATCCTTCAACATCCACACTGACTGCACTGGTACATTCATCGAGAATTGCGAATTGTGGACGATGATAGAACAGCCTAGCCATCTGAAAAAACAGTACAATAACATCATTATCACATTATCTATGGATAATTTTTCCCCCGAAATAAATAAGCAAAAAGTATAAAAATCTTGAGCAAGGTAGGTAGATATACTTTATTTAACGTCGCACTGGAGCAACACAACAGGCTATTGACGACTGTCCAGGATCAATCCCCAAGGGAAAGATCCTAGAACACCACCACGTAATTTCAAACCACGGTCAGATGACGAGATAACACCTGAGCTGGCACCCCACTCTCCAAACTTCCACACCATGCCAACGTGAGGACATTTGAGGCCACGACAGATTTAATGTGCATCAGTACACGATGGTCTTTGGTTGGATTCGTACTCGCAACCCTCCCTTTGTTAATCCATTATTCTTTCCAACAGGGCTACAGTGGCCCGAAATTATGAACAAAGAATGATAAAAAGTTATAACTTATCTCTATATACTAGATATACACTCACTGCCAAAAGTTAAGCACGAAGCGGTGAAATGCGAAAAAATCGACAAGTACAGCTTTGATTGACACGAAATGCGGCAGGAATGTAGCAAATATGTTTATGCATGAAAAAAAAAACAAAGAATTACATACAAAGATGAAAACAATATTGAATTTCATAAATTATCAGATGAAATCATATTGAAGTCATTAACAAAATGATGTTTAAATCCAAAACAAACAGTGAGAGTGACTGGGGGTGGGAAAAGTGCAAACACAGCACGGCCGAGGGCATCCCAAAGATTTTCAATGGGATTAAAGTCGGGCGAGTACGCCGGCCAATCCCCTCACTTTCCAGGTAGTAGTCTACAATGTTGGCTTGATGGAGACGCGCATTATCATCCATCAAAACGAAAGCAGGACCAACTGCTGCAGTGTACAAGGAGATTCCTTACATGTGTACATGAGATGGGTGGTAGGTGTCTTTCAGGTAAATCTTATGTAAATCCTGTACAGTCCAACCCCAAGGAACTTTAAAACATTGACAGCTGGCAATTCGTATGCGACCCCTCGAAGGGGTGCCAAAGAACAAAAGGTTTTTAGAGGAAGGAGTGCATTCAGAAGGGGAAAAAGGCTTTGTGAGAACACTGTGCTTGGACAATAGTTTATGCATTAATTGCGGTGTTGACATGCAAAAGCATATAAGTAAAAAAAAAAAAAAAATCGAAAATTAGTTTTTTGGCGAATAAGATAATAAGAACCCATGCCAGTAGCATGGTAAAGCCAGTAAGACGCTAGAAGAAATAGTTTAGTTTCTGCAACTCTTTTAGTTTATACAAATACAATTCCTTTTTAACAGGCTCACAAACGTTTTTTGCTTGTCCTTTTAAATTTGGTTTTTGTGACTTGTTGGTTTTGGCATGCTTTTCCATGCCAACGCCTCAATTAATTCTTAAGTTTAAATTACCCCAGTTCTTTTAAAACTATTCTGTAACCTATATAACCAACCTGTAAATGAACCTTAATTTAAAATTCATTTGTCAGTTTCTGTTTAATTGACTTAAACAGTGAATCTTTCAAAAAATACAAAATGGCCATGGCGTGCTCGTCTGAGCACATTTGAAGGAGGTACCAGGAGGTGTGGGAAAAGTTGTACTAATCCTAATGAGTGTCTTTAAACTGGGGATGGATAGAGCCTATCTCTGTTTATTCTTCCAACCATTTATAGCCTGGCTCCGACTTAAGCTTGCAGGGCTTACCTGGAATTTCTACAAAACCATTTCACTTGAAAGGGTTCAAGGAGATTGATCGAGTTTTATAGCACAAGGCCATATATTTGGCCATGCTGCACCAAACATAAGACAGACACCATCAAGTAATGGTAGGTAGGTATTTTAATTAACTCTGTACTGAAGCAACACAATGTATTGGCGAGGGTCAGGGATCAGACCAGAAGAGAAAAATCTGAGAACACCACATAGTTTTGAACCAGTCTGATGACGAGGTCACACCTGATCTAGCACCCCACTCCCCAAACTTCCACACCATGCCAACGTGAGGACATTTGAGGCCAGATTTAACATGCACTAGCCCCTTTGTACATGACAGTCTTTGGTTGGATTTGAATTCACAATCCTCTGGTTGCTAATCAGTTACTCTTCCAACTGGGCCCATCAAGTAATGGTCATACACAGTAGGAACGCTTTACACAGAAGAGAAATACACCCATGGTAAGTTAAAGGAATCGAACCTGTGACATTAAAAATGATAGACCCTCACATTAACACATGGAAGTAATACTTACTGCAATTCTCTGCTTCTCACCACCACTCAACAAATCCATCCAATCCTAAAAAATATATAGTATTCAGTACCATCATTACGACAACATTTTCTGTTCATCTCACACACATTATTAGGTAGCCAAGCACCAAAGAAATCACTTATAATCGCAGTCCAAGAACTTGTGAAATAGTACCTTTAGTAGCATAAATTCTTAAAAACAGAAGCAAAATTAGTCTTCTCTTAGAACTTATTTTAGTAGCAGTTTTAGTTGCCCAGATAGAAAATGAATTGGTTAAAACACAAAATGTGCCAATAAGCATGAAACTCACAGAGAAATTTAAACTTTAACATAAAAGGGTATTTTTTTTATATGAAATCTAAATTTCCAACACTGCCGACCTTTTGACGGAGCTATAGGTAGGTAGATAATTAACAGTGATAATTATAGTTAATTAACGTCACAATGTACAACCACAATAGGCTATTGGCAACAATCTGGGATCAATCCCAAGGGTAAGATCCGAGAACACCACCACGTAATTTTGAACCACGGTCAGATGACAAGATAACACCTGAGCTGGCACCCCACTCTCCGAACTTCCACACCACACAACATGAGGACATTTGAGGCCACAAGAGATTTAAGATGCACCATCCACCGTGTACACGATGGTCTTTTGCTGGACAGAGTTTGAACTCGCTCTGTTTGCTAATACATTACACTTCCAACTGGGCTAACCCTGGCAGCTATGGGGCAGAAGAATATTGAGAAACAACTAAATGTTCAAAATGTCAGCTTTCAAAATCAATATTTCATAAATTTAGTGAAATAATTCTAATTGTGTCTAATAATGAAAGAAAATAAGCTCAAGTTATATAGCAAATTCATTTTGACATGTTAATAGTTTTACATCAGTTAAATAACTCAACTACCAATTTCTCAAAATTGCTGTTCTTACTTTAAAATGATTATCATACCTCGATTATTATAATTACCTTTATAGCATTCCATCCGCCTTCTCGTTCTAACAAGTAACTCAACTGAACCTATTGGATAAGAGTAAACAAATTCCAGACATCAGGGAAAGTAATACCATGAGCAAAATGATGCATATACGTTTTAAATATACTCTGTTGACATGATTGTACAAAGGCAAAGAAAAGTGCTTAAGAAAATGGTACAGAAATAGAATTGTTTTAAAAATACAATATAAACAAAGGGTAATTATTTAAAAGTTCAAATAGATATCCTTTTTAAAATTGACTTTAATTCACTAATGACTGAAATTGATCTAACTTAATAAATATTGAAAATTCATTAGTGTACATTTATTGGTCTCATGCTTACTCAAACAAGGTCTTACAGACTCCTATAATGTAGAAACTTATCAGCTGGGATGAAACACATAATCAGTAATTGTGGTAACTCGTCTCAGGATATCCAAACAAAACTACATAATACCTATCATTCACTTTTAGAAAAGACTCAGGAGGTGTTTCTATTGTCTGTTAGAAAGTTACAAGACCTCACCAATGCTTAGTGACTAATCTGAAGATTGCAATTTGTACAGCCCATACCAGAAATCTTTACCACTTAAAGTTTATTTAACAATATATACTGTACATTTGCCATTACAACACCAACAATTGTGATATGCCAGTATGAGCATTTTATATCATTTTTGTGGACATGCATTTCCATGTACAATGATTGCATGAAGATTTTTTTGGCCAGATTATAATAGTGATCCTCCACTCTTGAAAATTTTAGGCTATGCCCACATGAATTCGAATTTTGTAATCACATGAACTCTTTGATTGGATAGAGCTCAGTTTAAGTAATGGCACAAATCACTCCGAAACAAAACCAGGATCTCAAATGCTGTGTTGTGAACATCTAGTGGCACTCGCAGATTTATTGAACCAAAAAATTGAGTTTGTCACATGCCTCATCGGGAGCAATGTCCAACAGAGGTTAGAAGCTCCAGGGAGTAGTGAAACCAGGATATGAAAAATTCCTGATTTAAAAAAAAAAAATCATAAAAATCGGATTTATTTGCTTTAAATCAGATTTTAATGATTATTCATTCATTGCCTCTATATGTTTAAACTTGTTAGATATGATACATGCAAATCACAGAATAGATCCTAGATAGTATTGATTTATGTCAAACATTAAGATATATAAGGATTTAGAAAATTTAGCTATGCAAATTTTTGAAAGATTGAAACAATAAAAGTTATCATTGGATTCCAAAATATTTATAATGAAGCAAATCATCTCCAAGTTGGAAGCTAGTGCATCCCAATCAATGCAATTATCTTAAGTGTCCTTAAAATAGGGAGGCTAAGTAATTATCAGTTTCATAAAGGATCAATCTGGGTGGTTACAGAGTAGAAGCAAACTTTTAAAATGATTTGTATTGTCCCATTTTTCCTATGTTACGTCGTTTTCAATATTATTAAACTTAAGAAAACAATAAAATTAAAGTGATTTGAATCAATGATTTTTTAAAAATAAAAATCACTTGATTAAAATCGCGATTTAAATTGGTTGAGTGAAACTAATGCTGCATTTATACTTGCTTTTCACACAATTGTCTGATTCTATAAATGCTGTTTAAATAATATTTGTAGAGCCAGAGAGAAATTAATGATCATCTATTGTTTATAATTAGTCCCAAGTAGTATAATTTTATACAGTAATTGCTAGAATTTCAACATACCAATTCCAAAAAGTATTCCAAGTCATGATCCGACACTCCTTTACGCTTCATTCCATCTTGACTATCTGGGTATATTATCTGGTCCCTTAGAGTACCCAGAGTCATGTATGGTCTCTAAATCAACAATTAATTAATTAATTAATAATATAGTATAAAACTAAATTATTTCATTACAATAAAAGCCATTCATTGTTTCAAAACTTAATTTTGCATCTAAAAATTCACAACTGTTAATTACACTGGTCTACACAATTTTCGTAACAGATGAGTGTTTTATAAAGTATTTTTAATGCTGAAACAGAAAATGTAATCAAAAATTTTCTATCACATCACATTTTTTATTGATATAACTTTAAAGATCCCTATTATGTCATTTTTGGCACATAATAGAAATGATCTGCTATCTTAAAAAAACAAAGAGTCACCCACCCGGAACCAATAAATAATGAGTCAAAATTGATAAAAACTGCTTATATACGTTATTTCAGTTGTCCACTCGGAGATCAGGATAAATTGTGGGTGCCGCATCTAACGTGTATTAGGTGTTATGTGGAGCTCACGCAGTGGTTAAAAGGGAAAAAATGCATTTGCCTTTTGCTATACCTATGATTTGGCGTGAACCAAAAAATCATTATGACGACTGCTACTTCTGTTTAACAAGTGTCAGTGATTTCTCTGCAAAAAATAAAAGTAATATTGTGTACCCAAATGTTCCATTGGCTATGAGACCAGTTGCTCATGGAGATGGTTTACCTATTCCTACAGCCCCAGCTTCGTGGCAGGAAATTTCTGATTCTGAAGAGGATTGTTCTGAAAATACTGCAGTGGCACAAGCTTCAAAAGACGCTGATTTCATACCAGAAAAATCAAATAGTGAACAACATCTCATTTCACAAGTGGAACTGAACGATTTGGTTCGCGACTTTGATGAATTTATCAAAACAAGCAGAAGTTCTAGGTTCACGCTTAAAGGAGTGGAATTTATTGCATAATGATACCAAAGTTTCATATTTCAGAAACAGAAATAAAGAATTAATGCAATATTTCACTAAGACAGATCTGCTGTGTTCCTGCTGCAATATACAAGGTTTGATGTCTGCTCTGAGTATTCCTATAAAACTGATGATTGGCGGTTATTCATAGACTTGTCCAAAACCAGCTTAAAGGCAGTACTACTGCATAATACAAACAAGCATCCCTCCATACCAATAGCGCATGCTGTTGGAATGAAAGAGACATATGAAAGTATGTCATTGATTTTAAAAGCAGTGAATTACGATGCTAATTTATGGCGTATCTGTGGTGACCTCAAAGTTATCGATCTTCTTCTAGGCCTTCAAGGTGGCTTTACAAAATACTGCTGCTTCTTATGTTTGTGGGATATTCGTGCAACAAGTGAACATTATGTGGTTAAAGACTGGCCCAAAAGAGACACCTTCACTCCTGGGGAAAAAAATATTAAGTATGTTCCATTAGTCAACCCTCAGCATGTAATTTTGCCATCTTTACATATCAAATTGGGGTTGATGAATTTTGTGAAAGCACTGAATAAAGAACAAGGATTTAAATATTTAAGCCAAGTGTTTCCAAGGTTAAGTGAAGCCAAATTAAAAGGTATATTCGTTGGACCTCAGATTAGAAGATTACTCAATAATGAAAATTTTGACAGCAAGTTGAATAATGTAGAGCTAGCAGCATGGAAGTCATTTAAGGATCTAGTCCATTGGTTTAGGTTTTGGCAATAAAAAGCACACAATTGGGATCTTTTAGTACAAAATCTTTTGTTGAACTATAAAAATTTAGGCTGCCGGATGTCATTAAAAATTCAATTTTTGCATTATCATCTGGACTTTTTCCCACCAAATTTGGGTGCAGTGAGTGACGAGCAGGGAGAACGCTTCCACCAGGACATTGCAAATTGAGCAGCGTTACCAAGGTAGATGGGATGAATCAATGATGAGTGACTACTGTTGGTTTCTCCAAAGAGAGGACCTTACCGTACACAGAAGAAAGAAGTAATTTGTGTTCTCCAACTCCAGTTATAACACATTGTAGGAAAATTTTATCTCTTATAGTTATATTCTACAAGATTTTTTCGTATAATAAGCTAAATAAATTATGAGTATTGCAAATTTATTTAATATTTGTATAATTTCATATACTGATAAACTTGTCACTTTGCAAATTTTATACTTTTCTAGCAATTACTCAAGGTTGTATAACAAAAAAGTGATACGTGATGGAGAAAAACTGACTTAATTTCCAGATTCTGCGTCGTCAAACGCATAAAATTCAATTATTGTGGTTTCTGTTATGAAAATTATTTTTCAATTTGTAGACTAGTGTTATTGCCTTGAATTTAACAAAATCGACATGCACGCTTCATTCTTTAAATAAAAGAATAATGCATAACGCATGTTTACTATTGTGAATCTAATTAACACACATTCCTAAATTTGAGTAGTTTTATTAATCTACTATAACACAACAGTTAGAAATAAAACTAATGGCATTGGTATTTAAACAATGCAACAGCGAACTTCTAAGTTTAAGTCAAAGGCATTTTAAAATTAGAAGCTACTGATGATTGAAACAGCTTTCAATGACTCAATTACCAGGACTATAACTTTTATTAGCATTTAAAATCTTTGAAGTAGTCTCAACGTTTTAATTCCTTTAAATAAACAATTATGATGTTTTTACTTGATTTAAAAATCATGCACTTTTCGCAAAAATAAACAAATGCTGAGCTACAATAATGCAAGAATTTAAAAAATTGTGTTTTAAAAATTTATGTAACTCTCAATGTGTTTTGAGGTAATTTTTACAATATTTACTAAAAGTTATATTTTTTATTCAATTCTGAATTGAATACATTAGAATAAAAAAGGGCCTATTTACCTGAGGTATATAAAAAAGTTTGTCTTTGTAGGGTTTGGTCAAAACTCCACCAAATGTTGGCCACAACTGCAAGACGGAATAACAAATATGAAATTTATTTTCATTTAATTTCTAATTGTAGATTGTACATTGAAATAATTTCCAAATGCACTTTACTCTATTAAAATTATATTATCTTAAGAAAAAGAAACTCGCAACTGAAGCCTTCCTTGGAGAGTTTGGGACGACGTCGCTGGAGGAAAGAAGGCATTCCCAAGATTTATCCATGGCAGCATTGACAAGTTTTTCTTTTAGGTGGTGTTTGAACATCTTTTATCTAAAGTTTAGAAGTGTGAAAAGACATAGGATTTGATGGCTTTGGGATGATCTTGGTTCCTGAATTTGAAGAAACCACTTGCATTGCAGATTTAGAGTAAGATAAGATGTAATAGTATACAACCTATGACAGCTCAATACTTAGATACATACACTGTACTTAATAATTTTAGTAAGAGTACAGAATTATTGGGAAGCCAGTTGGCGAATGACATAAAGTCTGCCTGGCATTTGTTTCATTCATTTTATCTTAAGATACTCGCTTAAAATAAACAATCATGAAAAATATTAGTCATACAAAAATATTGCTTTTTGATCAATATCTAGTGTTTTTATACCTTTTAATTAAACCTCTAGATTTTAACAAGGAATAAAATAAAAATAGGATTTTAAAGTAACTATTTATATCAAATGCACATCAAATAGAGCAGAGGCAATAATTAGTTTATCAAACAAAATTAAACTAAAAATTCAGAATAGAACAAGATTATCAATTTAAAAATCTTTTCGTATAATTTAGCAATATAATTTTTAAAATAAAAATATTATTCTGAACTTACACCAAGAAAATTATGCACTGATTAGCTCGAGATTTAAGACATAAATGTATTTTTACACTGAATTCAAAACATGAAATTATTAATATTAAAATATATATGCACAATGAAAACCACAAAAAATTAACTTTACAAACAGAAGCAAAGTATCAGAAATCGGAATGGTTCCGTTGACATGACTTGTTCTAATAACACACACCTTGATTTTTAAAATTGAGAATATAAAAATCTATTTTTTTTTGTATAAATCTAAATATATACAGTTATCACTAACTTTTTTCCTCTGATTTTCCTTAATCTGTTGAAAACATGTTTAAAATCAGAGTGCATAAGGAATGCTTATTAAGGCAATTTTTGTAACAATTAGAAGGTATTGCTTTCAAAAATTTACTTGCTAAGCAAATTACGAAATACAGGTATACATCAGAATTTATTATGCAATAATTTTCGTAAGAAACTTACTTCACCGAGAAGACGGAAGAGGGAGCTTTTCCCACAGCCGTTGGGCCCATGCACGAGCACATTCATACCAGACTTAACCTAAATGAATAAAACATAAACCTTTAGAATTTCCATGAAATAACAATAAATTCCCTTCTGCAATATTAAATTGAGGTTTAACTGAGGGGGTAGTTAATTAATATTGCATTGGAACAACACAAAGAGGCTATTGGCAATGGTTCTGGATCAATCCCAAAGGGAAAGTCCAAGGACAACGCCTCGTAATTTTGAGCCATGATCAGATAACGAGAACAACTGAGATGGCACACCACTTTCCAAACTTCCACACCACACCACTATGAGGACATTCGAACCACATATTTGATTTCACCAGTCCCCGTGAACATGACGGTCTTTGGCTGGACCGAGTTTTGAACTCGCAACCCTATAGTTGCTAATCTGTTGCTCTTCTAACTGGGCTATTGAGGCCTTGAGGTTCAACTGAATTCAAACTGATTCGTGAATTTACTTTACGTTTGCCGAAGGGCTGCAAAAAAGGGTCACGAGAACTGTTCCTACCAAAAAGTCTGCACTGATCTGTCACCATAGCAAGACCTTTTCCCATCCTCCATAGGGATGTTTGGAGGAATCAGGGCTACTACAGCCAAAGTACTTGCGAAAAAGTAGCATAAATTTTAAAAAATAGTATCAAAAGTAACTTAAACCCTACTTAAGAAGCAATTTTAGTTGTTCAGGATAAAACAAAAAATGAGTTAATTAAGTATGAAACGGAAGTTGAAAATCTCACCAAGAAATTTAAAATTAAAAACTAAATATTTTTTTCTTCATTAGGTTTTTGTGACAATCTTGCCACCAGATTCCAATGTTTTTCATTTGTGATTGCCACGGCTTGGTAGCAAAACTCGGCATCCCTTGGAAAATTTTTTCTAAAGGCAAATCTAAAAAATATTTTTTCACCAAGGTTAAAAAGTAGTCGCAAAAAGTCGCCTGTGGGAGCCCTGATGCATTTAAGTTTGTCATATTGAATGATGAATCGGAAACATTTGTTTGGATTTTTACTTGTGTTGCCAAGATCTAGACCAATAAACTATCTCTTTCCACTGCAGCAAAAGAATAATGAAATTAGGACATCTACATACCACCCCTACTCAAAAGGAATGAACCCTTTTCAAATAGCAACCACTACTACCCAGACTTGGGCAGCGGTAGCCAGTTGGAAGAGTAACGGATTAGCAATCGGAGGGTCGCAAGTTCAAAACTCAGTCCAACCAAAGACTTTTGTGTACATGAAGGCTGGTTAAGTCTGTCGTGGCCTCAAATGTCCTCACATTGGTGTGGTTTGGAGGTTTGGAGAGTGGGGTGCCAGCTCAGGTGTTGACCTCGTCATCTGACCATGGTTCAAAAGTACATGGTGTGTCCTTGGATCATCCCCAATAGCCCCTGTTGTGCTGCTCCAGTGCGATGTTAATTAATTACCATTACCCAGACTTTGTGGTGAGAGCAGGAATGAATCATTCAAATATACGAATGAATTATTCAAAAATACAACAAATGCATGAAACATTAGAGAAAGCAATGACATGAAAATTAAAGTGAAACTGACCTCAAACGACAACTCTTCAATTAAAACATCTCCATTTGGTGTAACTAAAGGAACTTTGTCAAATCTAAAATGACAGGATAAGTTTTATCTTCAAATAACATTATTCGTAGCTATGTAATGAATTTTAATTTTAACACTTTTTTACTTGATAATATTGTCTTCATTTCTTACGATTCCACCACCAGGAAGCATTTTCTTTGATAGTGGCTTTAATGTTTCTAAAATAAAAAAGCTCAGCATATTATTACACATATAAATTGAATATAATCCTTTAGAAAATTGAAGTTTAGAATATATTTTTAAAGAAAACATTTGTTTTCCTCTTATCAAATGTGATTAAGCAGTTATCACAATCAGCAAAATCTTACCACTTGCATAACTGAGCATTGATTATTTTTCATAATGTGATGGTATTTTCAAAACATAATTTATATAAGGTGAGCTCATAGTGGAAGACTATATTTGAGAAAATTACACAAAATAACATGCAACAATATTTTGGTTGGTTTTTTGGGGGGTTTTATGGCGCAAGGGCCATATTTTGGCCATGCTGCACCGCACACAAGACATATAATATCAAGTAATAGACATACACACAATGAAAGTTTTACTGACACAGAAGAGAAAAATACACCCAGGGAGGAACATAATTTTGAAAATTAAAGCAGTATCAATTATTGAACTTATTCTGCAAGTTTTAGTGCTATTTTATAAAAATACAAGGTTTTAAGTGTGCATTTTAGTGGTTCTAAAATTAAAAATTCAGCTTTACATTATACACAAAAAACGAATGGTTAAGAAAATACATTCTTCGTTCACATTTTATTAAGTAATTGCAACCAAAAGTTCAGTTTGCAGATACACTACGAACGTGAACATACCACAACCTCTTACGTAATGCTCAAAAAGCATTTGGTACAAGAATGGTTAATAGAACACTTTTATACACCAATAAGTTTTTAAGATTGAAAATAATACGTACGTATGCTTTTTGAGTTTTCACCAACCATAGTTCGTACATAAGAACCTTCACTCAAGTCTTTAAGAACAGTGATAAGCTGGGTGATGCGAGCAGTAAATCCAGCCAATCGGGTCAGCTCTCTGCCAGCTAGCACTAAACGGCCAATGGCTTCAGCCAGCTTCACAAGCATACGCCCACTTTTATAATATGACTGAAAAAGGAATTATTTTGAATGAGTGAATTGACAATTTCAATTAGTTATACATATGTGAACTATAAATAAACTCTTAGAACTGAAGTCTATTTTAAATTTAAGTAAATGAATAATTCCTTATAAATACTATACCAAGAGAGCCTTCACAAGACAAGTGAAGTATTATGGTACTTTGAAGACACAAAGCCAAAAAACATGGAAAGCAAATATAATTCCAACCAAATTGAAATTTAATGATTGATCTCATGTCACAAAATACCTCTTGACCATAAAAGCTTATTTTGAGCAGAACAATTCTCCTTTAAATTTTAGATTTGATAAAATTTTGGCAATTGTAATTTTTAAAAATTTACAATTGCCAAATTAAATTTACAATTTATTTTTTTTTAATAAAATTTAATTATTTTTATTACCTATTACCAACCATTTGCCATTCAACTATTATTTGATAGAACTTACAAGCAATTATTTTGACTATAACATATTGTTCAAGAGAAGATATTATTTTAATACATGTCAAAAATTATAGATTTTGGCAAAAGATAAGTAAGCTGAAGTCCATATAAAAAAGTCATTGCAAAAATAGTTTTAAAATATTCATGATACCTTCTTTTTAATTAATAATATAAAGTTTTGAAATACCATTTCTTACTTAGTTCAAAAAGTATTTACAAACAAAAAAAAAACATTTAAAAAATAAAATGTTCCACTAACCTCTAGTCTTTCACCATGTGACAAGGTATTCTTTTGAGTACCGATAAATGGTCGACTTATTAGTAAGTATCCAACAACTGTAGCCCAATCTAAGTTGCAAAAATATATGTTTTAGAAATGAACATGCATATCATCATTATTGTATTTATAGAAAGATTAAATACTGTACGTTTCTAATATTTTATAGCAAATTCATTCACATTTTTCTGGATAATTTGCAAACACCAACCACCTGTTACAAATAAACTTTTCTTTCTTTATATCAACATTATTTTTACGTTGTGCCCACAGCCACTCTTACGAGAATTAGGTGCCTTGCACTCAAACAAGTCTCTGAATGAAGTTTAGTTTTGGGTAGGTATGTATTTTATTTAACGTCTCACTGGTGCAACACAATAGGCTATTGGTGACAGTCTGGGATCAAACCAGTAGGGAAATATCCAAGGACAACACCACGTAATTTTGAACCATGGCCAGATGACGAGGTCACACCTGAGCTGGCTCCCCACTATCCAAGCTTCCACACCATGCCAACAAGAGGACATTTGAGGCCACAACAGGTTTAACATGTACCAACCCCCTTTGGTTGGATTCAAACTGGGCTATTGGTGATGGTCCAGGATCAAACACGAAGGGAAAGATCCAAGGACACCATGTAATTTTGAACCACTGTCAGATGACAAGGTCACACCTGAGCTGCACTAAACTCTACAAACTTTCACACCACACCAACATGAGGTTAAAACAGATTTAACCTGCATCAGCTCAAACTTACACAATGGTTTTTGGCTGGATTTGAACTAGCAACCCTCCGGTTGCTAATCTGTTACTCTTCCAACCAGGTTCCTGCGTTCCTGCGCCTGGTTTGGGGCTTTTTGGGACAAGGGTCATATTTGGCCGAGCTGTGCCAAACACAAGACAGATAATGCCGAGCAATTGTGAAAAGAAAGGATGTAGAGAAACATTGCTTGGGCATCATGGGATCGGGACCTCCTGTTTACCAGAGGAAGTTTGTAAAGTTTGTGCACACCTAAAGATGTGCTCCTGGGGACCATTTGGTAGGTTGATTAGAGGAAGACCTGACATTATAATACAAACTGTATTTATACCAATGTGTGGATTTCTCGTGATTTTGATTGCCTTTCCATTTTTAATATGGCAGGTAGTCAATTATTGCTGCGTAACACCTGTTGTTGCGCAATGCTCACATCATTTCTTGTATAGCACCCCTATCATGTGCTAAAATTGCTATTCATTCTGATATACATTTTCAACGAATCAATCACCAAGAGCTGACAAGGCCGTAAGTGTTGCCCATGGACGACCATCTGAGTTAATTCACAACTAAACATATTTGTTCTTTTAAAATAAAGGGACAGGTTTGTCATATTTCTTTCAATATACACACAATCCCAATAATTATGTTTTAAAAGTTATGCATGATTGATTTTATAAGTATGTTAACTTTCATGAATAAACTTCAGTATTTAATCGTTGATGAAGACCTGATATTTCCTCCTTAAAAGTGATAACACCACACTCCGCAAATAGGCTCCCATGATGGCTGTTTCAGTCATATAGCTTATAGTGTCTTTTTATTTGTCGAAAATGAGTCAATTTCTTAAACCCCATTCAGGACATGGACTTTGATGATAGATGAAGACAAACTAGATGAAAACAAGTTTCAGTGGCAAAATAGGCCAACTTTTTGAAGAGCTTATGAATTTAAAATATGTATTAATTTTAATTTACATGAATCTGTCAAAACACTAAAGCTGCAGTACGTTTATTTGGGGAAATTAGACTTATTCTAATAATAAATCTGAAATTTCAAACTTACATCGAGCAACAATGTTATCAATATAACCCATAGCAAAGTTGAAGTGATGGGACATTCTTATATGGCTGATCTATAGAAGAAAAATATAGTTACAACAAATATCTAATATGGATGATGTATAAAACCATTAAGAAATAACACATGTGCACAAATATAAGACAATAAACACTTCAAATTACCAATCTCTGAAAAGCATGTGTCATGGTGACTTTTTCTCTTTCGTTACCTTGGTAAAATGCTACTTCTTCACTGTAATAAAAGAATATCAATTCAATACAGAATAATTTCATTAAATATTTCTAAATCAATGTTACTAAAACTATTATTTTTTCCCTAAATATTCGATAACATTTTCTATTCAATATCAACAGTAAAATTAATCAATCATGATAGAAATTTTTAACAAGTCATCATTATAATTTTTAAGTAAATAAAATGGCTTTATTTAAATTTGAACATTCAGAATTCAATTTGATGCATTAACGCAGCATTATGGGTCAAAATCACAACTAGTGATGAACAGAAAAAAGATTTTTGATTAAGTTCATTAATGCTGGTTGCTAAAGAAATGAAAAATATTGAAAACGATTTTGGCAGCTGAAACAAAATAATTCAGTAATATACTGGTTCAATAAGCACTACAAGACAAAACACATTTAAATAATTATGCTTTTTCTCAAATTTAAAAGGTTGAAACTAATTGAAATTTACCATACAACTTAATTTAAGCAGATTGCTTAAATTAAAATTCGAAGTTTGAAAATATAATTCAATTTCATGCAATACAAATGTGAGTTTTAAAATATTATTTTCGAAAGTAGGAACAAAGTTACAAATAGATTTTCTTAAAACATTTGAAGATAGGTCAGTTGCATGTAAAACATTGGCCCACCACAGAAGACAAAAACTATGGAAACAAAAAACAAACATTAACAATTTAGTTGTACTGTTTCTTGACAATATCAATCTATGAAATATGTGAGCACGGATTCAGTTTTCCATGTTAAACTTCGGAATATGTGAGCATAACGTTATAAAATAAATACCTATTTGTGATGAGTCTTGAGTTAACATATCTTAATTCCCCTTCCAATTTTTGTTCGGTCATGGTCATCATTCCCAGTGGCCTTCTCAACCTATCATACAAATAAAAAAAAGCACTGTTTACATTAAAAATAAAATATTTAACAAAAATGGAATAGTAACAAAAGATAACATTTATTACATAGATCAGCATAAGATCAGATCAGACGGGCATAATATCAGGCATAAGATCAGAGATCAGATATTGATCTGATTATGTCTTGCTCCGAGACTCTTGTCATGAACGTGGAGGAGATGGCTCAACCACTTAAAGATGGCTCTTATGAAAAACTAGTTGATCAACGTGAAGTCATGAATAAATTCATTGGATGGATCTATTACTTCCTTGAAGAACATAATAAGCGACACATCTGATGATGTGACCGGTCTTGCAGCTTCCATTGAGGAGGAGAAACACCAATTACAAGGTACTGTGAACCTTCTTACTAGTAAAATTGCTGAGAGAATTGAATCTGCTGGTTTTCAAAAGAAAACCTCCAAGCGTTCCCGTATATCCAAAAATGTTCCAAATAAAAAACTTATAGTTCAACCTCCACCCCAACCAATTCAAACTACCAACTCCTATGATGTCCTTAGTGACATCGAGGAAAATGACCCACCGCATGTTCCTAAACCGGAAAAGATCCCACCGATTATGGTGCCAATCACCAAAGACTACAATGCATTAATTAAACAGTTAACCAAGATTTAAATTTCCTAGTTGTAGGAAAACTTGCTGGCAACCTCCTTAAAATTTTTGTTAATACCTCTGATGAACACTGTGAACTCACTTCTTATTTAGATGAGAAATTAAACTACTTCTACCGATTCAAGAGAAAAACGATAAACCGATGAAAGCCGTTATTAAAGGACTACCCAATTCAACCTCATGCGAGGACATTAAGTCTGAACTTAAAGAACTAGGTTATCCCTTTGATAAAGTTAATCAACTTAATGCTTAAAAGCTTTAAAACAAAAGCCCTTTGCCTATTTTTCTCTTACGCCTCTTCCCTGGCGAAAATGCAAATTCCATCTTTGAGATGACACAGTTTATGTGCCTAATCGTGGAAGTTCAACGATACCAAAACGAAAAGGGGATTTCCCAATGCTATAACTGTCAACATTTTAATCATTCCAGTTCTAACTGCCATATGGAGACAAGATGCGTAATTTGTGGACTGGCTTATAAATCTCAGTTGTCCTAATAAGGACAAAAAACCCAGGTGTGCTAACTGCCAAGGGCAGCACACTGCTAACTATCGCGGTTGCCCCAATTTCCACAAACCAAAGGCTTTCACTAGTAATCTAGTGAAACCTGGAATTTCTTATGCTTCGAAACTAACTAACCCTACTATTATAAATAATCAAGAACCCATCACTGGGGTCACCTCGTTCTCTCCTTCGCAAGCAGAAACACAACAGGCTCAGGCCAATTTAACTACCTCCACCATTTCAGACCTTAAAGTACTAATGGAATTGATTTCTGAAATCCGTTCTATTTTTTCAAATCTAACTGACCTGGAGAGGTTGGTATGGGATATGCAGAAATGCAGTACTCCAGTAGACAAGCTCTTCATACTTGTTAATGCTCTTAACACAAGTGCTACCACCGCAACTAGCGGTCCCTTAATGGCCTACGCCTAACCAAATTACTTTTCTATTTAATTTTACTTTTTACTTAAACTTTTAATCTGTAAATCTTACTCAATTTCTCTCTCCAATTTTGCTGTTTGATTGTGATCTCAGTGCCTGGCATGGTGGCCCCGCCATCAGCCAATGTAATCCCAGCTCTCAAGTCAAGCTCCACCCCTGTACCTGTTTGATTCCAAGACTAATTCATTCCACCTCCTGAATTTATTCTGAAATTCATAGCTGCTCTGCCAAGAAAGCTCTACTGGGAGTTGGAGGGCCCCTGGCCCAGTTACTTCTGTGAAAACCCTACACTCATGGCATAACATTTATTAAGAATTAGAAACATAAATTAGAAATTTAGTGCACAAAAATAAAGTAAAATATTGCAAATAATTTTTATATCATTAACTACAATATTAATTAAAATAACAAACGTTTTTAAAACTGCTTTCACAATTAAAAATTATAAGATCTCATCACTCACTCTGGACAAAAATTAATATTTTGCAGTTATATAAAACAGTAAAAATATATCAATTTCTTTGTTCATTATTAATTTAATTCTATAATTATTAGTAAAACTATAAACATGAAGTTATCATTAAACTAAGTCATCAGATATATATGCAAGAAATTTTTTTAAAACTTAAATACTTAGTAAATGCTTCATTATTCTGTTTGGCATTTTGTTTTAATGGATTTCTCTCATCTGTATAAATAATATTGGGCAATACAATTTTGATTTTTATAGTAAACCTCAATCAGTTATTGCAGAACCAAAATTGTGCAACATGAGTATTGTGATTCATGTTACCACCAACTTTAACTAATGCAAGATGTCATTGTGGAATGACAAGAATATTTAAACTAAATAACAGTAAGTATTTAGCTAGACAGAATCAAGTATAACTCAAATAAACATTTCTCAAATATTGTATTAATGTAATGAAACCATTTGAGTAATTCCTTGAATAAATCGATATATATTCTAGTACAGTACTGAACTACTTAAAAGTATCGTGTACCTTAAATGCACTTGATAGAGAACTGAATGGTAAGTATAAGTATTTTTTAATTAATGACGCACTGGACATTAATTAAAAAATTACTGGGCTACTGACAACACAATGGGCTACTGACAACGGTCCAGGATCAAACCCACAGGGAAAGATCTGAGAACAACACCACGTAATTTTGAACCACGGTCAGATGAAAGAACTGAATGATAAAATGCTGAGCACATATTGAAAAATAGACAAATTTAAAAGAGAACTGTAGGAATTGCTTTAGAATTAAAATTAAAAGAAAACACTTATTAGTTTATAGAACTTATTTTAATAGTTCCAAACTAAGAATTATTCACCTATGGTTTATTGTACAGAAGTTCCAGCTGAATTCAACTGTTTCATGAAATTTAGAAAATTCAATGTATTTATTTAGCTTTTAAAATGTGTGATTATCTCATTAATGCTCTTTTAGTACTGTAATCTTACATATGTAATTAAGTTAATCCCAAAAAAACTAAATCAGGACAGAAATTAAACATTTTTGAATGATGAAATTGTCAAGATAGTCTACTCTAGTTAATTTTTAATTACAAAATAAGGATTATTTTGTTACTTACCTTGTAAGTATCAGACCAGCAAACAATAAATAAACCATCATTAATGAAGGACCCTAAGAGGAAAATTAAAAAAGATAATTTAGCAGTGCATCATAAAAATACAATAATGAAGCAGTTATCAATTACACATGAAAATAAAAAATTGTACAGTGGGCTTAAATTTTAATAAAGGTCACTAAAATGTTTTTACTGCCATTTTATTTATTTTTAATCACACAGAACAAGACTTATTTTTAGACATAGACTTAGCCTATGCAAAAATTTAGATAAAAAATTGTTAGACAGCTTTTGGGAAAAGAATGCATTTTGAAAGAGTTATAGAATGCTTAAATTTTACATAACTTTTATTTTCAAATAAAGATACAGTTTCTAAAGTAAGAAAAAATAATCAATCAAATCAATGAATTTTAATACAAAATGTAGTTTTGAGAAATGCTTGCAAGAGATAATTATTGAAGTTGGAATACAAAATCACCTGTTGACCATTACTACCACCATTAACTAGAGAATATGATGATTGAAATCATATTTTAAACCTTATGTTTAGGATAAAAAATTTAGTATCCTAGCACCCAAGACATCTAGACACATAACATTCAATTTTCTACTGTATTTTCTCCCATAAATTTGCAATAAAATAAAATGGAAATGTTCGTGTTCGAGAAGTAATAATACAATACCATATAAATTGACAAGTTAATAATTGCCATAAAGATCAGATTCATTTCATAATTTAAACTTTTGATTTGGAATTATAAAAAGCTATAGATTATGTTTATAAGTTTATACAATCTTCATGATTTTAATTCATGTAAAAATAAAATATATTTTATGTTATAAAGAAATGAAATTAATAAAATCAAGTTTGTAAACTTTACCTCTGCTCCTATATCTGAAGACAAGCGGTGCACATAAATAATGATATCCAAGACAGGCTAAAATTACACAAAAATGTAAGTATACTTATGACAATAACTTTATGTGGAACTCAGAAAGGTTATTTAAAAACAACTTCAAAAAATTAAAATTTAAGACAATGCATAAATTTATACAATGTAATTAGAGAATAAAATAAAATTTAAAACAGAATAATAAAACATTAGTAAATAGTTTCACACCTTTGGCCATTTTTATAAAAAATACTTTGTTTTCTTCCATATTCATGTATAAAATTCTAAATAAGAGATTTGGATATTAAAACATCTTTCATGAAATGTATTTCATTAATAGGTAAATAGCATGCATTGTACCATCACCAGTAACTGTATGTAGAACAATTTCAATTAATTCAGTAGAAAAATGAAATGTCAGAAAACAAATATCATGAACTCTAATTTGTAATAGCATACTACATAAATATGCTTGTGATATAAATTGTTGGGTTACTGCAAAAACAAGATAACTCCAATTTTTTTTTAGTTAAATACACTTTCACACATAGTTGTGTGCAGTATGTTCTGCAAAAACAAGATAACTCTACTGAAAGCCAAACCTATCAAGTACACACATAGCAGAAATAGTTTACAGCACCTTATCATACCTATGAAAGTGTACTTAACTCAAAGGAGAAAAATGGAGTTACCTTGCTTTTGCAGTAACCCGACCAAATACGAAACATGTTGGTTTTATATAAAAGTGATAAACAATTTGATTTGAAAAGCACATGAAGTATTATATTTTACTACCTAAAATTTTTATTTCTTATTAAAGATATCTCCATGAAATTTATGTCTTAAGATGAGATAGAAAGTAATAAAATAAGATTAAATAATACAATTATGTAGGAAGCTCACCTTGCTAATATTCGAGTACAAATCAGTAACCGAATTGCAAAACTTATCAACATCTTGGGTAAGAAGTTGGTCTGGATTAGATATCCGGTTATCAATGTTACTCATTTTATAATAAATAATTCCACTAAGATATAAAAAAAATACAAAGTAAGACATTTTATATATACATGAATACATATGTCAATAAATTTACCTACAATTATCTTCATTTTAAAATGAACAGAAGCTTTTTAAATTTAAATAAATAATTAATACTATGTGCAAATCCACAATAACTTTTTCTACACAAAAAAATTATGACATTTAGAATTGGGCTGCAATGGCAGATTACAAGTTAATAACACATTTTTTAAAATATAAAAGGCATAAACTAACCTAAGGTATTTGCTGTACAAATGCTTGGTCAGACGTGATCGGAAAAGGAGTCTCAACTCGTTGATACTGAACTGTAATTACAAAACAGTTACAATAAAAAATTTAAGTTTTATATGGATTAATAAAAATTCTGATTTTTTTTCTAATGGACACACTTACACAATATTTACAACTTACTTTTTCTCACAATATTACAAAGACATCAAAACTTGTGAAGTTACTTTCATTATGTTAAATACTTAAAAATTGATTTGAGTTTTATGACATGGGGTCACTTAAAAATGAATTTGAAGGAGAAACTGGTCAGTATGACTTTAAAAGTGAATGTAAAAATCAATTGCAAACACTAAATCAATCTAAAAATAAAAAAGGTCACTTACCTTCATTGCATTGTTAACAAGTGACAACTGAAAAACAAAGTGAATCTTAGTTTTAGAAAATTTTACATGTTTTTAAAAGTTAATATTTATCATCATTTTTGGATTAGAGAAAACTTGTTTTTGAAATTTTGAGAATTTATTATTAATTCTCTAATACACAATTTTATTTTTGAAGTACACAATTAATTAAGGTTCATTTTACACTATGAACCTTTTCCATAATTTGAATGCCCACAATAGCTTCCATCAAGTAAAAATTTACTTTTTTCACTGAACTTCTATACTAACAATGCAGATAGTAAGATTAAATGTATCACCTGTTGCATAAAAAATTACTGACATGAGACAAAAAGAATCTTTTATACAAATTTAGTGATGAAAAGATCAAAAATATAAATTTAATATATTTGGTAGCTTGTTGAAATAATTGTTCATCTTTTTCATAAAATATCAATGTTATTTCCAAGACAAAAATGTAAGAAATACCAGAATTAATGTTCATAAACTCATTACATAGATTGATACATATTGATTATACATAGATTGAGGCACAGCATTATAAATATAACTACTCAACTTTGCTATTTTCAAATAGATTCAGATTATAGAAAATAGAGACATGGTTTTTGAATATCAGAATATTTTACATACAACATAACACATGTACAGAACAAATTCAAGAGATTAACCTACCATTGGCATGGCAAAAATAAATGCTTCAAGACTTTTTCGGAACAGAGAGATGTTCTGCGTAATGACCGCTCTGGAAAATTACGAAATAAAATAAAAATATAAAATACTGCAGCAAAATTGAATCCTAAGAAATACTTATAAAATTTCAAAAAATCGACAAAAAATGTCTTGTTAAAAAAAAGACTTAAAACACAACAAAATATACACTAATTAATTCTTTTTGTTTTACCACAAAAAAAAAACATTCATAATAATCAATTTTTCTAATGTCCAAACTGCAATTATGGGTCACAATTGCATAATTATGAAGTGTCCCATATGGGTCATTCCACGCGAAATGAGCAAATTGGATGTGGCTGACATATCACCGATTTTAATGAAAATCGGTTTTTAAATAGGTCACATATAGTAATGAGTAACTGCAAAATATTAAGTTTCAGAAATCTATATTTTGTTAATTATTGACATTTAAAATTCAAGGTCACACAAATTTAGATTTTTTTGCACTAAAAGTGGCCTGTTTGCGACACTATATTTCAATAAGTTATTGACACAAATTTAAAATGCTTATATCGTTGCATTCTTTAGAAAAAGGTCTCTTAGGAAACGTCAGAATATAATTTAATAGCCGTCATTTCTGAATCTGAGGCATCAACGAAAATAGAAATTTTGCCAATTTGCTACAAATTTCAAATGGCTCTGGTATCTCTAGAAATGGAAAGACAATATTAAAAATTTATTCTTAATGAGAAGAGCCTTTCCTAACAAATAGCGTGGCGTAATTTGGTGCTTGTATTTCTACTCCTTTATAAAAAAACACTTAAAAGTAAAAATTATGGAAAAATACAATTTTTCAATTTTTTAAAATGCATATTTCATTGTGAGGGAAAGCTCCAAGCACATCGAAACTTTTCAACATAAAAGAGCAAGATGTCTATTATATGTCCTGAAATTTTCATAATTGTAATTTGATTATTTTTGTCTCAGGAAAATTTTTAATTAGACATAAATTTTACTTTTTATCGCAGCTGATAATGACTTATAACCTCCGATAATATAAAAAATGCGGTATAAGAATGAAATATAACTGTAAGCAAAATTTCACATGAAATTTCTTCTTAAAGTTTTTTTGCTTAATCAAGGAGTGTTTCCATCAGTGAAATAATTAGGTGGGAAGTTAATTTTGTTAGAAGTCTTTTCGATTTGCTTTTTCCTTTGGAAAAGTAAGTATTAAATACTACTACTTGTGAATATTAAATGCGTTTTGTAAATATTAAGCATGTCAGGTAAACACTAATTTTTTTTAGAGTAAAAAAAATTAAACATCTTTGTAAAACTCGATTCTCCTAAATGTACATAACTCACGAATCCTTTTCCCATATTTTTCACAACCACTAGTGAAATAAGTAAAGATTTCAAGAATTCGGCAGCACTAGGAAATTTTTTATTTAAGCAACTATGAAATTGAGCAAGAGAACCTTTTTTAGATTGAAAAAGAATTTGAAGACAATCAAGTATAGGTTTTAAATGTTTAAGCTTTTTTAATTTGATTTGATGTCCTGCTTTTAAAATTTCCTTCAAAAGTTAAAAATAATATGGTATTTCATTGTTGATTTGGGGTTTCATTGTTGCCATTCAAAATGAGTAATATGCATGGAATGGGAAGGAAATGCTATGATTGGCAATAATAAACATTGCCAGTTAGTGTGATACTCATGGAATATGGTAACCCATCGTAAACATCAGAATAGTCGTTAGGCGACGAAACTTTCAGTCACCAATTGATTGGAAGGCAAGAACATGTTTTTGCGTTTTACTAATTCTGTTATTGTTACTTCGGGACTCAAAATACAATCCTGAATTTTTTTTACAAGTAATAGACATTAAACTATATTTTTCCAAAATATAGCTTCCGTCAGCTGTCCTTCATTTCAATTTTGTGTGCCTATTTTAAGTAGAAAACCGTCATTTTATAATTTTCCTTTGCTGTTTGGAAGATGAAGGAAATAAAAGCCGACTTAGTTTTATCATACCTAGCACTGTATCTGGTATGAATTTTAACGATGCATTTAATTTCCTTTAGTCCATAGAAACCTTTTTAATTCTATCAAATCAACTATTTTCCATTTTTCGCTACTAATTTTTAGATAAAATATGATGTTTAAAATTATTGTTTCCAAATAGATAAAAAGAGAATTCTTCATAGATTACAAAAATATGAAGTATTATTGTCTACGTTAAGTAGTGTTTGAGAAAGAAATCTTCAAACATGCAAGACCAAGCGATTTCACAACTGCTCTTAAAATTTCAAGTCCTTAAAATGACTGAAACTTCTAAAATATTTCATTTTGAGCCAAAATAGTTTGGATATCATTATATATGCATAAACTTAACCCCTGTATGAAATTTCATGAAAATCCATCACCCTACGGCCACAGGTTTTTTTTTATTTTTGCTCATTTCACATAGAATGACCCATATCCATTATTTGAATGAATATTAAATTTAAGATGAATAAAAGAATTGATTAAAAAATTAAGATAGATGCACAAAAGCATATATAACTATGGAGTATCCCACATTCACTACTTAAATAGGTATTAAATAATTAAAATGTGATAAATTGGAGAGATAGATAATATAAATATTTTGTTTCAATAGGAATAAATACTTTCCATAGGCAACCATTAAGATAATGAAAACCAGCTAATGTATACAATTGAATAAAATATATAAGAACTTTATGACATTCAAAAGCTTTGGGATGATTTTAAATACATTTCAAAATTTTTAAGTTTCAGGTGAATTACTGAAACAATTACATAACATTTTGTTTTAAGTTTATTTAAGATATGTAACAATTAAATATTGAAGGCAGATTCTTTTACCTCTCAATAACAGTTCCATTATGAATCATCCAAATATCACACAATGTTCTTCCAACCAAAGTACCAGCAATGAGAACAGCATAAAGTGCCTAAAAATAAAATTAGAGCATTCAAATTTAATTATGTATAAAAATCAGAAGAGAACAAACAATTTAATCTCTAAAAAATATTTATAATAAACTAGCAAAACTATTTTTAAAACAGAAAAATTCACTTGAAAGAAACCAGTTTTATACAATTTGTACACTTAATTTTATGAATGAAATTATTAAGTTTGCAATGATGACATAGGTACATTAACAATGTATTGCATGACTCCATAAATTATTAAGTGCAATTTCAATTCAAAATAATTTTAAATGAAATTAATTTATTTCAGCACTTTTTACAGCTAAGATGTAGTAACATTGGGAAATAAGAAAAGACATTTTGAATAGCAGTCAAGAAATATAATTTACCTCAAGACTAAAAACTCCAGGTAACAGTATCTTTAGAATTTCATGAAGTTGTCTGGAAATGCATTCTGAATATTATTTCATGAAGCAATAAAGAAATACAATTAAAAGCACTTGATCTTTTAGAAAAAAAAATTAAGAAATTTACATCCCACAATTGCTTGAAATTAAAATATGTGCAGAAATGTATAAAATTTCTATTGATCAATATAGATGACAAAATAAATCAGAAAATATTTTTATATTTACATTACATAGCAGGAGCAGACAAATTTTGGATTCTGAGATTAACTTTAAAATAGTGGGTAGAAAACATTAATAAAGCAAAATGTTCTATTTGTACGAACAATAATTTGTAGATAAGTATATTTTATATAATAAGAAAATTCATTTACCTTAAATCAAATTAGATATATCTTCATGTATTTAAATTTTAAAAATTATCTTTGTTTGCATTTTAAGTTTAAAATAATCATAGATAGCTTTGACCAATTTTTCCAGATAGCAGAATCCTCCTATAGGATGCATAACTAACTTCTATTCTGATTTGCCCCTTGCATAATCTTTTTACCCCCAAAATTGTAAGTGATATCTATATGCTTCTTTTGTTGAATGAATTCTATTATCACTTTTAATTAACATTGCATTCAATCAAAATTCAGTACAAGTGTTTAAAATTGGTATTGGTTGAATTAATAGTATCTGAAGTTTGCATTATTGAATATGCGACTCAATATGTTTTAATGAAACAATTTTTAAATACATAATTATCAATTAAGACTTAAAAAGGTTATTAATTATGAAAATAGTTTCAAAGATTTAATAATTTGAATTTTTCAAAAAAACAGACCTGAAAAATTTTCCATCAACTTGAACCTTTTCTTTTTTTTCTTCCTTCTGCATTAAGAAACAAAACATTTATAAAGATTAATAAATGTAATTTCAGGTAAAGAATAATTCATTTTGACATAACCTTAATATAAAAAGTTACTTAATAAAAAAAGGTAAGATTCATATAAACTAAGTTAAAATGCAAAAACTGATTTTAAATTGTTGAAAAATTTCTACGACTCAAGGAACTAATATAAAATAACCATATAAAAAGTAAAAAAAAACCCAAGTGACTGATAATTCTGAAAGTGATAGTAAAGGTAGGTAATTAATTAATGTTGAACTGGAGCAACAAAATGGGCCATTGGCGATGGTCCTGGATTAACCCTGAAGAGAACAATTCGAGAATAACACCTTGTCATTTTGAACTATGACCAAATGATGATGTCAACACCTGAGCTGGCATCCCACTCTCCAAACTACTACACCACACCCATAAAGACATTAGGGGCCACAACAAATTTAACATGCACTAGCCCCCATATACGATAGTCTTAGGTTGGATTGAGTTTTGCATACGCAACACTGCGATTGCTACTCTTCCAACTGGGCAACAGTGGCCCTCAAAGTGATAGTAAAGAAAGGCTTTTATTATTAATTTTTTTATTTCACAGCACGTGTTAATAGTGAGAAAACAATGTTTGAATCAGAGGTTTTCAAATTGAATATCGTGACTTAAATTGGAGCAGCAGCCTTCCAGGGGAATCGTAGAAGTTAGAGTGTGCTTTGGAAACTTCAGTTTTCTGCTGCTTAAGTAGTTGTTTTCAATTCAAGTTAAGTTGTAGTCAGCTCAAAGATTAATTTGTTCATTGATCAAAAATACACTTTTCATCAATGGGATCAGAACTTATCATTTCACTAGTTGAGATTAGTAAAATAAAATGCATATCACAAGGCGGTGATAGCTAAAAGAACTTCTAAAAATACATTGGAATAAATAATACTTCATAAAACATGTAATAGTAAGGTAAATGTAATGATCTCAGAAAATTATGTGCTTACATAACACTTATAACTTACCCGAGCATATGCACACGCAACTTCATCAATGAGCTCTGCCCTAAAACAGAAAATATCTTAAATTATTCTTAAGTAAATAGAAAGACAATCAGAGTGTAAGCAGGTATGAATGGGTACTCTAGATTTGATTTAACAAAACAGTCCATGTATTGGTAAGCATAATTAACTTCAGTCTTTAAATTTTATTCAAAACCAGTTTTTAATGCTATGAAAAAATTTGGTACAGCTTTGATATATGCATACTTTTGTGGCAAAGCTTTTGGAGCACTTTTTGTGGCAAGTTATGGCAGGTAAAGACAACCCATCTTTATTAGGATTATTCTCGCTTTTATGGCAACCTCGGCAGCGGAAAGTATAAATTTTCATTTAGAATATTCTTTTCATTTCCACTAAATTGTTCTTTGATTTCATTGGTTCTTCAAAATTATTTTTTTCCAATTCTTTTCCGTTTCATGTAAATTTGGAGAATTAAAACGTTCAGATTGATTTTATAGTCACGGCCCAGTGCAGTCGCATCAGGTAGCATCGTTTCTTGCTACTTTCTATTTTTGAAAATTGTGATCTTTTTCTATTACAACATGCCTTCTGTATTTAGTGTTGTAGATAAGTTTCAGGGTATTCTTTCGCGAAATTTGAAGTTTAATTTTTCTGGTGGTAGGGCAACTTAGGAAGTGAGGAAGCGGCTAATCGTTTATTTAGTATACATTTGTCAGGATAAGCAGTTTTTATGGATTCCCTTAAGGAATCAGGATTAATTAAATCAGAATTATTGAGCAAAATTGTCCGTTAAGAAAAACATTTTATTTCTAAGAATTTCTTCCTTGGCGACATAAAAAGAGCACCAAAAGCATTGCCACAAAAGTATGAGCATATCAAAGCTGTACCCCAAATTTTTCATCTCATTAAGTCAATAATGAATCAACAATAGATTAAATACAATTAATTTTCTTAGTAACACATAAATTTAATTTTAACATATAATTGTGAAATCAAGGCACTCTATTTCAGGAAAGGATGCAGAGTTACAAATAAGGAAATGAAAGTCAGGTGTCAATGGCATTTTAACAATCTCCTTCAGTCCCTCCTCCTGTCAAAATGCTCTACTTAGTTTAAAACATTTCAAAACATGTTTATTTGGATGTTTAATAAACAGAGTGTAATGATTAAGGTCGTGCTTTTTTTTATTGAACTTGTTAAGGGCAATATTTTGTTTGGGTCTAGGGCCTGGAGTTTGATGACTAGTTGTATTTAGCCTTTTAGCTCTTATAACAGAATTTTTTGTTTTGCATTCATAGCACAGATTTTTAGATTAATGTAAAGATTTTTAGAAGGAAGAATAGACAACTGATTGGTTGAAATTCAAGTCATACAAGCATAAATATTCAGAAACTGATGTCTAAAAAATTGTGTCTATAAACTCAGTCATCAAACTAAACTTAAAGATGCAAAATTTAATGAGCAAATGCTCATTTCAAACCTTACATGGATCTTTTTAGTGGTTCATAAAGTCAGCATTAAAGGTTGTTTTCGCTACATAAAGTTAATTTGACTAAACATTGGTACCGAATTTAAGAAAGACAAAACTTTGTTTTGGTTAGATTGCTAGTTTTCAAGCAGGCTATAAAACAAAGCTGCTAACAAAGTACATTTGATAATGCAGGTAAGATGGTTTATTATAATATCCGTTTGATTCAATACATTAAATAAGAGTAACCTCAAAACCAATTCTGGATAATGGAAAATTTAAGATAAAGAAATATAGAATCTAGTCCTTCGGAATAAAATTAAACCATTTTTGAAGCTATACAGTGCATGGGAAATGTTAACTGTGAATTTTATTTTCTATCAGGATACTTCAAATAACATCAATATCCTTTACAATACCCATATTGCAAAGCATCACTTTAACCATCTTAACATTTATCACACAATAAGGTAGAACAATGGTTATACAATTTTTATCGTTAATCAATTTTCAGGTTGGTCTGGCTCGTCGTTCTACGGTCATCTTTCTAACACGAGCAATTTCACGGTTTGATAAACTTCAAATTACTACCGTTTGGCAAAAAATGTTGACAGATAAATAATTATTTTTCATTTCGTTTTGAAGGCACGATTAAAATTGATCAGATCCAGAATTTCAGGGAATTCCACATGTTTTCAGCGATTCAGCTTTTAATCGCAACGCGCATAGATGAGGAGCATCAGACCGTATATAGTGCGATTTCCTAAATGCCTATCATCATCCCAACACTACAGAAAGTCAAAAAGAAAACTGTTCACCCACTTTTTTCTTCTATTTCTGAGCCGAACAGTAGAAATCCAATATACAACCCCAACAGAAGCAGCGATTACAGCAGAATTGCGAGCTGCAACTTTACTAAAAACAGGAGCCATTTTTGGAAGTAATTATGGTTTAAAGCAAACGATCAGTCTCAGATTTCCGTTAAACTGATTCCAGCAATAATTGTTTTCCTTGTGATATTAAGAGGAAATGTAATTAATTTTTAATTTCCTCAACTTTTGTAGTGGTGTCACGATCACGGTTCATGATCGCTGATAGAAAAACTGTAACAAGCATTAAAAAAGTTATTCGGTTACAGTTGAGCTAATTTGTATGGAAGCTTATGATTAGCATAGTTTTAACGATGATAATATGAGCCAAAATGTTAAAACCTAGACATTTGAAAGCAACTATTTTGATATTTTAACAGAAAAATTTAAAAATTGAAACAGAAAGAGAAATATACTGTGAAATATACAAAATAGATCTCTTCAAAAGAAGAGACTGGCAATAGGTATACATTTTAGTGGAGCATCAAACCTCTATTATAAATGTTTGTAAATAATGTAAATTTCACTAAGTCGTTGAAAAAGGATCAAGTTCTTTTGCAAATCGAATGCATCCAGATAGAGCTGTAAATTATCATTTGGCAATCAACACACAAATTGCATTTCCTTTGCTGCATTATTGGTGAATCAACTGAGGTTTTATTCTTTCAGGGAAAGAATTGCTAAGCAAATTATTTTTTTAAATATCTGTTACTTAATTCTTACGCATGAATCGCATCTTTTTTATTTGGAACAGAGATTAACCTCATATGCTTACTTTGCACAGATTTGAAGAAAATTGTTTGATCCATGAAGGATATATGGACATACTTTTCTTTGTTTTAGATCCTTTAATTTAAATTAATGTTGCAGTAAGTTAAGTTCACATTTTTGGCCTAAAATCAGTTATGTTACTTATGACTTCCCTTTTTAAACGCAAGAAACTATTCTGCTTCAACTTAAACAAAGGTGATTGAGTATTTTTTAATTATGTTTGTTTGAATTCAAAGATATTCTCAGTTAAGTGATAAAATCCATTCTGAAAGGAATGAATATCGAATATTTCCTAAAAGCTACCTATTCATAGTTCTGACAAAATTATTTCTTAAAAATTTACTTTTAGCATTGTTTGATGTATCGTATGTAATGTGAGATTGTATGACTTAAAATATATCTATACAGGTCTTAGTTTTTCTACTTTATTTTTTGTCTTAGATACAAGATTTATTTCTAAGATGTTTCATATTTTCTAAGCAGAAAGCCATTTATATATAGTTATGGCTCACACAAAATTTAGTGGACTAACTATATTGACATTGATTCTAATTACTGTACTCTCCGAAGAGCACACAAATTATAATTATTGCACTCTCCAAAGTAAAAAAAAGTGGTTCCTTGAAAGGAACATTGGCTATACCTTCCATTGCATTGATTGATCAGACACTATCTAAGAAGTTGTCAATGTTCATGGTGCTTGCCAAGCACATGAAAAGTTACGCTAATTAAAGAGTGCTGCAAACAAATATTAACTATCAAACATATGTATTGTTAGTTCATATTTATGATAATTGTTGTTATTGATAGTTATATATATTAATACTACACAACATGGAGGGTACAGCTGCAGTCTCTGCCGCACGGAGTGGCAACGACTTTTGGCGCAGTTTTAAGCGACTGATGCCGGCTGATGGTAGCCCGAATTTTTCTCTGGTTAGGGTTCTCGTGTTTTTATGGCAACCTTGCCAGCGTCCAGATTCTTTTTTCTAGATTGTTCTATTTATTTCCGATTTCCGACATGGTCAAGTGCTCTTGCATAGATTGTTCTTTTCAGTTTGGACACGGATTTGGATTATCCCTGCGATTTCTACAAATCCACGTGTATCCATCGCTCTGAATTCCTAACAGAAAACGTCATTTCCCCGTTGCATTTATCGCAAGAAAATTTAGATTTAATTAATCCCGATTCCTTTAAAAAAGATAAAAAGCTCTTTATCGCGACACAACTCGTAACAAAAAAACGATTACCAACTCCCTCAGTCCCGAAAGTTTGTCTACCACCAGAAAAAGTAAACTTTAAGTTGCGAGAAAAATCCTCTTGAAACTTATCGACTACACTAAAAATAGAAGGCATCTTATGAAATAAGGTATACTAGAAATAAGATAACTTATAAAACAAAATAGACAGGAAAAATACAACCTGATGCGACTGCTCGACCTTTAATTCCGTTAAATGTTTTTTGCATATTTGTGTATATTTAATCCAGTTTTGCAATGTTTCACTAGTCAAGATGTGATTTCCGTTAAAAAATATTTTTTGTATTTTGTGTATATTTAATCCAGATTTGCAGTGTTTTACTAGTCAAAATGTTGTTTTATCAAGATTTATATATTTAATCCATATGTATACAGTATGTATTCAATTTTGGAAGATTTCCGTGGCGACATAAAAAGTGCGCCAAAAACCGCGCCAAAAGTTGTTGCCACTCCGCGCGGCGGAGACTGCAGCTGTACCACATGGAGTTTTATAAACATTAAAATAGACCGTCTTTAAACCTTTTCTTACACCTGATCCAAGAAATAGGTTCACACATTTTATATGGTTGCCAACATACACAGGAGTAACAAGGAATGCAGTCATCTCAAAGGAAAAAATTATCATATATCCTCTTGTTCTTTTTCGTAAAGGTTTCAATTGAAATAGAAATACAGCTTTTAATAAAACAATTGTGCTTTATTCTTCATTTGAAAATACCCAATTATCTTGTTTCGTTTTAACCATTTGCAGTCTGATCATTGAAATGAACTACTGTAATGCCACCAATATGGCAAGATCTGAGAGAAAAGGGTTTATCTCCAGAATTATTTACATTGGCCAATTTATTAGTCATTTATTTTTTATTCGTATCTTTTTCTAATTTGAAAGTTTAAAATACATTTGTTTTTTATAGTTAAAATACGTAAATATTCTTCAAAAGAAAGACTTCTTGATCAACTGCGAGTAAAAATCAAAGCAACTGGTCCAATTACTGTGGCAGATTATATGACGGAAGCCTTAGTTTCACCTCTCTCAGTAAGTATACATATTTTGGTTTTGATTCGAGGGTCCTTGAAATCAATTTATTCCATACCTTGGGTAATACATGTCCTTATTATGTGTCGATGAATTATAATGTAACTCTGGTAAGAAGGCAGATAACCTTGGATAAGCTCATTTTTGGAAAGGTAACAGCTCCCCTGGGGAAAGGTCTGTCTTATTTAAAAACATGTATGGCAATCACTATGCATAATTTCTTTTGCTTCATCAATTCATCACTGCTACTGCTGCCACCACTAAACAATAAACTCAATGCCAGAATCCACAATAATGATAATTGCGGAAACACATTGTTTACCTTTAAAGTATTGCCTAATTTAAGGAATACACTTTTGAAATCATTTGACAGATGCCAACTCACCAGCTAAACTAAACTATTCAAGAACTTTTATGTTTGAATCTTCAGGTTTAGTATAAAAATCAAATCTCTTTTATTAAGATTTATTTTATGAAAGTAAGAAAATTTTCACTGATGTAGGACAACATTTAGGATTTGCAGCTTACTTTTAATCTTTTCAAATTTTAATGATAGGCAATGAATTATGGCTAAACACACATGCACAGTAAAACCATGTATAATTATTCAATTTATTAATTTTGTTAGATGTGTAGAGGTTTAGTCACATCAGTTTTAAACCTCAATTTCGACATCACAATTATTTCAACCAAGTTCATGTAAATTCAATATAAGTAAATTCAGTGTCAATCAATTTATATTTAAAATTAATTTTACTAGCTCACTTATATCTTACTGTAAGCTTAAAGTAATATGTGATTATGAATTGCTTTTAAATGTAGTTCTGTATTGATGAAACTCATTATTTACATTCTTGCATTCTCTTTGCTTGTAGGGTTATTATATGTCTCGGGATGTCTTCGGCACCAGAGGAGACTTCATCACATCACCTGAAATCTCACAAATATTTGGTGAAGTAAGTGTTTGAAAAATACACCATAATGAAGAAAATAGTCTTGTTAATAATTACTTTTTCTGTTTTATTTCATGCATATTATATGTTTTTTGCAATTGATTTATTCTTATTTCCAGATTTTTGATGGGATTAAATATGAATTTGGTTGATATTTGTTTTATCATATACAGTTTTCTAAAAAATGTTTTAAAATTTTAATAACCAGTGTTTGTTTATACACTTTATTCATAAACAAAATCTATTTTAACTATGTATTTACTGGTAATAAAATGGAAAGTGTTTATTTCTTTTGTATTCATGTAAAATATCATTAATTTTTAAAACAAAACCCATGTTAATGAACCGGATTGTGAGCGACACTTGTTAGTCAATGGCCCAAGAGGGAAACACATACTTGTATGGTAATTATGATCCCAATCAACGATACTGTTATTTAGTGTTTTTATAGGGAGGATGATTTTTATTATAATTTTTTTAGGTGAACTGAGTATAAAACCATAACTTATTTGAATAAAATAACATGCTGCATCTTGTTATTTCATTTTCAATATTATTAAACTTAATACAGGAAGGATAATAAAATTTATAATTTTGATTTAAATCAATGATTTTCTGAATAAAAATCACTTGATTTGAATCCTCATATCCTGATGGATAGAAATTTTTTAAAGAGAATTTTCACGATGACTCATGTTATCTTAGTGTCGTGTTTAAAGAACTATAAAAAATGAAAAATCCAGAAACTGAGAGGAGAATCAACATTGTGTGCATGAATATTCATAAATAAGAATTCACTAAAAAATCTTAGAGGATGGATTGATATCAGTATTCTCAGTTCCTACTCATTTTATTACTATTTCATATATTAGTGGAAAATTATTAACTTAGTATGATATTGAACTTTTGCATTATCCTTCTCTTATAAAATTAGAAATGTTATTTGTGAATATTAATTTAATTCTTGACTCTTAAACTTGCTTCAACCTTTTCTTTTAATCCAAAACTTTAATTTATGTTTATTTTACTTTTCAGATGATTGGAGTTTGGTTCTATAACGAATGGTCTAAAATTGGAAAACCCCAACCTTTGCAACTTGTTGAGCTGGGTCCTGGCCGTGGTACCTTGTGTGATGATATACTTAGAGTAAATAATCTAATAAAGGGTAGAAATTAGATAAATTTCAGATGACTATGTATTGATTACATTTTAATTGTATGAAATTCTATTCATTTTAATAATTCCAATTGGTATATTTCTTGGGAATAAATCCCTTTACAATAACTAAAATATGATTTCATAGTTTTGAATATAGCACTTTCTATGTGGATTAATAATTTGCTTTCAATGGTAAATTAATCATTTTTATTTTGAACTAGATAGAATTTTTGTTTGATAATGTCCATTCAATACAAGCTAAAAATAAATTTAAAACTTAATTTCTTATTTTCATAAATATATGTTACTTGTCATTTTGAATGGTTACATATTCGTTACGTCTAAGCAAAACATTGTCAAATTGGAAAACTTGGAGTAAATCAATTATACTCAAGCTAGTTGAAAGGTTTTTTCACCTAAAAAGTGTGAAAAATCGATCAATATGAAAGAAGCCGCAGTTTTACATTTTCAAATTTTCTACAAAAAAATCTTAAATTTTTTATAATAGAAATATGAAAAGTGCTTATTAACTTAAAATTATTTGATCAAATTTTTACTTTTGTACTTAAAAAAGTATAATTTCCTTGGAAACAGCAGCCAAAATAGTTTAATCTATGAGGGGATAAAAAATACACACTCCCTGGACACCAGCCATTTCCAGAATTTCCTCCCTCCTCTTTTCCTGTGTGACAAAAGGGGTCATCAGGCCTTAGTGAGTATGCCCACTGCACTAGCAATCTGTGAGTTGTAGATGCAGCAGATTTGATTGCAACCTGGGTGTACTTCTGTCTTAGTATTGATTACTAAGTAAGTAATTAAGATTAGTAAAACTTTCTTTGTGTGGTTATGTCTATTACTTGACATTGTCTGTATTGTGTTTGGCACAGCATAGGCCAAATATGGCCCTTGCACAATAAAACCCAACCAATTTGTGTGACAAGGCTTGACCAGATCTAGACCTCGTGCCACAAAAAACCCAACCAACCTTATACGACAAAACAAAAGGATGGAAATTCTTAACTATGAAGTTGCATAAAGATGGAGTATAGTTATTTATGCTCTTGAAAACAGGTTAGCAAGCTGTTACAAATTATACCTTGGCCTTTCAATACCTTGCTCATATTTCTTGCAGTTGGTTGGGTTTTTAATGGCACTAGGGCCATATTTGGCCATGCTGCGCCAAATGCTACTCAGTGTCAAGTAAAAAATGTTGTAAAAGGAAAAAGAGGAATTGGTGAACAGAGCAGTGGGATAAAAGCAGAGTGTATTTGGGAGCATGACCCCAATGTTTACTAAAGACAGTAAACCCCATGGGAAAATTAAAAATCACACGTGGTCGTGAAGCCCATACTCACCTAAAGGAGATATGAGGGGTTGGTTGAGGTTTTTATAGAACAAGGGCCATATTTGACCATGCCTGTGCCAAACACAACTTCAAGTAATGGACACACACAAAGAAAGTTTTATTGACGCAAGGAGGGAAATACACACAGGGAGGAATTGAACCTCTCACCGCAAGTTGCTAGCACAGTGGGCAAATCCACTGAGCCATGATGACCACATATGTGTTCTGGACTTTCCTCAGAACAGTGATAGGACAGCACACTGCTTCGTCTTTGTGAGAGGAAAGCAATATGAGGGTAATTTGTCTGACGTAGCTGTCATTTGGATGTATGGCTGTTATAGTGCCCTGTGAGGCGGTTAAAGTGTTTCAAGTATAAATGATTGTTCCAGTTTGGTTAGTCATACTGAAATTACTAAATTTTAGTTTCTTATTTAATTTTTCTCATTTATCAGTTGAGTTAAATTCCGAATTATAGTGTTCAGTTTACCCTATAGTTTGGAAACTAATAACCTAATACAACTGCTCTGAATTTGTTTTTCTTTTTTAGGTGTTTTCCAAGTTGTCTTCAGATATTGATTTATCTGTGCATTTTGTTGAGATCAGTCCTCATTTGTGCCAACTTCAGATGTCGAAACTGTGTTTGGAAACTACATCTAGCGATTTCTATGGTAGAACTTTTACTACTAAGCATGGGTTCCCACTGACTTGGTATCCACATTTAAAGACTGTCCCTGAAGGATTTTCTCTGTTTCTTGCTCATGAATTTTTTGATGCTATGCCTATTCATAAATTCCAGGTACCTTGTTTACAATATAACATTTTACTCTCTCACAATGTATATTGTGTTTACTCATTTAAAGAGGTTTAGTTCAATTAACATCACACTGGGGCAACATGCTATTGGCCACTGTCCAGGATCAATCCCAAAGGTAAAGATCTGAGGACTCCTCGTCATTTTTAACCTCGGTCAGATGACGAGGTCGACACCTGATCTGGCACCCCACTCTCCAAACTTCCACACAACTGCAATTTGAGAACGTTCAAGACTACAACATATTTAACATGCCCTAGCCCCCACATACACAACGGTCTTTGGTTGGATCGAGTTTCGTACTCACAACCTTCCATTTGCTAATCTGCTACTCTATGGAACCAGACTACCAATGACCCCTCATGTAAGGATGAGTGCATATTCAGATTATTGAAAACATGATGACAAGTAATATATGTGTAAAATTGCAAAATAAATTGACAGTGTTTTAGTTCTTGTTAGAACTACACTATATAAAAGTGAAACTGCATGTTTGATCTGTCTGAAAATTTACAAACAAGGATGTCAGGAACTTATACAAATTATTAAAGTTTTGTATTAATCTCACAAAAGCTATATCTGATGTAGGGCAAAACCTAATGAGTTCTGTTGATGTTTTATTTAATTCTAATGTAAAACAAATTTATTTGAAGAATGTATGCTTATATGTTCCTGAACGACAATTAAGCTGTTTGTCATCTGGCAACTAGCCTACAGATTTAACGTGCATATACCTGATGTGTTCATGATAGCACTTCAATGAGCTGTACAGGGTATTGAATCTGAGACACATATATATATGAAGCGATACCTAAAACTAACCTCCTAAGTACAATTCTCACCATAGATAAATCATTTAATATTCCCCTTTTCTCCTGGTCTTTGTCTCCCTGGCCATGTGGTCAATATACAGGTGTATATACTTGTGTAAAGGGAAGGAAAAATCAATAGAACAGCCAAAGGAATTACCTTACTGAATGGCTGCGCAATTCTAGATAGGACGAATCTGGCAGTGTTTTGCTCTCCTGGCTTGCGAGGCAACATTCGGTAAGATAATTCCTTTGGCTGTTCTATTGATTTTTCCTTCCTAACCTTGGTAATAGGTAATATTTTTTATGATTTTTCTTTCTGGAAGTACTTTGAGTTTTCGGGGGTAACTTGTTTTCATCTCTTCGCCCCGGCCTCACACAAGTACAAAAAACTCAAAGCATCCCTTTTAAGTGACTCTTGGCTTTGCTCCCCTTGATAAAATAAGTGGGCTCACTCAATATTTACATATTTTATTTTATCTTGTTTCTCGGGGAAATCTATTCTTCGGGTAGCTTTACTTATTATCTCCCTTTATTTGTTCTCTGCGGCTTTCAGCGCTGTTCATCTAAAGGGTCAATATTATTGTTGTTAATTTGCTTCACCTTTTTGTTCTTGTTATTACTTGCATTTTGTTTTTATTTGGGTTTTCTTATTTGATTTTTGGTGATGGTCTATATATATGTATAAATTGGATCATGCTAAAAATTTGACAAGTTTGTGAAATGACGATTGTTTGTAGTAAAAATTAATTTTGCAAAACGTTTTTTGAAATGATATAGAATATGTGATGTGATGTAATAATGATGATTTGCTTTGATGCTTTAGTAATACTACAAGACAATTTAATTTAGCCAATTTTATGACAGACGTCGACCTGGCGGAGCATGATGTTCATTTTTATGATTTGTTGTTATTTTTGCAGAAAACTCAAGATGGGTGGAGAGAGATATTGATTGATTTCAAAGAAGGTGAATTGCGGTTTGTTATTTCTCGTAGCCCTACACCAGCATCAAAATTGTTTGTTAAAGTATGTTCTGTGTTAATATATTTCAAAAACTAATACTTTACTTTCCAAACTTAATTCGAGTGTCTAATTTTGAAGATATCTGTTGACAACTACACCTACCATCCATAAGTTTGGAAATATTTCGACATTTGCTCAAAAAACAATAAAATATCAACAAATATGATTATAATGCAACATAAAATATTTAATTATTCAAATTAAAGGTAGTTTCACTTCATTACATATGAAATAAGGAAAAAAGTACTATTCTGAGTCTAAATCTTTGATTCTTCAAAACATTTACCTCATGCTTTTATCACAACTTTTCATACTCAAGGCAGTCTAACAATCAATTTTTCAGTATTTACCAATGTGATTTGTTTCCATCCTTAAAGTAGTTTTCCACAGCTGATTTAAGTTCGAAAGACTCAGGTTTCAGGTTTTCCGGTTATGTTACCCACAGAAACTGTCACATTGAGATCGGGACTCTGGGATAGCCAGTGCATAATTTTAAGCATTAGACAAATAAATATGATTAAATGCTGTAATAAATTCTCTTTATTCCCCAGGCATGATATTTAAATACAAAAGTCTTGTAATGATGTCGTACATTGAGTATTTTAGGAATATGCAGGGTGTTTTCAAACTTATGGACGATAGTGTATGTTATGTATGTGGGACACAATGACCATAATTCAGTAAATGAAAAGATGAATTAAAATTAAGAGGAATTTAATATAAGTTAAAGTGACTATTTACAAATCTATTTACAAAACGTCTTATGCCTGAACAATTGAAGGTAGTTCACATCTTAACATCCACCTACTGCAACGTCTTTGTTTATCAACCTCCAGTCGTTTTCCTCGTCCTTCTATCCATTTTGGTAGGAAACTCTCATTGCTGGGGTGAGTCATGCAAGGCATCTTTACGTCCCGACATCTGCGTTCACTGGGCGACAAGGGATTTTCGGTATCCTACATGTATGAATATGCTGAGCAAATTTAAAAGATTAAGTTTCAACTAGACTTGATTTCAGTGGTAAAACAGAATGTTTCTTGTTTTTTTTCTTTTTGCTGTTGAATGGGAATTTTTTATACATGCATCTTCGAGTGGGAATGTCTAAAATAACCATGTAGAATTGCAATACCAGCATCCTCTATTATATTTTCAAAATGTTTTATTTTTCTTTTCTTTCTTTTACATTTTAAAATTGTCAATATTTACTTTTCAAATAGGATAATGAGAAAAGAGATCATGTTGAAATCTCCCCAGAGTCCGGAATTCTTCTAGATGATATTCTGAAAAGAATGAAAGAAGATGGTGGAATATCCCTCATCATAGATTATGGACACTTTGGAACAAAAACTGACACCTTCAGAGTATGTTTTAAGAAAAAATCTTTTAAAAAATTAATAAATAGAAATGAATTTTCAATGGTTTTCAGATGAAAGAAAGGCACTCAATGTAATGAATATTTTCTTAGCTAAAAATATTTAATTTTACTTAAGACACATTAGGTTTTAACTTTTCAATCAACATTTAACCAATTAAACCCGAGAAACTCCGGGTAATTCTGCTAGTTTGTTATATTTTCAGGTATGTTCGATTTTCCAGATTGCATTATAATCCAATATTTATTTAACTGTTGAAATTGATGCTAAATATATATCTATTTTTAGAGTTTCAAAGAACATAAACTTTACGACCCACTAAAAAATCCTGGGGAGGCTGATTTGACAGCTGATGTTGATTTTGAATACTTGAGCAAACATGCTAAGGGGAAAGGTAATTGCTGTTTTATATTTACAATCACATTTTGTTCATCACTAAATGCAGTAAAGGTTACAGCTTGTTTTTAAAAGTTTTTGTTTGTGATTGCAAGTGTTTTTGTGAAAATGTTTTTCTCAATTTCTGTTACTGTATGATCAGTAAGTGCTTACAAGATACTGATATTTAGTTATTTACTTACAATGCTTATCACCCTCAGCATTCATCACTTTTTACTTTTTTACATCACTGGCTTTTTATCACTTATATAATGCATCATCTTTTATTTCTTTTTCATAACTAAATTCAATATTTTCTCGTTATCATGTTCATAATTTGTTTTTCCAAGGGTGACCTACTTGCTTTTTATACGTTTCATCTTTTACCCTGCACTTTTTATGCCATTTAAGCTGCATCATATCTGTTAAATAAACAGTGTTTGGTATAGCTGTACTATACCCCTCGTTTGGTGGCAAAGCTCTTGGCGCGTGTTTTGGCACACTTTTTATGTTGCCAAGGAAAGAATTAGAAAAAAATCGTTTTTCAAACGGAAAATAAGCTTTATCGGAAAGTAATCAACGGGTAAAAATACAAGACCTTGAAAACATGTTTTTTTATCGGAAAATAATTAGCAGAAATAGCTGGAAAATAGCTTTTAAAATATCTTATTTTTTAAACTGTTTTAAACTCCTCCCAATCTAAATCTACCAATTTCTGAGAACTTGTTAAAGTAATCAATTTTGAAATCTTAACACGAATTTTTAAACAAATACTTAGCTGAATAAAAATGAAATGGAGTGTGAAGGATAGATGGGTTGCCTTCACCTGCCATAACTCGCTACTAAAAGTGCGCCAAGAGCGTTGACACCAAATGAGGCGTATAATACAGCTGTACCTAGTGTTTTTAAATGCACTTTTTATTTATAAAAGCATATGATAGTCCCTGTGTTCCTTTCTTCCATAAGCCCCCTCATTAACATTCCCTATCCATAGAAAGAAAATAGCTATTTGAGAATTTACAGCATCTTCCATAGATGTAAAATTAGCATTTAAAAACACTTCTGTATTTACCAAGTGCATGAATCATACTTATTGGCGATGATTAACATTGGGAATACCAGTCTGGGGTTTCTCTGTACTGGAAAGCATTAGTCATTAGCCTTGCATTAGTCAGCCAGATCGCAATTCCCAGTACTTTTGAAACATCCCTTGTATAATATTAGTTCGCAACATTTTATTTATCAAACATAAATGCCATCAAATGTCCGATTTTAATTTCTAGATGTGAAGTTTGATTCCGGGACGGTGTCGAAAGTTGTGGTAGGTAGATATTTAATTAACGTCGCAGTGGAAGGGGTAACACAACGGGCTATTGGCGACAGTCCGGGATCAACCCCCGAAGGGAAAGATCCGAGGACAACACCACGTAATTTTGAACCATGGTCAGAGGACGAGTCGAAAGTTGTGGAGTTCGATTCCTGGACTGATCAGAATTTAATCCACGCGATTGATTCTTTTTGGAGAATGATAAGAATCTGTTGAATCAGAACATTGTTCTACTGTTGGCTCAGTTCGTACTTGACCTTCAACTCTAATGTTCGTGTGTTATCCGTATTCTTCCATATGTTTAATTAAAGATCTAGTTCCTTTTGAAATGAGTTTTTAATACACGAAAACATAATGGACTAGAGGACAGGATCAGATTTAACAACAAAAGTAACGACGTGCGCCATTTGTTAAACCTACGATGAACTTACTCATCTCCAGCCGATACCTGCTTCTTCGATGTCTACTTTCGTCAAATTTCAGAATTCAACAGTGCAATGGAGCTTCGGACTCACTATACAGAGTGACTATATATACAGCAGTATTTCATATCCAACGACATTCAAGTACCCGACATTCAAGTACTTGGCTTCAGCCACTTGTTTACTAAATGTTTTATTTTAAGCAGGCAGTGACTATTTTATGCCTGAATAAATGGCCCAACATACGATTCCACTCAGTAACAACCTTAACTTCCCTGTTTTGTTGCTTTCGAAAATAGGATAGGAATCATTTGTTACGAAATGCGCAAGAGGGCGCCAGTGTGGCGCTGTCCTTGAATATGTATTCTATGCATTTCAGTGAGAGTGATTATGATCTTGAAGAAAAACATGTAAGGTTTGCAGCCCTAAAAATACTGTCTTGTTATGTTTCGTTACTTTGATTTTAATAAACTAGTTATTTTATCTGAGAACTGTGTTACGGAAATTTACCAATGAACCACCCACATGTTCATTATCATTTGCTATCCTATTTTAATTCTGTTGCTTTCTAAAACAGGAAAATTTGGCGCAGCTTGTCCATTTCTGAACCTTGTGCCATAAAACCTAAACCAACCAACTAAATTAGGAAAATAAAAATATCACTGTAATGAACAGTTTTACTCATAAAGGATTATAACTTCAGGGCCACAGTTCTAGGAATATTACAATTTCAGTAATGAGTATTGTGAATTGTATATATCATTTTTAATTTAATTTTAGCTGTTTTAACTAATATTCTTAAATATGTATTTAACAGCTGTTGTGGTCGGACCTGTTACTCAAGCAGATTTTTTGAAAAACATGGGAATAGACATCAGATTGGAGGTAAAGAGGCATTTAAGTTTTTCTGCTCAAAAATTTATTTCTATTCTTTTAAATTTGATTCTTGAATTTATTTGTGACATCACTTTCTTATTTATAGAGTTTGCTTAATTCTGCTACTCCAGAGAATCAAAAGTTATTGAAAAGTGGACATGAAATGTTGACGAGTCCAAACCAAATGGGAGAAAGATTTAAGTTCCTGGCACTATTTCCAATGGTTTTGGAAAAGTTTCTTTGTAAAAATCCACCTGCTGGTTTTTAAATTTGGAATAAAAAGTATTTATTGACGTTAGTTTTTAAATTATAAATACTGCATTTAATGATTGTTAACAGAAAAGCCACATCATTCGAGAAATGAATCGGAGATCAAAGTTTTAGAATAAATGCAATGTATGGCATGGTATTCTTAATTAACGTCGCACTAGAGCAACACAACGGGCTATTGGCGACGGTCCGGGATCAAACCCTAAGGGGAAGATCCGAGGATAACACCACGTAATTTTGAACCAGGATTAGATGACAAGGTCACACCTGAGCTTGCACCTCACTCTCCAAACTTCCACACCACGCCAATGTGAGGATATTTGAGGCCACGACAGATTTAACGTGCACCAGCCCCCTTTGTACACTGGATTCAAACTCGCAACCCTCCGGTTGCTAATCCATTGCTCTTCCAAACCAAAAACTCATTGATCATAAAAGCTTAATTTTGCTACTCGGTATCTGGCAACGCAAGAATTAATGTTTTATTTTTTAATTCGATTTAGAATTCTGTGTTTGAGTATAAACAGCGAAATGTTATGGTATTATTTGAGCATTTGTAAGTATTATAAATATGTTTAGTTGTAAATAAATCGTTATTGTCTTCATCAATATTTTTCAAATTGTTCTATTTCTGAATATATTCAGGAAGTCGAAATTCGACACGCTTGCTCATATATTTCATTTTTCAGAATTCTGCAGTTTTCAATGAATGGAATTTCGTTTCTGTTTGTACTTATGTGTTTCATTACGTTCCATATTACAAATATATTTTTTAGGAGTTAAATTTAATGAATTATTTATTTTCTGCAAAATATCACTAGACAGGGTAATTTCTTGATGGTATATGTATACGATGGTACTGGTATATGTATATTATGTATGTAGTGATTTTTTCGTAAGCACAGTTCACAAAGCTTTTGAAACTTAACAAGTTCGAATCTTTTTCCAAGGGAATATTGTAGAAATTTTGCACATCTGAAAACAGGATGAGGATTCTTTTCAGAACAAATTATACAGCTTTTATTTTTATTGTTTTGATTAACCAATAGAGTTTTGGATTTGGAAACGAAATTAAAGGATTTTCTCATCATTTTTCTGGACAATATATTAACATTTGACGCGCTATCAAAAATACATCTACATTTTATTAATGTTCCATCTTTATTTTGCAACCAAATTATACCCGTAGATAATAAAACACTTTTTATTTTGATTAGAGATGCTTGTTAAAACAGTGTTTTGGAAAGTGGAAGAATTTAATGTTGCAGATGAGCTTTCATTTTGTTTCTGTCTGTTGACCCTTTATCAACAAATTTTTCGTATACATATACCATCAAGAAATATACATATACCATCAAGAAATTAATTACCCTGTCTAGTGATATTTTGCAGAAAATAAATATTTCATTAAAATTTAACTCCTAAATAATCCAACCAACTTTCCTTGTCTTACAGCAGGAGTGTGATCAATATGAAATGGATTATGTATGTAGGGATATATTATGTGTACGCATATCTGCGTCCGAAGTAAATTGTAGAAGCTACGAAAAAAAGTTAAAACGATGTTGAAAAATTATTTTCCTTACTTAATTGGCCAAATATGGCCCTTGTGCCACAAAACCCCAAAATCAACCAACCAGCCTTACACTCAAATGATATTTGCATTTTTCTATGATGGGTAGGTATTTAATTAACATCGCACTGGAGCAACACAACGGGCTATTTTTTCAATGAAAGAAAAGTGATTAGTCTAATCACTTTTCAATCAACGTTTAACCAATTCAACCTGAGCTACGCCGGGGGGGGTATTTCAATTAACGTCACACTGGAGCAACACAACGGGCTATTGGTGACGGTCCGGGATCAATCCCAAAGGGAAAGATCCGAGGACAACACCACGTAATGAGCTACGCCGGGTAATTCTGCTAGTGTTTTTATAAATTATCCATTCACATCATCTCAGTTTATTTTGTATTTGATTCATTCAAAAAAATCCATTTCTTTACATTTGGTAATCTTAAAATCAAGTGTTCCATATTACGACTTTTGGGCTGCGGTGGCCCGGTTGGAAGAGTAACGGACTAGCAACCGAAGGGTTGCGGGTTCGAATCCAGCCAAAACACCGTCGTGTACAAAGGGGGCTGGTGCACGTTAAATCTGTCGTGGCCTCAAATGTCCTCACGTTGGCGTGGTGTGGAAGTTTGGAGAGTGGGGTGCCAGCTCAGGTGTTGCCTCGTCATCTGACCGTGGTTCAAAATTACGTGGTGTTGTCCTCGGATCTTTCCCTTTGGGATTGATCCCGGACCGTCACCAATAGCCCGTTGTGTTGCTCCAGTGTGACGTTAATTGAAATACCCCCAGTGCGACTTTTATTCAACTACCTACCATGTTACGTATCTTTACCCTACTTGAATGCTTTGCGAAAAAGATGGAACTTCTTGGTTAAGAACCCTACAGTTTGAGACACTATCCTATCCAAACGAAGTGTCATAAAATTGTATCCCATTTAATTAATTTACATTAATTACTTCAAAATTACATTAATTATTGATTGCAATAGGAGCATTACTATGATCAGTGATCGAAAAATGACAGTTAACTCGCCCCCCCCCCAAGCGTATTTGACGTAGGACTAAAATTCTTCAATCTGGGCCCAGCCAAAGACCGTCGTGTACAAGGGGACCGGTGCAAGTTAAATCTGTCGTGGCCTCAAATGTCCTCGCGTTGGCGTGGTTTGGAGAGGGGGGTGCCAGCTCAGGTGTTCTCGTCATCTGACCGTGGTTCATAATTGTGTTGTGTTCTTCCTCGTATCTTTCCCTTCGGGGTTGTCCCCGGACCGTCGCCAATAACCCGTTGTGTCGCTCCAGTGCGACGTTAATTAACTACCTACGTGTCTAAAATTCTTCAAGTGAAATTAACTTTCTCTAGTTACTTAAACCTTGAGATTTCCTTATGACTTTTAGAATTTGTGTCAAAAGTACTGTGAGATTTCAAAATCATGCGAAAAGAATGCAACTGCTACTTTTCGTATTTGAAGATATTTATAAACAGATTAGGTTAGGTACTTAATTTTAACATCGCACTGGGGCAACGCAAAGGGTTATTGGCCACAGTCCGGGATCAAACCCAAAGGGAAAGATCCGAGAGCAACACCACATAATTCTGAACAACGGTCAGATGACGCAATCACACCTGATCTGGCACCCTACTCCAAACTTCCTGTAAGACTGTTTAGAATGGAGAGAGACAATTGGCGACCGCCAATAATAAAAACGTTCGCCAGCTTCCGACAGGAAGTGACAATAAGTCGAGAGTACCGAGGAGGTCTGAGGAGCGAGGTAGATCGCTCGGCGTAAGAAAAACACAGGCGTGTCACCTGTGTGTGATTTGTAACTCCCATAGGGGATATATCTGATTGATTTCAATTTTCTTAAATGTCTTGTGTTCGTGTTGTGTTCTGTTAAATAAACGTGTTTGTGATTTTAACTGAAGTGGTTATTGAAAAGCCAAATCATCGTGGTAAAACAGCATCACCTGCTGGGACTAACCTAGTGAAGTACACCAATTATACTAGTGAACTAAAAATACATTAGTGCGAGTGAAGAAAGTGTAGTCTTCCACACCAAATATATCAATTCTGAATTTATTTTTTGGAATTCCCCTTGACGTGGTATCAAGGATTGTCCTAGAACCGTCGCCAATAGCCCGTTGCGCTGCTCCAATTACGACGTTAATTGACTCCCTACCCTTGACGTGCTGAATTGATATTCGAAGTAGGTATTTAACGTCGCACTGGAGCAACGCAATGGGCTATTCAAATGGCATTCGAAAAACAAGTCAAGTGACGTCACGTTTGGAATACGTACAGGAATCACGTTCGGCCGTAAAAATAGTACCGCCACCGACATTTAGCTTGACAGAAAATGCCTCTCCGAGGTTGGTAATTTTGGGGTTTTATGGCGCAAGGGTGTTGGGTTTTATCGATTGAAGACAGAGTTTTATACATTAAAATAAATTTTATTACGTAGCCAAGTCTTATGGTTTAAAAACATACATTTTAAGAACAACAAGAAGTCTGATCAGATCATGATTCCACCTTTTTTCTTCACTTTTATACATTCAAAGATTTACATTCTTCAAATTTATGTGCCCCACACGGCACTATAATTGGAGGTTTGAGACCGATTCCAACATGCGGCCCCATCGGTTGTAAAACCTCAGCAGATGTATTACAATTCAACATATATATATAAATCTAACAAAATATTTAGTTTTACCTAGGACTGTAAGATCCAATTTTTTGTCCAATAATTCGATTACTTCATTTATCAAATGTTCTCTTTTTGAAAACAAAACCATATCATCTACATAAACAATTAAAATTACATCTTTAAATTTGTAGACACAATTACACCAATTTAACTGAGAAAATCCTAATTTAGTTAAAATACCGTCTAATTCCAAATTCCATTCTCTACCACTTTGATGCAGACCATATATAGCCTTTTCCAATAGACATACTTTGTTTTCGGATCCTTTCAGCACAAATCCTTTTGGCTGTTTCATGTATATAGTATCCTTAAGGTGTCCATATAAATATGCACTTTTCACGTCAACTTGACAGTGATACCAACCCAACATAGAAATCAATAGTACAAACAATAATCTAACAATAGAAAAATTCACAACTGGTGAAAAAATATCTTTAAAATCAATGCCGGGTTTTTGCTTAAAACCTTGAGCAACAAGACGAGCTTTATACCTTTTAGGTATATTGTTTTCGTCCATTTTTATGCTGTACACCCACTTACTTCCAATTATGGTTGTATTTGGGGGTGTGTCCACCAATTTCCATACTTGCCTATCCTTCATTATCTGAATTTCTTCATTCATGGCAGTATTCCATTTAATTTTATCCTTACTTGCTTGCGTTTCTTCATAACTTTTGGGGATTTCGACATTGTAACACTGATCATACATGTCGTACATTTGTTGGTCTAAAAAATTAGATTCATCACTAGAAGTAGATGGCACATTAGAAATATCCACATTAGGATGTTCAGTTTCTGGCTTAAAATTGAAATTTACAGGATCAAACCTAATCTTATTTTTAGTACAGTACTTTTTAATATCATTTAAAGATCTCATTCTCAAATTTTCAGGAGAATAATAGTATACATCTATCCTATTGCTTTTATTTCTAGGTTTTTCGATTCTTCGCCAATTTGAAATGTTAAGACTTTTTAAGTCCTCAGTTTTAACTAAATCTTTAGAATCTAAAACTCGAGTTTCACTTTCCGATTTTACTTTTATATTTTCATTTGATTGATAAATAGGAATATTAGAATTAAGATCGAAAGAAACGTACTCAAAGCTTTTACCAAATAGTACATCAACAGCTTTCTTACTTTCGTCGATATGAACATGGACTGTTTCAACTATTCTCTTCTCGTTTGGGATATATATTCTGTAACCTTTAGTTTTCAAACCATATCCTGTCAAAATACCAAGTTTTGCTCTGGGTTGTAATTTATTTCTCTGTATTTTAGGAATATGAACATATGCCAAAGAGCCAAAAATTCTAAAATGTTTTACTGATGGTTTGAAACCAGTCCATATTTCGTTAGGAGATATACCCTCAGTTAATTTGTGTTCGCATCTATTTTTAGTATGAATAAATGCTAAAAGTGCTTCTGACCAAAATTGTGGTTGTAAACCACTGTCTTGAAGCATAGCTCTGACACAATCCATGGCTGTTCTATTGAACCTTTCTGCAACGCCATTTTGTTCAGGGGTATAAGTTGAAGTTCTTTCGATTTTTATTCCTAGATCATTTAAAAACTTTTTAAATTCTTTGTGACAAAATTCTAAACCATTGTCAGTTCGGACACATTTTAACTTAACATTTAGCTGTCTTTCAGCTTTAACCAAGTATTTTTTAAAGTAATCAAAAACTTCATTCTTATTTCGAATAATATAAACAGTTACTTTACGTGAAAAATCATCAATAATAGATAAAAAGTATTTGTTTCCACCTAGAGAGTTAACTGGAGCAGGACCCCACAAATCCATATGGATCCTTTCCAAAACATTTTTAGTTTTCCTTTCGTACATATAGTTTCTTTTTAAGGATATTCTAGTGGATTTAGCAATAGCACAAATCTTACAATTTTTATCTATATTCTTACAATTAAGTTTTTCAATTCCTTTTACACAATTAATTTTACTCATATTTTCAATTAAGGGCATGTTAACATGACAAAACCTACGGTGTCTGGCGCAGCATGGCCAAATATGGCCCTTTGTTGGAATCGGTCTCAAACCTCCAATTATAGTGCCGTGTGGGGCACATCAATATAGAAGAATATGTAAATCTTTGTATGTATATAAGTGAGGAGATTGGGGATCATGATCTGATCAGACTTCTTGTTTTCTAAAATGTATGTTTTAAACTATAAGACTTGGTTACGTAATAAAATTTATTTTTAATGTATAAAACTCTGTTTTCAATCGATAAAACCCAACAATTGGTTATGGGCCTCAGACCTTAAGCTGAACCTGAATTCTGCCACTACCGGTTTCCAGTATGATGGGTATTCAAGAAATGTCCATGTTTTCCTTCCCGAAGTTATCGGATTTCAACTATGCCACGTGGAAGACGGACATGAAGGTATTGCTAATCGACCGGAACTGCTGGGAATTTATCACTAAAACGGAACCTCTATTATTGGAAGATGCTCCAGAACAAGAAAAAAGAGACTATCGTTATAGGAAGCAGAGGACATATACAACTATCTACCAGGGCATAGACAGAAAATATCAAGTCTTAATTTCATCTACTGAAGACGGTAAAGAAGCCTGGGATATATTAAAGACCAACTTTGAACCAGCATCTAGAGCACGATTGGCAGGCCTTGTGGACGAGTTCTTTTCAATCCGCTACCAGCCGGAGGACGAATCCATTGGACTCTTCTGCAAACGAGTGCATGAGAAGCTGTTACAGATAAAAGAATGTGGATTCGAAATCCCAGACCTTTTAGTTTGCTTTCAACTAATAAGACATTTACCTCACGAATACGATAATCTGGTACAATTGCTATACAGGATGGATGACAACGAGTTCACGCTAGACAATTTGTCTAAACATTTAATAACAGAATCCAGCCGAATGGAGCTGAAGCGGAAAGACGAAGGCACAAAATTAAGTATCGTGGCCGATGCTTATGCTACAAGAAACAAGTCATCTAGATACAAGGAGACACGGGCGTCTACTCCTGATCACAGCAGATGCGTACTGGACCCTGAATTAATTCCTTCAAGCCCAAGAAAGTCGACAGTTTGTCGTATGGGGCAGCGACCATTCTGCAACTACTGCAAAAAGTCGGGACATTACGAATCGAAGTGCTTCAAGAAATGCAATCGGCAGAAACCTGGTGGTGAATTATTTTATATGGAGGACAATCCAAAAACTGATCTTCAACGTGCCTATGCAGTTTCAAATTTTCCAAATGAAAGACCGAGGGAATTTCTCATTGATTCTGCTGCAACTGCTCACTTCTGTAAAGAACGTGATATGTTTACGACATTCAGAAAACTACCACCACAGAAGATCCTAGTCGGAGACAAGGACAGCACCTCGGAAGTATTAGGTATGGGTGATATTCAATTTACAGTTTTAGATAGAAACAGAAATTATGATATAACTTTGAAAGATGTGTTATACTCGCCTAATATGAGAAAAAATTTAATTAGTGGTGCTCGTATTGACCTTGTGGGAAACCAAATTAAATGGGGAAATAACAAAATGATTATTTATAATAGTTATAATAAATATTTGTTTACTGTTCCCAGAATTGGAAAATTGTATATCTTAAAAGGTTATCCCAAGATTAAAAATTATACATATGTAACTGGTTTAGATCTAGAAAAAGCCCACCGTAGGTTTTGTCATGTTAACATGCCCTTAATTGAAAATATGAGTAAAATTAATTGTGTAAAAGGAATTGAAAAACTTAATTGTAAAAATATAGATAAAAATTGTAAGATTTGTGCTATTGCTAAATCCACTAGAATATCCTTAAAAAGAAACTATATGTACGAAAGGAAAACTAAAAATGTTTTGGAAAGGATCCATATGGATTTGTGGGGTCCTGCTCCAGTTAACTCTCTAGGTGGAAACAAATACTTTTTATCTATTATTTATGATTTTTCACGTAAAGTAACTGTTTATATTATTCAAAATAAGAATGAAGTTTTTGATTACTTTAAAAAATACTTGGTTAGAGCTGAAAGACAGCTAAATGTTAAGTTAAAATGTGTCCGAACTGACAATGGTTTAGAATTTTGTCACAAAGAATTTAAAAAGTTTTTAAATGATCTAGGAATAAAAATCGAAAGAACTTCAACTTATACCCCTGAACAAAATGGCGTTGCAGAAAGGTTCAATAGAACAGCCATGGATTGTGTCAGAGCTATGCTTCAAGACAGTGGTTTACAACCACAATTTTGGTCAGAAGCACTTTTAGCATTTATTCATACTAAAAATAGATGCGAACACAAATTAACTGAGGGTATATCTCCTAACGAAATATGGACTGGTTTCAAACCATCAGTAAAACATTTTAGAATTTTTGGCTCTTTGGCATATGTTCATATTCCTAAAATACAGAGAAATAAATTACAACCCAGAGCTAAACTTGGTATTTTGACAGGATATGGTTTGAAAACTAAAGGTTACAGAATATATGTACCAAACGAGAAGAGAATAGTTGAAACAGTCCATGTTCATATCGACGAAAGTAAGAAAGCTGTTGATGTACTATTTGGTAAAAACTTTGAGTACGTTTCTTTCGATCTTAATTCTAATATTCCTATTTATCAATCAAATGAAAATATAAAAGTAAAATCGGAAAGTGAAACTCAAGTTTTAGATTCTAAAGATTTAGATAAAACTGAGAACTTAAAATGTCTTAACATTTCAAATTGGCGTAGAATCGAAAAACCTAGAAATAAAAGCAATAGGATAGATGTATACTATTATTCTCCTGAAAATTTGAGAATGAGATCTTTAAATGATATTAAAAAGTACTGTACTAAAAACAAGATTAGGTTTGATCCTGTAAATTTCAATTTTAAGCCAGAGACTGAACATCCTAATGTGGATATTTCTAATGTGCCATCTACTTCTAGTGATGAATCTAATTTTTTAGACCAACAGATGTACGACATGTATGATCAGTGTTACAATGTCGAAATCCCCAAAAGTTATGAAGAAACGCAGGCAAGTAAGGACAAAATTAAATGGAATACTGCCATGAATGAAGAAATTCAGATAATGAAGGATAGGCAAGTATGGAAATTAGTGGGCACACTCCCAAATACAACCATAATTGGAAGTAAGTGGGTGTACAGCATAAAAATGGACGAAAACAATATACCTAAAAGGTATAAAGCTCGTCTTGTTGCTCAAGGTTTTAAGCAAAAACCCGGCATTGATTTTAAAGATATTTTTTCACCAGTTGTGAATTTTTCTATTGTTAAATTATTGTTTGTACTATTGATTTCTATGTTGGGTTGGTATCACTGTCAAGTTGACGTGAAAAGTGCATATTTATATGGACACCTTAAGGATACTATATACATGAAACAGCCAAAAAGATTTGTGCTGAAAGGATCCGAAAACAAAGTATGTCTATTGGAAAAGGCTATATATGGTCTGCATCAAAGTGGTAGAGAATGGAATTTGGAATTAGACGGTATTTTAACTAAATTAGGATTTTCTCTGTTAAATTGGTGTAATTGTGTCTACAAATTTAAAGATGTAATTTTAATTGTTTATGTAGATGATATGGTTTTGTTTTCAAAAAGGGAACATTTGATAAATGAAGTAATCGAATTATTGGACAAAAAATTGGATCTTACAGTCCTAGGTAAAACTAAATATTTGTTAGGCGTAAACTTTCAAGAAATTGAAAATTCGATTTATTTACATCAAATTACCTACATTGAAAAATTAATGTCAAAATTCAAAGATCTTCCTAAAAGTTTTGTGAATTTACCTTTTAAAATTGGTTGTAACTTACCTGATAAGGTTAAAGAGGAAGAAATAATTGAAAATGATTTAATGAGGAAATTTCCCTATCGTTCCTTAATAGGATGTTTATCGTTTTTGTCAGATAGATCCAGACCAGATATTGCATTTGCCGTTAATATAATATCTCGGTTTTGTAATGGTTATACTTACAAACACTGGTCTTACGTTGTTGATATTATGAACTATGTTTTTCTTACAAAGGATTTTAAAATTAATCTTTCCAATGTAGAAAGTTCAAATTTGATTGCTTTTTCTGATGCAAATTGGGGATGTGGTCTCACAAACAGACATTCAAGCAGTGGCTATTCAATTTATTTTGGTAACATCCCAATATCATGGAAATCTTCTAAACAAAAGTGCATAGCTCTTAGCTCAATGGAATCTGAATTTATGGCACTAACCGATTGCACTAAAGAAGTTATTTGGTTTAGTAGAATTATAAATGAATTAAGTTTGTGTGATTACATAAGACCCCAAGTATATTGTGATAATCAATCTGCTATCTATTTTTCAAAAAATAGTCAGGAAAATGTGAAAACTAAACATATTGATATCAAGTACAAATTTATTCGTAAATTAATAAAAGATGAACTATTTAACGTAAATTATATTTCATCGGAAAATAATTTGGCTGACTTTTTAACAAAGCCTTTATTGTTAAATAAATTTAAAAATATTATTAGAAAAATATTTTGTTAGATTTATATATATATATATTGAATTGTAATACATCTGCTGAGGTTTTACAACCGATGGGGCCGCATGTTGGAATCGGTCTCAAACCTCCAATTATAGTGCCGTGTGGGGCACATCAATATGGAAAATTGTGTAAATCTTTGAATGTATAAAAGAGAGGAGATAATGTGAAGAGTATTGGGGATCATGATCTGATCAGACTTCTTGTTGTTTTCTAAAAGTATGTTTTTAAACCATAAGACTTGGCTACGTAATAAAATTTATTTTTAATGTATTAAACTCTGTCTTCAATCGATAAAACCCAACAGTTAATTTTGGGGTTTTATGGCGCAAGGACCATATATGGCCATGCTGCCCCAGACACAAAACATTCAATATCAAGCCTCTCCAAGGTTGGTTAATTTTGGGGTTTTATGGCGCAAGGACCATATATGGCCATGCTGCCCCAGACACAAAACATTCAATATCAAGCCTCCCCAAGATTGGTTAATTTTGGGGTTTTATGGCGCAAGGACCATATATGGCCATGCTGCCCCAGACACAAAACATTCAATATCAAGCCTCTCCAAGATTGGTTAATTTTGGGGTTTTATGGCGCAAGGACCATATATGGCCATGCTGCCCCAGACACAAAACATTCAATATCAAGCCTCTCCAAGGTTGGTTAATTTTGGGGTTTTATGGCGCAAGGGCCATATATGGCCATGCTGCGCCAGACACAAAACATTCAATATCAAGCCTCTCCAAGGTTGGTTAATTTTGGGGTTTTATGGCGCAAGGGTGTTGGGTTTTATTGTTGGGTTTTATCGATTGAAGACAGAGTTTTATACATTAAAAATAAATTTTTATTACGCAGTCAAGTCTTATGGTTTAAAAACATACTTTTAGAAAACAAGAAATCTGATCAGAGCATGATCCCCAATCTTATCACTTATATATATTCAAAGATTTACATATTCTTCTATATTGATGTGCCCCACACGGCACTATAATTGGAGGTTTGAGACCGATTCCAACATGCGGCCCCATCGGTTGTAAAACCTCAGCAGATGTATTACAATTCAATATATATATTTATATAAATCTAACAAAATATTTTTCTAATAATATTTTTAAATTTATTTAACAATAAAGGCTTTGTTAAAAAGTCAGCCAAATTATTTTCCGATGAAATATAATTTACGTTAAATAGTTCATCTTTTATTAATTTACGAATAAATTTGTACTTGATATCAATATGTTTAGTTTTCTGATTTTCCTGACTATTTTTTGAAAAATAGATAGCAGATTGATTATCACAATATACTTGGGGTCTTATGTAATCACACAAACTTAATTCATTTATAATTCTACTAAACCAAATAACTTCTTTAGTGCAATCGGTTAGTGCAATAAATTCAGATTCCATTGAGCTAAGAGCTATGCACTTTTGTTTAGAAGATTTCCATGATATTGGGATGTTACCAAAATAAATTAAATAGCCACTGCTTGAATGTCTGTTTGTGAGACCACATCCCCAATTTGCATCAGAAAAAGCAATCAAATTTGAACTTTTTACATTGGAAAGATTAATTTTAAAATCCTTTGTAAGAAAAACATAGTTCATAATATCAACAACGTAAGACCAGTGTTTGTAAGTATAACCATTACAAAACTGAGACATTATATTAACAGCAAATGCAATATCTGGTCTGGATCTATCTGACAAAAACGATAAACATCCTATTAAGGAACGATAGGGAAATTTCCTCATTAAATCATTTTCAATTATTTCTTCCTCTTTAACCTTATCAGGTAAGTTACAACCAATTTTAAAAGGTAAATTAACAAAACTTTTAGGAAGATCTTTGAATTGTGACATTAATTTTTCAATGTAGGTAATTTGATGTAAATAAATCGAATTTTCAATTTCTTGAAAGTTTACGCCTAACAAATATTTAGTTTTACCTAGGACTGTAAGATCCAATTTTTTGTCCAATAATTCGATTACTTCATTTATCAAATGTTCCCTTTTTGAAAACAAAACCATATCATCTACATAAACAATTAAAATTACATCTTTAAATTTGTAGACACAATTACACCAATTTAACTGAGAAAATCCTAATTTAGTTAAAATACCGTCTAATTCCAAATTCCATTCTCTACCACTTTGATGCAGACCATATATAGCCTTTTCCAATAGACATACTTTGTTTTCGGATCCTTTCAGCACAAATCCTTTTGGCTGTTTCATGTATATAGTATCCTTAAGGTGTCCATATAAATATGCACTTTTCACGTCAACTTGACAGTGATACCAACCCAACATAGAAATCAATAGTACAAACAATAATTTAACAATAGAAAAATTCACAACTGGTGAAAAAATATCTTTAAAATCAATGCCGGGTTTTTGCTTAAAACCTTGAGCAACAAGACGAGCTTTATACCTTTTAGGTATATTGTTTTCGTCCATTTTTATGCTGTAAACCCACTTACTTCCAATTATGGTTGTATTTGGGGGTGTGTCCACTAATTTCCATACTTGCCTATCCTTCATTATCTGAATTTCTTCATTCATGGCAATATTCCATTTAATTTTATCCTTACTTGTTTGCGTTTCTTCATAACTTTTGGGGATTTCGACATTATAACACTGATCATACATGTCGTACATCTGTTGGTCTAAAAAATTAGATTCATCACTAGAAGTAGATGGCACATTAGAAATATCCACATTAGGATGTTCAGTTTCTGGCTTAAAATTGAAATTTACAGGATCAAACCTAATCTTATTTTTAGTACAGTACTTTTTAATATCATTTAAAGATCTCATTCTCAAATTTTCAGGAGAATAATAGTATACATCTATCCTATTGCTTTTATTTCTAGGTTTTTCGATTCTTCGCCAATTTGAAATGTTAAGACATTTTAAGTTCTCAGTTTTAACCAAATCTTTAGAATCTAAAACTCGAGTTTCACTTTCCGATTTTACTTTTATATTTTCATTTGATTGATAAATAGGAATATTAGAATTAAGATCGAAAGAAACGTACTCAAAGTTTTTACCAAATAGTACATCAACAGCTTTCTTACTTTCGTCGATATGAACATGGACTGTTTCAATTATTCTCTTCTCGTTTGGGATATATATTCTGTAACCTTTAGTTTTCAAACCATATCCTGTCAAAATACCAAGTTTTGCTCTGGGTTGTAATTTATTTCTCTGTATTTTAGGAATATGAACATATGCCAAAGAGCCAAAAATTCTAAAATGTTTTACTGATGGTTTGAAACCAGTCCATATTTCGTTAGGAGATATACCCTCAGTTAATTTGTGTTCGCATCTATTTTTAGTGTGAATATATGCTAAAAGTGCTTCTGACCAAAATTGTGGTTGTAAACCACTGTCTTGAAGCATAGCTCTGACACAATCCATGGCTGTTCTATTGAACCTTTCTGCAATGCCATTTTGTTCAGGGGTATAAGTTGAAGTTCTTTCGATTTTTATTCCTATATCATTTAAAAACTTTTTAAATTCTTTGTGACAAAATTCTAAACCATGGTCAGTTCGGACACATTTTAACTTAACATTTAGCTGTCTTTCAGCTTTAACCAAGTATTTTTTAAAGTAATCAAAAACTTCATTCTTATTTCGAATAATATAAACAGTTACTTTACGTGAAAAATCATCAATAATAGATAAAAAGTATTTGTTTCCACCTAGAGAGTTAACTGGAGCAGGACCCCACAAATCCATATGGATCCTTTCCAAAACATTTTTAGTTTTCCTTTCGTACATATAGTTTCTTTTTAAGGATATTCTAGTGGATTTAGCAATAGCACAAATCTTACAATTTTTATCTATATTCTTACAATTAAGTTTTTCAATTCCTTTTACACAATTAATTTTACTCATATTTTCAATTAAGGGCATGTTAACATGACAAAACCTACGGTGGACTTTTTCTAGATCTAAACCAGTTACATATGTATAATTTTTAATCTTGGGATAACCTTTCAAGATATACAATTTTCCAATTCTGGGAACAGTAAACAAATATTTATTATAACTATTATAAATAATCATTTTGTTATTTCCCCATTTAATTTGGTTTCCCACAAGGTCAATACGAGCACCACTAATTAAATTTCTTCTCATATTAGGCGAGTATAACACATCTTTTAAAGTTATATCATAATTTCTGTTTCTATCTAAAACTGTAAATTGAATATCACCCATACCTAATACTTCCGAGGTGCTGTCCTTGTCTCCGACTAGGATCTTCTGTGGTGGTAGTTTTCTGAATGTCGTAAACATATCGCGTTCTTTACAGAAGTGAGCAGTTGCAGCAGAATCAATGAGAAATTCCCTCGGTCTTTCATTTGGAAAATTTGAAACTGCATAGGCACGTTGAAGATCAGTTTTTGGATTGTCCTCCATATAAAATAATTCACCACCAGGTTTCTGCCGATTGCATTTCTTGAAGCACTTCGATTCGTAATGTCCCGACTTTTTGCAGTAGTTGCAGAATGGTCGCGGCCCCATACGACAAACTGTCGACTTTCTTGGGCTTGAAGGAATTAATTCAGGGTCCAGTACGCATCTGCTGTGATCAGGAGTAGACGCCCGTGTCTCCTTGTATCTAGATGACCTGTTTCTTGTAGCATAAGCATCGGCCACGATACTTAATTTTGTGTCTTCGTCCTTCCGCTTCAGCTCGATCCGGCTGGATTCTGTTATTAAATGTTTAGACAAATTGTCTAGCGTGAACTCGTTGTCATCCATCCTGTATAGCAGTTGTACCAGATTATCGTATTCGTGAGGCAAATGTCTTATTAGTTGAAAGCAAACTAAGAGGTCTGGGATTTCGAATCCACCTTCTTTTATCTGTAACAGCTTCTCATGCACTCGTTTGCAGAAGAGTCCAATGTATTCGTCCTCCGGCTGGTAGCGGATTGAAAAGAACTCGTCCACAAGGCCTGCCAATCGTGCTCTAGATGCTGGTTCAAAGTTGGTCTTTAATATATCCCAGGCTTCCTTACCGTCCTCAGTAGATGAAATTAAGACTTGATATTTTCTGTCTATGCCCTGGTAGATAGTTGTGTATGTCCTCTGCTTCCTATAACGATAGTCTCTTTTTTCTTGTTCTGGAGCATCTTCCAATAATAGAGGTTCCGTTTTAGTGATAAATTCCCAGCAGTTCCGGTCAATTAGCAATACCTTCATGTCCGTCTTCCACGTGGCATAGTTGAAATCCGATAACTTCGGGATGGAAAACATGGACATTTCTTGAATACCCGTCATACTGGATACCGGTAGTGGCAGAATTCAGGTTCAGCTTAAGGTCTGAGGCCCATAACCAATTGTTGGGTTTTATCGATTGAAGACAGAGTTTTATACATTAAAAATAAATTTTTATTACGTAGTCAAGTCTTATGGTTTAAAAACATACTTTTAGAAAACAAGAAATCTGATCAGAGCATGATCCCCAATCTTATCACTTATATATATTCAAAGATTTACATATTCTTCTATATTGATGTGCCCCACACGGCACTATAATTGGATGTTTGAGACCGATTCCAACAAAGGACCATATATGGCCATGCTGCCCCAGACACAAAACATTCAATATCAAGCCTCTCCAAGATTGGTTAATTTTGGGGTTTTATGGCGCAAGGACCATATATGGCCATGCTGCGCCAGACACAAAACATTCAATATCAAGCCTCTCCAAGGTTGGTTAATTTTGGGGTTTTATGGCGCAAGGACCATATATGGCCATGCTGCCCCAGACACAAAACATTCAATATCAAGCCTCTCCAAGTTTGGTTAATTTTGGGGTTTTATGCCGCAAGGACCATATATGGCCATGCTGCCCCAGACACAAAACATTCAATATCAAGCCTCTCCAAGGTTGGTTAATTTTGGGGTTTTATGGCGCAAGGACCATATATGGCCATGCTGCCCCAGACACAAAACATTCAATATCAAGCCTCTCCAAGGTTGGTTAATTTTGGGTTTTATGGCGCAAGGGCCATATATGGCCATGCTGCGCCAGACACAAAACATTCAATATCAAGCTTCTCCAAGGAAAACAGATAAATCCGATTAAAACTTTATTAATGATACATATCTGCATAATCTTTTTCCTATGCTGTCTTATCTCGAAGCTGCTGTCTCTCTCTTATCAAGTATTATCAGTAAAAATATTGAAAGGGTCGGAATATTAAATTGTTTTTAACTATCTTAAGGGAAAAGCTAATTTATCTGAAAATTGCGTGTACTAGACATTGAGCCGCAGAATCAGTAGCAAAAACAGCTTGTTGGAAAAGTGAAATCGATATTGCAGATTAGTACGGAAGCAATTAAATAAGGACGCATGAGTTGACAGGTGATTATTTTATACACCCTGTAACATTATCTTTGAGCATTCTTCTCGAAAATATATTATTACAAGGAGGTGTTCTCAGATGATGGATCAACTATCCCGTCATCATAAATGAATATTAATTATGCGAGCAATAAACCATGGGAAAAAATAAAAAGGTCTTCTAAGATTATTACTTAGATTATAACATTTCATTTTGTTTTTAGTAATTTTGCTTTTTGTTCGTAGCACCAATCAGCGTGCCGAAACGATGAAGATATTAATGATTCATTTTTGATTAAAATCGAATTTGCCCAGGCCACTAGTGAAATAGTTATTTCTAATTAACGGAATGAGTATAAAATTTAAAAGTGTTTAGCATATAATAAAAAATTATATTCAAAACTGTACAATTATGTGTTTAATTGTGTGTACACGCTAATACCTTTTAGGGCCGCGGTAGCCCAGTTGGAAGACTAACGGATTAGCAACCAAAGGGTTGCGAGTTCGAAATTCGGTTCAACCAAAGACCGTCCTGTACGTGGGGGCACGTTAAATTTGTCGTGGCATCCAATGTCCACGTTGGCATGGTGTTGAAGTTTGGAGAGTGGGGTGTCAGCATAGATTGACCTCGTCATCTGACCGTGGTTCGAAATGACGAGGTGTTGTCCTCGAATCCATTCGGGATGGATCCCGGACCTCCGCCAATAGCCCATTGTGTTCCGCCAGTGTGACGTTAATTCAACTACTTACCTACCATCTCTGCATGTTAAGAGTTTTTGAAATCTTGTTAGATCTAAATATTTTCTGTTTCTGAATAGCAGAGAAGTCAACTAGTATGGTAAATGATAGGTAGGTATCTACAAGTATGATATATGTAGGTACTACTAGTAACTCAATGGTAGGTATTTTAATTAACGTCGCACTGGAGCAACACAATTGACTGTCGGCGGCGGTCCGGGATCAAAGCGCAAGGGAAAGATTGAGAACAACGCTACATAATTTTGAAACGCGGCCAGGTGAGGAGAGCAACACCTGAGCTGGCACCCTACTCTCCAAACTTCCACACCACGCCAACATAAGGACATTTGAAGCCACGACAGGTTTAAAGCGCACCAGCCCCCTTTGTACACGACGGTCTTTGGCTGGATTTGAACTCGCAACCCTCCGGTTGCTAATCCGTTACTCTTCCTACCGTGGCCCTTGTACGCAATCATGTGTTGACTGTAGTGAGAAATAAACGATGGTAATGTGGTAATTAATTAACTTCGCACTGGAGCAACACAACGGGCTGTTGGCGACGGTCCGAGATCCATCCCCCAAGGGAAAGATCGAGGAGGACAAGAACACGTCATTTTGAACCACGGTCATCTGACGAGTGAGAAACGGACAGTGGAATCAATCACGAAGATCGTCCATAATTACGCATCCTTCCATTTTCTCCAACCCATCCACCGTTGGGAATTTAAAAGAATTGTTTACAAACAAAAAACACGATAGGGATAATTTACACACACACCAGGTTACCCCATCCCCACAACAATCCAAATAGGGCAAAGCGATCCACAACAAAGCTCAGCAAAGATGGTGGAGATAGCAAATCAACCACAGCTCCTCACGAATTGGATCGCTCCAACACAAAACTCCCATTTATAAAAAGCGATCTGCTCCTGGCCGAAGCTCGCCTTAGCAGTGGTAGCGTTTGGAAGCACTGGTCTTATTTAGATGATTCCGTCTTGTACATTAGGCTTGTAAACTAATCAGAGACGGTCACGACTGACCTGAGGTTCTAAACAAAGGGGAGGAGTCCGCGGCTGCGTCGAGAAGGTTGACTACGCGGAAATACTTAAAAGAGTTCGCTTTGATTGCTCGGCGCTCCCGCATTGAAGGGAATGCTGGATGTAAAATCATGAAGATGGATCGGTGGGGTGTTCGCGGCAAGGGGGTGCACGAACAGTCCGCCTGTTTTGTGTTTCCAATGATGCTTTTCGATGCAATGAAAAGAGACGTGTATCTTGGATTCTCTGATCGCACAGTAAAGGTAGGCTGTGTCTTACGTGAATGCGTCTCGTTAGCGCATGGTATTTGTTTGGGTAGGTAGTTAATTAACGTCGCACTGGAGAAACACAACGGAGTATTGGCAACGGTCCGGGATCAGTCTCCAAGGGAAATATCCAAGGACATCACCACGTAATTTTGAACCACGGTCAGATGATGAGGCAACATCTGAGCTGGCAACCCCATTTCCAGACTTCCACGCCAACGGGAGAACGTTTGAGGCCACAACAAATTTAACGTACACCATCCCCCGTGTACCCGACGGTCTTTGGCTGGACCGAGTTTCGAACTCGCAACCTTCCGGTTGCTAATCCATTGCTCTTCCAACTGGGCTATAGAGGTCCGAAGGGGCTTTCGGAAGGATTTTAGAAGACGATTAGTTTTCCCTCTATTGCAGAAAAAAGTATTTAGCATAATTCGGCAAAACTTTTATATGTTTAAGATGACTGCTACAAAAGACTTTCGAAGTTAAAGCTGTGTGAAGGTGTCCTGCAGACTCGAGACTTTCATTCGTATACAGGTAAAAAATTAAGGATAGTACAATCCGAGATTAAATACCGTATCAAGTACCTGCACCGAAGGTACAGGTACCAAATGGCAAATGAAGATTCCAAATGACAAACGAAGATTCCACAAGTTAAGTAGAATAAAATGAAAACTCACAGTTACCTCACGGTGCTGTCAACCCCTTTGCTGTCAATTGTCGAATTTGGGCATCTGAATCACCCTATGCATTTCAAGAAATTCCATTCTATTCACTAAATATCCCTGCGGTTGGTAGTATTTTAATTAAAGTCGCACTGGAGCAACACATTGAGTTATTAAATATCCCTGCGATTTTTGGCTGTAGGGTTTCTTGAAGACCAAGGTCTATATCTTGGTGGAGTCCGAATTTGACTGTCTTAAAGAGCAACGTATAGCAGGTTTTGATGTATATTCCTTCAGACACATTAACCTGTAGAGAATGTTGCGCAGATGATGGTCCACAAAAACGTGTGCACCGGATTAACTTCCTTACAGAAGTGGATTTGCTGAATAAAAAATGTAGTTTCACTTCAGTTTCTTCTCTGTCATTCATTTATCATTCCATTGTAACTCTTTTTAACATTTTACAGAGCCACATTTCTCCCTATCGGAAACTTACTACTGGAACTGCTGTTTTTTCCTTCGGAATCCTACTTCCCATGTCTTCATTAGGCCCTTTATCAAATTCGGTGCCATTCCGGTTGTAGGACCAAGCTACAGATGACTTTGAGTAGTGTCAGTTTAATTACGGATACCTTATATATCTTAGCTTTAATATACCTAGCATATAAATATGCAGAAACCTTTAATATACCTAGAATATTTATATACACTAGCATAAACAAACCTAGAATATCTATTTGTAGAATATTTATTTACACTAGTCTTAATGTACTTAGAATATTGATAAGTCCACCTTAATGTACTAAGAATATTTATAGGCTAGCCTTAATAGAATATTTATACAGTAGTATTGATATACTTAGAATATTTACATGCTAGTCATAATATAAGAATATTTTTATTCGCTAGCCCTAATATATTTATACGCTTGGAATATTTATAAGCTAGCTTTAACATACCTAGAATATCTATATGTAGAATATTTATTTACATTAGACTTAATATATCTAGGATATTGATAAGTCTATCTATAAGTCTATATGCTTAAAATATTTATTCTAGCCTTAATATACTAAGAATATTAAGGATAGGACTAAGGCTAATACATAGCTTTAATATACTTAGAAAATTTAAGCACTTATCTTAATGTACTTAGAATATTTTTCGCTAGCCTTAATATACTTATGATATTTATACGTTACCCTAAAATACTTACAACATTTACATGCTAGGCCTAATTAGCTTAGAATATTTATAAGCTAGTCTTAATATACTTAGAATATTTATATGATTGGCTCAATATACTTAGAATATTAACACGCTAGCCTAATATACTTAGAATACTTACATGCTAGGCCTAATTAGCTTAGAATATTTATAAGCTAGTCTTAATATACTTAGAATATTTATATGGTTGGCTCAATATACTTAGAATATTAACACGCTAGCCTAATATACTTAGAATACTTACATGCTAACCTTAATATACGTTGTATATTTATAAACTAGTCTTAATATACTAAGAATATTTTTACGATAGCCTCAATTTACATGCTAGGTTTAAAATACAGAATATTTCTACGCTAGTCTTAATGTGCTTAGAATATTTATACGTTAGCCTTAATATACTTAGAGTATTTATATACTGGGCCTTAACCCTTCCAGGCGTCAGACTTCTCATCACCTCTGAAGGGGTCATCTGGAAAGGTTTTAATGACGTTTGCTCATTAATATCTATCACGGTTATAAAAATTCTCTTGTGAAACCATTTGCGCAAAATTATAAAAATATGCATGTCGGGTTTATAAAGCAAATGTATTAAGGTTTAGCTAAACAAAGAACCAACAATGAAAAACTTCTTGGGGAACATTAAATTCCTCTGCGGTTAGCTTCGCTGAGGACCCCAAATTGTCCCAACTTAGTTCACCTAAACCAGGGGTTGCCAAACTTCTTTGACCGTCGAACCCCTTCACGAGTTTCTTGACTTTTTATGGGCCCCCTCTATTTTAGTATTACGTAATTATAATAGGACAAGAAAAAAAGACGCTTGTGTGACTTTTTAGATTGTTTATTTTATAGTTACAGCGTTTATTGTATGCATAATATAGTATATATTATTACATTGGCTTAACGTCGAAGGGATACGATTTTGTTTTTGACGTCCTTCTTAATTACATATTTGATAGGAGTGACATTCATTACATATTGATAGGAGGGATAAATAATGTAATAAAATTTAATTTATATAACAAAATAACAATAATTCAATCTTCCTTATATATATGAAAATAAGACTTTTATTAACCTAGTAGTATACACTTTACTAACGTTGTCAATGTGAAGGGTGTGCTTCGTGAATCGCGACAAAATTAGCAATGTTGGATTCAAAATGAATAAGTTTCAGCCTTCAATCGCCTCACGGAATTCTACATTCACTCTTAATTTGTCATTCAGAATGGAGGTAATAGTAGTTAATGGAATTAAATATTACCCGTACAATGATGTCTTATTTTTCTATCGACCCCAACAATGTCATATCGACCCCTTTGGCGATCACTGGCCTAAACGCTTCCTTCCTCAAAAGGAATCTCTCACCTGAAATCCTTCCCAGAAAAACAAATTTGGAAATTCTTCCCACGGCCATCTGAATTACCCACTCTTGTCCAATTCATCAAAAATCTTACTAGGAAATGGAGATCTGAAAGCGAGTGGTTCCTGTGATTGCGAGAGGCTTGTGCCGAAATTGCTCATTATTTCTATACATTTTTATTTGAGGACCCCATTTACACAAGCTTGAGCTCGTGTTTCTTGAAGTACAAGAGGACTTGGGCACCGTATTATTCACCAGTCGTGATGTGGCTCGGAAGCAACAAGTGTTCCAGTGCAGGAAGGGGGCATTGACCCCTCGGATCTTTATATGTGAGTGTGTGCGATGGCAACTACTGTTTTTGGCTGGGATATCACCGTATGCGTTTCCTTCGGAAGTGCAATGACTTTGATTCCTGATGAGATGGAGATGGTCTTTTTTCCTTCTGCAAGTGCCTGGAAGATGTTTCTGAAAGGGGGGAAGATTGAAGATGTCTGTTCTTAATCAAAAAGGGAAGAGTGAATTTATTTCCTACCCGCATTTTCCAATTGTGAGACATTCTCGTTCCGTGTTCCAGAACGAAGGAACAGCATGAAAAGTCTTTTCAATCTGATAGTGGTGGGTAGTTGAAACGAAGAAGCTGATTTCCAGGGAAAACGTTTAGAAGTGACTGCTTCAGACATTTCGGTTCCCACGGTCTATCTAAGAAACACATTTAACCTTATTCCAATGCGGTTTGGTTATGTTATTGGATTATTAATTAATCAAAATACCTGACTAGTGACAAGATATAATTTACGACTGAATAGTGTTGGGTTCTTAAAGTATAACGATAAACAGATTCTTGGTGTATTTCAAATATATTTATATAAATAAGAATGGAGTGTTTGTACATTGAATATTTTCGACCCATTTCCAAGTTTTCTATACTTTTTGGGGCCTTTTGATGCAAAATCCGTCTCTTGCACGTTTGGAGTCTGCCCTTGCTACGTCCAAACGGTTGAATATATTTTCATGAAACTTTGCAAACTGTGAGTACTTGCATTAATTTAGTGACTGAAATTGGTTGCGTGTCTGTCCGTCTTCCCGTTCTATGTTCGATTTTGTGTTTGTACAAGTATCACTTAAAATTTATTTAATATATTTTAATGCAATGTTCTAAATTTTATAAATTGCATTTTAGTTTAGTGAATACGTTATGTCACATTCCTTTGCTTACATATTTAGACAAGTTTCATACTGAAACACATGAGTAACTATACTTAAATCAACCATAATTTGGTAGTTTTGGAGTAGCTGGAAGGTATATTGAGGATTGCAATTACTTGGATTGTTTTACCAGTGCTGGTGAAAAATCAATTTTTTTTCCAAAAACTATTTTTACGGAATTTAAATTCTAATACTGTATTTACTTTGAGCTTTATTTTCTCTTTATGAAATATAAAAAAATTCTGAATATTTGACGATAAAAAGAATAAAACATTATAAATAAAATATACAGAACAAGATCTTTTAAAATAGGACTGGTAGCTAATATGGCAACTCTGGTATTTTTTAATCGTTTGCTTTTTATTTGTCCGTTATATTCCAAGAATCTATTTTGTAGTAAAAAAACAGATACATTCATTACTTTTAGTTCGAAGTTTTTTAAATCTGTTCTAAGATATATTTCCGGATTTCAATTCGAAGTTTTTCGTTCAATACCTGTAATTAAGATAAGTAATGGTTTAATTGGCTTTAAAAATAGTTTTAATCATTGTACGATAATTTTGGGAAACGCTTTTGTTTTTAAATGACACAAGGCATTTATATGCATACTCTGAAATATTCTATACAATCTGGGTAACATTGGCACACTATAGAGACTTCTTTCCTTATTAAAATTTAAATTCTACAAAAATGTAAAATGTTAAATATGACATTTATTTACATTTATGAAATTGCTTAACAATTGTGTACCTTGAAATTGTAACAATTGTTACACTCGATAAATAGGAATTACTATTAACGAAAGTGGATGTTAGTTAACCAATTCAACACGATTAACGCCTAGTAATTATGCTAGTAAAAATAAAACTAGCAATTAGAAATATTTACTGCAAGCAGTTATATATAATAAAGTTTCTAAATTGCTTGTCTGTTTATGGCAGTACCGTTACTCACACATTTCAGATATTATTTCAATTCTTTATATTCTGAGGGGGTACTGTAGCCCAGTTGGAAGAGAAGCGGAGTAGCAATCGGAGGGTTGGAGTTCCAAACTCGATCCAGTCAAAGACCTTCGTGTACTTGGAGGTTCATGCACGTTGAATCTGACTAGACCTCAAATGTTCCTACGTTGACTCGGTGAGGAAGTTTGGAGAGTGGGGTGCCAGCTCAGGTGTGACCTCGTCATCTGACCGTGGTTCTAAATGTCGTGGTGTTGCCCTCGGTTCTTTCCCTTCGGGTTTGATCCCGGACCATCGCCAATGACCCGTTGCGTTGCTCCATTAAAATACCTACCATCTAGTACTTCTAGTTCATTTGACTGTGACAGCCCTAAACAAGTCTTCGGTTTTCTTACTACCCCTTCGGTTAGTAATTAATTTCAAGCAAAGGTAGGTATAAGTACGTATTTTAATTAACGTCGCACTGGTCTGGGATCAAACCCGAAGGGGAAGACCCGAGGACAACACCACGTAATTTTGAACCACGGCCAGGTGACGAGGTGGCACCCCAGTCTCCAAACTCCCACACCACGCAAACGTGAGGACATTTGAGGCCACGACAAATTAACGTGCCCGGCCTCATTTGACCCGACAGTCTTTGATTTGGCAACCCTTCGGTTGCTAATCTGTTACTCTTCCAACCGCGGCCCTTGAAGCAAAGGCCAATCCGCTTCTGAGCGAAAGGAATAGCCCCTTGTGTTGCTCCAGTACGACGTAAACTCAACTACCTACCTGAGTTAAAGGAGAAAAATGCAGGGGCTTGAGCCCCGCATTTCTATCTCAGGTAGGTTTGCTCCTTTAACTCAGGTAGCCCCTTCCCCCTCGACACAGCCCTGGTTCCTATTTTCCTTTCATCCGACATCGGAATCCTCATTGCATTTGGAAGCTCATTTCCCAACCACCTGTAGAACCAGCGATGTTCTGCCGCTGCAACCAGGGCACGGTCTAATCTGCTCCCCATGCCCGATCACGCCCCGAACAACACTCTTCGGTTTCCTCATTACCCCTTCGGAAGGAAACAACGAACACTCGGTAGCACGACTTCACGTTTTCCCGAAAGCGAAAAGAAACATCCCCAGGAACAAGAACACAAAAAGGCGTTGCCCCATCGTTATCATTGACTCATGGTCTAGGAGATCTGGTCACGAATTCGCTCCTGGAAACCATAACCTACCTCGGCAGGAGGCGTAGGTGTGGGCATCTTGTCCGACCATGTTGTGGCGAGTGTTTATCTCCATCCCAGCTATTCAGATTCCGAGTTTTGCAATTAGCGGTCTGCGATTTTCAATGCGAGAAACATTCCGTTAGATAATGCACGCAAGGGTCCCTCGCATACAGTTACGTGCATGCAGGACCTCTGGAAGTACAGCGTGACCGGGCACTAAAACTGTTAGCATCACTCCAGACTCTTACGGAAGGATCGTTACTGGACTTTTAACCTCCTTGGACTGGTACCAGTTGCGCAGAATGAACGGAGCTTAATTTTAGGATGGAGCAGATCACTCGATTAATAAGGAGATGCGTGCATTTGAAGGAAGTGCTCTAGATCGAGTCTCACGGCTTCTCGCAAATGAGGGCAGGATCGCCCATGAAAATTAAGGACCACCCGACAGATTTCGACTCCGTATCGTCCTACCGTTGAATCGTTTTATAATCCGTCCATCACCACTTTTCCATTACTGGTGGGTAGTTGGATTAACTTCGAACTGGAAAACACCACGGGTGACGATCCGGGATCAGTCCTTAAAGAGAAAGATCGAGGACAACACCATGTAATTTTGAACCACGGTCAAGTGACGAGGTCACACCTGAGCTGGCATCCCACTCTCCAAACTTCCACACTACGTCAACGTGAGGACATTTGAGGCCACGACAGATTTAACGCTAGCATTATCCTGCTTGCTACATTGTCGTTTAGCAAGAGGTGTGAATAACAGTGTAACTTTGTCTATCCAAAAGTACTTCGCGGTGAAGATAGATTACACTACTTTATTATCTTACCTTAGAGTTAAAAATGAACTTACAATACAATGGACTTCCTCTTAACCGGCCACCTTTTAACCGGCCGCCACTGACCAATTATGTACTCTAAATACAGTAGCCTACAGTAATATGTGTTTAGTTTTTCCAATAAAGGAAGTTCTTCCCGGTTAAGTTTTCTTAATTATATATATCATATTACAATAAAGTAGGCTATATACTTAGTTTTATTCCAATAAAAACGATTTCGGGAGTGTATTTTAATGCTATTGAGGGAACGACAGTTTAACCGGCCAAATCGTTATCCGGTCTGGGTCCCGGTTCCGAAGTGGCCAGTTAAGAGGGAGTCCACTGTACTTTAGTGTAAGTTCATCAATACTGATAGGGCCGCGGTGGCCCGGTTGGAAGAGTAACGGACTAGCAACCGAAGGGTTGCGAGTTCGAATCCAGCCAAAACACCGTCGTGTACAAAGGGGGCTGGTGCACGTTAAATCTGTCGTGGCCCCAAACGTCCTCACGTTGGCGTGGTGTGGAAGTTTGGAGAGTGGGGTGCCAGCTCAGGTGTTGCCTCGTCATCTGACCGTGGTTCAAAATTACGTGGTGTTGTCCTCGGATCTTTCCCTCTGGGATTGATCCCGGACCGTCACCAATAGCCCGTTGTGTTGCTCCAGTGTGACGTTAATTGAAAATACCAATACCATCAATACTGAGTTCCAATACTACTCTGGGCCGCGGTGGCCCGGTTGGAAGAGCAACGGACTAGCAACCGAAGGGTTGCGAGTTCAAATCCAGCCAAACACCGCCGTGTACAAAGGGGGCTGGTGCACGTTAAATCTGTCGTGGCCTCAAATGTCCTCACGTTGGCGTGGTGTGGAAGTTTGGAGAGTGGGGTGCCAGCTCAGGTGTTGCCTCGTCATCTGACCGTGGTTCAAAATTACGTGGTGTTGTCCTCGGATCTTTCCCTTTGGGATTGATCCCGGACCGTCACCAATAGCCCATTGTGTTGCTCCAGTGTGACGTTAATTGAAATACCCCCCCCCCACGTTGGCGTGGTGTGGAAGTTTGGAGAGTGGGGTGCCAGCTCAGGTGTTGCCTCGTCATCTGACCGTGGTTCAAAATTACGTGGTGTTGTCCTCGGATCTTTCCCTCTGGGATTGATCCCGGACCGTCACCAATAGCCCGTTGTGTTGCTCCAGTGTGACGTTAATTGAAAATACCAAATACCAAAATTACGTGGTGTTGTCCTCGGATCTTTCCCTTTGGGATTGATCCCGGACCGTCACCAATAGCCCATTGTGTTGCTCCAGTGTGACGTTAATTGAAATTCCCCCCCCCCCAATACTACTCTATTGTAAGTTCGTCAATACTAAGTTGCAATAGTACGGTATTGTAAGTTCATCGTAAATGATTTTAATAATTGCCAAATTAATATTTAAATTAATTTTTGTAGTCATAACTGCTCAATAATTTCCCTCCAGAATTTAACCTATGGCTGAATTCGTGATAGATACTAGCTGATAGATTGCCGACTAGGTGAGACCTTGAGAGCTGTACTCGTACTAAGATCATGGGTATGCATAGTCACCGTACATGGTACATAGTCTTCCGTATGCATAGTCACGCAATGAGTGATTGATACCATGCCCTATATATTGCCTTTAACAACCGATTGTGAGGAAGAAAAACTTGAGTCGCATATAAGAGAACTCAAATGTCCTCATGTTGGCATGGTGAGTACGTTTGGAGATGCGGTTGCCAGCTCAGGTATCGATCTCGTCATCTGCTTCAAAATGGGGAGGTCTTGTCCTCGATCTTTCCCTTCGGGACTGATCCCGGACCGTCGCCAATAGCCCGTTGCGTCGCTCCAGTGTGACGTTAATTAAATACCTACCTATCTCTTCGCGTTTTCTGGGTCGCGGTTGCCCAGATGTAAGAGCAACGGATTAGCAACAGGAGGGTTGCGAGTTCGAAACTCAGTTTAGCCAAACACCGTCGCGTTAAATCCGTTGTCAAATGTCCTCACGTTGGCGTGGTGTTGAAGTTTGTAGAGTGGGGTGCCAGCTCAGATGTTGACCTCGTCATCTGACCGCGATTCAAAATTACGTGGTATTGTCCTCGAATCTTTCACACCGCGATTGTCGCCATCTGACCGTGGTTCAAAATTATGTGGTGTTGCCCTCGGATCTTTCACATCGCGATTGTCGCCATCTGACCGTGGTTCAAAATTACGTGGTGTTGCCCTCGGATCTTCCTGTGTTGCTCCAGTGTGGGGTAGGTATTTTAATTATCGCCGCACTGGAGCAACACAACGTGTTATTGTCGACGGTCCGGGACCAAACCCGAAGACAAAGATCCGAGGACAACACCACGTAATTTCGAACCACGGTCAGATGACGAGGTCGAGCTGGCACTCCAAGCTCCAGTGCTAGGTAAATTCAGTTTCATACCTTCTCGTTTTCTTCCCCAAACATATTGATCGAGATGGCGGAATGAAAGAGGAGCTGCAGGGAACCGGTAACGTATAGATGAGAAGTGAAACCCCACACGACGTTTTATTGCGGCTTGTAACGCAGGAACGCGTTCTTGCACTACGCCCGCCTCTGTTTAATTAGCAGAGCATCGGGGATGCGTAGGGGGAAAGATTGGTTTCCCCCTACGCAAACTTGCTGACTTGCTGAGGTTTCCCGCAGTTCTCGCGCAGATTCGGGGAGGAAATAGATATCTTTCCACCGTTATTCGAAGGTATGGCATGGTACTTTTAATTAACGTCGCACTGGAGCAACAGAACGGGCTATTCCGTTATACGAAGGAGGGAGTGGTTCTGTCTCAAGGTCAAACGCACGTTAAAGGTAGAGCGATATTTTCCCTGGCCCTTTCGAAAATCCTTTAAACTCATCTCACTGCAAACTGAGGGCAGGTATTTATTTACTGGATCAACACAACGAGCTATAGGTGATGGTCCAGAATCAATCCCGTTGCTGTCCTCTGATATTTTACTTTGGAATACAACCCGGACCGTCACCAATAGCCCAATCTGTTGCACCATTGCGACTTTAATTCAAATACCTACCTACTTTAAGTGATGTGTCGTGGCGTCAAATGTCCTGACCGTGGTTTACAATGACAAGGTGCTATCCTAGGATTTTTCCCTTCGTGTTGGTTCGGGTTTTAGGGCACAAGGGCCATATTTCGCCATGCTGCGCAGGACACAAGACTTACAATTCCAAGTAATAGACATCCACACACAATGAAAGTTTTACTGACGCAGAAGAAATGCACCCAGGTAGGTATACAGGGTGATTCTACGGTCATGGGACAAACTTCAGGGGGTGATAGAACACAACGAAACAAACACTTTTCCCCATAGGATGTAGGGTCGCAAGTGCAGCGGTTGGCCGCTAGAGAGCGCAGTCAAACGCTTGCATAAAAGCGTTACGTCGGCGATGAGACGTCTGCATCAATCCTAGACTCAAAATTAAACTGGAAGCCACACATACAACATATACAGGATAAATTTCGCAAAATCACCCCCCCCCCTGCCACTGTTTACCCTCTCACATCCCGGAGTTCAACAGTTTCTATACACAGCAAGAAAATCATATACCTTTCATTTGTCAGGCCAATCATAACATATGCTTGCCCAATCTGGGGAGGGACTAATGTGTGTGTGATGTGAATCTAAAGCGCATCGAACAGCTTCAAAACATCTTCCTTAGGTAAATATCGAATGCAAGATGGTATTATCGCAACAGCGATATCACCAGAGCCCTCAATATCCCAACCATAAGAAAATTTATTTATAAAATCTCTCGCAAATTCTTTTTCAAATTAATAATAGTCATAATGCAGCGGTGCAGGAAATAGAAATCTACGACCCAACCCTTCCTCAAAATAAATCCAGACCTAGGCGCACCCTCACACTGGGCAGCTGAGATCACTGACTTATTTCATTCAAATTGATCCTTATTCTTCCTAACTCCTAAATTTTACCGGATTCTTGTTTATTAGCTGGCTTTTAATTTCAATACTTAACTCAACAAGGCAAATTCCAACAAGTCAAGTTCTATGTTCAACACCGGAGATTTAGGCCCCTGCTGGGCCATGTGCTCCATAAATATATCAACACTCGCGAGACGCCTGCATCAGGTGTGGTGGTCGACATTTTGAACAGCTTCTGTAATTGTGCATTTGCGTTGTACTTACCGACTGATGTTTGTACATGTCGTTTCATTTCCATGTGAAAAGTTTCTCATGTTTTGTACATGTCATTTCTTTCTTGCCCGTTGTTACTTGTACTTATCTTTCATTTATGCAAATCTAATTGTATTATTTCGTTTTGAAAAGCAGTTATTGATGTTTATTTGACATTAAAGCGTTGTTTCCATATTTCATGCCTCTTCTCCTTTGCAACTTGCGTCGGACCGTGTGTTTGGCCGAAATGGAAAGCGCCCTCTAGCGACCGTACATTCTATGGGGAAAGGTGTTTGTTTCGTTGTGTTCTATCACCCCTGAAGTTTGTCCCATGACCGTAGAATCACCCTGTATAGGTATTTTAATCAACGTTACACTGGAGCAAGAGCGGGCTATTTAAATGGACCTAGAAAGAAAAGCACATGACAGGAACCGTCACAAAAGTCAGTAGCGTTGCTCCAGTACGACTTACTTCAATCACCGAAAAATACTATATCAATGAATATGAGTAGTGGCGTAACCAGATGGTAGGAAGGTATTTTAATTAACCTCGCATTACAGCAACACAACGGGCTATTGGTTACGGTGTAACCAGAAATTAGCTGAAAGAAATGTACTTTGTGCATGAAATGCTGAATGTGGTAAGACAGTTTCCAAATTTTCCTGGCGAGAAATTTCCAAATTTAAAAAATTCCAAAATTGTAATGTGATTAATCCATTACTCAAAAGGTCGGGCCGCGGTAGCCTGGTTGGAAGAGTAACGGACTAGTAACCCGGGGGTTGCGAGTTCGACCCATAGACCGTCGTGTACAAAGGGAGCTGGTGCGCGTTAAATCTGTCGTGGCCTTGAATGTCCACACGTGGCGTGGATGTTTGGAGAGTGGAGTGCCAGCTCAGGTGTAACCTCATCGTCTGACCGTGGTTCAAAATTACGAGGCGTTGTCCTCGGTCTTTCCCTTCGAGATGGATCCTGGACCGTCACCAATAGCCCGTTGTGCTGCTCCAGTGTGACGTTAATTAAATATTTCACTAACGTATGTGGCCCATAAATCAATGTTATTCGTATAAAAATTAATTCGGATATAAACACTAAAATCGACCGTTACATGATTCATCACCTATTTTGCTACAGCTTGATTTGATCAAAAGATCTGCGGAAGTCTGGCGTGGTTCAAAATGACGTGTTTTCCTCGGATCTTTCCCTTCCGGTTTGAGCCCGAACTGTCGAGAATAGCCCGTTGCGTTGCTCCATTGCGACGTTAATTAAAATACCCACCTGCGTAAGTCTGGTTTATGACAGATATGGATTGAAGGAACGTTTAAGTTTCATGACTTTTAAAGTGTATGTATACACTAGAACATTTTTTTAAAATTTTGACTTAAAAAATCCAGTTTTTCCACAATAGATCATTGATTTGTGCTTAAATTCATTTAAGTGTGAAAAATTCTGATTAAGCTACTCATTAATTATCTAATTTAGACATAATTAGCTAATTAGCATGTTTTTTGAACAGTGATATCTCAAATTCTGATGCGTTCAGAAGGACAATTCCTGTTGGAAATTATTCCTAATATTATTCTTCATGTTTTGACCCTCCATCAAGTTGCTAGAGGGAATAGGTTGTTTTTTACAATTTTTTACAAAATCAAGATTTTTTTCAGTAATTTCAACATTTAAATATCAACTAAATATTCATTTCTTAACCAATAACTTCGACTGAGGGTCAAAACATCCACTGTATTATATCGATTATAATGACACAAGTAATTATAATAGATCGATTCTTTGTTGAGCTATCACTGTTTGAACAAAGCATCCTATTACAAAAACACAGTTCTTCAGAAATCGAGTTTAAAGTTTTGGAAACGTGTTAGTCCATGGTGACAGTACCTAACCAAAACCCTTGTAACTTGGATACTATTTCGAATATTTACAAGATCTTGGTATCGTTTGAAAGCTAAGGGGTTGGACAATATTTTGAATTATTAGAAAATCGATCGACATTTTGGTCAATTTTCGTGATTTCTAGCGTATACATGCACCTTAAAAGCGAAATCTATCCACTCCAAATAGCAAAGATGTTGCAACCCACCCTTAGCCACACACACGACAAAACATCCGTTGAGCATGCGTACTTCGTTTCGGTACAGGAAACGCCTAGACGCGCTTCCCGTAACACTCCATGTTCCAAGTGGTTTCGACGTGATACCTCGTCCATCAAGATCTGACCAATTTTGCTAATGACGAGAAACCTCACCCAGACGGTGCCATCGTGGCTCAGTGGGCATGTCCACTGAGCCACTATGTCTCAACCTGTCCTTTTAGTTGTAGGCGGGGCAGTTTCGATTCCTGTCAGGTGCATTCCTCCCTGGATGTATTTCTCTCTTCTGTGTCAGTAAGACTTTCATTGTGTGTGTCTATTACTTGATATTGCATGTCTTGTGTCTGGCGCAGGATGGTCAAATATGGCCCTTGCGCCATGAAACCCCAACCAACCAACCTCATCGAGGCGACCACAGGATGGTTAAAAAAGTTTGTTCTACTTTCCAAGCACTTTATATACAGCCCCAAGTTCTAATAGGATGTGCAGAGGGGCCATCTCCGTAGGGGGTGAACCATGGGTGACTGACAAATATCGAACAGGTAGAATCTCAATCAAACCCTCTTACAGGGGGCTCCGAAACTGGAAATTCGACTCGCAGTTACGCCAGCTTTGTTTCGATCCATCTGAAAGGCTTGAGTTAACGGCATCAATAGCAGACCTGTTGGAGGCACCCTGGAAGGGCTTTGAATCACCTAAGCGGTTTCTAAACATCTCTCTTAATGAATCTGATGCTCCGACACGATTTCGAAACGCCTCCAAGGAAATAGGGAAACTTTTCTGTCCTAGCGATATGGCTTTGTTCTCATCGTGCTGTATAGTGCGAAAGAACGAAATGTAATTGCGAAAGCGTGCGAGAGGTCCTAGAATTTAATTGGGCCGTGGTAGCCCGTTTGGAAGAGTAACGGATTAGCAACCGGAAGGTTGCGAGTTCGAATCCAACCAAAGACGATCGTGTACAAAGAATTTGCACATTAAATCTGTCATGGATTCCAATGTCCTCTTAGGGCCGCGGTGGCCCGGTTGGAAGAGTAACGGACTTGCAACCGAAGGGTTGCGAGTTCGAATCCAGCCAAACACCGTCGTGTACAAAGGGGGCTGGTGCACGTTAAATCTGTCGTGGCCTCAAATGTCCTCACGTTGGCGTGGTGTGGAAGTTTGGAGAGTGGGGTGCCAGCTCAGGTGTTGCCTCGTCATCTGACCGTGGTTCAAAATTACGTGGTGTTGTCCTCGGATCTTTCCCTTTGGGAGTGATCCCGGACCGTCACCAATAGCCCATTGTGTTGCTCCAGTGTGACGTTAATTGAAATTCCCCCTCCCCAATGTCCTCACGTTGGCGTGGTGTGGAAGTTAGGAGAGTGGAGTGCCAGCTCACACAGGTTTGACCTCGTCATTTGACCGTGTTTCAAAATGACGTGGCATGGTCTTCGTTGATTAAAAACTCGACGTTGATTAAAAATACCTGTCATATCTATTTATGCAAACGAAAATTATGATATTTTGAATTAGTCGCTTGCAAACTGTAACCATGATATGAATTGTGATAAAAAAGTAATTTGGAATTTAGAATTCGAAACGGAGTGAAAAGGAGAGCTGATCTTTGTATCATCTTTAGTTTCTTTTTTAAATGTTTAATTTTTTTCTTCTAAGCGTTCGTCTCCATGTATGCAACCGATAGGCTTATCTACGATTATTTGATGCAATCGAATTGATATTCGGATCATCCGAAAAGTGAATAGCGAGTCTTCATATTCAAGGTAAACTAGATTATTGTGTAATTTTGTATCGTCTTTAGTTTCCCTAATAATTGTTTACTTATTTAATAAGTGTTCGTCTTCATGTATTCAACCAAAAGGCTTCCACGAAACATGGGACATCCAATTGAAAAACATAGAAAATTCACTCAAATTTTCTTTAGTTCTTTTCTAGATAGTTTAACGTTTTTAAACTTGAATTTGGCAATACCTTACCTATTTATTTTATCAGTACATGGTCATCTGTTCTAAAACCATAGATGTGACGATTTTTTACAGTGAATTTAGCTGTCTTTACAGGCAATTTTCGAATATTGTGTATTTTTGTTTAATTTGCATGCATAATAGGAAGAGCGATTTCAGTGGAGGAAATTATGTCTAATTTTGTAACGGATATCCATTACTATATATTTGAAATAATTTCCAAAAAGGTACTTACTATAATGTAACGTGAGTAACAAAAACTTCGTTTTTTCAATTCTTTTAAAATATTCTGTTTAAAATTAAAACTTTCACTTTTCCTTCGGATCTCATTCCGGAATTTCTGGAGCATTGTTACTTAAGCGCCATCAAGCTAAAGCATGTAATCTAAACATGAGCTCACAATTTCAAAAAATTTGGGGGAATTTGCGTGATGCAAGTCGACTTTTCTGAAAACCACACTTGTACCTTTCAGGGTGAGATCCAAGGGGCACATTGGAAACAGAAAAAAGTGAGCTTGTTTACAGCTGTTATTTATTATTTGGGTTCCACCCATCTTGTAGTGATAGCGTCAGGTTATTGGGATCATTCAAAGAGGTCGTTATTAAATACATGTCTTTTTATTTCACCTTGTGTGAAAAATGTTGAAATTTGGTCTGACATTCCACATGGGGGGCACAGTTTAAAAATACATACTTAGCAGTAGACGGAATTTGCAGTAAAACTACATGTTTTCGACCAAGTGAAAGAAAGGAAGTGTTTAGTAAACAATGCGCTCGAATTCGTAGAAGCTGCTAAAAAGTAGTGAAGACAAATGCTTTTGATACAATGAAAGAAATAGTAAAATTTAGATTACAATTTTGAAAAAGCGTTATTAATAAGCATTCAGTTCTCAGAATTCACAAATGTAACGTGATTCAAAAGTATATAACGTGAGACATAAAAATGTCGATTTATTTTTATTAATTACTGCATTAATTTCATTTTTTTAGGTTTGACTTGACCTACTATTAGTGAAACATCCGAATTTTTTCCGATTAACTTCCCTTAGAAGAGAAAAACTCATTTTTGAAGGTCTAAAAATTGATGTCCTTTTCTTATAACATGAGTCAGTCTGATATGTTGCCATTCGGGAAACTAAATTCACACTAAAGTTCTAAATTATGATGTAGATGCTTTAGGTACATATCAATGAGTTTATAAATCAATTTTTGTTTAGTAACCTTAATTCCTTCTTTATTTACATTAAATTTAATATTGTTAATTGATGTCTGATTGTAAGGTGAGTCACATGCAAATGCCATTATTGGCAATTTAATGCAATCGAACTGATATTCTGATCATCCTAAAAGTGAATACAGTGAGTTTTCATCTCCTAGGTCAATTAGATTCTGATCACCAATCAACGTCTGACATTGGCAGGTAGGTATTTAATTAAAGTCGCACTGGAGCAACAGAACGGGCTATTGGCGACGGTCCGGGATCCATCCCTAAGGGAAAGATCCGAGGACAACACACGTCATTTTGAACCACGGTCAGATGACGAGGTCACACCTGAGCTCACACCCCACTTTCCAAACTTCCACACCACGCCAACCTGAGGACATTTGAAGCCCTGGCAGATTTAACGTGCACCAGCCCCCATGTACACGACGCTTTTTGGTTGGATTCGAACTCGTAACCAGTTGCTAATCCACTTGCTCTTCTACAGCGGCCATCATCAAAGGGTGGAAGCGGTGAGATGCCCCAACAACACAATGGTGAAAGAAATTCAAATATTTCTAAAGTTCTGCTAAATATAGAAAAAAATAGAATCTCTATAGCACATGTTAAGTTTTATCTTAAAAGTAAAATTATAAGAAAATTATTTTACCCTTTTTATTGCAGAAAGACCGGTTTTTTGCTTCATACAGGGTGAGTCTAAATTGTTTTTACAAAATAAAAGGGGTGATAGTACCCATCCAGACGAGCCATAATTACCATGGAACATAGGGTCGCATTCCACTCTGAGAGGCAGAAAAGAGTAAAGTCGAAAGAGCATGAACAAGTCATCGCCTCTGACGTCGTTTTGTACCTGCCTACGTAGCATATCTCCTAAGCAAGATGGATCGGACGTGGCGGACCTGTGGCTTGGCCTCCTAGCTCACCGGACCTCAACCCACTGGACTTTTTCTTGTGGGGGCACATGAAATCTTTAGTGTACCTGTGGACTCGGCTGAAGATCTCGTAGCGAGAATCGGTGTTGCCGCAGACAAAATGAACACAACACCAGGAATCTTCGAGAGCCAGTCATTCATTCGCCGGTGTGAACTGTGCAACAACACTTTGAGCACTTACTGTGAGTTTTTCTCTGATCAATCAATCAGATTGTGCAACTTTTGGTATCGTTCATTCGCTTTCCCAACACTGTTGTAAGTTCATGTTGAAATTCTAATTTGACTCTTTTCTGCCTCTCAGAGTGGAATGCGACCCTATGTTCCATGGTAATTATGGCTCGTCTGGATGGATACTATCACCCCTCTTATTTTGTAAAATCAATTTAGACTCACCCTGTATATTACATCATGGTGCATGAATCCAGTGCAGATTTGGGCCTCTGTAGTCCATTTGGAAAAGCAATGGATTAACAATTGTAGGGTTGCAAGTTCGAAATTTGGTCCAGCTAAAGACCGTCACTAGTGCACGTTAAATCAGTCGTGGCCTCAAATGTCCACATTGACGTGGCGTGGGAGTTTTTAGAGTGGGATGCCATCTCAGATGTTGTCTCGTCATCTGACTGGTTCAAACTTACGATGCGTTGTCCTTGGATCTTTCCTATCAGGATTGATCCCTGGTAGCGGAAGCCAGGTTGGAAGAGCAAGGGATTAGAAACAGGAGGGTTGCGAGTTCGAATCCAGCCAAAGACAGTCATGTAGATCTCGTCATTGTCAAATTTGGTCAGATCTTGATGGACGAGATATCTCACTTGAACGAGATATCTCATCTATAAACCACTTGGAGGATTAACGTTGATTTGGAAATATCTATCTATATATATATATATATATATGATGTCTTATTTGAATTTGTTCCTGGAAATATTATTATATTAAGTAGTTGGTTTCATTAATTATAATTTGATTATTAATTATTAATTGATTATTGATTATAAATTGAATCCATTCCTTGGATTATATTTAGAAGCTGACTTTATTAAGGGCCTTTAATGAGGGCGCGATAGAAGAGCAAGCGAATTTGCAAATGGAGGGTTACGAGTTCGAATCCAGCCAAAAGACCGTCGTGTAAATGGGGACTGGTGCATGTTAAGTCTGTCGGAGCTTCAAATATCCTCCCGTTGGCATGGTGTGGAAGTTTGGAGAGTGAGGTGCCAGTTCAGTTGTTGCCTCGTCATCTGACCGTGGTTCAAAATTACGTGGTGTTGTGCTCGGATCTTTCCGTTTGGAATTGATCCCGTCACCAATATCCCGTTGTTTTGCTCCAGTGTGACGTTAATTAAAATACCTACCCTGACCGCGGCCAATAGCCAGGAAATACAGTGGAAAAACAAACTGCAAGTCAAGTGAACTTATGAATGATACTGAAACTCAAAACTGATACCGAATAACCCTTTTACAGGAATGCTTTAATAACGAAATTGGATGATGGTATGGTAAGGTAATGAATTAACGTCGCGCTAGAGCAACACAACGGGATATTGACGACGGTCTGGGATCAATCCCGAAGGGAAAGGTCGAGGACAACACCACGTAATTTTAAACCAGATGACGAGGCAACACCTTAACTGGCACCCCACTCTACAAACTTCCACACCACGCCAACGTGATGACATTTGAGGCCACTAGATTTAACGTGCACCGGCCCCCTTTGTACACGACGGTCTTTTGGCTGGATTCGAACTCGCAACAGTCCGGTTGCTAGCCCGTTACCCTTCCAACCCAACCTTTAGAAAGATTCTATTGATCAAGAAGGTCAAAACGTGTTACGCCATGCAGGGAAGACTACAGGTTGCAAGGTTCAATTATGCGTGTGAACCCCTCAGAGGGTTAAATTCCATCTACAGGGTGATTATACGGTCTGGACAAACTTCAGGGGGTGATACAACACAACGAAACAAACACTTTTCACCATAGAATGTAGGGTCGCTAGAGGATGCTTTCCATTTCGGCACAAACACGGTCCGACGCAAGTTGGAAAGTAGAGGCATGGAATATGGAAGCAACGCTTTAATGTCAAATAAACATCAATAACTGCTTGACAAAACGAAAGAATACAATTAGATTTGCATCAATTAAAGATAAGTACAAGGAACAACGGGTAAGAAAGAAATGACAAAACATGAGAAACTTTTCACATGGAAATGAAACGTACAAACATTAGTCTGTAAGTACAACGCAAATGCACAATTACAAAAGCTGTTTAAAATGTCGACCACCACACTTGATGCAGGCCTCGCGTGTGTTGATATATTTATGGAGCACATGGCCCAGCAGGGGCCTAAATCTTCGGTGTTGAACATAGAGCTTGACTTATTGGACTTTGCCTTGTTGAGTTAAGTATTGAAATTAAAAGCTAGCTAATAATAAACAAGAATCCGGTAAAATTTAGGAGTTAGGAAGAATAAGGATCAATTTGAATGAAATAAGTCAGTGATCTCAGCTGCCCAGTGTGAGGGTGCGCCTAGGTCTGGATTTATTTTGAGGAAGGGTTGGGTCGTAGATTTCTATTTCCTGCACCGCTGCATTATGACTATTATTAATTTGGAGGAAGAATTTGCGAGAGATTTTATAGATAAATTTTCATATGGTTGGGATATTGAGGGCTCTGGTGATATCGCTGTTGCGATAATACCATCTTGCATTCGATATTTGCCTAAGGAAGATGTTTTGAAGCTGTTCGATGCGCTTTAGATTCACATCACATTAGTCCCCCCAGATTGGGCAAGCATATGTTATGATTGGCCTGACAAATGAAAGGTATATGATTTACTTGTGTATAGAAAGTGTTAAACTCCGGGATGTGAGAGGGTAAACAGTGGCAGGGTGATTTTACGAAATTTATCCTGTATATGTTGTATGTGTGGCTACCAGTTTAATTTTGAGTCTAGGATAAGTCCTAGATATTTGGTTTGAAGTGACCAAGGGATTGATTGACCATAAAGTTGGAGTTTGGGTAGTTTTGAGGGATTTCTGCAGTGGAACATGATTGCAGCTGTCTTTTCAACATTGAGTAGTATTTTCCATTTGACAAGTCAGGATTCAAGGTAGTAGATATGGACTTTAAGGTCAGCAATAAGTATTTTATAATTTTTATGTTGAGTAAAAATTGCAGTGTCATCTGCGAACATGCTAATTTTAGTGTTATCCGTTTGGGGTATATCGTTCATATATAAATTAAAGAGAAAGAGTCCGAGTTTGGATCTGATGCAGGCCTCGCATCGCCGACGTAACGCTTTTATACAAGCGTTTGACTGCGCTCTCTAGCGGCCAACCGCTGCACTTGCGACCGTACATTCTATGGGGAAAAGTGTTTGTTTCGTTGTGTTCTGTCACACCCTGAAGTTTGTCCCATGACCGTAGAATCACCCTGTATATAAAATTGCAAAAATAAAAAATTTGATATGAATAACGATTGAAGTTATTGCGTAGAGAAACATGAAATATTGCTCTTCCAAGGAAATGATTGTGCTTCTATTGATCCTTTCTTGGAAATAAAATCATTTAGAACGATTCTATTGGACCAGTTTAGAGTAGAATCTTTCTTTGGAATCATTCTATTAAACCAGTCTAGAATGGAATCCTTTGGAAAGATTCTATCCATCCTCTCTTTAGGAAAAGAATCCCATGGAACGATTCTATTGTTCCTCTCTAGAATCCTTTGTAGTGATTCTATTGCATATTTTTAGTACAGAATCCTTTGGAAAGCGTCTATTGCTCATTTCCTCATAAAACAATAGTTTGTGAATATTTTATTGGTCTTTTCCTTAGGAATCCTTTGTAAAGATTCTATTGCTCATATTTCCTCAGAAAAGAATCGTTTGGAAAGATATTATTGATCTTTTCCTTAGCATAGAATGCTTTTTAGAATATTCCATTGCTCATTTCCTCAGAATTAAATCCTCTATCCCATTTTCTTAGAATATAATAATTCTTAGAATAATCGTTTGGAAAAAATTCTATTGTTTCTTTCCTCAGCAGAATCCTTTGGAAAGATTGTATTGATCAAGACCAAAACTTGTTTATAAGTCATACAAGAAAGACTGCAAGTTGCAAAGTGGAACAATGCGTGTGAACCCCTCATGTAGATGGAATTTAACCCCTCAGAGGATTAAATTCCATCTACATAAAATTGAAAGAATTACGTATACGAATAAAGATGAAAATGAATAGCAAATGAAGCCATCGCACAGAGAAACATTTCCCCATCCCTTTCCGTTCCGCGGAAGTGATTACGTATACGACGACCTCTTCGAGCATTGCATCATCATCCCCATTTCCCAAGCCATGGAAATCATGTAACCGATTCCCGCATATTGATCCCCACACTTTTAGACTCGCTTGACCATTCCACTGTTTGTTTTTGCTATCCTATTCGTTCGTGGCCCGCGGTCGGAACGGGTCTTGTGCGGCGGGCGTCCCTTTGGTCTGCGGGTCATTCTGGGATGCTCCCCTCGCCTCCAATCAGGCGACACGGAGTGTTTATACAACTGATTTGCCTTGCAGAGGAGGTGATCGCTTCTTGACTTTAAAATAACACCCGAGGATCCATAGAATTAACGACAAAGGGAAATCCAGTCTTTTTATACTACCAGGAAGTGTGCATTGCAACGCGGCGGTTTCTGAACTTCACATGCATTTCGGGTTCCACGTGCTGATGGGGTCGCGGTAGCCCGGTTGGAAGAGTAACGGATTGGCAACTGGAGGTTTGCGAGTTCAAATCTGGCCGAAGTCCACCGTGTACAAAGCGGAAGGAGCATGTTAAATCTGTCGAATGTCCTCACGTTGGGGTAGTGTGGAAGTTTGGAGAGTGGTTGCCAGCTCAGGTGTGACCTTGTTTGGTTCAAAATGACGTGGTGTTGTCCTCGGATCTTTCCCCTCTTGGGTTGATCCCGGGCCGTCGCCAATAGCCCGTTGTGGTGCCTTCAGTGCGACGTTAATTAAATATCTACCTACCTGCACGTGCTGATACGTCATCTGACCTTTGTTCAAATACGTGGTGCGATCCACGAATCTTTCCCTTGGGAATTGATCCCGGGCCGTTGCCAATAGTCCGTTACGACGTTAATTAAAGAGGACATTTGAGGTCATGATAGATTTAACGTGCATTAGCCTCCACGTACACGACGGTCTTTGGTTGGATCGAGTTTCGAACTCGCAACTCTCTGGTTGCTAATCGGCTCCTTTTTTCAACCTTGCTGCCGCAGCCCTGTTTTGTGGGATTGGGTTTAGCATAAATTGTAGTTGTAAGCAGAGAATCCCATTTAATCGAAACTTGGAAAAGATTTTTACGGAAAAAGGGAACAAAATTGAGCTTCAATGTTTTTTAATAGGAAGGGTGATTCGATAAGCCCTGGCCAAATTTTTAAGTGTAGTAAGATTAATTTCACTAGCTTATTAGAGAAATGTTCAAGCAGCTGTTCCATCTACATGGCGGCTGTCATACATTCGTGAGATGTATGACAACCGTCTTGGAATTCGTGGAATGCTTCATCACGTGTTGTCAATAAATGTTCCTAAAGTAGAAAACAACACTAGTCATACTCACTTGGTGTTCAAATAGTGCAATCATTTTGACGTGTCCTGCCAAAGACCATATACATGGAGGCTGATGAACGTTAAATCTATCGGGCCTCAAATAGAGTGGAAGTTTGGAGAGAAGGTGCCAGCTAAGGTGTTCTCGTCATCTGATCATGGTTCAAAATGACAAGGCGTCCTCGAATCTTTCCTTTTGGGTTTGATCCCGGGCCATAGCCAATAGCCCGTTATATTACTCCAGAGTGACGTTATGGCAAAGAAAAATAAAGCTTTGTTGCCATTCGACACTAAAGAAATAACGTCGATTTCTGTACCAAGTACGTCAGTGAAGCATTGATCCACCTTGAGGATTAGTAGGTAGGTTTTTTTAACGTACTTTAACTCTAGGTTTAACTAACTACTTTTTAACGTAGGTTTTTTGCACTGGAGCAACATAACGCGCTATTGGCGACGGTCAGGGATCAGATCCGATAGGAAATAACCGAGGATAACACTATGTATTTTTGAATCACTGTCAGGTGACGAGGTCACACCTGAGCGGAAACCCCACTCTCCAAACTTCCACATCACTCCAACGTGAGGACATTTGAGACCGCGACAGATTTAACATGCACCAGCCGCAGTGTACACGACGGTCTTTGGTTGGATTCGAACTCACAACCCTCCTGTTACCAATCCGTTACTCTTGCAACCGCAGCCCCTGAGGATTGGATTCCCACCCAGAAATAAGCAATCTTTCGCAAAGACATGGAAACTTTGAGAAACAGACAAAGAGCCTAGCACTGGCTATTGGACTGCACGTGGCCATCCCCTCCCCCGACTCGCTAGACATTGACCCAGAGCCGAGCGCAAGGGTGAAAGGTTCCAACAACAGCAGAGGTCGGTGATCTACCACTTTGGGCACCATGCTGTTGTGTCGTGAGTTTGTCTTCCTTTTTCTCCTGCTCTGAGGCACCCAAGGAATGCAGCTTGTGTTTGCCGACTCTTTCGTTTCCGGGGTCTCTTCTTCTCATCTCCCATCCTCCTACAATCCCCCGAGGCGAGTTTGAGATCCCGTTATAGGACGAGCCGCCTTTCGAGAAAGCGAGATAATTAAAATGCAATTGACAGATAAGGTCGCATGATGAGCGAACGGGTAATCGGTTCTCGGTAGTCTTGGAATTAATAACGCAGCTTTGAGGACGTCGGACCTCCTTTTTCTTCTCTCCTTTACGTTGGCTTTTTCATAAACTTAATCTTTTCGTTGTCTCTTTTCTTCCGTGAGTCCCTTTGGTTCAGGTTTAAAAAAATATTTGGTAGATAGGAATGTGTTTTGATTAACGTCGCACTGGTGCAACATAGAGGGCTATTGGCTACGGTCCGCGATCAAACCCGAAGGCAAAGATCCAAGAACAACACGTATTTTTGAACCACGGTCAGATGGCGAGGTCACACCTGAGCTGGCACCCCACTCTCCAAACTTCCACATCATGCCAACGTATGGACATTTGAAGCCACGACAGATTTAACAGTGTACACGACGGTCTTTGGTTGGATTCAAACTCGCAACCCTCCTGTTACTAATCCGTTACTCTTCCATCCGGGCTACCACGGCCCTATCGGAGGACCTGGAAGTCAGGTATTCGGTGTTTGAAGAGTTACAATGTCTAACTCTCCAAGTGGTTTCGAGGGCCGCGGTAGCCCAGTTGGGAAAGTAACGGATTGGCAACCGGAGGGTTGCGAGTTTGAATCCAACCAAAGACCGTCGTGTACACTGTTAAATCTGTCGTGGCTTCAAATGTCCCCACGTTGGCATGGTGTGGAAGTTTGGAGAGTGGGTGCCAGCTCAGGTGTTGCCTCGTCATCTGGTTCAAAATTACGTGGTGCTGTCCTCGGGATTGATCCCGGACCGTCGTCAATAGCCCGTTGTGTTGCTCTAATACGACGTTAATTAATTACCATTACCTTCCAATAACGTCATATAAAGAAAAAAATTAAATGATTTGATTTTGAGTTGGAGGGGAAAGATTATTTTGTCTGCACGTTCCACACAGTCCATTTGTCGTGCAGAGGGATGGATGACATGGAGTGTGATCACCTTTCGAAGTGTTCGACGTTATCCGGATAAAGTGTCCCGGAACGTTACTGGAAGGTTTGGTTTGGTAGTTAATTAACGTCGCACTGGATCAACGCCACGGGCTATTGGCGACTGTTCGGGATCGAACCCGAAGGTAAAGAACCGAAGACAACGCCACGGAATTCTGATCCACTGTCAGATGACGAGAATTACAATTATAGGCCAATCTACACTATTAATGTGTGATAGTTTGTTGGAAATCTATCTTCGTCTCAACCACAGCATGTAGAGATCTGAGAGAGGTGTCAAAATACGCAGAATGAATTGGGAAAGTTATTCCGCTCCTTTAAAATTTTCAAAAATTTAAATTTTAACATAAAATGTTCAAAAAATTACCTGATTGGACAGAGTGCAGTGACGTCACTGGTTGATTCCGTAACGCTTCCGTAGCGGTTTTGCCCAAACTTTTTTATTATGTTTTTTTGTCAGACTTGACTTAAATATTCGTGTTAAATTCGAGAAAAAAAACGTAGAAAATGTTCAAAATTCAATATACAGTACTTTTTCGTGTCTTACATTTTACTGCTTTAAATAACATTTAATACACTTCTTTTTCGAGCCCTATATTTTACTTCTTTAAATAAGCATTATTTTTTATAATTATTTCACATCCAATACAGCAAACCTGCGCAACTCAACTCTTAAATCCATCGTCATTTGGAATTTCAAATTGTTTACTGCTGCCTTTTTTATAGCGATTGTTTTTTTTTTGCGTTGTAATTACTCTTTTTTTTTTTAACGACAATACCAAAAAGAAAACGTTCCATAACAAGCAATTCAGCTAAATGTAAACTACGTGACAGACTTCACAATGAATCTAAGGAACAAGCTACCAATAGAAGACTGGTCGAAGCTGAACGTCAGGGTGAAATTTGGAAATTTACATGAACAAGACTTGCAATGAGACGGCGAAAAATCTAATATGTCGTTTACTAACAATCAGTTATCCCGTGACACATTAAACCATAAAACTTTTAAATCCGAATAATAATGATAAATTTATAGAATTACATAACAGTGAATCTATAAAAAGGCACACAAAAAAGAGTAAAAAATCCAAGAGCGAGGTATTTACCAACACGTCCTCCGCAACACGGGGCCATACAGCTAGTCTAACGTAAATCACGTTGGCGTGGAAGTTTGGAGAGTGGGGTGGCAGCTCAGGTGTCGATCTCGCCATCTGGTTCAAAACGACGAGGTGTCCTCGGATCTTTTCTCTTCGGGATGGATCCAATAGCCCGTTGCGTTGCTCCAGCGCGATGTAATCTCAACTGCATCTACCATTTATCATTACTCAAGGCAATTGTGGTGTTATGACAACTGATATCAATTGCGTGATCGATAACCTAATCTTCAATGTTGAATGAAGGTAACTGGTGATAAGCAATATAAACATAACAAAGCGCGCTGAAGGATTTGCATCAAAACATCATCCACAACACCATCGCACGTTATTGTTTGGGATAATTATTGATCGTGTTAGCGATTCCATTGCACGATGGTCGCATCATCATTTGCGTCGGACAGCATATTTCGCAACAGAACGCTTTCAACTTTTAAGATAAAGCAAAAGGAATTCAATTTCCGTGCACTTTTTCCCGACTAATTCACGCAAAAAACGTCGTTCAGCTCCGATTTCCATCCCCCTGGCCTACATCTGAGAGAAGGTTGCATTTTTGCAGAGTTCCGAGGCCCATCATTGTTCTGGTTGCTAGGTGGACCAGGCGAGAGAGAAACAGAATGTATTAGAGGATCGCTTAGCGGGAGGAAGACGATGCTATCTCCGAAATATAACTTTTTCCACTCACAAAAGTGACCCAATTGCCCAGTTTTATTAAATATTTCTCACGAATTTTCACTCTCCTGTGTGATGAAAGTAATCTCCACACTTTTAAGAAATATAGTCGATTGTTTTCGCATTTAAATTGCAACAACTTAGTCGTGCGAAGGCGTAGATTGAAGGTAGCGAATGTTTTTGTTCAATTTCCTTCTGATTTCGGAGGTTTTTAAGTGTAAACAAACAAACCTTGTTGGTCTGCGAAGATTTTACTTTTGTCCGAATGCTCTCTTGTGATTCAAAACTACTAGGCGTTGTCCTAGGATCTTTCCCTTCGGGTTTGATCCCGGACCGTCGCCAATAGTCCGTTACGTTGTTCCAGTGCGACGTTAATTAAAATATCTACCTACCCGGACCGTCGCCAATAGCCCGATGTGTTCCAGTGTGACGTTAATTACCAACCAACCTTCGGGTTATATCCCGGACTGTCGACTGGACCTTGCGCCATAAAACCCCAACATCCAATCCCGGACTGTCGGCAATAGCTCGTTGCGTTGCTCCTGTGCGACGTTAATTTAAATACCTACCTACCAAATGCTCTCTTTCTCTCTCTCGAGGGTCGCGGTAGCCCTGTTGGAAGAGTAACGGATCACCAACCAGAGCTTTGCGAGTTCGAAACTCGAACCAATCAAAGACCGTCGTCTACGTGGGGGCTGGTGAACGTTAAATCTGTTGTGACCTCAGATGTCCTCACGTTGGCGTGGTGTGGAAGTTTGGAGAGTGAAGTGCCAACTCAAGTGTTGACCTCGTCATCTGGCCGTGGTTCAAAATAACGAGGTGTTATCCTGCGTCTTTCCCAAGTTGTGTTGTTCCAGTGTGACGTTAATTGAAAATACCAAATACCAATACCTGCGTCTTTCCCTATGGGTTTATTCCGGGCCGTCGCCAATAGCCCGATGTGGCTGCAGTGCCGCGTTAATTCGACTACCTACCTTCTGATTTCTATGAGGGTTTTTCAGTGTAAACAAACAAACCAGATAGTCTGCGAAGATTTTACTTCTGTCTAAATGTTCTCTCATTGGGGTACTTTAAAATGTAGTTTATCTTAGCTTTGGCTACGTTTGGCGTTCAATTTAATTGATGCTGATCAATCAACTATCATGTATGAATTCTGTGGAATTTTTTATTGGTGAAGTGCTGAAATCGTATTCATAAAATAAGCCACCTGACATCATGTTCGGAATACGTTCAAGAAACACGTATCGCAGTAGCAACACTAGTCATCTGTATTTAGCTTGACAAAATATGCCTGTCATTAAATGCTTCTCACAAAAAATGCCTCTCCTGAAAATCTAATTATAATTTGTTAACTTTTTGAAAGTGGGAACAGTTATGTTATGGATGAATTTAAACTGATAATTACCATACAAATGAACTTATGGACACTCTGGGCAACTGACGAGGAATAATCGTGGTCTCTAAGGGCTGTCCAGAGTGCCATTGAGTTAGTTCGAAACTGTTAGTATGATTTTTATACTCGCATCATAATTTCCCCCGATTGCATATATTTTTTTACAAGCTAAACGAACCTTTAAAAAGTACGAGGGTGAATCAAAAATCATCCGCACTTTCGCTAACACATCTTTAGGTTTGTCACACTGCCTTCTGCGCATGCGTGCTTAGAGTTGATATCACTGATTACGTTACTGAAGTTTGACCTCGATAGCGTCATTTTTCTTGTTTCTTCAGTGCAAACATGGCCGCTCCTCTAGCAATGTGCACTATAAAGAGCAGTGATCCGATTTCTAGGGACAGAAGGTGTACCAGGAGCTGAAATTCATTCGGAGGCTTACAACACAATACGGGGACAGTGCTCTACCACATAGAAGTATATGAGAAACTTAAAAGAGGTCGGACAAGCTTGATGAAGAAGATTCAGCAAGCTCGAGAAATGGTACTGGCAAACCGGCGAGTTACCATCGACACTGTAGAGTGTTATCTGCAATTAGACGGACAAAGTGGGGAAGCGGTGCATGAATGGTCAGGCGACCCACCGAAAACCTTCTTGGAGGGAATACGCAAGCTTGTGGACCGCTGGACCAAGTGCATCGAAAAGGAAGGAGACTTGAAAAATGATGAACTTGTTCAACCCCTACATTTGTGTAAATAAATTGAAAAAATAAAGTGCGCATAATAATTGACTTCCCTCGTAATATATCAACCATAAAGGACTTATCAAAATTTGTTTTGCGTCAAAGTTATGGGAATGCAAGCCACGAAAAGATCGCGAAGTTTTAATCCCTCAAAAGCCACCAAGAAAGATTTTGTATCCACTTCAAGTTACCAACTCTCAACGAAAGGGAAGATGTTACGACGACTGATAATTACGTCACAAATGCGCTAAGATTTCCAGATTACAATAGAACCATTAATTCACTGCCCGTATCAATGCGCGTGAGACTTCAATTCCAATCAACAGCTACAAGCCCCCAAAACGATTGTAAGAGATTTTTTCTAGTATGTGAATGTCTGGTTCTGAAAGATGGGGATTGTGCAACGGATCGTCCTTTGTGGAAGTTCGGTGTCCCACCCAGAGCAACCGACTCAGAGAAAGATGTATCGTCTTACGTCGTCGGAAGGGTCCTCTTTCAGACTTGGGAACGTCGCAGGAAGACGTTCGAAGTCGCCCCGTCATGGCATTCGGACACCTACCGTCTGCGGGTGTTTTATTTTTACACAACAAAGACATTACTATGTTCGAATGGAACAGAATGGGAGGGACAGTGGGTGTTGGATAAGCGTTCTGGAATGTTTGAAGGAGCTAACTGGTGGTGGGGTTTGGAGTGTGGAGAGCGATGTATTTTAGGATGTTTTGAAACTGAAGATGAGGGACAGCGAGGCGTCTTGACTGGAATGAAATCCTATTTATATCCCCGGTTTATTCATATTGTGGTCGCACATAGCCCGTTGTGCTGCTCCAATGCTACTTACCTATTCGGATTTTGTCATCGACCTCCAGTGAAAGAGACGGAGCATGTGGTCGCTGACGTAAGATCACAGATGGGCAAGTCGCATGGACTTACGAATCGACTTGGGACTAATGGGTATCGAATACGCAGACTAGCGTTTTCAGTCACGCTGGATAAGCGCTTCACCCTCCAAGTGGTTTCGACGAGATATCTCGTCCAACAAAATTTGTCCAATTTCGCTACTGACCAGATATTTCGTCATCAGGATATTGACGTTTTTTGGTAGGTAGGTTGTTAATTTACGTCCGCTGAAGCAACACAACGGTCCGGGATCAAATCCGTAGGGAAAAATCCATGGACAACACCTCGTAGTTTTGAACCTCGGACAGATGACGAGGTCAACACCTCAGCTGGCATTCCACTGTCCAAATTTCCACACCACGCCGACGTGAGGACTTTTGAGGCCACGACAGATTTAACGAGCAAAAGCTCCGTCGACTGTCTTTGGCTGGACCTAGTTTCGAACTGGCGACAGTAGTATACGGGTGCCTATAGGCGGCGGAAGTGACGTCATACCACGTGACCGGAAGTGGGCGTGTCTGAATGACGTGCGGACGTGACGTATTGTTTGTTTACATTTTGGACTTGGAATTTTTTTTGTCATCGACTTCGTGCAGGCGTTGAGTTGTTTCAAGATGGCGTCGTTTTGTTGGTGTTGCCATGGTGATGAATCACTTGTAGTGCCATCTGGTGGAGAAATTGGAAACCCTATTATTTTTAATTAAAAAGGAATTTCGTGGATTCGAACCCGGGACCATGGGATCCGAGGTCAAGTGCGCTATCCGTTAGGCTGTAAGAGAGTTAACTTAAGATGGTGAATTAATGTAGTGTTTCTCTTTCTTTTGGACTTGTATTTTTTCTTAGTATTAGGAATGGGTTATTTTTAGAAAAATGGTTTGAATAATTGCATAGGGGTTTTAATAAATGCTTTTTCAAAATGACTTATGGCGCCATCTAGTGATTTTAAAAGTAATTAATCTAAGGAACGAATTGATTTCTTAATGTTTTTACTTTATTCATCACCAGTGACGTCAGTGTGTTTACGTTTGGGACTTGGATTTTTTTTCCTTCTGAGATTTCGATGTGACGTCACGATTATGTCCATCGAGCAAGTCTGAACTTGAAAAAGTCTACTCACAATTCTTTATGTTATGAGTATGGTAAATTGTTTACAGATCGTGAAGGCTAGGCATATTTCCGTCGATTGGAAAACGAATTAACGTATTAAAAAAAGACGAAATTTAGAAATTTTAGGTCAAAAATATACTGTGCCTTGATAACTTGTAGCATACGAAGACGAAGGAATAAGCTATGCCTTTAGCGGATCTTGTATTGCAGCCAAGCCTTGGTCTCCTTCACTATTGGAAATTAAGGCAGAAGTGGAACAAATAATTGGTACAAGATTTAATTTTGTGTTGTTGAACCGTTATAAAGATGGTAAGGACTGTATAGATGCCCATAAAAACAACGAGAAGGACTTGGAACTTTATGCACCCATAGCGTCTGTTTCATTTGGGCAGGAAAGACAATTTGTTTTCTAACTACAATTGTTTAAAAATTGTTCTGGAAAATGGAAGTTTGATTGGGATGAAGAATCCCACAATTTTGGTTTCATAGCTTGCCCCGTGGGAATGCATCATGCCCTAGAATAAACTTAACGTTTCATAAAATTCTAGCGTAAATAAGCAATAAACCACTTATGTGCCCCCGAACTAGAACTCAGTGTCGTACACTAGACGATATTTGGACAACGTTGCAATTGATCTTTGCCTTTCTGAATAGTATTTTTATAAATGCTTACATCTTGTTGTTTTTAAATAAAATTTTTTAGCGTGTCTTACCACATATACTGTATTTAGGACTTTTTTATTACATAGTTTTATAAATTGTTTTTAAAATAAAAGATCTGAAATGAAATTTTTCTTTGCTATAAAGATTTATGGTTTTTAAGTTAGATGTTTTTACTCAAAAATTAATTATACATTATATGCTATAACACCTATTTTATAGCAGAAATTTTGTTTTAAATAATATACACTTAAGTAAGAGTAAAATTTTTGAAACTTTACAAGACAAATACTATGAACGTGCACATTTTGAAGAAGTTATAATAGTATAAAAAACATTTATCCTATAAATCTAAATTAAATGTTATTTTTTAATTAATATTTCCTTGCCTATTATTTTTTTTTACTTTGAATAAATCTTCCTAAAATTTTAGTGATTTAATTCTTATACAGATTTACAAACTGTTTTGGGATAAAATATAAGGATTTTATATTTTAAAAGTTAATGTTTTTACTTAAAATTAATTATATATTAAATACTATTACACATATTTTTAATGTTGAAGATTTTTAGAAAACATTTTACAATTGAAACATATACATTAAATATTATGACAAACACTTAAATGCAGATCCATAAGGGAATATTGGAAATCTTTTTAATGCTTACACCTTTTCTATTCTAAATAAACTTTTGCTTGTCTTACCACATACACTGTATTTTGGATTATTTGGTTTTTTTTTATTACATGGTCTTATAAATTTTCTTTTTAAAATGCAAGATCTGAAATGAAATTTTCCTTGATTTTAAGATTTATGTTTTACTCAAAAATTAATTATACATTAGATGCTATAGCACATATTTTATTGCAGAATTTTTTAATATTATACACATAAGTGAGCGTAAAATTTTTGAAACTTTACAAGACCCATATTATGAACATGTTTCCTTACACATTTTAAGTAGTGAAAAATAGTATTAAAACCCTTTATCCTGTAAAATATAAATTAAATATTATTTTTAATTAATTTTTCCTTCCTTATTATTGTTTACTTTAAATAAATTTTCATTCATTTTAGTGATTTTATTTATATTATAAAGATTTACAAACTGTTTTTAACGAAATTTTCTTTGATATAGGGATTTATATTTTAAAAGTTAGATGTTTTTTACACAAAAATTAATTATATATCAAATACTATTGCACGTATTATAACATTGAAGATTTTTTGAAAACGTTTAACAATTGAGAGAGAGGGAGAGAGAAATATATACTTTAAATATTATTACAAACATTTAAATGCAATTTGCTTTTTATTTTTTAATTTTACAATTGAGACATTTTTAAAACTTTGGTTCTTAAAGTGCGTTTTATGCATAGTAAAAAAATTATTATAAAAACCTGTAAGAGTAAAAAGAATTTTATGCATTAATTTGAAACTTTACAAGACCCATACCATGTTTCCTTGCACATTTGAAGTAGTGAAATATAGAATTAAAAACCATTTGTCCTTGAAGATCTAAATTAAAAGTTCTTTTTCTTTAATGCTTTTGCAAACCACACATTTTACTAAATATGAACTTCCTTTTATTTATTTGAAATCCTTATGCCCATCGTACAATTTAAATTGCACAGCAAAATACCAATACTGTACGAAGCTATGAAGTATTTTACAAGATACTTTGTACTGTTTTCTTAATTTTAAGTGTTCTACATTGCTATATTAAATGGATAGTAAGTGGGTTTTCTGTTTTTGAAAATAATGTGTGCACATCTGTGCTGCTAAGCAAATTAACTTTTGCCCTTTTCTTGATATTTAATGCATAATCTAAATATTTACTCACACCGCTGATAGTTTTACCCATGAGTAAAATTAAATAATAACTGAAAATTTTAAGTATTAATGTGAATTTTAAAATGAACAAAAATTATTGAAATAATGGAATTAATCTGAATTCTATGTATTCTTAAAACAATCTCTGCAAATCCAGCAGACAATTCTTAAACAGATTGAAGGAAGCCACATGGAAACAAAGTAAATTAGAACACTTTTTAATAGTAAAAACATTATGATTAATATTTTTACAAAAATAATACATTGCAGTAAAAAAAGAACTTATTTTTACATACTTACATTTTTTTAAGAGACTTATTTCCGACAAGCCAATTATTCAATGCCATCACCTCAGCTATGGGGCAATGCAAATTATTTTTGTGATGACCACATTATAGTTTTTGGATATCTTTGTTGCTACTTAGAGCACAAAATGCATCGAATTTGGGAAACCCATATTGTTCTAAGTTGATATTCGGAATATTCAATGCATCTAAGCGTTTCTTTTCCACACAACCACCTTTGTATGCAATTAGGTACTGAGTGACCCTCTTGGTCTGCTCGTAATATTCTAAAAGCTTAGAGTCTAGATTTTCTAAGGGAGCACAATTTGCTATGTCATGGGACAGAAATGAAGTGCACATACGTAATTTTTAACATATCACACAGTTGTACGATCTTTGGCACTCAGTTTATGCTTAGACGATAAGTTAAAACGAATACTTGAAGCTACTTGCGATTTTTACAGCGATGTATGCGTATTTACGTACTAAGAAACTTTATTGAATCTGAAATCCATCAAAATCCACAATTGCACAAATATTAATCATTGCTATTGAAAAGCGTTAGCTGTTCTTGGAAAAATAATTATAAACTGGAGGCCACGAAGAACTGGACTATATAACACCATACACTTACTAATCAGTAAAGTTAAAATTTATCTTTTGCGTTCCATAGTTACTCACAAAAGATAAGACTAAGTAAAGAATGTACATATTCAGAAAACATGTGTTTGTGATAATGCGCGAAATAAAATTTTGTGTTGTAATACAAGATTTTAACGAAAGGATATACTTAAAAATGTGCGTGTGATTTTTTTTACTCTACCACGTTTATGCGCTGAATGCAATTCAATTCTACGACTAAACTTGAGCAAGAAAAAAAAATATAACCAAATATAATTTATAAGAGAAACGTATTTTGACTCTTTAAAATGAGAACTTTAAAGTATACTGAATTCTCTTGATTCTGCAGTTTTATTTTTTCTAAAATTACATCAACAAATTGAATTATTTTATTTGTGTGCACACACAAGTCTTTGCCTCTGTTGAAAGGAAACTAGTATCTTTGACAAGTATCAGATTTTTAAAAATTGATTCAGAGAAGAACCTTTTTCCATGGGATTTAACTCAATCTGCTCCATAATTTTACCCTTAAGAGTAATAGAGCATATTATAGTTTTAAGGAAAATGAATAACCATTATGCAAATTTGAAGCCAAAAGTTCCAAGCATGTCTATGCGCCTATCTACGTTTAGAGATTGACCAACGCACAGACGTTGACATTAGGGACCTAGCCGAAAACGGATCGTATTATACCGGTGTCTTGGACGTGATCAGGTGCTATTGGTGTGGCAAAGGGCTTGAAAAGTGGTAAAAAGATGTAGTGAGACACAAACACAAAGTTTTATCCAAAATGTTTGGTAGCCCATAGATGAAATTGTACAGGTGCTGGATGAAATCAACAATACCAATGGTTTTATAAAAAAAACGATGTATAGCTTTACCCCTTAGACAACGACGAGCGACTTTGTAAAATTTGCAAGGAATCGGAAAATGAATGCTACTTTACAGCCTTGCGGTCATCTGGTGACATGCATGAGATGTACGAAGAGTCTTTCAACGTGTCCTATGTATCGAACCAATATTTTACATAAAATTAAAACGTACATTTGTTACTAAACTCTATTTATTAGTACATGTAGTAGATGCAATTTCAAGTGATATACTGAACATGGTGAGGAAGAAAATCCAATTGTAAAAGGGTGGTATTGAGTTGAAAGTTATTAAATTAGCAAAAGTGCTTCAGTAAGAAGATTAGTAAGGAAGTTTGAGACTCTAAAACCCTAAAACTCTTTATTAAGGAAAAAAATCGTGTAGGAAAGACTTATACACCCTTATAAATATATTGACTATTTTAATTATTAGTCGTTTGTTCATTATATGTTAAACCTATTTACTAAAGAATTTTAAAGGGTGCCTTAAACAGGAGTTACTAAACGCTTTAGGAAAGATGTGTAAATGTACTCTGTAATGCAATAAAAGAATGCTTGAATTAAATATTCATTTTGAGTGTTTCCTTCTTGTAGTGGGGGCTTATTAATAGTACTTTTGTTAGAGCATTTTAAAATATTTCACACTTTAAAAGAATTATTTATATTTATTTTTAAAAAGTTTTAAGTTAAAAAGTTTTAAAAAATTAATAAAAAATAAATATAAATAATTCTTTTAAAGTGTGAAATATTTTAAAATGCTCTAACAAAAGTACTATTAATAAGCCCCCACTACAAGAAGGAAACACTCAAAATGAATATTTAATTCAAGCATTCTTTTATTGCATTACAGAGTACATTTACACATCTTTCCTAAAGCGTTTAGTAACTCCTGTTTAAGGCACCCTTTAAAATTCTTTAGTAAATAGGTTTAACATATAATGAACAAACGACTAATAATTAAAATAGTCAATATATTTATAAGGGTGTATAAGTCTTTCCTACACGATTTTTTTCCTTAATAAAGAGTTTTAGGGTTTTAGAGTCTCAAACTTCCTTACTAATCTTCTTACTGAAGCACTTTTGCTAATTTAATAACTTTCAACTCAATACCACCCTTTTACAATTGGATTTTCTTCCTCACCATGTTCAGTATATCACTTGAAATTGCATCTACTACATGTACTAATAAATAGAGTTTAGTAACAAATGTACGTTTTAATTTTATGTAAAATATTGGTTCGATACATAGGACACGTTGAAAGACTCTTCGTACATCTCATGCATGTCACCAGATGACCGCAAGGCTGTAAAGTAGCATTCATTTTCCGATTCCTTGCAAATTTTACAAAGTCGCTCGTCGTTGTCTAAGGGGTAAAGCTATACATCGTTTTTTTTATAAAACCATTGGTATTGTTGATTTCATCCAGCACCTGTACAATTTCATCTATGGGCTACCAAACATTTTGGATAAAACTTTGTGTTTGTGTCTCACTACATCTTTTTACCACTTTTCAAGCCCTTTGCCACACCAATAGCACCTGATCACGTCCAAGACACCGGTATAATACGATCCGTTTTCGGCTAGGTCCCTAATGTCAACGTCTGTGCGTTGGTCAATCTCTAAACGTAGATAGGCGCATAGACATGCTTGGAACTTTTGGCTTCAAATTTGCATAATGGTTATTCATTTTCCTTAAAACTATAATATGCTCTATTACTCTTAAGGGTAAAATTATGGAGCAGATTGAGTTAAATCCCATGGAAAAAGGTTCTTCTCTGAATCAATTTTTAAAAATCTGATACTTGTCAAAGATACTAGTTTCCTTTCAACAGAGGCAAAGACTTGTGTGTGCACACAAATAAAATAATTCAATTTGTTGATGTAATTTTAGAAAAAATAAAACTGCAGAATCAAGAGAATTCAGTATACTTTAAAGTTCTCATTTTAAAGAGTCAAAATACGTTTCTCTTATAAATTATATTTGGTTATATTTTTTTTTCTTGCTCAAGTTTAGTCGTAGAATTGAATTGCATTCAGCGCATAAACGTGGTAGAGTAAAAAAAATCACACGCACATTTTTAAGTATATCCTTTCGTTAAAATCTTGTATTACAACACAAAATTTTATTTCGCGCATTATCACAAACACATGTTTTCTGAATATGTACATTCTTTACTTAGTCTTATCTTTTGTGAGTAACTATGGAACGCAAAAGATAAATTTTAACTTTACTGATTAGTAAGTGTATGGTGTTATATAGTCCAGTTCTTCGTGGCCTCCAGTTTATAATTATTTTTCCAAGAACAGCTAACGCTTTTCAATAGCAATGATTAATATTTGTGCAATTGTGGATTTTGATGGATTTCAGATTCAATAAAGTTTCTTAGTACGTAAATACGCATACATCGCTGTAAAAATCGCAAGTAGCTTCAAGTATTCGTTTTAACTTATCGTCTAAGCATAAACTGAGTGCCAAAGATCGTACAACTGTGTGATATGTTAAAAATTACGTATGTGCACTTCATTTCTGTCCCATGACATAGCAAATTGTGCTCCCTTAGAAAATCTAGACTCTAAGCTTTTAGAATATTACGAGCAGACCAAGAGGGTCACTCAGTACCTAATTGCTTACAAAGGTGGTTGTGTGGAAAAGAAACGCTTAGATGCATTGAATATTCCGAATATCAACTTAGAACAATATGGGTTTCCCAAATTCGATGCATTTTGTGCTCTAAGTAGCAACAAAGATATCCAAAAACTATAATGTGGTCATCACAAAAATAATTTGCATTGCCCCATAGCTGAGGTGATGGCATTGAATAATTGGCTTGTCGGAAATAAGTCTCTTAAAAAAATGTAAGTATGTAAAAATAAGTTCTTTTTTTACTGCAATGTATTATTTTTGTAAAAATATTAATCATAATGTTTTTACTATTAAAAAGTGTTCTAATTTACTTTGTTTCCATGTGGCTTCCTTCAATCTGTTTAAGAATTGTCTGCTGGATTTGCAGAGATTGTTTTAAGAATACATAGAATTCAGATTTAATCCATTATTTCAATAATTTTTGTTCATTTTAAAATTCACATTAATACTTAAAATTTTCAGTTATTATTATTTAATTTTACTCATGGGTAAAACTATCAGCGGTGTGAGTAAATATTTAGATTATGCATTAAATATCAAGAAAAGGGCAAAAGTTAATTTGCTTAGCAGCACAGATGTGCACACATTATTTTCAAAAACAGAAAACCCACTTACTATCCATTTAATATAGCAATGTAGAACACTTAAAATTAAGAAAACAGTACAAAGTATCTTGTAAAATACTTCATAGCTTCGTACAGTATTGGTATTTTGCTGTGCAATTTAAATTGTGCGATGGGCATAAGGATTTCAAATAAATAAAAGGAAGTTCATATTTAGTAAAATGTGTGGTTTGCAAAAGCATTAAAGAAAAAGAACTTTTAATTTAGATCTTCAAGGACAAATGGTTTTTAATTCTATATTTCACTACTTCAAATGTGCAAGGAAACATGGTATGGGTCTTGTAAAGTTTCAAATTAATGCATAAAATTCTTTTTACTCTTACAGGTTTTTATAATAATTTTTTTACTATGCATAAAACGCACTTTAAGAACCAAAGTTTTAAAAATGTCTCAATTGTAAAATTAAAAAATAAAAAGCAAATTGCATTTAAATGTTTGTAATAATATTTAAAGTATATATTTCTCTCTCTCTCTCAATTGTTAAACGTTTTCTAAAAATCTTCAATGTTATAATACGTGCAATAGTATTTGATATATAATTAATTTTTGTGTAAAAAACATCTAACTTTTAAAATATAAATCCCTATATCAAAGAAAATTTCGTTAAAAACAGTTTGTAAATCTTTATAAATATAAATAAAATCACTAAAATGAATGAAAATTTATTTAAAGTAAACAATAATATGGAAGGAAAAATTAATTAAAAATAATATTTAATTTATATTTTACAGGATAAAGGGTTTTAATACTATTTTTCACTACTTAAAATGTGTAAGGAAACATGTTCATAATATGGGTCTTGTAAAGTTTCAAAAATTTTACGCTCACTTATGTGTATAATATTAAAAAATTCTGCAATAAAATATGTGCTATAGCATCTAATGTATAATTAATTTTTGAGTAAAACATAAATCTTAAAATCAAGGAAAATTTCATTTCAGATCTTGCATTTTAAAAAGAAAATTTATAAGACCATGTAGTAAAAAAAACCCAAATAATCCAAAATACAGTGTATGTGGTAAGACAAGCAAAAGTTTATTTAGAATAGAAAAGGTGTAAGCATTAAAAAGATTTCCAATATTCCCTTATGGATCTGCATTTAAGTGTTTGTCATAATATTTAATGTATATGTTTCAATTGTAAAATGTTTTCTAAAATCTTCAACATTAAAAATATGTGTAATAGTATTTAATATATAATTAATTTTAAGTAAAAACATTAACTTTTAAAATATAAAATCCTTATATTTTATCCAAAAACAGTTTGTAAATCTGTTATAAGAATTAAATCACTAAAATTTTAGGAAGATTTATTCAAAGTAAAAAAAAATAATAGGCAAGGAAATATTAATTAAAAAATAACATTTAATTTAGATTTATAGGATAAATGTTTTTTATACTATTATAACTTCTTCAAAATGTGCACGTTCATAGTATTTGTCTTGTAAAGTTTCAAAAATTTTAAAACAAAATTTCTGCTATAAAATAGGTGTTATAGCATATAATGTATAATTAATTTTTGAGTAAAAACATCTAACTTAAAAACCATAAATCTTTATAGAGAAAAAAAAGAAAAAAATAAAAAGAAATAAAAAGAAAAATTTCATTTCAGATCTTGCATTTTAAAAACAATTTATAAAACTATGTAATAAAAAAGTCCTAAATACAGTATATGTGGTAAGACACGCTAAAAAATTTTATTTAAAAACAACAAGATGTAAGCATTTATAAAAATACTATTCAGAAAGGCAAAGATCAATTGCAACGTTGTCCAAATATCGTCTAGTGTACGACACTGAGTTCTAGTTCGGGGGCACATAAGTGGTTTATTGCTTATTTACGCTAGAATTTTATGAAACGTTAAGTTTATTCTAGGGCATGATGCATTCCCACGGGGCAAGCTATGAAACCAAAATTGTGGGATACTTCATCCCAATCAAACTTCCATTTTCCAGAACAATTTTTAAACAATTGTAGTTAGAAAACAAATTGTCTTTCCTGCCCAAATGAAACAGACGCTATGGGTGCATAAAGTTCCAAGTCCTTCTCGTTGTTTTTATGGGCATCTATACAGTCCTTACCATCTTTATAACGGTTCAACAACACAAAATTAAATCTTGTACCAATTATTTGTTCCACTTCTGCCTTAATTTCCAATAGTGAAGGAGACCAAGGCTTGGCTGCAATACAAGATCCGCTAAAGGCATAGCTTATTCCTTCGTCTTCGTATGCTACAAGTTATCAAGGCACAGTATATTTTTGACCTAAAATTTCTAAATTTCGTCTTTTTTTAATACGTTAATTCGTTTTCCAATCGACGGAAATATGCCTAGCCTTCACGATCTGTAAACAATTTACCATACTCATAACATAAAGAATTGTGAGTAGACTTTTTCAAGTTCAGACTTGCTCGATGGACATAATCGTGACGTCACATCGAAATCTCAGAAGGAAAAAAAATCCAAGTCCCAAACGTAAACACACTGACGTCACTGGTGATGAATAAAGTAAAAACATTAAGAAATCAATTCGTTCCTTAGATTAATTACTTTTAAAATCACTAGATGGCGCCATAAGTCATTTTGAAAAAGCATTTATTAAAACCCCTATGCAATTATTCAAACCATTTTTCTAAAAATAACCCATTCCTAATACTAAGAAAAAATACAAGTCCAAAAGAAAGAGAAACACTACATTAATTCACCATCTTAAGTTAACTCTCTTACAGCCTAACGGATAGCGCACTTGACCTCGGATCCCATGGTCCCGGGTTCGAATCCACGAAATTCCTTTTTAATTAAAAATAATAGGGTTTCCAATTTCTCCACCAGATGGCACTACAAGTGATTCATCACCATGACAACACCAACAAAACGACGCCATCTTGAAACAACTCAACGCCTGCACGAAGTCGATGACAAAAAAAATTCCAAGTCCAAAATGTAAACAAACAATACGTCACGTCCACACGTCATTCAGACACGCCCACTTCCGGTCACGTGGTATGACGTCACTTCCGCCGCCTATAGGCACCCGTATACTACTGGCGACCCTACGGTTGCTGCTAGGGACCACCTCGCCATCTGACCGTGGTTCAAAATTACGTGGTGTTGTCCTCGTATCTTTTCCTTCTGGTTTGATTCCGGACCATCGCTGATAGCCCTTTGTGTTGCTCCAATGCGTCGTTAATTAAAATACCTACCCACCTACCGGTCGCTCGGTTTGAAGATCTGTCAAGGAGTTGTGGTATTGGTATTTTCAATTAACGTCACACTGGAGCAACACAACGGGCTATTAAAGGAGTTGTGGGAAAAAAAACATGAATACTAATGTGAGACAAATTGATTGGTTCACGTGATTGAAAACGTAAGTATGCGACTTTGGTAGCCAATCGGTCCAAGTCGATTCCCAAGCCCACGTGACTTAAACTTCTGAGATTTCACAGCAACCACTCCGCTCACATGCTCTCTATTTCATTAGAATGTCGGTAGGTAGGTATTTAATTCGCGTCGCACTATAGCAACACAACGGGCTATTGGCGACGGTCCGGGACCAAACCCGAAGTGAAACATCCGAGGATAATACCACGTAATTTTGAACCACGGTCAGATGACGAGGTCACACCTGAACCAAACTTCCACACCACGCCAACGTGAGGACATTTGAGGCCTGGACAGATATGACGTGCACAAGCCCTTTTTACACGACGGTCTTTGGTTGGATTTGAACTCGCAACCCTCCAGTTGCTAATACCAACCAAGCTACCATGGCCCCATTAGAAGGTCGATGTCTCCAATCTCTGGCTTCGCACCTTTTTCCAAACTCTCTTCTCTCTTCTGTGTCAGTAAAACTTTCATTGTGTGTCTATTACTTGATATTGTCTGTCGTGTCTGGCGCAGCATGGCCAAATATGGCCCTTGCGCCATAAAACCCCAAAACCAACCAACCAAACCCGCTTCAGCATAGCCACGATCCTGTTTCAAATTCGCATTTAAAAAACTTCAAATCTAATCACTCTTCGCTACGTCATGAAGTGTTGGCACCGCATGCATCACGAACCCTTCCCGGCATGAAGGCACACTTTAGATAAGCACTTCCCCTTGCTTCGCGCGTGATTCTAAATAAAATTTAAACTCCACTCACCCCCTCTAAAACAAAAGGCGCATCCTCCGACACGCGCCTTTTGTTCTTGTCGGGTCCGTAAACCTCCGAAAGCGATGCAATCGGGGGACGAGCGCAGCTGATTTCTGTGAGTAAACATTGTAAACCGATCTGATCCCCGTAAGATATGCGGACTGGTAAAACCCCCACCGCGTTTTTTAAGAGGAAACTCGGGGGACGTGCGAAGAAGCCCTCGTCGAACCAGATGCTTTGTTCTCTCACGAGTGCGATATGATTTGGAAGAGGGAATGTCTGAAGATCTGATGAGCGAAGTGGTGATGATCGTGATGATCACTTCCTCTGTTCTTTTTTGCACGCTACAGCTGCCCAATTCGCTTTCTTGCTTTCGGAGAAGAGAATGGAAAAATTAGCTGTGATCACCAATCTGAATAATAAACTCATGAGGTGACGGGATTGTTGGGTTTTATTTAATCCTCCTGGTGGTTTTACCAATCCCTCCTGGTGGTTTGCCAATTCCATGATACCTCGAGGTATCTTGGAATTGGCAAAATTGACCCGATATGGAATGACGAGGAATCTCGTGTTTTGAAAAAAATGACCAGACCTTGATCACTTCGTCATAAAAAGATTGGTAAAATTTTAGTGACGAGATATCTCGTCATTAGCAAAGTTGATCAGATCTTGATGGACGATACATCTTGTTAAAACAACTTGGAGGGTTAACGGCGCAATGTGCATTTTGCACCAAACACAAGATATTGCAAGAAACAAGTGCCAAACACAAGCAAGACATTGACAGATTTATGGACATACGAAAAAGACACAAGGGAAGTTTCACTGAACTGAGAAGATAGAATTACTAACTGGAAATAATCGAAACTGCTCCGCCTACAACTCGTTGGTTGCTAGCGTAGTGGGCAAACCTGTTGAGCTTCGGCGGTCCCATGGGGTAACAGAGTACAAAGTGATAGTTATTAAAGTTGGCTTGTTCAGAGTTCTAGCTCAAACCAAAAAAAAAAGATCGACTCCAAAGTGTGTACAGACTTTTCAAAAGAATGGCGGAAAACGATTTTACAGATATATATTTTTGCTTGCACAATTTCTCGGGGTTGATCGAGTTGAATTGGTTAAACGTTGACTGAAAATGATTCGAAAAATCACTTTACTCAGAAAAATGTACTTTTATCACTTTTATCAGAGAAATGCAATATATATTTTTTCTTTTCCCACGCTATGTACGCAAAAAATTATTGAATAGCATTTGTGAAACAGTTATAAAATTACGAAAGTAAATTGAACCAGTAGTTGATTTTCCCCTTCAGACATCGTCATCTGACCGTGGTTCAAAATTACGTGGTGTTGTCCTCGGACCTTTCCCTTTGGGATTGATCCCGAACCGTCACCCGTTGTGTTGCTCTAGTGTGACGTTAATTGAAATACCCCCTTCAGGCAAGGGCCGCGGAAGCCCTATTGGTAGAGTAACGGATTAGCAACCGGAGGGTTGCGAATTCGAATCCAACCAAAGGACGTCGTGTACAAAAGGGGCCGGTGCACGTTAAATCTGCCGTGGCCTCAAATATCCTCACGTTGGCATGGTGTGGAAGTTTGGGGAGTGGGGTGCCAGCTCAGGTGTGACCACGTCATCTGACCGTGATTCTAAATTACTTGGTGTTGTCCTAGGATCTTTCCCTTCGAGTTTGGTCCCGGACCTTTCCATCAAGATCTGTAGGTATTTTAATTAACGTTGCTCCAGTGCGACGTTAATTAAAATACCTACCCCATCAGACACTGCCATGCCATTTTCTATTCAGGCGTCTTATAGAATAGGTGACATTCCGCCTCTGCTTAAACTTCTCAACCGCAGGATGTATTGTGTATTACAACCGCACCCAATCCCTGACATTCTTAATTTAGTTGTAGACACAGAGGGGTAGGTAATTAATGTCGCACTGGAGAGACATAACTGGCTACTGGTAACGGTCCGAGATCAATCCCGAAGGAAAACATCTCGTCATTTTAAACCACGGTCAGATGAGAACACCTGAGCTGGCACCACACTCTCCAAACTCCACCCCCCCCCCAACGTGAGGGCATTTGAGGCAACGACAGATTTAATGCGCACCAGCCCCCGTGTTCAAGACGGACTTTGGCTGGACCGAGCTTCGAACTCTCAACCCTCCATTTGCTAATCCGTTGCTCTTCCAACTGGGCTACAGGGACGTAACTCGGGTAGTTTCCATCCGGGGCAATAACTCGCTTCGGCGCCCCCCCCCCCCTCATTTTTTATCGTACGTAAATATCTATAGTAAAAAAATACTCGGCCAGTTTAGCGCCCCCCAATCCGGCGTCCGGGACACATGCCCTGTCTGCCCTCCCCTTAGTTACGTCCCTGCTGGGCTAACGCGGCCCTGTGAAACAGTTGTAAAATTACCAAAGTGTATTCTACCAGTTGACTTTCCCATCAGGCCATTTCCTATTCAGGAGTCTTACAGAACCATTCTGCCTGTGCTTAAACTTTTTAACCACAGGCTGTATTGTGTATTACAACCAAACCGATCCCTCTAACATCTTTGTTTTTAATTATAGACATAGGTATGGTATTTTAAATGACGTCACACTGGAGCAACACAACGGCTATTGGCGACATTTATCGACATAGAGGGGCTCCATGGCGATGTGTCCTGCGGTTTCCTGATTGGCATTTATAGCTCTCCCGAAGCATATACAAACTGCAACGGGCATATATGCGATCGAGATCTTTGGCTTTCATGGCAGTAAACGAAAACATCTGGCTTATGAGCGTCAAATAAATTATGTTAACTTCGGCCTACTCGACGAAGCAATTCTGACTTTGCAATAAATATATAATAGGAATCCAGCGTTTTACCATCTCTAACGTTTCGATTTAAAATGATCCGTCTTAAAGAACAAAAGAAATAATATCCTTGCGACTTTTTATTCCAAGTGAATTATTAAGCATTTCTCAACAAATCTTTTCAAACATTTGTTATTTTATTGGACTGCCAGTTCAAATCCAACCAAAGACCGTCGGGAACACGGGCTGGTGCAGGTTAAATCTATCGTGTCCTCAAATGTCCTCACGTTGTCGCGGTGTGTAAGTTTGGAGAGTGGGGTGCCAGTTCAGGTGTGACCTCGTCATCTGACCGTGGTTCAAAATTACGAGGTGTTGTCCTCGGGTTTGGGGCCGAAGAAGATTATTGGGCTTCCAGATAAAGACTTATGGCGGAAAGGCGATTTAACCTGCACCAGCCCTCACGAAGCTGAAGTCTGGTGTTGGATAAAAAAAAATTGATTAAAATGGTACTTATGATTGAAATTTTTCCATATGATATTCAGTAACGTTTATTTCTCAAAGAAAAAACATAAAAATACATTTTATATACTGATTTTTATAAAAAAAATCACGGGAAACTTAATTTTTGCAGTACCTACATATTTTTCATTTCTTGTCGACTGATTCTTTCCTAATATTATCAAAAATATATTCTAAAACCTTTCTGTAGAAAGAAAAACAAAAATATTTTCTCAACATTTTATGAAGATATTCAAAATACATATTTTTTAATTTCAAAAATATATAAAAATGAAAATCATCATTTTCAATTTGCATGCATAAAGGAAACAATCTTGCATGCAAAGAACTGATGACTACACACATCTCGAATTCATTTTTTACTATTCTTGAAAGATAATATTGCGCATGAGACATTAAAAAAGTAAAAAACGCAGGTTCTTTTTAAACTAGTTTTCAGTTCACCCAAATCGTGCGGCCGAATGCTGTTGACTCATCAGTTTTCCGAATAGTGAACTTATGGGTCGTGTGATCGGAAAATAAGGTTAAATATACATACATCTTATTTGTCTAACTTCACCTTCTAATGATAAATGATGCCTGCAGTTGGTTTCCCACCCTGTGTAGCGAATGGCTTAGATTTGCTCTTCATTCATGAATAAAAAATCCTATCGTAGAAGATAACTTCCGGATGAAGAACATTGATATTTTCAGAATAGAACAGCTGAATGGTAATGAGTGTGAATTACAGAACCTTGATTATCCAAACTTCGATTGACCGAGTGTCCGATGTTATCCAAGTCGATTTTGATACCGGGTTGTTTTTTAAGCCTTAAATAAAGCTCACTTTGTCCAGTGTTGTAAAACGGAAGACTTAAGGACTTTCAAGTGTTCAAAAGGTTTTAACGTGTCCAGATTCATTGTAGTGGCCGTCGTGACTCAGTGGGTATGCCCACTGCGCTAGCAACCTGCGAGTTGCTGGCGGCGTAAATTCGATTCCTCCGTCGATGTATTCGGTAGGTTTTTTAAACTTCATCTAATTTTTTTCCATCTTTTAAATTTCGCACTCAAAATTTTATACATATGTAAATTTAATTTTTCAGTTTCATTATTTTTATGGTGGAGGCGATGATCTTGTTTTATCATCTGACTATTGTTTGAATATTTTTATTCTCATCTATACGTTTTACTTGTTTTAAATCCGTCTTTTATCTTTGGCTTAGACCAGGGGTGTCAAATCGGGGGCCGCATGTGGCCCCCGATGTAATTTTTTGTGGCCCACGATGTTATGAAGAAAATAGCACTTAGGGGAGATCGAGGCAATATCGTACACACAATTTCGTCATGTTAAAAATGTGAGCAACTATTTTCGTCCATGAAATTAAATGAAACGGCCTACAGATCAAGATTAACTGATAAACATCTATATGCCATAATGAAGATTATGCTCAGTCTTTGAATCCAGATATTGGAAAACTAGTAGAAGGAAAGCGCTGACAAGTTTCCGGTAAAAAAATTAATTAAATTAATAAACGTTTAAATAAAAGCAATTATATAGCAATATTATAAATTATTACCCTAAATTCACTTAATTACATAATGCGTTTTAATTATCCTATCCATTTTCCTGAATCCTCACTTCGAAATATAATTTTAAGAAAATTTGTAAATGTGATGTGGCCCGCGTGAATCTTACCAATTGCATTAAATGGCCCGTGTTTTAATTGAGTTTGACACCCCTGTCTTAGACTATTAATTTTTAAATATTTTATACTTTTATTGGGTCATATTCTGTCTGGTGTTTGGAGCAGCTTGTCTGCTTTTGGACCTTGCGCCATAAAACCCCAATGTCCAATTCAATATAATCCGTGGATGTATTTCTCTCTTCTGTAAAAGTAAAACTATCCTTGTGTGTGCATGTCCGCCTACTGGACGTTGCTTGTCTTGCGTTTGGCACAGCTTGGCAAATTATTGCACCATTAAAACCCAGCCCCAATCAACCATACTGTTCTGTATTGGATTGAATGTTGGGGTTTTATGGCGCAAAGTCCAAAAGTAGATTCAGTATTGGAGACATTGGTCGAAGTGTTCAGAAAAAGCGCATTTTTTTGTCTCTTTTATTTGCTACTAGCTGAATTTACCCGACATTGTTCGAGTTTAATTGGTTAAACGTCTTGAAAGTGATCCAAAAATTCACTTTTCTGTCATAGAAAATGCAAATATAGAGAAAATAAGAGAGCGCAAAATAATTTTTAAAACTGAGATTTTTATAGCTTCTACAATTTACTTTAGATCCATTTCACATACTATATGTAAGACAAACCTACAAAAACTGATACTGAGATAACTATATACAAAAGTCGATTTTGAGTTTTGGAGTGATTGTGAATGAATGCCCTTTAAGTTCATTTTCTAAAAAAATGACATACATCGTATTATTCCAGTCAGTTTTTTCTTATCAATATTTTTTTATTTGTAACACCTTGCACCAGGAATGCGAATTTCGGAATTCCACCATCATTATGAAAGGCTGACAAATCAGATTGATACGATATCATGATCAACGTTTCAAGCAATATCACTTTATGCTTGAAAATTCCATCCCGCATTTTACAGACGGGATACATAAACGATATTATACTGAGCGATTTTCAGCGCAAAAGCATCCATCTGCAATTGCACCATACTCTAAGATTCTAGAAAACTCCAAGGTCATCTTGAGAGGCAACTCCTGTAGATGTTAACTCTGACGTCCTCTGCACAGCCAGACTAGAGAGCCTATATAGAGGTGACATACACCCGACATTTTCTGATTGGCTGATGCGGCCGGCAGCCATGTTTTTCCTTTTCAGGTCAGTTCAACATGGCGGTTGTAAGTTGTTGATTCCTATTTTGGAAGTTTTGTTTGGATACATTTTACATAACTTTCAAGGTAAGAACGCTTTTTTCCATTTAATATACGTGGATCAACCTACCCACTTAATGAACAAAATAAAGTGTAAACTGTTGATAACATTAATTTAGACAACTAAAAAGAAGCAAAGGTACATGTATAAAATTCCGTCGACCATTCTCGCCAAACCAGAAAAATGTCGCCAAACGATGCGATATTCCACCAATGGAAAGCGTATAAAATTGTTTTTTTAATAGTATTGCTCGAAAAACAATTTTTCCGAAACCTTATATTTAAATAATTTAAAATTCGAATTATGTTTAAACTGATTTTTATTTCTTTCCACAATATAAATAATTTATGAATGTTTGAATGATGAAAAAAATGTATATTTGAAATACTTAATTATTTACCTTATTTTCAAAATACAGTACATTAGGCCTATTTTTTTTATTAAGTTGCCATTCAAATATACTGTATTCTCGCAATAAAAAATAAACAAAAATTATTTTAGATCAATATTCGCGTTTTATTTCACAACATAACCGTTTTTTTTACTCCCAATTCTCCGGATTTTTACATATCCGGATTACGTCTAATCATTCAGTCGTGATAATTGAAGTTTTAGTGTATTTCTATTAAGCATTTAAAGCTCTTTTATCTTATGAAAAAATATTTTACATGAATAATTTATTCGGAAAATTACAGGGCAAAATACGTTGCCCCACATTGGAATAACACGAGTGTTCCTAATTCAAATCTAACTCAATGCATGAAATTTAAAAGTTCTTTTTTTTTATTCAGGCCCAAGCACACACCAGATTAAGTTCTGTATATTACTGGTTTATAAACTGGTCTGATCTAAACGAGTAGCTCTTATACCCATGAGAAAATCCAATCTATTAATATTTAAAACCCAACGCCAAACTGTCGCCAAATCCGAAGTCTTCATATCAAAATAACCTGATTAGCAACCCAGTGAAACAGTCCATTTGCATAGCGTCCGCGTTGGCACGGCAACGGTCGAAAATCATGGCTGCTGTTTTACCTATGTCACCTCTATCTATATAGGCTTTCTAAGCCAGACCGGGAAAGAGCACCCCCTAGCAAGTGCTCTGAACAGGATGACGGGAAGTTACACCCCTCTGCACACCCAAGACAAATAGAATGGGGGTTACGATGTATCTTACGTTACCCACAGGGTTCCAAAGGATAAGTGTACAAAATTTGATGTGAATTGGTCAAACGGTATAGATTTGTATAGAGAACAGACAGACAGATGCCAATTCTGTATGCTTTATATATATAGAAATAAAATAAACAAATAATACTTGAGTAAATTCATGAAAATCTCATTCGCGTTTTCATGTATATACGAGTTCCAAATATGAAATATTTGAAAGTAATGAAATTTGAAAAAATGTACAGTGAAATTTGTTATGATGGTACAGAAATGTAAGTTCATGTGAAACTTTTCTTGTGCGTATGTCCATTACTTGGTACTGTCTGTCTTGTGTCTGGCACTGCATGGCCAAATATGGTCCTTGCGCCATAAAAACCCAACAAACCAGATTCAATGAAAACTAAACATATAAATACATATTGATCTATTCAAAAATCCGAGAATAGATTATACTCAATCCTAGGTCGCCGTAGCCCGGTTGGAAGAGTAGCGGATTAGCAACAGGAAAGTTGCGAGTTCGAAACTCGATCCAACCTAAGACCCTCTTGTACGTGGGGCCAGTGTGCAAATTAAATCTGTCGTGGCCTCAAATGTCCTCACTTTGCCGTCGTGTGGAAGTTTGGAGAGTGGGGCGCCAGTTCAGGTGTGACCTCGTCATCTGACCGTGGTTCAAAATTTCGCGGTATTATCCTGGAATATTTCCTTTAATACGTAAATAACTGAATGACATAAAAACAGCAGTTTCTGATAAGGCCACGACAGATTTAACATGCACCAGACCCATTTGTACACGACAGTCTTTGGTCCGATTCGAACTCGCAACCATCCTATTGCTAGTCCGGTGCTCTTCCAACAGGGCTACCGCAGCCCCAACGTTTCCTTGTAAAAGTTTGCATTTCTCTCTCCAAAAACTTATAATTCTGTCCTTTAGCTCTCCAGAGGTCACACGCAAGTACGGGGAACTCAAGGTAATAATAATAAGCACGGGTTAAACAGCACCTATCGTTGGACAAAGCGGAAATTAGAGCTCTGTCATGCAAGGGGTGCCGAGCGGAAGTGATGTTTACCGTTCACCCTCTCGTTCCTTAATAGCATTAATAAGTTCCGAAATTCAAATCACGGTCTGCATTTCTGAAAAGAGAATGGATGCCAGGGGAGAACTGTGTTGCCAGATGCCGAAGGGAGAAAATAGCTCCAGTTTCGTCTTGGGAAATCTGGTAAATTAAATAGCTCGTGTTCTCTCCCTGTAACCGTGATTTCGGGGCATCTGCCTAGTGTTTTCGTTAATGATGCGAGGGGGATTGTTGGGGTGAGGGCAAGAAGTGTTGCCACAGAATCATGTAGTCTGTTTGTGAGGGGAGAAGAAATCGTAAAGCAACATCGGTGTAATTTCTATCGGAAATAATTGTAATAGAGTATATTAAATCATTTGATTTTTGAATGCAATTAATTGTGTGCAAAATAACATTCTCTGCTGTTCGTGCTTTTGTTAAGGGACCGCGGTAACCTGGTTGGAAGAGTAACGGATTAAGCAATCGGAGGAATGCGAGTTTGAATCCCACCAAAGACCGTCGTGTACAAGGGGATTGGTACACGTTGAATCTGTCGTGGCCTCATCACGTTGGCGTGGTGTGGAAGTTTGTAGAGTGGGGTGCCAGCTCAGGTGTTCTCGTCATCTGACCGTGGTTCAAAATGACTATGCGTTGTCCTTAAATGTTTCCCTTTGGGATGGATCCCGAACCGTCGCCAATACCCCTTTAAGTTGCTCCAGTGCGACTTGTATTACCTATCTTTAGATGTGTACGGGTTTTACGGATCTGAGGTAATCTAGTGATCATTTCCTTGCCCATGGGGTTTACTGTCTTTGTAAACACGGGAATCTCACTACTGAGATACCCTAGTGATCCTTTCCTGTTCTCTACTCTATGTTCCCAATCCCTTTTTTCCTTTCATGACATTTTTCCTTGTGACATAAATCCCAAAACCATTAAACCCACGGAGAAGTTTAACCGCTCCTCAGGCCAAATACGGCCTTTCTAGTAGGTTTATCCAGATCGCAGGCCAAATACGACCCTCCGGATAGGTTTACCCGGCACGCAGGCCAGGTACAGATACCATATATTCCTAGAGGCAACCCATTCATAAAAAATAAAAATTGCAGCAACGAAGAGCCTAGCATTATTTCGCAAATAGCTACATTAAAATTTGGGTCAAGCAGATTCATAAATACAGGGTGAGTCTAAATTGTTTTTACAAAATAAGAGGGGTGATAGTACCCATCCAGACGACAATAATTACCATGGAACATAGGGTCGCATTCCACTCTGAGAGGCAGAAAAGAGTCAAATTAGAATTTCGACATGAACTTACAACAGTGTTGGGAAAGCGAATGAACGATACCAAAAGTATCTGATTGATTGATCAGAGAAAAACTCACAGCAAGTGCTCAAAGTGTCGTTGCACAGTTCACACCGGCGAAGGAATGACTGGCTCTGGTGTTGTGTTCATTTTGTCTGCGGCAACACCGATTCTCGCTACGAGATCTTCAGCCACAGGCGTCTGGTACACTAAAGATTTCATGTGCCCCCAGAAGAAAAAGTCCAGTGGGTTGAAGTCCGGTGAGCGAGGAGGCCAAGCCACTGAACTGGACGCCAGTGCGTTACCGACCAGGTCATCTTGCTTATGAGATATGCTACGTAGGCAGGTACGAAACGACGTCAGAGGCGATGACTTGTTCATGCTCGACGCGTTTCGACTTTACTCTTTTCTGCCTCTCAGAGTGGAGTGCGACCCTATGTTCCATGGTAATTATGGCTCGCCTGGATGGGTACTATCACCCCTCTTATTTTGTAAAAACAATTTAGACTCACCCTGTATATTCATATCCTCATGTTGGCGTGGTATTTAAGTTTGTAGAGTGGAGTGCCAGCTCACGTCTGACCTCGTCATCCGACCGTGATTCAAATTTTCGTGGTGTTGCCCTCACAGATCTTTCGCTTCGGGTTTGGTCCAGGTCCGTCGGCAATAACGTCGTGTTGCTCCAATGCGATGTTAATTGAAAATACCTACCATAAGTACTATATTCTCTTATCTTGTTCCACTTCCCCTGGTATTTTGTCTAACGAATTCCATTCATTTGGTTCATAAGTCACGGTTCCTAATCAAACCATCAAAACTCGGTCCAGCCAAACACAGTCGTGTATACGGGGACTGGTGCACGTTCAATCTGTCGTGGGGTAGTGTGGCAGTTTGGAGAGTGGTGTGCCAGATCAGCCTCGTCAATTGGTCGTGGTTCAAAATGACGTGGTGATCTTTCCCTTAGGGTTTGATCCCGGGCCATCGCCAATAGCCCGTTGTGTTGCTCCAGTGCGACGTTAATTAAAATACCTACCTACATCCGAGTAAAAGGAGCTATAATTTCTATTTTTGCATCGAAGAAAAGAAATGAAGTTTCCATTTATCCACAAGAAATACTCGGAGAACACTGTCGTGGCCTCAAATGTCCTCACGTTGCCGTGGTGTGGAAGTTTGGAGACTGGGGTGTCAGCTCAGGTGTTCTCGTCATCTGACCGTGGCTCAAATTGAGGTACTGTCCTTGAATCTTTCCCTTTGGGTTTGGTCCCGGACCTTCGTCCATAGCCCGTCGTGTTGTTCCAGTGCGACGTTAATTAAAAATACCTACCATAATTATATCCTCTTCCCTTGTTCTACTTCCCCCGCTATTTTGTTTATTAATCGCGTTCATTTGGTTCATAAGTCACGGTTCCTTCTCAAATCATAAGTTACAGATGCTTGTACCGTTTAATATATTTTACTGCCTAGCACACTGGTTGTTTTTCTTCCAAGCATCTGTTACACGGCATGATCCGACACCGCATCGTGAAGATAACGGAGCTCTCGTTCCCCCAGCTTCCTTTTCACCTGCCTCCCCTTACAGCGGCCGCTCCTTACCTACAAAAGGCGGACAAAATAATTAAGGGCCCCGAGGGGGTCCGGGCCGCACGCCAAATAACAATAAACGCGCGTGAACGCGTGCACGCGACCACGTGCTCCGTGGGGTCTCCATTCATTTGTGTGCGATTAGCGGACACTTTTCCTCGAATCACGAACAGCAAAAGTCATTGATTCATGCTTTCAATTTAACGTTGGCTTTTCTCCCTTCTCGCAGAGGACCCGAAATTCGGATGGTGGATACTCCCAACGCGCAAAAAAAGGGCCACCCATAAACGTGCGATCGGTGACTGAATGATCTGAATTACATGCAGGCAATTACACCAAGTTAAATATCCATTGATCGAATTTTATTGTTGCTAGTCTCCACGTCAAGCTCCAGCTAGACCCAATCCACAAGTCTATTCACCCGCACAGTCACACCAAAAGAGATTCAGAAAACAGGTCGTCTCGGGACATCCTCAGGCACTTGAGTATGAGCTGAGGAGGCCTGGTCATTTAAGGCAAACAAGATGAATCTTGCGACCACAGCACAATGTGAGACACCTCAGATGGCCACTGGAAAAGCGGAGAGCTGTCTGAGTAGGTCTGTCGCAATTGAGAACAAGAGATCTTCCTCCCCACGATACCAAGAATTGATCGAGCGTACGACACTTAGGAAGGCATGGGGATCGTTTCCGCGGTACACTCTTGGTATCGTGTGGATCGTCCCGGAAGATCTCTTGCGCTCAATGACGACAGACCTATTCAGACAGCGCCCTTTTTCAGTGGCCATCTGAGGTGTTTCACATTTTGCTGTGGTCGCAAGATTCATCTTGTTTGCCTTAAATGACCAGGCCTCCTCAGCTCATTCTCAAGTGCCTGAGGATGTCCCGAGACGACCTGTTTTCTGAATCTCTTTTGGTGTATGACTTTGTGCGGGTGAATGGACTTGTGGATTGGGTCCAGTTGGAGCTAGACGTGGAGATTAGCAACAACACTGTAACCAACATGCGCATGCGTACTCCGTTTTCTGTACAAAAACATGTTGGTATTCCATCCGCATTTCCATGTATGTAGCGTAGCAGGACTGGATATTATAGTGGTTTACAATAAACATCGCAGGAGATCGAGGGCCTGCGGCCCAGGTTCTCCGACCACTCCAAAACTGCCCAGGTTTACAATACAAGTTAATATCCTTTTATGTAGTACGGTGTTGTCTAGGGTGTGAAGCTGGATGACACGGGGATGAGGATTAACACAACATTTAATTATCCTAAAGTTAGGTACATAAGAGTTTAGATGGATCATGTCTCAGCCTACACGCTGGCACATGTATGAGTTGTATGGACGGCGCTGCACCTGCACGTGGAAGCGTACAGTCACTGTCCAACTCGAACTTTAAGTTAGGAAAATAAAGTTAGTTATACTTCTGCTCCGCAAGCTGGGCTGCGACCTATAGTGGCGGTATGGGGATGGATTCTATATTTATTTTCCAATTTGCAAATTATACATATACAGGGTGAGTCTAAATTGTTTTAACAAAACAAGAGGGGTGATAGTACCCATCCAGACGAGCAATAATTACCATGGAACATAGGGTCGCATTCCACTCTGAGAGGCAGAAAAGAGTAAAGTCGAAACGCGTCGAGTATGAACAAGTCATCGCCTCTGACGTCGTTTTGTACCTGCCTACGTAGCATACCTCCTAAGCAAGATGGATCGGACGTGGCGAACCTGTGGCTTGGCCTCACCGGACCTCAACCCACTGGACTCTTTCTTCTGGGGGCACATGAAATCTTTAGTGTACCAGACGCCTGTGGACTGAAGATCTCGTAGCGAGAATCGGTGTTGCCGCAGACAAAATGAACACACCACCAGGAATCTTCGAGAGCCAGTCATTCCTTCGCCGGTGTGAACTGTGCAACGCCACTTTGAGCACTTGCTGTGAGTTTTTCTCTGATCAATCAATCAGATTGTGCAACTTTTGGTATCGGTCATTCGCTTTCCCAACACTGTTCATGTTGAAATTCTAATTTGACTCTTTTCTGCCTCTCAGAGTGGAATGCGACCCTATGTTCCATGGTAATTATTGCTCGTCTGGATGGATACTATCACCCCTCTTATATTGTAAAAACAATTTAGACTCACCCTGTATACGTAATTAAATTAGTATTACCACATTGAATAAAAGATGCAGCATATGAATCCAATTCGATTGAGTTCCACACTGATCATACAAGCACTAAGTTCGTAAATAGTTCATGTGAAGTGTCATATTGGTATTAGTGGGAGAATCATGCTTATGGGGAGGGGTCAAATATGAATAGATGGGAAGTTCAAGAGAGTGGTACTCACCTACTGGTCTTTTGCATTGGACATCGAGGCACACTGATGACCACTATTCTGCGCGACCCAGGTTAACTTTCGAAAGTTTCACTGCTGGGGTTGTCGAGGAGCTCACTCTTTACCGTCATCAACACTCAACGTTTTCAGATCTCTGTTCACCGAGATATTGCGTTTTTGTCCTTTTTCGGTTGCTCCGCCCGCAATAAAACCCATCTTCATACCCCATGCTCTGACCAATACCAGCAAGTCCACTCATCCCACATTCAAGAGCTGGGTGCTCGACCCTTCCCAATTCCTTGCATTCACAATGATGTGAGTCGTTCCATTTGGTATATGTTGTTGCTTTATGCGTCGCCTTTTAACTTGCCATGCTATGGTGACATGTGGCTTGCCTAAGCCCGGCCACAAACTGGTAAGGTAATGGTAATTAATTAAAGTCTCTCTGGAGCAGCCGTGCTATTGGCGACGGTCCGGGATCAATCCCAAAGGGAAAGAGGACAACATGTAATTTTGAACCACGGTCAAGGCCACAAACTGGAGTAGTATCCGATAAAACATTCAACAAGCGTATGCGTACTCGGTTTCTGTACGGAACACATGTAGATACGCATGCGTATTTTAGCCAATTTAGTATCATAGGGCTGATGGATCAATGTGTGACTTGCAAAGACGACGAGATCGATATCTTCGTCGGAAAGAGGTTGGGTGTTTCGTCACAAGGATATTTCTTACACACGTTCCACCTGAAATGATTAAAATGTACAACTCATCCGATTTTTGACAGAGATGTTAATCCTTTTTTACATCAACCTAGTTCTTTATGAAATTCGTTTCAAACAAAACTGTTGGTAGCTTTATAAAGAACTGATCTGAACCACTTACGATGGAGGTAGTAACGTCCATAGTAAGGGGTCGGGGTTGGAAGACACCTGCACCAATGTCGGCCGGTCGTAAATCTCGTCCTATCCATCGTGAATATATCCTTCCCGTCCAGATGGTTTTTAAGGGGTGCCCGACGAATTCCTCTTTAATTAACCGTCCGTCAATGGTTGCAAGGGAAACGATTTCTGAAAAACAGACGTATTTTTGGAGCGGTCGCCCGTCGTTTTGAGGCGATTCCACTGTCTCTTTTTAGTCTCCCACAACCCAGTTGGAAAAGTAACGGATTAGCAACCGGAGGGTTGAGAGTTCGAATCCAACCAAAGACCCCCGTGTACAAAGGGGGCTGGTCGTGGCCTCAATGTCCTCACGTTGACGTGGTGTGGAAGTTTGGATAGTGGGGTGCCAGCTCAGGTGTGACCTCGTCATCTGACCGTGATTCAAAATGACGTGTGTTGTCTCCTTGGATCTTTCGGGTTTGATCCCGGACCGTTGTGTTGCTGCAGTGCGACGTTAATTCAATGCCTACCTACCCACAACTGTGGGACACAAATTACTGAATTAATTTGGCAAACACTGTAAACTCACGTGTTAGAATAAATAAATTTTTAATAGTATTTGACTAGTCGATTTTAACACCGCTCGGCCACTACTTTACAAGGCATATCATTGGACTTCGATGTAGGTTCACTCATTTCAGGCTTCATCTAAATCAGGGGTGTCAAACTCAATTAAAACACGGGCCATTTAATGCAACTGGTAAGATTCACGCGGGCCACATCACATTTAAAAATTTTCTTAAAATTATATTTGCTATATAATTGCTTCTATTTAAACGTTTATTAAATTTAATGTATTCATAAAACTAAAATTAATTTTTTTACCGGAAACTTGCCAGCGCTTTCCTCCTACTAGTTTTCCACTATCTGGATTCAAAGACTGAGAACAGACAATCTTCATTATGGCATATAGCTGTTTATCAGTTAATCTTGATCTGTAGGTCGTTTTATTTAATTTCATGGACGAAAATAGTTGCTCACACAAGTACGTACACCTAAAATAGCATAAAATGTGTGCAGCAAACTTTAATTTCCGGGTATTTTTCACCTAAATAAGAATATATTTTGGGAATTCCTACTTCTCGATATTTGTCTTTTAAAACCAAATCATTCTGGAAATCAATTCATTCCAGTTGTATCGAAGTGGGAGCATTTTCAGCTTCAAAGGAAAAAGGCCTAAGAAAAAGAGAATTTTTTTGTAACTCTTTGAAATCATTAAAACGTTTATAGAATTCGTTTTTGATTTCTTCAATTTTACCACAATATTGTGAAAATGAGCAACTTTGATTTTGTGTTTTTAACTGCTCACACGTAGGAAAATACGTCAAAACGTTTTTGTAGATGATTTTTAAACAAAGTCAGTTTTTGTACAAAACGTGCTATTGCATCGTACATATTCGTTATTAATTGATCTTTGCCTTGCAATGTAATATTAAGATTATTCAGATGACCTGTAATATCTGTTAAAAATGCCAGATCTTTTACCCACAAAGGATCTTTTATAATCGATATATTTTCGTTTTTTCATCTTTCATTTCAAGAAATATAATTATTTCCTCCAAAAGCAGATAAAAGCTCTTCAATACTTTGTGGCAGGACAATCAACGAACTTCTGTGTAATAAGAAACATCTTCGAATTCTAAATCTTTAAGGAACGAAGTAAATTGGCGATGGTTAAGTGCTCTCGATCGAATCAAGTTGACTGTCTTTGTTACTGTTTTAAGTACTTCGTCCTTTTTTATATTTTTAAACAGAGAACTTGTTGGTGAATAAGGAAATGGAAAGTACTGATTTTCGATTTATCTGGATATTCATCGTGTAATTTTCTTGTCAGTCTTGACACAAATCCTTTAGTTTCACCCGTCATCAATTTAGCGCCGTCAGTTGTTACAGAAACAAGCCTGTCAAGAGGAAGATTCAATTTTCCTAAAATGCTCCATACAGCATCAAAAATATCTTCACCAGTTGTAGTTCCATAAACAGGGATAAAAACATCCAGAGGACTCAACTCATTTTTAACATGACGAAATTGTGTGTAAGGTATTGCCTCGATCTCACCTAAGTGCTATTTTCTTCGTAACATAGTGTCTTGTTTTCATTTTATTTCAGAGCATCGTGGGCCACAAAAAATTACCTCGGGGGCCGCCAGTTTGACACCCCTGATCTAAATGATCCAACGACGGTGTGTTTGAAAATGACTAGATGTCCTCGGATACCTCCTTTCTTTTAAGGTAATATAATTTTTTGAAATGTACCTACCTCTTAATATAGTAACTCCTCAATGTATCCTTGGCGCAGCTTGTCCGCTTTTGGACCTCGCGTCACAAATCCCTAATTAACTACCTACCTATCTCGATATATCCAGAGCCGCGGTAGCCCGGTTGGATGAGTAACGGATTAGCAACAGGAGGCTTGCGAGTTCGAATCCAACCAAAAACCATCGTGTACAAAAGGGGCTGGGTTTCAAATATCTTCACGTTGGCGTGGAAGTTTGAAGTGCCACAGCTCAGGTCTTGACCTCGTCATCTGACCGTGGTTCTAAATTGCATATCGAAAAAACAACTCGCAACCTTCCGGTTACTAATCCGTTACTCTTCCAACCGGGCTACCACGGCTCAACATGTCTGGAATTCACGATTATAAAGAGATTGAAATTTTCCACACTATGAAACTTTGTCGGGGGAAGGAATAAAGAGCATTAACCGAATGCGCGAAACATCGGGGCGTGGTATATCGGAGTTTGAATAATGAAAGTGAATGCAAGAGGGGAGACTTCGACTAAAACTTCATCCTCTGAGGGGTTCATGCACAATTCCACCCTGCAACTTCCAGTCTTCTGCTGCATGACTTCTAACCAGTTTTGACCTTCTTGACCAATGGAATCCTTCCAATCCTTCGACGTTCAGGACCAATCCCGAGGTTAAAGATCGAGGACAACATCTTATAATTCTGAACCATGGTCAGATGACGAGGTCATCACCTGAGCTGGCACCCCACACCACGAAAAATTATCTTTTATGACGTTTTCCTGTTCGCCAGTCATCCTACTAAGGTTAGGTAATTAATTAACGTCGCACTAGAGCAACACAACGGGCTATTGGCGAAGGCCCGGGATCAATCCCCAAGGAAAAGATTCGAGGACAATACCACGTAATTTTGAATCGCGGTCAGATGACGAAGTCACACCTGAGGGGGGGGTCCCACTCTCCAAACTTCAACACCACGCCAACGTGAGGATATTTGAGGCCACGACAGATGCACCAGCCCCCTTTGTACACGACGGTCTTTTGGCTGGATCGAGTCTCGAACTCTCAACCCTCCTGTTGCTAATCCGATGCTCCTCCAACTGGGCTACCGGCCCCAATCATCCTACTAAGAATTAGGCTTGTTTAAAACGTAGACTTAACCCTTCAAAGTGACAGTTAAAACCCTAATTGTTTCCGTTTCGATGGAAGTGTTCTAATACGTTTAAAACGGAGACTTAATTCAGAACCCTTCAAAGTGACAGTTAAAACCCTGTTTCCGTTTCGATGGAAGCGTTCTAATATCTTCACAAAATGTTGTGAGCGGGCCGGACACAGAGTGAAGAAATACATCCAAGTATCAAGGTTTTTAAAGGCATTCTGATTTATTAACTTTAATATAAATATATACAAGGTATGTACAAGTCTTGACACTTACAAAATGAGCAGCCAAGCTCATTGCAGCCAATGAGCAAAATGAGCAGCCAAGCATTGCACATTGCGTTCTGAGATCTTATTAAAGTTCTAGTAATAATTAAGCAAGCAATCGCATGCGGCGGAAAGAAGTTATGGCTCTAGCTTCAACCGCATAACAAACAAATCGTTGGAAAGCAGAACTACGGTGTCTATCTTTAAGCGTTGTTTATATCATTACCATAATTTATAGCTATACAATATTTTCAACACTAACATTTCATGAGATGAGATATTCCAGGCTGACTATCTGTACGAAAAAAAATCGAATCACCCCCTTTTATTTACGCATCGTTCATAGCACAAATTCAATTTCGGTATCCCCAGTTTTTACTCTACGTTACTGATAAAATTGAACCCTTCAAGTGATTTTTACGAGATATCTCGTCCATCAAGATCCGACCCAATTTGCATATGAGGAGATATCTTTTCATCAAGATTTTAGACTTTATGTTGAGATCAAGATCTGTTCAGTTTTCTTCCATTAATGAGATCTCGTTCATCAAGATCTGGTCAGGTTTGCTAATGACGAGATACCTCGTCAAGACAATCAACCACCATGAGTGTTAAGGTTGGATTTGGAGTAGACATCCCCACAAATACAAGCATCGAGTCCTAGATGGCGCCACGATCACCTCCGTGGCATAAAAACGTGACTTGACGGACCACGACTGTTCCAGTTTTTTAGCCAAATCGAGTAACGTTACGCCAGTCTACAAATAAAAACCACACCCGACTCGAACAAAAACACCTTGTACAAATTCATTCATTTTGCCCCATCCCACTCCTATACTTTTCGATTGGATCTCTCATTCTCCGCGAGTTTGAATTTTTTCGCGCATTCGTTTCACAAACGTTTTAATTCCAGTTGTTGGGAAGATGTGTCCCATTGGGTTTTTCTGGAATTATTTTTTCGGGATTGTTATTTTTCCAGCGTGCGTGGCATCGGTTGTGTCGGTGGTCACGTGACGAGGGTAGGAGAAGCGGCACAGTAATGTTATTGTTTGGAATCGCCGGGCGATGAAATCCGAGTTGCAAATGTGAGATGTTGTCTGGGTGGAAAACCAGTTGCGCAATGGGTTCTGGATAAAAGTATCTCTAAAAGAGAGAGAAAGGAGAGAAGTGTGATAATAAATCGTTTCGGAATGCCAGGATTTACGACGCCGCGTGTTGATCGCCTTCTCTGAAAAATATTCTAAAAATAACCCCAAAAGGCAATTGGCGTTTTCTTTTTAAAGACTTAACTGTTTATGCATTTAGAGTGCAACTCGGTCTTTCGCTCTAGACTTTCAAACCAGTTCCTATTTCGTAAACGTGATTCAAAATTACGTGGTGTTGCCCTCAGTCTTTCCCTTTGGGATTGATCCCAGACCGTCCCCAATAACCCGTTGTGTTTCTCCAGAGTGACGTTATGTAAAATACCTACCTACCGCACTGGAGCGGGTTATTGGAGACAGTCCGGGATCAAACCCGAAGGGTAGAATCCGAGGTCAACACTACGTAATGTTGAACCACGGTCAGATGACGATGTCACACCTGAGCTGGCACCCCACTCCCAGCCCAGTTGGTAGAGTCGCTGATTAGCAACCTGAGGTTCGAAACTAGATCCAACCAGACTCGTGTACGTGGAGACTAGGGTGCACGTTTATTCTCTCGTGACCTCAAATGTTCAGACGACGAGAACACCTGAGCTGGCAAACCACTCTCCAAACCTCCACACCATGCCAACGTGAGGACATTCGAGGCCACGACAGATTTAAGATGCACCAGCCCCCACATACACAATGGTCTTTGGTTGGATCAAGTTTCAAACACACAACCCACTGGTTGCTAAACCATTACTCTTCCAACTGGGCTAATGCTGCACCCCTCAAAAATTAAGGATAATTCCAAATTCTTATCCAACAATGTCATCAGAGCTCAATCCAATAGATTGGTTGTTTTCAGATTTCTATGGTACAAGGGCCATATTTGGCCAAGCTGCGCCAATCACAAGAAACACATTGAGGGATGAAGAAAAAGCGAAAGGGAAGCACCCGACAGGAATCAAACCTGCACTGCCTATAACTCGAAGGTTGCCAAAGCAGTGGTATACCCACTGAGCCACGACAGCCCTTTGTTATTTGAGGAACTTTGGTGTTGGTAATTGGCATAGGATTTCATCTGATTACATTACCCTTAATATTTGGACATGTGTGTACTCCAGGGTATGAAACAAATTTTTACCCACTTGTACACGACGGTCTTCGGCTGAACCGAGTTTCGAACTCGCAACCCTCTGGTTGCTAATCCGTTCCAACGAGGCAAGAAATATGAACTGGATACGGCTTTGAAGCTTGATGATCTTCCCATAATGATCTCATCCGGATTCAATGGTATGGTCCTCATGGTTCAGATCACATCATTGGAATGATCTGGACACTCGATGTACGGTCTCCATATTTCGCACACATTTAATGTCGGTTATCAGATTTGCTTGAATGAATCCGACCATTCTTTCGAGAAAGAAGATTGACGGTACATGATCAATTCATGGAGTATGGAGATTCGCAACTTTTTCAGGTGTTTGAAATGTATGAAATTGGTAAATTTATCTGCAAGTCTCTGTTGACCTATATTTTTAGTATTCATTTCCTTTTCTTTAAAAATAGCCCGTTGTGTTGCTCCAGTGTGACGTTAATTAAAATACCTACCTACTATCCATTTCTTTAAAATTGCTTTGAGCTGGATATTAGCATGGAGTTTTGCTTTGATTATGTAAGGAAATTTGAATTTTGTTTAAAGGCTGATTCATTCAGTTTTCGGGGGTCACACTGGAGCAACACAACGGGCTATTGGTCAATCCCAAAGGGAAAGATCGAGGACAACACCACGTAATTTTGAATTACGGTCAGATGACGAATCCACTAAGGACAGAAAGTATTTTTTTATAGTCCTCTTATATACAAATAAAACACACTTAGTCAGAATTTTCAAATGTGAGTTTTTAATTTTTCTAAATCAGATTGGTGAAGTGTTCATTTGGTTATTTTTTGATTTGTATAAAGATTAGATTTCTTGAGAAACACACTCAGTGAATAAAGCATAGGGTAGGTAAGTATTTTAATTAACGTCGCACTGGAGCAACACTACGGGGTATTGGCGAGGGTCCGGGATCAAACCCGAAGGGAAAGATCCGAGGATAATACGCTCAGGTGTGACCTCAGGGCCGCGGTGGCCCGGTTGGAAGAGTAACGAACTAGCAACCGAAGGGTTGCGAGTTCGAATCCAGCCAAACACCGTCGTGTACAAAGGGGGCTGGTGCACGTTAAATCTGTCGTGGCCTCAAATGTCCTCACGTTGGCGTGGTGTGGAAGTTTGGAGAGTGGGGTGCCAGCTCAGGTGTTGCCTCGTCATCTGACCGTGGTTCAAAATTACGTGGTGTTGTCCTCGGATCTTTCCCTTTGGGATTGATCCCGGACCGTCACCAATAGCCCATTGTGTTGCTCCAGTGTGACGTTAATTGAAAAAAGACAAAAAAAAAAAGACAAATACCCAAATACCCAGGTGTGACCTCGTCATCTGATCGAGGTTTAAAATTATTTGTCCGTCGATTTTTCCCTTCGGGATTGATCCTGGACCGTTTCGAATAGCCCGTAGTGTTGCTAAAGTGCGACGTTAATTAAAACACCAACCTACCGAGGACAATATCACGTAATTTTGAATAACGTCAGATGACAGCACTCCTCTCCAAACTTCACCACGCCAATCTGAAGCAACGACGGATTGAACGTGTACCAGTCCCCTTTGTACACGACGGTCTTTGGTTGGATTCGAACTCGCAACCCTGCTAATCCGTCGTGTACGTAGGGGCTGGTACATGTTTAATCTGTCGTGGCCTCGAATGTCCTCTCTCTGGCGGGAAGTTTGTAGAGTGGCGTGCGACTCGGGTGTCGACCTCGTAAACTGACCGTGGTTCAAAGCGACGAGGTGTTATATATCCTGTAATATTTCCTTTCACGATGGATTCCCGACAGTCGTCAACACCCCTTTACTCCCATTTATGTTGCTCTAGTGCAGGGGTGTCAAACTCAATTAAAACACGGGCCATTTAATGCAACTGGTAAGATTCACGCGGGACACATCACATTTACAAATTTTCTTAAAATTATATTTGGAAGTGAGGATTCAGGAATAGGGATAGGAAAATTAAAACACATTATATATAATTAGGTGAATTTAGGGTAATAATTTATAATATTGCTATATAATTCCTTTTATTTAAACGTTTACTTAATTGAATGTATTTATAAAACTAAAATTAATTTTTTTACCGGAAACTTGCCAGCGCTTCAATCCTATTAGTTTTCCAATATCTGGATTCAAAGACTGAGAACAGACAATCTTCATGATGGCAGATAGATGTTTATCAGTCAATCTTCATCTGCAGGCCATTTTATTTAATTTCATATACGAAAATAGTTGCTCACAAGCACGTACTCCCAAAATAGCATAAAATTTGTACAGCAAACTTTTTAATTTCCGGGTATTTTTCACCTAAATACTTCTCGATATGCCTTTTAAAACCAATCATTCTGGAAATCAATTAATTAAAATTGTGTGTACGGTATTGCCTCGATCTCCCTAAGTGCTACTTTCTTCGTAACATATTGTCCTGTTTTCATTTTATTTAAGAGCATCGTGGGCCACAAAAAATTACCTCGGCGGCCGCCAGTTTGACACCCCTGCTCTAGTGCGACGTAAGTTCAACTACCTACCAACTTAAATGATTTACCAGCACATTCCTATAGCTGTTCGTTTCTGTTTATGCATTTGGAGTACCACTCTGTCTTTAGCATCCAACTTAGAAACCAGTTCCTATCTTTTAAAGAGGGCCACGGTAGCCCGGTTGGAAGAGCAACGGACTAGCAACCGAAGGATTGCGAGTTCGAATCCAGCCAAACACCGTCGTGTACAAAGGGGGCTGGTGCACTTTAAATCTGTCGTGGCCTCAAATGTCCTCACGTTGGCGTGGTGTGGAAGTTTGGAGAGTGGGGTGCCAGCTCAGGTGTTGCCTCGTCATCTGACCGTGGTTCAAAATTACGTGGTGTTGTCCTCGGACCTTTCCTTCTGGGATTGATCCCGGACCGTCACTAATAGCCCATTGTGTTGCTCCAGTGTGACGTTAATTGAAAATACCAAATACCAATACCTATTTTTTAAATGGTTGCGAGTTCAAATCCAACCAAAGACCGTCGTATACAACGAGGGCCGGTGCATCTTAAATCTGTCGTGGCCTGAAAGGCCTCACGTTGGCATGGGATGGAAGTTTGGACAGTGGGGGCCAGCTCAGGTACTGCTTCCTCATCTGACCGTGGTTCAAAATTACTTGGTGTTGTCCTCGGATCTTTCCCTCTGGGATTGATCCCGGACCGTCACCAATAGCCCATTGTGTTGCTCCAGTGTGACGTTAATTGAAAATACCAATACCAATACCTCGGATTCGGAGGTTGATCCCGGACCATCGTCAATAGCCCGTCGCGTTGCTTCAGTGCGACGTTAATCAAATATCTATCTCTACCTATGTATTTCTTAAATTTAGGGTTGGCAGAGTTGGTAATCCGTTCCCCTTCCAACCGGGCTACAGCAGCCCCGGAAACTGCATAGAAACCCTTTTCGATGTGCCTCGCATCCCGAAGCTTGCTTTTGAAAGTAATTAAGTGTGTTTTCCCACAGAAATGGGTCACAGACCTCTCTCTCTAGTAGCTTCATGTGTCGAATCCACCCACTGAAAGCAATTAAGACGAGAAGCTGTCAGCGCGGTTGTTTAGAATGCTACCACCGCCATAAACAATTTGCAAGCAGCATTATTGATGGTTTTACTTTCGTTATCAATTAAAAGATACTTAGAAGCAAGGATTTAAAAGAGATAACTTTTGACCTAAATGGAGGAATACAAGACGTAAATATTCTCCCCTGCGTCTTGACTCCATATGTCTTCATGAAATGCTGAGTGCGCATTTGCCAACACTGTTGGTTTGAGTTTTATGGAGCAAAGGCCGTATTTGGCCACGTTGCGTCAGACACAATACATCCAGTATCAAGTAATAGACGCATTTGCCAACAGTGTTGGTTTGAATTTTATGGAGCAAAGGCCGTATTTGGCCACGTTGTGTCAGACACAATACATACAGTATCAAGTAATAGACGCATTTGCCAACAGTGTTGGTTTGAATTTTATGGAGCAAAGGCCGTATTTGGCCACGTTGCGCCAGACACAATACATACAGTATCAAGTAATAGACGCACAATTAAAGTTTAACTGACACAGAAGAGTGAAATACACCCAGGAAGGAATGCAACTGACAGAAATCGAACCTGCGCCGCATACAACTCGAACGCATCGTATGAGTGTCCAAGCATGTTCAGATTTCATTGATTCGGGGCTCATCGGAGCAGAACAGTGATTCAAAATTACGGGGTGTTTTCCTCGGATCTTTCCCTTTGGGATTGATCCCGGACCGTCACCAATAGCCCTTTGTGTTGCTCCAGTGTGACGTTAATTAAAATACCTATCTTCCGATGGTATGGATATTGAACAATATTGCTGCATATCTCAATGAATATCAGAAATGTGTCCGATAGATTAATAAATGGTCCAGATTCTAGTCACAAACATTTCTCAGTTCCATCTTCAATCGAATTGGTTGCAATAATGTTTTCTTATGTTCAAAAATCGAAACTTAGGGTTTAAAATTAAAAACAAAAATAGTTATTCAGGATTTTTTCAAGTGGATTAGAAAGTCAGAAATGTTTTGAATCAAGCTTAAATCTTTTTGATCAAATTATTCCATGCGTACACTTTTCTGTCATTCTTCGCTAAAACAGGAGCCATGGTAGCCCAGTTGGCAGATTAGCAACCGGAGGGTTGCTAGTTCGAAACTCAATCCAACCAATGACCGTCGTGTACGTGTCGGCACGTTAAATTTATAGTATCCTAAATATCTTCGCGTTGGTTGATGTGGAAGTTTGGAGAGTGGGGTGCCAGCTCAGGTGTGACCTCGTCATCTGACCGTGGTTCAAAATTACGCGGTGTTATCCTCTGATCTTTCCCTTTGGGATGGATCCCGAACCGTCGCCAATATCCCGTTGAGTACTCCAGTACGAATTAATTAAAATACCTACCAATCATAGTCTGTGTTGTGTCTGGCGTAGCATGGCTAAATATGGCTCTTGCACTACAAAAACCACAAATTTCCGATCTTTTAGTAAAGAAATAATTGTGCTTTAGTGGTTAAGAAACATCTTGTATTCCCATGAGGAGAATTACGCAATTTTTTTACTAATAAGATGTATGAATTTAAAGTTTTATCTCTACATAAATACAATTCATTCATGCTTATAATTTTATATTTTTCGTTGCCTAGTATTTTCGATATATGCTATATTTATATTAATGCATAATTTTTTTTTCTCAAATAAAACTGAATAGGGAAACAGTATGTGGAGTCAGAAATGTCAGTTAAAAGTTAATAAAAGTTTTTCATTAAAAACGTAAGAAAAAGTACCGATATTTTAAAGTTAATTTTAGAAATTTATTTTTAAAAGTTACGGGAAGGACGTAAGAAAAGTACGATTATTTTTAGCAAGGGTTTCACACAAATTTGTTTTTGAATAAAACAATACGCGATTTTTAACTTTGACAGAGGGTGCGCATTAGACAGAACGTTCCAGAACGAATGACGAGTCTCAAAAGCACCCAAATCTCCTGAATGAGAGGAAAGGGGGAGAGAAGAAACCCAACAACAAAAACACCTTCGGAATGTTTCCAACCTTCCTCATACCTGCAGAAGACCCCCCAAAAATGGCCTTGGCGAGGCAAAGAATAAGATCTTCTAAGGAGAAGATGGAATGGTTTTTCTTTCTTTTTTTATGGTAGCGTCCCGCACCGCTACCGGTTAAACTGCCGGTCGCTTGTCTGCTACCCCCGTTAATCCCGTGCGATTTTCTCGGTGAGTTTCTCCCCTGCTGTTGGACGCATGCTGGCCAATGATTGACGTCCACCCTTACCGCGCATGCGCAGAGCACTTTCTCACCGTTCCCCGTCCCCCTCTCATCTGTCCGTCCGACTTGGCCTGTTTCGGAGTTAGGGGAGTCTGGCAAGATTTGCGTGGATGAGCGGAAGGCTGCCTCTACGTCCGAAAGACCGATCAGTCCGGATAAACAAGGATTTTAAAATCTCTGTCATTCGGATGCGCGTCGGGTTTCCAGGGTGAGAAGGATCTATCGGCTGATTGAGGTTTTTTCGCGTGTTGTGGTGATTATTGCGCCGGGGTGAGTGTGCGTCCTTTTTTTGCGGGGGCATCGCATCGAAGTGGTCCGGCGAGTTCGGATGGAATTTTAACAAGGAGAGCGTGAGGTTCTGTTCGTGTTCGCCTGCCCCTCTCTGCGTCAACAAAGGATTATAAGTCCAGAAAAGATGCCGTCGACGACCCCTCTTCGTTGATGGTCGCAACCCCGCGATGCGTTTCGTCAACGGCGTGTTGGACATAGGTCCCGGACGGTAGCTCTGAGAGCAGGATTTCACGATGGATCTGCCGAAAATCAAGATGAAGCTGCTGCTGGGGTTGGCGGCTTGGTTCTCGTGCTCCGGCACCCTCGTCTCCGGGACGGGGTCCTTCGAACTCGAGGTCCTGGGCATCCAGAACTCCAGGGGAGAGCTGAGCAACGGCACGTGCTGCAATCTGAGTGACACTCGCTTGGACAACGGCACCTGTGTTGGGGAGTGTAGGACCGTCTTCAGGTTGTGCCTTAAGGAGTATCAGACGGAAGTGAGCGATACGGGACCCTGTACATTCGGGAATGTGTCCACGGACGTGGTCGGTGGGAATTCGTTTTCCATGCATGCCAATCCACATCACCATGTGGTGCTGAGGTTGCCTTTCACGTTTAGGTGGACGGTAAGTGGACTTTTGTTCTTCCTCCTCGAACCGTCCTGTTTGTAAAGGGAATCACCCCGAATTTTAGTTTCCTTTTTATCATTCTACAAGCCTCAATTTCTCCAAACCAAGCTCCCAAAAACAAATGAAGTTTGGAGAGGGGTGCCATTCAGGTGTTGCCTCGTCATCTGACCGTGGTTCAAAATTACGTGGTGTTGTCCTCGGATCTTTTCCTTGGGATTGATCCCGGATGGTCTCCAACAGCCCGCTGTGTTGCTCCAGTGCGACGTTAATTAAAATACCTGCCTAACTACCCAAAAGCAAAACTCCAGAAATTCGAGTTATTCCCTTTTATAACTGGGCGATTCAATTACTTTCGGTTTCGGGAATTTTGTTAACAATGTATTTATCTGGGGACGGAAACCTGCCTGAAATGTATCCCTTAAAGAAGACTAAAATGTAGCGAGTGTTGTAACAACTGTCTAAAATTGTTTTTTCCTATAAATTTGCTGAAAATGATATCCGTTTGTCAGTTTTATTCTTACTCTATTACCAATACTATGTTAATTGAGGGAGGGGAATGAAACTAAAGTAAGTTAGGATTGTGAATAAGTAGAGGAAGCGTGTTGTCATTTGTACATGACACGTGTACTGTTTGTTGTCATTTGTACATGACACGTGTACTGTTTGTTGTCATTTGTACATGACACGTGTACTGTCTGTTGTCATCTGTACATGACACGTGTACTGTTTTGTCGTCTGATGTTCGTAGAGGAGCATATGTACTGCTTTTTCGTCATCTGTTTAGATGCAAAATGACATGAAGTGCAACTTGAAAAAGATGGTTTTCAAAACATTTTCGAGTATTTTACAAACACTTCGGAAAACAACAAACGCATGCTGAAAAATTTGGGGCTTATGACTTATTCTACCTTAACTTTAACTACATTATTCCCGTACTGCAGAAGCGAGCTTAAAAGTGGGTAACCATTTCTCCCTTTCGCATTAGTTAAATCTAGAATTTTTTAAAAATTGCTTTTACAAACATCCACATAAGATTTAGTTGCTGAATGAGTTTCAAATTTTTTAATCTCTTTTTTCCACATCATAATTTATTCTGTCTTGTGTTTAGCGTAGATTGTCCACTTTTGGAGACCTTGCGCCATAAAACCCCAACATCCAATCCAATTCATATCATAATTTCCATCTTTTGTCAATTTAAATCCTACGCCAGGAAGACCACCAATTTCAGTTTCTTCATCTAAGAGAATAAAAACGCCCGCTGCCATTTATTATGTAATTAAAGTTTTAATGGTTTAATTGTAATACCTTGAGTTTTCATATTTAAGAGACATTTCTTTCTTTCGAGATAAACTAAAACAGTTTTTAGTAGTTTCCCCTAAAAATGCTTATCTTCATCACTGTTTATTCAAGAAGAAAATGTCAAACTCTGCTATTTCAATTACCAGAAAAAGTCCAAGGTACATATCAATTCAGATTTAGTAGCATTAGAATTTCATAATTTTCCGTTTTATCCATTTGGAGAAAGCTAGAAAAACCTGAATAATCTTTATTGAAAATCCCAAATCATGGAAATGCAAATTTTACTATTTTTCAATGGATCTGATATCGAAAGGGAGTTTAATATTGAATGACCTCTGTCAAATGTATTACTACCAATAAATGTTAACACATTTATAAACATGCACCGGTTTTATGCATTTTTTATGGACAAAATTATACGCAATTATCTTATTTTATATTTTATTTCGATAACTTTTACATATGAAACTAAGGAAAATTTTTATTTTTCACATCAAAGAACTAAAACAAATTATAATTAGTTTATTTAAAATTTATGTTTTTCATTTTTTTCAGAAATCGTTTGCTAAATTAATTTATACTTGTTTATCATCAAACGGAAAGTCACAAATAATTTTTTAGAAGTACTCCAAATTTAAATAATTTTATTCCTTGTAAAATTTTTTAAAAAAGTCTAGCAGTTTATATGCAAAAAAGTTAATTCATAGGAAATGTTTAATAAACCAAAATTTCTTTTCGCTATTTTATAGTATTTCATCTGCCATTCTTATGCCTTGTGTCTTGAAAAGGTTGGAATCCCGATTATTTAACACTGTCTTTGTTACCGCATGGTATTCTTAAATCCTCGTATCCCATTCGAACAAATCGTCATCTGACTGTCGTTCAAAATTATGTGGTATTGTCTTAGGTTCTTTCCCTTTGAGATTGATCTCCGACAGTCATCCGTTGTGTTGCTCCAGTGCGATGTTAATTAAATACCTACCCATTCGAACAGAAAATTACAAATCACATATTTTGACCCTCTAAGGGGTTCGCACGCATATATCCATCCTATAATCTGCAGTCTTTCCTGAATGACTTCTAACCACTTTTGACCTTCTCAATCAATAGAAACCTTTTTAGGGTACTTTCAACCAATATACATTGTTATTATATGTTGTGTGGTAGAAGCACTACTCGGGAATATCGGGAGGGTTGCGGAAATTAATTTCTGTCACTTAATCCAAAGAAACAAGATTATTTTTTCAGTCTGGTTACTTCTATAAAAGAACTGCCAAAAAATATTGAGAAAAACAAACTAGACTGTTGTTACTTTTCCTATACGTCTGCAAACTGCTACTAGCCTTCCAATTAAAAGGGGCCACTGTGGCCCGGTTGGAAGAGCAACCGGAGGATTGCGAGTTCGAGTCCAACCAAACACCGTAGTGTACGAAGGGGACTGGTGCACGTTCAATCTGTCGTGGTCTCAAATGTCCTCACGTTGGCGTGGTGTGGAAGTTCGGAGAGTGGGGTGCCAGCTCAGGGGTTGCCTCGTCATCTGACCGCAGTTCAAAATTACGTGGTGTTGTCCTCGATCTTCCCCTTTGGGACTGATCCCGGACCGTCACAAATAGCCCGTCGTGTTGCTCCAGTGTGACGTTAATTAAAACGCCTACCACCTCAATTTAACATTTCTTTGAGCACGTGCAAGCCGCTACTAGTATTCGGTAATTGGTAATTAATTAATGTCGCACGAGCAACACAACGAACGGTTCGGGATCAATCCCCAAGGAAACAACACCCCGTAATTTTGAACCACGGTCAGATGACGCGGTCAACACTTGAGCTGGACCCCCACTCTCCAGATAGGAAGAGCAACCCTCCGATTTGCTCTTCCATCCGGGCTACCGCGGCTTCAATTAGTATTCAAATAGTCTTCTAAATGTGTATACTACTTTAACTTTAATACGGAGCGATAGATACTTAACATTTTCGAAAAAACAGAAAAGTCGTTTTCTATCGTATCTGTTTATGTGTGTGATTCGTCTAAAATATATCACGTAAAATCAATTGTGTAATTGTTAAATAAACAGACTACTACCGCAAATGACGACGAGGAATTGTTACTCCCAGAGGGTTACGGAAACTAATTTCTGTCGCTTTAATCTTGTTCCAAAGATTGGCTCTTTCCCTTCGGGATTGATCCCTGACCGTCGCCAATAACCCGATGTGTTGCTCCGATGCGACGTCACCTTAACTTCCTACCAAAACCACGTGACTCGACTCCTTCTCCGTTGGACACTAAACGCCCTTTGAAATGCATGTTTACCGAAACAACCTGTACATAACATCTGACGAGCGCGTGAAAAACGCGAACCAAAGTTCCTCAATCCTCCATCGGAATTTCTTCCCAAGTTTAATGACCATTCAATCAATTAGGCGTAATTTCGGGATCACAAATTGGCCACTTGTTGCAGAACAAACTGGATGGGGTTGAGGCAAGGGAGGGAGGGTTAGAAATAGGCGATTCTCCCCTTCCAGTGATCACGGCGATCGAAAAGGCAATGAAAATTATTAAAGTTTCTCAGAGAGCCTTTCGAAAAAGAAAGAGCTACGAGGTATTTTAATCACCTTGAATCATATTTCGCAACATCAGGTGAAACATCATAAATCTTGATACTGGCCCATTGGGGGAGGGGGGGGCTATAATTACACAAAGCCCAGACTGCCGTGATGGAATTCTTCTTTTCTCTCTACATTTTTCTTTTTCTCTTCCCCCTAGCTCTCCTATCTTGCTTCCCCTCCTCTTCTTTGTTCTGGCCGTGTGTGTGTTGTCCTGAGTCTCTTTCCAACCAGAAGCTCTCCAAATTGTATCCTGCCAGTCCGGTTCATTGATTTACAGCGAGGGATCGGAGTATCCTGGAAATGATATTTTTCGCCTGTGGGGTTCTGCGCAATAAGATACGCGTGACCGTTCGGAATGTGTATGTGAGAGAGAAATAGGTAAAACGGGAACTCTTGTTTGGAGAGGCTGGGAGTTGTTTATTTTTATTTTCGCTCTCGCCCCCCCCCCCTCCCGCCAACTGATCGGTGGTGTTTCGCGTGATTGATTTTCTTTTTGTGTTTCGATGCAGTGGAGATATTTTGTTGCACCGCTTTTTGGAAAAAGTATCGGAATTTTCCATTTATCAGCGTCTTGTCTGGTGATTCTTAACTAGGGGTTCGAATCTAAAACGTGTTGTCTTGGGTAGGCCGCATAATGGGTTGACAGGCGACGCACGACTTAGGTAGCCATACCCCAGGACAAGACGTGGTTTTCCCGGATTCTACCGGGAATTATAAGCTGACAAGATTTTCCAGAGAAATCGACAATTCAATCCAAATGTATTTTTCATTTATGAGGTGTTTCTTACTTGGTATTGATATTGTTTGTTTGAAACAACGTTAATTTGACCGTTTTTCAATGCACACGTTTTTTTTATAAGTACCACATCAAATTGAGTTTAATTTGTCCGTACTTGTAATCGGTTATAATGTCAGGAACTTACATAGTATTTAGTTACAGTTGTCATGTTTGACTTTTCTGAATTGTACTTGTATACAAAGATAAATGCAATAAAAAATTCACTTTCAAACTTTAAAAGAAAGGAAAATCTCTTCTAAAAGTGAAGAATACAAATTATCCCTTCCTAAGACAGCAATAAACAATGTTCCTGAGAGAAGATAGTTCCGCTAGGATTTAGCTTAAGCTTCAGGTTCCTCATCCTGAGAATTTCAGCAAAAATAGCTTTGCAAGTGAAAGTCGTTTGATTTTCACGGATTCTTAGTGCAAGTCCACGTAAAATCTTTAATTGATGCAAAAAGATTATTTACTTCCAAAGTGAGATAAACTTCGTTTAAAACCCAACTTTTCAAATCGGAATATTTTTCTTGGTTAATTTACCTAAGGTGCTAAGAAAAACCCTGCAATTCCTTGAATATTTTCTTTTCAAGTCCTGCGTTCATTGTCTTCATTCTAATCACAAAGATAAATATGATTCCCTGTAAAGTTACCTATATTATACACGCAAATTCCTTTTATTAAGTTGGAAACAAGTTTGTTTCGGGTTTGGTTTGATTGAAACCAATCTTGTTTTCCTGTCATTTTAAAGACCAAATTTTGTTTGAATATTGTTTTCTTGACGTTTACCGATTCACGAAAATATATTCATCTGTCATTCTGAACTTTTTCATGAATAATGGGAAAAGTGTAATGTAAATCAAATCAAATGATGTAATGTTAAATAATAGCGAAACTTGTTAAACTGAACAAACTAAAATTAGTGTACTGTTGAAAAATGCCACAAAGATGATGCGACTTTTCTCTTTTTTTGACGTTTATAGAGATTAACCTGTATAATTATCGTATATAAATCAAAACACTTACCAATTCTTTCTGATTCAGGAGGTGAGTAGAATGAAGACAGTAGCTCTCTGAGAAATGTCTCTAAGCTTTCAGAGAATCGAAACTCCAACAGATTTCATGGAGAAAATATAATTTTAAACTGATATCAAGAATGCATTTTTTCTATCAGTTTTTATTAATTCCAGAATTTTCCCAAACGAGTTAAGCTATTTTTTAAATGAGATTCATTTTTAGACTCATTTGAAAACTTATATTTAAAGAATTATTTTACTCATTTCGGAAGTCAAATATTTTTAAGTGCATGGTTTAGGGGATTAAAAACAAACTTTAAGTGTACCGTTTATGTAAAAATCGAAAGTTCAAAATCTGCATAAACTATTCAATGGTAATTTTGATTTTTTTTACTAGAAACTACCAACCCATTCCTTCATACATAGCTTATAGTAAAATTAAAAATACATATTTGAATATCATTATCTGAAGGTCATGTCTTATCCTCATAGCTTTCACTTATGACAAGGGTGAAATTTACTCAGGAGGCGATGACGATGAAATAGCTAAACACATGCATCGATGATTGCAGGATGGAAGCCGATAAAACAAGCACAGACATGTACTTTTAGGGGTTAAATAAACGCAGGAGAACCAATAAATGGCTGTGGGGTACAGACCTGTCAATAAAATCGTTTGCTTACTGATGTCAGTTCACTCATTGTTCTATTGTTCCACTAAAGTACCCCGTAGAGTTTTATTTAAAGAAATAATGCTAAATTAATTTTCGTGCGTGAAAATTGTTACAGTCAATTCGATAAAAGTAAAGATGCAAATGAATGCTTAATTATCACCTTAATAATTTTCTTTGTAATAAATCTAAAAAATTCTTTTTTATTTTATCTGTCCTGTCATGTGTTTTAATTTTGGGGATTAGCAACCGGAGGGTTGAGAGTTCGAATCCAACCAAAGACTGTCGTGTACAAAAGGGCTGGTGCACGATAAATCAGTCGTGGTCTCAAATATCCCTACGTTGGCGTGGTGTGGAAGTTTGCAGAGGAGTGTCGGAGCTTGAGTCTCAGAGTGTGATCTCAGAGCTCGTCATCTGACCGTGGTTCAAAATTACGCAGTGTTGTCCTCGATCGTTCCCTTCGGTTTTGATCTCGAATCGTCGCCAATCGCCCGTCGTGTTGCTCCAGCTCGACGTTAATTAAAGATACCAATACCAATCAATCTTTGGGTGGGTAGGTAGGCAGTTAATTAACGTCGCACTGAGGCACCACAACGGGCTATTGGCAACTGTCCGGGATGCATTCCAAAGTAAAATATCAGAAGACAGCAAAGGTATTGATCTTGGACCGTCGCCAATAGCCCTTTGTGTTGCTCCAATGCGACGTTAATTAAATACCTACCTACTGAGGAGAGCACCTCATAATTTTGAACCAGGATCAGATGACAAGGCAACACCTGAGCTGGCACACCCCCTTTCCAGACTTCCACACCATGCCAACGGGAGAACGTTTGAGGCCACAACAGATTTCATGTGCACCAGCTCGCGTTTACACGACGGTCTTTGGTTGAATCGAGTTTCGAACTCTCAACCTTCCGGTTGCAAATTCGATGCTCTTCCAACTGGGCTTTAATCTTTATAATTATTATAATAATCTTTAGGAATTATTTGGTTTTGCTGATCTCCCTACAGTCAATTTTACCATAAATTTTGAGACTATCGTCAGCATCAGAGGAAATATTAGACTCTGCATTTTGAATTGTCTTCCCCTCATGGAATTTTTAGATGCATTCAATTTCAAATGCACGAACTGTGGTTCGTAATCCAACCCTTCTGGTTTTATTTCGGCGAGATATCTTGTCATTATCAAAACTGACCAGATCTTGATGGACGAGATATCTCGCCATTTGCAAATCTTCATGGACGATATCTCGCCATTTTCGAAATTGGTCAGATCTTGATGGACGAGATATCTTACCATTTGCATATCTTCATGGACGATATCTCGCCATTTGCGAAATTGGTCAGATCTTGATGGACGAGATATCTCTCCATTTGCAAAATTGGTCAGATCTTGATGGACGAGATATCTTGCCATTTGCAAATCTTCATGGACGATATCTCGCCATTTGCGAAATTGGTCAGTTCTTGATGGACGAGATATCTCGTCGAAACCACTTGAAGGGTTAAATAACAAAAATTGATACTTGCGCTTTCCCCCAATACACAAGCACGATACTTCCCTAAATTGTCAAAACTTTAAACGAATTGGTCTCATTCGCCCTCTTGTTGCAAAACCTTACAGTAGAGCAACAAACCTAACCTTCAAACGTGTTTTTCTTGAAACAATGATTTTATAGATTCGCATCTTTGAGACTATAAAGGTGACGGTAGTCTAGTTGGTAGAATCGTATATTAGCAACTGGAGGGTTGCAAGTTCTAAAAGTTCTATCCAAACAGATCGGCAAAGTTGGGAGCTGATGCAGAGTAAATCTGTCGCGTCCTTAAATGTCCTCACGTTGGCATGGTATGGAAGTTTGAAGTGTGAGGTGCCCGCTCAGGTGTTGACCACTTCATCTGACCGTGGTTCAAAATGACGAGGTGTTGTCCTCGGATATTTCTCTTCGGGATTGATCCATGATCGCCGCCAATAGGCCACTGTGTTGCTTCAGTGCGACGTAAATTGAACTACTTACCTGAGACTATATGACCCAATATAGCATTTCGTTTCTTTTACGGCCATGAACCTCGTTACAAAAGAATTTGAAAGAAGGGAAACACATTTTTTAAATCTAAATATGATTGAAGTGGATTATGTTTCTAATAATCGTAGTTGTCGCTCAAAATACTAACATGAATTAAAATAATATGAATTTTTCTTCAATAATTAATATTTTAAAAACTTGTTTTGAAAAGTACGCTGTAATTTACCATTATCAAAAATAGGGCCGCGATTAAATCTGTCGTGGCATCAAATGTCCTCGCGTTGTGTGGAAGTTTGGAATGTGGTGTGCCAGCTCAGGTGTTGACCTCGTCATCTGACCGTGGTTCAAAATTACGAGGTGTTCTCCTCGGATCTTTCCCTTCAGGTTTTGATCTGGGACCGTCGCCAATTGCCCGTTGTGTTGCTGTAATTTAATAACCCCCTTACTTTAATTCAAAGAGCACTTCCTTCAGAAACAGAAACTTTGTAGCAATGGGGGAAGAGCAAAAGAAAAATTGCTTCTTAAAATCAATAGCAGCCATTAAAAAGCAGTAAGGCCACACTACCCGGTCGCCGCAATCTGCAACAGGGATTTAAGTACTCTGAAAACAAATATTATTTAACAGCTTTAATGTTTTTATGAAAGACGGACGTTATAATTGCTTTGCACTTTCTGCAGAGGTGGAGGCAGAAAAAGAGGAAAAGAAAAAAGAACCCTTTATGTCTTTCCAATGGACAAGTGAATGGAACGTTCTCATTCGGGCGTGCCCCCTATTTGCTCAGGTGGTGGGAATTAGAACTTTTCTCGTTACGAAGAGAGAGAAATAAAAGAGTAAAGAATGAAATAGAACATCTGAGATCATCTGCCGTAGTGTTTGCTCTTTTAAACTCAATGCGTTGATTGGAGACTGAGCTAGGAATCTACGCGTGCTGGTGCAATTTCTTTTTTATAAAAATAAAAATTTTGATGCGCTACTTTTTAATGGCATTAACCCTCCAAGTGGTTTTGACGAGATACCTCGTCCATCAACATCTGACCAAATTTGCTTATGACGAGATATCTCGTCGTCAAGAATGCCGATTCAATTCCGAATGATGAAGATATCACCGTTTTTTATGATGACGTGATCAAGATCTGGACACTTACTGATGAGGTATCTTGTCTATCAAGATCGGGTCAGTTTTGCCAATGACGAGATCAAGATCTGGTCACTTAATGATGAGATATCTCGTCTATCAAGATCAGGTCAGTTTTGCTAATGACGAGATCGAGATCTGGACACTTAATGATGAGATATCTCGTCTATCAAGATCGGGTCAGTTTTGCCAATGACGAGATCGAGATCTGGTCACTTACTGATGAGGTATCTTGTCTATCAAGATCGGGTCAGTTTTGCCAATGACGAGATCAAGATCTGGTCACTTAATGATGAGATATCTCGTCTATTAAGATCAGGTCAGTTTTGCTAATGACGAGATCGAGATCTGGACACTTACTGATGAGATATCTCGTCTATCAAGATCGGGTCAGTTTTGCCAATGACGAGATCAAGATCTGGTCACTTAATGATGAAATATCTCGTCTATCAAGATCGGGTCAGTTTTGCCAATGACGAGATCAAGATCTGGTCACTTACTGATGACACGTTTCCTATACTCATGTTGGATGTTTTGTCTCGTGTCCGATCATTGTGTGGCCTGCCTTACTGAGAAACATGTGATTTGTGTAATTGTTATCAAACCTAATCAGACCGCTTTCGATTTCGCTGTAGATAACTTATTAAACTTTACTCGGTTTAAACTTTTATTGTCACGGTAATGGCAAATAATCAACGTCTCACTGAAGCAACACAATGGGCTATTGACGACGATCAATCCCGAAGGTAAAGTTCCGAGGACTATACCACGTAATTTTGAACTTTATTGTCACGTTACACAGTTTTAAAGTTTCCTTCACATAACGTTTTGCGGGCCGCGGAAGCCCGGTTGGAGGAGTAACGGATTAGCAACCGGAGGGTTGCGAGTTCAAATCCAACCAAAGACCGTCGTGAACAAAGGGGGCTGGTGCACTTTAAATCTGTCATGGCCTCAAATGTCCTCGCGTTGGCGTGGTGTGGAAGTTTGGAGAGTGGGGTGCCATCTCAGGTGTGACCTCGTCATCTAACGGTGGTTCAAAATTACGTGGTGTTGTCCTTGGATCTCTCCCTTGGGGTTTGATCCCGGACCGACGCCAATAGCCCGTTGTGTTGCTCCAGTGTGACGTTAATTAAAATGCCTACCTACCCATCATATATCATCTCCATAAGTGACTTTAGTTTCTTTTATGATATAAACCTCGTTACAAAAGAATTCGAAAGTGGTATGGAAGTTTGGAGAGTGGGGTGCCAGCTACGTGTGCCCTCGTCATCTGACCGCGATTCAAAGTTTGGTGCCCTCGGATCTTTCCCTTCGTGTTTGGTCCTGGACCGTCGCTAATAGCCCGTTGTGTTGCCCCAGTTAATTAACTACCTACCTACCTTCCTCGAAGGGTGTATTTCTTTCTTCTCTGTCAGTAAAACTTTCATTGTGTGCGTGTCTATTTCTTGATGTATGTCTTGTGTCTGGCGTAGCATGGCCCAATATGACCCTTTCACCATAAACCCCCCGAATCAACCAACCGTTACTCTTCCAACTGGGCTACCGCGACCCCCGATCAAAAGAAATGTGCGAAGAATTTTTTGGTCAAGCGTCATCACTTGCGGTAGAATCAATTCCGTGGGGCATTCTCGTTAGAGTCGAGACTTAACACGCCAACGGAGAGAAACGGAAATAAAGACCGAATTGAACCTCACGTGGTGGCAGGGGAGGTTAAACTACTAAAACCCAGAGGTTAAGCGGAATGATCGAAGGACATGAAATCAAGCTCTCATTTAAAAGCATTCGTGTCTCACGGACTTTCCCGAGATAATTCGTAGCTCAAGGCGAGTTCGATGAACATGATCGAGTCTTTGCAGTGCTCAACGTGTCCGAAATAACAACAGGCCCGAGGAAGAACTCAGTGTATCTATCAATTGGATGTGCGATGCAAATCCGACCAGATGACGCTGCTTATTGCAATCGATAAGAATAAACCAAATTGCTTCATTTCTTTTTCTGGACGTCTCTGGCCTCAAGATGTCTGAAAGAAACCAGGTCGCGGACTTTAATCAAGAGGGTTGAGCTGTCGGAACAATCCAGAACAGAGATCCCCGAAGAACCGCTGTACCCATCGGATTAGCAACCGGAGGGTGGCGAATTCGAAACTAGGTCCATCCACGGGGATGGTGGACTTAAAATCTGCTAAAATGGCGGTTTACACGATGGTGGACTTAAAATCTGCTAAAATGGCGGTTTACACGGGGGATGGTGGACTTAAAATCTGTTAAAATGGCGGTTTACACGGGGGATGGTGGACTTAAAATCTGTTGAAATGGCGGTTTACACGATGGTGGACTTAAAATCTGCCGTGGCCTTAAATTTCCTCACGTTGGTGTGGAAGTTTGGAGAGTGGGGTCCAACTGAGGTGTTGTCCTCGTCATCTGACCGTGATTCGAAATGACGTGGCGTTGTCCTCGTATGGGTCCTCGTTATGTTGCTTCTGTGTGACGTTAATTACATGCCTACCTACCCTAAAGAACAGACGGCGGGCCGAATAGGTTTGTCTGACCGGCAGGCGTGTTGACGAAAAATATCTTTGTGGAAGAGGTGTTCTTTATAAATGTGAAATGCGAAAGAATTGAAGGTAGGTAGTTGAATTACCGTCGTACTGGAGCAACACAACGGGCTATTGAGGAAAAAAAAATTGCAGTTCAAAATTGAAAAACGGAAAAGATTTGAGCTGATGATGAAATAACTCGATTTTATTTTTTTACGACTGAAAATTAGAACTTTCCTAGAAATGAGAAAGGAATTCAGTCTTATTTTATTCGCATTTACGGTTGGTTGTTTTAGCGTTTTATGACGCAAGGGCCATATTTGGCCAATATGCGCCAAACTCAAAATGGTTGTTTGGTTTTTGGGGTTTTATGGCGCAATGCCATATTTGGCGATGCTGCGCCTGACACAATACAATATCAAATAATTGACAGAAGACATACAATATCATATAATTGATACCACATAGTGAAATCTACTGACACAGAAGAGAAATACACCGAGGGAGGAATGCTCCTGACAGGAATCGAACCTGGCCAAACTCAAGAAAACTTAAAATAAATGTCGTAAAAGGGGGAAAGAGGATAGGTAGGTATTTAATTAGCGTCGCAGAGCAACACAATGGGCTATCGGCGATGGTCCATCCCGAAGGGAAAGATCGAAGACAACACCACGTTATTTTGAATCACGGTCAGATGACGAGGTCACATCTGATCTGGCAGCCCAAACTTCCACACCATGTCAACGTGAGGACATTTGAGGCCATGACGGATTCAGCATGTACCAGCCAACGCATACAAGACGATCTTTCGTTGGACCGAATTTCGAACTCGCAACCCTCCGGTTGCTAATCCTTTACTCTTCCAACTGGGCTACCTCGGCCCTCTAGATATTTCTAAAATCATTTTTATCGAATTCCATGATCCCTTCTTGCAACACCGTCGCGGCTCAGTGGGTACTCCCACTACGCTAGCAACCTCCGAATTGTAGTCGGAGCAGGTTCGAGTCCTGTCAGGTGCATTCCTCCCTGGGTCTATTTCTCTCTTCTGTGTCAGTAAAGCTTTCATTGTGTGTGTGTCTATTACTTGATATTGTATGTCTTGTGTCTGGCGCAGCATGGTTAAATATGGCCCTTGTGCCATAAATCCCCAAACAACCAATCAACCCTTCTTGCAAATGGGCAAAAGAGAAAAACTGCAGGGGCTTGAACCACCCTGTGGCCCTCTGCAGAGCCCTGGCTAGCTGCAATACTCCCCCGACTAATTCAAAATCGCATGGTTTGTTCTTCGAATCTTTCCCTTGATCCCCGTCGCTAATAGCCCGTTGTGTTTCTCCAGTGCGACGCTAATTTAAAATACCTCCCTTCATGCCTCATCGCGCCAAAGGGAGGAGCCTGCGTTGGAATGTAATCCCGTTTCTCTTGTGCAGTGGGGATTGCGCCTAGGTGATGTCACCATCCGCTCAGAGGTGAGAACAGGTTTCTGAACACACTACTGCTTCTTCTCCTTCCCACACTTCTTTGCAGTGACCGTCGCACCTTTTGGGATCCCCTGCCCGGGAATATAGATTTGTCTATTGGGACTGATTCTTTTTTCCACCCGATGTTGGAAGAGACCGTCCTTAGCTTTCGCTCTGTTAGTCTACGCGATGTTGGAAGAGACCGTCCTTAACTTTCGCTCTGTTAGTCTACGCGCTGTCTGTTAGTCTACCACGAAGACTGCTCCAATCACAAAGTCTACCCCGTCTGTTGACGTAGAAACGGACCTTGTCCAATTCTCCATAGGGGATTCTTGGAGAAATGTATTCAAGTTTGACACATTGGCTCCCTTTATGAGTATTATGAAATGAAGAATTTTTCTTGTCGCTTAGATCAAAACAAAAAACTACCTTTCCACAGCCATTTAAAAAAAAAAGAAAACAAAATGACGTCATTTCCGAGAGTCACCCCTATTCAAAATAAACAAGCCCTGTTTCTATAGCAACCACCACCATCAAGACATTGCGTCGAGAGTAGTTCTTGTGATAGGCAGACAATAGCTTTCAGTTCTTTTAATATATGAAAATATGCGAATTTTTTCTGATTTACTTCGGACAAGATGGTCTGATGCGTTGGACAACTACAGTAGATTTGTACACGCTCCTTTTGTGTTGTGGTCACATTTTTTTGTGTGGTAGTCAAATTTTCAACAAATTGAGGTGAAATGAACTAAAATGTTTGATTAAAAATGAAGATTAGTACATACAGACTTCCGACGTAACTCCTTATGCACCCCTTCCTGAATACAGTAGAGTCTCGTTTAACCGACCTTCGCTCATCCGACATTCCGTCTTATCCGACGCCTCCAAACAAAAAAGAACGCATAAATCGGCGGCGAGAAAAGTGCCGCTTGTTTGCGAGATTGAGACATTTTAACGCAACTCTTGTCAATAGCTATGGTAACGAAATTGATGATCAAGCATCAAGTGTTGAGCCTCTCAGAATCTCGCATAACGATGGAGTTAAGGCTCTAGAAATCGCCATGAAATACGTGGAGTAACAAGAAGCTATGGGATCGACATAATGATGCTGCAAAGATGGCGAGACTTGGCAGCGAAGAAACGGCAATCGTAGGGAAAACAGACTAGGATCACATTTTTTTTAAATCATCACAGGACTGAACTTTTTATGGATTTAACTTCCGACAATGCTGTTACTGTACGTTCGTTTTATGCACTTCTATATTTATTTGTAGTCATTTTTTAACGTTAACTTTAATACAACTTCAATACAGTACGATGTTTTGGTGCTAATTTGTAAATAAATTACCATATAACGTTATTGTGTATTGAATTTGTTTTTCTGTTGATTTGTTGTAAAACGTGATGTTTAGGTGCTTAATTTGTAAAATTATAACGTAGTTTTGACGTTTATTAGGCTTTTTCTTAATTCCTCCCTGTTATCCGACATTTACGCTTATCCGCCGTTCTGCCGGCCCGTTTATGTCGGATAAAACGAGACTCTACTCTATTGACTGCTCGCAACCAGCAGTAAATAATAATTGAAAAAGGGCATTATCCTTGTTCACCGAAATATTCCTTAAAATGATGATTCAGATAAAGTGGCCATTTTATGTAAGGAAAATTGTCTCTCCTCGAAACATACAAGTTCGAAATACACAATCATTTTCACGCAATTTAAACAAATGGGAAGAAATAAAAAATACGAATGCAGCAGTTTGAAGACTGAATTTACGAAACGTTTCAATTCCTACTCAAAATCTGGGGCTGAGGTTGGATTAGCAACGGGAGGGCTGCGAGTTCGAAACTCGGTCCAGCCAAAGACCGTCGTGGACACGGAGGCCAGTGCGCGTTCAATCTGCCGTGCCCTCCCATGTCCTCGAGTTGGTATGGTGTGGAAATTTGGAGAATGGGGTGCCAGCTCAAATGTCACCTCGTCAACTGACCTTGATTCAAAATTACGAGACGCTGTACTCTGATCTTTCCTTTCGGGATGGATCCCGGACCGTCTCCCATAGCCACTCCAGTGCGACGTTAATTACCTATTCAAAAACTATAGTTGATTGGGTTTTATGGCGCAAAGGCCATATTTGGCCATGCTGCGCCAAACACAAGACAGACAATGTCAAGCAATAGGCATAGACACGGCAGGCAAGTTTTACTGATGCAAAAGAGAGAAATACACCCATGGAAGAAACGAACCCAAAGAAGAGTATGAGATGCACGGGCAATCCAACTTGAATGATCTGCCCATATCCTATATCACTGGAAATATATAATTTGCTGTACTCGTGCACAGAGCAGTCGCATTTTCACATGACCTCCCCACTGTTGAATCTGCCCAATCCATCACCCAGCTTCTTCTCGATAGCAGTGAAAACCCAGTTTCCCACTGCCCTACCTTAATGCAGTTGGAGTGGATAATACTCAGTAAATTAACCGCCTGTCTCGCTCTACAACACCAAACAACAGCACGGTTTGCGACACAACTCCTCGTTAAGCAGATCGCAAGACCGTGAAGCAACAGGGAACGTCGTTTAAGTGTGGTTTGCCTTTAGCGGCTCATCCATTCCATAGAGGGAATCCACCCTATTTGGATTGCCAGACATTACCTAATGTCTTTTGTGACAAAATGTGTCTTGTTTTGTTATGATTTCTAGAGATGGGAGCATTTGAATACCAAATTACACTCGATACTTAAACGCTTTCGTTGTTCTCGATGCTTTAAAGTTTCCGTTTTACTCGATTCTTAAAAGTCTTCGTTGTATTCGATTCTTAAAAGTATTCATTGTCGTCGATTCTTAAAAGTATTCGTTGTCATCGATTCTTAAAAGTATTCGTTGGACTCAATTCTTAAAAGTATTCGTTGGACTCAATGCTTTAAAGTTTTCGTTGTACTCGATTCTTGAAAGTTTCCGTTTTACTCGATTCTTAAAAGTATTCGTTGTCGATTCTTAAAAGCATTCGTTGGACTCGATTCTTTCTTGTGTTCGAATACAAAAGTACCCGTGTTCTCGATACTTAAAAGTATAAGTTGTACTCGATTCTTTATCGTTGTATTCAAATACAATCTCGCATTCATCAAAGTATTTGGATTTCAAAGTTCTCTAATGCTAAAGTACTCGAATACAAATATTCCCGCAAACAAAGTACTCGGATACCAAAGCACTCGAGTACCAAAGCACTGAATACAGAAGTATTCATCCCAAGAATTCAATCGTCATCTGACCGTGGTTCAAAATTACGTGGTGTCCTCGGATTTTTCCCTTTGGATTGATCCCGGATTGTCGCCAATATCCCGTTGTGTTGCTCCAGGATTATTTTACTGTTACGTAATTATAATAGGACAACCCAAAAAGGCACTTATGTGAGTTTTTAGAGTGTTTAGTTGTTTTATAGTTAGTGTTTATTGTAAGTATAACATAGTATATATTGCTCTATGTCAAAGGGATACGTTTTTGTTTTTGACGTCCTTTACATTACATAGTAGAGAGGAGGGATAAATAAGATATTAAATATAAAATTTAATTTAAAGTAACAAAATAGCAATAATATAATCTTCTTTGTATGTAGAAAATAAGACTTTTATAAACTTACAATTTACTAACGTTGACAATGTGAAGGGTGTGCTTCGTGGCTCTTGAAAAGATTAGGAATGTTGCGTTCAAAATGAGTAAGTTTCAGCTTGAAATCGCCACTGAATTCTATATTCACTCTTAATTGCGTTCTCATTCAGGATGAAGGTAATCCAAGTGAACCGAATTAAATATTACCCGTACAATGTCTTATATTTTTCTATCGACCCCCGATCCCGAATCGACCCCCGATCCCGAATCGACCCTTAACAATCGTCAAAGTTGTATCGACCCCTGAAATAGACAAAGCCTGAACCTGCAAAACTTAAAATCAATCTCTTGCGGTGGCGCAATTTTGAATCATCCCCTTTTACAGGATTGCCCTCAAATTGAAAACGTAATAAAGACGAAATAAAAGATTTTTTTTATTTAAGGGAGAACAAGAAAGAGATTAATTCTTTCGCTTCTTAAGCAAAACAAAATCACTTCCCTAATTTTGCCGCATCACAGCCTTTACCCATCTGACGACAATGGTATAGGTGAGAGGGTCATTTCAAGGGTAGATTTGAATTTTCCCACAAGTATTCCAAACAGGAATAAAAATAAAACAAAAATATAATCAAATAGTAACCGATCAGTCATTGTTCTTTGCAGCCATTTATTTCTTCCACCGCTGTCTGTCGACATGTAAACAAGACGATTTTTCGAGTTCTGTTCTTTGACACTACAAGTAGTTTTACTTCCCTCTCACAAAATTTAGAATTTTGTTAGCTAATATTCAAAAAAATAATCTTTTCGATTGCATTTTAATGACACAGACTCATTAAAAGATTTCTATACTCAACCTTCATCAAGAAAATTAATGTTATACCTCTTAACAAAAAGGTTTTAGTAATGGTAATGGTAAAAAATTAGCGTCGCATTGGAGCAACACAACGTTGCTACTGGCGACGGTGAGGGATTCATCCCAAAGGGAAAGATCCGTGAATATTTCGTCCTCTGAAACCACGGTCAGACTACGAGGTCAACAACTGAGATGGTATCCCATTCTCCAAACTTCCACACTACGCCAACGTTAGGACATTAACGGTGACGGATTGGCAACAGGAGGGTTGCGAGTTCGAGTCCAACCAAAAACCGTCGTGTATAAAGGGAGCTGGTTTAAGTTAAATCTATCATGGCCTAAAATGTCCTCACGTTGGCGTGGTGTGGAAGTTTGGAGAGTTGGGTGCCAGCTCAGGGGTGACCTCGACATTTGACCGCTGTTCCAAATTATGTGGTGTCCTCGGATTAGCAATCCGTTAATAAAATCCGTTCCGTCCGTACATTGCGGATGACTCATCCGAAATTTCCAAGAGTGAGCACCGGATGTTGACTTTTTCATCAAATGGTGTTTTTATTCCCCTAATCCAAGTCTATCTTTGCGATGGTTCAAGATAGAGTGAAAATTTCAACGGATTCCAAATCTGCGTAAAATTTTACGTCGGATCGATTCCAAAAACATGATTTTCTTTAAAAAAATTGTTATTTTTGTTCAATAGTCGTAATTAATCTTTCTGCACAGATATTCCTTTTACTCTGAGCAAGAACGGAAGGATTGCTTCCAAGGAATTGTCGACGCCGTTCGCATTTTCTCGTCAGTTTCCAAGTGGAATGCCGATATTCCGAATACAGTATGCGCAGTGCATTAAATTACAGTGAAACTTCGATTAACCGTCACTCTTTTAACCGTCAGTTTTTGTTAACCGTCAGTCCGTTTTATTAAAAGTTAATTAATTAAATGTTAAAAGTTATTAGTACGTACACACATGCATATATACTATACTTTTACATAAAGTACGGAACATTGTGTGCCGCTCAGAAAGCACGAGCCTCAAAGAAACAAAAGAAAATAACAGGCTATTTTAAAATGTGAATATGTATGTAGGGAAGATCGAGGCAATAACGTAACACAAATTTCGTCATGTTAAAAATGTGTGCGCAACTAGTTTTGTCCATGAAATTAAATAAAACGGCCTACAGATCAAGATTAACTGATAAACATCTATCTGCCACCATGAAGATTGTCTGTTCTCAGTCTTTGAATCCAGATATTGGAAAACTAGTAGGAGGAAAGCGCTGGCAAGTTTCCGGTAAAAAAAATTAATTTTAGTTTTATAAATACATTAAATGAAATAAACGTTTAAATAAAAGCAATTCTATAGCAATATTATAAATTATTACCCTAAATTCACTTAATTACATAATGTGTTTTAATTATCCTATCCATATTCCTGAATCCTCACTTCAAAATATAATTTTAAGAAAATTTGTAAATGTGATGTGGCCCGCGTGAATCTTATCAGTTGCATTAAATGGCTCGTGTTTTAATTGAGTTTGACACCCCTGGTCTAGAGCGTAAGTTTATGTAACAATATGTACATTGTATTTAATGTAAATTGTATATTGTTTGTTTATGTAAAATAAAATACATATGCAGTGTATTTCCAGTTCGTAAACGTGCATTTTTTATCATTCGCAATGGATAGGGGTGGGTTGTTTAATGTTTTTTGTTATCCGTTTATTCGATTAACCGTCACGGTCCCGACTCTGACGGTTAATCGAAGTTTCACTGTAATCCGATCACGTGCAGTCAGACCGATGCAGAATCATCGTCGGAATTGCCGACGTCCAATACGTATGATGTGGATAGATGTATGCATTCTCATTCAAAACAATGGAAGTAATTCTAAAATCCGATCCTTGCTCCGTCCGTACGATGCGGATTAGTGTGTGCTTACCTTAATGACGAAATATCTCGTCCATCAAGGTCTGGTAGGTTTGACTAAAGACGAGACAACCACTAGGAGGTTTAAGAAAGGCCGTTTGGATGGCCTCTCAGCGGGAAATCCCGGTTAGCTGAGACATCCATTCCATTTCCTTCAAGTATGCGAGATCCTGGCTGCTATCCATCACGCGGCTGCAGAAAACACTCGGGCAACAATTTCTCGGGTGTGTTTTTTGGGTTGAAATAGGAGAGGGGGAATTATAAACCTGAGGCGATGACAGCTGACTAACATGACTCTATCTGGCGAGACTAAATTTAGGATCGCATGCTAAGTGCTCGCGATGGCTGTTTCCCTTCGGGGCGGAGATAGATTCAACTTTCTCAATTATTTTGTAGGAGCGTGCGGGATTAGATGAAAGATACGCTTCGTTTGAATCAAAATGTACGTTGGATGTTCTGAAAAAAGGTACGAATGTTAAATAAAGATTAAGCTACAAAATTATTAAAATAGCAAAACGAGTGAAGTGATTAAGTCTCTTCGTGGCCGCGGAAGCCCAGTTGGAAGTGCAACGGATTAGCAACCGGAGGATTTTGAGTTCGAATCTCGCATCAGTCGAAGACAAGGGAGTTGGTGCGCGTTAAATATGTCTTGACCTTAAATGTCCTGCGTGGAAGTTTGGAGAGTGGGGTGCCAGCTCAGGTGTGACCTCGTCATCTGACCGTGGTTCAGATTGTCCTTGATTGTTCCCTTCGTGTTGGATCAACTGTCTTCAACGCAAATCATAGGGCCGCGGAAACCCAGTTGGAAAAGCATCGGATTAACAACCGGAGGGTTTTGAGTTCGAAACTCGGTCCAGCCAAAGACCGTCGTGTACGCGGGTGGTTGTGCACGTTAAGTCTGTCGTGGCCGCCAATGTCCTCACGTTGGCGTGGTGTGGAGTTTGGAGAGTGATGTGCCAGCTCAGATCTGACCTCGTCATCTGACGTGTTCAAAATTACGTGGTGTTGTTTACGGAGCTTTTCCTTAAAATTGGGGCCGCGGTGGCCCGGTTAGAAGAGTAACGGACTTGCAACCGAAGGGCTGCGAGTTCGAATCCAGCCAAACACTGTCGTGTACAAAGGGGGCTGGTGCACGTTAAATCTGTCGTGGCCTCAAATATCCTCACGTTGGCGTGGTGTGGAAGTTTGGAGAGTGGGGTGCCAGCTCAGGTGTTGCCTCGTCATCTGACCGTGGTTCAAAATTACGTGGTATTGTCCTCGGATCTTTCCCTTTGGGATTGATCCCGGACCGTCACCAATAGCCCATTGTGTTGCTCCAGTGTGACGTTAATTAAAAAAATACCAAAAAAAACCTTAAAATTGATTCCGGACCGTCGCCAATTGCCCATTTGGTTGCTCCATTGCGACGTTAATTAAAATACCTACCTAAAGTTTTTTTGGGGGGTGGAGGCTGTCCCAAAATAAAAATATTGCGGTTCCGCACGAATTCGCGCCCCTGCTTTCAATGCCATGTTATAAGCAAATCGATCTGAATTCCATTAAATTATTTAAAATATAAAATATTTTGATGATAGAGCGCAGTGTTGGACATAATTTTGCATATAGTGACATATTGCGATTTATAAAAGATGAATATAAATATGAATTTGATTTAGATTGAAATGCGCTAAGTAAATCGTGAATTTGTTTATAAGAACTTAGGTCAACTTAACTGTTAAACCGGTTTCTATAACCAGGACAGCAGTGACCTTATAAGTTGTGACAAATAGTCGAGGGTGTGTGAATAGTTAAGGGTGTGTAATTTTTTAAATGATTTTCATTTATCACAAGCCATTGCGCCACTTTGAAATACAAAATTGATATATAAATGTATAATTAACATGAAAATTTATATTAAATAATTTACTTATAACGGGATAATTTCTATTTTTTAACGTAAAAATTACTTTAAAATAATCTTCATTTACAGTAAAGAAGGTAACTGTCACAGTAGACAGTTTTCAAATTTTCTTTTCCATTATATCATGGCACAGTGAAAATACTTCAGCATTAAATTAACTTTTTCTGGGTATTCAATTTTCACAAGCGGAAAAGTGAATCGGTATAATTTGAAATATAAGCATGCTTGATAAATATAAAAATTATTTAAAAGCATGCAAATCGCCACAGCCTACATTAATATATTAATTTTCAAAACTTCCAATAAACTTGTTAATCGCGTTTAAAACTATTACATTAAAAGGGAGTCAGCCACAAGAATATCGTGTGAATTGAAGTCAATATAATCTGGCGCTCCTCCGAGAATAAAGTGAATTCTAAGAAATTTCAGTGAATGCATATTGAAAAATACCCTAGAAATAAATGCTATTCACCTTGTGTTGAATTTTGGATCCATGGAAAAGCTCATTTGGTAGGTAGTTAATTAACGTCGCACTGGAGCAACACAACATAAAGCTCATTTGGAGTTTGTTGTGAACAAATTAACTGGGGGCTATGACTAAACATTTAACAATATCGGAAAATAAAGAATTATGTATCTGAAGAATTCCGTGTCTTCAATTTTCTTGTTGACATAAGAATATGGTTGAGTAAAATACCAGGAATATATTTTAACCAAACAATATTCATTAAAATCCAAAAATTCTTATCTATATTTTATCAAACGATTATTCACTTAAAAGTATTAATTTGAAAATTTTTTTCTCGGGATTTTATTAATATTTTGAATTTCTTAGTCTTGGAATTTAAATGACGTATTTATTTTTTAAAAAAAGTAATGAATAAATAGGTAGGTATTTTAATTAACGTCGCACTGGAGCAACACAATGGGCTATTGCGACGGTCTGGGATCCAATCCGAAGGGGAAGACCGAGGACAACACCACGTAATTTGGATCCACGGTCAGATGACGAGGTCACACCTGAGCTGGCACCCCACTCTCCAAACTTCCACACCACGCCAACGTGAGGACTTTTGAAGTCACAGCATATTTAACGTGCACCAGTCCCCTTTGTACACGACGGTCTTTGATGGGATTCGAACTCGAAACCCTCCGGTTGCTAATCCGTTACGCTTCCAACAATGAATTGATGGATGTTCCATAAAAATGTCGGTTTGAAAGAAATCTTGAAATTTGTGGATAGAACATCAAAAGTACTTGAATAATTTTTTAACTTTTCAACGCTTTCCTGTTCTGTTGCAAAATAAATATATGCAATCAAGGATCTACCAAATCCTACGTAATTTATTTTCCAAAATTACAAGGGGCCGCGGTAGCCCGGTTGGAAGAGTAACGGACAAGCAACCGGAAGGATGCGAGTTCTACAGAGGGGCTGCTGCACGTTAAATCTGGCATGGCTTCAAATGTCCTCACGTTGGCGTGGTGTGGAAGTGTGGGGTGCCAGCTCAGGTGTGACCTCGTCATCTGACATCCACAAAAACGATGTTGTCCTCTTTGGGATCGATCCAATAGCCCGTTGTGTTGCTTCAGTGCGACGTTAATAAAAATACCTACCAAAATCGCATGAAACGTTGTTTTTTTTCGACGGAGCCGAAACGCCATGAGCCTTGCGAAACAACATACCCGTATCGTGATAAACCAAATGCAATTACACTATCCCACGCTCCGTAAGGAAATTCCTGTATTTGCGGCAAATCAAAACAAACTTGTTGCAATGAGCAATGACCGCAAATGTGGCGGAGTCAGTCGCAAAAAAAAATCCTCGCGGAACGGAACACAAACAAGAAATAATGAATAAAGGTCCATCAAAAATAATGGAAAATAATAAGAGGAGCGAAGACGTGGCGAAAAAAGAAGTTCGTAGAATCTGATGAATGACATGAGCCGTGTCGAGGAAGCGGGAAAATTCGTGACTCAACACTTGACATAAACAGCCATATGAGAGAAAAAGAATTTATACCAGTTTCTTCTCCCACTAAAATTCACAACGGATTGAACAAAGGAATTACAGATTAGGGCGCAGATGGAAGCATCACAGAACTCAACATGTGGCTGCAATGCATGATATGATGTATCGTGAATAGCATTTCTTCTGTCCAATTAAGTTCTGGGAGTGGATGCCGTGGTTATTTTTAGCCGGTTCCCATGTGGGTGTGTTTTGTTTTGTTTATGTCTAAATTTAAAATTTTGCTTGAGAAAACAATTTTATATATACGTTGTCTATCCAAACGTGAACAGAACGATTTGATGTTTGTGTTGTCATTTCTGAGAATTCGTATTCCTTAAATTAGGATGTTGGTAAGAGAATGAAAATCCATAGACCTAGGACAAATTAAAGAAAATATATCGAAGCAATATTATCTGGTCTTGAGAACATTTGAAAAAGTGTTTAAACAAGAAACGTAACATTTGAAAAGGATTCAAGCAAGAAATCACAACTATGTTGTGTTTTCTTGCTTCTTCTGAGACAAATGTTCACGTAAGAAACGAATAATACCCAACTAATATTGCAGGCCAAATGTAAGCAGTTGTGGTAGGTAGTTAATTAACGTCGCACTGGAGCAACACAACGCGCTATTGGCGACGTTATTTGGAAAGGAAAAATGGTTTTCACTACTACTTTAATTGTTGAAGACATACAACGATGGATCGATTAATGAAAGGTATATATAATTTAAGTATACAATTAATTATACTTAGGTCTAACATTAGACACAGTTTAATCAACATAGACATAAAAACATTAACCGATGGTGCAGTTCTAAGTTTGAAATGACCAGGATCTGATAATCTCTTTTTAATCCCTTTACACGAATTCACATAATATATTAATAGGAATCACGAAAGTGAACTTACTTTTAACGAATACTTGTGGGCAATATTATATACAAAACAGGTATTTATAATTTTGTATTTTATTTCCCCTCTGTTCGTTAAAAATGTGAATTTTCTAAAAGCGGTATTCATTTTCTAAAGCATATAATACGAACAAAATTTTTGAAACATATTCCTGGTTGCATTTTATAAGCGATAGCTTGTGTATAACTTCCTGAAAATCAAAATTTCCTTCGGCATACGATTGAGCAGAATTATTATAGTACGTCTGAAAAGAAACTGCTTCAAAATATGATCAAGGTGTCCTTTAACAATCGGTAAAAAAAATGGCGTGAATTTAATTTTTATTGCACGCGTGCATCCGAAACTCGTATTTGTAAACGTTATTAGAATTATTAAGCACGCTATAATATAAGAAAATGTATTTTTAATTATGCACGTGCAAACTGTAACCATGATATGGAATGTGATGAAAAAATTAATTTGGAATTTATATATAGAAAAGCGGCCCTCGTGGCTCAGTGGGTATGCCCACTGCAGTAGCAACTTTCGAGTTGTAGGCGGCGCAGGTTCGATTTCTGTCAGGTGCATTCCTCCCTGGGTGTATTTCTCTCTTCTGTGTCAGTAAAACTTTCATTGTGTGTATTCCTATTACTTGATATTGTATGTCTTGTGTCTGGCGCAGCCAAATATGGCCCTTGCGCCATAAAACCCAACCAACTATATATAAGAATAGGAGATGGAGTGAAAAAGAGAGTTGATTCGTTGTTCTTTGTAATTTTGTCTCGTCTAGTTTCCTTAGTAAATGTTAAATTTTTTTAATAAGTTTTCGTCTCCATGCATGCAACCAAAAAGCTTATCTACAATTATTTAATGCCACTTATAGTCTGATCATCCAAAAAGTGAATAGTCTTCATCTCCAAGATTGGATCTTTCTCTTCGGGATTGATCCCGGACCGTCGTTCAATAGTCCGTTCTGTTGCTTCAGTGCGACGTTAATTAACTACCTACCTATCTTGCAAAGTAAATTAAACTATCGCCTAATTTTGTTTCGTCTTTAATTTCCCTGATAAATCTTTTAATTTATTTTAACAAGCTTTCGTCTCCATGTATGTACCTACAACGATTCTATGCTGTTCTGATCATCCCAAAAGTCTTCATTTTCAAGGGACCCTCAACTCGGGACCACTACCTCATTTGTCTGACGTCGAGGGGAACCTGAGGAGGCTTAATTTCTGAACGACCCCTCTGCGAAATGCCAGACAGCGCGGGGTGTTTGGTCAGCTAAGGAGATATGGACTTCAAAAGGAAGGGGGCGGGGAGTGAAAATGAGTAGTAAAAATAACTGGTTTTCGTGAGAATGCAAATCCATGCAAATGAGGACGTGACGTTATTTATTTTCTATTTTATGCTCACTTTTTCTTGCTCCTTCTGCTGCTTTTCTACCCTTTGCTTTTTTGTTTCCCCTTTCGTGATTCCAGTTGGGAATGAGAAGGATGGGTCTGCAAAAGGAGGAGTTGGCATCAGAGGGAGGAATGCGATCGAGATAGGCAGTCCCCACCGAACGTTTTTTGAGTCTCTCCCTCTCGATACGGGGTCGCCGTAACCCTGTTGGAAGAGTGACGGATTAGAGAGCTGCGAGTTCGAATCCAACCGAAGACAGTCATGTACACGGGACTAGTGTACGTTGAATCTCGTTGCCTCAGACGTTCTTCTCACTTTAGCGGTGTGTGGAAGTTTGGAGAGTGGGGAACCAGGTATTGACCTCGGCATCTGACCGTGGTTCAAGAAGACTAGGCGTTGTCCTCGATCTTTCCCTTCGGGATGAATCCCGGACCGTCGTGTAGCTCCACTACGAATTAAATTGAACTACCTCCCTCAATGAATGTTTCGCCCGTCTCACTGTAGGATCCAGCTTGCCTTAAAAATTCTTAATAAGGCCAGTTTTTCATTTTAGCGTTTAAACGCCTCTATGAAAGCATATCTGCTGAAAATCCTTTTAATGCCTCACTTTTTGCATGAATAGTACACATTTTTTACCTCATTTAATGTTAGAAAATCAAGGTCAATATTTGTCCAAGGTCAAGTCACCGAAAATCGATGCCATTATATTTATAGCTAGCCGAACAATCGGACTCGGTCACGGTCCTTGGTTCGAATCTTGGGATAAGGCATGGATGTCTGACCGTCTGTAGTGAATGTGTGGCCTCTCTATAAACGGGTTGTACCTGGAATGTCTGATTTTATATGTTGCAACGCGAACCCATTCCTCTTGGAACACCAGGGTACCGTCAAGTGACTCAATTCCGCTTTTGTAGTGCCATGATGAATAATGTTCCAATGACCTGGCAATTGCATATATATATCCAAACAAAAATATTTATTGACTGGCTAAAAATGTCTTTAAAACCCTTCAGACCCAAACCTAATACTCGTGAAAGCTTCTTAATGCAGAGTAGGTGAAATGTAGCCTTAAAAACATTAAAAACAACCTCAAAAGAAACGATCGCTTTGTTAGTTTAAATATCTAAGTGAAAATTTCATGTTCTCGCATTTCCAAAGAACAAAAGAGAATTTCTTGATAAAAAAAGCTTGGCAGTTTTTTGCCGCAGTTAAAACTTCGTCCCATGTTATTTTAGTGTTTTTATCCACTATCTCATCGGCGGTAGCCCGGTTGGAAGAGTAACGGATTAGCAACCGAAGGGTGTCGAGCTCGAATCCAACCAAAGACCGTCGTGTATAAAGGGAACTGGTGCACGTTAAATCTCTCGTGGCTTCAAATGTCCTCTCGTGGCTTCAAATGTCCTCTCGTTGGCGAGTTTGGAGTGTGGTGTGTCAGATCAGCCTCGTCAATTGGTCGTGGTTCAAAATGACGTGGTGTCTGTCGTCCTCGATCTTTCCCTTCGGGTTTGAACCAGGGACATCGCCAATAGCCCGTTGTGTTGCTCCAGTGCGACGTTAATTAAAATACCTACCTACATCCGAGTAAAAGGAGCTATAATTTCTATTTTTGCATCGAAGAAAAGAAATGAAGTTTCCATTTATCCACAAGAAATACTCGGAGAACTTGAAAAACACAAATCCGAGGCAATTTCATTTAGCTCGAAGACTTCCTCCAACGTCGCGTTTGTAAAAAGGAAAAAGCATTTTTAAATTACCTTTCTGAGGGCATTTCAAACCCAGCATACCTGCAACGACGGTGCATATTTTTCTTCCGAAATAATTCCATCTCTGCCAGTCACTCCGGAAAGTTCTTTTTCTCCTTCATCTTGCGTTACCGCGAATGGCTGCTTTTTAGCAGTGGAAAGAAATGAAGATGAATCGTCGGCAATTACGTCTCCTCACTCAAAACAAGTTTACACTCACTTTAAATAAGGAATCCTGGTTTCGTGTGTTCCCCAGTTCATTCAAATTTCCCTTCTTCGTTCGGTGCTCGAGGGGAAATGTTTTGAGGGAAATTTAAATTGAATTGAATACGAGGAAATGCTTTTGGAATATATTTCGGCAAAGCGGTTTCGGGATTGAGTGAAACGGACGGTTAAAAATAATCGGTGTGATATATATAGTGAGTGCGAATGACACCACAGATGGTAGGTATTTAATTCACGTCGAACTGGAGCAACATCGGGCTATGGATCTAACCCGAAGGGAAAGGTCAAAGGACAATAATATACTTTTGAACCACGGTCAGATGACGAGGTCACACCTGAACCAAACTTCCACACCACGCCAACATGAGGACGTTTGAGGCCACGATAGATTGAATGTGCACCAGCCCCCTTAGCACACGACTGTCTTTGGATTGATTCGAACTCGCAACCTGCCGGTTGATAGCCGTTACTCCCCCAACCAGGCAACTGTGGCCCGAGAAACTGAAGGAATGATAGTGAAACGAACTTTTCGCAATGAATAGTTCGGCTCTGGCGATTGGTAGTTAATTAACGTCGCACTGGAGCAACACAACGGGTTATTGACTACGGTCCGAGATCAAGGGAAAGATCCGAGGACAACTCCTCGCCATATTGAACCACTGTTAGAAGAAGAGGCAAACACCTGAGCTGGCACCTCACTCTCCAAACTTCCGCACCACGCCAACGTGAGGATATTTGAGTCCATTTGAGACAGATTCAACTTGCACCAGCCCCCACGTACACGACGGTCTTTGTATATCGATCGGATGGACGAGATATCTCGTCCATCAAGGTCTCGTCATCAGAAGAAAACTGACCAGATCTTGATCTCTTCACCTCCTAAAATTCGGCAAAATCTTGATGACGAGACATCTCGTCGAAACCACTTGTAGGATTAAAAAGTTAGATCTTTAGTGCATTTTTATAATTATAATGCTGCGTAATAGAGTTCAAAGGAATAAAGAAAAGAATAATACTTTTGTGTTAGGTTAAACTTCGAAAATTTGGGATACATATTGGTGTTTCATAAGAGGCCCTTCATCTGAAATGGAGGACAGATAGAGTGGAGGGTAGATTGGGTCTTCAGGGACTAAAGAAGTTGATACATATTGGTGTTTCATAAGAGGCCCTTCATCTGAAATGGAGGACAGATAGAGTGGAGGGTAGATTGGGTCTTCAGGGACTAAAGAAGTTGATACATATTGGTGTTTCATAAGAGGCCCTTCATCTGAAATGGAGGACAGATAGAGTGGAGGGTAGATTGGGTCTTCAGGGACTAAAGAAGCTGATACATATTGGTGTTTCATAAGAGGCCCTTCATCTGAAATGGAGGACAGATAGAGTGGAGGGTAGATTGGGTCTTCAGGGACTAAAGAAGTTGATACATATTGGTGTTTCATAAGAGGCCCTTCATCTGAAATGGAGGACAGATAGAGTGGAGGGTAGATTGGGTCTTCAGGGACTAAAGAAGTTGATACATATTGGTGTTTCATAAGAGGCCCTTCATCTGAAATGGAGGACAGATAGAGTGGAGGGTAGATTGGGTCTTCAGGGACTAAAGAAGTTGATACATATTGGTGTTTCATAAGAGGCCCTTCATCTGAAATGGAGGACAGATAGAGTGGAGGGTAGATTGGGTCTTCAGGGACTAAAGAAGTTGATACATCCCTCACGGAACTCCTAATCCTTGTTAACCCTTCCAGCTCAGAAGAAAGGAAATCCATTCCAGATGATAACTTAATCGCAATCAATAAACTTTCTTTGGATGAGTCACTACTTCCTCCCATCTTGCAGTTTAACTGTTGTCTTACACTTGGGTCACGAAAAGGAAGACGCGCTTGTGCAGATGGTCTCTTGGGATAATGGAAGAGGATTACGTTGCTCTGCCTTGTAATCCTTTGTTCAGGCGGTCTGGGCAGATGAAAAATAACAGAACTCTCATGGCCACGAAGGAAACACTCGAGGAAGGAGTGGGTTAATTTTTTGTGACCCCTTTTCTAACCCTCTGAGTGTTGCGAGATTTACGAGTAGTGTAGTATAGCTTTTTTCCCCAACAACACACCTTAATGACTAAATTACTACATCCTTCTAAAAAATCAACGGATTCTTTCAACCTTGAGAAAGATTCTATTGGTCCTTTTCTTGGAATGGAATCCATTGAAACGATTGTATTGGTGCTTTCCTTGGATTAGAATCCTTTGGAAAGATTCTATTGGTCTTTTCCCTAGAATAAAATACTCTGGAAAGATTAAATTGGTCCTTTCCTTGGAATGGAATCCATTGGAACGATTGTATTGGTATTTTCCCTTAAATAGAATCCTTTGGAATGATTCAATTGGTCCTTTCTTAGAATGGAATCATTTTGAAATATTATAATGTTCCTTTCCTTAGAATACGAATACAATCCTTTCGAAAGATTCTATTGATCATTTCCTTTGAATATAATAATTTGAAACCTTTTGTTTTTCTTTTGGGATTGTATTGGTTCTTTCCTTGGAATAAAATCCTTAGGAAGGATTATATTATCTTTCCGTTCTTTTTGCAATAGAATCTTTTGGAAAGATTTTATTGCTCATTTCCTTAGACTAGAATTCTTCGGAAAGATTTTATTGCTCATTTCCTTAGACTAGAATTCTTCGGAAAGATTTTATTGCACATTTCCTTAGACTAGAATTCTTTGGAAAGATTTCATTTCTCCTTTCCTTGGAATAGAATCGTTTGGAACGATTCCATCGCTCATTGCCTTAGAATAGAATCCTCTGGAAACATTCTATTGCTCACGAAATTCAAAATTGGTTAGAAGTTATACAGGGAAGAGACTGCATATTGCAAGGAGGAATGATGCACGTGGACCCCCAGAGGCTATATCTTATGAGCAGGGCCATTCAGAGGGAAGGTCTACAAGGACGACCAGGCTACTACCCCTTTCATGACAAAAGTGTCTTTTTGCAAGAATGTCATAATAGCCTATATGAATTATTCATTTTTTCTAAAGCCCTGCCAATTGAACATTATTCATCATGGCACTACAAGGGCAAATTCATGAACCACTCTACGTTACCCTGCATACTACGTTACCCTACAGATTCAACTTCCACCAGTCCCCACGTGCACGACGGTCTTTGTATATCGATCGGATGGACGAGATATCTCGTCCATCAAGATCTCGTCTCTCGTCGTCAGAAGAAAACTGACCAAATCTTGATCTCGTCACCTAAAATTCGGCAAAATCTTGACGATACATCTCGTCGAAACCACTTGTAGGGTTAAAAAGTTAGGTCTTTAGTGCATTTTTATAATTATGCTGCGTAATAGAGTTCAAAGGAATAAAGAAAAGAATAATACTTTTGTGTTAGGTACATACCACAAATTCATTTCAGACTAACAAACATCCATCCCTTTCTCCGGATTCAAACCTGGGACCCTTTCCCTTCGGGTTCGATCCTGGACCGTCACCAATAGCCCGTTGTGTCGCTCCAATGCGACGTTAATTAAATATCTACTTCAAACCAGGGACCTTTCGACCTCTGATCACTAGACCGATTAGTCGCCTGATGAATAATTTATTCATTTGATGAAAAAATTTCACCATTGACAAATTAAATAACAGTTATAACTTTGCTTGGAAGAGTTGAACACAGAATTTCTTTTGCCATAGCCTTTTTCAAGCGTGAGTTCTTTGTAGGTTGTTGTCCCACAATGATTACTGTACCCACGCGTCCCGATCCATTTAGCTTTTTATTAAGTTTTTGGAGCATTTATCCTATAAACGTTATTGCACATGCTATTTATTGCAAAATGAATCAAAATATCACTTCTTATTTACATAAGCTAATTGTGTGTTCAGAGTATCAGGGCCGTTGAGTGATCACATCATCAGGAAAAATAAGGGCAGCCAAAAAGACGACCGCCCTCAACTTCAAACAAAAATAAATCTTCCCTTATTTATTTAGTTTTCGTAGTTTATCGTCTATAGTTTTAGGGCTTCTTCTGCACTTGTGATTATTATACATGAATATGGACGTAGCCCAGTTGGAAGAGTAACGGATTAGCAACCGGAGGGGTCGAGTTCAACCAAAGACCGTCGAGTACAAGGAGGGCTGATGCACGTTAAATCTATCGTGGCCTGAAATGTCCTCACGTTGGCGTGGTGTGGAAGTTTGTAGAGTGGGGTGCCATCTTAGGTATGACCTCGTCATCTGACCGTGGTTCAAAATTACGTGGTGGTGTCTTCGGGTCCTTCCCTTTGAGTTTCATCCCGGACCGTCGCCAATAGCCCGTTGCGTTGCTCCGGTGCGACGTCAATTGAAATACCTACCATGAATATGGACACGCATTCCTAGTTTGCATTGTAATATTTAAAACGCACTCCTCAAGGGCGATTGTTTGAAAAATCAAGCTTTTGCGAAGAAGTAGGTAGTTAATTAATGTCGCACTGGAGAAACACAATTGGCGACGGTCCGGGATCCATCCCGAAGGGAAAGATCCGAAGACAACACCACGTAATGACGAGGTCAAAACCTGATCTGGCATCCCACTCTCCAAACTTCTACACCACACCAAAGGAAATTTGAAGTGTAACAGCTTCCACACGTATACGACGGTTTTTTGGTTTTACTTATCGAACCACGGCCATATTGGATTTGCAAAATCGAAATTTCTAATTTCGCCAACCTATCGACGATCCTTCTGATAGTGAAGATTATCGATTCACTGCGATGCATATTTTTAATTATTTAAATTCGATTGGGGGTTGTGCGTTGCAGTGGGCAGCTCACTGATTGGATAACAATGGCCACTCATGCACAGGTTTCGTTTTCGCCAGCCTGTTAACGACACCGTGCCAACGAACTCGTAAATGTACTGAATTAATAAAGCCGTTCGGGGGAATTAATTCGACAAAACGCCGTCTGAAGCTATCTCATTTCGTATTCCCAAAACTCGTTTCCACAGCGGCTCCATCAGTAAGTCTGTCAATGGCAGGATTTATTATACCTTCTCCCACTTCAATTCAGTCAACGAGATCCAACTTTCACTTCAAGATGTTTTGTTCCTCTTTCCCTGCCATTTTGTTCTTGGGGGAAATTTTGTTTTTCCACTCGCTTTGTGAGAGTGTTTATTAAGCCTTTGTATATATTAATCCTTTCATTACTCTGGGAAGTATGTCAAGCTATTTGGAAATTAAAATGTAGAGCATTGTGTCCGTTACGGTCTCACCCTGACACTTGAAAGATGGATTACGTATCTGTTATATTTATGATGCGATTTGCAATTGGTTGTTGAAACAAAGCGTACTTATGCTTCTTTTCGCATCTCGATTATTTGTAATCACACCTTCAACTCGTTTGTAACTTCTGTCTACCAGAATCTTTTACCTACCTCGTGTTAGCTACTGTTTGGAACGAATTGAAAAGAACTTACAAATATTCGCTGGACTTTCATGTCTTCAAAAGATTTAACCAATTCAAAAATACAGCAGTCAATCTTTTCAAACAAATATATTTACCTCTCCACTAAAACTCTCCATGTACCAGCTTATAGAGGCAATAGAAAATCATGAGAAAAATGACAACCACAATTTTGATACGTTCAATTAAAAAAAATGTGAAATTAAAAATACAAACGATCAGAACAAAAACTTCAAACTGCAAAAATTTACAAATATAACGGCATAGCAAGTTATGAAAGGTAGTATAGGGCTTTCTGGTTTAAAATGTGTGTACTTTGATCAGCAAAAACTTATTGCTAATGCAATGCGAAACATTTCTTTCACAAGATAAGTATGTGCGAGTAATCCTTTCTTTTGCCATTTTGCGCATTCAATAATAATGAAACGTTGCATAAACGTCTCGTATAAAGTGCAAGAGGTTTCGGTCATAAAAATTTTAGAAGTATGAATATTGAATATTGACGCAGAGTAATATCAACAGTTATTTAAATAGTCTTCAACAAAAACGGAAACAGCATTTAAAGCACTCTTTTTTCTTTGTGTATTTGTATTTAGAAACAAAATCAGAAACAAGAAATGCAGTCACCAACTACATCGAAGGAATTTTAGTTTTGTAAATGTACCTATTTTGAACTATAGCTATTTTAAAACAGTTTAACTATTTTCTATTTTATAATATTTCCTGGTCGAATAAGATGTGGGATGAGGTCAATCGAGCGAAGGGGTGATGTCAATTCACCCCCTCGCTCTCCTGAATGTATCGGAATTTTTTCTATGGAGCTACGAAAAGGAACACATCTACGCCAAGAAGCCAACAACGATTCAACAGCTTAACTCTGAGCGTTGCGAGATTTCCGAGTAATGTTGTGTTGTTTTAACCCAACAACACATTTAATGACTACATAACCAAGTCCTAAAATATCCATGGATTTTTTCAACCATTTGAAAAATTCCATTGATCTTTTACTTTGTGCATGGAATTTTTCTTTGGAACAATTCTTTTGGTTATTTCCTTAAAATAGAATCCTTTGGAACCATTCATTGACCCATTCTGTAGATTAGAATAATTTGGAACCGTTCTATTGACCCATTCTGTAGAATAGATTCCTTTGGAACCGTTTTATTGGCCCATTCTGCAGAATAGAATCCTTTGGAAAGATTCTACATTGCTCCTTTCATTCTAATGGAATCCTTTGGAAGATTCTACATTGCTTCTATCCTTTATATAGAGTCCTTTGAATAGATTCTACATTGCTCCTATCCTTTATATAGAATCCTTTGAAACGATTCTACGTTGCTTCTTTTCTTCTAATAGACTCCTTTGGAAAGATTCTACCCGTCAAGAAGGTCAAAATTGGATAGAAATCATAGGGAAGACTACAGGTTACAAGGTGGAATTGTGCGTGTGAACACTTCAGTGGATTTAGCACAGCATTCGCGAAGAAATTGCACAGATCACCCCGGAAATGGACACAAGCCTAATTGAAAATAGTCGTAAGGGCCCATATTAGCTGAGCGGCCTTAGATAGTCATTTAGCCTGTGTCCAAACACGGGCAATTCCATAAAGATTATCATTAACTCAGAAAACAACATGTAAAAGTGTTTTTAATATAAAGTTTTACTTAAAAGTTGCCCCAAAACAAAGTGAAGCCCTTACGTTAAAAAAACCCACCCTGTAGTTCCCGTTTACAAACATTTTACCTCCAGCTGAAACAACCTTCAAGATGTTGCTCATTTCGCACGCTCTGCCCGTAAATAACTATCTCACTCTTGACCAAACACAAAAAATAATTCCTTCTCTGCTCCGGTGGAACATTAAATAACAACAGGGTGTGTCCGACGTTAAGAGCAAACAAAGACAAAAATCTGCCAGATTATTTATTAACGTACTTCTTTTCCGAAGTGTAAAAAATTAATTGCTAGTCGCAAAGTCAAGTTAATTATCCACCCGATCAACTCAACAACACCAACAAAAGAAGCCGATATTATGCGAAAACTGGATCGCACCAATATGGCGCTATCGGTTGGGATATGCAGAGGTCACCTGTTTTGTGCGTTTTTCACGTCTTCGGTTCTGCTCTAACTAGGCCATGGTCGGGAACGGTTTCATTTTTACTTTCTTCCAAAGAACTCGGCAATGGGCTACACCCTGCACCCGCGGCTGAAATCGAATAGGTTGGAAAAGCAGCGAATTGCCCGGGGAGTCACTGCCATTAAGCAATTAAAAGTTCTTTTTATGTTACAAGATGGCCGACGTTGAGGCTGAACTGATGCGGCAGAAGTGTCGAGTTTGTGTGGTCATTAGCTACCTCATAAGAAAGACATTAAATTTTACTGAGGGAAATGAAACTGTTTTTTTAACTCTCATAAGTTTTCCCAGTAATGTAATGTTGCTTTCACCCGTGACACGCTTAATAACTCAATAACCACATGGATTGATTGGAATAATTCATGGATTCTTTCAGTACTTAGTAGCAGATAGTGTTTAGAAAGATTATATTTGCCCTTTCTTCAGAGTAGATTCCTTTGGAACGATTTTATTCCTCATTTCCTTAGAATACAGTCGTTTGGAAAGATTATATTGCTTATTTCCTTAGAATACAGTAATTTGGATAGATTATATTTCTCATTTCCTTTCTCATTTGGAAAGATTCTTTTGCTCATTTTCTTAAAATATAATCTTTTAGAAAGATTATATTCCTTATTTTCTTAGAATATAGTCATTAGGAGCTATTCTATGGCATCTTATATTAGAATCCTTTGGAAAGATTATATTACGCATTTCCTTAGAATAGAATCCTTTGGAAATATTTTATTGGTCTTTTCCTTAGATTAGTATCTTTTGGAAAGTTGCAATTCGTAATTTCCTTAAAATAGAATCGTTTGGAAAGATTCCATTGGTCATTTTCTTGAAATCGAATCCTTTGGAAAGATTCTATTGGTCAAGAATATCAAAACTGATTAGTAATCAAACAGGAAAGACTGACGGTTATAAGATGGAATTATTCGTGTGAACCCCTCAGATGGTTAAGTGAAACATGTGTTGTTTGGATCGCAGTCGCTGTTATGTCTTGTAAATAGAATGTTGATTCTATCTGTGTTGATATTTTGATACTTTTGCGTTGTAGATTCTTTGAATATGTTTGCTCTGTTAAAAGTTGAAAACAAAAAACAACTGGTATTTCGTGGAGGAAATTAGAAATAGAATAGACACATCACTTAATATTCATATGGGTTACATGAACACAAATGAATATATTTTAACAAGTTGGCGTTTGGAGGCCTGATCCCCCTAAATGCCGATTTCTGATTTTTTAAATATCACTATAAATAAAATACAAAATGGTTGAAATGCTTTTTATATTCTTCAAGTATAAAAAAACAGTTATTTCGTTGAAAACTATGCCCCGTTGTAATGCTCCAGTGTGACTTTAATTAAAATGCCTACCTACGATCTTAAAAAAACTATTATTTTATGACTTAATATTCTGTATAAAATAATTATTTGAAGACCATCTTCATAAGGAAGTATGAAAGCAGTGATTATCTGCCTCTGATTTAACCATCATAACATTCAAATCCATTCCCTAACAGTGATAACAAAAGCAAAAAGTCAATTTTCAAAACGTTTGAATAGTTAATGCTATTTAATTGAATTTATTTTGTAAATATTTGCGGTAGAACAATTGTAGTCATTCGTATACTTATATTAAACAAAATATATCACTTTTATGATGTGAACCTACTGGAATCCTTTTATATTTCAGTCTAATAACTAAAATTAACGAAATGACCTTTAAAAGTGTGATAAGGTCTTACTCATCAAGTGTGATAAGAGACCTTATATTTTAAGGTCTTATAAAGGTGTGATAAGACCTTAGCGTAGCCTCCCTTTACAAATTTCTACTTTTAACCTTGGGACCCCTCCAAAACAAAATCCTGGCGAATCGGCAACAGGAGGGTTGCTTCTTAAATCTGCCGTGGCCCCAAATGTCCTGGAGAAGTTTGGAAAGGGGAGTGCCAGTTCAGGTGTTGACCTCGTCATCTGACCGTGGTTCAAATTGACGAGGTGCTGTGTGTCTTAGGGTCTTTCCCTTCGGGACTGATCCCTAGTCGATAACACGTTATGTAGTTCCGTGCGGCGTAAATTCAACTACCTCCCTCAACGAAAGACCGCTGCGTACGTGTGGGCTCGTTGGATCTGTCGTGACCTGAAATGTCCTTCCTTTGGTTTGGTGTGGAAGTTTGGAGAGTGAGGTGCCAATTTCGGTGTCCCTCGTCATCTGACCGTGGTTCAAAATTACGTGATGTTGTCGGATCTTTCCCTTCGGGATTGATTCCAGACTGTCACCAACAGCCCGTCGTGTTGTTCCAGTGCGACGTTAATTCAACTACCTTATTCCCAGTTGTCTCTTCCCACAGACTGAGAACTATTACTGTACAACGACCTTGTTCGAAGATTAACTTGTCAAGAAAGTTTGTGCTAAACCTGATAAACTCGCCCGAGAAATCCGCACATTTTGTTTCAAACTCCACCATCAAACAGAAAACACGCTCATTTCACTTCCGCTCCCAAAGTGAGTCTGAATCAGAAGCAAAAGCAGCGAAGGAGACAATTTCCCAATCACGCCCCATCCCGTGTCCCGGCCAGCTCGTTCCACCGCCTCATTATTGATTCCGTCACCGTTGTATTCAATGAATTGGGTGGTTTTAATTCCACAATTTGAAGCCTTCGCCCCCATTGTGTCAAGTGGAGAAAGTTTTCGCTCTACCGCGCCCTCGACTCCACCCGGGCTGCAGAATTTAACTACTGATGATCCCATTGCTTTCGGGCTGTGTGGATTGTATCGGGAGATATTTATCACTCCTTTGACACTCGTTGCTTTCTTTGAATTTAATTCCGCCGAGATTTCTTGATATGCTTTTCGTTGCCCCTTGGCGAGCTTTTCCAAAGGTCGGTTGATTGGGATTTTGTGGCACAAGTGCCATATTTGGCCAAGCTGCGATAAAATGTCCTCGCGTTTGGCGTGGTGTGGAAGTTTGGCGGGCGCGACCTCGTCATCTGACCGTGGTTCAAAATTACGTGGTGTGGTCCTCGGATATGATTCCGGACCGTCACCGTTGTGCTGTTTAGTGTGCCAGTGCTCCAGTGTGACGTTAATTCAAATACCTAAATGACAGGTCTGTCATAAGGACCAATTCGAGGTAGATAGTATTTAATTAACGTCGCACTGGAGCAACACAACTTGGTATTGGTGACGGTCCGGGATCACATCCGAGGACAACACGTAATTTTGAACCACGGTCAGATGACGAGGTCGCGCCTGAGCTGGCACCCCACTCTCCAAACAACGTGAGGACGTTTAAGGCCACGATAGATTTAATGTGTACCAGCTCCCTTTGTACACCACGGTCTTTGGCTGGATTTGAACCCGCAGCCCTCCGTTGCTCGTCCAACGGAGGGCTGCCACTGTGCCAGCGGGCCACCACGGCCCGCTGGCACAGTGGGAAAACCCTCTGAGCCACTCACTCATTGTCAAACGGAAAACATTTTTAGAACAAAAATAAAGGAAATATGACTAGGGCTGAGTTTTTTTCTTGGAATTATCTATTGTTTGTTAATATTTTGGAAAACAATTTCTTCTGCATTCAAACTGATCTGAAACGGTTATAGATTTATGTACTCTTCCTGTATCTCATTCAAGAAAAAATAATCTATAGCTGATTGCCTATCGTTAATTAGTTCTCTTATTGTTCGATTTTATCGTATTTATATTTTGCTTTGTGCCATTTTAGGAGTCTCTTTGCAAACTAGATTATCGAATCACCTATTTGTTAGATAAATATTGTGTTTATAATATTTACATTCCATCTGATCTTAAACGATTATAGATTTATGTACTTATTCATCTAGCGCATTTTAGAGAACAATAATCCACAATTGATTGTCCTGTTTTTCTTGCTCGGATTGATTGTATTTATATTTTGTTTTGTCTTTTAAAGGGGTTAAATGTTTTCTATATAATTGATTTAAGTTTTGTATATTTGTGATACTGAGTTTTTGCGATATTTTTCAAAATTCAGAACAACTTAGGTAAATATTTCAGTTATATTTCTCTCAATATTATTCAAACTCAATATTACTCAAATATTATTCAAACCTAATCCCGTCATTAATGCCATGTAATAAACATACTTAGCAACCGGAGGATTGCGAGTTCGAATTCAACCCAAGACCGTGAACGAGGGGGGCTGGTGAACGTTAAATCTGTCGTGGCCTCAACTGCTGGCGTGGTGTGGAAGTTTGGAGAGTGGGATGCCAGCTCAGGCTGACCTCGTCATCTGACCGTGGTTCAAAATTACGAGGTGTTGTCTTCGGATCTCCCTTCGGTTTGAACGCGGGCCGGTCGCCAATAGCCTGTTCCGTGCGCCAATAGCCCCGCTCCAGTGCGACGTTAATTAAAATACCTACCTATCCATTATCCAGGCAAAACAAACTTTGGTAACGAAACACAGACAAGTATCTCATTAAAATCAGATCAATTTAAATAAATAAACGCGCACACCCTATATACATGGATTCCACATGCACCAAGGAAAGACGTTGATAAGAATGTCTCGTTTCTGACAAGCAAATGTTTGGAATCTCGCTTTCCTTTTCAGTATCACAATTGTATCTCACCACAACCAGACAAAAAACAAAAAATAGAATTCACACACGAGATTAATGTCTCATTAACAAAATCATTTATAATTCCCTCTGCATTCAATTATTTCCTCATTAGAACCACCGCACACAGCATACAGAATAATAAATTACGGCGATAATAAAGAAGGAAAAAAAGCGAATTTTGCAAAAAGCCGTCTGGTAATCCAACTTCCAGTAACCTTTCGACTTGTCTTTCACTTGGCGGAGTGTTTGGCGCGTCTGGACAGGTCTGAAAAGAAGTAGCCTAGGCGTCGGTCGACCCGGATATCGGCGCTGGGATCCGACTGCTACCTGAGTGGGCCGAACTCAAGGTTACTTTCTTTTTCTTTTCATCCCTTCCTTCACGAGAAGTCCCGAAGTTTTTTCCTCGCCAAATCGATGAAAGGAAACGCCGTTTTAAGTGGGGCATTTTTCCGAAGCTCTGTGGTAATTTGAGTTTTTCTTCCGAGAGGGAGAAAATTTTGATATGGATATCTGATAAATATAAATTGGACCAGCAGAATTAAGGTAGGTAGGTATTTAATTAACGTCGCACTTGAGCATCACAACGGGCGAGCAGCATTGGATTCAGTTCGAATCCAACCAAAGACCGTCTTGTACAAAGGGGGCTGACACGCGCTTAATCTGTCGTGGCCTCCTATGTCCACACCTTGGCGTAGTGTGGACATTTGGAGAGTGGGGTGCCAGCTCAGGTATGACCTCGTCATCTGACCGTGTCTCAAAATGCTGAGGTGTTGTCCTCGGATTTTTCTCTTCGGGTTTAATCCCGTGACCGTCACCAATAGCCCGTTGTGTTGCTCTAGTGCAGGGGTGTTAAACTGGCGGGCCGCATGTGGCCCCCGAGGTAATTTTTTGTGGCCCGCGATGCTCTGAAATAAAATGAAAACAGGACACTATGTTATGAAGAAAATAGCACTTAGGGATGATCGAGGCAATACCGTAATACAATTTCGTCATGTTAAAAATGTGCGAGCAACTGTTTTCGTCCAAGAAATTAAATAAAACGGCCTACACATCAAGATTAACTGATAAACATCTATCTGCCATAATGAAGATTGTCTGTTCTCAGTCTTTGAATCCAGATATTGGAAAACTCTTAGGAGGAAAGCGCTGGCAAGTTTCCGGTAAAAAAAGCTAATTTTAGTTTTATAAATACATTAAAATAAATAAACGTTTAAATAAAAGCAATTATATAGCAATATTTTAAATTATTTCCCTAAATTCACTTAATTACATAATGTGTTTTAATTATCTATCCATATTCCCCCCCCCCTGAATCCTCACTTCAAAATATAATTTAAAGAAAATTTGTAAATGTGATGTGGCCCGCGTGAATCTTACCAGTTGCATTAAATGGCCCCTGTTTAAATTGAGTTTGACACCCCTGCTCTAGTGCGACGTTAATTAAATACCTCCCGCATCGCACGGATAGGATTAATTCAGTGTACTGCGCACACTGCATTCGGGGCATCGGCATTTCACTTAGAAATTGACGGGGAAATGCCAGCCACTTTCCCTTGGAGGCAATACTTTCGATTTTGTTTAGTATTAAACGGAATATCTTCAATAGTGACGACTATTGAAATAATAATTTTTTAAAGAAAATGATGTTTTTGATATCGGTATGGCGTAAAATTTTACGCAGATTTGAAATCCGCTGAAATTTTCACTCTATCTTGAATCATCGCAAAGATAGAAACTTGGATTTGGGGAATAAAATACACAATTTAATACAAGGGTTCCCAACCTTCTTTTACTTGTGGACCCCCTGAGTCCTAACTTTACGTATGTGGACCCCATATACGCATATGTAATATTCCTAAATGAAATATTTATTTGTAGGTTAGTAAAACCTAATAATTAAACAATTCTTAAATGAAATATTTATTTGTAAGTTAGTAAAAGATAATAATTAAACAATTCCAATATAATATAAAAAATATAAATTACAAATTTTGAAAATTTTAATTGATAAAATTTAAACATATTTTTAGCCAATTCTGCTTTATGTATATAGATTATTATTAAATTATTTTATTTATAATATTTTATCATGAACCCCCTTGGCTCATATTATGGACCCCCGAGATACAATTTTTTTCTTGTGGACCCCCTCAAAGCTTCTATGGGCCCATGGAGGTTCATGTGGACCCCGGTTGGGAAACGCTGATTTAATGTATAACCTGAACATCCGGTGCCCACACTACTCGAAAAATTCGGATGAGTGATTCGCATTGTACGGACGGAACGGATTTTATTCTCACTCCATCATCGGAATTGCCTACGTCCGACATGTACGAATCGGATAGGTGTCTCATTCGAAACAATGTGACGAAACAATTCTAAAATCTGATCCGTCCGTATGATGCAGACTAGTGTGCTTACCTTTACTCGGCGTTACTCGGGTTCAATTGGTTAACTAACTTCCGATTTTGTTAATAAATTGTAATTCCTATTCATCACATGTTCCTACTACACACTCTAATAAAGGTACACAATTATAAAGTACACAATTCCACAAATGTAAATAAATGTCATTTTTAACATTTTACATTTTTGTAGAATTTAAATTTTTAATAAGAAAAGTCTAGATGTGTGCCAATGTTACCCAGAATGAATAGAATAGTTCAGAGTATGCATAAATGCCTTGTATGTCATTTAAAAACAAAAGCGTTTCCCAAAATTATCGCACAATGATTAAATTTTTTTTAACTAATTGAACCATTACTTACCTTGATTACAGTTATTAAACAAAAAACATCAAATTGAAATCCAGAAATACATCTTAAAACAGATTTTAAAAAAGCTTCGAATGAAAAGCAGTGTACGTGTGTGTGAATGGTATCTGTTTCTTCACTACAAAATAGATCCTTCGAATATAACGAACACAAATTTAAAAAACAAACGATTAAAAAATACTAAGGTTGTCATATTAGCTACAAGTCCTATTTTTAAAGGTCTTGTTCTGTATATTTTATTTATAATGTTTTATTCTCTTTATCCTTTGTTTCAAATATTCAACAAAAAAGTTTATACTTCGTAAAGAAAAAAATAAGGCTCAAAATAAATAAAGTATTAGAATTTAAATTCCGTAAAAGTAATTTTTGGAAAATTGATTTTTCAGCAGCACTCACTGGTAAAACAATCCAAGTAATTGCAATGCTCATATACCTTCCAGCTACTACAAAACTATCAAATCATGGTTGATTAAAGTATAGTTACTCAGATGTTTTAACATGAAACTTGCCTAAATATGTAAGTAAAGAAATTTCGAATAATGTATTCACTAAACTAAAATACAATTTATAAAATTTAGAACATTGCATTAAAATTCATTAGATAAATTTTAAGTGATACTTGTACAAACATAAAATCGAATATAGAACGGGAAGACGGATAGACAGACTTACGCAACCAATTTCAGTCACTAAATGAATGTAATCACCCACAGTATGCAAAGTTTCATGAAACTATATCCAACCGTTTGGACATAGTACCGGTGCACACACACATACAGACAGACACCAAACGCTCAAAGACTGATTTTGCATCAAAACGGATAGAAAACTTGAAATGGGTCGAAAATATTTAATGTACCAAAAACACTCCATTTTTATTTATGTAGAAAATCGGATATGCAAAACAAAAAACATTGTTTTTCTCTTGGAAAGACAGCGTGTGGTTTTCGGTGCAAAATAAAAAAGTTCTTGACATTTTAAGAACGCCTTTGATGGGCTATTTTAGTTGTCATTCGATTTATTATAAGTTTAAAATGCAATTTTTCGAAAGTGACGTATCGTCAGCTTAGAGCAGAAACAACATTTTTTAGAAGACACTAAATGCTTATTTTCATGATGGTGAGAAATACATCGTAATATCGCAATCTGTTTGATACATAATACTATCAAAGATACATAATGCTATCAAAATGTTTATAATTTTTGTTTTTTGACGTAAAAACGAAAGCTAGTCTTTAAACGTGTAGTAAAAATTTCGTTGTTTCTACATGAGTTTCTGCTCTAAGCTGACGATATAATCTTTCGTAATGAATTTTTTTATTATTAATGTATAATTAAGTATCACTTTTTTATATTTAGCTAAATCAAATTGTACAAGGGGACGAAATTTTGAGAATAAAAATTTTGACATTCTCATTTGCAAAGGTTTTATGCATTTAAAATAGCTTGGCGCATTTTTCTTTTCGAACAAAAGCTTCATAACTCAAAGTGTTTTTTGCTCGCCAAATCGAAGAAAGGAAATGCCTTTTTAAAGGGACATTTTCCCGAATCTCTTTTCGGTAATCTATTTTTCTTTCGAGAGGGAGAAAATGTTGACATGGATATTAAATTGGATATACAAGACAAAAAACATCGTTTTTTCTTTCTCGGGTATGTATGTATTTTAATTAACGTACTGGAGCAACACAACGGGATATTGGCGACGGTCCGGGATCAAACCTGAAGTGAACGATCCGAGGTCAACACCAAGTAATTTTGAACCACTGTCAGATGACACGATCACACCTGAGCTGGCACCCCACTCTCCAAACTTCCACACCACGCCAACGTGAGGGCTTTTGAGGCCACAACAGTTTTATCGTGCACCAGTCCCCTTCCTACACGACAGTCTATTGTTTTTTAAATTATAATGATGCACTTGACTCCTTTGGACTCATCAAAAGCCAGATTTAAAGATTTTACCCCTTTTGCTTTGACGCGGAAGATATGTATGTAGAATCCATTCCCCATACCGCCTCCAGAGGTCGCATCCAGCGCTCGGAGCAGAACTGTAACTTTATTTCCTAACTTAGAGTTGGACAGACTACGCGTGTTTATTACGTGATGTTATCCTAGGATCTTTCCCTTTGGGTTTGATCCCGTTAGTTGTTCCAGTGCGACGTTGATTAAAACATACCTACCAAATCGTACATTTTGAAGAATATCCAACATATATACCGGATCGTCGCCTACAACCCGTTGCGTTGCTCCAGTGAGACGTTAATTCTATTATCTACCTCTCATCTCAACGGGCTTCAGCAGGTGGTTACTAATACTTTTCATTCAAACACCACGCGGTTTTTAATTGCACGAAAGAATGAAGATTGCACCGAAAGCTTCACCCCATCCACGATCGATGGCCACTGGATAAATCATCTTTTTCCTTCGCTTAATTTCACTGCCAATCACAAGCAGTCTTCTGAGAACAGAAACCCCCTTCCGAAACCTCCATTTCCGAAGAAAAAAAACGAGGGTTTTCCATGTTGGGCAGTGGTACCCTCCGTTAATCATTGGTTCATGGCCAGAGAGGTGGGACTGTTGCTACTGTGCATTCCGCAAAGATGTTGATCAAAGCACCCAACCGGATATTTTAGGCTGTTTACCGGCAGAGAGGGATAATTGCCTCGCCCCCCCTCTGCTCACCCCCGTCGTCTTCGGGTGTATTGCTTTAAAATAGCGGTTTCGCTAGTGTGGTCGGTGTCGAGGCTTTAGTTAATGACACGTTCCATCTAAGTACCGTAACCTTTTTTCGAGTCGCAAACATCGAGTGGTAATGGAGGTTTATTTTGCGCGAAATTCGGACGGGTTTGTCGGAATGAAAATTAGAGATTGTTTATCGCAAATGGATGCTGTGGAATTAGATTTTTTTGCTGGGTTTTGAATAATGTGCTTCTTTTAAAGCATTTTTTAATAGGAATGGGTTGTGTTTAAAGCCAATTGAATAACGTTAAAGAGGATCATCAGAAAATACTGTTCATGTCATTCAGAATGAAATTCAATGCGAAATTAGGCATTGTACTTAATGCCTATGCAATCTATAGAATACCTTAAACGAGGGCGCGGTAGCCCGGTTGGAAGAGTAATTGATTAGCAACCGGAGGGTTGCGAGTTCGAATCCAACCTAAAGCCGTCATGTACAAAGGGGGCTGGTGCAGGTTCAATCTATCGTGGCCTCAAACATCATCACGTTGGCGTAGTATTGCAGTTTGGAGTGGGGATGCCAGCTCAGGTGTTGTTCCCGTCATCTGACCGTGGTTCAAAACAACCAGGCGTTGTCCTTGGATCTTTCCCTTGCGATTGATCCCGTGCGGTCGCCCGTTGTGTTGCTCCAGTGCGACGTTAATTAAATATCTACCTACCTTAAATAAGACGTCAAAGTTTGAAACGCTTAATATTTCACACATTTCCTATGAATTCTAAGCAATGCCAAAAAGTAAACTGGCTACTGGCGACAGTCTAGGATCAATCCCAAAAGGTCCGAGGACAACACTTCGTCATTTTAAACCGTGATCAGATCACGGGGTCAACACCTGAGGGCACCCCAAACTTCCACACCACCCCAATTGAGGACATTTGGGGACACGATAGATTTAACGTGCAACAGCCTCCAAGCACACATGGTCTTTGGTTGGATCGAACTCGCTACCTTCCGGTTGATAATCCTCGAGTCCCTACCGCAACCGCAAGTATAAATGAATAATTGATTAAATAATATTTTTATTTTATACTCGACGCACCAGAAGGAATTTTCATTGAACAGTTTTATTCCGTTTGATGGTTTCCAGTTTCAAAAACGTTCAAACATCGTAATCCTAGCAGCCACCCAATTTGTAGAATCCCCATTTGAATGTTCCCTACATGACTGGAGAAAAACACGTCAAACCGCTTCTCTTATTGAAAGTGAAGCTCGTCTCCCACAAATAACCAATGAAGGAGCCACATGGATGAGTGCTCACATTTTCCACTTTCTGTCTCTTCACTGTTCTCAATGATACTCTTCCTCTGTTATTTCCCTTAACTATTTCCACTTTATGTATCTATCGAAGCATGGTGTTCCTTCGATAGTAGTTAAAGTAGTAGCAACTCGTCTTGGATGATAACCACGCAGCAATAAAAAATGTCTGTATCAAAATTCTGTTTTGAATTTGTCCTACTCGTGTTTGCGAAAAGCAAAGGAGGATAAAATTGCCGTTTAGGGAACTTTGTTTTATGCTTCTCGACTTCACTTATGCGTGAAATTATGGTTATTTACTTATGATGGATAGCAAGAGACTATGAAAAATAGAGGAGGCTTGTAAAATAATGGTTCTTCCGACACTGTTAAATTGGTAATAAAAATACTTACAATTATGATAAATAAAAAGGGATGGCATAGAACAGTGGTTGATATAACATTGTTAGGGGTCGATAGAAAAATATTAGCCATTGTTCGGGTAATATTTAATTCGGTTAGCCTTGGATTACCTCTATCCTGAAAGATTACGTAATTAAGAGTGAATATAGAACTTCGTGGCGATTGGTTGAAACTTACTCATTTTGAACCCAACATTGCTAATATTGTCAAGAGTCGCCCTTCACATTGACAACGTTAGTTAATCGTATACTAAGTTAATAAGTCTTATTTTCATATAAGGAAGATTGTATTGTTATTTTGTTATCTAAATTAAATTTTAGATATTATCTATCCCTCCTATCCAATATGTAATGTTAAGGACGTCAAAAACAAAAACGTATCCCTTTGACATTATAAGTCAATATAATAATGTATACTATATTATACATACAATTAACACTAACTATAAAATAAACAATCTAAAAACTCACGTCTTTTTTCTGTGTCCTATAATAATTACGTAATAGTAAAAGAGAGGGGGTCGATAAGAAGTCAAGAAACACTTGAAGGGGTCGACGGTCAAAGAAGTTTGGCGACCCCTGACATAGAATATAAAGGAGAGGTATAAAATAATGGTTCTGCTGATACTTTTGAGTTTGCATTATTTTAGTTATATTTTATAACAAACGTCTGGCGCATAAATACATCGGTGTATAAAGTCGACTGTATTAAAGTTATCCTTCACTGTCACTAAAAGTTTTTTGGAAAAAAGCCTTGTATCGCGCAATTCCAGTCTTCATCACAAGTACTCGAATTCCAAAGTATTTATCCAACTTATTTTTATTAAAAGAAAGCTTTATATCGCACTATTCCAAAGTCTTCATCCCCAACTTATTTTTATAAAAAACAACAACCTTATATCGCACAATTCCAAAGTCTTCATTCCAAGTACTCGTATAACAAAGCATTCATCCAACTTATTTTTATAAAAAAAAGCCTTATATCGCACAATTCCAAAGTCTCATCTCAAGTATTTGAATACTGAAATATTCATCCCCCAACTTATTTTTATGAAAAAAGCTTTATATCGCACAATTCCAGTCTTCATCCCAAGTACTTAAATTCCAAAGCATTCATCCAACTTATTTTTACTAAAAGAAAGCCAACCATATATCGCACAATTCCAAAGTCTTCATTCCAAGTACTCGTATACCAAAGCATTCATTCAACTTATTTTTATAAAAAAGCCTTATATCACACAATTCCAGTCTTCATCCCAAGAACTCAAATTCCAAAGTATTTATCCTACTTATTTAAAAAAAAGCCTTATATCGCACGTCTTCATCCCAAGTACTGGTATACCAATTCATACAACTTATTTTTATAAAAAAGCCTTATATGGCATTTGGCTGATTCTTACTATCACTTAGTCGTTTTTTCAACATGTACTCGATTCTGCCCATCCCATGGTGTCAGCATCTCCGTATATGTCTATATTTCGCTTGTCAGGCAGACTCGGTGCTAATGTAAGCGTTTAGGCTTGAACGTCCTCGTTTAGGCTTAGTTGGCAAATCAATGGTGACTTCTCACGCACCGCTGGTTTGGAGGTTTTCGCGCCTCCAAATGCCGAACGGACCCATTCAACTCGCACAGTAGTAGGTAGAATCGGGATACATATTATAGCTTTGATGGGCTTGTTCCTGTCGTCTCAATGGGCCCTTCCCTTCACCTTGAGAAGAAATATTTTTACCCCATCTGAGGGACACAAGAAAGGGGCGAGTTTAAGAGGCATCCATCATACGGGAAATGTCACCTCTCCGGATTTCATTGTATTTTTAGGTCTTAACCATTTCGGCTTAGAGGAGTCCAATGTGGAATGTTCGGGTTGGTTTCCGAAATTTCTTCCCCATTTAAATAGACCGAGTTGGCTGTTGCAGGGTTGAAAAACTTTGGATATTTTGCAACGAAAAAGGAATTGCTGGGAGTTGAATATTCAATGAGACGTGCTCCAGCACAAGTCAGGAAAAGTAGTTGCGGTCTAAATGACTAGCGCAGTAACTTTAACCCTTTCGCCCCGACTTTTGCACGATTAAAATTTAACTCTGAAAAGTAGTTTAATTTAGTAGTTTTTGCTCTTTTTGACGGACGACCGTACTTTCGCGTTCTTTTTGTGTTTGCTTTCTCCCTTGCAACATTTATGAGTTGCTCAGCTAAGGGGACCATGAATGATAAGAGTGGTTCTGTTTTATGTTCCACATCACACTTCGTAATCCATGCATTCACAACACAAATCATAACTAAAATTCTTTTACCACCTCTTGTCTGATTTTCTGCCATGACCCTAAAAAGTAGCCATTTCATCACAACTCCATTCATAAATACCTACATCGGAATCTGTGGTTGCTGGATTGTCATAAAAACTTTATTAAGAAAATATTTAGTTTTATATATCACCTATCAGGTCAGCTATATGAAAAATCAAATCGCATCTCAGGACGAGACACAACATTTATTTAGACAAGAAACGAAAACGGTACACATCTCCAAACGGACAACAGAGCGATTGGCCCTCTCGCTTAAACCCTTTCGCCCCGACTTTTGCATGATTAAAATTTAACTCTGAAAAGTAGTTTAATTTAGCAGTTTAGTAGTTTTTGCTCTTTTTGACGGACGACCGTACTTTCGCGTTCTTTTTGTGTTTGCTTTCTCCCTTCCAACGTTTATTAGTTGCTCAGCTAAGGGGACCATGAATGATAAGAGTGGTTCTGTTTTATGTTCCACATCACACTTCGTAATCCATGCATTCACAACACAAATCATAACTAAAATTCTTTTACCACCTCTTGTCTGATTTTCTGCCATGACCCTAAAAAGTAGCCATTTCATCACAACTCCATTCATGTACATATTGTAGTGGGCTTCAGGGCAACTCATTTTGTACCATCTTTTTGTTTCCGAACCACGGTCACTCATTCATCAGAATGAATGGGCGTGCTCAAAACCATAAGTCCGCCATTTGCAATCTGAAAGTATTGCCAGGTTTCTTGAGTCCTATTTTTATTCCCTAATTCCTTAAGAACACTGAAAACGTAAAAACCCATTCAAAAGTGGGATTTATTGACCCAATCTAATCTCTGGGACGTATATGCCCATTAGGCCTGAAAGGGTTAAATCGACATGCTAAGCCAATGAGTGTTCCGATAGTAATCCTACTGGTGGTTGTCTCGAAGAGATATCTCGTCATTAACAAAGATGACCAGATCATGATGTGGCCGTGATACCCTGTCCTCAGAAAAAAACTGACCAGATCTTGATCTCGTCATCGCCAAGAAATTTTCTGATGGCGAGATGCTTCGTCATTAGCAAAATTGATCAGGTTGGTTGGTTTTGGGGTTTTATGGCGCAAGGGCCATATTTGACTAGTGCTGCGCCAGACACGACATACAATATTAACTAGTAGACACACACAATGAAAGTTTTGCTGACACAGAAGAGAGAAATACACCCAGGGAGGAATGCATCTGTCAACAAAATTGGTAACAGTTTGACCAAGTGGTAATTAGTCGAGTGGTTTCGAGGAGATATTTCGTAGAAACCGCTTGGAGGGTTAATAATTCTATATTTTCTCGTTCGTGGTGGTACTTTTTGCATTTGTAATAAAATATAAGTATAAATCTGGCATATTTTGTGGGCTCGCTACAGCCCGTTTGGAAGAGTAGCGGATTAGCAACTGGAGGGGGTGAGTTCGAAACTCGATCCTCGACGTTAATTCTGAAACTCGACGTTAATTCTGTAATTGCCTCAAATCTCCTCACGTTGGCGTTGTGTGGGTGTTCGGAGAGTGGGGTGCCATTTCAGGTGTTGATCTCGTCATTTGACAGTGGTTCAAATTTACGAGGTGTTATCTTTGGATCTTCCCCTTCGGGATGGATCCCGGACCGTCGTTAATAGCCCGTTGCGTTGCTCCAGTGAGACGACTACCTACCTGCATGTTTGGTTCTTAATTTAGATTAGAATATTCAAAGAGGTAATATTGAAAGATTAGAATACTCATCAGGACGGGAATGTATTGAGGGAGAGTTCTATAATAAAATCTATTGCAAATTGATAGCAGATACAAGTAGAACCTTACATAGTCCTCTGAACATCATAAAATTACCGAGTACTGTAGCATTCTTACTCCACAACACATAATGACTAAATAACCACATCGATTGATCGAAAGAATCCTAGGAAAGATTCTATTGGCCGAGAAGGTAGGTAGTTATTTTAATTAACGTCGCACTGGTGCAACACAACGGGCTATTGGCGACGGTCCGTGATCAAACCCGAAGGGAAAGATCGAGGACAACACCACATAGTTTTGAACCACGGTCAGATGACGAGGTCAAAATTCCACACCTCGTCAGCGTTCGAGGCCACGACAGGTTTAACGTGCACCAGCCCCGATGTACACGACTGTCTTCGGTTGGATTCGAACTCGCAATCCTCCTGTTGATAATCCGTTACTCGTCCAACCGAGCTACCGCATTTTGTTGCGATCATCCGCTATCTTACTTCAGTTATTATTGAGTGTGTATTAAGACAACTAAAGAGTCCAATCTTCACCAAAAGATCCCGTTCACAAACACACCGCCGAAGTCAATTCATTAACTCTCTAATGGCCGTGATTATCCACCGATTCAATCACAACACCCGAATCAAAACAAGCGGAGCACCTGTTAACAGGTCGGTGGACATCCCTTTTAATGGAGCCATAAAATTAATGTCTTTTAGAGGAGGATCTGATTAGCTATCTCCATTTCCCACCCCGGAACACCGGCCTTGCGTGTCACCAGTGGAGACCCTTTTCATCATTAGGACCGGTAATAGCCGTAAAGTGACCGTCCGTCATTAAACGCGTATAATTTTGCTTAAGTTGCCCAATGCATTGGATCGTAATTGGAGGGTAATTGCAGCTCGTTATTTGTACGATTGCTGGATGGTATTAAAAGGGAGGGAACACCAGATCGCTGTTCGCGTGGCTCTTCTAATCCCGGGACCTCGTCCGGCCTGGCCAATGAGGCAGTGGCGTGGCAAAAGGGGTCCTTTGGGGGGGTCCAAGACCCCCTCACGAAAGTGTTACATCCATTCTTTCAACTATACTCTTATCCATCTTTACCTGTTGGGGTCCACTCTCCTTTTTGAAAATAATTTTTGTATAAATAATAATAGAAAATAATTTTTCTCTCTTTTTTTGAAAAGAAAATTGAAAACTTATATTTTGGAGGAGTGGCAGGTGCATCATTCCAACTCAGTTAAGGGTCTCCGGCTGAAGGAGTTCATGCCGGAGATTAATACTGCAACTCTCGTCGAGGACAGATACCTCGTCTGGTACCTGATAGGTCATGGTCCTTTCCCAGCTTACTTACATAGATTCAAAATTAAAACTTCTGACCTTTGTGAATCTGGAAGGGTGGGAGATGCTGACCACTATCTCTTTGAATGTCAACACACAAAACCAAACCATATAACTAAACCAAAATCAAGTAATAAACCTACCTGGCTAAACGCTATCATTAAAAATTATTTATCTAGATATAAAATTAAGGCTTGTGTGTTGGCTGTAAAGGAGATAGTTGGAAGGCTTCCTCCACCTTGAATTCATATGTAAATAATTGAACTCTTTCTATCTCACTTTAACTTTTTAATATAGTTAAAATATTTAACATTGTACACTTCAACATACTTTGAATGTTTAAATTACATTTCATCTATATTGTTACATTTATTAATAAATAGTTCTATATAAACTAATTTATTATACAATTACTCTCAGGCAATGTTTGCCTGATTTATTTACCAACATTTGTTGGATTTTTTTGTATTAAAAAATGTATCATTTTATGTAAATATGTAAAATTTAAAGATAATAAATGGTTCCCTCTCCTACCATTAAATGCTCTAAACTCATGGTGAGTAGGTAGGAGGTGGGTCTACTACTACTACCTGTTGGGGCCGCGGTATCCAAGAAGAGATGGATAAGAGCACAGTTCAAAGAATGGATGTAACACTTTCGTGAGGGGGGTCTTGGATCCCCAAAGGACCCCTTTGGTCAGGCCCGATGAGGTCCCGGGATTTGAAGAGACACGTGAACAGCACGTATGTTCCCTCCCTTTTAATACCTGTTGAGGCCGCGGTAGCCCCGTTGGAAGTGTAACGGATTAGCAACCGGAGGTTTGCGAGTTCGAATCCAACCAAAGACCGTCATGTGCAAGGGAGCTGGTGCATGTTAAATTGTCGTGGCTTCAAATGTCTTCACCTTGACGTGGTGTGAAAGTTTAGAGAGTGAGGTGCCAGCTCAAGTGTTGCCTCGTCATCTGACCGTAGTTAAAAAATTGCTTGGTGTTATCCTAGGATCTTTCCTTTTGGGATTGGTCTGTCGCCAATAGGTGTGACGTTAATTGAAATAACTACCTTGTAATATTTTAGAAATTTTATTTATTAACTGTTATATGTTGTTAACTAAAATATAACTGTTATTCAGTTATATAATAACTGTTATATATGGAGTTCATTCAATTTATCATTCATCACGAAATATGAAAGTTTGAATATTATGAATTTGTTTTATTCTTCATCGATTTAAAACCTCGCATATTTCATATTTATTTTGCATCAACTCGATAAAATATTGAAAAAAACCAAGACACATACATATCTCCGTTCTGCAACAAGCAGTCTTCCCTGAATGACAGGTTAAATGGTGGTCAAACGTTTTGCGAACGCCATTGTAAGAGTTGTTTCTGTTTTTGAACCTACAGAAATGCATCACTTGTTCGTAATCCCTTTAAAACCAAATACGGGACATGTAATGGAAACACATATCTCACAAATGTACGTGGGACAGAAATCGGCATTATTTGTATATTGACGAATGGCAACAAACGAAGGTACACAATATAAAATCAACTCTTACGGGATTAATTCTTCAATTTTGCCGCATAGTTTAAATATGTTTAATTTGAGCTAGATCTGCATAATATTGCTGGAACTGCACGTGCTTTTGTGATCAGCTATTGTCAAGGACATGAAATGTAAAATTAGATCGACATTTTCTGACTAGCACCTTGAAAACTCACTAAGAATTGCAACCTCTTCCACTGAACAAGACATTGATGCATTAGTTTCACAAAAACAAGGTCAAATATCCAACTTGTTTTATGTTGATGCTGTTCTCATTTTTAATGTCGGAATAGAAAATATAAACACAAAAATAACGGAAACTTTTTTATTTATGTACATTAAGCCTCCAAGTGATTTTAATGAATGACCAATGATATGACCAATTTTGCTAATGACGAGATACCTCATCATTAAGCTATTGCCGATCTTTTGATGATGAAATCGTGATCTGGTCAGTTTTCATGTAACGACGAGATATTTCGCTCATCAACATTTGGTCAGTTTTGCTAAGGACGAGATACCTCGTCGATATAACCACCAGGAGGGTTAATTACATAAAATTTTATATGCGGTCCAAGACAATTCCTCTTTAGTCAATGTGGACCAGGCTTTCCAAAATGTTGGGCACCCTGCCTTAGACATAAAATAATTTCGAAAACGAAGTGTTCGAATATTTAAAACCATAAAAAATTTGTAGAATGTACGGATTATTTGTATGAAGAGGGTGTGCAAATAATTGCGAGAAATGGATAAAATGAAAATTATTAATTTATACACCCAATACAGATAAATTTAATTTTTTGTGATCGAAAATTTAATTGTTGAATTTTTTTTATTTATTGAAAATGAGATTTTAATTTATAATTTCAAAAATTATGGCAGCAAACAATTTCAGTTCTTTTAAATTTTTGATCGAATGATTATTTCATTAACCATCCTTGTAGTTGTTTCGACCAGGTGCCTCTTCTTTACCAAATTTATCCAGATCTTGATGAACGAGATATCTCGTCATTAGAATAAAAAACCTATCTCGATATCATCATCGTCAAAGTATCGGTAATATCTTGATCTTGATATCATCGTCAAAGTATCGGTAATATCTTGATCTTGATATCATCGTCAAAGTATCGGTAATATCTTGATCTTGATATCATCGTCAAAGTATCGGTAATATCTTGATGACGAGATATCTCGTTATTAGCAAAATTGGTCAGATCTTGATGGACGAGGTATTTCGTTGAAACCACGTAGAGGGTTAATAGGTCCGTCAAAACTTTTCTCAACTGCAAATGTAATTTTATCAGATGATTTTCTGTAATGACATTACTAAAAATCATGAGAAAAGACCGAAAATGAATTAATTTTTTATGAGGTAGGGTAGGTAGTTAATTAACGTCGCATTGGAGCAACACAACGGGCTATGGAGACGGTCCGACGAAAGATTCAAGGACAACGCCTTGTCATTTTGAATCACGGTCAGATGACGAGGCGAACATCTGAGCTGGCACCCCACTCTCCAAACTTCCACACCACGCCAACATGAGGACACTCGAGGCCACGACAGATTTTAACGTGCTCCAGCCCCCGTGTACAAGTTTGGCTGGACCGAGTTTCCAACTAGCAACCCTCCGGTTACTAATCCGTTGCTCTTCCAAATGGGCTACCGCGGCCCTAATCCTTATGAGAAAAAGCATCGTCTAATGGAAACAGAATAACCACCAACGTTTCCAACTTCAAATAAGGAAGAATGCCGCAGATATTCCTGCTCTCCCCTTTCGAACGTCAAGTGCTACTTATTTTCTTCAGTCTGATATCAGAACAAATTATTTCGCCCACTTCTGGTAATAAATTTTCAGACAGAAAAGGTGTTGGTTTTAAATACGTAATAAAAAGTCCTCAAGAAGATTTGTTGCGACTGTAAGCTCGAAGGCAAAAGAGGGTTTTTATTTTTCTAAATGTTTCATACAAGCAATCAAAGGCCCAATTTCCCTCCGCTCCCATTGGAGTTGAGTTGTTTTAGATTAAAACCATCTCTTAAAATGCTTCATTACTTTTTTTATGTAAGGCCTTTCCTATAAGAAATGCATTCTAAAGTAATGATCCAGGGATTATCTGTTCGACATAACTGTAGAGGAAGATGGGAATGAGGTATCGTATTACTTCTCTTTATCTAAAAAGACTTGAGAGGTTGGTAGGTAGGTATTTAATTAAAGTCGCACTGGATCAACACAACGGACTATTGGCGACGGTCCGGGATCAAACCCGAAGAAACGATCCAATTTATTCTAAGAAAGGAGTAACAGACTTTCTCCAAAGGCTTCTATTCTAAATGAAGTATCAAATGATTCTATTCTAAAGAAATTAGCAAAATAATATTTCTAAATAATTCCATTCTGAAGAAAAGACCGATAGAATTTTTCTAAAGTATGAGGAAAGGAGCAATAGTCTTTCCAAAGTGTTATAATCTAAGAAAGGACCGATAGAATTTTTCCAAAGTATGAGGAAAGGAGCAATAGTCTTTCCAAAGTGTTATAATCTAAGAAAAGAACCGATAAAATCTTCAAAAGGATTTTATTCTACAGAATAGGCCAGCCAAAGACCGCCGTTTACACGGGGACGGTACACGTTAAATCCATCGTAGCTGCAGATGTCCTTACGTTGGCGTGGAAGTTTGGAGAGTGGGGTGCCAGCTCAGGCATGACCTCGTCATATGACCATGGCTCAAAATGGTGAGGTGTTGTCCTCGGATCTTTAACTTTAGATTTGATCCCGGACCGTCGTCTATTGCGCGTTGTGTTGCTCCAGTGCGACGTTAATTAAAATACCTACCAACCTACTTACGATTACAAGAACAAACAGTGATCCAGTACTGTGCCTGTTAAATAAAGTAATATTTTGTAACGGTCTATAGAAAAATATTTTTTCTAATCCCATAAGCCATAAAATATTGTCCATCAATAAATACAAGAGTGAGTGTCCTAGAAATTATGAGTGCCTCGATCCCTGTTTCTATATTTGTTGCCCCGCGTATTATCAGAAAAGAGCAGTGATCAAAGCGCCGACTTACGCCCATGCCCATAACTACTAATTGGGCAGGCCGTTACTGTGAGCCAATTGCGATAATAAATGAGATATACGGAGATAGGTTTCCATGGTTAAAAATAAGTGGACAGATGTTTTCAATAGTTTTCTCTAAAATTCAAGTCTCCCCTTTTGTTCGTTCTTTTTTATGAGATAGAAGACGGTCTTTAGTGTGGGCGGGGGGATTTAGAGCCCTCTGAAGAGGACTGGAGCTTCATAAATCGTTTCCAGGTACAAAGAAGTGCTGATTCCTCCTTTCAATTAGTTTAACCGACTCGCCAACGAGTTCTTGGAATTGGTTCACATAAGAGTCTGGGTAAACCTTTGAAATGTTCTAAGCGAGGGAGAAAAGATTTTTTTACATCAACATGATAATAATATATAAAAATCGAGTTTTGTCGAAGTTTGTTACTCTAGATTGCAACCAGACAACGGATCGATTCTGAATTGATTCACATGTATATAGGGAATGGGCGCGTTTAAGAGTTTTGTCGAAGTTTGTTACTCTAGATTGCAACCAGACAACGGATCGATTCTGAATTGATTCACATGTATATAGGGAATGGGCGCGTTTAAGAGTTTTGTCGAAGTTTGTTACTCTAGATTGCAACCAGACAACGGATCGATTCTGAATTGATTCACATGTATATAGGGAATGGGCGCGTTTAAGAGTTTTGTCGAAGTTTGTTACTCTAGATTGCAACCAGACAACGGATCGATTCTGAATTGATTCACATGTATATAGGGAATGGGCGCGTTTAAGAGTTTTGTCGAAGTTTGTTACTCTAGATTGCAACCAGACAACGGATCGATTCTGAATTGATTCACATGTATATAGGGAATGGGCGCGTTTAAGAGTTTTGTCGAAGTTTGTTACTCTAGATTGCAACCAGACAACGGATCGATTCTGAATTGATTCACATGTATATAGGGAATGGGCGCGTTTAAGAGTTTTGTCGAAGTTTGTTACTCTAGATTGCAACCAGACAACGGATCGATTCTGAATTGATTCACATGTATATAGGGAATGGGCGCGTTTAAGAGTTTTGTCGAAGTTTGTTACTCTAGATTGCAACCAGACAACGGATCGATTCTGAATTGATTCACATGTATATAGGGAATGGGCGCGTTTAAGAGTTTTGTCGAAGTTTGTTACTCTAGATTGCAACCAGACAACGGATCGATTCTGAATTGATTCACATGTATATAGGGAATGGGCGCGTTTAAGAGTTTTGTCGAAGTTTGTTACTCTAGATTGCAACCAGACAACGGATCGATTCTGAATTGATTCACATGTATATAGGGAATGGGCGCGTTTAAGAGTTTAAGGGGTCACTAGAAATCACGAAAATTGACCAGATTATAGATTTTGTTTTTATTGCTTCAGAGTATTTCCCAATTTCTGAGCTTTTTAACAATACCAAGATCTTGTAAATATTAGGAATAAAACTTTTCTAGTTACAAGAGTTTTCGTTAGGTACTATCACCATGAACGAACATGTTTCCGAAACTTTAAACTCAATTTCTGAAGAACTGCTTTTTGCAATACGATGATTTGTTCAAACAGTGATAACTCAACAATGAATCGATCTATTATAATTATTTTTTGTGTCTTTTTAATGTAGATGGAACAGTAGATGTTTTGACCCTCAGTCAGAGTTATTAGTTATTAAGAAGTGAATTTTTAGTTGATTTTCAAATGGTTTAAATTCCTCAAAATAACTTTATTTTTTATACTTGTTGAAAACAAATCCAGCCAAAGACCGTCGTGTACAAAGGAGGCTGGTGCACGTTAAATCCATCGTTGCCGCCAATGTCCTCACGTTGGAGTGGTGTGGAAGTTTGAAGAGTGGGGTGCCAGCTCAGGTGTTGCCTCGTCATCTGACCGTGGTTCAAAATTACGTGGTGTTGTCCTCGATCTTTCCCTGTGGGATTGATCCCGGACCGTCACCAGGAGCCCCTTGTGTGATGTTAATTGCAATACCTACCTACTTTTTTGTTGAAAAAAATATTACCAAAAATCTATTCCCTCTAGTAACCTGATCGAGGGTCAAAACCTGATGAATACTTCTAGGAATAATTCCCAACAGGAATGGTCTTTGTGAATAAATTAGAATTTGAGATATCACTATTCAAAAAACAAGCTAATTAGCTAATTATATCTAAATTAGATAATTAATGATGAGCTTAATTTGAATTTTTTGCACTGAAATGAGTTAAAGCACAAACCAATGACCTATTGCAAAAAAAAACGGGATTTTTAAAGTCACAAATTTTAAAAAACTTCTAGTGTAGTCCAAAGTAGTCATTTTTATGTAAAAATGGACAAAACGTAGTTTTGCCACACAAGTAGAAATCCCAGTTGCATAGTTGCAGTGCATGGTTAAACACAATCTACAATACCAATAAATTAAAATATAAATAAAAGTATGTCCATCTTGGAGATAAACATGCGTCTGAAGGTAAAAGTTTAAATTTTTCTCAATTATCCTGAGATAGATTATAAAAAAAGGTGTAATACATCTTTTATAAAAAATATATTGTATTAGCATCTCAAGCATCCGTGGTAAGTCTTGAAATTAAAAAGATCAAAGTAATACAGAAACATATCTGTTTCTTTCTCGGACTTAGTCAAGAAAATTATAATGGGGTCGAACAATAAAATCGAGACGAGACAAGAATAATAGTTTCACGTGTGGCTTTTCCTCCATTCGTCTATCCAAGAAGTAAAGGCCTCGAGTCCTCTTATATAAAATATATGTTATAAAAAATATTAAAAATGCAAGCTTAACCCATTAACTGCCAACGTTCCTTTTTTGGGACGCATATTTATATGACTTTAAAACCATGATCATTGTATAAATAAGTTATTATTCTTATACTCATCAGATTATTTATTATGTATTCTAACTATATTATAAAAATAGATGCAAAACGTTAAAAAAAATAATTAAAAAAAATATTAAAAAAAATAATTAGAAAAATTCACACAGCATCCTTCTAAAGAATAGGAAATGGGAACAATCAATATTTTCAAATAAACATCATGGTTGAATTCCGGCCCTTAACCAGTTTAATCAGTAGAGATTAAACTGGTACTGTAACTGATATAACTGATCGAGTACTTTCAAGTGTCGAATAAGTATTCGAATACATGTTGAAAAAACGACTAACCAATTGTTTGAATCAGCTAAATGCTGAGATGTGAGGTTTTTTATACTAATAAAATGGGGGATAAATTCTTTGGTAGGTAGGTATTTTAATTAACGTCGCACTGGAGCAACACAGTCGGCTATTGGGGACAGTCTGGGATCCAACCCGAAGGAAAAGCTAAGAGGTTTCAAGAGTAACGGATTAGCGAGTTCGAATCCAACCAAAGACCGTCGTGTATAAGGGGGGGTTGGTGTGTCGTGGCCTCAAATGTCCTCACGTTGGCGTGATGTGAAAATTTGGAGAGTTGGATGCCAGCTCAGGTCATCTGACCGTGGTTCAAAATTACGTTGTGTTGCTCCAGTGTTACGTTAATTAATTACCTACCTACCGAATGCAAAATTTAATCTTTCCTCCTCTCTCGAGTGGAATTATCTTTCCATTCAATCGGCAGAGTTTACGAGTTTCAAAATTGCGTTGTGTTGCTCCAGTGTTACGTTAATTAATTACCTACATACCGAATGCAAAATTTAATCTTTTCTCGTCTCTCGAGTGGAATTATCTTTCCATTCATTCGGCAGAGTTTACGAGGTTCAAAATTACGTTGTGTTGTGCTCCAGTGTTGCGTTAAGTAATTACCTACCTACCGAATGCAAAATTTAATCTTTTCTCCTCTCTCGAGTGGAATTATCTTTCCATTCAATCGGCAGAGTTTACGAGGTTCAAAATTATTTTGTGATGCTCCAGTGTTACGTTAATTAATTACCTACCTACCGAATGCAAAATTTAATCTTTTCTCTTCTCTCGAGTGGAATTATCTTTCCATTCAATCGGCAGAGTTTACGAGTAAAAGTGACGTCTAGCAATATCGCGCTGCAACTTTCTTTTCAAATGTTATCATTTACAAGTGAAGTTACAATTTATTATCCGATTCACACTAAGCACGGATAAACTACGGAACGAAAGAGGGAAGGATAGTTTATCACATCTATTACAGTTCTATTTTTTATTCGTATTTGAGGGAATTCGCAAGCGTTTAGAGATAAAAGTCTTATCCGATTTCTCCTTTTTTTTCTTGCTGTGTCTCCCCTTTCCTGGCATACCGATCTTTCTTTTGCCATTCATCTCTCTCCCTCTCTTTGCGTGCCTTTCTTTTCATTTCACTTCAGTTACTGTCAGTGTGAAGTTTACTCCCGGCTATTTTTAAAGAACCACTTCTCCCTCCCGCTCGGCATGTCTGGTCTTTTATCAATACCCCCTTGCAACTTTTTTTTACCCTTGTGGGAAACTCGAGAGATTCATGAGACGGGCAGAATCGAGTATTTCTAAGAATCAAATAGTACTATTTATTCGATTACTTTCAAGTATCGAATAAGCGTTCGAATACGTATTCAAAAAAAGATTGACTTTATTTTACCCTTATGTGAAACTTGAGAGATTTCACTAATAGTGATGGGCAGAATGGGGAGTACTTTAAAAATTGAATACATATTAAAAAAATATTGACTTTTTTTTACCCCTGTGTGAAACTTGAGGGATTCACACACCAAGAAATAGTGATGGACAGAATGGAGTACTTTAAGAATCGAATACTAGGTATTCGAGTACTTTAAAAATCGAAAACTTAGTATTCGAGTACTTTATGAATCGAATACTTGGAATTCGAGTACTTTCAAGTACCGAATCGTTTCGAATACTTATTCAAGAAACGATTAATTCATGGAAAGAATTAATATATGCCAACTTCATATGGCTCATTCATATTCATATCAACATTCATATTCAACTTCATATCGAAGCTTAATATGGCCAACTGCCATATGAAGCTTCGTTGTTCTGATTCCCCCAGCATTGTGGTTAGTACTCTGGAATTGAGGCATCGTAGATTCAAGTTCGAATTCAGTGCTGAAGAAAACCTGCGAATCATTGTATTATTTATTCTAAATGAAAACTATAGTTTTTGACACGACCAACATGGATGCGCATACAATGCAACACTTCGGTATTCGAATACTTTGGAATCAGAATACTTTAGATGAATACCTCTGTATTCGAATTCTTAGTATACGAATACTTTGGAATCAGAATACTTTAGATGAATACTTCTGTATTCGAATTCTTGGGTATTCGAATACTTTGGACAAATGCTATTGTACTCAAATACTTTGGGGTGTGTGCCGCTGTGTCTCAGTGGGTATGTCCACTGCGCAAGAAACCTTTGAGTTGTAGGCGGCGCAGGTTCGATTCTTGGCAGGTGCATTCCTCCCTGGGTGGATTTCTCTTCTGTGTCAGTAAAAACTCATGTGTATGTGTGTTTATTATTTGGTATTGCATATCTTGTGTCTGGCGCAGCATGGCCAAATATGGCCCTTGCGCCAAAAAACCCCAGAGTCAACCAACCTCGGATCTCTACCTTCGGGTTTGATCCCAGATCGGCGCCAATAGCCCGTACCGTTGCTCCAGCGCGACGCTAATTAAAATACCTACCTACCGATTGCTAATCCGTTACTCTACCAACAGGACTATCGCGGCCCCTCCACCTCGAAATTCCGATCCCCTTTCCAACTGCTCACGCAGCCATTTTCGAGTAAAAAACGCGCCAATCAAAACCGAATCTCGTAACACTCGAGAAGCATTTTTATGAGGTCCCGCGGAACACTGATTCTCTTCGCTTTTCTTTCGTGATCACCTCCCGTGGCTTAAGCACGTCCAGAGATGGCTTCATCCCTAATAGAAAATCCTATATGTCCCCCGCCGTTTCCTTATCTCGGTTCTTATACTCGTATTTTTATGGCAGAAATTATCTGAGTTGAGCACTTTCGTCTCTGACCTCCCTCCTCGTTGCGGAAGATCATTAAGCGCCTGTACTTAGGCTAGTTTATGTGGACGCCCGTGTGAAATTTACATCCCATCTTCCCCTTCTTTTTGCGCCAAATAAGTAACACATCCCGGGCTTGGTTTCTCGGGCTTCGTTTGATACCTTTTGCTTTGAGCTTTTTATTTGACAGTAGCATTGCCGTTTGATCCTTAGAAGGGATGTTTATTTCCAATGGCTGTTACAGATAAGCGACGGAACTGAATGCCGTTAGGGGATTAGACGTTTCTTATGGGCGTGTTTTGGTTTCCAGGGAAGTGGAGATTCTTCATGGGTTGTTAATGGGAGGCGGTTGTATGAACGTCGCACTGGGACGACACAACGGGCTATTGGCAACGGTCCGGGATCAGCCTGTCGTCTGGCCGTCCTCGCTTGGGTTTGATCTCTGCCCGTCGCCAATAGCCTGTGTGGTTCAAAACTACGTGTCCTCGGTTGGGTTTGATCTCTGCCCGTCGCCAATAGCCTGTGTGGTTCAAAACTACGTGTCCTCGGTTGGGTTTGATCTCTGCCCGTGGTTCAAAACTACGTGTCCTCGGTTGGGTTTAATCTCTGCCCGTCGCCAATTGCCTGTGTGTTGTTCCAGTGCGACGTTAATTAAATATCTACCCATCTATCGGGATCAGTCCCGAATGGGAAAGTAGATAGGAGGTTAATTACCGTCGCACTGGAGCAACGCTGTTGGCGAGGGTCAGGGATCAAACCCAAAGGTAAAGATCCGAGGTTGGTTGACTTTGGGGTTTTATGGCACAAGGGCCATATTTGGCCGTGCAGAAGAGAGAAATACACCCAGGGAGGAATGGAAATATCCGAGGATAACACCACGTCATTTTGAACCGCGGTCTGATGACGAGGTTACACCTGAGCTGGCACCCCACTCTCCAAACTTCCACACCACGCCAACGTGAATCTGTTTCTGGGGATACTTGGGAAAATGGCGTAGTCAGAAGAGGGCACTCAAGACGACGAAGCGATGGTTTCTTATTTTCATATCACCTTACAAATTAAACATCATTTGCACGTAATACTTCTGTAATATAAAATAAGTTCGTAAACTTACTAACGATTTATAAAAAGCGATCCATTTCGACAAAATGGGAAGGTATGAATTAATATTTCTTTCCTAATATACATGTCTCACATTTACATGTGGCATAAAGTTTCAAAAATTGTAAAAATAAAAATGAATTTCGATAAACAAGATTTTAGCGTTTTCGATATTGCCAATGCGAATATTTGCCGTACGTAACCTTGTAAAGTGATTTCTGTACTGGGATCTGCTGAGATGTATCACTTTTCCTGCTTACCCAGTTTCGATTTCAGTCTGGTGGCCGAATACGAGATAAAAAAGGACTCCTTTCTTTGGGTCCCCCTCCGAAACGAAAACCTAGCAACTCTACTGCTGGAGGTAAGACACGGTGAAAAGATTGAGGACCAGTGGAGTAAGGACCCCTGATTGAAATATTAAAGTTCGGTGATAAATAAATAAATAAATAGCGACAAAATCTGAAGCAAAAACTTTTTTAAACGGGAATCAGGGTGAGGCGTCAGTTTCTATGTTAACGTCATTCATTTTCACCACAAAAAGCCAGCCAAGGATTGCCGGTGCTCGATTCTTTCAGTTCCAAATGGTTCCCTACTATGATTGGTTAGTGGTGAATGTCATGCTCAATGGGTACCTTTGCAGATGCTCCTCCCCTTACTGAACGCTTCCTTTTGAAGCTAACATCCATTCTAGAGACTATGCGCAGTGGATCCTTGCTTAGGGTCTATCATTCTCTCGCCTTTGTAAAAGACAAGCTCCAAGACAGTGCTTGGATCATCCACATAGAATTCCGAAGGATCGGCTACAACCTGAGAGTTGTAGGCGGCACAGGTCCCATTCTTCCCTGGATGTTTTCTCTCCTGTGTCAGCAAAACCTTCCTTGTGTGTGCATGTTCATTACATGGCGCTGTATGTCCAAATATGGCCCTTGCGCCATAAAATCCAATAAACTAACCAACCAGCTGTTAAGGGAAATGACGTAACCAATGGACTGGCTAAAGAAGGTTCCTTGAAGACTAACGTCGTTGAACCAATTAACATTAACGTCCCAGGAAATTTTCACCAAGTCCAAGATCTGCAGTACTATTTTAGAACTCACCCTAGTCGAGGTTTAGGGAACTCGCCCAGGCTATGCTTTGGAAGTGTTATGCAATCTAAAACATACGGCTTTGTCGAGATTCAGAAGTGGCCATTCTCAAATTTCGAATGAACTGGTGCACGTACAATCTGTCGTGGCCTCAAATGTCCTCACGTTGGCGTGGTGTGGAAGTTTGGAGAGTGGGGTGCCAGCTCATGTGTTGCAATGACGAGGCGTTGTCGTCGGATCTTTACCTTCGGGATTAATCCCGGACCATCACCAATATCCCATTGTGTTGCTCCAGTGCGACGTTAATTAACTACCAACCTTGAGTCAAATTTTAAAAAGAATATAAAAATGTAATCTGTTTGTCCAAATGCGCGAAATCACAGGCGTCCTCGGCTCACAATTTTTGGTGTGTCGGGGATTCCCATGACCGTTTCGAGAATCCTTTGATGGTTTTGGACTTTTCAGAAGATGATTCACATGGACTTGGTCTAGCACATTGGTCGCCAAACTTCTTTGACCATTAACCCCTTCAAGTTTTTCTTGGCTTTTCTTTATCGACCCCCTTTATTTTACGAAATAATCGACCTTAATCATTTAATCGACCCCCTTTATTTTAGGACAAGCCAAAAAAAAAAACGCTTACGTGAGTTTTCAGGTTGTGTATTTTATAGTTGCAGCGTTTATTGTATGTATAATATAGTATATATTGGTTTAACGTCAAATTGATACGTTTTTGTTTTTGACGTCCTTAACCTTAACATTACATATTCGATAAAAAGGAATAAATAATATAAACAAATTTAATTTAGGTAACAAAATAACAATAATACAATCTTCATTGTATATATGAAAATAAAACTTATTAACTTAGTATACAATTTACTAACGTTGTCAATGTGAAGTGCTTCGTGACTCTTGACAAGGTTAGCAATGTTAGTTTAAAATGAGTAAGTTTGAGCCTTCAATCACCCACGGAATTCTATATTCATTCAGGAAGGAGGTAATCCAAGTTACCGACTTCGGATTTGATCCCGGACCGTCGTCAATACCCCGTTGTGTTGCTCCACTGCGACGTTAATAAAAATACCTACCAAAAAAGTTACCTAATTAAATATTACCCGCACAATGATGTCTTATATTTTTCTATCGAACCCCAATCGGCCCCCTGATCTCGAATCGACCCCTAAAAATATTATATCGACCACTTTGGGGCAACCACTGGTCCAGCATGTACTGGACCAAGAGGAATTGGAAAAACAACAACAACCACCCATCAGCTACAGACGAATGCCGCTTTCCCCCAACGAAAAGAAGTGACGAAGATCTCCCCTCTGTTAAGTACACCTCGATGCAAAATTGAAAGAGCTACCTGTTTCTGGATAGAGCCAAACCCACAACAAATCTGCTACATGAGAGACGGAGAGAGACAGCGAACAGAAGTCTTGACCCTCGGAGGACCACACGTGCTGGGGGTAGAGAGGGGGGAGGGAGAGAGTCTTGGAATGCGGACACTCCACCCCACGCCTCACGGTAGCCTCCATTCGGCCCACATCCGGGGCCCAAGGCATTGATGAGCAGCACTTTGACAAGGTAATCCTCGCGCCATCATTACCCAACTCTCAATAAAGAATTGTGTGTGGACACACTTTTTTTCTTTCGTTCTCTTTCGCCCCCCGCCCCTCCCTGTTCGGTTGCTATCTTCTTTCACTCTTTTAAATGAAACGACTCCCGTTGTTGCCATGGGCATTATCCGGAATTTCGCCCGCTGATAAGCCAGACAATTAATTTTTTAGTGGTTTGGTGACTGCTGTTCGCAAGCGTTTTAGTGGCAGTGACCTTTCCTTTTTAGGGGTTGATCTGCGGCGACAAGGGAAAGGACTCTGGGGGCCAAAACCCCCCCCCGCCGAAAGTGTCGATTTCTTGTTTTTATTTTGCGTCCTTTTAGAAATGAACCTAAAAAGGAGTGGAAATTTTTGGTGGTACTCAAATGAAAAATTTGTTATTTGAAAAATTGTAGCTTATTTTTGTACCTTAGTATAAAAGGGACCGATGTCCATTTATGTCCAAGTTTGGTATAACACTAAAAAAATAACTTTTATTTTCTTAATTTTTAATACAAATTCCCAGAGTTTTGATTAATGACTGAAGGATATTGGCACTTTTTCTATAACTTTCTAGTGCTGGTGTATTTTAAATCTGTTGAGTGCTCAAATGTCCCCACGTTGGCGTAGTGTGGAAGTTGTGAGAGTGGGGTGCCAGCTCAGGTGTTGATCTCGTCATCTGACCGTGATTCAAAATGTCGTGGCTTTATCCTCGAATCTTTCCCTTGGGGACGAATTCCGGACCGTCGCCAATAGACAATTGTGTTTCTGCAGTGAGTTGTTAATTAAGTACCTACCTTGAAGTGATTTGTGGTCATAATTAAAAATAGTTAATTCTTGACTTTACAAATAAACCTAAAAGTGTGTGGAAATTTTTGATGATACAGTGGACTCCCTCTTAACCGGCCACCTTTTAACCGGCCTCCGCTTTAACCGGCCGCCACTGACCAATTATGTACTGTAAATGCAGTAACCTACAATAACATGTGTTTAGTTTTTCCAATAAAGGAAGTTCTTCCAGCTTAAGTTTTCTTAATTATACATATCATATTACAATAAAGTAGGCTATATACTTAGTTTTATTCTAATAAAAACGATTTCGGGAGAGTATTATAATGCTATTAAGGGAACGATGGTTTAACCGGCCAAATCGTTATCCGGTCTGGGTCCCGGTCCCGAAGTGGCCCGTTAAGAGGGAGTTCACTGTACTAAAATAAAAAATCTGCTATTAGAAGTTTGGTATAACACCTAATTTAGCAACTTTTATTTTCTTAATTTTTAATACAGCTTGTTTACAGCCCACTGTTTTGATTGTTTCATAATGGACAGGAGGATCATTGGCACTTTCATCACCTTCGAGTGACTTGTGGTCATAATTAAAAATATTTGAAACTAGACTTTGGCCCTTTTTCTACCACGGTAGATTTTTCAATCATTTGACTGAAATACCAAAGCATGATTAATTAATTTGTTTTTCACACTGATATGACTATCTCAGGTATTCGAATATTTACTGGCACGCATCCAGGAAATAACCTCGAGGGTGGTCAAGTGTTCTCTAGCTCCCTCTTCCAATCGAATTGCCGTAATGTTGCATGCGCGATGTATTTAGTGATTTTTTTACTGTTTTTTAGACAGGCATGCAAACATTTTATCTAAGAATAGAGAAATTTTGATTTGCAGCAAAAATGAACTATCTAAGCAAAAATATTTCGGCGAGGGCACAACTGTCTTGTTAATTAACGTCGCACAGGAGCAACAAAACGGGTGACGGTCCGGGTTCGATCCCGAAGAGAGAGATCGTAATTTTGAACCACGGTCAGATGACGAGAACAACACCTGATCTGGCACCCCACTCTCCAAACTTCCACACCACGCTGTAAGGACATTGGAGGCCATGGCAGATTTAACGTGCACCAGCCCCCGTGTACACGACGATCTTTGGTCGGATTCAAACTCGCAACCCTCTGATTGCTAATCCGTTACTCTTCCAAACGAGCTACCCCTAGAACGAAAGGGAGCACTAATCCTTATACTTTGATTAGAGATATTCAGCCTTCCCTGGCTCCGAGTTATGTTAAAGGGCAGTTATCAACGGAAGATTAGGAAACTGCTGACGAGTTCTTCCAATTGAAATAGTTTATTTTTCGTTCATTTTTCTGTGCTTCACTTTTCTTGGGATGAGAGTGGTTTTTGGTATGCTTTAATTTTGCTGTTGAATCACTACTGCGAAGTAAACACGCAGTTTTGTCATATTATCACAAACATCGACCTTCTAATGGAATAGAAGGAACATGTGGGCGGAGTCGCTGTCGTAAGATCTCTGAAGGTGAAATCACGTGGGTTATGAATCGACTTATTCGATTGGCTATCGAAGCGCAGTCTAGTGTTTTTGATCATGGTGGATAATCACTTTAACCAATCAATACTTCGTATTTTCCCCCACAACCACGTGACAGATATACAAACCGAGCGACTAACAAAGCATATAGAAAGTCGACGATCGCAAATCCGGCGAAGTCTACGAGAAATCGGGGGCAGTGTCTGAAAAGCTATTGAGATTAAATCCACTGTATTTTTTTGTTATCAAATTCTATGGAACAATTTCCCACATCCAAAATACCCAATATTTTAATTTTTATGGAAATATGGATGAACTCGACCTGATTAACTCATATTTTAATGATTGTTTGACAGATTTGATAGAATAACTGGATATGCGATATTGGAACGAAAGCGAAAACAAATGTTATGATTACCGCTAGACCACCTTATAAGTTAGCTCTATTTGCTGTTGTGAAAATTACTTTTGGACTAAGCTCTATTTGCCGCTGTGTATATTATTTTTAGAATAATCTCTATTTGCGGTTGTGAAAATTACTTTTAGACTAAACTCTATTTGCCGTTGTGTATATGAGTTTTAGAATAAGCTCTATTTGCCGTTGTGAAAATTACTTTTAGACTAAGCTCTATTTGCCGTTGTGTATATTATTTTTAGAATAATCTCTATTTGCCGTTGTGAAAATTACTTTTGGACTAAGCTCTATTTGCCGTTGTGTATATTATTTTTAGAATAAGCTCTATTTGCGGTTGTGAAAATTACTTTTAGACTAAGCTCTATTTGCCGTTGTGTATATTATTTTTAGAATAATCTCTATTTGCCGTTGTGAAAATTACTTTTGGACTAAGCTCTATTTGCCGTTGTGTATATTATTTTTAGAATAAGCTCTATTTGCGGTTGTGAAAATTACTTTTAAACTCTATTTGCCGTTGTGAAAATTACTTTTAAACTCTATTTGCCGTTGTGAAAATTACTTTTAGACTAAGCTCTATTTGCCGTTGTGTATATTATTTTTAGAATAAGCTCTATTTGCCGTTGTGAAAATTACTTTTAGACTAAGCTCTATTTGCCGTTGTGTATATTATTTTTAGAATAAGCTCTATTTGCCGTTGTGAAAATTACTTTTAGACTAAACTCTATTTGCCGTTGTGTATATTATTTTTAGAATAAGCTCTATTTGCCGTTGTGAAAATTACTTTTAGACTAAGCTCTATTTGCCGTTGTGTATATTATTTTTAGAATAAGCTCTATTTGCCGTTGTGAAAATTACTTTTAGACTAAGCTCTATTTCCCGTTGTGTATATTATTTTTAGAATAAGCTCTATTTGCCGTTGTGAAAATTACTTTTAGACTAAACTCTATTTGCCGTTGTGTGTATTATTTTTAGAATAAGCTCTATTTGCCGTTGTGAAAATTACTTTTAGACTAAGCTCTATTTGCCGTTGTGTATATTATTTTTAGAATAAGCTCTATTTGCCGTTGTGAAAATTACTTTTAAACTCTATTTGCCGTTGTGAAAATTACTTTTAGACTAAACTCTATTTGCCGTTGTGTATATTATTTTTAAACTCTATTTGCCGTTGTGAAAATTACTTTTAGACTAAACTCTATTTGCCGTTGTGTATATTATTTTTAGAATAAGCTCTATTTGCCGTTGTGAAAATTACTTTTAGACTAAGCTCTATTTGCCGTTGTGTATATTATTTTTAGAATAAGCTCTATTTGGCCGTTGTAGTATATTACTCTTGGGCTAAAGAGTTACAGAACGAATGATTTTAGCCCAAAGTTAGAAAACTGGTAGGTTGTGGTCAAGGACACAAACCGTAGTTTTGACGTGAATACGCTGACTGGATGTTGGATTCCGGAATGAATGAAGCAGGCATAGGATGTTTGAACGATTGTTTATTATGTGAATATTCAACAATTTATTTACAGTTTGAACGATTAATGTACAGTTTGATATAAATATTACATGATAATTTCATTGATTTAAAGCCTTTGATTGTTCGGTAGCTTTCGAATGACACCACTTACAGTCTTCACTCCACGCAACCTAAAGTGACAATGGCCCAAAGCTCGCCCAGCACCGTAGAATTCCGACATATTGCGGACCTCCTCCCTTGCGCTCAGTGCGCCTGCGCATTGGGTCCGGTGGTCATGTCAGGTACGGACTCCTTTGTCTACACGACGCTATATTTATCTTTTAGATGTTTCTTTCAATTCAAATAACATCAGACAAAACAGTTGTAACGCTTTTTGTAACGCTCGACATTTCATCATATCCCCAGTACTGTTCCGATTTTAAAGACGTATTCACGTCACGATAGTCGGTTTTGCTTTTCGATTTGGTTTCAATGAACGGTGGCCCGGTTGGAAGAGTAACAGACTAGCAACCGGAGGGTTGCGAGTTCGAATCCTACCAGACCGTCGAGTACAAAGGGGGCTGGTGCACTTTCTAACTGTCGTGTCCTCAAATGTCCTCACGTTGGCGTGGTGTGGAAGTTAGATGAGTGGGGTGCCAGCTCAGGTGTGACCTCGTCATCTGACCGTGGTTCAAAATTATGAGTTGTCTTCGGGGGGGGGGGTATTTCAATTAACGTCACACTGGAGCAACACAATGGGCTATTGGTGACGGTCCGGGATCAATCCCAAAGGGAAAGATCCGAGGACAACACCACGTAATTTTGAACCACGGTCAGATGACTGAGTTGTCTTCGGATCTTTCTCTTCGGGTTTGGTCCCGGACCGTCGCCAATAGCCCGTTGTGTTGTTCCAGTGCGACGTTAATTAAAAAAAATACCAATAAATTTTAATTTTATGTGGGCTTCTGGACTTGCAAGGACCACTTGTAGTGACCTCGTCATCTGACCGTGGTTCAAAATTATGAGTTGTCTTCGGATCTTTCTCTTCGGGTTTGGTCCCGGACCGTCGCCAATAGCCCGTTGTGTTGTTCCAGTGCGACGTTAATTAAAAAAAATACCAATAAATTTTAATTTTATGTGGGCTTCTGGACTTGCAAGGACCACTTGTAGTGACCTCGTCATCTGACCGTGGTTCAAAATTATGAGTTGTCTTCGGATCTTTCTCTTCGGGTTTGGTCCCGGACCGTCGCCAATAGCCCGTTGTGTTGTTCCAGTGCGACGTTAATTAAAAAAAATACCAATAAATTTTAATTTTATGTGGGCTTCTGGACTTGCAAGGACCACTTGTAGTGACCTCGTCATCTGACCGTGGTTCAAAATTATGAGTTGTCTTCGGATCTTTCTCTTCGGGTTTGGTCCCGGACCGTCGCCAATAGCCCGTTGTGTTGTTCCAGTGCGACGTTAATTAAAAAAAATACCAATAAATTTTAATTTTATGTGGGCTTCTGGACTTGCAAGGACCACTTGTAGTGACCTCGTCATCTGACCGTGGTTCAAAATTATGAGTTGTCTTCGGATCTTTCTCTTCGGGTTTGGTCCCGGACCGTCGCCAATAGCCCGTTGTGTTGTTCCAGTGCGACGTTAATTAAAAAAAATACCAATAAATTTTAATTTTATGTGGGCTTCTGGACTTGCAAGGACCACTTGTAGTGACCTCGTCATCTGACCGTGGTTCAAAATTATGAGTTGTCTTCGGATCTTTCTCGTCGGGTTTGGTCCCGGACCGTCGCCAATAGCCCGTTGTGTTGTTCCAGTGCGACGTTAATTAAAAAAAATACCAATAAATTTTAATTTTATGTGGGCTTCTGGACTTGCAAGGACCACTTGTAATGTCCTATCTCATCTGAAACATCATTACAGAGAAAAGAAATACAGTTCCTTTTGCAACAAATAAAATCGTGTCATTAATCTACCTAATACCTTCGTGCTTTTCGGTCGTCACGAAGAGCAGCCTCAATCGGGAATACTTTAAACAAAGTATCGAATCCCCTATACAGTGATTAATATTCATAATATAAAAGTCATTCTGTGAGGTCCTGACATCAAATGGTTGTCACTTGATTCACGATGACGGTTCTCCGAGAGTGATTTTTTTCTTCCTTGCTTTCTTTTATTCCTCCTAAAGTCCTCTAATTGGTTTTCTATTAGGGGCGATCATTTTCATGTCACGTATCGTCTTCGAGGAAACGTCTCTGACGTCACTTCGATTCAGAGGCTTCTGGGACTCGTGCAGAAAAGAAGTCGCGCTTTGGTGGTGCCGTGAAAGACTATCTTCCCTGATTCTGTTGTTGATTTTCTTTCCCTTCTTGTTCAAGATCACTTTTTATGCACTGTTGTGGTGGTGAGACGGTATTTTTACGTCATAGTTGCGACGATCTCGAATGCTTTTGCAGTTTCTTTATCTTTCAAGGGAGGCGTGGCTCGGTGGGTATGCCCACTGCGCTAGCAACCTGCGAGTCGCAGGTTCGATTCCTCCCTGTCTGTATTCCCTGACCGTTGGTAAAACTTTCCTTTTATGTGTATCTCTATTATTGGGTTGATGCAAAAGTTCGTTCCGTTTTTTCGACAAAAATTGAAGAAACATTTTATATACTAAAAATTGCATTTAATCAATATTGTAATTTGCCTTTCTGTTCGATGAACTTTCTCCATCTCTTCGGTAGCTGCATAATCCCGAGCTCATAGAAGTTCTGTTTCTGGCTAAGAACTGATCAAGGTGACGAAACTTTCTGAACCACTTACGGCATATGGAACCGTCAACTGCACCCTCACCCTACACAACACATATCTTCTTTTGCGTCTACGAAGTATTCTTGCCCTTTCGGAAATAAAAAGCATAATATGTCGAAAATGCTCCTTATTTTCTACCATTTAAAATGCTTAACAAAATTTAAAAAACACAACCCAATAACACAATTTTTTCTTCCAAGTACTCGCTGAAATTCCTTCTTTCCAACAACATCGAAACTTTACACGTGTGAAGTAGATAACACTTCGGTTTTGCGATCCCATCTAGCGTCAAAAACGTGGCCAACTTTTGCATCAACCCAATACTTTGGCTGTCTTGTGTTTGAAACAGCATGACCAAGAATGCCCTTGTGCCATGAAACCTAACCAACCATACTTCGACGTCTCATTTTAGGTATTCTATAGATTGCCTAGTTATTATATCTGTTACCGTTAATCTCGAAAGCCTTCAAGACGTGTTACGTTTGCTGATTCCCCAGTATTAACAACACGTTCTGGACGTATTGTCAAGAAACCCAGACGATTCTAGCGTTCAACTTTTTCACTGGTGGGGGAGTAATGTGGCTACCTGGCAACCCCCTGCTGATAAGCAAATCGCTAATCGTTTGCAACGAAGTTTTAATTCGATTGGCATCAGCGGAAGATCGAAAATCAGAATAAAGAGTAAACATGCCAGAAGAATTACTCGTGCTCTTTCCCTCGAGGAGAAAATGTCTTTCTATAGCGTTGATGTTTGATAAATGTTGGTTGTTATATAAAATTGCCTTATGATTTTCTTAAGAACTTGACAAGCCAACACATTAATGTGCACATTACTTGGGCAATCTACAGATTAACTGATTTGTTCCGTTAAAGTGCGGAATCGTCTACAAAATAAGAGTTTTTCGCACTTTACCTACGTAACGGCTTTCGAATCGTTAAAGTGCAAAAGTTTGTTTATCTAATTTCCTCCTCCTTCCCTTCCTCCTTAACACTTCAACTATTCTGTTGATTGATTGATTCTATCAACTTGATTCTTTAGATATCGAAAAATAAATAAATAACATGTTTCAACAATTGTCAGTATATTTTATTTACATCTACTGATTATTATATGAAATTACATAACTTTATGGGATAAAAGTATAGCGTGTTTTTCAATTAGTTGTACCTAGTATTACTGAGTTGTTTGAGTATTAATTTAAGCTTACAAAAACGTTACTGTTCGAGCAAAGATCTTATTTTCACTTTAACGAGGGCCTAGTAGGTAATGTACAGATGATCTAGGTGATCTGCAGATTACCTGTGTAATTTGAGAAATGAAACAATTTTCCGCACTTTAACGGATCGGCGTAGTTAATCTGCACATTACCTAGGTAATCTGCAGATTACCTGATTTCCCTACTTATACAAAGACAATTTCACACAGGTAATCCAATACTAAATATTGTTGATATACTGAATGAGACTTAGTACTTTTAACTCGTCTTCGCATCCGACACACGCGTTTTACTTAGAGGCATTTTTATGTGGCCCTCTGTGTGGTGATCCCTTTCACTATATTTTAATAGACTCTCGTTTTTAATCGTCACCGTCAGTATTTTTTTAAAAACACAATTTTAAACTTACAAGATTTATTAGGGGAAAATCCCCACCCAAACCTCTTTAAATTTTTACAAAGCATAAAATATTTAAATTCCATCTAATTGCTTTTATCTTTCACATCTCTTAAACTACTTGACATCATCAAAACTTTTTAACTATCACTCCTTATTTTTATGTTAATCTTATACTTCTGTCTTTATTCATGTCGTGCTTAAGTATTATTTTATGTTCTAAAAAATAATGAACATACTTATTTAAGATGGACTAATAATTTGAGTATTTTATGGATTCTACTTAGTCGAACTTTATCTTGCGTTCCGCAGCTTGTTCGCTATCGCACCTTGCGCCATAAGACCCAAACCAACAATAAACATAAGTTTGTAATGATCTTTACCATTATTTAGTGTAGCTTCAATCCATTGCTATTCAATAATACGTGGATACTTCAGAGGAAGCACATTACTTTGCTACACCTTACAATTCCTTTCTTACAAACAGTTTTTACACAAATTTTGATAATCAGGTCACTATTCATTAAAAGATAACTTTGATAGATGAGATCTTTCCTTCAAGTGAGGGACAAGCACTAAGCTCTGGTCCCGTTAGAACAACCAGTCAACTTTTACTACCGATAAAGATCGGAATTCTTTAGAAAACAGCTGGGAACATGAATTAACTCTCCTCATGATTGCCTCGACGAGGTATAATAAGAGGCCACCGTAGCCCGGTTGAAAGCGTAACGGAATAGTAATCTGAGGGTTGGGAGTTCGAATCCAACCAAAGATCGTCGTGTTCAAGGAGGCTTATTTCTTTCAACCGCAACACAAACTAAAAGTAAAAAGCACTTCTACTCAAAGCTCGGAATTATATACGTGTACAGCACTGAACTAAGAAAGACATTGATGGGAGTAGGAAAAATGGCAGGATGGAAGGGGAATGATGACATGCACCAACAGGCTAACTTGTATTTTAACTTGTTGCTGTACTGTTGTGTTTAACAGACAGTTTACCAGTTTAGAGGAAAATCCTAAATAAATAATAGTTTATTCTTTCTTGGATAGAATTTATATAGAGCAAATTATTATTTAAAATCTACAAATATGTTAATAAGTTCATACAAATAATATTACGTTGCTCTCTTAAATATACAAAATTCGTACACATTAGACCTGTGATTTGTGATCGTGATGGAATTTTTTAATTATTTTTCCAGTAATTAGCATGATGCGTGATCAATCTGTCGTGGCATCAAACGCCCTCACGTTGGCATGATGTGGAAGTTTGGAGAGTAGGGTGCCGCAATGGGCTGTTGGTGATGGTCCGGGATCAAGCCCGAGGTGAAGGATCTGAGGATAACACCTCGTCATTTTGAATCACGGTCAGATGACAAGTACTTCAGCTAGCACTCCACTCTCCAAACTTACACACCACGCCAACGTCAAGACATTAGGTGCCATGAGAGTGCACCAGCTCCCCCATACGCGACGGTCTTCGGTTTTTATCAAGTTTCGAATTCACAACCCTCCGGTTGCTAATCCGCTACTCTTCCAATCGGGCTACCTATTTACCACCATGAAAAATATGGAAAAGTGTTTTACAATGAGGTAGGTATTTTAATTAACGTCGCACTGGAGCAACACAACGAGCCTTTGCCGACGGTCCGGGATCAAACCTGAAGGGAAAGATCCGAGAACAACGCCACGTAATTCCGAACCACGGTCAGATGACGAGGTGACACTTGAACTGGCACCCCACTCTCCAAACTTCCACACCATGCCAACGTGAGGATATTTGAGACCACGACAAATTTAGCGGGCACTAGCCCCGTTGTACACGACGGTCTTTGTTGATTGGATCGAGTTTCGAACCCGCAACCTTCCGGTTTCTAATCCGCTACTCTTCCAACCGAACTACCTGTTTACCACCATGGAAAATATGGAAATTTTGTGTTTTAGCATGAATAAAAATGCAAAAGCTATTTTTATTCGTGCAAAATGAAAAATCTAGTAGTTTTAACAATAGTTTTTCTCACGTAGTTTTAGCATGCCTCTTAACTTCATTCCACAGATGTTTTATAAATATATCTCTTGGGCCTCTTCAGTGATACATTAGCAAGTATTCTAGACTTTATCTGTTCGGGATCTCTCAGGAATGTAAGAATCCGTACCTAATTCCGAAGAAAAAGGAAATGTAAAGTATGTGAATTTTAAGTCGGAAAAGAAGGATTTAGGTTGGAGAAACATTCCTTTTTCTGGGTATTAATAGAAATATCAAGAAACGTAGATTTTTATCTCTGAAAGTTAAAGTTCAACGATGCCGAATGGTTTCAATAGAAACTGTCAACCTGAAATCTTTTCATTATCTTCCCTTCCATCTAAATACTTTAAGTAACTTTTACGTTACACTTGTTTCTTTTCAGTGCACAAAATCTGAAGCTTTTGCGTAGTTCATGCATATGAAGGGGATTTTCAGTGTAAACTAACAAACCAGACAGTCTGCGAAGGTATGTAGGTTGTCGAATTAACGTCACACTGTAGAAACACAACGGGCTAATGGCGACGGTCTGGGATCCATCCCGAAGGGAAAGATCCGAGGACAACACCATGTAATTTTGAACCTCGATCAGATATCGAGGTCACACCTGAGCTGGCTGAATAAATGAAGTAAATCAAGTAACAAATTTTTACTTTTTCAAAGCGTGGAAGGAATTTAGGCCCCCGTAGCCCCTCCGCCCTGTAATTAGTTCTTTTATTAATTAGTTAATTTATTAATTAGTCCACCTAGCGTGCTGTAGCAAAGCCACACTTCTTCCTACGTGTTTTTAGCCAAACAGAAAGGAAATGAATGATAAACTTTTGAAGTCTTCAGGTACAGTTGCTCTCCTGAAACCTCTTAACCATCTGAGGGGTTCGCATGCATAATTCCACCTTACCACCTGCTGTCACCCCTGCATGTCTTCTAATCAGTTTTAAGCTTCTTGGACGATAAAATCTTTCAAAAGGATTCTATTATAAGGAAAGGACCAATAAGATATTTCCAAATGATTCTATTCTAAAAGAAAGTACCAATAGAATATTTTAAAATCATAATATTCTAAAGAAAGGCCCAATAGAATATTTTCAAAAGATTCTATTCTGAGGAAAAGAGACGAATAGAATCCTTCCAAAGGATTCTATTCTGATAAAAGAATCCTTTCAAAGGATCCTATTCTAAGAAAAGAATAAAAATAATCCTTCCAAAGGATTCTATTCTAAGAAAAGAGTATAAGAATCCTTCCAAAAGATCCTATTATAATAAAAGAATAAAAAGAATCCTTCCAAAGGATTCTATTATAATAAAAGAATAAAAGAATCCTTCCAAAGGATACTATTATAATAAAGGAATAGAAAAAATCTTTCCAAAGGATCCTATTCTAATAAAAGAATAGAAAGAATCTTTCCAAAGGATCCTATTCTAATAAAAGAATAGAAAGAATCTTTCCAAAGGATACTATTCTAATAAAAGAATCCTTCCAAAGGATACTATTCTAATAAAGGAATAGAAAGAATCTTTCCAAAGGATACTATTCTAATAAAAGAATCCTTCCAAAGGATCCTATTCTAATAAAATAATAGAAAGAATCTTTCCAAAGGATCCTATTCTAATAAAGGAATAGAAAGAATCTTTCCAAAGGATCCTATTCTAATAAAAGAATAGAAAGAATCCTCCAAAGGATTCTATTCTAAGAAACGGACGAAGAGAAGGGTGGAACGAATCCATACATTAATTTAACCCTAAGAAGGATTGATAATAGATGCATTAGTCATTAAGTGTGTTGTTGAGTGAAAGCACCCCTCGGAAAACTCGCGACTCTCAAGAGGATTAAGCCATCCCCAGAGCTTCGGAACTTTTTTCCTCTCTTCTCCAAGATTCGTTCCTCCACCCCCGAATCTTCCAGGAACCGGAAGAGCATTTGTCGTTGGCAGGGTCGAAGCATGAGCGGTATGGAAGGGAAATGGAGCCCGACAAGTCGTCTGACACCGAACACCGTGGGAAAACAGTCCTCCTCCGCCCTCTGGGGAGCTATTTTTAGGGAACCCTCCGAAACATTGCGATATTGAACTGTCCCCATCCTCCCCGAGATCTCTTCCTGCCTCACTTAGTCGTCGATCCCTCATTGACAGTGGCGTGCGAGTTTTGCCACACCGCGGAGGCGTTTCGCAGCCATCCATCACGCGGTGACGAAGCTGTGATAGATGCAGGCATGTTCGCTTCCTTGTTGGGGTGCCAGCTTTTTTTGCTTTAAGGTATACATATGTATACACTAGAAATCACGAACATTGGCGAATCTGCTTTTTATTAATTCAAAATATTGTCCATCCCCTTAGCTTTCAAACGATACCAAGATCTTGTAAATATTCGAAATAGTATCCAAGTTACAAGGGTTTTGGTTAGGTACTGTCACCATGGACTAACACGTTTCCAAAACTTTAAACTCGATTTCTGAAGAACTGTGTTTTTGTTATAGGATGCTTTGTTCAAACAGTGATAGCTCAACAAAGAATCGATCTATTATAATTACTTTTGTGTCATTATAATCGAAATAATACAGTGGATGTTTTGACCCTCAGTCGAAGTTATTGATTAAGAAATGAATTTTTAGTTGATTTTTAAATGTTGAAATTCCTGAAAAATCTTGATTTTTTTTTTTACTTCCTTCGTGAAAAAAATTGTAAAAAATAACCTATTCCCTCTAGCAACTTGATGGAGGGTCAAAACATGAAGAATAATATTAGGAACAATTTCCAACAGGAATTGTCTTTCTGAACGCATTAGAATTTGCGATATCACTGTTAGAAAACATGGTAATTAGCTAATTATATCTAAATTAGATAATTAATGAGTAGCTTAATCAGAATTTTTAATCAGGACATTTGAGGCCACGACAGAATTGAACGTGCCCCTTTTGTACACGACGGTCTTTGGTTGGATTCGAACTCGCAACCCTCCGCTTGCTAATCGGTTACTCTCCCGACCGGGCTACCGTGGCCCTCGAAACCACTTGTAAGTGAAATAAAATTCACTCCACGCATAGAACTGGAAGATACTCGACAAAGACAAAACTGTCCGCCGTTTTTTCCAAGAAAATCATTTTCTAATAATCCGCTATTTACTATCCGCCCCATCCCTTTGCGCCACTGTCCTGGATTTATATTCTGGGTGCGCCCCTGGTTCGAAAGGGCTACCTGAAATGAGATGAAATTGGAAACAAAAAGCAACAACCACCCGCTCCCAAGAAAGATATTCCGCAAGTGATAACAGCTACTGACAAGTCCCATGGCGCAAAAACCTCATCATTTTTAATCCGGGTCGTCCGCTTCCAAGCAGCAGCAGAAGACAATTCATCTCGTTTGACGAAAACGAGCGCTCTTCATTGGGCATATCAGTAGCTCTTCAATTAGTGTAATGCGCTTGCGGCTGATTCCAAGGTCAGCTGGCTTTCGTTCGGCCCGATCTTATCGTATTTTTTAGGTGCATAACTTTTGTGCTTTTTCGTTTTCCCTTCGGTCTTTTGGTGTTTTTTTCATTCCACGAATCATTGTCGGATACCTTTTTAAAGGATGTTTAATGAAGGTTTTTAAACGTGATGAATTGCGATTCTTTTAAAAATATTCGAAGGAATTTTCGATTGGGCAAGTTCGGTTCTGGGCTGTAGATAAGAACTCTCCATGCGATAGGTGGATTCTTTTGTTGTTGTTTTTCTCTTCTACTCCCCTTTCCGTGTCATGATCGGTTGACTGGGTTGTCTAGGTGTGTAGTCCTTCCGAAAAGCCACTTTTTGCTCTTTGTTTTGTGAATCTAAATGCTTTTAAGTGGGCGCTTTTGGTTTCGGCCGCCGGTTGGAAGAGTAACGGATTAGCAACCGGAAGTTTGCGAGTTCAAAGACAGTCGTGTACAAAGGGAAAGGCGCACGTTAAATCGGTCGTGGCCTCTAATGCCAAGACGTTGATGGGGTTGCGGAAGTTTGGATACTGGGATGCCAGCTCAGTTGTTGACTTCGTCATCTGACCGTGATTCAAAATGACGTGTTGTCCTCGATCTTTCCCTTCGGGATGGATCCCGAAACGTCTCCAATAGCTCGATGTGTTGCTCCAGTGCGACTTTAATTAAATACCTACCTAGGTTGATTTAAAAGAGAAAACTATAAAAGGAAATTTAAGCACAATTGCATATTATTATGTTACCTCCTGTTTAGAACAAATTCAAAGAAACTTGCAAACATTCGATGGTACAGGAGAACGACTCTTATGGCATCAAGTCAGCGGTTTATGTCTTCAAAAGTTTTACCAATTGTTCTAGTCTGTCTTTCTAAACAAATTTCCACAATTATGCAGCTGCATTGCCCAATTTTAATCATCCAAGGATTTCGACGATGTCCTCGTCCAACGAGATCTAACCAATTTTGAAAATGACGAGATATCTCATCAAGATGTTCATGTATGGCTCCAATGCAATTCAGGATGTGAGAGGGAGAGGTTGGTAATAAGCTGCACTTTATACAGGTGGGAATGGATTTCTGGCCATCAAAGAATATCATCAAATGGCCAGATTGGAGCCTGGCAAGCATAAAGTTTTCCGGGACAAATTGAAAGCAAGTAGCTCTCCTGGTGTTTTACTGAGGTACCACTGATGAAAAGGTACTGGATTAATTGATTTTTAAGTACGGACAGGTGATCGTCCTCTGAGAGTAGAACAGTACTTTCTGTTGTACCAGATTGTTTATTTGCACCAGCTTTTCTAATAAGTCATCTTTCCTCATTGCCTTACCTCTCCTAACAATGAGCAATATTTACCATTTCATCACCCGCGGCCATAGTCTAGAAATGGATCTCCTTTTCCATTTGGCGTCCTTTTATTGGCGCCGGAATCATTATCGCGGTGTTTCGCGTAATTGGTAACCCTCCTCACGCGATCTCGATCTTGTGGAAGCAGCCCTCACGAAGCTTAATTGAAGACGCTTCCACAGGTATTCCAGAAATGCCTTCTCGGTTCTGCCAATAAGACAGCAAAAGATATGTGACCGACATTCCCTCAAATCACTCCCCCCACACACACACTTGCCAACCCCCTTCACGAAAAAACTTTTGCTCCTTCGGGTTTTGTTCTGTTCGTACCGAGACCCCCTGCAATGTTTAATGAGTTTATTTATTTGAGGTTTTTTTTATTTTGTTCCATTTTTTTGTTATCTTTGGCAGTGATGGGGTTGTACAGGTGCCGTGGTCGTTATCTTTGGCACCTAAGAATGTTTTGTTGGTGTTCCAGTTGCTTTTTTTCTCTCCTTCGAATCACCTGTTGCTCGGTTCAATTCCTCAGAAAGAATACTAGAGTCAAAGACATTTGTTGTGCTCTGACTCTAGTATTTTTTCCGCCTCTGAGGGGTTCACACGTACATATCCGCTCTGCAACCTGCAGTTTCCCTGCATGACTTCTAACCAGCTTTGACTTTATTGACTAATGGAATCTTTCCAAAAGACTATATTCTAAAGAAAGGAACAATAAATAGTGTCGAAGGTCTCTATTCTGAGGAAAGGAGAAATAGAATGATTCTAAAGGATTCTATTGTAAGGGAATCAGAAATAGAATATTTCCAAAGGATCGTATTCTAAGGAAAGGAACATGAGAATCTTACCAAAGAATCCTATTCCAAGGAAAGGAGAAATAGAATGATTCGAAAGGATTCTATTCTAAGCAAATCATAAGTAGAATCTTTCTAAATTATTCTATTATAAAATTACCAATAGAATCTTTCCAAACAGATCTATTCTAAGGAAAGGACCAATAGATCCTGTCACGGAGAACCTGGTCCCGAAAGTGCCTCAATCTCTAGTATTGACGGTATAGCACTCGATAAATGGGAGTGTCAGTCAAATCTCTGCTAAACAGACAAATACTAAAATTATGTTATATATATATATAGTTCCATTTAGAATTATTGATTGAGGTGTGGTTTTGAGTGCGAGATTTATCAATTGACTTACTATTCTGAGTATTTCGAGTTACGAGATTTATTAATTGACTTACTATCTGAGTATTTGGAGTTGCGAGATTTATTGATTTACTGTTCTGAGTATTTGGAGTTGCGAGATTTATTAATTGACTTACTATCTGAGTATTTGGAGTTGCGAGGTTTATTGACTTACTATCTGAGTATTTGGAGTTGCGAGATTTATTAATGGACGATAGTCTGAGTATTTTGAGTTGCGAGATTTATTATGACTTACTATTCTGAGTATTTGGAGTTGCGAGATTTATTAATTGACTTACTGTTCTGAGTATTTGGAGTTACGAGATTTATTAATGGACTATAGTCTGAGTATTTTGAGTTGTGAGATATATCTATTGACTACTCTGAGTATTTGAGTTGGGTGATTTTTGAATCGACTTACTATCTGAGTATTTTGAGTTGCGAGATTTATTAATTCACTTACTATTCTGAGAATTCAGAATTGTGTGATTTATTTATTTACTTACCGTTGTGCGATTAATTAATTATTTTCTGAGTATTTTGATTTATAAATTCACAAACTATCCCGTGTGCGTATTTTGAGTTGCAAATATTCTGAACGAAGAAGCAGATCAAGGATTATATTTCAACGAACACCCATTATTTACGCTTACTCCTCAAAAGAAAGTAATAAAGTAGATAGCTATTTAATTACGTCGCACTGGAGCAACACAACGGGCTATTGGCGGGATCAAACCCGAAGGGAAAGATCCCAGGACAATACCACATGATTTTGAACCACGGTCAGATGACGAGGTCACACCTGAACTGACACCCCACTCTCCAAAATTCCACACCACGCCAACGTGAGGAGATTTGAAACCACTGCAGATTTAACGCGCACCAGCCCCTTTGTACACGACTGTCTTTGGCTGAATTTGAACTCGCAACACTCCGGTTGTTAATCCGTTACCCTTCCAACCGAGCTACCGCGGCCCGAAAGTAATCAGCACTCCAATTGTAATAAGTGACATAGAGGGCCAGTTGCATTCTCATCTCAGTGGACTTTACAAATACCCAGTGGACTCCCTCTTAACCGGCCACCTTTCGACCGGCCCCCGCTGTAACCGGCCGCCTCTGACCAATTATGTACTGTAGCCTGCAGTAACATGTGTTTAGTTTTTCCCAATAAAGGAAGTTCTTCCAGGTTAAGTTTTCTTAATCCAGCTGCGCGGATTGTTTGGAATTAGTACAAAATAAGTTTAATTTCGTTCTTTAATTTTTTACTTTCCCAATTTGCTATATTGTAATCTTCATTAACAAGAATAAAAATACGCCAAAACAGGTTCAGTACAGTGGACTCCCTCTTAACCGGCCACCTTTCAACCGGCCTCCGCTTTAACCGGCCGCCACTGTCCAATTATGCACTGTAAATACAATAGCCTACAGTAACATGTGTTTATTTTTTCCATCAAAGGAAGTTCTTCCAGGTTAAGTTTTCTTAATCCAGCTGCGCGGATTGTTTGGAATTAGTACAAAATAAGTTTAATTTCGTTCTTTAATTTTTTACTTTCCCAATTTGCTATATTGTAATCTTCATTAACAAGAATAAAAATACGCCAAAACAGGTTCAGTACAGTGGACTCCCTCTTAACCGGCCACCTTTCAACCGGCCTCCGCTTTAACCGGCCGCCACTGTCCAATTATGTACTGTAAATACAATAGCCTACAGTAACATGTGTTTATTTTTTCCATCAAAGGAAGTTCTTCCAGGTTAAGTTTTCTTAATCCAGCTGCGCGGATTGTTTGGAATTAGTACAAAATAAGTTTAATTTCGTTCTTTAATTTTTTACTTTCCCAATTTGCTATATTGTAATCTTCATTAACAAGAATAAAAATACGCCAAAACAGGTTCAGTACAGTGGACTCCCTCTTAACCGGCCACCTTTCAACCGGCCTCCGCTTTAACCGGCCGCCACTGTCCAATTATGTACTGTAAATACAATAGCCTACAGTAACATGTGTTTATTTTTTCCATCAAAGGAAGTTCTTCCAGGTTAAGTTTTCTTAATCCAGCTGCGCGGATTGTTTGGAATTAGTACAAAATAAGTTTAATTTCGTTCTTTAATTTTTTACTTTCCCAATTTGCTATATTGTAATCTTCATTAACAAGAATAAAAATACGCCAAAACAGGTTCAGTACAGTGGACTCCCTCTTCACCGGCCACCTTTCAACCGGCCTCCGCTTTAACCGGCCGCCACTGTCCAATTATGCACTGTAAATACAATAGCCTACAGTAACATGTGTTTATTTTTTCCATCAAAGGAAGTTCTTCCAGGTTAAGTTTTCTTAATTATACATATCATATTACAATAAAGTAGGCTATATACTTAGTTTTATTCTAATCAAAACGATTTCAGGAGTGTATTTTAATGCTATTAAGGGAACGACGGTTTAACCGGCCAAATCGTTATCCGGTCTGGGTCCCGGTCCAAAAGGGCCGGTTAAGTGCGAGTCCACTGTAGTTCGAAATATTTCTAATAACTTTTTCAAAACACAGCTATTGCCCATAACAAGTCGGCCATCGACGAACTGCGTTGTTTGAATTTCCTACCGTGCTATAAATAAACAGAAAGGATCTGTCGTTGAGGAAAAAGCCAGGCTCTTTGAGGGAATTCGGGAGGGTGATGGCATTATATATATAGCCTCTCCACTTCTGTGGGTCAAGTTCGAGCGATGTTAGACTTTGCTTTAGTGAGGGCAGTTCATCATTCACTGATTTATGCGGCATGCACCCGAGCATTTAGCCGCTCAGCAGGGGAGAGAGAGGGAAATAGATTTGGGGATCTCCTTGGAACTGAGGGATCGAATTCATATTTAGGATGGCGGCATGCCACTCGGCGTGGCTCCTTCGAGAAGAGGAAGATTCAAAGCTGCTTGGGTTGCCATGGACATATTATTGTAACTTTTGCAACAAGTTATGAGGCAATGCAAGTGGTTTTGGCGAGGTACAGTAGTCTCGCTTATCCGACATAAACGGGCTGGCAGTACTGTTGGGTTGTTGTTGACTGACTGAACAAAAGCTGCTTGGGTTGCCATGGACATATTATTGTAACTTTTGCAACAAGTTAAGAGGCAATGCAAGTGGTTTTGGCGAGATACAGTAGAGTCTCGCTTATCCGACATAAACGGGCAGAACGGCGGATAAACGTAAATGTCGGATAACAGGGAGGAATTAAGAAAAAGCTTAATAAACGTCAAACTACGTTATAATTTTACAAATTAAGCACCTAAACATCTTTTTTACAACAAATCAACAGAAAAAACAATTCAATACACGATAACGTTATATGGTAATTTATTTACAAATTAGCACCAAAACATCGTACTGTATTGAAGTTAACGTTAAAAATTGACTACAGATAAATATAGAATTGCATAAAATGAACGTATAGTAACAGCATTGTCGAAAGTTAATTCCATAGAAAGTTCAGTCCTGTGATGATTTAAAAAAATTTGTGATCCTTGTCTGCTTTCCCTACGATTGCCGTTTCTTCGCTGCCAAGTCTCGCCATCTTTGCTGCATCATTATGTCGATCCCCATAGCTTCTTGTTGCTCAATGTATTTCATGGCGGTTTCTAGAGCTTTAACTCCATCGTTATGCGAGATTCTGAGAGGCTCAACACTTGATGCTTGATCATCAATTTCGTTGCCATAGCTATTGACAAGAGTTGTGTTAAAATGTCTCACGCTCGCATACAAGCTACACACTTTTCTCGTCGCCGATTTATACGGGGGTGTTTTGGAGGCGTCGGATAAGACGGAATGTCGGATGAGCGAAAGTCGGTTAAACGAGACTCTACTGTATATAGTCCATCAATAAAAAATCAAATTTGCTAATCAGGAGATACCTCGTCATTAAGCAGATTTTTTGATGATGACGAGATCAAAATCTGGTCAGTTTTCTTCTGATGACGAGATATCTCGTCGAGGCATCCACCAGGAGGGAATTGATGATAAACGTCTTGAGTTTTTAGATTCCATTGTCCTCCTGATGCACCTCAGCATTCGTTGGTTTCGACTCGTTCAGGATCTGTCAGTTTTGCAAATGACGAGATATTTCGTCCAATATCTGGTCACTTTTGCTAATGACAAGATATCTCGTCCATCAAGACCTTGGACTCACGTTGGCGTGGTGTGGAAGTTTGGAGAGTGGGGTGCCTGCTCAAGTCTCACCTCGTCATCTGACCTTGATTCAAAATTGTCCTCGGTTTACCTTCGGGTTTGAACGTCGCCAAAAGCCGGTTGTGTTGATCCAGTGCGAAGTTAATTAAATATCTATATAAAGGGTAAACAAAACAGTTATTGACACCCTTAAGTAAACAAGACAGCTATTGATATCCTTAAGGCAATATTTATACTATAAATTCATGGAAAAAATAGTAAAAACAGTTCAATCAAGTTGAAATTCTTTGTAACTTTTTCTGAATTACTCTACTTTATGCTGAATGAAGGGTTTCATACACAAAATTATCCCTGGAAGGTATTTTGCAATATATTGAGAATAAATAGTGCAAAATCGGTTTTTGGAACCCTATGGATAAGTATTTGTCATCCCTTCATTCTTATTTAGTTTAATTTTGCAGTATAAATGGACTTATGCAAAGCCTGAAACTGAACATTGACATAAAAGCTTATTTTTTTTAAATTAAAGATTAGGGTGACAATTATTGTCTAAGTTACCCTATAACAAGCAAAAATAATCTATGATAATCGAAATGAAATAAAGAGTTACATACGGGGGGGAGGGGTCATTAAATCTATAACTTGCACAAAATAATTTAATTAATATAAATATTTTAATAAGTATTTTTGGGTAGGTAGGTAGTTAATTAACGTCACACTGGAGCAACACAACGGGATAATGGCGACGGCCCGGAATCCATCCCGAAGGGAAACAGCACCATGTAATTTTGAACCTCGATCAGATATCGAGGTCACACCAGAGCTGGCACCCCACTCTCCAAACTTCCACGCCACGCCAACATGAGAACATTTGAGGCCTCGACAGATTTAACGTGCATCAGCCCTCTTTGTACACGACGGTCTCTGGTTGGATCGAGCCCCGATTTAATCCATTGCTCTTCCAACTGGGCTACCTAAGCTCACATATTTTTAGTGTTACTTATCTCATTTGGCATAAAAAAAAGGTTGCACCAAGTCTATCAGCCCGTGAGACTTTTGGCTCTTAAGTAACAGCACGTGATGAACATATTTGTTTTCCGAAATAAATTTTCTTAATAAAGCCCAAAGGAACTGTGCTTTATTCTGCTATTTCTTGCATAAAAATATTTACACTTAGAAATGACGAAAATTGACCCCTATATTGACAATTTTTGGTACTTCAAAATAGTTTGCAACTTTTTACCTTTCAAACGATTCCAGGATCAATTCATGGGTTGATCCCGGACCGTCTCCAATAGCCCGTTGAGTTGCTCCAGTGCGACGTTAATTAAATACCTACCTACCAACAGGAATTGTCTATCTGAACAAATTAAAATTTGAGGTATCGCTGTTCAAAAAACATGCTAATTATATCTAAATTAGATAAATAATAATTAGAGTGATCTTATTTTTTTGACATAGAAATGATTTTAAGCACAAACCAATGACCTATTGTAGAAAAACTGGATTTTTAAAGTTTTCTAGTTTATACGTGCACCTTAATAGTAAAAAATTTAGCTCAAGCAATCCGTTTCTTGCCATCCAATTCTGATGGTTTAGTTCTTATCTGCTTTCTCTCAATTTTACTCCCGACGAAAGAAGTAAAAAGCACGGAAACAGCTAAATATAGCGTCCGAAAGACTCAACTTTAACTCATCCGCCGCGGTTAATCTTTTTCGCGTTTATTTTCGCTGTCACTTTGCATTCGAGTGACACATTTTACGATTTCGAAATCTGTCAACTCTCCGTGTCTCGAGGGTAAAATTCAATAAAGAGCCAAACCTGTCAGCGTCGGAATTCTCTAAAAGTTTCACCAAGTTCGGGGAGAGGCTTAATTGCACTGTGTGTTCACCGATTTAGTGGGGTCTCTGATGACACGGAACCTTCATCTCGCCTCGTGAGTCTCATCTCCCTGGGTTTTTCCGCAATCAAGCCACACATTTGTCTAACATAGTCGTGTGACACTAAATTGGTTTGAAATGCGCATGAATACCGACATGTCTTCTGCACAGAAACGGAGTGCGCATGTAGTGTTTATTTCATTCTGCTTCAGTGTGTGGCCGGGCTTAGGCAAAACACACATTAGTCCGACACTAAATTGACTTAAAAGCGCATGCGTGCCGACATGTTTTCTGCTCAGAAACGGAGTACGCATGCGCATGTAGTGTTTTATTCCATTCTGCTTCAGTGTGTGGCCGGGCTTAGGCAAGCCACACATTAGTCCGACACTAAATTGACTGAAAAGCTCATGCGTGCCGACATGTTTTCTGCTCAGAAACGGAGTACGCATGCGCATGTAGTGTTTTATTTCATTCTGCTTCAGTGTGTGGCCGGGCTTAGGCAAGCCACACATTAGTCCGACACTAAATTGACTAAAAAGCGCATGCGTGCCGACATGTTTTCTGCTCAGAAACGGAGTACGCATGCGCATGTAGTGTTTTATTCCATTCTGCTTTAGTGTGTGGCCGGGCTTAGGCAAGCCACACATTAGTCCGACACTAAATTGACTAAAAAGCGCATGCGTGCCGACATGTTTTCTGCTCAGAAACGGAGTACGCATGCGCATGTAGTGTTTTATTTCATTCTGCTTTAGTGTGTGGCCGGGCTTAGGCAAGCCACACATTAGTCCGACACTAAATTGACTAAAAAGCGCATGCGTGCCGACATGTTTTCTGCTCAGAAACGGAGTACGCATGCGCATGTAGTGTTTTATTTCATTCTGCTTCAGTGTGTGGCCGGGCTTAGGCAAGCCACACATTAGTCCGACACTATATTGACTAAAAAGCGCATGCGTGCCGACATGTTTTCTGCTCAGAAACGGAGTACGCATGCGCATGTAGTGTTTTATTTCATTCTGCTTCAGTGTGTGGCCGGGCTTAGGCAAGCCACACATTAGTCCGACACTAAATTGACTAAAAAGCGCATGCGTGCCGACATGTTTTCTGCTCAGAAACGGAGTATGCATGCGCATGTAGTGTTTTATTTCATTCTGCTTCAATGTGTGGCCTGGCTTAGGCAAGCCACACATTATTCCGACACTAAATTGACTGAAAAGCGCATGCGTGCCGACATGTTTTCTGCTCATAAACGGAGTATGCATGCGCATGTCGTGTTTTGCCATACTGCTTCAGTATGTGACCGGTCTAAATGTACGGATCGCATCCTTTTCACCACTCCAATAAGTCACGATATGAACATTCCCCTATTTGGTTAACATGTTCTAAGATCTTAACTATTTGAAGCAGGGTTCGAAACTAGATGTCGTTTGTAGTATTTTGCACTTATGAGAGGAATTTTAAGTGTAAACAAACACTAACCAGACTAAAAGAAAAGATTCTACTTCCCTTACCAAAATGCTTTCGCATGATACAAATAGGGGTTTAACATAGCTTATCACCGTTCTTACGACGTTTGGCTTTTAATCTAATCAATTTGGAATTCCTGTGGAATTTTTGTAGGCAGTGATGAAATTGTTTTCGTAAAACAAGCAGCATAAATACTTCCACTATCTACAATTAGCTTGACAGAAAAAGCCTCACATACGTTTGATTCTGATTACCAAGTTTTTAGATCCAGTCGTTGGGTTATTGATGATCTCTTCTTATAGGCGAATGGTATACGTTATCTAGTTACTAACGTTACTTGACTATATGTAGGATAGAATAGCATCGTCTCGTCGTTAAAATGTTACTCTACAGACGAAAACGAAACAATCTTCTCCAGTGAAGTATAAAATTTTATTTCCATTGGATACTTGGACCATTGGTTAATGGAGTTCTTAAAAGCATTACACTTTTAAGTATCAAGTGTAATGAATGCTTTTAAGTATCGCGTACAACGAATGCTTTTAAGTATCGAGCGCATCGAATGTTTTTAAGTATCGGGAATATCGAATGCTTTTAAGTATCGGGTACATTGAATGTTTTTAAGCATCGAGTACAACGAATGCTTTTAAGTATCGAAAGGAACGAATACTTTTAAGTATCAAGTGTAACGAATAGTTTTAAATATCGAGTACAACGAATACTTTTAATTATCGAATGCATGGATTTTTTTAAATATCGAGTGTAACGAATACTCTTAAACATCGAGTGTAACGAATACTCTTAAACATCGAGTGTAACGAATACCTTAAATATCGAGTACAACGAATATTTTCAAGTATCTAGTGTAATGAATAGTTTAAGTATCTAGTGTAATGAATAATTTTAAGTATCGGCTACATAGAATACTTTTAAGTATCGGCTACATCGAATACTTTTAAGTATCGGCTACATCAAATACTTTTAAGTATCGAGTGGAACGAATACTTTTAAATATCGAGTACAACGAATATTTTTATGTATCTAGTGTAATGAATAGTTTAAGTATCTAGTGTGTAGTAGTGTAAGGAATACTTTTAAGTATCGAGTGTAACGAATAATCTTAAACATCGAGTGTAACGAATACTTTTAAATATCGAGTACAACGAATATTTTTAAATATCTAGTGCAGTGATTCTCAACCTCTTTTTTGTTGCGGCACACTTTTAACGATTTCAAAATTTGGCGGCACACAAAGAAAAAGATAAGTTTAAAAGTTGTTTACTTACCTATAATACACTGTTTGAAATAGTTTATGATAATAATTGTGAATGTAAAATAAGATATAATATGTACTACAAAAACAAGAGTACGTTTATTAAGGGATTAATTACAAGGTAATAATAAGAATACTTTTAATGAGAAATTTGAGCTTGATGTTTTTTGATAATTTCTGTTAGTAAAAAGAAAATAAAACTATTCTCATACTTTTTCACTTCCTTTATACATTATTTGATTGAGGGGTGGAGGTGGGGATACTGGAAACACTTGAAATTTCTTCACGTTGGGGCGAATATTTCACTTTATGAAAGGTCACAGTTATCGAAGATAAAAACAGTTAAAAATATGGTATTTAACTGTAAAAACAACAGTTTTCTTTTACAGTGTACTTTTCTTTAATTTAAACAAACTTTAATCGTAATAAAAAAAGCATTATAATTTTTACTATATACATTTCTAAAATTTGGCGGCACACTCTAAGAATTTGGCGGCACACAAAAGTGCCGCGGCACAGTGGTTGAGAATCACTGATCTAGTGTAATGAATAATTTTAAGTATCGGTTACACATAGAATACTTTTAAGTATCGGCTACATCGAATACTTTTAAGTATCGAGTACAAGGAATGCTTTTAAGTATGGAGAACAGGTGTACTTTCATCTTTAGTAGACAGACAGTACCTTTCTTCGGCATTCTCAAGTACAATGAGGAACGAGTCCCCTATGGAGAAAGACCTCCCAAAGGTGGTCCCGAACACCAGCATTAGATGAATATTTTTTAAAATCCTGTCGCGCAGTGCCGAACGAAAACCTGACAAGGCGCCCGAGCTTAGGGGGATGGCTTCGAGGGTCACGCGACCGCACCGGTCGTGATTTCCAAACGATTTAGCACGGGGTCAAGCGATAACCATCGGAGGGAATTCTTCATTTTTATGCGAAACCGATCGAAAGAATGGACCGGTTTTCTGCCCGACCCCGGGGAGAGGAACCTGGTAATTGACACGTTGGAATGGACTGATGAACGGCTGTTCTATCCCATTCGATGCGATTCCCGAACGGTGGTAAGGTCCTGACTCCTATCCTCCGACACATGATGCCCGGCCAAATGAAGTTGCATCGTCCGACAGTTATTGCTAGCATTAAGTGATCGGGCACTGCATGGAGCTGTTCCTCCCTCGCGTTGCTTCGAAATCGTTTTCCTCAATTCGCTTTCCCCCGTTACATATATTACGACACGCGTGAGTTCATATCTATTATTATAGAAGCCCTGTATACGGCCGCTTCAAGTTGCCAAGAACGGGTTGCTTGGACTGTTACAGCAGAACAAGTAACATGGTAACTGAAAGTCGATAGAGGTAGGTATTTTGATCAGCGTCGCATTGGAGCAACACATTGGGCTATTGGCGGTGGTCCGGGATCAAACCAGAAGGTAAAAACCCGAGGACAACACTACGTAATTTCGAACCACGGTCAGATGACGAGGTCACACCTGAGCCCACTCTCTAAACTTCCACACCACGCCAACGGGAGGACATTTGAGGCCATTGCAGATTTAAAGTGCACCACCTCAATGTACACGACGGTCTTTGGTTGGATTCGAACTCGCAACTCAGTTTGCTAATCCATTACTCTTCTACCATGCTACAGGGGCCCCCTAAAAGTCAATAGAACATTGAAATTGTATGTTCTATGCGATGGTAAAAGTCATGAGCAAGACAAATGTGCAAAATTCTTAAATTGTAGGCTCGTGGTCCAAAGATATTTTCTTAGATTGATTTATTATCTTCATGATTCGATTTATTCACTGAAGTTAGGGTAAAGGCCTTCTTGATTCAAAGTCCTCAATTCCAAGTTTTCCCGGAATCACGGTAGACTAGCCCGTTGTGTTGCTCCAGTGTGACGTTAATTAAAATACTGTTGCTTTGTACTTTCTGGGAGAATGGCCACTTATTTAGAACTGGACTTATGAAGTCCCCTTGTATTTAGCGTAATTCGGGACGACAGACCAATAGCGAACATTCGGATACTTGATCTGTCCTTCATAGTTTTGATTGTTATTCAAAGATATTGGGTAAGTAGGAAGTCTTAGTTGTCGAACGCCTGGCGTTTTTGAATAAATAAATCATTGAACTAAACGCAGGGATATATCAGATTTAAGTTGAGGAAAGCATTGTACGAATTTTACATCAAGTGCGAATTCAAATCCTTCAAAAATTCTTAATCAGATATTCCATATCAAACTATTCTAAAGTGAATATTTAATTACACGAACTAAAAGATAATGCATAACGCATAATAGTGTAAATAATGTGTTGCGAATTCCAGAATAATTTTAATGCTTAAATTGTTCCACAGTATTTTCTCTATAAGTTACTTCTTTGGTTCTTATTCATGATTTTCTAAAGTCTATTAGAGCTTTTTTAAAGATTTTGTATCTACCGGCGTTATTATTCATTATTCTGTATTCTGCATTCGTTCATACTCACGATTCATTCTATATTCGTTTTTATTCACGATTCTGTATACTATTAGAGTTGTTCTATATTCTGTAAAGGCTCTCATGATTCTATAGTCTGGGTATCGTTCATTTTATGTATACGCTGATTTATAGAAGACATCGTTAAATCTGTTAATATGTCCGACTCATATCAAGATGTAACAATCGAGATATCTTTGTATTTGCGATTCTTTATTCTATGTATTCTTATTCGTGATTCTATATTCTATAAGAGTTCCTTTCTTCACCATTCTAATATTCTATGAGAGTTCCCTAATTCACGATTCCATATTCTATAAGAGTTCCCTTGTTCGCCATTCTAATATTCTATGAGAGTTCCCTTATTCACGATTCCATATTCTATAAGAGTTCCCTTGTTCGCCATTCTAATATTCTATGAGAGTTCCCTTATTCACGATTCCATATTCTATAAGAGTTCCCTTGTTCGCCATTCTAATATTCTATGAGAGTTCCTTTATTCACGATTCTATATTCTATAAGAGTTCTTTTATTCACGATTTTTTTTATCTGTACGTTGGTAGAAAAGGACCAATGCCCAAATTCACTGATTTTGAGTTGTCTCCACAAATCACTTCATTGTAATGAGAGTTGGGAAAAGTGCCAATGTCCTGTCTATACATTGTGAAAGAATCACAACATAAAAATTCTTTCATGCGCTGTTACCAAAAGCGTAGCCCGGATGGAAGAGTAACGGATTAGTAAACGGAGGGTTGTTAGTTCGAATCTAACCAAAGACCGTTGTGTACACTAGGGCTGGTGCACGTTCAATCTGTCATGGCCTCCAATGTCCTCATGTTGGCGTGATGTGGAAGCTTGGAGAGTGGGGTGCCATCTAAGGTGTGACCTCCTCATCTGATCATGATTCAAAATTACTTGGTATTGACCTCGGATCTTTCCGTTTGGGTTTGATCCCGGACCGTCACCAGTTGTGTTGCTCCAGTGTGACGTTAATTAAATACCTCCCTTTATAATATTGGCCCTTTTCCCAAAATAGGTACATATATTCTAGAAGCGTTTTTATTCACAAGTCCCTATTCCAAAAGGAATTCATTTATGTTCAATCCCGTACCACCATAGCTTCTATCTATTTGGAATGTAAAGTGTGTACGGAATAGACAACAAACTGTGGAAACGAACTCCTGTTTTCGAGATTTTCTTTTAGGCGTCTTACGGAATAATTTGTTCTAGCGTGTTCCGGAAAGTTGCATCCTTATCGCTGGTTTACTGCCACTCAAAGAACGCAGTGTGAGTGATGGGTAAATATAATTTTCTCATCAATCCGCAAATCCTTATGCCATTCAAGACGACAACCACACTGCCATTCTTACCAACTTCCATATTACTTCATTCTTGTTTTCTACTGAGACGTAAAACACTAATTGACTTTTCGTTTTTGCAAACATCGTCTCTCGTTTTCCGAAGGAAGTATTTTTAGACATCGGATGATTCCTTTGCCTTTGTCGATTCAGTTCCCCCATCAGTAATGAAGACGCGTGTGTAAACTTGTCTTTCCGTCTAGAAATTTAGGCCAAACGAAATTCCGTGTATTTAGGAACGGACTTACCCTTTGGATGCCCCTCAAAGTACCCCTGAAATCCCCCCTGTACTCCTGATAACTTCCAACTGAGTGCTGTCATTATTTTTAAGTCAGGATGATTTCATTTGCTTTGTCTTGGGTCTTTTGCCTTCGTTGGGCGCCATCACGATAATGGTAGGTATCTTCATTAACGTAGCGATGAAGCAATTCAACGGGCTATTGCGACGGTCCGGGATCAAACGTGAAGGACACCACCACTTAAATTTTGAACCGCGGTCAGATGACGAGATCAAACCAAGGTGTGATTTCTCCAGTGGGTAGATATTTAATTAGCGTCACACTGGAGCAACAGAACGTGTTACTGGCGACGGTCGGGTATCAAACGCGAAGGGAAAGATTCGAGGACACCACGTCATTTTGAATTATGGTCAGATGACGATGTCACACCTGAGCTGGCACCCCACTTTCCAAATTTCCACACCACGCCAACGTGAGAACGTCTGAGGCCACGACAGATTTAACGCGTGCACCAGCCACCGTGTCTTTGGTTGAACCGAGTTTCGAATTTGCAATCCTCGGGTTGCTAATCCGTTACTCTTCCAACCGGGCTACTGCGGCCCGCCATCACGATGAAGTGAACTTTTTAATTATAACTTTTAAAAGTATGTTTCGCTACAATAAATACAAAATTTTATCGCCTTTAAATTTGCAGACTTTTCAGAAATACTGCACTGCATGCAGCTTTTTACGGAAGGAATTCAAAATATTCCACTACTTCGTTGGAGAAAAATGTCAGATTCTGTCATTTTTATTGAACAGAATTTAAATTTAAGTTAAAAAAAAGAACGTTTATAATCAGGAGTTTTTTCACAGAAAAAAATCGATTACTTTGTTGGACAAAAATGTCACCTTCATCTTGATATTTTTGATGATCAGAATTTAAATTTAAGTTTAAAAAGAACACGCGATAAGCCTATTTTTCCGAAGGAAATCAAAATATTCCTGTACTTCGTTAGACAAAAATGGCAGATTCAATCTTGATATTTCTAATTAACATAATTTCAAGGCTTCAAGAAAAGAATACGCAAAAAGTTGTTTTTTTTTGTAAAATGGGTGCTTTGATGTGCAATGGTAAGGGGGCTTGTCTGAAATTAATGTGGCACTAAGAAAGATCTCTAACGCGTTCGATTGATTGTTCTTCCTACTCATATACCGCCGGATAACCTCTTTTGTTTGTGAAACCCACGTGAGACCGTTCACTCCTGGAGTGCCGAAAGTCATTGGAATTAATTCAGAAGTCTTGAACAAAGTATATGTTCTCGTGTTTGTTTATCGGAGAGTTCTCATGCAGCTGGGAGATTCGGGTGGTTTGATTTTCCGTCTTCCTATTCCTTCAAGATACGGAGGAATTCGAGCACTTCGCTTATAATGAGAGCCTGGACGAGGGGCGATTTCAATATTGCGTTTCTTTCCTTTTGGGGTTGATCACGCACCGTCGTCAATGCCCCGTTGTTTTTGCTCCAGTGTGACTTTAATTCAATTGCCTACACCCTAAGTGTCAGCTACAGGTTACTTTGAATAGTAATAATTTTCTTTAATTTTGAAGTGAACTGTACTAACGAGGATAACATTTTTTTATAGGTGTAAG